>OX243910.1:21455000-22705000 GCA_945859665.1 Anorthoa munda
ATACAACTGGCTTTATATTAAAATGCGGTGCTTCACCGTGTACAGGTCGTATAGTGCATTCCGTCACCCCCCTTACTTGAGTAACTGAGTTTTGTCCTAGTCCGGCTATACTAAGCTGTTTCATCTCTTAACAGCTTAGAAAAGTACCCAATTAATGATATTCTAGCTAAAGCTAACTGGCACCATGAACATACTTTTAGAAAATATTACTTCAGAGAGTAGTGGCATTTTACATCTGAAATTGCTGGTTTACGCTCTTGGTTAATAAAAAAATAATGAGATGTTTTTTAATTTCGGCAATTCTACGCATAAGGGAGTAAAAAGGGAGTTGAAACTTTGCTTAAAATTTCTACGGTTTGTAATTTGGACACCTGAACTTTACTTTTAGGTACTCTTGGTTGATAAAAGAATTAATGTATTTATTGGTTTTTGGAAATTCCAACCCTAAGGAGGTAAAAAGGGGGTTGAAAGTTTGTTTGAAACTTTTAAGTGTGACACGTGAAATTAAAGATTTACGCATTTGGTTGATAAAAATCATGTAAGTATTTATTGGTTTTTGGAAATTCTACCCCTGAGGAGGTGAAAAGGTGGAAATTTGTTGGGCTTGTACATTTGAAACTTGGCATAAATACTAACCTAAGTAAATAGTAAAGGTTTTCATTGTTAGTTTTTCAAAACTACTCCTAATAGACGATTTAGGGGGTGTTAATAATAGATTGTATCATAAGGGAGCAAAATAATATTTTTACGGCGAGGGCGTTTTTTTGAATCCAGAGCGAAGTGAGGGATTCTAGAGTAGAATCCCGAGCGTAGCGAGGGACTCTTTAGTAGAATCCTGAACGTAGAGAGGGATTAAAAGTACGTCGCCCGAGCCAAAAATATATTTTACGCCCGAGTCACTCTACTTTTCATCACCCACTATGAGAAAATAAAAGGCGCCTCATATTTTATTGTAATATTATTATTTATTAAAACATAGAGTAACAACTAAATTGAAATAAATAGTACCTAATAATAAAACAAATAAAAACTTACATTTCCATCTGAGACATTTTCGCAATTATGAAAATTTATTGTTACAGTTTTATTAGGATAAGAGTTTGTTGTAGATTTTATATTCTGCGTGTTTAAAATAATGTCCGAATCTGGCTCATTTTGAGGAAAATGTGACGGTGAATCTCGTTTTTTGGATGTAGATGGGCGCGGCGACAGTGGCATGAACGGATTAACTGAAGGTTGCAATTTAATGTTTTTCACGATGCGTTCACATGTTTTCGCCTTGTTCTCAATAGAATCTTCTATATACCCCTCTGCTACAGCACTCGACTTCCCTCCTCCATGTCGCTTGAAAACAGTTAAGCCCGCTCCAGAATGTGCCAAAAGGGTAGCAGAAGTACGACGAAAACAATGTCCTGTATACAGCTTGATATCTGGTTACTTCAAATAAGTACTGATTTCTTGGGCATGTTAGAAATTTTATTTTTTCCCATAACTTGTTTGAAGCACTTGCCATTTTGATAACGGATGAAAAACCGATTGATCTTCATATCAGTAGGACACAGGTCCAGGTATTTCTGTACAATAGTTTTGTATTCTCCTCGGATTACGAAGGATCGGTTATTTTTTGCATTTGTGTCTGTCAGCTTTACTAACAGTAAATCATCTGAGTGATTTTCGGCATCATCAAAAGTTATTTTTAAAAGTTAATTGCCACGACAAGCTCCATGTACTCCGAAAATTAAAGCCACCTGTAACAGAACCGAATGTGAACAAGTATCTATCGAAGAACAGGTTACAATAAAATGCGCATTTTAAAACATCATGGTTATTCTTTACTAATCCACCATATACATAGTTACTTACGTTTAGGGCAAGAAAGACTTTCTCGGGTGCTTCATTAAGGAAAGTCTCTATGTTTTTGACTGAGAACACTTTGGATTTATTAGGTTTAAATCCATCAGACATCCTCTTCAGATACGCTATTAATTTCGAATATGTGTCCAGTTTTACGTCGTTATTAGAAGTGACTGTTGATTTTAGCATTGAGTGGGTACTCCAAAGAGTGTCGTTGTTTAGTTTTGGCTAAGTACTGGAAATAGGCCAAAACACAGATTCTGAAATTTTCTTGGCGCTTCTTGCATTTCTCCATTCAATAAAATTACCATAGGCCTTCATATATTCTTCTGGGATTTTGCAGGTAATACGAGTAGATTATCCATCACATTTCTTGCGTCAGATCTAATACTTTTAGGAGTTAATTCTATCCTTTCACTGTCACTTGAAGAACTCATTTTTCAAAACAAAACCATCAGTTTCTAACAATCCGTGAAAATTTACGAAAGCGCGGGCTCAAATCAAATCAAATCTTTTTATTGTGGGAATAGGTTATTCAGACAGATGTTAGGTAAATTATAGTTCCATTATGTCCTGCCTAGTAGGCATACAATAATTAAGTCAACATGCAAAATAATCATAGGTATCACATATTAAGCAAATCTTACAAAATAAGAATTAGGTGCATGGTGACAGATTGTAGTAGTTACTAATTATTAAGAAAATCTTGGATCGTGTAGTTAGCTTTGTCAATTAAAAAATTACGCAATTTATATTTGAATAGTGGCAGTTCCTTAGTGTTTAAAATGTCCACAGGTATCCTATTATAAATTTTAGATGCCATTCCGAAAAGACTTTTGCTCAGAAGAGCAGTTTTATGTGCTATACTAGATATTTTAAGTACATATCTTTTTGATTTTAGTTCACCGAATAGATTTTTATTTATTTTAACAAATACCGCGACCTAGATGTAAGCTGATGGAATGGTCAGAATTTTAAACTTTTTAAATATGATTCGCATGATTCAGGAACAAAGATACCAGCAATTGCGCGAACGCATCTTTTTTGCGCTTTAAACACTGATTCTTTATTTGTGGCGTTGCCCACAGAATATGATCGCGTATTTTAAGGTTGATGATACGTAGGCATGATAAAGGCTGGTTAATAGAGCTGATTGATCGACTACTTTAGACAATTTGTAAAGAGCATATGAGTACTGGTTAAGTTACCGCATACTGTGTCAATGTGTGTTTGCCACGTCATATCATTATCGATCCATAGCCCTAAAAATTTTACACATCTAAGTCAGATGCGTAAAATTACTGATGTTCAATTACTGTACCATCATGTTGAATGTTGAAATTGTTTTTACTCTTTCGAGGGAATGTGACTAATTTAGTTTTTTCCAAATAGATGACCAGGTTGTTATTTGTCAGCCAGTTAATTATTACATTAAGGGTATTATTTACATCTGCTTCAAAAGTATCCATATTTTCACCAGTAAAAATAGCTGTGCTGTCGTCAGCATAAAGAATCATAGGGTGTTGTGTGACGTTAGGCAGATCGTTAATATAAATAAAGAATAAGGGCGGTCCTAGCACGCTACCTTGTGGTACACCGTATAGTACTTTTTTAGGTTTAGATTGATGTTTTTGTTCTGTGCCATTCAAAGAGCTGATGTAATTTACTTCTACAACCTGATATCTATCACTTAAATAAGATTCTAATAATCTATGGACATTGTCCCTGAAGTGTTTGATGGTGTACGTAGTCAAACGCTTTGGTCATGTCCATAAACATTGCCGTCAAGGGAACACGTTTGTCAATATTTGTTTATTTTTCCTAAAGCCTTTTTGTTCCTTTGCAAACAGATTGTATTTTTCAAAATGAGTACTGATTGCATGATATATAACTTTTTCTAATATAGGGATCAGTGCTATAGGCCTATAGGATGCCATGTCCTCTTTTTTATTTTTCTTGAATAGTGGCTTTACTACAGACTTTTTTCAGTTTGCTCGGGAAAACACCATGCTCAATACACAAATTGAAGATATGACTGAGTATTGGGCTGATAACATGCGCTACTTCTTTGATTGAAGAGGTTGTAATGTCATCATATCCAGTACTTTTAGTGTTCTTTAGGGATTTAATTATTTTGAAAATGTCATATGGAATTACAGGGTTTAAGAACAAATATTTATAAGAGTTATTATGTGATGTCAAATTATTGTTTTTATTTAAATTATTATTACTGTTATTGTGAGATGTCAACGTCAAATTTATATTATTATTTAAATTATTATTACTAGGATTGTGAGCTGTCGATGTCAAATTATTATTATTATATAAATCACTTTTACTATTATTGTAAGATGTCGAGTTTATTACAGAATCATTAATTAGATTATTTTTACATGTTAAAATGATATTGGATTTCTTAAATATATTTATTGGTTTGATTATATTAACAAAGTATTTATTAAATTCTTCAGCAACCATTTGAGGGTCAGATATAGTTTGATTGTTTACTATTATTTGTTTAATATTTTCTTTTGTAAGTTGACTTTTATTTGCTTTGATTATCCCCCATGTGGCTTTTGATTTGTTTTCTGCATTAGATATAAGATAATTGTTTTGAGACTTTTGTGTAAGTTTTACTATCTTTTTTAGTCGAGTGCTATACTGCTTAAGAGCATTTTTTTTTGGCTTCCCTAGGATTGATTCTATATTTGCATAACAGATTTCTTTTGTGTCGACAACACATACTAATTCCCTTAGATAGCCATTTAGGTTTTTTAGCAATATTGTTTTGTATTCTTATAACTGGAAAGCAAAGGTCATAAAAAGTATATAGCATTCCAAAAATGAATTATAAGCTAGTTCTGGATCATCAGTAGAGTATATATCTTGAAAATTTAGGCTCATTAGGGATTCCCTGAATTTAGTTACGTTTTCTTTACTGAAGTCTCGCATCAAGAATGCAAGTGTTTTTTACCGGACATTTTAGTAATTGAGCCGTGTGGTCTGACATACCCAGGTCAATGATTTCGCATTTGCTACTTCTAATATTGTGAAAAATGTTGTCAACGCACGTGTTACTCCTTGGCAGAGTCGGATTGCGCGTGCCAATTTTCATATTAGAGCTGCAAATTATATGTATCAATCTTAGGGAACTGGCATTTCTTTTTAACAAATCGATGTTGTGAATCACCACACATAATAGTTTTTGTGAGCTTCCGGTTACGCAATTTATAATGTATAGCATTTAAGACGTTAAAGAATGTATTAAGTTCATCTTGGGTGCATTTTGGTGGTCGGTATATACATATATTTACAATATTATGTTCCAATAATTCAATAGCTGAACATTCTATTACATTAGAAACACTAAGGCCAACTATTTCTTGTAGTACTTTGTATTTATGAATGTTTTTTAAAAGTATACACGATCCTCCTTTTCTATTGTGCCTTTTATAGGATGCTGCCAAAGTATAGTTTGGAAGGGTTAGGTACATAAGGTCAGAGTTAATCATATTATGTTCTGTAATACAGATAATATCTACATCCTTCACTGATTTCTTATGATATTCAAGGTTTACACATAATATGTCCGATTTACTTATCAATCCATTCACATTTTGATGCATCACAACCAAACTGTTATATACGAAAAAAATCTTTGTTGCTATTTATATTCTGTTTTTAGGGTTCCGTACCCAAAGGGTAAAAACGGGACCCTATTACTAAGACTTCGCGATCCGTCTGTCTGTCTGTCTGTCCGTCTGTCTCCAGGCTGTATCTCATGAACCGTGATAGCTAGACACAATGAAAAAAAAAAAACAAATTTAAAAAAAATGAAAAATGTAAAATTTTCACAGATGATGTATTTCTGTTGCCGCTATAACAACAAATACTAAAAACAGTATAAAATAAATATTAAAGGGGGGCTCCCATACAACAAACGTGATATTTTTGCCGTTTTTTGCTCGATATTAATAACGGCAACAGGTAGACGCTTGAAATATTCACAGAATGTTTAGTTGTATATTTACTTCAAAAAATAATAATTAATAAATTAAAATAAAATAAATTAAGGGGGGCTCCCATACAACAAACGTGAATTTTATGCAGTGTTTTGCGATAATGGTACGGAACCCTTCGTGTGCGAGTCCGACTCGCACTTGGCCGGTTTTTTCTAACTTAAAACTACTACTACTACTACACGAGGAGATGTTAGAATTACATTCTAATATAATGTCATCATTGAATACTTTTATCTCATTTATAAGCTTACGAACATCATTCAGAATCGTGCAAATGCCCTTATTGCTAATACACCCTGTCCGCTTGTGGAACATATTGTAGTCCCATTCTAAATTTAAATTGGAGTCAAGTGTATAGGCATACTCGTGCGACATTACATCTAAGCAAAGTAAGTTATTAAAATTTCCAATTCTAGCGTTAAACAGCATGATCAATACATTTATAAGTAGGGAGACATATAATAATGTTCGTATTATTTATTTCTATGAGGCTATTTCTTATAAAGACAATCAATTTAAAGTAGTCTTTCGTCGTTATGAAGTCCTAAGGGCCAATCAATATAACACAATAGTCATCCATAGTGTAATGTTGTAATTTTGATTTGAGTCCCGTCAACAATGTTTCAATACCACAATTAGGTGTCAAGAGATGACATGTTTTATAATTCGGGAATACATCCATTACTTTTGCCAAAATCTTATTTGTCTTGTTATCACTTATAATGCACAGCTTTTGTTGTTTTGCTTTTAATTTATGGTTTTTTTGTACATTACGGTGTATAATGCCTGATGGCGCAGGAGAACTTGCTGTTTCCAGTGTACTCTGGATATATTGTGTCGCCTGGTATGTCATTGTATTTTGTACACTTTTTGTGGGCTGACTACTAGTTTGCCGTGGTGTTTCGCTCGCGGATTCTACTTCATTCTTTTTTTCTCATGTTTGCTAGATATATTCATAATAGTATTTTTAAGTTCTGTATTTTCATTACGTAGATCGTTTATATCTTTGCGAACGCCACATAGTTCTGATTGCAGTTTCTCTATTTGTTGTCTTAACTCTAGGAGTACTTTGTTGTCATCATCTGATATAAAGGGTCTTTCAACAAGGACGGGTCGATGTTAAAATTGAATAAAACAAGATGTGTGTGAGATATTAACGAAATTTATTTTTTATTTAAAAGGCCCATTTATGCCATTATGGATGGAATATGACATCGTTCAAATGTCCGCCGCGGCTTCGTATGGTGGCATGAATCCGAGAGGTCCAATTTTTAATGACTCTGCTGCATAGATCCGGCTGAATCCAAGCGATGGCCTGCGTTATGTTGGCTTTCAGGGCAACGATCGAATGTGGTTTATTGGCATAGACTTGCGACTTCAGAAAACCCCACAAGAAAAAGTCTAGCGGAACTCTCACTCTACCCTCAAACCGTTCATGCAGAATGTCGATTGTGTCGTTCGCTGTGTGGCAAGTAGCGCCATCTTGCTGGAACCACATGTCGTTCACGTCCATATTGTTCAATTCAAGCCAAAAGAAATTGTTTATCATTGATCTGTAGCGCTCGCTCGATCTATGCAGCAGAGTCAATAAAAATTGAACCTCTCGGATTCGTGCCACCATACGAAGCCGCGGCGGACATTTGAACGATGTCATATTCCATCCATAATGGCATAAATGGGCCTTTTAAATAAAAAATAAATTTCGTTAAAATCTCACACACATCTTGTTTTATTCAATTTTAACATCGACCCGGCCTTGTTGAAAGACCCTTTATTAAGGAAACTATTGGTGGTGCCATCTAGTGTGGAGTTATGTGACTCAGTCCCAGTTAATGTCTCTGAACTTGGACTGGTACGCGTCCTTCGTAGAGTAATGTTTTCGGAGAAATCCATTACTAATGTTCCACTGGTAGACGTTTATTTCAAATTACAAATGTGAATTTGGAATTTACTAAAAGTGATTGTTGGCACCGCGGTTTGAACTCGCGACCATTCGTGAGAGGCGAGTTAAACGAAAAAATTTGATATGTATTAACCACTAAGCCATTCGAACTTGTACTGATAAGTCGAATTTTGTGACTAGTTGAAGCATATTACTTTTTGTTTGTTGGTAGTTGTGACAGATTAAAATTGTTAAATCACAGATTGAATCACTTTTGCATATCATGTTAATTATTAAGATTTTATCACACTTATTTTGATGTATAAAGTAATATAAGGTTTCAGGGGTTGTATTTTTTTTTTATTGAATATTGTCACTATAAGTTATTGTTTTAGGATGTTTTATTAAATTTTGAGTTTCTTGATTTTTAATTGACAGTTTGTGTTTAGAACTCGCAGATAACACTGTCACTTAGTTATTAGTTGATGTTTTGTTCGTTCACTTAGTTTTTAGGGTTCCGTACCCAAAGGGTAAAAACGGGACCCTATTACTAAGATTTTGCGATCCGTCTGTCTGTCTGTCCGTCTGTCACCAGGCTGTATCTCATGAACCGTGATAGCTAGGCAGTTGATATTTTCACAGATGATGTATTTCTGTTGCCGCTATAACAACAAATACTAAAAACAGTATAAAATTAATATTTAAGGAGGGCTCCCATGCAACAAACGTGATATTTTTGCCGTTTTTTGCTCGATATTAATAACGGCAACAGGTAGACGCTTGGAATATTCACAGAATATTTAGTTGTATATTCCTTTCAAAAAATAATAATTATTAAATTAAAATAAAATAAATTAAGGGGGGCTCCCATACAACAAACGTGATATTTTTGCAGTGTTTTGCGATAATGGTACGGAACCCTTCGTGTGCGAGTCCGACTCGCACTTGGCCGGTTTTTCTTAACTTATATGCACTATAGTATTTTTAAATTATATTTTATAACACATCATTTGTATTTGAAACTTGACATAAGTACCCTCTCTCATTCATTTGTAGCTTCGTGTTCGTAACTATCTGGGCTGTAGTTCGCGCGTTTTTAATTTTATTTCTTTTTTTTATTCAGTTGGCGGCTATGGGCCGTTGTACAAGCCAGTCTTTATTCAAACAATATTTGCGTTCGATTTATTTGGTGCTGAATACTAAGATGTTCCAAATTCAAAAAGTGCGCGGCAAAAATAATTGCGGCGCATTTATAAAGAGTATTAAAAATTCATTACTGCCCACTAAAAGTTTCTTATAGAAAACACCACCTTTGGGTGCACTTAAAGGCGAACCAAGTCATCCTTTTCGAATAGATGGGATGAAAATATTTTTGAAGAATTTTACTGTACAGGGCTTCTTTTTATGATGTAGGCAGCAGTAAGAAGGGATTTTTGAAATCAACGAATTTTGGAAATTCAACCTTTAAGAGGGCGAAACTAAAAAGTCATCTATAGGATAAAATACGGATCACGCGGACGAAGTCGCGGGCGAAGTGCCAGTAATCTATACTTCTAAGCAACATCCGTAACTACAATTCATACTGACTTGCCAAACTTCATCCTGTTTGTAGAACTTCTCATGGCTTTTCTCGATGCGTTCATTTATCTCAAAGCGAGCTTGATTGAAGTCTTTCTCGTACAGTAGACCAGCTATGCAAGAAATATCCGCCTGGCGACCACACAAGTGATTATTAAAGCAATAATGTATGTGTTATGGGAAATATCGAATTAATAAAAAAACAAGAGCAAAACTAATCAAGCAAATCAAGTATCTTGACTTGGCTTGCGAGTTGTCGACATGCGGATGTCGACAACCTCGCGAGCCAAGTCAATATACTTGATTTGCTTATCTTTCTCGGCTTTCACGAGGTTATACATATTATTATTATATTCTAAGAAAAAGGAAAGGAAAAGGAAATATAATATTGATAACAATTAAATACCTACGTAATACTGAATAGGTGAATGTGTGTGGGGATGTGTTTATGATGTATGTTTGGTGAGTTTTTGTTTGAGAGTAGTGAGTGTGAGGTGTTATTATGTGAATAAATAAAATGCAAAAATAATGCAATATCTGGTAATGTATATGAGTAGTGATTTAGTTTGTGCATAGTCCTGTTGAAGTAGCCATTCAATCACCTTAGCTTTTAATTTAAATTTATTGCAATCGAGACACAATCATGTTTTCAACACGTGAAATAACGTGGTGGGGCGCACATACGGGAGTGGTGCACGCGAATTTTTACAAATAGTATTGAATCATTGACATAAAAATGAATTACAGATGATAATTCTAAGATAATTATCTGTAATTCATGTTTAATGAAATTCGGAGGTCTTGAAACACTTTATCAATTGTAGAAGTAGACCATTGAAAATAGAATTTCTAACAAGTGTATGCAAAATTGGGGATAACTATTTTAAAAAACATTTGCACCTGATGCAAGATTTGATACATACAAGCTAGAGTATTTCCAAATATTTTTTAAAACGGAAGTCATTTAGTCGATCTACCTTTTATTGCCACATAATAATATTTTTTTGAGCTAACTTAACTGAGATAACTTCGTCTTTTCACATCACCTCCAGAGCGGCTGTCCCAAAGCAAAGTGTGCAAGTGCATATGACGTAATTTTACAGGCGAAGACATAAAACATTTTTTACTGCCATTTAGTACATAACTTTTTATATTTTTCTAACCTAATTCAATTAAGTCCTTATATCAAATATATCGAAGTACAGAGTACCGAATGTCCTAAATATCGATATTAAAACACTATTAAGTTACTTCTGACACTTCAAAGTTGCTTCTGCAACTTATCCGGCGCTGCAGGAAGTGCAATCCCTTCACCCTTACGTAACAAAGGATAGGCACCCATGCTCTCCTCCGCAGCATCTGCTTGCTGGTAGCTTTCGTCAACCAGCCTCATCCCCTACGACTCGCACGCACCCATGCTATGCTTTGTTACAGCGAGCGGAGTTGGTTAAAAAACTGGGCCTTGGTGTATTAAATGTTGATATTTTGAACTTAGGTATAATATCTATCGACATTTTTAATCATTCTATATTTAAATCACTCGGCATTTCAATCAGACATTTTAAGCTTACGTGTAAAAAAAACGATATAATCGACATTTAAGTTTTCGATGTTTTGAACATTGATTTACCCGTAGGTATTATAATTTTTGACGTTCAAAAACGTATCCATAAAATTATTATGACGAATAAATGTTATGCCTTAAATATTTATGCAACTCCAAATTATGCCAAAATAAATTAGACCAAATGACAGTTATGCTAACCGTTGCATTATGCCGAAGTATAATTATACATATAATTTATGCGAAAACGTTATACCAAACAATATTATGCCTAAAAATGTTATGCCAAGAGGGGGATTCCCCTCAAAAATTTAGGAATATTGATTGATAAAAACTTAAGCTTAAGCTTTGGGACAGCCGAGACCTCCTAATGCCTTAAAAGCGTAAAGCAGAAAAGTTTTGTTACCTTATCTCGCAGGCAGTCCAGCACTTCGTCGCGGTCAGCTTTCTGCTCTTGAAGCATCTCCACGCACTCCACTAGTCTCTGCGAAAATTAGGAGAACACAAGTAAGTTAGAAGAGACTTTCAATCTTTGGCCTAAGGATTAAAATTATCAATTATTCGATTAACCTGTTTTCGATTAGAATACTAACAATAGAATAGACTACCCATATCCATGCTTTATTTATTTTAAACTTGGTTAAGGCAGAACTCGAAAAAAAAGGGTTTGAACATGTATTTGATTACTAATACTGAATCACCAAAAAAAACCGCACACTGATTTAATTTTTTTTTGAAATATCATAGAACACCGAGAACATTGTAAGTTTAAAATATCGATAACGGCAATCTCTAATTGAGTAGCTGACTGTGACATGTGAATAGTTGGAATCTTCGAGAACAATATGTTTGAATTTAAAAGAAAGTAGACCTTAAATTTAACAACATAAAGTCATCTTTTACTTTTGTGTGGGCGGGGCAGCAGACATATGCGCAATTGTGCAAAACCCAGGGTACGCGGGCCCCGCCCACTTGCGACTTCTACTGTAGAAGGCGTTTTTTTCTGTTCTGTGGTATTTATTTAATTGTTTATGTAATGTATTAATTTATGTTTTTTCCTACTCCTCCGTTATTCTTTTCTGATTAATTTCGTTGCGGGATCCAAGACAGTTAAATTCATTCTCCGTGACTTCGTCGAGCTTCATTGCCTCGGCGCTTTTCTGGTGGTCGCCACTGTTGATTCTGGCTTTCAGGAGTTGCAGTGGTTTGGGAATAGTGCGGTGGGTTTGTTCTGTGGTATACTGTGACGGAACAAACAGACCACTTTTATTTAATACGATTATATGTCCGGCACCACATACCGCAACATTGTGCATTCCGATAAAGTGATAAAAGCTTTATACAGGTATGAGGCGATTCAAATCAGTTTGTTTTTCTGAAACAACTTATTTAGCTTCGCCCGCTGGATGAGGCTAAATAAGTAAATACCAAATGGCAATACAAAATTTTATATTTCTGTATAAGAACGCCAAAGTAGCCACAAGTCAAATGTATGTCGTCACTGCCATAAAGTAACGCAAAATCTAAAGTAATTTATTCAAATAAAGCTGAGAATCAGCTCTTTTTGGAAGTTAAAGTTACAGTAAAAAGACGTACAGACCCCCAAAACGCCCTCCCGTCTTAACTTCATGGTGTTTTAGCTGGGCAGAAGAAGCAGCGTAACAAACTCCCTTGAAACATATACTATTATGTCCGTTAAATGTGAAAAAACAAACCTTCAGTTCGTCGCTAATATGTTGCTGCATTATGTTGAGGTTCGAGTGCAAATAGGCCGTGTTGTCCACCTCGATGACCAGGTTCGCGTAACGCTCCGTCAAATCCTGCATAGCTGCAAGTCCAAAAATCCATCTTACACGGTTGGCACAATCACACAGTGGTTGAGCGATCGACTGCTGCGCTGCGTGTCGCGGGTTCGATTCACGTATGGAACAAATATTTGTATAGCCAACAGATAGTTGTTCCAGATCTGGTTGTATGTGTATGTAAGTTTAAACGCTGCCACGATACTGTAGAAATTCCTAGTGTGGGGATTTGTTTATTTAAATAAACAAATAAAAAACAAAGTTTTTCTGAAGGACTCCATTTAGCAGCTGCCTGGATAAGCGACGGCATTTGCAGGGTCGCTGGAAACAACTGGATAAGGGTAAACGAGAATAGAGTGTACTGCTATAGCTGTGTGACTGATGTTAGGAGTTAATGTTTTTTTTAAACCGATATCTTTTTATATTTTACTAGCACATCGCCCGCGACTTCGTTCGCGTGATGCGTATTTTATCCTACAGATGACTTTTTTGGCTCACCTCCTTTTAGCTTGAATTTCCAAAAATCCCTTCTTATTGCTACCCTACATTATAAAAAGAAGCCCTGTATAGTGTAATTTTTCAAAAATCTTTAACTCCCCCTAAATCGACTTTTAGGAGTAGTTTAGTACTAATAAAAAAAACCTTTACTATTTACTTAGTTTCAAATATATATAAGCCCAACAAATTTCCACCTTATCACCTCCTTAGATCCTTCTCCTATACAAACTTTGAACCCCCTTTTTGGAAATTCCACCCGTAAGGTAGTTCCTTACAGGGTGGAACTTCTAAGAACCAATAAATACATGAATTCTATTTATCAACCAACAGCGTAAATCTAAAATCTCATGTGCCCAATTTACAAAAGCTGTAAAAATTTGATACAAACGTTCACCCCTTTTTGATGATGATGATGTACCCAAAGGGTAAAAACGGGACCCTATTACTAAGACTTCGCGATCCGTCTGTCTGTCTGTCTGTCTGTCCGTCTGTCACCAGGCTGTATCTCATGAACCGTGATAGCTAGACAGTTGATATTTTCACAGATGATGTATTTCTGTAGCCGCTATAACAACAAATACTAAAAACAGTATATAATAAATATCTAAGGGGGGCTCCCATACAACAAACGTGATATTTTTGCCGTTTTTTGCTCGGTATTAATAATGGCAACAGGTAGACGCTTGAAATATTCACAAAATGTTTAGTTGTATATTTAATTCAAAAAATAGTTATTATTAAATTAAAATAAAATAAATTAAGGGGGGCTCCCATACAACAAAAGTGTTTTTTTTTGCAGTGTTTTGCGATAATAGTACGGAACCCTTCTTCTGCGAGTCCGACTCGCACTTGGCCGGTTTTTTTACTCCGTTAGGGGTGGAATTTCCAAAAACCAATATTGACTCCCCACCAGACAGCGCAGCCACGCGTTAAAAGGCAGGAGCCTTCGTGGCCTCGTTCATTTTTGCCATTGATCATAGACCTGCCTATAACATTGCTTCTCCGCTCATTTCGAGTCGATTTATTTTTACTGAAATAGTAATTTGCGAGTTTGTTAAATTGGTATTTATGTTTTTCACGTTTTATTTATAAGAATAGATCATTTATGATAGGCTTGCGTTCGACCACTAGCTCACCTGATGGTAAGCGATGATTTGGTCGACGATGAAGCACGCTTGCCTAGAAGTTGTAAGTTAATTTGTCTATTCACTCTTGACTTAAACACTCCTAACTTGTAGCTATTTATATTATTATTTATTATTATTATTCCATTTATTTATTTTATTTACATATCTTTACATTTTTAAATATTATTCTATAAAAAATTAAATAAAAAAACATTTAAAAATACAAAAATAGTAGCCCACCGGTATCGGGAACAGGGTCCAAGCTACCGGTGGTCAGGGCTCCTGAGAGAGGAACCTCCTAACGATACGCGCCGTGTCCAGGAGTACCGCTTTCTGGATCAAGCCCTTGATCCAGCTGCCCAACGAGAGCCTCCTCAGATGTTCGTCGAGGCTCTTGGCTATTATGCCATTGGCCGTAACGACTATCGGCACAATGACTGCTGTATTCACATCCCACATGTCGACAACCTCGCGAGCCAGATCAAGATATTTGCTTTTCTTATCTCTCTCAGCCTTCACGAGGTTCTCGTCATGGGGGACCGCTATATCAACAATCATTGCGCGACGCTCTAGTCGGTCTATCACCACTATGTCAGGCTTATTGGCAACAATAGTCCTATCAGTGATGATAGACCGATCCCAATACAACGTGACATTGCCATTTTCGAGAACTGGGTCGGGCTCATACTTATAGTAAGGCACTTCCGATTCAACAAGATTGTATTTCAGAGCAAGTTGCTGATGGATAATCCTGGCTACAAGGTTGTGTCTATGCAAATAGTCTCCGTTAGCTAGACTAGAACAACCGGAGATAATGTGACGGATGGATTCCCCCGGCCGGTGACATGCCCGACAGATGTCAACCGTGCCGTCTTTCACAATATATTTCCGGTAGTTGTTCGTCATCATAACTTCGTCCATAATCGCAAAGACAAAACCTTCGGTTTCCCCGAAAAGGTCACCAAATCGCAGCCAGGCCACGGACGCTAAAAGATCTACATCAGGCCCATGTAGGACCCGGTAGAAGCGTCCGTGAAGCTCCTTGCTCTGCCATACCTCCCTGCGGTCATTAGTATCTAATACTATAGGTTTGCGCCAGTTCTCGTTAGCCAAGGAGAGCGGGGTTAGGCCCTTATCCACCGCTACCACATCTCGATGCATACCCACGTCAGCTGCCTGGAAATATTCCCTAAGACTGCATACCTCGCGGTTGTGCAGGGTCTTAGCATTTAAAAAGCCACGACCCCCGCACTTCCGAGGGATATACAGTCTCATAACCGATGACCGTGGGTGATGCATACGATTTGCGGTAAGCAATGTGCGGACTCTCCTATCCAGGGCGTCAAGTTCTGTCTGAGTCCATTTGAGTATGCCGAAAGAATACATCAAGACCGGCATGACCCAGCCGTTGAAGGCGCGCACCTTGTTCCCGCCTGATAAAAGACTATTTAGTACTTTTTTCAGGCGGCCAAAGAAGCGTTCCCTCAACGACTGTTTCACGTCAGTTACATTGATGCCTAATGCTTCCGACATACCCAAATACTTGTAAGTTTCGGTTGAGGAAAGGGATCGAAGGTGTATGGAATCCGAGAGTTGTATTCCCACGGATTCCATAATCTCCCCTCGCTTTACATGCATGACAGCACATTTGTCCACACCAAATCCCATCCTGATGGCGTCACTAAAGGTTTCTGTAACCTTCAGTAGCTTCATCAGTTGCAAGTTGTTGGGGGCAAAGAGCTTAAGATCATCCATGTAAAGGAGGTGAGATATTACCTGACCTCCTCTTCTCAACCGATAGCCCAGGCCCGAACCCTCCAGCAGTGTACTAAGAGGGTTCAGGGCTAAACAAAACCATAGTGGACTCAGACTATCGCCCTGAAATATTCCACGCTCGATCCTTATAGGTTCGCTGTCCTCTTGAATCTGTCGACATCCTGGATAGCGAAGTACCGTCCTCCACTGCCCCATACACGACATCAGGAAGGTGCGCAGAGTTGCATCAATTTTATACAACTCCAGCACCCTCATGAGCCATGTATGTGGCACTGAGTCATAGGCCTTCTTGTAGTCTATCCAACATGTCACCAGATCCCTTCGGGAACGGCGAACCTGCTGGCTAATAGCAATGTCTATAAGGAGCAGCTCCTTAGTACCGCGGGACCCGTTCCTACATCCATTCTGAGAAGCAGACATGATTGAATTCGTATCAATATGTTGATTAATTTTAGCTCTCAGAATGGATGTAAAAACTTTATAGACCGTCGGTAAACATGTTATCGGTCTATAATTTTTAGGTTCCGCAGTACTACCTGATTTGTGGAGCAGGTGGGTTATTCCTATAGTTAGGAACTGGGGCAGCGATCCTGACTCTAAGGCAGACTGGAACTGAGTTGCCAAACGAGCGTGCGACCTTTGGAACCATTTTATCCAAAAGTTGTGTAGTCCGTCCGGCCCTGGCGATTTCCAGTTAGGCAACGGACGGACTGCACGAGCTACATCTTGGGGGCTGATGGTAATTGCCCCCATTTGTGGTATCGGATCGCACGCTTGTTCGACCTCCCGAGTCCAATCACCCTCGGTGTGACTGACAGGCACCGACCAGATATTGCGCCAGAACGAATACATGGCGTCATCATCTGGTAGGCGTGAATCAGTCACACCTTGGTTGGGTCGCTCCCAATCCCTATAAACCCACCTTTCGTTGTTCTGGAATGTACGATTCTGCGTGTATCGCTCTACTCGCCGCTTGTACCGACGAATACGGTTTGCCCATGCATAGATCTTCTGCTTCAGGAAGTCGATACGCTCTGTGACGCGGGACAGATAATCTCGAGAACTGATATCAGTCCCCGAGAAAGCCCGCCTCACAAAGCGCATCACTCTAGGGCGAGTGTTGCCATCCCTGAAGCAGATAAGCTTGCCGATGAGTGCTCTAGCCTCACCGATACGACGCTCAATCCTGGACTGCCAGGCTGGTACAGCTGGTCGTGTAGTTCTGTCTCGTTTTGGGAATTTGACGTTAGCTACACGACATGCCGCAGCAGCCGCACAGTATAGTATTGAGTGGGTATCGGCAAGGTCTTTGCTGCTATCAAAAACATTTGATAGCTGCGAATCAAGAGCACACACCAGCGCCCTATTTTTCTTATGCATGGGCAGACGAGGTAGTCGAGGTCTAAGCTCAGGCGGTGTGGAGCGATACTCGCTGAATGCACATTCCAAAGCGCTCCTTAAACGTACATTGCATTGGGTACTCACAGATATAGCCCTGTCGTCGTCATCCTCAACATCATGATCGGGTCGCGGTGAAGCACTGGGTTGCAGTTGCACCGCGGCCGGTGGTAAGGCAGGCGAGACACGGCTATTCCGTGATTCATTGCGCAGTCTATCAAGTACGGCATCATCCAACATACGGTTACGTTGGATGACCCGCACCTGATCCGACAGACGTTGGGCCGAAACGTTGACAGCTGGCTCAAGCACCTGAAACAGAGAGAGCATCCGACCACGGTACGCAGTCAGGTTAATTCCCCCCTCTGTAGCCCCAAAGTATGCGCGCATGACGTTTTCGTTGATCGATTGCGTCCATCGCATGCGCTGCACACTTCCACCGGGAGCGGGGACCCTGTCAGAGGCCGATGGGCCTCGAGGTCCCAAGCTGTCCGGCGGCCGGCGTCCTCCCCGTCGACGCGCAGGTGGTGGTGTCGTCGGCGGAGAGAAGTATTCGTCGCTCGAGCTCGACGCAACTGCAGCGTCCGGGATCGCTTGACTCACGATTGTAGATGGTCCCGGCGGCTGCGAGGCGGAGCTGAGCTATTATTATTATTATTATAACTTGTAGCTATTAGAAAACACAGACCGGCAGCAAATTCCACTCCTTTTCATTTATTTTTTCTGAATAAAATGAAGCCTTTCGCTTGAACTATCATGACGAATCGAATAACACCTTATTATACATCAAAATCCGTTACATAGGTACATACATAGGCTGCTAAAATCATAACCCTTCCTTTTACCTTTGCCGTACACGAGTACAAATGAAGAATACATCATACCGGCAGTTTCAGCGTTATTGTTGGCAGCTTCGAACATATCCAGGCCTTCCCTTAGGTCAGTCCTCATCATCATCATCTGCTCCTGAAAGCTTGCCATCTGAAACATGACAAATGGCTTTACATAACAATTTTCTTAGAAAATGAGAGCGCGATATCGAATATAGACGAAATTTAAATTCCATAACGACATCAGGAAGGTCCCTTACTTGACCCATTGAATCTAACTATCTCCTCAGGTTTTCCTCTCCTCCTTTCATGCATCTTTTTTTCGTCCGGCTTTTACCCCCATGGATATCGAGGGATTTATCAGATTAACTGACTAAAACCACTCGGTGTTCTGCAGCTAACTTCGGCCGGGGTGCTGTATTGCTTGCATTGCCTTGGCCAACTATTGGCCCGCATGAATTCATGCAGTGTGGCCACACACGACCGCAAATCCTCCAGCTAGAGAGACGCACGCGGAAAACGGCGCGCCGCCGCAGTCATCTCGAGACTTTTAAAGCAGCTGACTTCCCAAGTATGTTACCTGCAGGCGACACCCTATGGCGGACGGGTTTTACATACCTGAGTGTCCAATAGGTGAACCGATGACATGGTTAAGGTTGCGTGAATTCGTTGGATGCGAGACGCACGGGATCGGTCAATGTTGCGACGCCTGTGGGAGGCCTATGCCACGGTAAAGATATCTAACAGTATTGTGACTCGGCCCTGTCCTTGAAATAAGTGCCTACAAGCTCGCGTCACCTAAACACGCGTTAGGGCTGCCCGCCTCTACCTACTTGAGTTTCTTTCTATTTTTGTTATTGTAAATAACTCAGATTCTTTTCTCTAATCTGAGGTACTTAAATAGTATATTTTTTATTATACTGATTTTATATCTTACCTACCTACCATTTACCATTTCATAATGATATTAATTCGTCTAATTCAAATATATGTAATTCGTCAAATATATGTAAATAGCTAAGTATATTAGTAAGTATAGTGGTGGTGCGTAGGGCTGGTTTAGTGGACTGTATCTGCGGTGCGGAGCAAAACAATTGACAAACATTTGATGATAGGTAATTCGAATTGCGGTCCAGGTGGGATAACAGAATACAACCCGAAAATAATTAGGGAAGGAAGCACAAACCTTTTCTCGAACCACGTGGTCAGCTGAGCCTCAAATTACTGTCATCACACGTTAAACACAAACACAAACTGTTGATTATAATCTTATTACATGCGAAAACGCGGTAATTCCAAAGTTATTAATATTTTTCTAAGAAGTGAGTCGACGCCATATGCGTCTGCGATGCGGTCCAATTCGGAAGTAGTTTTCACAAAAATGGCGAGGCGAATCTTCTTATTCACTCGCGAGGTATGTGCGGGAAAGGGATAAGTATAGGGAAAGTGGCTGTCAATCATATTTTGAATGTTGGCGCAACCAATATAGCCTAGCCTAGGAAACTACCATTAGTTCCATTTCACGCGAGCGTAGGTAGGTCACTCATGAGTCACTTTATTACCCTATCCACTTATTTATTTATTAATCCAGGTATTTTACTCGGTGGAAAAAGCGAAATACCTACCTATTAAAAAAAAATACAATTTACGTACTAGTAAGTTAGGTATACCTATATTTTATTTTTTAGTCTTGCCTTTCGGAGGTGCCAGGTAATTCAAAAATGTTTATATCTGGGTGCGTTATAGAAGAATTCAAGCAACCAAAAACAGCACAATATAGTCTATAATTGCTCTCTGCCATATTAAGTAAGTACTTGTACTTATTTCAATAAAATATTAACAAATTGCACGATTACTGCTTACAAAATCATCACACCGTTCGTGACTGCGACTGTAGTGTATCGAGTGTTGGCTGAACTCGAGACGCGTAGGTATGATTCGCGTTCCGACCGTTTGTATGAAGATAGAATACTGTTAGATATCTTTACCGTGCCTATGCTATGCAAGTATTATATTATCTGTGCCTATGCTTAGCAGTGGACGTCTTTTGGTGGAATGAAGATGATTATGATACCTGAGTGCTAAGCCCAGTGTCGAACCCGTTGAGCTGGACGGCATAGTCCGCAGTCTGCTGGTACAGGGTGCTGACACGATCACCAATAGCCAGAGCAAAAGCCAGCTTATCCGCTAAAAAAAATATACACCTGCGGTCAAAGCTTTGCACCGTTTAGTTGGTTATACAAATGTAAAAGTTTTATTTCAAAACGCTAAAATAATTCATTATGTGTGCACTGCCTAGCACAGGTAGTGCGGGAGAAAAAGTCCAACAATGGGATCACTTCATTTTCCCAGCCTAGCATAGCGCAGCTATGATGAGTATTGAGTATTTTATCGCTGAATTGCGGGACATTATTTAGAACCAACTTGTTATTATGTTTTTGTATGCGTATATCTTTGTTCAAAATAAAGGGCTTATTATTATTATTATTTTTTATAACACGTAACAGTACAGTCTTGGAGACTAAATAGTGTTTCCACATACATTTCAAGTACATGATGATGCTAACTCTCAAAAAACTTTTTAAATAAAAATACTACCGGCTTCCAAATAAAAACACTATAAAGTGAAAAATAACTTTCTTTTTGGCAGTCGGTGTCTTTGGTAGGTAATTTTTTTTTCGTTATGGATACCGACTTCCAAAAATAAAGTTATTTTTTACTTAGTGTTTTTATTTGGAAGTTGTTAGAGTATTTTCATTTAAAAAGTTTTTTATTTTTCACTTTTTCGTTGTATCTAATAGGCAAGTTCTTTAGTAAGGCCCTATAATGCTAGAATAGATTACCCGAATACCATGAAACTTAAACATAACCGGTGAAATGAGAGTGTACCAAGGTGAATTGTACACATCTGCGTACCCCTTTAGAGCGTACTGGCGTGATGTTATGTTATGAAATGGTATAAATAATAAACAGACATAATCGCATGCAGTAATCCCGAGAGATCTGCCGTCATTTAGTGAAGAGTTCCGTTGTATATCTCCGAAGTTCTTCATCAGATCTTTACCAAATTAAAATGGGAACAATTTGGGAACATGCTCTACCAAACAAACATATTTCAAATCGGTCCACAATTGGCGGAAAAAACGGTGAAAAAAAAAACATAGTCGAACATAGAACCTCCTCCTTTTTGGTAAGTCGGTTAAAAATAGGCCTGGACCTGAATTTTGGGGGCTAGTGGTTTAGCCAAGTTATAAACAAAGCTGACTCACCCACAGACCTCGAAGTATTTGACGCTATGTCGACCGAGTGGTTGGCGCGAGCAGTCATATTTTGTATTTCTTTGTTAAGTGCTGCCTTCATCTGCGCCAGAATGTCTCTGAAGATAATGTTTTTTAAATAATGCTGTTAGACCAAGATAAATGTATACTTTTTTATTTAACAAGAACATAAATTAGAAGTATCTACAATTCAAATATAACTCATACACTCGAAATCTGATAAAGTACATTTACAATACAATGTACTATAACTATTTTCTTAATGTCTCTCGGCAATCTTCGTGTTTCGTCTGTCGTCGGATTTCCATCAGACCTCAAAATTTATTGAGAGCGTCCGGTCTGCAGCAAGTGCAAAGGGCAACAAAAAAAAAATATATATGTTAAAATAAACTTTCACTAATTTAGTTTCAGGAATAGGGTGGCAAATATAAAGCAAAATACCTGTACTATTTCCAAATAGGCCAAAAACTTACTGCAACTCATTGTGCGTGACGGGCACCACTTCATAGGCCGGAGGCACAGCCTCCCCAGGCGCGGGGCCACCCCCAGGCTTGGCTGACCTTCCGGTTGACGGCTCCACTGACTTCATACTACGATCCTGCATGTAGAGAGGATAGCTAAGCTAACTAGAATTGAAGTACCTAATCGTTACAAACTCCAGCGAGGACAAAATCTTAGCAAATAAACCAAAATGTTATTCTTCCAAAATTATACACAACAGCATTACCAGCAACTTGCGACAGTGTCGCAAACCTTCGATCAATAATACGCTCGAAGCCGCAAATACTAATAAGCAACAAAAGGCAACAAAATTATCAATATCTACTTCGTATCGTTCGTATTGCGTTAAGCGGCTTTGGGCTTTGTATCTTAAAATCCCTGACCAAATAACAATCACAAAATACTCACTGCCTCGTCTGTTCCGGCCTCGTCGTCCCCAGCGAACAGCCCAGCGAACAGCCCAGCACTCTTAGGCCCTGCGCCCGCGCGCCCGTCCGCTCCCGCGACTCCGCCCGCGCGCCCGTCCGCTCCCGCGACTGCGCCCGCGCGCCCGTCCGCTCCCGCGACTCCGCCCGCACGCCCGTCCGCTCCCGCGACTCCGCCCGCTCCCGCGCCGGGACCGAACATCGCTTTTAAATCGAAGGGCACCTTGCCCTTCGATTCGGGAGCGCCATGCACCGTGGTCAGGGAGGGCTTGCGCAACGCGGCCTTCAAATCCCCGATGCGGCTCGCGAAGTCCGGAGGCAGGGCGCCCGCAGCCGCCAGCTGCGTCAACAGCCCGGCCATGCGGGACAGACCCTCCTCTGCTGCTTGCACGCGCGCGTTTAACTAGTTTAAATTTTATTTAATTATTGTATTCTTTATTGCACAACACATACATAATACAACACAGGATAAAACAAGTGTCCCAACACTTGTTTTATTTATTTAGGGACAACAAACAGCAGTGTAATAATAACTAAACATAGGTTAGAACTTAATAATAAAGGTAAAAAAATGGGTGTCTGTAAAGTCGGTTTACGGACGATAGATTAACGTGACAACGTCATGATTAGGGTATGCATTTCGATACCATGAAATTTCATAGTTTTGAAATTTCGGACCATATTTGCATGTTTATTACTTTTTTAAATTGACACCCATAAATTCTAAATTTCGAAACTGGGTTTAATTTAAATATTATGTTATTTTTTTATACAATTATAAAATTTACTATAAATGAGTCTGAGTACAAATCTAATGCCAATTAGACCGTTGCATAAAAAAAGAAGAGTGAAAGATGCTCGTCCATTAAAAAAAAAAGGTAGTGTGGTATTTCTACCTCATTAAAACCGGCGATCACCATCAGCACTTCTTAAAAAAATACCACATCCTTGGGGTGACTATAAAGGAGTCTCCCTTGAGCCTCACTGTGTACGGTGAACGATTTGCCAATGTCTTGCCTGAGGTCACTCGGTGGATAGACAGAGTCCCCACTCCGAGCGCCCGAAACCCCGAAGTTCCACCAGCCTTAAATGAGGCTGGGTTTCGGCGTGTCTACATCGAGGTAACCCTCCACGATGCCTTCTTCTCCGAGTGGGATTGGCCTTCTCACGATTCCACTCGGTGGCTATTTCCCTCTAGTTTTCTGTCTCCGCCACCGTATTCCTCACTAATACTGGCAGAGACAGGTCTCGTCCGATATTGGCGGCTAAGACCCACCGCTCAAAGGCCCAAGAAAGCACTCCTCGAGCGTGTGCTGTGCAGAATCCAAGTTGCCTCTACAATGGTGGCAATTTACCGTGACCTCTCACCCAATCCTAATCAGGTACTCACGGAAGGAACCGTGCCCGATCTGTACCTGAATGTCCCTGTAGGAGATGAGCTCCGCTCTTTTCAGCCAGCCACGTCCTCTTCAAATAACCATTTCCGCTGCCGGCTGTTAATTTTAGTCCTGCAGCGTCGGACATCTGTTAGTCTATTTCTGCCTCCGAGATTGGGCTCGCTCCGATCGTAACGGGACAATGCGTTTGTAGGGTACACTATCTACCCACATAGTTTCGATAGTAGACTTCATAATTGTATAAAAAAATTACATAATATTTAAATTAAACCCAGTTTCGTAATTTAGAATTTATGGGTGTCAATTTAGAAATTAATAAACATGCGAATATGGTCCGAAATTTTGAAACTATGAAATTTCATGGTATCGAAATGCATGCCCTAATCATGACGTTGTAATCGTTCCGTATGGTGCCGGACGTAAAGAATTTCACCATCCCATGTCTTCCCGTGGGTGTCGTAAGAGGCGACTAAGGGACAAACCAGAGAATGGGCAGCAGCGTTCTCTGTCCTTCTATAACAACCATACTGCGATCGCCAACCCGCCTGCCAAGCGTGGCAATTATGGCAAAACCCCCCCCATGAATAGCACAAATAAAAAATGGCTCCTAGTGCCCGGCAGCCTGCCTACCCTCGACTGCGGTAGCGGTCGAGGTTACGGCATGGCCAGGGGTGCCAAAAATCTCCGGACGGGATCCGGCTACCCTAACAAATACCGACGACTGGACCTGGCAACATACAACACGCGCACACTTCGGACCGACGAAAAGATCACCGAACTCGAAGAGGAGTTGAGCAGGTTGCGATGGAGTATTATAGGGTTATCTGAAGTCCGAAGAGAGGGGGAGGACTCGATAATCCTCAAATCCGGCAACCTGCTCTATTTCCGAGAGGGTGACCGGCAGTCCCAGGGTGGTGTCGGGTTTATCGTCCACAAGTCCCTTGTGAACAACGTGGTGAAGATCGAGAGTGTGTCGACCAGGGTGGCGTACCTGATACTCAGAATATCCGCAAGATATTCGCTGAAGGTCATACAGGTCTACGCCCCAACCTCGGCACACCCCGACGACGAGGTAGAGACCATGTATGAGGATATCTCCAGAGCCATGCATGGTTTCAAAACTCACTTCACCGTTGTCATGGGGGACTTCAACGCGAAACTGGGCAAACGAGACGAGGATGAGCTGCAAGTGGGGCAATTTGGAGTTGGACATCGGAACCATCGAGGTCACCTACTGGCCAGTTTTATGGAGAAGGAGGGCCTCTATATGATGAACTCCTTCTTCAAAAAGCGTGAACATAGGAAGTGGACCTGGCAGAGCCCCGATGGTGCAACAAAAAATGAGATCGACTTCATCATGTCAACCAAGAAGCAAATGTTCAATGATGTCTCTGTGATCAATTCGGTAAAAACCGGGCGCGATCACCGCATGGTAAGAGGCACATTGAACATTAATATTAAGCTTGAAAGGTCTCGACTGATGAAGTCCACGCTCCGTCCAGCACAGATCCAGCTCCAAAACCCCGAGAGCTTTCAGCTCGAACTCCAGAATCGTTTCGAGTGCCTAGGGAGCTCCGTGGACGAATACAATGACGGGTTCGTGGAAGCTGTCCATACGGTCGGGTCTAAGTTTTTCAAGACCCGTCGTACAGATAGAAACAAAAAGCTCTCTGATTCTACTCTCAAGCTTATGAAGGAGAGGCGTGAGATGATCCTGCAGTCTTCAGATGAGGCGTGCAAATACCGGCAGCTCAATAGACAGATCTCTAAATCCTTGAAAAGAGACCTCTGCCGCTTTAACACCGAGCGTATTAAAGACGCGATTGAGCGAAATAAAGGCTCCAAGGTATTTTCAAGGGATCTGGCTATTGGGCAGAGCCAGCTCACGAGACTGAAGACCGACGATGGCAGGATCGTATCTGCTAAACCGGAGCTTCTGAGGGAGATCAAGACATTCTATGGGCAGTTGTACACATCAATCAGCTCGACCCAAGAGTTAGATTGACCCGACACTATACCGAAGATATCCCGGACGTCAGCCTGTACGAGATTAGGATGGCTCTGAAACAGCTTAAAAACAACAAGGCGCCGGGTGATGACGGAATCACGGCCGAACTCTTGAAGGCGGGTGGAAAACCGGTCCTTAAGGCCCTTCAGAAGCTGTTTGAGTCCGTCATACTCGAGGGCAAAACGCCACAGGCATGGTGCAGGGGTGTGGTGGTACTCTTCTTCAAGAAGGGCGACAATTCCCGGCTGAAGAACTATAGGCCCATCTCACTTCTTAGCCATGTCTACAAGTTGTTTTCAAGAGTCATCACGAATCGTCTCGCGCGCAGGTTTGACGATTTCCAGCCTCCCGAACAAGCCGGATTCCGAAAAGGCTTTAGCACCGTAGACCACATACATACGCTGCGGCAGGTCATACAGAAGACCGAAGAGTATAACCTGCCTCTCTGTTTAGCGTTTGTGGACTACGAGAAAGCCTTCGATTCGATCGAGACTTAGGCTGTACTGCAGTCTCTTCAAAGGTGCCAGATCGACTACCGGTACATTGAGGTGTTGAAGTGTCTGTACAAAAACGCCTCATGTCAGTCCGTCTTCAGGATCAGACCTCGAAACCAATCCTTCTCCAGCGCGGCGTGAGATAGGGAGACGTCATTTCTCCGAAACTGTTCACTGCTGCGCTGGAGGATGTGTACAAGGTTCTAGATTGGAAGGCGCTTGGCATCAACATTAATGGCGAGTACATCACTCACCTTCGGTTTGCCGAAGACATAGTGGTCATGGCTGAGACCATGGAGAGCCTCAGTATAATGCTCGATGACCTCAGTAGAGCTTCCGAAAGAGTGGGTCTTAAAATGAACATGGACAAAACCAAGGTCATGATGAATAACATATATAACACCCACTCCTATCAAGATCGGAGACTCTTTATTCGAACTTGTAGATGATTATGTCTACCTGGGACAAACGATCCAGTTGGGTAGATCCAACTTCGAGAAAGAGGTCAACCGTCGGATCCGACTCGGCTGGGCGGCGTTCGGGAAGTTGCGTGGTATCTTCTCGTCCAATTTACCGCAATGTCTCAAGACAAAAGTCTATGACCAGTGTATGTTGCCAGTGATCACCTATGGGACCGAGACGTGGTCGCTCACAATGGGCCTTATCAGAAAGCTTAAAGTCACCCAAAGGGCAATGGAGAGGGCTATGCTCGGAATTTTCTTGCGTGATCACGTCAGAAATGATGATATCCGCAGGAGAACCAAAGTTACCGACATAGCCCGAAGAATTGCCAAACTTAAGTGGCAGTCGGCAGGGCACATTGCTCGCAGAACGGATGGCCGGTGGGGCCGAAAAGTTCTGGAATGGCGACCGCGAACCGGAAGACGATATGTGGGAAGGCCTCCCACTAGGTGGACCGATGACCTGGTTAAGGTTGCGGGAAGGCGCTGGATGCGAGACGCACGGGATCGGTCAATGTGGCGACGCCTGGGGGAGGCCTATGTCCAGCAGTGGATGTCTTTCGGCTGAAATGAAGATGATGATGATGATGAATCATGACGTTGTCACGTTAATCTATCGTCCGTAAACCGAATTTACAGACACCCATTTTTTTTTATGCAAGTTACATGCGTGTGTATTTTGCCCTTATGTGGTAGCTACCTGCACAGCTTCCATAGTGTCGGACAGAGACGCGCGCCCCTTCGCCAAGTCTTTCCGCAGCTGCTTGTTGTCTGGAAGGGCAGGCATCGGTAGGGGCCCTGACAACTTCTCCAGCCGCCTGACTGCGTCATTGAGTAGAGCGAACTGGGAAGCGGTAACCACCTCGATACTGCCGACGCGCGCTACGCGACCATCTGATGTTTCATACAAAACATTGTAATGCAGGACGTAACGGCTCCAAGGTCCTTATGTGGAACTGTATACTCTGTCCCTGGTCCCTCCTACCTTCCTGCCAATAACTACTGCATCACGGTTTTTAAATACTTTTTCGTTGTTGCAGTCTTCTCTAGTTTAATAAATTTGGCTATCCAATCAGACTGAATACATATTACGTTTATATACTCACGAGTGGCTGGTCCCCTTTCAGCTGAAATTAAAAAGAGATCATATTTTTTTTTATAAAAATAATATTCAAATGATTAAATAAATGTCATGACATTAAATAATTACCGACTAAAACTTTACCGGTGCCTCCTTTTCCATCACCCCTCCGTGTTGCCTCTGTCCAAACATTAAAAAATACGTACTTTAATCTAAAATAGCATTTAAAAACAGATTTTATCAATTCTACAGTATCTAAGTATAAATTTCGATTACAAGTACCAAAGAGAGCACTACAATAATACCTACAAAATATTTTAAAGTAATGATACCTGAGACAGTGATACTTGTACCAGAGCCTTCTCTGCCATCCTAAAATACAGAACTAAACTGTGATTTTTCGGTAAATGAAACAGCAGACGAAGGCTGAACAGTATTGCATTTTTTTATTATTATAGGCTTGCGCTTGACCACTATCTCACCTGATAGTAAGCGAAGACGTGGACGATAGTGAAGATCGTTTGCCTAAAAGTAACCTATTCACTCTTGACTTAGGCAGCCCTAGGTTGTAGCTATTGGAAAACACAGACTCCGGCAGGGAATTCCACTCTTTGTACGCACAATTAAAGTATTCCCAAAACGTTTAGTGCGTATGGGTGGGATTTCCACTATGTCCCGATGGCGCATCGCCGTACATCTTGTAATCTGATGATGGAACGGGGTAGGCAGACTTGGATCACACTCCTCAAAATGTATCCGATAAAAACCGACAAGCTGGCAACTCGGCATCGATGTTCAAGGTCTTGGAGCTTTGACTCGACCAGCGCCCCAGTGCCTCATTGCCTTTTATGCCCGTTTTTCGATCGATTCAAGTGCACCAGCTGGTTTTTGACAGATCCGCCCATGAGAACAGTACTCCATGCATGATCGAACTTGCGGTGATACAAGTAGAGAAGCTGTTCTGGCGTACGTCTCACCTTTGCAAGGATGCCCAACTTTTTGGCAGCCATCTTTACCTTTGCCTCAATGTATGGACCAAAATTGTGGTTCGATGTCAACGTAATGCCAAGAAGTTTAATATGGTCCGTTAGCGGCACGGTAACACCGGAGATGGAGCCGGGTGGAGAACCAATAGTTCTTTATTGCGAAAAAAAGCAGGCCTGGGTTTTAACAACATTGAACCTGACCAGATTGGCATCGCCCGAGACTGCTTTCAAGGACAAGTTCAAGCGCTCCACCATGACCTCACGGAGAGACTGAATCTGAAGCCCTGTAGGCCGTGCGATGGACCTCTCAGTAACAATGCTGTTGTTTGCATATCCAGGTGCCAGGTGGTTTTAGCCGATCGTTTATGTGCAGCAAGAATAATGTTACTGAGAATAGCGACCCCTGTGGGACCCCGGCGTTAATATCAATTTTTTCCGACGAGCAGGCATCGAATATCGATAACCACTCGAATGGACCAATCTGTCAGGAAGTCTCCAATCCAATCAAACAGAAAACCGGATAGACCGAACGCTTACCAAAAAGGTTTTCGTGCCAGATGAAATGTTGATATCATATCATAGACAAATAGGTGGACACGGCCACCACCAAGGCGATAGTCGATGTAGTGCCAAAGATTTATTTCTTATAAGCTAAGCCCATGGCCATACGCACGTGAATGTCGAAAATCATCCCTTGGGAACGTACTAGTACATAAGTATCTTTATTTGCACGACTTGCCTCAACAAAAAGCATCCTATCTCCTTATTCATGCAATGGTCTACCAGTGTTTCTTTTCAGATGATTTACAAAAAAACAGTCGAGGTCGATACTAACTATGAACCTAGACAATGATTCGTATTAGAACCTCAAAAGAGCTCTGAGAATATACAACAAGACATGAGTAAGTCTTACCCTGCGGCGTCCACCTCGACCCTCGGATTCATCGTATTCGCCCCCTCTCTCTTCACGTCGTTCACCCCCTCTCTCTCCACGTCGCTCGCCTCGTCTCTCTCCATGTCGATCAGGTCCTCGGTCCTCGCGGTCCCTGCTTTTCCCGCCATGTCGCCAGCCACCTCCTTCAGCCTCGTCGCCTTCGTCCTCACCCCTCCTGCCTCGCCCACCATGACGCAGGCCACTACCCTCCTCAGTCTCATCTTCATCCTCACCTCTCCTGCCTGGCCCACCACGACGCCGGCCGCCACCCTCCTCAGTCTCATCTTCATCCTCACCCCTCCTGCCACGCCCACCACGTCGCCGGCCACCTCCCCCCTCAGCTTCGTCTCCTTCGACCTCACCTCTTTTGCCTCGCCCACCACGGTGACGGCCACCAGCCCCCTCACCTTCCTCAACATCATCCTCACCTTTTCTGCCTCGCTTTTCACGACGAGCATGGCCACCTCCCCCCTCAGCATCGACTCTATCGTCCTCACCACCAAGACCTGTGGTGATTCCCATATCTTTGCTTCCTCTTTTGTCACGTCGTTTTTCACCTTTATCACCTCGTTCCTTCTTCTCCCCTTTTTCCCCTTTCTCGCCTCGTTCCATCTTCCCGCCTCGTTCCTTCTTCTCCTCTTTTTCCCCTTTCTCGCCTCGTTCCTTCTTCTCCCCTTTTTCCCCTTTCTCGCCTCGTTCCTTCTTCTCCCCTTTTTCCTCTTTCTCACCTTTTTCATCTTTCTCACCTCGTTCCTTCATCTCCCCTTTTTCCCCTTTCTCGCTTCGTTCCTTCTTCTCCCCTTTTGCCCCTTTATCGCCTCGTTCCAACTTCTCACCTCTTTCCCCTTTCCCGCCTCGTTCCTTCTTCTCCCCTTTTTCCCCTTTCTTGCCTCGTTCCTTCATCTCCCCTTTCTCGCCACGTTCTTTCTTCTCCCCTTTATCCCCTTTCCGTCCTCGATCTTTTCTTCCCGGTCTCCCCTCCCCCAATCTTACACTTTCACCATCTTTGCCTTCTTCTTCCTCAGAACTGCTGGAGTACGCGTCTTCATCATACTCGTCAAAAAACTCGTCAGAATACTCATCAGAATACTCATCCGAATACTCGGTTACCGACCGATCATAAGCGTCGTGATCAGAACGAAATCTTCCAGTGTCCATGTCGAGTCCAAGTTCATCCAATTTTATCTCCACATCTTGTTCGAGTAATCGCAACTGGCGTGCCAAAATGTGCAGAATTGTTTGCATCAGTTTGAAGTTCACAGTATTTTTCTGAAAAGATATTTTTTTGCATTAATCAGCATTTTGGTTGTATAAAGACCAAATGAATGATACACTTGTCACTTGTTTTCATTTCGAATGTTAAGTTATCATCTACTCATCTGCCTAGCCCTATCCCAACTATGTTGTGGACAATGACAATCACATGATTATTGACATGGCAAGATTGAAAGTTTTGCCGCGAATAATGACCACCGTTTATCATGGAATAACCAAAGAAAACTACTAGTTATTTTTCTTTCCATTGACCGTTTAAAAAATAAGCTATAATATTTTTTTTAAATCTCTTTTTCGTAGCCGCGTGTGTGAGCATCTCAAATGTTAGCATCTCTCAAATAAATACCACATATGGCATCCCGCATAGTTCTACAATTCTTGATAAGTTTTAACAATAGTTCCGACGATTTTACTATCAAAATCGCATTTTGAAAAAATAAGGTGCTTACTTCGCAATACATACGAATATTCATAGCATGTCATCGAATTTCTCAAAATTGACCTTTTTTTTTTTTTTTCTTATGGGTTCTTCTAGTCTAGGTCAGAGGTGACTGAGACAGAGTTGACGATGGAGTGAGCTTACCCAGAAGAAGCCTGTTCACTCAAACTTTGAAGAGATTCGGGTTGACGGCGTTCGTAAACACAGACGCAGGTAGTGAGTTCCATTCATTCGCTGTGCGCATTATGAAGGATGTTTGGAAGCGCTTGGTGCGAATTGGTGGAATGGCAACAAGGTAAGGATGGTAACTTGCAGTGCGTCTAGATGTCCGATGATAGAAGGGGGCTGGTGGGATGAGGTCGTGGAGTTCTTGAGCACACTCACCGAAGTACAGTCTGTAGAAGACCGACAAGCAGGCAACCTTGCGGCGATGAGCCAAGCTGTGAAGCTTGGCATCCGCCAGTTCAACGTCGCCAATGAGCCTCTTGGCTCTGCGTTCCACCGAGTCAAGCGCGGCAAGCTGATACTTAGCTGAGCCATCCCAAAGGCTGCAATACTCCATGCAGGATCGGACTTGCGCTTTGTATAGAATTAAAAGCTGTCCAGGCGTAAAGTATCGCTTCACTCTATTTAGGATGCCCAGTTTTTTGCCCGCAATTTGGGCTTTGTACTCAATGGAGGCGCCGAAGTTGAGACTGAATGTCAACTCCATGCCTAGGAGTTCGAGCCGATCAGTCACAGGAACAGACATACCCCGGCAAGTAGGAGTATGATCGAATAAGACTCCTTTTAGCGGTAAAAAGACACGCCTGTGTTTTGGTGGCTTTAAAGGAGACCAGATTGTCATCACCCCACTGGGAGACAAGGCTTAAGGTCAAATCTGTCCGCTCCACCATAGCCTCTCTCAAGGAACGAACTTCATCCACGCTGGTTTTTGCGCTGGACAGGTATCTCTCTGAAACAGTACTGTCATCTGCGTACCCAACAATACCAGGCTGAAGTAGGTCATTGATGTGCAGCAGGAAAACAGTTGCAGAGAGAACAGACCCCTGAGGAACTCCGGCATCAATAGCCATAAGGTCAGAGGAGCAGCCGTCAATGACAACTCTACTAACTACAATGACCTTGTCGGAGTTGGAAGCGAAAGAGTTCTGCATCCCAAACCTATTCTGTTGATAGTTCTGTCTGTTGAATCTAATTTAAATCATTAAAAATTGTTATAAACGAAATATCCGTACAGTAGTGAGATGTTGAGGTATAACCAAGGGCGTCGCCAAGGGGGGACAGGTAGGGGCAGTTGCCCCCCCTAGAGATTAAAAAATAAGTATCCAAATGGAAAGAAGTCCTAAGTCAACATAAACCCAACCCAACAAATCTAACCATTTGTTGATGTCCTAAAAGTACTAAAAGCGTTGAAAATTTGGTTCAGTCTACCAAAATCAATCGTTAAGCAGCCTCAGGAGACTTAAAACCTGGTTAAAAAGTACTATGAGGGCAAATTCGCCTCAATGGTCTGACCATGATAAATGTGGACAGAAAACTTATAAGATTTACATAATTAAGTGGTCGAGAAGTTTATCCAAAACCCCCGATGATTGAGCTCGTGGAACGTTACCCATTGGACTTTATACCGTTCTTATAACTATCGCCATAGGGGTAAGAGTCGTACTACTAGTTTAAAGCTTCATATGCTTTTGATTGTACCGTATTTAAAATTCATGCTTTTGCCCACCCTCCATATATCAACTTGCCTCCCCCTGGTCCATCGGCTGGCGACGCCCTTAGGACGCGCTTTCGGGGCTTATGTGAGGGACCTACCCTCACATAAGCCCCGAAAGTGTTTTAGTATTTAAAACATCCACAATAATTATAAATCATTGTTCTAAACAAAATATTCAAGGAGGCATCTCAATGCTGAGGTATAACTGGGAGTTCCGGTTCGTAAAAAACATTTGAACGATTGGCAAGGAACTCCTTGGTTTCTAATACTCCTGTAAATGTACTTAGTAAAAGTATGCTATAAAAAGAACTCTCACTCAAGTATCAGCAGAGCCTGGTTGAAGATTTAGGTTAGCTAAAATCAAGAAAATTTTCAGTGGGAACTAAAAAAAAAAGAATTTTGGTGGTACTGAGGGCCAGCATCGCCTCAGTTTCTACGACTGCTACAATCCCCATTAGTCCAGGAAAATTAGGGGTTTCACCTCGGAATGAGAGATAGTCGGCTATAAACTTGTGTAAACCTTTATTTTGACACCATAACACCTCAAAACCTACTTCTCGTAGGGTGTCCGCGTCTACAAATATTCCAATCCGATTTTTTACAAATTTATTGCAAATATCTCGTTTCCTATGGGTTTTATGCTATTTGTATGTATTATAAATATTGTAGACGTTTAAATTCTCTACAACTTTTGTGTATACATTTTTTTTTAATCTTGTACCATTTTCGAGGTAGAGGGCAGAGCGCGCGCAGTGTTTAACTATTTAGAGCATCATTCGAGGTCAACCTGTAGTCCTGATTAAAAACACGCTGCATAAAGTTTATAAATTATTAATAAATATATAATTCTAAACAATTTGCACTATTAACTATTACATCATAATTTTCTTTTTAATAATCCAGTATCTATTCATTTAATAACACTTACCTACTCATGTAATTATAAAGTTATTAAGAGAAATACTTTAATAACATTTTAATAATAATCTTATTTATACTAATTCCATCACAACTATATACAGTGTATCTGCCTATTAGGGTAAGACGTCAAATAGCGAGGCTATTATCTTTTACTATAAACTCAGACATAAATAGTATGTCGAAGGCATGTACTGTAGTTGATATTAGTAGTAATACTAATATACAGGTAGTCAATAAGTTTAATAACGTTAGCACTTCTGCTATTAATATTTATAGTTTAAACTAGTTTGTAGGACAAGGGAGGGTACCAACAACGAAATAGTTACTAGTACATCCACCATCAAGAAGGTACCTTCTTGCTCTCACTTAGTTAATTTAAAAAAAGGGGCTAAGCAGAATTCCTTGAAATTATTCCATCAAAATATACAAGGTTTTTCTGCGAAGCAATTGGAAATAGAACTGTTTTTGGAAAAAACAATGTTTGAAATTGTTTGTTTTACTGAGCATTGGCTGAAAGATCATACAATGCTAATTAATTATGAAAATTATACCGTGGGTAGTTGTTTTAATAGAAATATTATGTTACGTGGAGGTTCACTTATATTAATTAAAAATGGTATTAAATCAAAACCTCGTAAAGATATTGTAGATCTATCAGTTGAACATAGTGTTGAACTGTCATGCGTTGAGCTGGATAAGCATGTCATAGTGTGCGTTTACAGACCCCCCAATTATGGTAACTACTCTATATTTGAGTCAGTGATGGAAGATGTTTTGGCAAAACTTGCAATTGGAAATAAACTAATCATAATCTGTGGTGATTTTAATATAAATATTTTAGAGAGTAATTCAGATAGCAGTAGATTATTAAATCTCTTCAAATCATTTAATTTGTCACATGTGTTTATGGAACCAACACGAAAAACTGTAACTTCTGCTACATGTATTGATAATGTATTTTGTTGCTGCGACTACTTAGACAAAGCCATTATAAATTGTCTGCCTTCGGATCATAGTGGGCTATTGGTAACCTTTGAGTCCAACATACCAATTCAACAAGTGCAGATTCAATCCAGACCAATAACATCCGGTAAATTAAATCAGTTTAACAGCAGTTTAATTAGTAAGCTAAGTGATCAAGACCTTACAGTGAATGATGGTAATATTCTATATAAAAAAGTTTTCTCAGTAATCCAAAAGGAGTTCAATAATTCTTTTAGGAAAAAAACTAAAACTGTATGCCCTAAGTTTTTATTCAGTGACTGGGCGACTGAAGGACTCAGGAAAAGTAGGGAAAGACTTTACGAGCTCTATGGCCTTAAGCCTTATATTAACACTGAAACTTTTAACAAGTATGTTGCTACTTATTCAAAAATTTTTAGAAATACGTGTAAAGTAGCTAAGGCTTTATACATTGGTAATAAAGTTAAAACCGCAGAAAATAAAATCAAGACTGTTTGGAAAATTATAAACAATGAAACGAACAGAAACAAAAGAAATAATACTGATTACACGCTTGAAACTACACATGGACTTATTAGAGATAACAAAAAAGTTGCTCAAGAATTTGTGGATTTCTTTACCAGCATCCCAATTAAAACTACTGAAACCATAAATTCTTCGCCCTCACTTGCTTCTGGTTTATTAAACGCAAACGTTTCAGCCTGCCCGACAGAATTTAACTTTTCACATGTAAACCCAATAACAGTAATAAAAGCTTTTAAGCAAATCAAGATCAAATTGACCGAAGATCTATGGGGAATGTCCATCAAAGTTTGTACCTCCATTATTCAGACTATAGCGCCGTACTTAGCTTTAATTTTTAATTTGTGTGTAGATCAAGGAGTCTTTCCGGATCTAATGAAACATAGTAAGGTTATACCACTTTTTAAATCCGGGAACAGTAAAGACACAAATAATTATAGACCAGTATCGGTGCTGCCGGTTTTCAGCAAGATATTTGAAAAGATAATGCTAAATCAGATGCTCATTCATTTTAATACGAATAACATCCTACACGATAAACAGTATGGTTTTACCAAAGGACGTTGTACGACTGACGCTTGTGTCACCTTATTAAAACATATCTTTGAAGCGTGGGAAGAGGCACAAGATGCCATAGGGGTTTTCTGCGACCTGTCGAAAGCATTTGATTGCGTTGATCATGAAACATTACTTTTGAAACTTGAGCATTACGGGCTAGGCCAATCAGCGTTGAGTTTAGTTAAATCTTATTTAAATGATAGACAGCAATTAGTTCAAATAAACGGTGTCAATTCGTCCGGGTTAACCGTGAAAATGGGGGTACCCCAGGGTTCAATTTTGGGTCCTTTCTTGTTTCTAGTCTACATTAACGATTTACCTCATCTATTGAAAAACAATCTAAACATGGTGTTATTTGCTGATGACACTTCGTTGATTTTTAAGATAAATAGACGTACCAGTAACGTTGACGATGTGAATACCGTCTTGCGACAGGTTCAAAATTGGTTCACAGCTAATAATCTAGTTTTAAATGCTAAAAAGACTAAGTGCATAAAATTTGTCTTGCCGAATGTCAAAAGTAATGATTGTGACATTTTATTAAACAAGGAGAAGCTAGAATTCGTCGATAAAACGGTTTTTCTGGGGATCACGCTAGACTCGAGGTTGCAATGGGGGCCTCATTTAATATCACTTGCGGGGCGGCTAAGCTCGGCAGCTTATGCTGTTAGAAAAATACGTCAGTTTACTGATGTCGATACCGCAAGATTAGTCTATTTTAGTTATTTTCATAGTATAATGTCTTACGGTATCTTACTATGGGGAAGGGCTGCAGACATTGAGTTAATTTTTATTCTGCAAAAACGAGCCATCAGAGCGATATACAATCTTCGCCGGCGCGATTCTCTAAGGGAACTGTTTAAGAACATTAACATCATGACGGTACCTTGTCAATATATTTATGAAAACATCATGTATGTTAGAAAGAATTTACATCTTTTTAGTAAAAACGGTGACAGACATAATTATGTTACTAGAAATAGGGATCAACTAATTCAACCAGGTTTCAGGCTGGCTAAAGTAGCATCATCTTTTATGGGGTACTGTATAAAATGTTACAATAAAATTCCTCCCCACATTCTACAACTAAATGAGACGAAATTTAAGACTTGTATAAAACGCACACTATGTAGGCAAGCATATTATAAGTTGGGGGATTACATCGCTGATAAAAATGCTTGGCTCAATGCTGGTCCTGCTCCGCAGCCACTAGGGCGCAAGAACAATTAGTGATGGGCAGAAAAGTATCGAAGTATTGTTGGACATGCTGAAGACTGTATGCAAATTTTTGTATTGTATAAACTCAATTTCTTTTAGTATTATATAATTGCACAGCACATGTGTGAGTACTATGTTCCGACTGTAGATAAATCTACCATTCACTGTACCTATATGTCGTTCGTTGACTTCTGTGTGCCCTGGCAGTTGAGTGTGTCATGCTCTCTCTAATTTCTCTCTGATGGTGGCACATGTGTTGGATCATTCGGTTCCCTTCATGATGGTTGAGCTGAGTGGTGCCGATCCATGCGTCATGTTCGTGAACGGGCGCCATCAGTTGGGATTGGTCATAACTTAGCTGTCTCGGCCTGTTAAAGTGCTTTTTTTTAATTATTTGTTACTCTAGACGCTTTTACGTACACGTCTTTTTACATCGTTCTCACATATATGTATTTTTTCAACAAGAATGATGTAACCAAAAACTTGTAATTAAAACTGATGGAAAAGAGTGTCCGGGGAGTTTCTTGCAAATTCTTCTCCATTGAGACCTACAGACGCTTGCGAATTTGCAACTAGAGTCATCTTTTTATTAATTTTTTGTTTGACAATTCAAAAGTACTTCTAAAGTTTAATTGAAATAAATACCTTGATTTTGATTTTGATATTGACTAAAAAAAAAAAAAAAAAAAAATGTTTTTATCGAAAAATACCATTGTTCAGAACGATAAGGTTGAATTTTTGTTTGGTTGTTATTTATTGTTAAGTGAAACGCGTGTGGATGGTTTGATGGTTTATTCTCTACTGAATGGTACATTTCTTATTTCTATGAGTGGACTGTATTTATTTCGATAGCTATAGATAAGTACATAGGTAAGTAGGTAAGGTTAAACGCAAAACTCGCCTGAACAACTATTGAAGAAGAAGAAAATTTAAATTAGAACTTGTAGTTCTTATTATTATTCATGGTACGTAGGTTTTGAGACAAGTTTTAGGGTGTCAAAATAAAGGTTTATACAACTTAATAGCCGACTATCTCTCATTCCGAGATTCTTGCCCTAATTTGACTAATTTTCTTGGACTACATTATATGATCTTGTATTGTTAAAGGTATTCATTTCGTTATTCTTTTAGTATGTCTCGATTTTGTGTTATATCTCCGCATTACAATTTTACAGCTACACAGTTTTAAAGAACTGCGTCCGTGCGGGTGTGTTCCCCACCGACTGGAAAGAGGCTGGATTGTTCTTGCTGAGCAAAGCAGGCAGGCGACTCGAAAGTCTCCCTCTTCATACCGATGAAGAGGGAGACTTTCGAGTCCCGAGACAGTGTCCTAATTGCCTACTCGACGAGGTTTCCAAGCTATACGAAAGAATAATTGTTCCGAGCTTGCGATTACCAGTATGGCTTCCGGCAACAGCGTTCTACAATGGACGCAATCCTACACGTCCGCTCGCTGTCAGAACAGGTTGTGTCCCGGGATGGGGTGGCGTTGGCAGTAAGTTCGGATATCGTCAACGCCTTTAACTCCCTGCCCTGGGATCCGATATGTTTGATCCTAGAGACCAAACGCGTTGGCCGAATTTGATGATTCTTAACTAACTTAACTAATAATTTAGTATGGATTGTTGAATTATCTATTACTAAAACACTACTAGCTGTTAGATTTGGTATTAACTGATTACGTTGCCAATTTTCTATAAGGTAATCGCTGTCACTATCAATAAGTTCATTTGTAGTATGAACTTATTAAATCGAATTGTAAACCTGATTCAATACCCATAATTGACCTAACTGTAGATTCTTTAATAAATCTGTTTTTTTTTTCCAAAGTTAGTCATAACAAACTCAAAAAATATACAAAACTAAATAATATAATTAGAGATTGTAACAAGTTTAGGAAACAAAACAAGTTCTTTATTAAAAATATTCCACTCAGGAAAGAACGTGTTGACTTAGTTAATAAATGAAATAATTACGAAATTAAATTAGAAGACAGCAAAAAAAATCTATGAGATTGACACACACCACTTACAGACAAATCCAGGTACTTGAAAACTTACTTTACAATAAATATGTAAATTCAAAATTACAAATTAAAGAACACATTTTGGCCGCAAATGAGTTAGTGATATGTCAGTGTAACTGCCAGACTGTCTCAAATCTAATTGCAGTCCAGCCTGATGCTACGGAGGACCCGGTCCAAGCTGAGAGGGTTTCTCAAGACAGTGTCTTCGTACAAGACAGATCTAATGTAGCACAGGATTTGCCTCAAGTAGACCGGCCTGAAAGAACTGGCTTTTCATCTAGTCATAGTAATAATAACATCTGCTAAATTAAATAAATTTAACAGCACTTTAATCAGTAAGTTAAGCGATCAGGATCTCTCAGTGAATGATGGTAATATTTTGTATGATGAAGTTTTCTCAGTGGTTCAAAAAGAGTTCAATAACACTTTTAAGAAGAAAACTAAATCTATCTGACCTAAGTTTTTATTCAGTGACTGGGTGACTACAAGGGAAAGGCTTTACGAGCTATATGGCCTTTAGTCTGGTATCAACACTGAAACGTTTAATAAGTATGTTGCTACTTACTCAATATTTTTTTAAATACATGCAAGGCAGCTAAGGCCTTGTACATTAGCAATAAGGTAAAATTAACTGAAAATAAAATCAATCTGGTTTGGAAATTATAAACAATGAAACGAATAGGAATAGAAGAAATAATACTGATTACACGCTTGAGACCACACACGGACTTATTAGAGATAACAAAAAAGTTGCGCAAGAATTTGTAAATTTATTTACCAACATCCCAATTAAAACTACTGAAACCTTAAATTCTTAGCCCTCGCTTGCTTTTGGATTATTAAACGCCAACGTTTCAGCCTGCCCGAATGTATTTAACTTTTCACATATAAACCCAGTTAATTAAATGCGAAAACATGTAATTGGTTACTAGTTGGTTAATTTGATGTTCAATTTGTTATTTGTTAATACTGTTTGTTTTCCGATTATAATAAAATAAAATATATCTAACTGCAGTAGTAATAATCTAATGCCGCGCTTTTCTGCGCTGCCGGCTGCTGACTTAGCGCCCAAACCACAGGCTGCGACAAACGCGCACATAAACCCGACCCCGGCTGCGACTAATGCGCCCTTAAACCCGACTCCGGCTGCGACCCACGCGCGGGAGCGCTACACGGGGCATGCCCCCCGCGAACCTCTGGCAACAGTGTGTCATGCGGAGCATCTCCACTTACGTAGCCAGTGCAATGACCCAGACCGACACGACTCGCCCCTCTGATACCCAGACCGACAGCATAGACACACAGACGACAGAACCGACGACGACACAGACGAGCGACACGGACATTGTCCGACTCGAGGAGGAGATGGCCCGAGCGGCAATGGTCGATGACGCCGGCACCATACTGCCCGCATCACTCGGCTGGAACGTACAACTTCTTGCCTCGTCGTCGTGTGTATCCCACATTACCGGGAGGTGAAGTCGGGAGGGATTATCCGATGGATCCACCTCCGATTAAATCCACTCCACCTCCACCAGCACCCCTCAACATCATCCAAACAAACCTCCAGCATAAACATACTGCCACGGCTAGCTTACGCAGGGCACTGGAGGTGTAGCACCGAACCATCGCGCTGATCCAAGAGCCGTGGATCAGGAACAACAGAATATGTGGCCTCGGTAACATAGGAGGTAATTCTTGATACACACGGCTCAGATAGACAACAGAAGTCAAGAACTTGCATCTGTATACCCAAAGAAATTCCCTTTACGCCACTGACCCAATTCTGTTCCAGAGACCGATAGAGATAGCGGCTTTAAACCGAAGGTAGCGTTCCGGACGTTGTACTGGCCTCGGCATACATTTGCCAGGCGAGGACACAGACTACCCGCCAAAGGAGTTGGCTGACCTGGTGCAGCAAAAGGAGCGCGTCAGTTTGGACCTGATCATCTGCACTGACTCGAACGCCCATCACCCGGTACGGAAGATCCCATCAACTGATCAGGACCGAACCCTCGGCACGCTGAAAAAGCCCGACAACTAATACACAAACTGATTATGAAACCAGCAAGGTCTTCCTCGAAACTCATTTCCCGGACTGACAAAGAGAGGACAGGACGTGGGAGGCTGAACCCGATATTACTTAGATACATATCTCTCGCATGGCGAGAGGTGAAAGACATCTTTATACCCAAACCTGGAAAAACTGATTACACACAACCCAAGGCGTATAGGCCTATAAGCCTCACATCCTTTTTACTGAAAACCCTCGAAAGACTCTGTGATAGGCATACCCGTCATGGGCCTCTCCGAGTAAATACAATTCATAAACAACAGTATGCGTACTCCACAGGCATATCAACAGAATCCACGTTGCACAACGTGGTTTCTAAAATTAAATGCTGAACTATTCTCTTCACAAAAAAGAGAAAACCAACGATGATGCAACTACCGAGATTCTTTGGAACAAACCTAAGCTTTGCAACCGAAACCAAGTACCTGGGAATATATTTGGACAAACAATTAAATTGGGCGAAACACATGAACTATATCACCACAAAAGCCAGCATATCCCTGTGGCAGTGCAAGCGACTGCTGGGCAGGAATGGTCACCCACTGGGCTATACACCACAGTCATCATGAACTATATCACCACAAAAGCCAGCATATCCCTGTGGCAGAGCAAGCGACTGCTGGGCAGGAATGGTCACCCACTGGGCTATACACCACAGTCATCCGACCAATCATCACATACGGCTCGTTGATCTGCCAGGACAGACCTCAGCACAGCCCAAAGAGATCTCGAAATACTGCAGCGGTTTGCTTGCGTTGCAATCTCTAGCAGTATGAGAACCACACCCACCGCCGCCCTACAGGCAATGCTGGGACTGCCACCTCTGCATCTTATCGTGCGGGAGGAGGCAGCCCTGTCTGCTTTTAGACTCCATCTATCAGGTACCCTAAATAAAGACTCCAGGGTTACACAGGCACACACGCATAAAGGAAGACGCGATCAAGTGAAGACCTATGTTAGCATCACCATGCAAAAAAGCCCCAAAAACACACCACTTTCATAGGCACTACAACATAATACTTACAGAAGAACGATGTGACTACTCAGGCCCGAAAGAGATGAGAGTATACACCGACGGATCGAAGACGGACTCCGGTACCGGAGTCAGAGTCTTCTCACACGACTTAAATATACATATATCCAGACCAGAGGTTAAACACCGTCTATCAGGCGGAGTGTGTGGGCATTATACTAGCGGTCCACGCCCTACAAGCCAGGAGGGTTACGTACACCCACATACGTATACTGTCCGACAGCGCCTCAGTCCAACTACCAATCCTTACGGACAAAATATTACTTCGAAAACAATACTAGAATATCACAACGCACTAGAACAAATAACTGTAACTAGTCGTAACACGGTAACACTGCAATAGATAAAGGGACACAGCGGATCGCTGAGCAACGACGCGGCTGACGAGCTTGCTAGACGCGAATCCAATACGGCGAACTATGAACCCGAACCTGTTGTACCCATCCCCTTCAGCCAAATACGCAGGTGGCTACAAGAATTCACCCAGACACAGGCGGAGAACTGGTGGACCTCGGCACCGGGCTGTAGGCAGTCGAAAGAAGCTTTACCATCTGTGGACGGCTTACCAGGCGTCTACTACGCCTGAACAGGAATGACGCGCCTGGTGACCGGGGACCATCACGGGACACTGCTCACTTAACAAACGCTTCCACACAATAGGCATAACGGACATTCCTCTGTGGAGGGCATGCATGGAGGCTGAGGAAACCGTTGCGCACGTTCTCTTTGAATGCACAGAGGTCACCCAGATAAGAACACAAACCCTCGGGTCACCCAGATCTTACACAGATGTTCTAAGAAAACGAATAACCACCAAATGGCCGGCATGGCCCACGCACAATGGTGCACCTGAAGGACTAAGTGCGGAAATCAAACCCTGTAACATAAAACACAGAACTACTTGTCAGATCTTTCAAATAATAAAAGAATCATCAAAATCGGTTCATAATTGGCGGAGTAATCGAGTAACAAACATACAAAAACATACAGTCGAATTGAGAACCTCCTCCTTATTGAAGTCGATTGAAAATAGCTTGTTTCTTACATCTTCGGGTCGACCAGATCAGCAGGCGCGGCCACGCCTGAGCAGAGCAGGTATATTGTGTTTGTGACCTATCAAAAGACAGGATTCTGACCTGTTTGCTGCTTGGAAACGTAAATTCCATTACTGCTCAAGCAATACTTCCTTATTATCAGTAAAAGGAACGTTCGAAATCCAGGCTCCATGCTCCAGGCTGGTTTAAGAGTCCAGGCTCACGGACATTTTGTTTGTCCAGCAGCCTTATTGCGTAATGAATTCGGCAAGGCAAAGGGCAAAGAGTATGAACAATCGACCAATCATATAAACGGAAATCCACATCGCGTCTTTCATCTCGCCATGATTGGTCGATTGATTGCAGTCAATCCCTTTGCCTTCCCGAATTAACTTGCGCAATTAGACTGTAGGAATATGAAAGAACGCCATCAGGAAGTATTTTTACTAAACCTAGCCTAACTACTGACCCTGTGTGTGACAACTCCTATCCCAGTAAATATACTACCGCTATATCCAGCAAGATATAACCACGCTGTCTGAGTAGGTATAGGTTCACATGAGTTGCTTACAATAATAAAGCACTTATACCTATCTACCTAATCTCCTAATCTCAAGAATAAGTTAGGTATTTACTTACTTCTAATGGTCCAAACGCCGAAGCTATGAGGTCTTCAACGCTAACCAGGAGCGTTCTATCGCTCATAACAGGCTCGTCGATATATTTGCGATAATAATGTTTGCCCTTTGCCTTATGCATCGTCATGACTGTTTCGGTCAAAAACTAATATTAGCAAAGAAATAAATTAGATTGATTACCTACTAGTTAATACTAGCTATAAAAACTACACTAAAATTAGTAAATAAAATAACTAAAATCCCCCACTCAATATTATTTCCAAATCATAGAACACTAAAACCAATAATATATATGTCAATAACTAAAACCCTTGATCTGAATTCTTTGAATCATCTTTGAATGATATGTCTGATTTACTCTTTGCTGTCAATAAGGTTAGTGAATTTTTGTCGGCCAGAACCACACTACTCAGAGAATAAAATGGTTGCAAACCTTCTTCGGGTTTCACAATAATAGGATGTGGTGTGTATGGCCGGAAGAATCCATTTACAACAGGAATATAAAAGATTGCCTTCAGGAAGTTATTTTACAAAACCTAGCCTGACCCTGTCGCTAAAAGGAGCAAAGGTAGTTATCATGGATCTCCAGCATGTCGTCAGAAATGCACTTGCATTTCTTGAGATGACGGAATCATTATTTGACCACTTGGTCAAATAATGATTCCGTCATCTCTCAAGAATCAAGATAGACTCGCAACTTTTCAGACGGAACTCGACAGACACGTAGTTCGGCAGACACGCAAACCGACAGATACGCATTACGTCAGAAATTTGAAATTTTCCTAATATCCAGAGTAATGGAAATACAACGGACGCACAACAGGATCTACATACACATCGCCAGTTTGTAGTTTCATTTTCCTTATTGCACGGGTATTGGAAATCATTGCACAATAACACGTATATGCGTCGTTGCCTGGTTTTTCTTTTTCTTTTCTATAGGTTCGCGCTTGGCCCTTAACTCACCCTTCGATCAAGGATACACATCTCATCTGATGGTAAGCGATGATGTGGTCGACGGTGAAACACGACGGTGCATGGAAATAACCTATTCACTCTTGATTTAAAGACCTAGATTGTAGCTATAGGGAAACGAGACTCCGACAGGGAATTCCAGTCCTTAAATGTACGCATAATAAAAGTGTTCCCAAAACGTTTTGTGAAGCGTATGGGTGGGATGTCCACCATGTATCGATGGCGCATCGCCTTACATCTGGTAGTCCGATGATGAAACGGGCTAGGTAGAATTAGATCTTGCAATTCCATCGCACACGCCCCGAAATGTAACCGATAATAAAAAAGTTAAATCAAATAATCAAAAAATCTGACTGCTTAAGAAGAAACTAAAAGACGTAAACAAGAAGAAAATCATGCTGCGCAGTCGGAGGATACATATTCGCGAGCTGGCTGACCAAAACCAGAAAGCAACTCGGCGACGATGTTCAAGGCTCTGGAGCTTTGAATTGACCAGTGCCTCATTGCTGATGAATCCCTTGGCCCGCTTTTCTATCGACTCTAGTGCATTAAGCTGGTATTTGGCAAATCCGTCCCAGAGATGAGAACAAATTTCCGGCGAAGTACCTTCTCACGCCACGCAAGGAGCCCCAAATTTTAGGCAGCCTTTGCCTCAATGTATGGGACAAAATTGAATCGATGTCGAAGTTCAAGGTGGTCCGTTAATGGCACGGTAACATCTCGGAAAGTTGGAGCTGGTTAAAATTGGCTCTTTTTAGCGGCAAAAAGACACGCTTGGGTTTTAGCAACATTAAACCTGACCAGATTGGCATCGCCTCATTCGGAAGCTTGGCCTCACGGAGAGACCGGATCTGTGGCCCAGTGGCCCGAGCGTTGGACACAGCACAATAGTGTCGTCTGCATACCCAAAGGTTTTAGCAGATCGTTAATGTGCAGCAAGAATAATGTTGATGAGAGTACCGTCCTCTGATGCATTATTATCCATTGGTCCGATGAGCAGCCATCGATAACCACTCGAATGGACCGATCTCTCAGGAAGTTTGCAATCCAATCACATAGACCACCGGAGAAATGACTTGTATTGTTTTATTACCCATTTTAATAATGATAAAACAACATGTCAAGAGAGGCAGCTAATAAGAGCTTCTAAGAAAGCGAGGCAAGCGTATGGGCGGTACCTTACAAAATTAGATGCGCCAATTCGAATCAGCTACATTGTGGAGATAGGTATGCAATTGTTCTTTTTCATCCCATCTATTCGAAAAGGACTACTTGGTTCGCCTTTAAGTGCACCCAAAGGTGGTGTTTTCTATAAGAAACTTTTAGCGGGCAGTAATGAGTCTTTAATCCTCTTTATAAGTGCGCCGCAATTATCTTTGCCGCGCACTTTTTGAATTTGGAACATCTTAGTGTTCAGTGCCAAAGAAATCGAACGCAAATATTGTTTGAATAAAGACTGGCTGGTACGACGGCCCATAGTCGCGCCGTCAGATGAATAAAAAAAAAACATCTTAAAAACGCGCGAACTACAACTACAGCGTCCGCGCCCGCGTTTTAGTAAATTTTCACGGATTGTTAGAAATTCATGGTTTTGATTTAAAAATGAGTTCTTCAAGTGACAGTGAAGGTATAGAGATAGACTTAACTCCTGAAAGTATTAGAACTGACGCAAGAAATGTGATGGATAAAAATAGCCCTCGCCAAAGTTCTGGGCCGCCCTGAAGTTGGTTTACCGGATGCGTGAGGCACGAAACGGTGCTGTTTTTGTATATCCATGCCAAATGATAGCTTATAAGTACTTTTTTTTTCTAGCTTTATAGTCTCTGAGCTAAGCTTCGGACAGGCATACGGACAGAGAAAAGAAAATAAAGAACAATGGCAGGTGCCCATACATTGTTTTAGCTGAGATTAAATTCGAAAGTCATTAAATGAAAAATATCTGGTTTAACTCAGGGTGATGTTCTAAATTAGTTTGTGCAAGAATTTGTGTCATGCTCTGCCGCAGAGCCACCATGTTAGAAACCGGTAAATTATATCTTAAAATGATGTACGCTAAACGTACATAATGTACGTACACCGTTATCGCTGTACGTGCTTTACGTAATGATAAAATAGACATTGATTGTGGCTCTGCTGCAGAGCATACTCTCTAGCAGAGCCACCCAGAATATGTACTCAGGAAAGATAAATGCGACTGTTTTTGGATGAAGACTGTTGTACGAATAGTGTTTATTGCGTACGTGTTAAAAAATATCATTATAAGACAGTGGTTCTATTTATTTCAACTTTGCTAAAAAATCATAGAAAGCGCCTGATTATTTTGTGACAGCAAAATGTTTTGTTTTATTTGTGATTGCACAACTATAAATATTAGGGATATTATTAATTGGTGTGCATCAGAATGGCGGGTGAATGACTACAAATGGTCATGCTATATGCGTAAGAGCAATGTACGAGCAATGTACCAAACGTACGTAAAATTTGAATTTCTTCGCACTATTATAAAACCATAGTTTTTAGAAAAAGTATTTGAGCCGCCAACCTGATATCAGAATGGCGGGTGTATTAAAAATTTGAACAAATTACCTACTATCTGACTGTGAAATGCCTATCGTAGCAATGTACGAGCAATGTACATTATCATATTAAAAGCATAACCAGATGCTATCAACTGTTAAAGAGTAATTATAAAAATAAAATATCTCCACATTTAGAGCCTGTTCAATTTTATTAGCAACTAGTTGTGCCTACGTTATACGTTGTTATGTCTAAACTAAAGGGATTTCTTGTGTGAACTAATGGCCATATTGGTCATGCGATATGCGTGAGAGCAATGTACCGAATGTACGTAAAATTTGAAGCAATGTACTATTTTAAAACCACAATTTTTAGAAAAGGTTTTTGAGCCGCCAACCTGATATCAGAATGGCGGGTATATTTAATATCTGTCCTTCTACTGCAGAGGGATCTGAACACTGTCTGACTGGGAATTGCCTACCATAGCAATGTACGAGCAATGTACGTTATCATATTAAAAGCATAACCAGATGCTATTAGCTGTTAAAGAGTAATTATAAAAATTAAAATTATCTACATTAAGAGCCTGTCTAATTTTATTAGCAACTAGTTGCGCCTACGTAATACGTTGCTATGTCTAAATTACTCTCCGTCCAGCCTGTCATTTTACATTTTGACTGCTCAAAACTAATAATTTAGTGATGAAATAATGTGGTAACCGATTCTATTGCTTATAACAATTGAATTTATCCATGAAAAAAAATTAATTGATATAACAGTTATTTTATTTTTGCTTTTTACCCGACTGCCGAAACTAGACTGAGTTAAACACATTACCCTCCGTAATGTGTTTATCTGAGTCTATGTATGTTTGATGTTCCTAGTGGCGTTCTAGAGACCAAACGCGTTGGCCGATTTTGATGATTCATACGTCAATCGATCGAATCGTCTTAACCTTGGGAGTGTCACTGGCTACATTAAAATGGGAAAATAGAAAATGGCGGATTTTGGGCGAAATATTGTGGCGTCCCAATTTTATTTTCTTCCAAGCCCTTCGTGTGGGGTATCAAAATAAGTGTTGCGGACTCTGGCTTGGCCACCAATAGGGATATTAATTTTGATAACACAAATATTTAGTAGCTAATTATTCGAAATTAGTCGCCAAATATCAGAATTAGTCAGTCACTGGTTCAAAAGTTACAAGGGTTTATAGTTGGCCGATCTGGAGAGACTCTCCCCAGCTTGGCCAAATTTATATCTCAAAAACTAGGGCACCTAGCGAAGATCTGTTTTCTCCCAGATTTTGTCGCTAATTAGTCGATAAATATCATAATTAGTCAATCATTCAAAAGATAGAAAGGTTTATAGGTGGCCGACCTGAAGAGACTCCCCGGCTTGGCCACATTTATAACTCAAAAAATAAGCCACCTTATGAAGATCTGTTTTGTTTTGTTCAATTCGAATCATCGGACTGATTACCACCAAAAAAAAAAAGGTTTCTTTTCAACGATAAATAAAGTGCCTTTTCGGACATTTTAACTGCAATTCCTTGGAAATTGTCGTAAAAATTTGATCGACCGATGAAGGTAAATCATGTCCATTTTTGAAATTGTCGCTATACTTAATGAAAGCTTGTTTTTGTTCTTTTAGTGGAACCAAAAGATAGACGATTCTGCAAAACGTTACTCCAGAAGGAAAACCAATATCTCTAAAACCTGATGATGCACTAATTATATTTTCAGCGCACATTCTTGCACAACTATAAGCTCTCTGCCCATGCACAATATTTCTCACTCCGATCATTCGTTTAGAATTTTCCTGCTGGAACAGCGTTCCTCCAGCAGGAACCGTTTTATCCGTTTTTTTCAAAAACGGCGACGCGCACTATTTTTTATGTCGCGCACATTCACAGCAGATTACGCAATAATTATACGTTCCACTCATATCACTCTAAAAGCCATTTTCCTGTTGGGGTAACGTTCACAAATAAATTGACATTATGCAACTTCATTTAGATTCATCTTAGAACTACGTTATTAATAAATATATGTCGGGTTTAGTCAATAGTACGGACGTCACAACAAATCACTAGCACGCCTCTGGCGGCAATCAAGAGTAACTATGCATTGGCACGCTTTTTATAAGCACTTGCGTGGTGGGGAATAAGGCAGTTAAGTACTGACAGCCTTAGAGCTAACACGTCGTAGAATCAGTGTCGATCCGTAATATTAGTAAGCAAGATTGTAACTGTGACTTGTGTCTATTTCAATAAACTCAGTGTATCAAATAACTTGTGTGATTTCATTTTCACGATTGTACCCACTGACCTGCCCACACACGATATCTTAACCTAAGGAAATACATCCTGATTTCCCGATGGTTTGCATCTATTGGCCAGCCTTGATGCGACATATACTTATCATAAAAAAAAAACATAACAAATATACAAAAATAATAACAAATATCTTGCTGTGCAGTCGGAGGATACACATTCGCGAGCTGGCTGACCAGAAACAGATGTATCCTCCGACTGATCAGCATGATTTTCTTCTTGTTTACGTCTTTTTAGTTAGCTTCTTAAGCAATCGGGTTTTTGAATTTTTTAATTAACTATTTAGTTAACAATTTTTTTTTGAATTAAGTACATTTGAACATATAAGTGTTATATATTATTGATACCCTACACGAAGGGCTTGGAAAAATAAATAAATTGGGACTCTACAATATGGCGCCAAAAATCTACCGTTTTTCTATTTTCCAATTTTAATGTAGCCAGTGACACTCGCGAGGTTAAGACGAATCGATTGACGTAAGAATCATCAGAATCGGCCTACGCGTTTGGTCTCTAGAACGCCACTAGGTATAAACATACATACATACATAGACTGATAAACAGATTACCCTCCATCGGCAGTGGGGTAAAAATTAAAATAAAAGCAAAAATATAATCACTGTGTTTAGTCGATAATTTTTTTTTCATTGTTAAATTCAATTGTTATATGAAATCTAATCGGTTACTGCATTAGTTCATCACTAAATGATTAGTTTTTGAGCTGTCAAAGTGTAAAATGACAGGTTGGACGGAGAGTAATTTAGACATAGCAACGTATTACGTAGGCGCAACTAGTTGCTAATAAAATTGGACAAGATCTTAATGTAGATATTTTTTTTTTTATAATTACTTTTTAACAGCTAATAGCATCTGGTTATGTTTTTAATATGATAACGTACATTGCTCGTACATTGCTATGGTAGGCATTTCCCAGTCAGACAGTGTTCAGATCCCTCTGCAGTAGAAGGACAGACATTTAATACACCCGCCATTCTGATATCAGGTTGGCGGCTCAAAAACCTTTTCTAAAAATTCTGGTTTTAAAATAGTACATTGCTTCAAATTTTACGTACATTCGGTACATTGCTCGTACATTGCTCTCACGCATATCGCATGACCAATATGGCCATTAGTTCACACAAGAAATCCCTTTAGTTTAGACATAACAACGTATTACGTAGGCGCAACTAGTTGCTAATAAAATTGAACAGGCTCTAAATCTGGAGATATTTTATTTTTATAATTACTCTTTAACCGTTGATAGCATCTGGTTATGCTTTTATTATGATAATGTACATTGCTCGTACATTGCTACGATAGGCATTTCACAGTCAGATAGTAGGTAATTTGTTCAGATTTTTAATACACCTGCCATTCTGATATCAGGTTGGTGGCTCAAATACTTTTTCTAAAAACTGTGGTTTTATAATAGTGCGAAGAAATTCAAATTTTACGTACGTTTGGTACATTGCTCGTACATTGCTCTTACGCATATAGCATGACCATTTGTAGTCATTCACCCGCCATTCTGATGCACACCAATTAATAATATCCCTAATATTTATAGTTGTGCAATCACAAATAAAACAAAACATTTTGCTGTCACAAAATAATCAGGCGCTTTCTATGATTTTTTTAGCAAAGTTGAAATAAATAGAACCACTGTCTTATAATGATATTTTTTAACACGTACGCATTAAACACTATTCGTACAACAGTCTTCATCCAAAAACAGTCGCATTTATCTTTCCTGAGTACATATTCTGGGTGGCTCTGCTAGAGAGTATGCTCTGCAGCAGAGCCACAATCAATGTCTATTTTATCATTACCTAAAGCACGTACAGCGATAACGGTGTACGTACATTATGTACGTTTAGCGTACATCATTCTAAGATATAATTTACCGGTTTCTAACATGGTGGCTCTGCGGCAGAGCATGACACAAGAATTTTTGTTCGAGAATATAGAGAATAATAGATATTCAGTCATAAACTTTTGTAGGTTATGTCTGGGTAACTTTTAATAATGTGTTTAATAGGTAATATTATTCAATTTCGTGGAAGTAAAAGGGGAATATCGCATTAGTATTTCCCTTACCTAGTTATTTTAGCATGAAATGTGTAGTTATACTCTTTGGAAAGAATTTATTTAAAAAAGGTTGTCGTCAACAACCAAGCTATATTTTTTTTAGACTTGGGTACTAGTCTTTTTGATAATCATTAATTGAAAGTAATTCATTTATTTCTACTACACTACAATATTCTTACCTATCTGCAAGGAACATCTACACTTAGACATAAACTTTATTGTCAACTCATTTACTGCAATAAATACAATAATGATATTATTACATAATATAGTTACTACTTGTCACTTAGCAGATAAAATATATAATGGCAAGACTATGCTAAAGAAATGAACTAAAAAATCAAATAACTTTTTATTTATTATGTTTTTTTTTATCTATTTTGAACCAGGCTTAATTATACTTTAAAAAACATAGACAATTAATAGAATGTCTTTCGTATATAACTAACTTTCAGATGCTCAAATTTAAGTCCGCTAAAATTTCGCCATTGTTCTTTGTTGAATTCGGAACCCTAAAAAGCACCGTTTCGTCCCTCGCGCATGCGGAAGCCGACTTCAGGGCGGCCCAGAACTTTGGCGAGTGGCTTAGACCAATCCAGTCGTACGTTATTTTTTTTCTGACAAATTTTTCCATAGCTGGTGTCCGAATTCTCAAGTCGGTTTTGACAAATATTCTTAGGCCAGTACTAGACATTTTATTTGTAAGTGAAACAGCATACACTTTATATTTATTTATTTATAACTTTCGTCTCCTCACGTAACGTCACAGAGGTTCAAACAGCAAGTAATAATATTTATTAATATACGTTATTATAGCGATGATTGTTCGTACAGGTCGCCGCGACTGCCCCTGCCCGCATGCTAGCTACAGCGACTACTCAAAGTAAACATAATACTGAACTCTAATACATTTCCAAAACAAAATGCTGGTAACACTGATATCGAGACACGAAAAGCGTAAAACCTGCAGCTTTTTTCAACAAAAAAATGATACTTCGATTAACTCTAATAATAACGTGGAATGCAAGAGGGTTCTCGATATTATGACTTTTATAACACGCGAAATACAAACAGGCGTAAAATTATTCATTGTTATTGTATAAATAGTATATATTTCATATAAATAACAACTAATTAACTGCGAGCGTCGCGCGGGGCTCGCGGGCATTTATTCGTGTATCTACAAATGGAGCCGTTGAGACCCGCGGGCCACGCGCGGGACTCGATTTCAACAATTGGAATCACGAATTCTGCATTGAAATACGAGTAATTCTATAATTAAACCTATTCACACTAATTAGACTTTAACATACTTATCTACGTCTATTTAGTGTATTAACAATATGATTCGCGTTGCACTGTCGACTGCCGTCTAGCGCAACCACGCCAATATGGCTCCTATTTACTTAGTGTTTAAGTAGAGAATGTGTGTGGCATGTGTGTGCAAGTATTAGGCTATAGTCGATAATTCAGCGTTCGTGTGAGATGGTTAGCAGGAAGGTTCGTCCTCCAGGTCGCGGAAGGCGGCGGCCATGTCCTACAGCAGTGAGTCGAAGTCGACCTTGATCTTAGCTTCTCCATCTTTCACGAGGTTCTGGGAATAGAGGCAGTGATTAATATTTCGCCTTATAATAAATATATTACCCTCCTTCGGCAGTCGGAGTTTATTGATTGATTTTTAATGTTACACGATATGACAAAATGTGGTCACGATTCAGAGCTCCATATATTTGTATGGACCGTTTGTTCATTGCACGACACCGCATTGTTGACGACACGACACACCGCACCGCATGGCATACGCGTGGTTCGTCACTCACACGCTTATAAAACAATACAAGTGCACTGCAGTGTGGTTGCAGAATCGTGTCTAGTGAACAAACGAACGGACGACAGATCCTCTGCAAAGTGTCGTGTGTTAAAAATTGTGACCGCAAATCGTGTCGTGAGGTTCTTCGAACAACCAACCTTACTCTCTTTATATCTTACCATCTAGTGTTGATGGCAGACAGCTTCGACGTCAGTAAGACTCAGAAGTTAGGACCTGTTTCTAAATTGAATATTTGGAGTTGAGAACGAGTCAAACCATAATTTAGTGCCCAATTTTTGATAGGTTTTCAGGCTAAAGTAGTTTCATAAATACCGAATTCTGAATTAAGAATCTAAAGTTATGTAACTAATTGCGCGTAAAGAAGTACTATGTTCGCCTAGTAACCCTCTTTGTTTTAAACAGTTTAAGCACATTTCTATTAGGATATATATATATTATTTATTATATATATATATATATATATATTTTTATATTTATATTTAGATATATTTCATTCTATTTTTCTTATCTAGGATATCCAATCCTAAATACCAAAATGTCCTAAATTATCCTAATATCACAATTAGTAATCAACATTTTTAGATCATTGCAAACAAAGTCTAGTGAAACTCAGTAGTGACTCTACTTGAAAAATAATGTCGGTTTACCGCTTTCTTTAAGTATATCCACCCTCGTTTCACCGTAGACCCTAGCTTTGATGTGAACCTAGACATGGTCGCCACCCCCGGTCGGCGAGGTGGAGTGCGGGGGCACCTTCCCATCCCCGTTAGTGCTGAACTTGTTACACTCCACGCACGGCAGCAACTCCTCCTCCATCATGTACAACTGAACAAAAAAATTCCGTCAGTTCTTAATTCTTTCTTGAACACTAACAGATTTTTTTTTAATAATTATACTTGAATCACCAAATACATGAGATACCGATCATTTTGTCGAAAGCAATCCAATGGCTGGAGAAGATTCTTACCTTCGCCAGCCATTTATAAATATTTATTCATTAAATCCTGTTCTGTGATTAAAACTTCATGCAACATGAAAAATACACAAGCGGACTCAATGCGTTCTGCATTCTCTACCAGTCAGTATGTTAGAAAATATTACCTACTTCTTGTGTAGGGAGACTGGTGACGTGGGGTGCCACCTCATTCTGATGGATTGACTTCCTTTAAAGGTGACTGTGGCCGAATGTCTCAGAAGGATGCATAATGTGGAGAAGAGTAGTGTACTGTAGTGCAACTTAGAAGAGGCCTATGTCCCCAGCTGTAGACAGCGATATGCTGCGTTGACTGTGTACCTACTTCAGAGCTCCAGTATCTCTCACATGTTCATTTCAGTTATGTAAATGAGTCTCACCTTTCCATCGAAGCCATATCCTGCGAACTTCTTGGTGGGAATGGTCTGCAGTTGTGCCGGGCCTGCCTTCTCGCGCTTTATGTTGCCTGCCACCAGCGTGTGCGAGCCACCTACCCAGCGGTGACAGATGTGCTTCCTGGTGAACATCACACACAAGTCATATAAGATAATTAGCTACCTTAAAATTACCAACACACTTAGAACTGCACGCCAACTGCTAGCGGATAGCTATAGATTATCAAATATTGTACAATTTATCCGAACTTTCCTTTTTATCAATGTCGGTGTCGGTCAATTCAAGAGGTTATCAGCCGCCAGAGTTTGTTAGCCTATAATATATTTCTATAGATAGGTAAGGTCTCCCCTTAGTCCTTTCAAACTTCTCTGTCTGTTGCGTCCCTGCCCAAGTCTGCCCCGCAAACGTGAGCAGATCGTCACATGACCTTCACCGCGGTCGACCTCGATGGCGACGTCCTTCCTCAAGCGTCCAGATATTATAGTGCACAAGTATGTGCGCTAACAATAGTGTGCACTCTGTTCCCTCACTGTCATACCTGGTGTCATGCGGCCTTAGCACGGTCTCCCCCAGACACAGGTCCTCCGCTCCGAGCGGCGTGGGCCGCAGCGCGGGCAGCGCCTTGGGCTTGCCGTGCGTGGCGTCCACCAGCGACATAAGGGCGGGCGTCAGGCACGCGCCGCACGCTGCGCCTGCCGCCATCTGTCGCGTTAGCAGCGCCGCCTGTTGGAGATTCAGAATTAAATGCAAAAGTCAGTTACTCAAATGTCAACGTTACACGTGATCCTAGCTTGCTAGCGCTTTTTGCCGCTGATTCTTACCGGTTCGTACAAAAAGTATGTCAACTGGCTGAATACACCTTCTATCAGATAACAACGAGTCCTACGCGACACGGTGGCAAGGCATATGGTCACTTTTATCCAGATTCATCAATTGTGTCGACAGATCGTTTCGTGGCGCAGATTGGTCACTACGTAAGTACCTACGTTGCGATTACTCTTCATAGCCTTCTACGGGGTATTGCACTATAGTTGCTTAGGTATCTATACAAGGAACAAAACTAATAAAAAAATGGAATGAATAGACGACCATTCCAAAGATTTGCCATTTATGCAATCTTTATATATTTAATTGTTTGCCTTTTTTGTCATACTTCTTAGGATAAGCACTGACTACACAGGTGCGAAACTAAAAACCGCATAGCAACCTGTGGTTGTCCGAGCATGGGTCACAAACCTGTGGTTCTCCGAGCATGATCTCGAGCTGGTGCAGCTTTTCCTGGATGGCATTGAGATCCTGCGCGGCCTTGTTTTTGAATCCCATCAAGTCTATCAGCTCTACCTTGCGGTCACATGTGCGCTTGAGGTCTCGCATCGCATTCTGTCAACAAACATTTGTTATCATTGTTTGATTTATTTCTCGTCTTTACTAACTTAATTTAAGTACTACTTTGGAGGGTATGCGGAACAGGGTGTAAAGTCCCACAAACCTCCATAGAAAAGGGAGGATCCTCCGACCAGACGGGTGTTGTGTCTGGTCCGGGCAACTGCCCAACGGTTATCGTCGGACTGTTGTATACGTTCAAATCGCGCCGAAAACTTTGCTTGCGCGATGCAGGATTTGTGTGACGTCATGTCATTAGCTTGTAAGTGGCGGCGTCGGTGTCGCTACATCACTCCCCTCCGGAGACCGGAGGTCGATAGCAGGTTGAGTCGTCCATACATCTTGTGATGCGTGCCTGGCCAGTGGAAGGTTGGTTCCCGTGAGTCGGAACCGGAAGTCGCAGAGTTCGCGGTGAGTCGGAACTGTATGCGGTTGTGCCCCAGTGAGTCGGGGTGATGATATCCCAGTGAGTCGGGATAGTTTTGCTGGCTCCAGTAGTCGGAGCGGTGATGATGTGTCCCAGTGAGTCGGGACAGTGCTGCTGGCTCCAGTGGGTCGGAGCGGTGATGAAAGAAGCTGAGGGTGATGACCAGAGATGCGCGTCCGCTGCATGCTGGTGGTCAGGATACCCCCGTAGATGCCGTGGGTACTGGCTGGCTGTGTGACTCGCTGCTCGAAAGCTTGAGGAAGTGATGATGACGTCACGATGAAGTAGCTCTGCACGAAGGCTGCGCTGATGATCACGTCGGGGTCACCAGTTTGGGGGCATGCGGAACAGGGTGTAAAGTCCCACAAACCTCCATAGAAAAGGGAGGATCCTCCGACCAGACGGGTGTTGTGTCTGGTCCGGGCAACTGCCCAACGGTTATCGTCGGACTGTTGTATACGTTCAAATCGCGCCGAAAACTTTGCTTGCGCGATGCAGGATTTGTGTGACGTCATGTCATTAGCTTGTAAGTGGCGGCGTCGGTGTCGCTACACTACTAATACTATTTTAAGGGTTTAGCTTAAGTATATTCTTATATTGTATGTCGTTTTGTGACAAATAAACACTTTTTCTTCTTTTTTTCTTCTTTCATTTGAATGTAGTGCGACACTGGCGCGACTTTATTTTGCAAAATACGTCCATTATTTAAAGCGCAGCAAGTTCCAAACATAAATCAGTTGGAAACCTTATAAGAAAATCAATTTGCATTCTGGATAAAGTGAGAAATTAGCATATTAGAGTAAGTTTGAAAATGGCGCCAGTAACAGAAAAGTTGAAAGGAAACCTTTTATCCTGATGGTCATGTGAAGATGAAACGCATGTTACTAAAAGATTTATGAATATAAATTTATATGGATGGATAGGAAGGCCAAAGAAAAGATGGATGGACTGTGTAAGGATAGATATGAAAGAAAAGGGAGTCAGTGATAGCGTGCCAGGGACAGGAAGGTATGGAAGAAGAAGAAAATGTGTTGCGCCGACTCCAAGTAACTTGGGATAAGGGCAGGAAGTTGATGATTACGAGTTTCATTCTTCTTCTTGCCCCTTTTTTCTATAGGTAAATAAGTATATATATAACTTTTTTGTTAATCACACTATTCTTAAAGTAATTTATTGAAAATTATTTTCAACCTTTATGTTTTAACTTTCACGTTTCATAATTGTAAAACAAAATATCACGGGCATTTGACGCGATGATTGAGATTAATTATTTACCTATTTCACCCGACGTTTCGGCCGTGTTGCAACGACCGTGGTCCCGGGTAGACTGGTGTCTCGGTGTACTGGCTCCGTTGGGGCAGAAAATTCTTCCTCTACCCTCACATTTATATACACAACACTGACCGTGTCCTTATTCTGTAAGTTCACCGACTGCACAAAACGAGGTAATGTTTTTTGAATCACTGGATTCCACGCCGCGGATAATTAGTAACCGTCATCCCGATTGAACGTTTTGTGTTTTTTAATTTCAATCGCTTCACGCACAATTCTTGAATAGAAGTGGCGTTCCGTGGAGAGGACTTGTGGACGATGAAATTCGATCCAGTGATTGCTGCCACCTTCTAATATGTGTTCTACAATTGCCGACTTGTTGAACTGCCGGTTTTTTACAGCGGTGATATGTTCTTTGACCCTTTCAGCTATAGTCCGCTTAGTCTAGCCTATGTAGGAACTACCGCAGCTGCAATTGATTTTACCCGGTGATTGAAACAGCAGTACATCCTTTGGTGTGCCCACTATGCTGTTCACCCTTTGTCCCGGCGCGTATACAGTGTTTATGGAGTACTTTTTCAATATCGAGCCGATCTTGTCCATTACTCTTTCGACATAAGGCAAGTAGGCAGGTTGTCTATTTACCTCAGGATGTTGCATCTTGGAATGGGCCGTTCCATTCGCCGACTGACAACGTACCCGGCTTTAGTACCTCCTGAACATGGTCCAATTCTCCTTCCAAGTGTTCAGGGTCACACAAGTCATGAGCTCTGTTTTTTAGGGACGTCATAACAGCTTGTAAGTGGCGTGGGTGGTGATGCGATGTTGCGTGCAGGTATCTATCAGTATGTGTGGGTTTCCGGTAAACGCAGTGTGAAAGTGATCCATCAGGTCTCGCAGTGACTCTGACATCCAGGAACGACAGCGACCTGTCTGTATCCACCTCGTATATGAACCTCATGTTTGGGTGAATGGAGTCGAGGTGACCTATATATTGTTCTACTTCCCGTTTACTTCCTTTTATAATACAAAAGATGTCATCGACGTATCTCTTCCATAGTCTGATGGTTTTCGGTCCTAGGCTCAATCCCTTTTCTTCAAAATGTTCCATCCAGAGATTAGCTAGTACTGGGGCATGAACCATGGCGACACCATCAATCTGGAGGTAATGTTGACCTTGGAATAGGAAGGAATTGTCATCTAAACAGTTTCTAAGTAGATCAACATAGTTTAACGGCATCTCGCTGTCCTCCACTTTGCCTTTAATGACGTCCAGACATTCCTTATTTGGAACATTGGTGAAAAGTGACTCCACGTCAAAACTCACCATCATTTCATCCGGTTCATTGGAACCCTAACATTGGTTAGAGACTGTATAATCTGCACGAAATGGCGTTACATAAAGTCCTTTACATTTGACGATATTTTTCCAACCAGTGGCTGTAACACTGACGCAACGTGCTTGGCAAGGTCATAAGTGGGCGAAGCAATTTGAATAACGATTGGACGCACCGGCACGTTAGACTTATGTATTTTAGGCAGCCCAATATAATTTTGGTGGCTGATGCGGATTCGGGGCGTAGTTTTTTGAACTCGGCTTCTGTAAAAAGGTCTTCATTTTCACTGATCACAGTTCGTATTCGTCGCGTTACTCTGGCCGTAGGGTTGTATTGTATGATACCGATATATACCTTGTCATCACACAACAACTCCCGTACTTTGCTTTGGTAATCAGTAGTGTTCATCACAACCGTGGCGTTTTCCATGTCGGCCTTGAGCACTAAAATATCCTGGTTTTCCCGAATATTCCCCAATGCTTGACGCTCTTCCTTCGTAATGTTGCTATGCGGGAGTTTCGACTTCCGTAACATCACCGCGACATCCTGCCGTAGTGCCTCGGCATCGTTTGTCGGTATCTTGTTACGTTGAATCGATTCCGGCAACGGAAAACCGGCAGTTCAACAAGTCGGCGATTGCAAAACACCTATTAGAAGGCGGCAGCAATCACTAGATCGAATTTCATCGTCCACAAGCCCTCTCCACGGAACGCCACTTCTATTCAAGAATTCTGCGTGAAGCGATTGAAATTAAAAAACACTAAACGTTCAATCGGGATGACGGTTACAAATTATCCGCGGCGTGGAATCCAGTGATTCAAAAACCATTACCTCGTTTTGTGCAGTCGGCGAACTTACAGAATAAGGGCACGGTCAGTGTTGTGTGTAGAAATGTGAGGGTAGCGGAAGAATTTTCTGCCCCAACGGAGCCAGTACACCGAGACACCAGTCTACCCGGGACCACGGTCGTTGCAACACGACCGAAACGTCGGGTTAAATAGGTAAATAAATAATCTAAATCATCGCGTTAAATACCTGTGATATATTGTTTTTTTAAGTTTGGGTTTCTATTAAAGCGTGTTTTTTAAACTACTAGTGGACGCCTCACGGTTTCACCCGCGTAGTGCCCGTTCCTGTGGAAAAACAGGGATAAAAAGTACCCATGTCACCCGGGGATAGTGTAGCTTCCCAACGGTGAAATAATTTTTGAAATCGGTCCAGCCGTTTCGGAGTCTATAAGGAACTTACAAACATAGTTAATTTCATTGATTTATTAAAAATAGGAAGATACGTTACGCGCTAACATCGCGATCAGAAAACCTGGGCTCGGCGCACGACTATATGCACCGAAACTCACACATCTGTATTCAGTGTCATCACCAGTCCCAAACCTACAGTTACCGATAGACAAGGACAAAAATAGGAGACGGCGCTGTAGTGCGAGCGAAATCGCGTTAGCTGCCGAATGTTTACTATAATGAATGGAATGACACGTATCGTGTCTCTCACGCATGTTTTTAATATCTATCTCGCTCTCACAAATATGGCGAAGCAAACATTAAAAATTATTGTAATTTTCAACAAATTAACATTTTTGACTACTTACGAGTGGTAAGTGATCCCGTGTGACTTATTTTTCTTCCTGGTATTATTTAAACAGTGTTTAGCTACACAAAAAGTCATTTTGATGCGTATTTATTGCAAAAAAAAAAACACAAAAAAACTGAAATTATTGAGCTGTGAGATCAACCCTATGCTGTGCGCGACTGAGTGCTCACTACGGGCATTCACTTAGTATAGTAGGACCAAGCGCTGTGTCCAGTACCGTATCTTCCTCTTTTTAATACATCAATGGTTAATTTCTATACTTTTTACTCGTCGTTACTATACCTTTTTAACCTACTTTATCTTGTTACCGTTTGTATTGTTTTGTTAAAGTGAAACTAGTACTGTAATTAAAAACCTTGTTATTGTTTATACAGTCTTGTTTATCCCAATAAAATGGGAACGCCAAATCCTGACGATATATACCTGCTCGGCCCTCCTGATCCTTCATATATATATGTCGCATCAAGGCTGGCCGTTAGATGCAAACCATCGGGAAGTCAGGATGTATTCCCTTAGGTTAAGACATCGTGTGTGGGCAGGTAGGTGGATACAATCGTGAAAATGAAATCACACAAATTATTCGATTCACTGGGTTTATTAAAATAGTCATAACTTAGTTACAATCTTGCTTACTAATATTACGGATCGACACTGATTCTACGACGTGTTAGCTCTAAGGCTGTCAGTACTCAACTGCCATATTCTGCTGTGAGCTGTGTTCAGGCGTAAACGCCTGTTCTAAATAAAGAGCAAAAGTTGTAAAAACACTTAATTATTAAAATCTGCATAGGCGTTGCGGCACGTATTAGTAAAATTCAATGTCATCGTACACTTGCCCGATAACCATTGTGCGTGTATCTTCTCTATAGTATATTAAACCTAATTTCGTTTGTTTCGGAGTTTTTTATTACTTTGATTGGCACCATTACATCCTCTAAAGTTGTAACATGGTGGCCCATGAGGGGAACTAGTAAAAATCGCGACTATTTAATGTAAATCTACGAAATAACGACTTGGATTGGGGCATCGCGACAACGCGTGCGCGGCAGCAACCTCCAGATTTGAAGCCTGCTGTGGAAGATCGAAAATCCACAGAGTCCAGCGTGTGGGGAATTGCTGTCTGGACAATTGAAGAAGCCAGCCTTCGAGCCAGTGGTGCCGCTAAAGCATCACCTCGTGCGGAGCGTCATCGTGTCGTACCAAAGTTGAGTGTCCATCCTTTGTCTATCCTTCCTATTACTTACCTATTTGAAATATTGACTATTGCATTCCATTTGTGTGAATCAAGGTATATTCGAGTAAATTAGGTATTACAAATTTTCTAAATATTCCGTTAATTGCGAAATTATACCGAACTATTTTTTTTTTCCATGTACCGTCAATTAAAATAAAATCTTAAAGAAGTTGCATCAGATCAATTAAAACGATTCTAATAATACCTAAAATTTATATGCTACTGTTTCCAAATAATATCTATCCCTTTAACTAAAAAAGAAAAAATATAAAATTCATAAATTCTGTTAATTTGTTGTATCTTTGTCGTTCCGTTCACAATAAAAATAGGAACATTAGAACAGCATTAGTTTTTACTCAAAGTTAAGCGAGATTTGCCGACTATTTCAGATCTAACCGCGAGTGCGACAACACAGACCGCGTGGGTTGGTTGCGGGGTCAAAGTCCCCCGCAGCTCACTAGCAGCGTTAGCGGCTGAGCGTGCTCGGCCAGCTTCTCTGCTTCTCAGGTGACACCGAAACGAGGAACGTGAGCCTATTCCATTTATTACTTAGTCAATCTTATTTTTTTTTTCTTTAGTTGCAATGGCTGAAAATAAGCGTTTTAAAGAACTTTTTACGAAGAGGGCGTCCGCCAAAGGACAAATCACTAAATTTAAAAATTACCTCAGTAGTATTTCAAGCGAAAGCGAGTTAAATGAAATTCAATTGACAGAGTTGAACATAAAGCTTGCTAAGTTTGAAGCTTTAGCAGTCAGGGTTGACGATTTGCAGACTGAAATAGAGGTTCTGGATCCTGATAACATTGATGCTGAAATTGACGAACGTGATAATATTGAACAGGATATAGTGATTAATATAGCTACTGCTAAGAATTTAATATCCAAGTTTTCTAGACAGGCTGAACTCGAATTAAGACGTCATTCCGTTCATAATACTACATGCTGTTCTGAAGATCATCCTAGTTTAGGTTTGAAGCTTCCGCAAATCCAAATTCAACGATTTAATGGTGATCATTTCCGCTGGCTTGAATTCAAAGATACATTTAAAAGTTTGATACACAATAATGATCGTATTCCAGATATTAATAAATATTATTATTTGAACTCATATTTGCAAGGCGATGCAGCTCGAGTCCTTTCTAATCTCGAGATCTCATCCAAGAATTACAGTGAAGCATGGAAGTTGCTTTGCAATCGTTACGATAATAATGACATATTAATTAATCATCATCTCAATTCTTTATTGAATATAAAGCAGCTTCCACGCGAGTCAGAACGGTCTTTGAGGTACTTAGTCGATCACATCACCAAGAATTTACGTGCGTTGGTTAGTTTAGGTCAGCCAACGGATAATTGGGATGTCTTGATTAAATTCATTTTATCAGCAAGGTTGGATGGTCACACTCTATTAAAATGGGAAGAATATCGTACCAGTAATGTGAGCGGAAGACCGAAATTAGAGCATTTCTTTAAATTCATCACAGATCGTGCTAATGTGCTCGAGTCAGCACACCGAAATAATAATCATGTTGATAATATTATGGGCTCTAAGACGCCTCAGCGTTCTACTCCCAACAATAACCAAACACATAAACATAGTCAAAATAAGACGCCAATTAATACGGTTAAGTCTTTTGCAAGCACTAGTAGTAATGTTAAGCATAAGGAACCAAAGGGTTTCACATGCATTGTTTGTGACGGCTGCCATCGTATCTACGATTGCCCAGCCTTCAAGGCTAAGGGCATTGATGAGCGAATGTCAGACGTGACAAGGTATAAACTGTGCATTAACTGTCTCAGACAAGGTCATGCTGTTAATAACTGTCGCTTTAGGTCATGTCAAGAGCCTGAATGCAACGAAAGGCATAATAGCTTGCTACACCGTCCGCCAACGTTGACAACTCAGACTGCATACGTTGAGGAATCAGATGAGATAGTAGCTAGTTATTGCAATAAAAACACAAGTTATCTTTTATTATCTACTGCCATGGTCGAGGTATCGAACCCATTTGACCAGCAAAAGGTCAAAGTTCGTGCGTTGTTAGACTGTGGCAGTCAGTCTTCTTTTGTAACCGAATCCCTAAAGATAAGGTTATCTTTAAAGTCCCATCATATTGACTCGCTAAAGGTCATTGGTATAGGCAACACACAAGCAAATAATGTCACTGAAAGCTGCAACATTATATTGCAATCATTAAATAATAAATTTAATATAAATTGTTCGTGCTTCGTTTTAAAGGAACTGACGGGTCGTTTACCGAGAATTCCCGTCGATATTAGTGCCCTAAAATTACCAGAAAATATCCAATTGGCTGATCCTATGTTCAATCAGCCTGCCGACATAGATGTTTTGATAGGTGCCGACATATTTTGGGATATTTTAGGGAACGAACAGATTTCTTTGGGAACCAATAATCCTAAGCTACGAAACTCGCAATTAGGTTGGATAGTATCCGGTCCCATTAACTCAACAACACCGCATCAAAGCGTACACTGTAACCATAGCGTAGTGTCTAAAAACAACGATGGTACTCAGGGTATTGAAAAAATGCTAGGTAGATTTTGGGAATTAGAAGAAGTACCCAAAAAATCTATTATGAGTGAAAGTGAAACTTATTGTGAAAAACATTTCATTACTCATACCACAAGAACTAACTCAGGTAGATTTTGCGTAAAACTACCCCTTAAGGATTCAGTTGATTGTTTAGGTGATACCTACAAGTTAGCTAAGCGGCGATTCCTAAATATAGAAAAGAGATTTAAACGTAATAATATGTTAAAAATAGAATATAATAAATTTATTAAGGAATACGCCGAACTAGGTCATTTATCTTTGTTAAATAATGAAATATTAATTCCTAATTATTATTTATGCCATCACGCAGTTTTAAAGCAGGAAAGTGAATCCACAAAACTTCGTGTAGTGTTTGATGGGTCTGCTTCATCTTCCTCTGGTTGTTCCCTTAATGATATATTAATGGTAGGCCCCACAGTACAAGATACTCTTTTTTCTATTTTGTTACGCTCCAGGCAATACAAATACCTACTTACGGGCGATATAGAAAAATTCTATCGAAATGTGCTCGTACACAAAGATGATAGGCATTTGCAGCTCATTCTGTGGAGAGACGAGGAGTCTAAACCGATTCAGACACTTCAACTTAACACTTTAACTTATGGTACAGCGAGTGCAAGCTACCTTAGCACACGTTGCTTGTGGCAGGTAGGTCAAGAACAGAATGATGAACTAATTCGCACCATCATTCAAAAGGACTTCTATGTCGATGATTTAATTACTGGATCAAATGATCCACAGCAATTAAAATATATTCAAAACGCTCTATCTGAGGCATTAAGGTCAGGATGTTTTAATTTAAGAAAATACAAAACAAATTATCCGTCCATATTTGATAATGTTGCTATCAATGAGCAGGACAAGCTCATTTTTAGTGAGTCTTCAAGCACCCTAGGCTTGGGCTGGGCCCCTGCCAGTGATACCTTGAGCTTTCCTATAAAGGGATTTTCCCACGACACTAATCATAATATTATATCTAAGCGATTTATTATGTCAAACGCGTTCAAAATATTTGACCCATTAGGTATATTAGGTCCCATTGTAATAAGGCCAAAAATAATGTTACAAAAGCTTTGGCAACTTAAACTTGACTGGGACGAGCCTGTCCCTCAAGATATAAAGGAAGAATGGATCGATTTCTCTGAAAGCATAAAATACTTGCACAATCTACGCATACCGAGGTTAGTTTTAGGTGACTCACCAAAGGTCATCGAATTACACTCGTTTAGTGATGCATCAAGTTATGCGTATGGCGCATGTATTTATATGCGAACGATCAGCGCTAACGGTGACGTCACGGTTAAACTATTGTGCGCAAAGTCTAAAGTAGCTCCACTAAAAAGTACTACCATACCACGTTTGGAACTGTGCGCCGCCTTACTCGCTTCTCAACTCGTAAAATCAGTGGTAGATTCATTAAGGTACAAGCCAGACAAACTAATACACTGGTGTGATTCAAACGTAGTGTTGTGCTGGATACGTAGTAACGTCAGTAAATTAAAAATATTTGTGGCTAATCGTATCACGGAAATCAAAGAATTAACTTCATCGTCGGCGTGGCGATATGTACCTACAGATTTAAACCCCGCTGATTTATTATCAAGAGGAGTGCATGCTAAGCGACTAACGTCGATATCACTCTGGTGGATAGGGCCTTGTTTTTTAATTTATAACGAAACCGAATGGCCTAAATCCAACCTAAAAGACTTAGAAATAGTACCCGAATTAAAGGCGCATCCGATAGTCATAAAGTCACCCATTATCGATTTTGAAAAATATTCATCGTTATCTAGGTTAGAACGGTCATTTGCTTACGTTCTTAGATTCATATTTAATTTAAAAAATAAACATAACAAACGAGTTGGCACATTGTCCGCTAATGAGTTGCGTGAGTCATTCCGCTCGCTTTGTATTATCTCCCAAGGTCAATCGTTTTCTACTGAATACGACCTGCTGGTAACTGGTAAACAATTAAATAAAAATAGTAAGTTATTAGCGTTATCGCCTTTCTTAGATGAATACAATTTAATTCGTGTCGGTGGACGAATCGATGCGTCCTGTTATTCATTCGAAAAGAAACATCCAATATTACTTCATGCAGCGCATACTTTAACAAAACTTTATTTTATTAGACAACATATTAACACCATGCATGCCGGTCCTCAAATGTTATTGGCTACTGTCAGAGAAACGATATGGCCAATTAATGGTAGGATACTAGCGAGACGCACAGTAAATAACTGCGTACGCTGCAGGCGTTTAAAGGGTACAACTTTGCAACCTAAAATGGGCAACTTACCGTCTCAACGAATAACGCCAGACTATCCATTTTTATCCGTTGGCCTTGACTTTGCTGGCCCATTTTACATAGTAAACCGTAAAGGACGCGGCTGTCGCATTGTAAAATGTTATTTATGTCTTTTTGTTTGCCTTCGTTACAAATGCATACACCTTGAAGCAGTTAGTGACTTAACCAAGGATGCATTTATAATGTCATTAAAACGATTTATATCTCGACGTGGCAAGCCAACTGAAATATTCAGTGACAATGGTACTAATTTTGTAGCTGCCGCGAAAGAAATAGGCTCGTTCATCAAACAGAACCATGAACCTTTAGTTGATCTTGCAAGTCAGCAATCTATCAATTTTAAATTCATTCCGGCTTATTCTCCTCATTTTGGTGGCATATGGAAGGCCGGGGTTAAATCGGCAAAACATTTATTACGACGAGTTTTAGGCGAATGTCACTTGACGTTCGAGGAACTTTCTACCTTATTCGCACAAGTGGAGGCAATCCTCAATAGCCGTCCCTTGTGCCCTCTCTCATCCAGTCCTAACGACCTCCTTTCCCTCTCCCCAGGACATTTCATCATTGGCCGACCGCTGATCGCTCTGCCAACACCAAACCTGGAAGACGTGAAGGAAAGCCAATTGCGACGATATGAGCGCCTTGAGAAGCTGAGGCAACATTTCTGGAAAAGATGGCAGAAGGAATACCTTTCTGAGTTACAACAAAGGACAAAATGGCGGACAAACACGTCAAAGCTAGACGTGGGAGATATGGTGCTGCTAGCTGACGACAACGCGCCCCCTCTCGCTTGGAAACTGGGCCGCGTACTTCGCCTCATATCTGGACCTGACGGGATATCCAGAGTAGCAGACATCCTCACCACCAGGGGCTGCGTGCGACGCGCCTTTGTGCGACTCTGCAAACTTCCCTCAGCTGAAGACTTAAACGGTTGAAAGCTAACTTTCAACGGCCCGGAATATGTTCAGGCGTAAACGCCTGTTCTAAATAAAGAGCAAAAGTTGTAAAAACACTTAATTATTAAAATCTGCATAGGCGTTGCGGCACGTATTAGTAAAATTCAATGTCATCGTACACTTGCCCGATAACCATTGTGCGTGTATCTTCTCTATAGTATATTAAACCTAATTTCGTTAATTTTCGGAGTTTTTTATTACTTTGATTGGCACCATTACATCCTCTAAAGTTGTAACAAGCTGTCCTCACCGCGCAAGCGGTTAGAAAAAGTTGTTCTTGCTTTGCCGCCAGATGGCGTGGATGCGGTTTGTTTTGACGTCCGTACTATTGACTAAACCCGACATAAAGTTATAAATAGATTATTTATTTATCTGAAAGATTATTCGGAACAAACATGTCGGGTAACTTGGCCTTAATTTACTTTTATTTGAGGAAAAAGAATTATGGTGCGGATGAAAAAATTATAAACCATGAAATTGCAAACAAAATCCGATTTGTATGATGATGATGTGTGATTTGTGCTGTTTTACGAGTTTGACGCGGACGAAGTCGTGGGCACCAGCTAGTTTATGATAATAATATAAATAATCTATACTTCTACGCAACATCCGTAAATAATAGATTCATACTGACTTGCCAAACTTCATCCTGTTTGTAGAACTTCTCATAGCTCTTCTTGATGCGTTCATTTGTCTCAAAGCGAGATTTATTGAAGTCTTTCTCGTACAGTAGTCCAGCTAAGCGAGAAATATCCGCCTGGCAACAACACAAGGCATTAATAAAGCACTGATGTTATAGGGAATATCGAATTAATAAATAAATATTTTTTTTTTTCATTTCAGAATCATTACAATGAAGGGTGCAATAAAATTAGTGCACCATCTTTGAGAGACCGCCATATTGTATTAAGAATGACGGAACTTAGCTAACTATGTTTTGTCGTCCAAACCAAAACTGTACTAATGGTTCAGAAAATTAAAACAACTTTTCACAACTTCACTATTTTTATTATGTTCACACAAAATACGCAAAATACGCGCTTAGTCGTGGAGTTGCGGAAACCAACCAGTTTTAACCTAACCTTTTTTTTATTTTTTTTTATCTCGCTAGGAATAATGCATTACGCATACCCGCCCATTGGGGGAATGGGGGGCTATGTGGGATGTGGAACTCCCCGGGCTGACTGACCCGGTATACCCACTAAAATAACCCAGCGGCACTCCCGCAGCGTCTGAGTGGAGGACTGGGAAACCGGCACAGCCTTTACTTCCAGTCCTCCGCCGCCTTTACAGCGGGGCCTTCACACCCGTTCCTTAGTGGAGGGGCCCAGGAACGACCGCGAGTGCTCAGCCGTTCCCGCCCGACGAGGGTGGTGATTCGTGCAATGCGAGCGAAAGGCACCCCCGCGCCTGTCGCCCACTAATCACCACCGGGAGGTGGGAGGAGACGATCATACAACCGCCTTCCCCCACCCCTTCTTCGCCTGCGGAGCGGCGGCGCGAGAGGATCGTCCTCCCGTGCACGTTCTCCGCCTCTTTTTGCGACATCACGTCCTCGCAAAAGGAGGCAACCACCACCCACGCCTCCTCACTCCCCAGCATGGAGTAGACCACGCCGGGGAGTGAGAGGTCCTGCCCAACAACTCCTATTAGAGCACGGTGCAGTTCAGCCCAGGCTGGGCACACCTCGAGGGTGTGCTGCGCCATGTCCTCTGCTGCTCCGCAGTCGTGACACGCCGGGGTTTCCTCCCTCCGGATCCGGTGCAGGTGCGTTCCAAAACAACCATGTCCGGACAACACCTGCACCAGACGGAACGAGAGGAAACCGTGTGGCCGCTCGAGCCAGCCCTGCAGGACTGGACCGAGCGCGTCCAGCGTCCGGCGGCCAAAGGCGGCGGTGGCGAGGTCCTCCGTCCAATGGAGGACGAAGGCGTCCCTCGCCTCCCGCCGCACGGCCTCCCGCTTTTCCGCGGCGGGGCGCTCACCTAGCGCCTTCCGCCGCGCCGTCCACTCGTACACTCTGGCGAGCACCCATGCCTGCAACTCCCAGGGAGGAGTGCCGGCCAGAGCGCACGCCGCCGAGAAACCCACCGAGCGGTATGCCCTCGCCACCCGCTGTGCAATGGCCCTTTGGGGCCTGCGGATGGCGGTCGCATTCTCCCTCCTGTGGAGGGAGTCCGCCCAGATGGGTGCCCCATAGAGCACCATACTCTTGAGGATGCCACCATAGAGCCGCCGGCATCGGTTCTTGGGCCCTCCCAGGTTTGGGAGGAGCCATGAGAGGGCGTCCGCGGCTTTCAGCAGGCGCGTCGACAGCCCGCTGAATTGCGGGCCGAAGCGCCACCTGCTGTCCAGCACGAGGCCCAGAGACTTCATCTGGGCCCCGACCCCTATCCGGACGCCCTCCACGACGATGTGGGCGTCAGGAGGGCGGCGCTGCCGAGGCCCGTGGAAGAACACGGCCTCGGTCTTGTTCAGCGCCACTCTCAATCCTAGCCGGCGGATCCTCCCTGCGAGAATTAACCTTTTTTTTTTCTTTTTGTTTTTTTCCGGGGTGGAAAATCCTCATTGGATGTCCTCCGCCTTGGGGAGGGCAGAGGGGTCTGTCAGACTCGTACTGACTAAAAACCACCCCGGTGTTCCATCCCACACCTACGCTGGGGGTCGCGGGAACAGCGATACTTCCGCAACCCCCGGCTAGTGCCCGCCCCTCTGCGGGCCACGACCTCGGGTTTGTGGGGGGGGGCGTGAGGTGTTGGACTCCCCCCGCTACGTCTAAGAGGGGCGCGCGATGAACACTACGCGCCACTACCTCGGGTCCTGATGTGTGGGGGGCGACGGACGTCCCCGAGTCCGTAGCCCCTGAACCCATTTAGGGGGGCGTTCTGGAGGGTGGTCTAACCTAACCTACGTTCACACAAAATTCACTTTTTACATCTGTCCATTATAACTGTTCGACGACAACTGACTACTAAGCACTCGCAACACTACCCACCACATGTTTTCAACACGTGTCATAACGTGATGCACAACATACGGAAGTGGTGCGCGTGTTAGAATTTGAAGTATGAGTGACGACATTAAATCATGAATTTTAATTTTTCAAGTCACAACGGTTTGTTAGTTAAAGAATACCCACCTAAGTAAATATTGTTGTGTGTACAGGCAATAAATAACTCTAAACTTATATTATGCCACATTGATGATATTCCTATAAATTATTACGTAATTTGTAATGATCATTGTGATGAATCCTGGGTTTTATATTGTTAGTAAAATAAGTCCTGTATGGGCCTGAATATCAGGCGGTACATTTTCGCGCTAGTTCTGGGTGTAAAATGAGACACAGTGGTGTTCGTGATAATAATTTAGTCAATATAATCACGTAGAATCACACTTTATGTACAATTACACGATCAAATTAACTAACTAGGTCACCAAAATACCCTATCACTAAATAAATACTAGATCTTAACTATTACAATATTATGACTGTTACGGAAGACACACTTTATTTATTTACTGTGCACGAGAGCGGAAGCCAGGAACACAACTGGTCGCTCCTGCACTGTGCGGAAGTATTTAAACATTAGAGGGACGTATGAGGTGCGGGAGGGGGTTGGAAATTCCCCGTCGTTGCCAAACTTCTAGACAAGAATTTCGGCGAATTTCGGCGCCCGTACGTTACCAAATATGGCAGTGTTTTGGATAGTAGGGTCCGTTCCCTGTTGTCAAACCTCCTGTTGGAATTTAAGAGGCCAATCAGGGTGCGTACATTACCAATTATAGTAGCGTTTTTGGAGTTTCGCATCAAGTTATGACGACCAATGACGAGTCTCTTGCTCGGGACACGACACACCCCCAATGTATTCCTAGAAATGCTAGGTCTACTTACAATAATTATATGTTTTGTTATGACATCCTGTTCTATTCTGAACAAGTCCTTTGAAACAATTGGTACAATACTGTCTATTAGTATCAATATTTTTTCGAATATTGATTAAAAATGACTAAAGTGGTGATATTAAATTATTTAATTGTGTTGTTACGTTTTAAAATGGTTTCATTACATTATAATTGAATATTGTTCACCTAATATTTGAGATTATTTAAAGCAATATGGAAAATGGCGGTATACCGCGCCATTTTCTCATATTGGACGTATTGAGACACAGAGAGACCCGATATTATACAATATTGTCTAATTTACAAGCCTTCTTACTTTTTTTGTGAACTACAAGCCAGTACAGGCCATATATTGTTCTTTACAAGTATACTACTTATAATACTCGGTGTAAGATCGACTACACAAGACTAACGTAAGTTATTTGATATTATAAGTTTATTATTGCTAATGGTTGTGTTGATACTGTATCTATATTATACTAGCTTCTGCTCGCGGCTTCGCCCGCGTTCAAAGTTCAAAAAAAAATGTTCCGATCGCCACCAAACTTTACAAGATTATCCGCTGGGTCAATATAAAGATTGTCTGAAAATTTAATTAAAACCGGTCCGGTTCCCTATCCATTTGCAAAAAAACTTAACATGGCATACTTTTGTTTATATAATTATATTTACTCATAACATTATTGTCGCATAACGCATATTTTTTTAGCATAATTACTCTAATCATAATTTCTCTAATCATAGGCTCTTAAGGACTATCCACACATATCAGGGCCGTGCCCGGGACGTGCACGTGACGTGGACAGACCGTGCCCCGTCAGGGGCTCAAAAAAATATCGGTGGGAACATTTTATATGACATCGTTCACACACGTCCGTGCACGGGCCCGGGCACGTCCCGTGCACTGACTTGTGTGAACGAGTTCATATAAAATGTTCCCACCGATATTTTTTTGAGCCCCTGACGGGACCCGGCCCTGTCACGTCACGGGCACGCCCCTGATATGTGTGGATAGAGCTTTAGTCCTTACCTCTTCCTGATGATAATGGACGCGCTGACGTCGTACATACAGGAAGAGGCACCCTGGCACCCTGGTGTATGCTGTTTGCCGATGACATTGTGCTGGTTGCCGAAAGTGGCCTCTAGGTCCAGAGCAGATTGGAGATGTGGTGGCACAGACTAAGTCATAAGTCATTTATTTCGGAACAATATACATTGTGTAGAAATTTTGTAAAATAAGCAAGTACCATTAAAACATTACGATCAATAAAAAAAGTAGAAATACTAATATAAAATGCAACAAATTCAAATCAATAATCATGTACATTCCATTTAAAATAATCAATAATACAATAATAAAAATAGGTCAAAGAAAAAAAATAAAAATAAAAAATTGTGATAAATAGATCAATGATGCAATATGTCATCTCATGTTTGAATAAAACAATAATAATAAAAAAGTCAATGATACAAAAAAATACAAGAAATCAATAAAAGTTCAATAAATACCCATTAATTAAACAATAATAAGAATAGAATGCCAAATATATAAAATAAAGCAAATTGTTATAAAAAGGTCAATAATATGTGTAATAGATCACTAGATAGACAACAGATCTAGTACAAAGCAGTAGGTTAGTAGGATAGAAAAATACTCAAGAATAGATAATACTTACGTGTAGTTGGTAATTCAGCAATAACACACAGTTTGGACTTTGAACTATTATTTATTTACCATTTCACACTAAGTTACCATCAACTCCATATAATATATCCACTTAGGTCAACAGTACAATCTTTCAAGCCCGCCCAGACTAGACTGACGAACTGACTCCACGCGCCTCGTGTCCGAACAATCCCCCTCCAATAGACAACTGTCATTAGATGTGACGACATTTGACATTTGAATATTTTCTAGGATAATCAATTTAACAACTTTTAAGTACTATTTGATGTTAAATATAAATAATTTAATTCTTAACAAATAAAAGATGTATTTATCAAAGAAAACCTAACACTCGACCATCCTGACAACGTGTATGACCCCATACACGTATCCGGTGATAACCTAACACTTGGCCTGTTGAGTCAGTTTTCTAAAATCAAATCAACCATTCAATGGCACTTTTGAATGTAAAAAGTTCAAAGTCACAAAAAAAAATGATTCTACTGTCCATTCGCAAAAGTAGTTTGCTATGGAGAAGAATGGACAAGAAACTCCACACTTACTCTTTTCTTTAAAATAAAAAACTTCTTTAAAATATTTTTTTTTCATTATTAATTCATTAATTATATGTGAGTACCTTATGAAGTATGATTCACCTAGAATAAAACGGCTGTTCTATGTATATATAAAAAGTATTTCAAGCAATAACAATTATATTGATTCGTTTGATAAATATGAACATGGTACTCACATATTTACAAAATCTGCATTTTATTCGTCTGTATAGAAACCCGTGACTTATTCGCATATATATCAGATCGCGACTTGCTCGCATATAGACTTACAAAAATTAGGAAATAAATTTAATCAATTGTAACGTTTAAATTTGGCTACTTCGTTACATTATACGTGAGTAATTTTTAAAGCATGATTCATCAAGAACAACACGGTTGTACCATGCTTAGGTACAAAGCATTAACAGTTAAATTTATCCATTTGATACATAGGAACATGGTACTCATACACTTACAACATCTGCTATTTATTCGCTAGTTTGCAAACTCGCAACTTATTCGCATATAGATAAGCCCGTGACTTATTCGCATATTGCGATTTATTCACCTGTAGGCAAGTCCCGCGACTTATTCTAAAATTTATATGTACTGAGATGTATTCGCCTGTAGGCATACCCGCGATTTATTCGCATATAGACAAACCTGCGACTTATTCGCATATAGCGATTTATTCGCCTGTGGGTAAGTCCCGCGATTTATTCGCCAGCAGGTAAACCCGCGACTTATTCTCAAATTTACATGTACTGCGATTTATTCGCCTGTAGGCAAACCCGCGACTTATTCGCATATAAACAAACCCGCGACTTATCCGCATATAGCGATTTATTCGCCTGTGGGTAAGTCCCGCGATTTATTCGCCAGCAGGTAAACCCGCGACTTATTCTCAAATTTACATGTACTGCGATTTATTCGCCTGTAGGCAAACCCGCGACTTATTCGCATATAAACAAACCCGCGACTTATCCGCATATTGCGATTTATTCGCCTGTAGGCAAGTCCTGCGATTTATTCGCCTATAGGTAAGCCCGCGACTTATTCGCAAATTTAATAATACTTCTATTTATACACCTGTAGGCAAACCCGCGACTTATTCGCATATAGCGATTTATTCGCCTGTAGGTAAGCCCACAACTTGTTCTCAAATTTAATAGTACTGCGATTTTATTCGCCCGAGGGCAATTCTTACTATTTATTCGCCTATAGGCAAGCCCCGCGACTTAATCACAGACATAAAAAAATTGGCAAACATACCAAATCATTTCCAACAACATTTAATTTTTACAATTTCGACCGCACTCTACTACTCTTCAAGCAGGACCTCATTCAGTATAAAGGTTAATATCACAATTCATACTAATTCCATATATGACCTCTACGGCGTTCTGCCAGCGGAGTATTAGTATTAAACCCTCCAAAGACACTAATACCGAATAGTGATTTAAACATTGCACTTTTAGTGTTAAATGACTATCATCAAAACAAAACATATTGAGCTAAAACAGTGCTACAAATATTACCCATGACATACAGGGATTGACTAAAGTCCATCTACTAAAAGAAACTATTATCGAAGACTATGATTACACGTATTTCATAGGAAAACCAAAAATATCCCCTTAGTAAAGACAAAAGACAAGTAAAACATTTCAACTTTCATCGAAATATCAGAAAGAGTGTGTTCCACAAATGGTTCTAGAAAACCTGCCCTTTGTAATTATGCAGGCTCATGGAACCTTGAAAACCTCGTCGCTAATTACATTTTTATAAAAACTTGGAAATACTCATTACTTTACGAGTACCTTCATAATAGTACATTGTGATACAAGGGTGGAAAGTAGGCTATTGCAAACGAGCTTTCACTAACAAGCCCGAGCCTAAGGCAAGGGTTTACAACGACACGAGTCCGCAACAACCCACACACCCGTGCATCACACGACGTTTTTCAATACAGTTGTGGGAAATAGTAAAAAAACAATCAAAGAATTACATTTGTTTTTTCATAAAATAAAATTATCGTAAGTCGCCATATATCTTTCTCGAGATTTTGGGGGTATAATTTCATCTTGCGCTATTTCGCCTCATAAAATATCGCGTGGAGTTAATTCGATTTCATCACTTTTACTTGAACTCATATAAACAAAATAAAATAATCAATTTATCAAACAAAAATTAAAATTTTTAGAAATGGCATTTGTTTGCAACTGGATATATATTTTTTTTTACAAAGAAAACGGCCTATGCAACCTATTCGTCTTTTGAAAAACAAAAGCCTAAACAACCATTTAATAGACTTTTGGGAATTCAATGCTAAGACGTATGGACTCACTCATTTTTCCTCGTATAAAATCTATCCCAATTTATTCTATGTATGAAAACTCCCAGCTACTAATCTTTTTTAAATTGACTTATACATTTAAAACTCAACTGCGAAAATAATTATCGAGCTCATAAAAAAAAGTTTCGACCGCGTAACAGAATTAATTTGCGTGCCTATGCAAAAGATTTAATTTTCGAATCTTAATTATAGCCTCTGAAAGTACGCAATGTGTAACAACTGTTTTGAAAAATAAATCACCTCTATGGGTGATTTCAATGCACAGATCGGGGTATCGGTAAGAAACATTAGCATTTAGTTGCTGGAAAATATGGTTATGGAACCACCAGAACTCGTGGAGTGAAACTCATTCAATACGCATACGAGTAAAACCTCAAAATCATAAACAAGATGCTCATGTTAACACTTAATCGACCTCTCCAAAATAAACATACGAAAACAGAACCCACAATTACTTTCAAAGTACGAAGTATCGTCGTCAGTTTCGTTTGGATAAGACCACATAATGCAGAGTGCTACAATCCAACAGAATACCATGATAAGAAGCATGCGCACTTTTTGACACGCCATTAACAATGAAATCGTTGAACGAGCAAGAAGTTATAAAAGGTCCTAAAAATAATCTACCAGGACTTATAGCGTCACGTGAAAAGTATGACACAAAAACCTAATGCATATTACCATAAAAATCGTGCACTCTATACTGGAATGTTTAAAAGTTACTAAAAGAATAATATAGAATTTATCAGAAAAACCGCACAGTTAATGGAAGAAACCAATGACAAAATAAGCCAAAACTGAACAAAAACGATAAAGAAATGTTCACAAAATACCAACACAGAAATAAAGAGGTGCTCCCTATAGAACAACCACATATAGCGTACAAATATATCTATAAAAAAAATACAAAAATGTATGAGATTGTCAAAAATTGTGCTATCGTAGTATCACAAAATTGATCCCCACACTTTAGTATCATCACCGCTGACATCGAATGACCCTCTGTATAGCACCTGTCAAGAAATGTATCCATCTCTAATACACTACCAAAACTGAATGGAGATCATAAATATAGCTACGGTTTATTATGCCAAACTATATAACCAACCAGATGCATTACAACAAACTGGTATGATTAAACAAAGCGGGGAATAAATACTCCCCTGTACCTGTAACCCTACAACAATCAATTAAAATGAAACCAGAGAAGAGCTATCAGATAAATCAGGCAGGTACATAAACAATTGTAGGAGAATGGGCTGGAATCCAATTATGGAAATTTGGCCAAAAACTCATCAGCCACACGATATATGCAACCGATCATGAAAAACACTTGCTTCTTACAAGGCCCGTTCTCGTTCAGAGTTATTGACCTAAACGGGTAACTTATATCGAGCAGCGACGTTAAGGATTGGCATCCAATAGCTACGACTATACACTGCCGAAAAGGGCCTCTCAAGAAGAATCGTTACCACAAAACCAATATTGCCAATTAAAAGTCGGTCCAGCGTTAGTGACCCAAACAGGCGACTCATTAGACATCAAAGCCAAGACTTGTGCTCGATGTCCAACTGCCATAAGATATAAAACAGAAAAAACTTTTCAAAAGAACTCAATATTAAACTGCCTTTTGCTAATTCAAAAATATTCAGATTCAATTACCTAAATAGGCAAGCAATTGGGCACCAAAATTACTACCTTTTCTTTTGGTACCTAACAGCCACAAGACAAACGCCACCGAAAAAAATCAACTCTAGAACCCTTGCTACAAGACAACTATTGTCAATAGTTAGTCCGTTTAGAGTTCACGACCCCAATAGGAAAACCAGTCGAACACCGAACTCGAAAAGTTTTTAATTAAGGGTACATTCACAGAAACACGGCTAGCGAGTACGTCCAAACCCCAAAAAAAACAAAATGCCAAGTAAGTCAATTGACGACATACCAGAATTTAAATGATATCTACTTAATGGATCACATTTAGAACTCTGTAGCTCCTCACGTGTCAACTATCCAGAGAAGTCGTTATAATAAGGAATATTCAAACTGAAAAGATTCATCAGACACATATCCCAGCGCTACTGGGGCGAAGGACAGGCTTAACGTTTGGTCTAGTCGAGCAGACTCTTAAAACATTGTTCCTAAATCGGCATGTAAGAAGCCAATATTTCAAAGTGAATGCTTATAGATTTATAAAACAATTATTGAAATGCACAGTACTAATGAAAGTAATTAGTTGACAAAATACCGGAATTCAAATGACTCACATTTAAAGCTCTCTAGCTCCTAAAGTACCCATATTCCATGAAATATTCCCCCTGAAGAGATCCATCTAACGACACATCATATCGCTACTGGGATGCGACAAAATTGCCTATTGCCCTTTGCAAGGACTGTACTATTAAGACCCATCATGCTTCTATGGAGCAAAATATTCGAAGAAAAAGTTGTGCCGAAATCAGTAATCATCCTGTTGTACGAAAGGTAATCCAGTGGATATTGGGCATTATCAATAAAGAAGCCATATCAGCAAAATCCCAGCAAAAATTAACTAACTATTACTAACTGACTAAATAATCACCACATGTTATCCACTAGGTAAATGACATCCCTCTCAAGTTTGTAGAGAAGTATACCCATCTAAGCAAATGGTTCTCCCTCAGCAAAGCCAAAAATATGGAATAAGTCTATAGAAAATTTGAGTAGTAGAGTCGGTAAAAGATTAACGATCACTTAGCTATGTACATCCAGGCTGCTGCTGTAGTAGCTTCTTGTTGTGATGTCCTGGACTGCTGCGCCTTGGGCTGTGACGTCCTGGACTGATATGCCTTGGGCATCGACGTCCTGAACTGCGTCACCTTGGGCTGTGGCGTCCTGGACTGGTGCGCCTTGGGCTGGCGCCTCAAGAGGCATGATGTACATAAAACAAATAGAAATGGTTTAAGAATAACTAAAGTACACAAAATATATTTGAAAATGTATGCAGGGTATTTTGAAAATATCTCTGAAACGGTGCGTCTGAGCTAAAAAATAACCAAATTTTCACAACCCTTTAAGAAACCCCGCTTAAGGGACAAGATACTTAGTCACAATTTTTTTTTTTGTTTTTTTGTTCTACCCTCATATTTTTAAAATACATTAAATATAGTTTTAATAAGACATTTAAAACTAATTTAATAAAATCGTAATCAAAAGCACTTGATTTCGTAATAGGCGTGTACTTCCCGCTTCTGAAATGAAATAGATCACTAGATAGACAACAGATCTAGTACAAAGCAGTAGGTCAGTAGGATAGAAAAATACTCAAGAATAGATAATACTTACGTGTAGTTGGTAATTCAGCAATAACACACAGTTTGGACTTTGAACTATTATTTATTTACCATTTCACACTAAGTTACCATCAACTCCATATAATATATCCACTTAGGTCAACAGTACAATCTTTCAAGCCCGCCCAGACTAGACTGACGAACTGACTCCACGCGCCTCGTGTCCGAACAATCCCCCTCCAATAGACAACTGTCATTAGATGTGACGACATTTGACATTTGAATATTTTCTAGGATAATCAATTTAACAACTTTTAAGTACTATTTGATGTTAAATATAAATAATTTAATTCTTAACAAATAAAAGATGTATTTATCAAAGAAAACCTAACATATGTCATCTAATAGTCTATGAATAACAACAGCATTTGTATGCATTCCACTTCCTTTTTTGACAAATCTTTCACGATTCAAGCGGCTCGGTTGTGGAATGAATTGCCAATTGAAATAAGACGTGCTCAAACACTGCCAACGTTTAAGAAAATGGTAAAAGAGCATTACCTGTCACTGTAATTTTTATTCTTCTCCTTTCTCTGTTTGATATGTATTAGTATATTATATAATATTGTAGGTATGTATTGTATGTTATTATGTCTAAGTAATATTATTTAAGTATGTAGTTTTGTACACTGACAGCCCTAAATTCTTCTCCTATCGAACAGTCCATCCAAAGGTTGTCTGTAAGAGATTGCCCTGTGCGATAAGACCGCCCATCGTACACTTGTTTTTGTGAATGTTTGTCCTGTACATATTTTTGTGGTGTACAATAAAGTATATAATAAATAATAAATAATAACAGCAAAATAAAAAGTCAAAGATAAAAAAATAAATTAATACAAGAGATCATTAATAGCATGGTATAATAACACAAGGTATTCTCTTACCGTGACAGCTGGGTCACGTGATTGGCTTTAGACTACGTCATCAATTGCGTTGCGATTCTCAAACTTTTTTAGTGGGGAAATAGATAAAAATAATACAATACTCAATTTTTATATTTTTTTATAAATCTACATATTTGATACCTTTTGTATATTTTTACTTAGCTTCTTTTTTAATTGATTGCATATTATTGTTTTATTTAGTTTCCTCACGCGAGAGATTGATGTGCGAAGTGACGTGAATGGATGAAGTGAGAAATGAGTATATTACATGAAGTTAGAAAGTGGCGCCAGTGACAGAAAAGTTGAAAGGAAACCGTTTGTCCTGGTATGGCCATGTGATGAGGAGGGATCAAACGCATGTTACTAAAAGAGTTATGAATATAAACGTGGATGGATGGAGAGAGTGGGAACGGCCAAAGAAAAGATGGATGGACTGTGTGAGGAGTGATATGAAAGAAAAGGGATGGCGTGACGGTGGACAGGACGATATGGAAAAAGAAAACGTGTTGCGCCGACCCCAAGTGACATGGGGCGACGGCAGGAAGATGATGATGACTTGTAGATAGGTTCTCGTTTGACTAAACAGAGTACTACCTCTGTATAGTCCTCGCCAAACTTCTTGGCCGCCCTGAAGTTGGTTTACCGGATGCGCGAGGCACCAAACGGTACTGTTTTAGTATTAGATTTACTACTGCGCAGCCATTGTAGCCAACTTCAGGGCGGCCAAGAAGTTTGGCGAGAACCTCATAATGAATTTGAGGTTACAAGTCCTTTGTGGCATCATGAACAATCCGAGTCAAATTTGACAAAAAATAATTTTTCATTGCGCAACGTTTGACCGTGGTATTGATTAAATTATTTCTCCATTATATCAGCAACGCTGATAAATTCTTTGCAAAGGTAAATCAGTTTACCCATCGACACAAAAAAAGCAATCACAGGCACCGCTACAAATATATATATTATGACGAATAAATGTTTTGCCTTAAATATTTATGCAACTCCAAATTATTCCAAAATAAATTAGACCAAATGACAGTTATGCTAACCTTTGCATTATGCCAAAGTATAATTATGCCACAGTATTATTATGCTAATCAAAGTTATGCGAAAACGTAATGCCATACAATATTATACCTAAAAATTTTATGCCAAGAGGGGGATTCCGCTCAAGAATATAATATTTATTGATAAAAACGTATTTTAAAAATGTCCCTTACTAGGTGTTGCTTTGGGACAGCCAGGAGCTCCTAATGCCTTAAAAGCGTAAAGCAGAAAAGTTTTGTTACCTTATCTCGCAGGCAGTCCAGCACTTCGTCGCGGTCAGCTTTCTGCTCTCGAAGCATCTCTACGCACTCAACTAGACTCTGCAAAAATTAGGAGAACACAGGTAAGAGTTAGAAGAGACTGTCAATCTTTGGCCTCTGGATTGAAAGGGAGAACGCTTAGATATGCAGTGCCAGACAACAAACATACTATAAAAACTCGTCACACACACAATATAAGTATACTGTGACGGAACAAACAGACCACTTTTTTTAACACGATTATGTGTCCGGCACCGCATACCGCAACGTTGTGCATTCCGACCAAGTGATAAATGCTTTATACAGGTATGAGGCGATTCAAAGCCGTTTGTTTTTCTGTAACACCTTATTTAGCTTCGCCCGCTGGATGAAAGCTAAATTAGTAAATACCTAATGGTAATACAAAATGTTATAGTTCTACGCCAAAGTAGCCACAAATCAATGATTTGTTTAATAAGATGTATGTCCTCACAGCCATGAAGCCAGAAGAAGAAAAATCAAAAGTAATTTATTCAAATAAAGCTGAGAATCAGCTCTTTTTGGAAGTCAAAGCTGTACTATAAGGGTCAAAATTGCAGTCATACTCTACCAAAACAGAAAAGGCAATTTTTTTGTAGGCAGCAGGATTTTAACTTTTCGCGGTTAGTAGGAATTATCTATACTTTAATTTCTATACAAAATATTAAATCAGTTGTGGATACTAACTATATAACTTCTTCTACAAAACCTAGCCATTTGAGTAATGGGAGAGTATGACTGCATTTTTGACCCTTGACTGTACATAAAGGCGTGCAGTCCCCCAAAACCGTAGCTGAGCAGAAGAAGTGGCGCAACTAACTCCCTTGAAACATATATTATTATATCCGTCAAATGTGAACAAACAAACCTTCAGTTCGCCGCTAAAATGTTGCTGCAGTATGTTGAGGTTCGAGTGCCACTGGGCTATGTTGTCCAGCTCGATGACCAGGTTCTCGTAACGCTCCTTCAAATCCAGCATAGCTGCAAGTACAAAAATCCGTCTTAGATGGTTGTCACAATCACACAGTGGTTGAGCGATCAACTGCTGCGGTGCGTGTCGCGGGTTCGTTTCCCGTACGGAACAAATATTTGTATAGCCAACAGATAGTTGTTCCGTATCTGGCTGTATGTGTGGTGTATGTGAGTTTAAACGTTTCCACGATACTGGAGAAATTCCTAGTGTAATTCCTAATCAAAGGTTTTTCTAAGAGACTCCATTTTGCAGCTGGCTGGATAAGTAAAGCGACGGCATTTGCAGGGACGCTGGAAACAACTGGATAAGGGCAAACGAGGGATAGAGTGAATTGCTATAGCTGTGTGACTGATGTTAGGAGTTAATATTTTTTTAAACCGATACATTTTTACATTTTGCTAACACTTCGCCAGCGACTACGTTCGCTTGATCCGTATTTTAACCTACAGATGCCTTTTTGGATAACCCCTTATAGGTTAAATTTACAAAAATCCCTTCTTAGTGTTCCCCTACATCATAAAAAGAAGCCCTGTACAGTAAAATTTTTTAAAATTCTTGCCCACGTAAGTTCGGGCTATGTCGGTAACCCTGGTTCCGAACTAACTAACTCCTAACTTCCTTCTAACTCCTTATGTCCGAGACGGGGGGATGTTCTGAACCAAAACGTTCGGTTCCATTCTTTTGTTATTTTGTTGCAACCCTGTGTCAGCTCGCTGTCATCGAATTGACAGCTTTCGTTGATTGAGCTTGACGTTGACAGAGATGAGATGAGATGAGATGAGACGAGATGAGATGAAATAAGATATTTATTTTGTAAAACATGAGTACAGTATGAAGGTCTTATATTAATATGAGGTGGCTACATGTTTTGCCATTTATGGCGTACAAAATTAGTTGCACTAGACAAACAAAACTAAAAAAAACACAATATCAAAATTAAATTAAATAGAAATTACAACTCAAAAATTCAAATTCAATAAAAATACTAAGTCAAAATTTTAAATTAAATTGAATACCAAATAAAACTTTATTTATAATTCAAATAATATGTACAACTCAGAAAAGTGGAAAGGGCATGTAATGTACGGCAGCCTCACAACCCCCTCTGGAGCCAAATCCAAGTTGTAGGGGCTGCAATTTAGTAGTATGAGTTTTACCATACAGTTTACAGCAAATTTTGGCTGCCATACGCCTGTAGGTGCACCCGACGGCAATTGGACGAATACCGCCGTCCTTCTTGCGCAAGGCACATAAGTTGGCCCCGTACAAGACATCGACGACGGCATCGTTCACACCACCGGAGAGCATTAGGTTGACTAGAGCCGCAAGCTCCTTCAAAAGAGCCTCACCAGCGTCCCCGGCGCCTGAACTTAAAAGATCTTTTAAATGTTGAGGAGTCAGGCCGTCGAGGCCGCCAGCGGAACCGCTTCGAAAGGAGCTCACGGCTGCGATCAACTGGGGGGCTGGGCTGAAATCTGTAGAAAGGATAAATTGAGATCGGGGGTGTCAGGTGGGTCGGGAAAGGTAAGATCATCCGCAGGCGCTGGATGTTTACTCTCCAAGGCTGAAATAGTTTCTGGAGAGTAAGGCGCCACCACATCACTGCTGAACAACAGCCTGGCCGCTCCTCTAATGTCACCTTCACTTAATTTGGATTCCACATGCGAACACACACCTTTTTGGGAAGGGTGATTGAATGCTGGTAATTTTGAATTTAAAATAAGGTTCTAATCGTTACAATTGTCTTTAATTTGGGTTGATAGTGTTTTTTAGGGTTCCGTACCCAAAGGGTAAAAACGTGACCCTATTACTAAGACTTCGCGATCCGTCTGTCTGTCTGTCTGTCTGTCCGTCTGTCTCCAGGCTGTATCTATTAACCGTGTAACTATAACCGTGATAGCTAGAAAGTTGAAATTTTCACAGATGATGTATTTCTGTTGCCGCTATAACAACAAATACTAAAAACAGTATAAAATAAATATTAAAGGGGGGCTCCCATACAACAAACGTGATATTTTTGCCATTTTTTGCTCGATATTAATAACGGCAACAGGTAGACGCTTGAAATATTCACAGAATGTTTAGTTGTATATTTACTTCAAAAAATAATAATTAATAAATTAAAATAAAATATATTAAGGGGGGCTCCCATACAACAAACCTGATTTTTATGCATTGTTTTGCGATAATGGTACGGAACCCTTCGTGTGCGAGTCCGACTCGCACTTGGCTGAATTTTTTTATAGCCAAAATTTCTAGACATGTAGAATCCTATAAGGGAAGGTGAGCAATTCCTCCCAGGCACTTTGTGAGTTCTCCTGGGTTGCAAGACGGACGCATCGCGCCAGACTTAGCGCGACAGACCGTCTTGCGCCCCGGGGAATTCTCTTTAAAATCGGTGTATAATTTTTTAATTTAGTAAGGGTTTTCCAGAGTGTTTCAGTTTGTATTTGTGGTGTAGCTGGGGGGCACGAGGGTACACTATGGGGTTTGTGTACTTTACCATAGTGGATCCGTAGCCCCCGTTCGCCCTTAAAAAAACGTGCCTGAGAGCAATGGGAACATCTCATTTGCTGAATATCAAGTGATGTAGCAGGTTGACTGCTACAGTTTCCGGTATCGCTACAGCCGGCGCTTAACATAAAATTTAAATTTCACTTACCAATACTATTAAAACACTATTTACACAATATCACTAATAAAATAATAACAAAGCTAAATAACACAAATAAACAATGTCAAAATTGAGTGACGGCACTCGGCACTGATGGCAGCGGCGCGGCGCAGTCGCGGTACGGGTTTAGGGCACCCGCCGTGCAGGGTGCAGGGGGCGCATCCATCGCTACCGTTGCCTAGGTGAAACGTTGCGTCGTGTTGTACGTTTTGATTTTCTTTCTTCTCTTTTTAGGGTTGGTATGCAATTGGCTTTCTGCGAAGTACTTATATACATGGGCTAAATAAAATATAAATAAATATAAATATTGTAAAAAAACAATAATTTTTTAAAAGAGTAAGTATGGAGTTTCTTGTGCATTCTTCTACATAACAAGCTACTTTCCGAATGCACGGTAGAATCATTTTTATGTACGTTCAAAAGTGCCGCTTGGTGGCCTAGTTGAAATAAAATATCTTTGTCTTGTCTTGTCTATGGATAAATCAATCTGTTCGAATGATCCCGAGTCTTGTAGGTCTGATCGGATGTGGACTGGGCACACACTTAACTATCCCTTCAGTTTAAACGATTCGTTTTGGGAGTGATCCGTAGACGCGTAGAACTCGAGGTCGTGACTCGCACACGAATTTTGATAAGGACACACAGATCTGAAGATTAAATGAACACGGAACTGGACCATCAGCTCTAGAAACAGGGACATTATTTTTCATTTATTATTTTGTTTTACATTTAATTATTTTGATTTATTTTGCATTAGTAATTGTAACCTAAAGATGATTTTAAATACCTCCATATCTTTTTTAATACCTTCTGTTGTTGTTTTATTTTTGTCCATTAAAACAATGAGTAAAGATTCTTATATGGCACTTTTAGACAATTCAAATTTCAAATTTTAATTCAATTAAAAAGTACTATGTCAAAATTTTAATTCAATTAAAAATCAGTATGTCAAAATTTAAATTCAATCTAAAATCAATATGTCAAAATTTAAATTCAATTAAAAACCAGTATGTCAAAATTTAAATTCATTTCGAGTAATAATAATAATAAAAAACCTAAAAATTATAGACCGATAACATGTTTACCGACGGTCTATAAAGTTCTTACATCCATTCTGAGAGCGAAAATTAATCAACATATTGACAATAACTCCATCATGTCTGCTTCTCAGAATGGATGTAGGAACGTGTCCCGCGGTACCGGAGTGGTATAAAATTGATGCAACACTGCGCGCCTTCCTGACGACATGTATGGGGCAGTGGAGGACGGTCCTTCACTATCCAGGATGTCGACAGATTCAGGAAAACAGCGAACCTATAAGGATTAAGCGCGGAATATTACAGGGCGACAGTCTGAGTCCTCTGTGGTTTTGTTTAGCCCTGACCCCTCTCAGTACACTGCTGGAGGGTTCGGGCCTGGGCTATCGGTTGAGAAGAGGTGGTCAGGTCATATCACACCTCCTTTACATGGATGATCTGAAGCTCTTTGCCCCCAACAACTTTCAACTGTTGAAGCTACTGAAGATGGCAGAAACCTGCAGTGACGCCATCAGGATGGAATTTGGTGTGGACAAATGTGCAGTCATGCATGTAAAGCGAGGGGAGATTATGGAATCCGTGAGAATACAACTCTCGGATTCCATACACCTTCGATCCCTTTCCTCAACCGAAACTTACAAGTATTTGGGTATGTCAGAAGCATTAGGCATCAATGCTAGTGACGTGAAACAGTCGTTGAAGGAACGCTTCTTTGGCCGCCTGAATAAAGTAGTAAATAGTCTTTTATTAGGCGGCAACAAGGTGCGCGCCTTCAACGGCTGGGTCATACCGGTCTTGATGTATTCTTTCGGCATACTCAAATGGACTCAGACAGAACTTGACGCCCTGGCTAGAAGAGTCCGCACGCTGCTTACCGCAAATCGTCTGCATCACCCACGGTCATCGGTCATGAGACTGTATATCCCGCGGAAGTGTGGGGGTCGAGGCTTTTTAAATGCTAAGACCCTGCAAAACCGCGAGGTATGCAGTCTTAGGGAATACTTCCAGGCCGCCGACGTGGGTATGCATCGAGATGTGGTAGCGGTGGACAAGGGCCTTACCCCGCTCTCCTACCTATAATATTAGATACTAATGACCGCAGGGAGGTATGGCAGAGCAAGGAGCTTCACGGACGCTTCTACCGGGTCCTAAATGGTTCCGATGTAGATATTTTAGCGTCCGTGGCCTGGCTGCGATTTGGTGACCTTTTCGGGGAAACCGAAGGTTTTGTCTTTGCGATTATGGACGAAGTTATGATGACGAACAACTACCGGAAATACATTGCGAAGGATGGCACAGTTGACATCTGTCGGGCATGTCACCGGCCGGGTGAATCTATCCGTCACATTATCTCCGGTTGTTCTAGTCTGGCTAACGGAGACTATTTGCATAGACACAACCTTGTAGCCAGGATTACCCATCAGCAACTTGCTCTTAAATACAATCTTGTGGAATCGGAAGTGCCTTACTATAAGTATGTGCCCGACCCAGTTCTCAAAAATGGCAATGTCACGTTGTATTGGGATCGGTCTATCATCACGACTTTTTGGACTATTGTTGCCAATAAACCTGACATAGTGGTGATAGACCGACTAGAACGTCGCGCAATGATTGTTGATATAGCGGTCCCCCATGACGAGAACCTCGTGAAGGCTGAGAGAGATAAGAAAAGCAAGTATCTTGATCAGGCTCGCGAGGTTGTCGACATGTGAGATGTGAATACAGCAGTCATTGTGCCGATAGTCGTGACGGCCAATGGTATAATAGCCAAGAGCCTCGACGAACATCTGAGGAGGCTCTCGTTGGGCAGCTGGATCAAGGGCTAGATCCAAAAGGCGGCACTCCTGGACACGGCGCGTTTAGTCAGGAGGTTCCTCTCTCAGGAGCCCTGACCACCGGTAGCTTGGACCCTGTTCCCGATACCGGTGGGTTTTATATAGAATAATATTTAAAAATATGTATATAAAGTGAATAAATGAAATAATAATAAAAAAATTATAATAATAAAACATGAGTATACAATCAAATAATATGTGCATGGTCTTAAAATAACAGGGATATTTGCATTTTTTGCAAGTTAAGGCGTACAAAACGTCTTAATTTTGGTTTAGAATAAACCATAAGAGAAAAAAAATTGTCTACACAGTATGAAATTTATAACTTAATAAAAAATTATAAGAAAGTATTGTTTTAGCAGATTTGGGTATAAAAATGTCGTAATTATAGGAATAAATTCAATTAATTGCGGTCATTTAAAAATTCCGATATGGTAGATAGCATTTGGCTATGAGAATTTTTTTTAAATGTATTTTAAACAGAGCAGTAGGCATTTGTCTAATAGGTTTTGATATTTTATTATAAATGATTGGTGCTAAACAAAAAATACTTTTACGCATCAATGCCGTGGTCGATCTTGGTACGCATAATGTATTATTATCCCGTCGATTACGAATAGAAACGTCTGATTGTTTCTTAAATAGGTTGGGATTGGTTCGTACAAAATTAGCTATTTCATAAATAAATAAGGAAAGTAGACTTAAAATGTTATATTTAATAAAATACTGTTTGCAACAATCGGTTATTTTCAAAAAAAATAGGGCTATGTTTGGCATAGCCCTAATTTTTTAGAAATTTTTGTGTATTGCTTAGGATTTTACAAATCAGATTCTATTAGATTCAGTACATTGCCTCTAACGCCATAAGCTTCCAGTTTACGGAGGAGAATGTCATGATTACTCGTAACATAATCGAAAGCTTGGGTCATGTCGCAGTAAATGGAACATACCGTCCTTTTATCCACATTAGCCATGACGTTATTTATAAAGTCAAATAAAGCAATGTTTATTGTTTTATTCTTGCGGAAATCTTTCTGGTCTTGAAAGAAAAATAAAAATAAAAAATCTTTCGTGAGGATGTTGAATTTTTCTAAATAGTTATAAATTTGATAATAAATATATTTTTCAAAAACTTTCGAATTTATAGGAATAAGTGCAATGGGTCTGTAACAATTCATACTCTGCTTATTGTCTTTTTTGAAGATGGGTTTAATAATGGTAGTTTTTAGACTTTCCGGGTATGATCCAGTGGATATACACATATTAATGATGTAGCTTAGGTGGTCACAGATATAATAAGCGATATACTTTAGGGTTCTAGTAGTGATCCCATCGAATCCAACACATGTAGTATTTTTAAGCGATCTTATAATTTGAAGTATGTCATGAGGAGTACTTGGAGCAAGTGCACTACTTATCGTACACATTTGATGTACTTCAAAAACGAACCGCCACTGATTTTGACTGGCACCGTCATCACATACATTTTTTAATGATATTATAACAAAGTCTTCAGACTTTGTTATAATATCATTAATTATATATCATTAATTATTAATTAGCCACACAGAAGAAGTCTGGCACGTCGGGGTAGACACACCCGACCGTGCCAGGTGAATACTGGGGGTCGAAGCGGGGGTTGACTAGGCTATCTACCAAGGCCAACTGATCCCGCTCCCGACTCCAATGACTGCCGTGTCCTTGGGCACTTGGCGGGTGCTTGGGGCACACCCCACTGGCTTGTTAACACCGCTAGGTTTCCCGCCAGGGACCACAAGAGTGGATTTGCCCGGAAGGGCCAAAATAGCTGCCACTACTAGTAACCAAAGTTACTAGTAGCGACACCTAGGAGCGGCGTGCGAAGACGCGACGGTCACAGTGACGTCACGCAGGGGCGCGACGAGACGGAGAGTGGGGCGCAGGGGAGCGCGGTGGGGCGACGAGCAGCGAGACGTCCGCACGGGGCGACGGCTGGCGAGCGACAATAACTGATCGCGCCACCACTCGGGCCGGTATTTATAACCGAGCGGCGTATGCGCACGAGGCAACGTTACAATACTGCTATCGGCTTGTAGCGAATCTATTGATATCTACATACACTACACTGACTATAGACCGAGTGTAAATGCTGAAGTAGCTCTCATGGTTGACCTGCTGTAACCGATGTAAATCCTGATGCACGCATGGTATTTGGTGTGGGAATATGACCTGAGCAACCCTACTCGGTATGTGAAAAGTCGTTGCGTGCGACTCTGTTTTGATTTTGTGCAAAGTGTTTGTGTTGTTCGGTACATAAAATCACTGCTATTTGAATTGCAACTTGTTTGTTATCTTGTGTTATAGCGTAAACGATGTGATCTTAAAATATGCGCATTGTGGTTATATGTGATGAAGACCACTTCACTTGAACTAGCATGACGAATCGAATGACACCTTATTATACATCAAAATCCGGTACATAGATATACACATAGGCTGCTAAAATCATAACCCTTCCTTTTACATTAGCCGTAGTCGAGTACAAACGAAGAATACATCATACCGGCAGTTTCAGCGTTATTGCTGGCACTTTCGAACATATCCAGGCCTTCCCTTAAGTCAGTCCTCATCATCGTCATCTGCTCCTTAAAGCTTGCCATCTGAAACATGACAAATGGCTTTACATAACAATTTTCTTACAAAATGAGAGCGCGATATCGAATATAGACGAAATTTAAATTCCGTAGCGTCATCAGGAAGGTCCCTTACTTGACCCTTTGAATCTAACTATCTCCTCTCTTCCTTTCAAGTATATTTTTTCTCCCGGCTTTTACCCTCATGGATGTCGAGGGGTCTATCAGACTCTAACTAACTAAAACCACTCGGTGTTCTGCAACTAACTACGGCCGGGGTGCTAGATTGCTTGCACTGCCTTGGCCAACTATTGACCCGCATGAATTCATGCAGACCACGTCACGCTCTGTATGCATGCCATACATGACCGCAATTCCTCTAGAGAGGTGCACGCGGAAAACGGCGCGCCGCCGCCGCCGTCTCGGGACTTTTAAAGCAGCTGACTTCCCAAGTATGTTACCTGCAGGCGACACCCTATGGCGGACGGTTTTTACATACCTGAGTGTCCAATAGGTATTCGCTGGATGCGAGACGCACGGGATCGGTCAATATTGCGACGCCTGGTCTATGCTATGCTAGTATTATATTATCTGTGCCTATGCTCATCAGTGGACGACTTTTGGTGAAATGAAGATGATTACGATGATGATACCTGAGTGCTAAGCCCAGTGTCGAACCCGGTGAGCTGGACGGCGTAGTCCGCAGTCTGCTGGTGCAGTTTGCTGATACGTTTGTCAATAGCCAGAGCAACAGCCAGCTTATCCGCTAAAAATATAAACTAGCGGTCAAAGCTTGGTTATACAAATATAAGTTTTATTTCAAAAAATCGCTAAAAATATTTCATTATGTGTGCACTGCCTAGCACAGGCAGTGCGGGAGGAAAAGTCGAACAATGGGATCCTTCATTTTCCTAGCCTAGCTTAGCGCAGCTATGGTGAGTTACATAAAAAAGCACTGTGCCACAGCCTCGCTACTCATCCTCCCACCGCGTAAGCGAAAAAATATATTTATTTGGCACGAAGCTAACAGTAAACTGTACACATAAACTGTCAGCCGGAAACTAAACTGTCAACACGTTCGTTATCGACGCCCGCGAAAATAATCGGAAAGTTTTTTTCGTTACCGTTTATAAGTTTTCGTACCCGTGCACTTAGCCTTTTAATATGTTCCCTAAAGCTAAGGTTGCTATCAATAATGATACCCAGGTACCTGATTTCATTGACGCGCTCTAGAGATCCGCACGAGCAGTCTACCCCAGTCTACTATTTCAAAGGAATTTGCTAAACAAAACGGTTTCCAATTTTGCTGGTCCTCAAATGGTAACATATTCCTGCGCAAGGTACAGGGCGATAAACAACTCCTAATCTCGTCAGAACAATCCCTATTAGACTTGCGCAGGAGTCTGTGACTATTAATCTGTCTCAATCACTTTATCGTCTGGCTAGTTTTAATATACCTAATTTATATAAATTGTAACTTTTTGAAATCTATCGCTATTTCACCGATAAAACTTTATAATACCTATACTAAACCAATAACTCGCTCCCTCACACAAAAATACAACCCAATTCATTCGCCCACCCACTCACTCAACCACTCATCTCTACTGCACCTACCACATATATATTCATACACTCATCTATTCGCACCCCACATGTCCCATATAAGAGTTAAGAACAATAAGTGTAAGTGCGACAGTGTTTACAAATACAAAATGTACGCTCGTTGCACCATTATTGAGTCTGTTTTCCTTCCAAATGGCTAATCGTGACAATATTAATAATATAAATCACGACCTTGACTCGTGTAATTCCAAAAATTCGTACATTTGCTGTCCAGAAGACTGTAACAAATATGCTGGAAACTCTAGTCAAGCTATAAAGATAATTCACATTAATATTAGAAGTGTGAATAAAAACTTTGACGAGCTTCGTACCTTACTGACTCTTACAAAAGTAAACTTTGATGTCATAGTCCTGTCCGAATGTTGGCTTAGCAAGGTAAAAGATCTACCTATCCTGGATGGGTACGTATCTCATTACACCAGAAACATACTTAACCAAAATGACGGCATTATTATTTTTACCAGCACAAAATTAACCTGTACAGTTTATGAACCAGCTTTCAAAGATGGAAATTGCATGATTTGTCAAATAGGAAAGCACTTAGAAATTGTTGCTATTTATCGCCCCCCTTCATTTAAGACTAGAATTAACCACAATAATTTTTTAGACAGTTTAAATACCGTCTACACTGGACTTAAAACTAGTTCGCACGTCCTTGTAGGTGATATCAACATCGACATCTGTAGCATGAATAAAGACCCAAATTCAGAGGAATACCTTACCTTTAATGCATCCCACGGTTTTTTCCCTACGCACACACTTCCCACTCGGATCAAAACATGTCTGGACCATATTCTTCTAAAATCTAAACTGCCTTCTACAACACTATTACTAGAATCAAATATAACCGATCACATGCCTGTTGTATTGTTCATAGAAAACGTGTGTCCTAAACGACAGTACGTGAACGCTAAACCTCGTATTGATTATCCATCAGTAAAACTGGAAATAGAAAACACAGACTTTAAATCTCTCCTAGAAATGGATGACGCTAACACCGCAACCAACTACTTAATTTCAAAAATCTCTTCTATTATTAATAAACACGCACAAACAGTTTTGGTTCCTAACACGCAAAAAATCCTAAAGCCGTGGATTACACCGGGGCTCCTACGCTGTATTAAAAATCGGGATAAGTTACATACAAAAACAAAAAAATCACCAGATAATATGACACTTAAAATAACATACACACGATATAGGAACTTTACAAATCAACTCCTACGAAAACTAAAAATCGCATATGAAAAAAATCAACTGGACAGGGCAGGCAATGACCCTAAAGCTTTGTGGAAGGCCATCAAAGAGATAACGAAGACTCAAAAAGTCAAAGACAATCCTTTGGAATTGCTTCAAGTATCAGATAGCCCAAAGTCATCTGTTGATCTTGTCTGTAATTTCTTCACTGACGTTGGTAAAAATCTAGCCAGTAACATCCTTCTTTCACGGACCCCATCTGCAGATGACTCTGTCTCCCCTCAACCCCCACTCTTAGACTGTTCCGAGAACCATATACCCAACTCGCTCGTTATTCTAGAGGTAGAGGAAGCGGACATTGAAACCATAATCCTGCAGATGCGGCCGGATTGTGCTACTGGGTGGGATGGAATTCCGTCGTCCCTCCTCAGAGAGTGCCGACGGGTACTGATCCCGCCTATAACGCATATCTGTAATCGTGCTATTGTTACTGGCGTGTTTCCTGATGCTTTGAAAAAAGCTATTGTACATCCAATCTACTAGGGTGGGGACAGAGACCGCATCAATAATTATAGGCCCATATCGGTGTTGCCAACCTTTTCAAAGATCTTGGAAAAAATTCTCTACAAATCGCTTAAAAATTTTTTGAATCGCTTTAAAATCTTAGCCGACAACCAGTACGGATTTAGATCAGGTGTCTCTACGGAAGACGCAGTGTTGGATTTGACAGAACAAGTAGTGGAAAACCTTGACAAGAGAAATAGATGCCTATGTATATATCTGGATCTCTCCAAGGCGTTTGATACGGTTTCTGTTCCTATCCTCTTATCAAAGTTAGAACGAATAGGAGTACGAGGCACTGTCTTAAATATATTTAAAGACTATCTTTCACAGCGAGTGCAATATGTAAAAATAGGTGATTGTATTAGCGAGGAACGCACAATCCTTTTTGGGGTCCCACAGGGGAGTATTTTGGGCCCCCTGTTGTTTTTGATATATATAAATGACCTCTGCACAATGTCACTTCAACACACCAAAATTTTTACATATGCAGATAATACAGCAGTATTTGTATGGGGACGGGATTGGCAGTCGGTCAAAGATAGAACCGAATACTCCCTCTCCAAAATAATGACCTGGCTAAGACTAAATCTCCTTACACTAAACCTGAAGAAAACACATTTCCTACCCTTTTCTTTGAGACCCAACACTAAACCCTTGCCTGACTATTCCATAATAGCACATACTTGCGAGAACCGACACAAATGTACCTGCCAGGTTATCTCTCGGGTAGAATCGGCAAAATATTTGGGAGTGCTGATGGATGATGGACTGAGGTGGGACAGGCAGGTTGGCTCTATCATTGCCAGAACTAGAAGGCTTATTAACGTGTTCAGGACCCTAAGGGATTCTGCAACACTGGAAAACCTAAAACGAGTCTACCTCGCCTTATGTCAGTCTATTATCCAATATTGCATAACCGTGTGGGGAGGAGCAGCCAAGACCTACCTGCTCGGGTTGGAGCGAGCACAGAGAGCTGTACTCAAGGTTATGACCAAGAAACCGTACAGGTTTCCGACGTCACAATTATTCTCCGAACTTACAAGTCCTCACTGTACGCCAGCTCTATGTGCTCAAATCCATTCAGAGAAAACAAGGAAATGTTCCTTTTCCCGACCCAAAAAAGCGTAGCAAATCCTCCATATGCCCCACTATATCATGCCGGACCTCATTTGCAAAACAACAATTCAACAGCCTAAGCAGCAAACTTTACAATTTAGCAAACAAAAACCTAAACATAGCTAAAATGAGTCGGCAGGATACGAAAAAGAAAGTAGCAGACTGGCTCCAAAAGATGGACTATCAGGAGACCGAAAGTTTATTCACATACATAATTTAAATTGATCGAAAATCCATACACACTGTCATCCATTCTTACTTTTTGCCCGTCCTTACACACATTCAAAGGTGCGTACCTAACAAGACACTCTCTCACTCTCATATGCACACACAACACACTCCATAAACAGGCACACTTACACAAATACACTCATCAACTCACACAATTTCACATACAGACATACAAAAACACATAACTTTTAGATTTATTACTTTCTTTTTATAATTTTAATACCAACATATGTACAATAAGCAATTTATTTTTCCTATATGTGTTACCAAATGGAAATAACCTTGGCTGTCAACTATGTAGCGACACTCCTCCACAATTTCTTAGATTGAAAATAGAACCCATGGCTGAACGCTGACCCCCAAAATACAGGTCCAGGCCTAGTTTGGGGATTAGGATCAGATTTGTGACAATACATTTGTGTGCTATTTTATAATGACTTGATTGTAACATGTATTTTAAAGTGTCAAATAAATATTTTAATTTTAATTTAATTTTAATTAACCCCAGGCAAGCATTCATGTGATGTGATGCGACGATATATAATGGCCTCACTGAGGCAGTGAGTAATAAAAGTTAAATATTTAGTTTTTTCGATATTTAAGGATAGGATATTGGACCTGAGCCATCCCTTCACAACACATCAACGAATACGTCATCCCAAGTATCAGCGGAGAAAAGGAGAGCAGTGTCATCTGCATAGGAGATCAGTTCGCCTCGGGGTAGTTGGAGGTTAGTGAGGTCGTTAATGTAAACGAGAAATAGAGTCGGTCCCAGAATACTACCCTGTGGCACACCATAATCGACGGCATAGTCACTGCTCGTGTGTTCACCCACTCGCACGCACTGTTTACGCTTTGCAAGATAGCTCCGAAAGAGACACAGTTGCGTTCCTCTGATTCCCAGTGTCTCTAGTTTATTTATCAATATAGGAACCGAGATAGTGTTAAAAGCTTTGCTTTAATTTAAGAAAGATAGACAGGCATTTCCTTCCCATATCTAGGTTGGTGGATATGTAATTAGTTAAGATATGCACTGCTCCTTCAGTAGATCTACCCTTCCTAAAGCCAAACTGTTTCTCGGAGAGCAAGTGGGGCTTTTCCAGATAGTTTTTCAGTCTTATATTGATAACCTTATCTAAAATTTTTAACAGAGCGGGTAGGATTGATATTGGGCTATAGTTAGATAAGATATTTTTGTCTCCATCTTTGTGTATAGGCCGCAAAACTATTTTTTTTAAGGAATTGGGAAATATGCCACTCTCAAGGCAGACATTGAAGATGGAAGGAGAGGAATTAGGACATTTTTGTTGTTTTTGAGCAGATGATTTGAGATTTTGTCCCAGCCTACTGCCGAATCCGTTTTTAGCCTCGCGAGAATTCTTTCTAATTCCTCTTCAGTCGTGCTAGTCATTACAAATGAATTGAGCTGAGAAGATGTGGAACTAGTGGTGGACTATCATCACCAGACCCAGGCATCGGGTTGTGATGCGTATCGATACATGCTGTTTCTGCCTACGGTTGCAAAGTATTTATTGATGTCATTAACAGATAATTCAGCAGCCGTATTGCGTAAGTGCGCAAAGAAGTTAAACTCTATCCAACCGACCAAATCGACCAATCACATGCGATATGAATGACGCGTCCGTTTTGTTGGATAAGGCTGCAGGTGTAGAACATAGTTTAAGAAGTTCATCCGGACGATTGAATTCTTTAGTGGTGTTGGTGATGGTTTTGATATTTTTCCACAGGGTTTTGGGGTCGTCTCTAACTTTTTCAATAAGTGATCGGTCATATTCCATTCTAACCTTTTTCAGAATCCTGTTGTAGTAGTTTCTGTATCGGACATACGTTATTTTTAAAGTCTCATTATCTGGAGACATTTTTGACTTACGGTGTAGTATATCTCGGTTTTTCATACATCGAAGTAATCCCTGAGTAATCCAAGGCTTAATAATCTTTTTGCGCCGCGATAAAGTTATAACTTTAGTATTTTTCTCTATAGCTTCTTGTAACTTAGTTAAAAAGTAGTTAAGGGAATAATCCGGATCTTGAGATGCATAAATGGGTTCGAAGTCTATGGACGAAATAGCCAGTTTTAAGGATTCAGTATCAGTCTTGTTAACTGTAGTGGTAGCAAAAAGTCGTGGATGCTTGAAATCGATGCATGTTAAGACCGGAAAATGATCTGTTAGATAGGTTTTGGGTATAATTGTGAGAGAAGGATATTTCGTTTTTAGCAGTACATGATCAAGGCATGGTCCGAAAGCTTCACGGGTCACTTCTGTGTGAGCTGGTAACAGCCCGTGAGAGGAGTGAGATAACGTTCACCAGGATATTCTATTTTCGATAAGTTAATGGGGATGTTTATATCCCCAACTATCATAACGTTATCGAAATGACCAAATTGTGACAAGACATCGTATATTGACGACAAAAATATATCAATATTTTTGTAAGAGGGGGTAAATTGATATAATTACGGTGCGGTTGTCGCCTAGAACGACCAAACAATAACCATCTGTGAATTGGGGCTCGTGTATTGTGAAATTAAGATGATCCTTGTAGTAGACAACCACTCCATCATTTTGTTTGGGGTTTCTTGTTCCGATGAGCAATATCCTGGCATTTTGGGAATGATGGATGAGTCTGACAGCCAGCATTCAGTCAGGACTAGCACATCACATTCCCTTTTTAGGCGCGATAGTATTATTTCTAACTCATGCATGTTACAGTTTATACTCCGTATATTCTGAGTGAGGATAGCTAAGTGTCTAGATTGAGTATGGGTAAAGTGTTTATGACAGTCATCAATATCACAGACAGTTACTTTAGAGACAGTTACATTATCAATATCCGAAGATAGTTCATTCACGTTACTGAATTTTAGTATTACTTAATGAAAGGAACAAGTTAATAGGTTAATTGTTTATTGTATTGTGTATATAATTGGTAAGTTAAAGTAGTGCTAAACTGTGAAAATCTCGCGTTACGAAACGTAAAACCAATAAAGGAAAGGTTAATAAATCGCATGAAATAACTGGACACAATACATGTGATAAAATCCTCCAGGAAAACTAAAAATCAAACTAAGCTTCACAACGATAACACATCTATCTACCGCCATTGACAATATACTCCTTTCGTCGATGCAAAACAGTGTCAACATCGTGTTGTGAAACATAAAACCCGTTATACAAAAGACCAATAACCACACGTAAAACCAGGACACACTGCAGGTGCTAAATTAAGCATAACATCGCAAAAACTCAATCTACCGCCATTGTCAATATACTCGTCGGTGCTAAACAACGACGATATCGTGATGCGAAATGTAAAACCCATTAACGTTTCCTACGTTAATTAACTAATAATCACACGTAAAAAACTTAACTCTGTGTCAAATAAACAATCCACCGCCATTGATAAATAAACTCTTCGTTGTCGTACCTACTGCCAACCTTGTGTTGCCGCAGCAGCAGCAGCAGTGTTTCCAATATAAATAAAAAACCGACTATACAGCGTCACCACATAAAAGTTCGGCACTTACCATCTTGGATTAAAATATGGAATTACTTCTACTAAAACTCTATGAGAAATTAGTTCAACAAGCCGAACTTATAACGCATTCGGTATCCAAGAAAGTTATGGAAGCGCTAGACGAAAAATTGAAAACAATAATCTGAGAAAACAATAACCTCAAAAGTAAAGTATCTCAACATGAGCTAAAATGTATATTAGCAGAAACAGAGAAACGGAAGAGTAACCTGGTTTTCTTTGGAATAGAAGAAAAGGATAAATCTGTAATAGACCTATTAGATTGCCTCAACAAACAGGTAGGTATGGGAGCACACATGGAAAGGCAAGGGATTAGCAACTTTTCTAGAATCGGGCGACAGCCGACAGATCGAAAATTAAAACCGTCCAGTTGTAGTCACCCACCATACAACCCAATAGAAAAGCACCTTATTCTCAAAAACAAGCCAAACCTCCAATATATAGTATTTCTCTTTGATAATTCATAAGTTTTTTATTTTACGCTGGGTGGATACCTTATGTGAATTTAACGCTATGTACAAAAATGCTAACAGTTTAGAGTTATGCAATAGGTATAAAGTAGGTATTTCCTATTATTTCGTGTTATAACAATAATATAAAATTTAAATAATTTACTGTTTCTTTATTAGAACTATCTAAACTTTATATTAGTGAAAATGCTAACAGATAGGTACTGTGGAACAATGGAAAACTGAAAATGGCTCGTAACTCTTTCAATAAAAGATTTAAGTTTTCAAATCATTTCTTATATGCATAGAGGGATTAGTTATACCTTACAACAAAAGTTCTAACAACTAAGTATAATGCTGCACAGGTTATTGTATTTTTACATTGTGATTTGCGAAATATTGAATTTATGTTTAAAATTTTGCGCCTACATATTCGAAATAACAAACTCTGCCACCATACAAAAGTTTAAACACTTATGTGCTATGCCTTTAGTTTAATAAATCAAATACAATTTGGGCATTGCGGGGCGTGGTGTAGGTATGTACGATCAGTACTCGTATAAATTCTTTGAACCATACAGACCACAGAGGCCCACATCATAAACGGACTTTTCTGATGATTTTTAGAAAAACATTACCGCACAAATTCTTGCCTTCCCCGTGCGAATCGAATAAATATTAAAATTATTTCTGGTACTGTACGACTGCCCCATATAAGAACGCAGTAGGTGACATATTTTTATAATGGTTTTATACCCTGATAATCTTATTTATATTATTTTAATGAGTTTTACTATGCTGCGATGGACTGTGTAATTTTAACCAGGAAATTAAAAATTTTAATTGGGATAAGGTGCTTTAATTAATAAATTTTATCATTATTTACAATAGGAAAGTCCCTTCAAATTGTAAAAAACACCTTAAATTAGCAAATGTCCGGTACTTAATAGGTATTGAATTATCTTGTTTAGAGATATGTAAAATATTCAATAGATTTAGGACACCATTAATATCATTTGTGTTATTACGTACAGTTCATCCGTAAGCCTTGTTTAGTACTCGCTTATTTTATTTTTTTCGTTTAGTTACCTAACACAAGATGACATTCCATAGGCTAATTCAAATAATATTTTTGCGCTATCCTGGAATATAATATTTTAAGGCATTTACTAGGTTTTGATGTACACCAATCGTGTGGTAAGGTCACGTGGTGCCGATTTTTCGTTTTAATATAGTTTAAAAACTAATAGATAGGGCGCAATACACACGATTATGTAAAATTTATCTACCTTTAAAATATAAAATGTTCTAAATCTTGGTAAGCGTATCACAAAAATGACACCTAAACTTGCCGGACTCACTAGGGTTGCCACTATATTGATTTTGAATAAAAAAAAATAGTAGGTAATATTTTACAAACAAATACATCGATTTGTATAAGCATACATCATTACATGCTTAAGTTATTCATCAGATCTTCACCAAATTAAAATGGGACAAATTTGGGAACATGCTCTAACAAACAAAAACGTTTTTTTTTTAAATCGTTTCAAAATTGGCGGAGAAATCGGTGAAAATACAAAAAAAAAACCTATTCGAATATAGAACCTCCTCCTTTTTGGTAAGTCGGTTTAAAATAGGCCTGGACCTGTATTTTGGGGGCTAGTGGTTTAGCCAAGTTATAAACAAAGCTGACTCACACACATACTTCGAAGTGTTTGACGCTATGTCGACCGAGTGGTTGGCGCGAGCAGTCATAGTTTGTATTTCTTTGTGAAGTACTTCATTCATCTGCGCCAGAATGTCTCTGAAGATAATGTTTTTTAAATAATGATGACAGACCAACAGAAATGTATACTTTTTTATTTAACAAGAACATAAATTAGAAGTATCTACAATTCAAATATAACTCATACACTCAAATACACTCGAAATCTGATAAAGTACATTATGTGAGTCACGCAAAATAAAATAGTACATTTTATTTTGCGTGACTCACAAAATGTACTAACGTATAACTATTTTCTCACTGTCTCTCGGCAAACTTCGTGTTTCGTCAGTCGTCGGATTTCCATCAGACCTCAAAATTGATTGAGAGCATCCGGTCTGTTTGACCAAGTGCAAAGGGCAAAAAAAAAAAAATTATACTAAACTTTCACTAACTTAGTTTCAGGTCTAGGGTGGCAAATATAAAGCAAAATACCTGTACTATTTCCAAATAGGCCAAGAACTTACTGCAACTCATTATGCGTGACGAGCACCTCCTCATAGGCCGGGGGCACAGCCTCCCCAGGCGCAGGGCCACCCCCAGGCTAGAATTGAAGTACAAACTCGTTACAAACTCCAGCGAGTATAAAATCTTAGCAAATAAACCAAAATCTTATTCTTCCAAAATTATACATAACAGCATTACCAGCAACTTGCGACAGTGCCGCAAACCTTCGATCAATAATACGCTCGAAGCCGCAAATACTAATAAGCAAAAAAAGGCAGCATAATTAACAATATCTTCTTCGTGTCGTTCGTATTGCGTTAAGCGGCTTTGGGCTTTGTATCTTAAACCCTCTGATCAAATAACAATCAAAAAATACTCACTGCCTGGTCTGTTCCGGCCTCGTCGTCCCCGGCCAACAGCCCAGCACTCTTAGACACTGCGCCCGCGACGCCGCCCGCTTCCGCGCCGGGACCGAACATCGCTTTGAAATCCAAGGGCAAGCCGGGAGCACCATGCCCCGTGGTCAGGGCGGGCTTGCGCAACGCGGCCTTCAAATCTCCAATGCGACTCGCGAAGTCCGGAGGCAGGGCGCCTGCAGCCGCCAGCTGCGTCAACAGCCCGGCCATGCAGGACAGACCCTCCTCTGCTGCTTGCACGCGCGCGTTTAACTAGTTTAAATTTTATTTATTAATTATATTCTTTATTGCACAACACATACATAATACAACACAGGATAAAACAAGTGTCCCAACACTTGTTTTATTTATTTTGGGTCAATATACAGCAGTGTAATAATTACTTAACATAGGTTAGAACTTAATAATAAAGGTAACAAATACACTACTCACAACGTTATGCACATATTGATAAACAGAACTACTAGTTGCTAAAGAGAACCTTTTTGCCCTGTGTTGTGCAAGAAGAAATCACCCTGTGCGAATTTCTTCTTTCCTACTGCATTGAAACTGCCGTCCAACGACGCAGTTCGTTTACAGTTATGCCAAATTCTGCATCCAAACCCCAATTTTACAGCTGACGAGCAGATCAAAAGCAGCCCGCTCGTTTCGAGCCTAAGCATAAAACCTTAGGCCAGGGCAAAAATACACATAAAAAAAGCCTTTATTGCTGTTACAATATTATTAATACAACTTAGATTAATCAATGACGATCGGTGTTATTTTCTACAGCTTGTCCTTTGACAAAGGCCTGCTCTAAGAGCCTCCACTTCTCTCTATCTTTAGCTATTCTCATCCATTCTGGACCGGCCACAAGCTTAAGTTCATCTTCCCAACGCTTTGTTTGTCGGCCTTTATTTCTCTTTCCGTCCCGAGGGTACCATTCAGTTATTCTTTTTGTCCATTTATCAGATTTTTCTCTTAACATGTGTCCTTTCCATCTCCATTTAAGAGTCCTGCATACCTGTTTGGCATTTTTTAATTTTGGTGTATTTTTTATTTCGTCTAATCTTACTTTATCTCTTCTTTTCACACCAATTACACAGCTTTCAATTCCGTTTTGAGACACATTTACTTTGTTCATTATTTTGACTGTCAGCGCCCATGATTGACATCAGTAAGTTAAACAAGGTAAAATAGACATGTTGTATACTTTCCCCTTTTCTTTCATAGGCATGTCTTTGCTCTTCATCACTTCACTGAGAGACCAAAATTTTCTTTCTTTCATGTATTGGCTGTTCTTCTTTCAATTTCTTTATACATAGTGTCCTTTGGAGAAATAAGCTGTCCCAAGTAAATGTACTCGTCTACAAAATCAATTTTTCAGAATTTACAATAACGTTATAATGTTTGTGAACTATGTGAGTCATAACTTTTGTTTTCTCTGTGTTCATTGTAAATCCTGCTTCAGCACTTTCATCCGAAAGTTCTTGCAGCATTTGCTCTAGTTTTTTTGGACACTCCGAAAATAAGATAAGGTCATCATACACACACATGCACACATACACGCACACACACATACGCACCATCCACACACACCGTCACTCATTCGTATTAGTAAGTTTTGTGTTGACAATCTGTATTTAAATCGATGTAATGGTGGGCCTGGATTTCTGAAATACAGGCCTAGGCTTAGTTTAGACTCCAGATCTTCCACAAATTACAATTTTTGTAATAATATCTGTCAACGTAAATAGTTAAGATACGGATGTAATTTGTGGAGATGAATAAACGTTTTTTATTATTATTCCATTTATTCATTTTATATACATATTTTTACATTTTTAAATATTATTCTAAAAAAAAAAAAAAAAAAAAAACATTAAAAAATACAAAAATAGTAGCCCACCGGTATCGGGAACAGGGTCCAAGTTACCGGTGGTCAGGGCTCCTGAAAGAGGAACCTCCTGACTATACGTGCCGTGTCCAGGAGTACCGCCTTCTGGATCAAGCCCTTGATCCCTTATTATTATTATTATCTGCAAAGCGTAAGTGAGTTAGGTTTTCCCCGTTTTTATTAAGTTTATTATGATCCCATCGCACATTTCTGAATATCGCCTCTAGTGCTGCTGAAAATAACTTTGGTGATATAGGGCCCCCTTGTCTCACGCCTCTTTGTATTGGGAACTCCTCTCCCGTTGTTTCCAGTCTCACCTGTGCTGTGCATTTGAGTATATATTTTTCAGTGTTTCTATGTGCTTTCCTTGTATCCGCAATGCTTCCCAAATATATTCATGCTCTAAGGAATAGAAATTGTAATCAACAAATCCTAGATAATAATATATGTTTTATTGTATTCCTTATATTTTTGTAAAACTTGCCTCAGGGCATGAATATGGTCGTTTCAATGTTAGCGACATCTTCTTTCTGACAGGATTCTGTTTGCGAGTATGCTTGTATGATAAGAGAAAATTTTATACACATTGGACATTAAACTGATAGGTCGGTAGTTCCCTATTTCTGCCTTGTCTCCCATTTTGTGTAGCAATATTATTGTTGATTTTGTCCAGTCTTCGGGAATAATTTCGGTCTCCAATATCTCGTTAAATATACTTGTCAAAATGGGGGCAATCACCGTGATTGTGGATTTTAGGAGTTCATTTATTATCTGGTCTGCTCCAGGTGTCTTGTTTTGTGTATTGATCGCCCTTATAGTCTCTTTTACGAGTATTTCCGGGATCGATTCAGGGTCCGTTATGTTCCTTGTTCTTAAAGTAGGATGCTCCCTTTGGTAGAGGTTTCGATAATAATCTGTAGCTACTTAGCTACTTTCAATATTTCTTCTCTTTTGTTTGTATAGTTATTTTCTTTAGTTTTTACTCTTAACATTTTTCCTATTTAGTTCTTTAAAAGCTTTTTTGATTCCGCCACTTTTTTCTATATTCTTCTTTAATGTTCTTTGTCTTTTATGTTTGTTGTCGTTCCTAATATGTTAATTTATCTTTTTACTGAGTTCGGATATTTTTGGGCGGTAATTTTCCTTCCCTTTGCTGTGCAATAGCTCTTTTCTTTCTTGCAATAGTTGGAATGTCTTATCTGAGATTATTCTTTTACTATTTATGTTTTTTTATTTTTGTTTCTGTTTTCATTAGGTTTACAATTTTATCATATTTTTCTTGGATTGGTGGTGCTTTCCTATTTTCCTTTCCTAATACTTCTTTTAGATGATGAGTTTATCACTATTACCAGTACATACCAGATCTGTATTATCATGATGAAATCTTCTTTTTCTTTTTATCGGTGTGCCTGTTAGTGTAGCGTGAACCATTTGATGGTCTGAGTTGAAATGCAGAGAATGATCGATACGTCTTTAATATATTTGGTGTTATTAGGCAGGATGAAATCAATTTCATTTTTATAAAGCCCATTTGGAGAGATACATGTCCATCTCTTTTTAACCTTTTTCTTCTATAAAGAATTCTGAGTTTACTTTTTCAAGATATTAATAATTCTGAGTTTATTTTCCATAGCAAAATTCACTAACCTAGAGCCATTTTTGCTTCTTTTACCGTGCCCGTATTTTCCCATCGTATAACTTTCACCACTGTTTTTACACATTTCTATTTGGCCATTGAAATCTCCCATAACGATTACGTTTCTATTAGTATTTTGCATAACCGTTTGTAGGTCTTCATAAAATGTTTCAACGTTAGCGACATCTTCTTTCTGACAGGATTCTGTTTGCGTGTATGCTTGTATGATTGACCATTTTTCTTCCTTGTTTAGGGGTAGCGTTAAGATAAGACTGATATCCTTTCTGTTATACCTTTAATTTCTTCAATTCTGTGTGCAAGATCTTTCTTGATCATAAACCCAACCCCATGTTGTCCTTTTATCTCCCCTTTATAGTACAAAATGTAGTTTCCATAATCTTTCATCCCTTTCCCATATCTTCGCATTTCGCTGATTCCTATTATATCCCAATTAATTTTGGCTATTGCTAATTCAAGTTCAAGGCGTTTCTCAGTAGTTCGTAATGATCTAGCATTAAAAGTAGCTATGTATATATCTGATTTAATTTTTCTTAGAGGGAAAAATACACATACCTACCTGTAATTCGTAAAAGTGTGCCAGTAGCTTGAATGCCATTGTGACATTCAACATTGAGAAGCATTATAACGCATTCACTTTTTATGCAAGTTACATGCGTGTGTATTTGGCCTTATGTGGTAGCTACCTGCATAGCTTCCATAGTGTCGGACAGAGACGCGCGCCCCTTCGCCAGGTCTTGCCGCAGCCGCTCGTTGTCTGGAAGGGCAGGCATCGGCAGGGGCCCTGACAACTTCTCCAGCCGCCTGACTGCGTCATTGAGTAGCGCGAACTGGGAGGCGGTCACCACCTCGATACTGCCGATGCGCGCTATGCGACCATCTGATGTTTCAAACAAAACATTGTAATGCAGGACGCAATGACTCCAAGGTCCTTATGTGGAACTACTACTATGTCCCTGGTCCCACCTACCTTCCTGCCTATAACTACTGCATCTGCAGGTTTTTAAACACTTTTCCGTTGTTGCAGTCTTCTCTAGTTTGATAAATTTGGCTATCGAATCAGACTGAATACATATTACGTTTATATACTCACGAGTGGCTGGTCCCCTTTCAGCTGAAATTAAAAAGAGAGCTTTAATTATTATTTTTTTCAAAATAATATTAAACTGTACATTATCATTGTTCTGTATCATGACATTAAATAATTACCAACTAAAACTTTACCGGTGCTTCCTTTTCCATCACCCCTCCGAGTAGCCTCTGTCCAAACATTAAAAAATACGTATTTTAATCTAATAGAGCATTTAAATACAGATTTTAACAATTCTACAGATTCTAAATTTATATTTCGATAACAAGTACTAAAGAGAGCACTACAATAATACCTACAAAATATTTTAAAGTAATAATACCTGAGACAGTGATACTTGTACCAGAGCCTTCTCTGCCATCCTAAAATATAGAACAAAACTGTGATGTTTCGGTAAATTAAACAGCAGACGAAGGGTGAACAGTATTGCATTTTTTTATTATTGATAGGCTTTCGCTTTACCACTATCTCACCTGATAGTAAACGAAGACGTGGACGATAGTGAAGATCGTTTGCCTAAAAGTAACCTATTCACTCTTGACTTAGATACCCCTAGGTTTTAGCTATTGGAAAACACAGACACCGGCAGGGAATGCTACTCTTTGTATGCACAATTAAAGTATTCCCAAAACGTTTAGTGCGTATGGGTGGGATTTTCACCATGTCCCGATGGCGCATCGCCGTACATCTTGTAATCCAATGATGGAACGGGATAGGCAGACTTGGATCACACTCCCCGATAAAAACCGACAAGCTAGCAACTCGGCGTCGATGTGCAAGGTCTTGGAGTTTTTCCTCGACCAGTGCCCCAGTGCCTCATTGCCTTTTATGCCCGATCGATGTGTGCACCAGCTGGTTTTTGACAGATCCGCCCAGAGATGAGAACAGTACTCCATGCATGATCGAACTTGCGTTGATACAATTAGAGAAGCTGTTCTGGTGTACGTCTCACCTTTGCAAGGATGCCCAACTTTTTGGCAGCCACCTTTACCTTTGCCTCAATGTATGAACCAAAATTGAGTTTATGATGGTCCGTTATCGGCACGGTAATACCGGAGATGGAGTCGGGTGGAGAACCTATAGTTCTTTATTGCGAAAAAAGCAGGCCTGGGTTTTAGCAGCATTGAACCTGACCAGATTGTCATCGCCCGAGACTGCCTTCAAGGAAAAGTTCAAGCGCTCCACCATGGCCTCACGGAGAGCCTGGATCTGAAGCCCAGTAGCGCGTGCGGTGGACCTCTCAGTAACACTGTAGTCAGTCATACTGTAACTCACCTTCTGTGTTTATTTATACTATTTTGTTATTATTTATTTTGTTCTATTTTATTTCTTAAGTATGATCCGTTTCCGTAAATGTGTCCGTGGCATCAACAGTGGGCCCTATCAGAATATCAGCGCAGCGTTATTTTCTTTTTAATATCGTTGCACATGCTGAGATAGGAGCCTTTTTGGTCTCGCACGAGTTTATTTATTTTTATTTTTTATTATTGTTTGTGTTTTTCTTATCTCGTGTCTCCTGTGCGGGTCACAAATAAACATTTTTTCTTTCTTCATATCCAGGTGCCAGGTGGTTTTAGCCGATCGTTTATGTGCAGCAAGAATAATGTTACTGAGAATAGCGACCCCTGTGGGACCCCGGCGTTAATATCAAATTTTTCCGATGAGCACGCATCGAATATCGATAACCACTCAAATGGACCGATCTCTCAGGAAGTCTCCAAGTCAATCAAACAGAAAACCGGATAGATCAAATGAAGGAAGCTTACCAAAAAGGTTTTCTTGCCAGATGAAATGTCTAGGGAGACGGCAAGCGCTTCCCCGTGCCTCTCAATGGCCTCATATCATAGACAAATAGGTGGACACGACCACCACCAAGCTGATAGTCGATGTAGTGCCGAAGATTTATTTCTTATAAGCTTTGCCCACGGCCACACCCACGTGAACATCGAAAGTCATCCCTTGGGAACTTACTAGTACATTAGTATCTTTATTTGCACGACTTGCCTAACCAAAAAGTATCCTATCTCCTTATAAACTATGAACTATGAACCTTGACAATGATTCGTATTAGAACCTCAAAAGAGCTTTGAGCTTTGTTATACAACAAGACATGAGTAAGTCTTACCCTGCGGCGTCCACCTCGATCCTCGGACTCATCGTATTCGCCCCCTCTCTCTTCAAGTTGTTCGCCCCCTCTCTCTCCACGTCGCTCGCCTCGTCTCTCTCCATGTCGATCAGGTCCTCGGTCCTCATGGTCCCTGCTTTTACCACCAAGTCGCCGGCCACCTCCTTCAGCCTCGTCGTGTTCGTCCTCACCCCTCTTGCCTCGCTCACCATGATGCAGGCTACTACCCTCCTCAGTCTCATCTTCGTCCTCACCTCTCCTACCTGGCCCACCACGACGCCGGCCACCACCCTCCTCAGTCTCATCTTCGTCCTCACCCCTCCTGCCTCGCCCACCACGTCGCCGGCCACCTGCCCCCTCACCTTCCTCAACATCATCTTCACCTTTTCTGCCTCGCTTTTCACGACGAGCATGGCCACCTCCCCCCTCAGCATCGACTCCATCGTCCTCACCACCAAGATCTTTGGTGATTCCCATATCTTTGCTTCCTCTTTTGTCACGTTGTTTTTCCCCTTTCTCGCCTCGTTCCTTCTTCTCCCCTTTTTCTCCTTTCTCGCCCAGTTCATTCTTGTCCCCTTTTTTCCCTTTATCACCTCGTTCCTTCTTCTCCCCTTTTTCCTCTTTCTCACCTCGTTCCTTCTTCTCCCCTTTTCCCTCTTGCTCGCCTCGTTCCTTCTTTTCCCCTTTTTCCCCTTTCTCGCCTCGTTTCTTCTTCTCCCCTTTTTCCCCTTTCTCGCCTCGCTCCTTCTTCTCGCCTTTTTCCCCTTTCTCACTTTGTTCCTTCTTCTCCCCTTTTTCCCCTTTCTTGCCACGTTCTTTCTTCTCCCCTTTTTCACCTCTTTCTTTCTTCTCCCTCTTTTCCCCTTTCTGTCCTCGATCTTTTCTTCCCGGTCTCCCCTCCCCCCCTCTTACAATTTCACCATCTTTGCCTTCTTCTTCCTCAGAACTGCTGGAGTACGCGTCTTCATCATACTCGTCAGAAAACTCGTCATCAGAATACTCGTTGTCCGACCGATCATAAACGTCGTGATCAGAACGAAATCTTCCAGTTTCCATGTCGAGTCCAAGTTCATCAATTTTAATCTCCACATCTTGTTTGAGTAATCGCAACTGGCGTGCCAAAATGTGTAGAATTGTTTGTACCAGTTTGAAGTTCACAGTATTTTTCTGAAAAGATATTTTTTTGCATTAATCAGCATTTTGGTTGTATAAAGACCAAATGAATGATACACTGTTCACTTGTTTTCATTTCGAATGTTCAGTTATCATCTACTTATCATTTGCCTAGCCCTATCCTAACTATGTTGTGGACAATGACAATCACATGATTATCGACATGGCAAGATTGAAAGTTTTGCGGTGAAAAAATAACCACGGTTTTTCATGGATAACCAAAGAAAACTAGTAGTTCTTTTTCTTTCCATATCACGTTTAAAAAATAAGTTTAATTGTTTTTTTAATCTCTTTTTCGTAGACGTGTGTGTGAGTTAGCATCTCAAATGTTAGCATCTCACAAATAAACACCACATATAATGGTATCCCGCATAATTCTACAATTCTTGATATGTTTTAACAATAGTTCCGACGCCGCGTCGATTTCACTATCGAAATCGTATTTTGAAAAATGAGATGCTAACTTCGCAAGACATATGATGATAGCATCTCATCGAATTTCTTAAAAAAACATCACTTATAATGGTAATCCGCATAGTTCTTCAGTTCTTGATGCGTTTTATCAATAGTTCCGTCGATTTTACTATCAAAGTCGCATTTTGAAAAAATAAGATGCTTACTTCGCAATACATACTCGTATCATAGCATCTCATCGAATTTCTCAAAATTGACCTTGTCGGAGTTGGAAGCGAAAGAGTTCTACATCCTAAACCTATTCTGTCTGATAGTTCTGTCGGTTGAATCTTATTTTAATCACTAAAAATTGTTATAAACGAAATATCCGTACATACATTTGAACGATAAGTCTAGGTCCTTCACATAAGCCTCGAAAGAGTTTTAGTGTTTAAAACATCCACAATAATTATAAATTGTTATAAACAAAATATTCTAGGAGTGAGATTCTGAGGTATAACTGGGAAATCCGGTTCGTATAAAGCATTTGAACAATTTGGCAAAGAACTCCTTGCCAAATAATACTTCTGTAAATGTACTTAATAAAATTATTATGCTATAAAAAGCAAGAACTCTCACTCAAGTATCAGCAGAGCCTGGTTGAAGATGTAGTTTAGCAAAAACCATGAAAATTTTCAGTGTGCATTATAAAAAATTCGAAAAAAAATGTGGGCCAGCATCTACTCAGTTTCTACGAGTGCTACAATCCCATTACATGATCTTGTATTGTTAGTCGTTCTTCTTTCAGTATGTCTCGATTTTGTGTTATTTTTCCGCATTAAAATTTTAAGCTACACATTTTTAAAGTACTGCGTCCGTGCGGGTGTGTTCCCCACCGACTGGAAAGTCTCCCTCTTCATACCGATGAAGAGGGAGACTTTCGAGTCCCGAGACGGTGTCCCATTTGTCTGCTCGACGATGTTTCCAAGCTATTCGAAAGAATAATTGTCGCGAGCTTGCTGATTGCCAGTATGGCTTCCAGCAACAGCGTTCTACAATGGACGCAATCCTACGCGTCCACTCGCTGTCGGAACAGGTTGTGTTCCGGGATGGGGTGGCGTTGGTATGTTCGGATATCGTCAACGCCTTCAACTCCTTGCCATGAGATGCGATATTTTTGATCCTATGTGGCGTCCTAAGAGAACAGACGCGTTGGCCGGTTTTAATGATTCTTAACTAACTTAACTAATAATTTAGTATGGTATGGTGAATTATCTATTACTAAAACACTACTAGCTGGTAGATTTGGTATTAACTGATTACGTTGCCAATTTTTCATATCGATAGGCATTGATTTCTATAAGGTAATCGTTGTCACTATCAATACATTTGTGCAACATCAGTGCACCTGGAACAAAACCTTTTTCATTACCAGCGTGAACGATGATTATACGTTCTCTTTTCTAAATCGGCTTCTTAATTTTTATCTCTCCAAGATTTTCCTATTGAGTGCGACGTATGCACTTAAGATTCATCCATGAAGACAATATTTTTCCCATCGGCCCTCATCCTTTGAATTTCTCGGACTGAGAGACTTAAGCCTTTTAAGGCGAATATCATGCTTTTCAATCGGTATTTCTCGATTTGGTTTTTTTTTATATCGAAAACCAATATCTTTCAAAATTTTTCTTAATCAAATCATTTATTTGCAAAATATGGGTAGTTTTCAAGGTGAAATTTTTATAAAAGTTCTTTAGACAATATTTATTTATTTATTTATTTATATACACTTTATTGTACACCTTAATAAACAAGAAAAAAAGAAACTTAATACTATAATATACAATGGGCGGCCTTATCGCATTCCGCGATCTCTTCCAGGCAACCTGGAATGGACAGAAATACCTGGACATGACATGGGGTTGTCAGTGGTGCGACAATAGCAACAATAAACATAAAATAGATACTAGAAACAAAAATACATACATATGTTAAATAATAGATACATAAATACATACATACTTAATATATAAGCACATTATGTCAAAAACCAAGAGCACAATCACAGCGATAGGTAATGTTCTTTGATGAGTTTTTTAAATACAGGCAACGACTGAGCACGTTTTATTGAGTCAGGCAATGCATTCCACAGACGAGCAGCCTGGACAGTAAAAGATTTATCCATGAAAGTTGTGGAATGCATTGGCATTTTAAGTCGCAAGTTATCTGATGACCTTAGAGATTTCGTGTGAGAATCGCAGATAAACTGAAAACGATCCTTGAGGTAAAGAGGGGTGTAAGGAGTAAAGAGCACTTTAAACAAAAGAGAAAGAATATGAGCATTCCGGCGAAGGCGAATTGGCAACCACTTGAGCTTTACACGAAATTCGGAAACATGGTCATATTTGCGCAAACCAAATATGAACCTTATACAAAAATTTTGAAGCCGCTCAAGTTTATCGAGTTGTTCTTGAGTAAGGTCAAGATAGCTGGCATCAGCATAATCAAGGATGGGAAGAAGAAGAGATTGTGCAAGCGCAATCTTAGTGGCAGTTGGAAGAAAATTACGCAGTCTCCTCAAAGTTGCAGCAGATGAAAACAACTTGCGGCTAACTTCTTGCAGTTGAGCAGTCCAAGATAAGCTCTTGTCGATGAGTATCCCCAAGTTTTTAACTTTCTCACTGAAGGGAATTACTGAATTGTCAAAAAGAACTTGGGGAAGACACGTCCAGTCAATCCTAGAAACCAATCTAGAACTGCCCACTACAATTACCTGCGTCTTTACAGGGTTGACCATAAGCCCATACCTCCTGCTCCAATCGCAAATGCGAGCCAGATCAGTATTGATGGTAGCTATAGCCTCAGACAGCTTTCCGAGAGGAGCTCGCGTGTATAATTGCAGATCGTCTGCATAAAGATGGTAGGAAGAAATTAGTTCATTGGAGATTGAGTTTATAAAAACTGCGAAAAGTAATGGGGATAAAACGCCACCCTGTGGTACCCCGGCAGAAGTATTACACCAGGACGACAACTTCTCTCCGATGTTAATACGTTGCCGGCGCCCTGACAGGTAACTACGAAACCAGTCAACCACCGATGGAGATATATTAAGAGAGCATAGAATGCCAAGCAAAACATCGAAATCAACAGTATTAAAAGCATTGCTGAAATCCAGCAATGCCAAGACCGTGAGATTACTGCTTTCCATGGCTGACCGAATATCATCCGTAATGTTGAGAAGAGCTGTGGAGGTGCTATGACCAGGACGGAAGCCGGACTGGAAGGGATTGAGGAGATTATTTTTGGTCAGGAAAGTGCTCATTTGATTATGGATTAACCGTTCTAGGACTTTGGACAGGAATGGTAAGACAGATATTGGACGGTATTCAGAAAAGGATGTGGGATTGGACTTTTTTGGTAAAGGAATTATCTGTGCATCTTTCCATGATAATGGAAAGACACCGCTAGACGCAGAACAGTTAAGGATGTGGCAAATGACAGGAAGGATAACGTCCAGCACCGGGAGTAACATTTTACGGCTGATACAGTCACTTCCTACTGCATTGGAAGTAATTGATAGTATGGTCTTCTTAACATCACATGCGGTGAATTGACTAAAAACAAATGGAGCATAACTGGGAGTCGGAAGAGATGAAAGATAATCCAATGTATTCAATTTTACTGTCCTATCGAAATTGGACGAAGCTGTGAAATGATTATTCAATGCATCGATATCTAAATCTTTAGGGATAGACTCTTGTCGCGTTTTACCGACCCCCAATGATCTTAGAAAATTCCAAACTTTGGATGAGTCTCCGTTTTGGACAGAGTTATGAATGTGTTGGCGATTAGCATTCCTACACACCTTGTTGCAGAGGTTGCGGATAGAGGCATATTTGTCCCTATTCGCATCAGTAGGTCGTCGCTTATATTTGGCCTTCGCCGCAACTTTTTTGTGCATTAACTTTTTGATCTCATCTGTCAGCCACGGCGCCGGCAAATGCCTAACTTTAACAGCTCGTACAGGAGCATGAACATCATAAAGCTCGATGAGTTTAGCGGTAAATATATTAACCTGCTCATCGACCGACGTGGAGGCAAACAGAGGAGACCAATCAATATTGCTGGCATCCTCGCAAAGGCTGTCAACGTTCATACCACCAAAACTGCGTTGCATGAGAACTTTGGCTTTAGCCTTAGGTGGACGAATTTTATAAGAAAGAAAAATCAGGTCATGATGAGAAAAGGCGTCGGCTCCGCATTGGCCATGCTTAGCCACGCGATCAGGAGAGGAGACAAAAATCAAGTCAAGAAGCGAAGGAGTACAATTTGGCAAATTGTGAGTAGCACATAGCGGCAGAATGGAAAGATTGCTAGAAGTTGCAACATTAGTCAGAGAAGAAGAGCGATGATCTTTTTTCAGGAGACAAGTGTTAAAATCACCCATGATTATGCTATGACTGTAAGAAGGGACCAGAAGTTCTAAAAGATTTTCAAAAGATGCGAAGAAATTGATGCGTAAGGAGGGACAATAATAGACGCCAAGAAGTAATTTTGAGTGGTGTAGTTCGACCTCAAGAAAGAGGTGTTCACCAGCATTTGATGGCGGTGGTTGCGCTGACACATGGACTACAGAGAAGGGAATGTGTGCACGGAGGTATATGGCAACACCACCACCACCACCAACCGTCCTGTCGTTTCTTATGAGTACGAAACCAGGAAGAGAGTAGCAAGTTGAAGGGAGGCAAGGTTTAAGCCATGACTCGGATACAAGAATAGCATGAATATTTTTACAGTCAAAACTTGCCAACATATCGTGGAAATGGGCCGGAATACTCTGAGCGTTAATATGAATCACGTTAAAATTCCTTGGAACATCAGAGAACTGCGCCTCAAGACTGTCTGCAAGAGAAGGAATGCTCACAAAACTGTCATCACTGCCTGCCGAAAAATAACTATTGTTATCGCTGCTGTCAGCCTTCTGATCTATAGACATAAATATTTCCTATAACAATATATGAAACCCTATCTTATAACTTACAACCAATAACAAGTTCACCTGCTAGTTGCGTTAATACGTTATAAAGATTAAACAAAAAACTAGATGAGTGACCGGGTAACACTAGTACAACCAAAATAACTTGTGACGAGAAAAAAATAAAACTAATAATAACTAATATTTGCGCCGTTACCTAAAAACGGAACGCACCCAAATAAAAACAAACAATTGACGTTAAACTGACAGTATTAGAGTGACGTACTGACAGTGACTTATGACATTTGTGTCTGACGTAAAATTGTAAACATTACATAAAAAATAATGTGAAGGTGAAAAACAAAACAAGAAAATAAGCTGGCTATTACCCGGCCCTTCAGTAACATATTACTAAGAAGAAATCACTTCTTCACAGCAGCTGCACGCTTTAATCTTGCGGTCTTCATAGCAGCCGCGTTCGGAACAGAGCCCGGCACTGGCACTTTGGGATCGCTCTGCTTCGGCTCACAGGGAATCGGCGCAATCTTATCCAGTTCAGCAAAAGATTCAACCCGATGCCGCGTATCATTGGCACCAAGGACATATACGCATCCAGCCTTGGTCCAGCTCTTGGAAACGCCAAATCTTTCCCTTGCAGCTAAGAATATGTCATGCCGCCCCTTTGTCAAAAATTCGGACAAGGTGATGCCCGAACCTCTTAATTTGGCTTTAGCGAACCAAACTTTGTCCCGAACAGCGAGGCTGCCAACCTTGAAAAGTATAGGCCGGGTTTTGCTTGCCACTGCTCGTCCCATCCTGTGGCACCGGCTGATGTCCGCCACGGTGAATTCAGACATCTGGAGCTTGCTACGTACCACCTCAGTTAACACCTTGGCGGTATCTTCCTTCTGCTCCTCGCTCACCCCGTGCAAAAGCAAGATCTTCCTCCGGCCTCGCATCTCTATTTGGTCAACACTTCGGGCTAGAAGCTCCACCTGACTCTGAAGGCTGTTGAGAGCTTGCGAGATGAAAGTCCGGAAGACAGCAAACTCTGCTGCTAGGCTGGAACTTGTGACAGGTGATGGAGGGGCCTTCTGCAGTTCAGCCTCAAAGACGGACATGCGTGTGTGAAATAAGTCCTTGAGATCACTCAAAGTGCCAGCCAGTGAATCCATAGTAATGACTTGATATTAAAAGTGTTTTGAAGAGAAGATATTGTGAGGAGATAACGCTACACCAGCAGGTACCGACTATGAACTTTCAAAATATGACATTAAATGACTGTAAATATTATTATATTAAATAATTATAAATTTTAATTAAGAGCGTTTGTTTTTTAATGCAACTGGTACAACTACCCACAAGAAAAAAAAAAAAAAAAAAAAAATCTACCATGGCAGGTGCCAGTTAGTTTGTTTATGTTACTCGGCAATAATGTAGTTTTCCATAGGTGTTTCGGAGCCTATTTGGTACAAACAAACAAAAAAATCTTTCCTCTTTATAATATTGGCATAAAGATGGTAGAGAAAAGTGCTATTTGTATGGTTCCTTCAATAAATTGCAGAAGTAATGAAAAATTATACAATTAGAAACTTTAAAAATAAATTAGTGGCCTTCCTAACAGAAAAATGTTATTACTCGTATGATTTTTTAATGGACAAAACTTTTTAATCAGCAATGTGTATATATTTTATTCTGAAGTAACATCTTATTTTGTAATTTTTCAATATTAATTAATCTATGTGTAATTGTAATAATTCTGTGACATTTTGAATTTTTTAGATACCTAATTAACAATTTTTATGAATTTTTGCATACTTATTTCTGGGCAGAATGTACATGGCTCACTCCTATTTACTCCACCTGCATTTTAAAGTAACCTACATTCGTTGCAAATAAATGATTTGATTGACTGATTGATCTTCGTTAGCAAGACGAGAACAACCAGAGATAAGTAAAATTTTAAACAATTCTAGCACCCTCATGACCCATGTATGAGGCACCGAGTCATAGGCCTTCTTATAATCTATTCAACATGTCGACTGATCCTTTCGGGAACGCCGAACCTGTTGGCTAATGGTCATATCAATAAGGCTCCTTATTGATATGGCCTCCTCCTCCGCGGGACCCATACTTACATCAGATGAGAGCGACATGATGGAATTATTGTCAATGTGTTTGTAATGTGTTTATGTGTTTGTTGTGTGTTTTTTTTGTGTATGTGTTATGTGTTACTAATTTTACCTCTCAAAATGTATGTAAGAACCTTATAGACCGTCGGTACTATAATATGTGTGTTCCGCGGTGCTCCCAGATTTGTGGAGCAGGTGGGTAATTCCAGTTTTAAGGAACATGGACAGCGAACCAGAGTCTTAGGCTGCCTGGTACTGCGATGCCAAACGAGCGTGCGACCTTTGTAGCCACTTTATCCAGAAGTTGGGCAGTCCGTCCGCCCCTGGAGATTTCCAATTTGGCAACGGACGGACTGCATGGGCTACATCTTAGGGTCTGATCGTGATAGCCCCCATTTCTTGTATTGGACGCACGCTCGCTCGAAGTCCATTCACCTTCGGTGTGACTGACAGGCACCGACCAGTTGCTGCGCAAGAATGACCACATAGCGTCAACATCCGGCAGGCGCATATCAGTCACACCTTGGTTGGGTCGCTCCCAAGCCCGATAAACCCACCTTTCATCTTTAGAATGTACGATTCTGAGTGCATCGCGAACGAAACACGAAGTTTGCCGAGGGACATTAAGAAAATAGTCGTACTGTACAACGATCCTTATTTAGGTATTATTAAACACCTCCTAACTAAGGCAATATATCTCTTCTGCCATAATTGTAACAAAAGTTTGCATTGCCCTGTTTACCTCAAAGAATCGATAACCAAAGGTCGTGACTGAACACTTCAATGTGACTCACAAGAATGGGTCCAAAAGCCCTATCGATTAGGCGATTAACACACGGCACCGCGCACCGCCGCGGTAGGCGGTGAAGCGGATCTCATGTCGCATTAGCCTCTAATAAATCCGTTGATGCCTAACACATGTACACCGCCAGACCGCGCGGGTCGAGCGGTGCTCTCCCCTCCACGTCCACGGTGGTGCGCGGTGCCGTGTGTTAATCAATTTAATCATTGAGGGTAGTTAGTAGTAAAAATAAAATAAAAAAATACATAAAAATTAACAAAAACATAGTTAAAACTAAAAAAATTGTGAAAAAACAAAGGTTCGTCATCAAAAATGTAAAGCTTAATAGAGAAAGGTTGCATCTACTTAAACAATTAGATATGTATTCATTTAACTTAGAAAAAAGCACTAGGAACTACCAAACTGACACAGAAGACTTGCAGTATGAACTTGACCAACTACAGGAGAAACTTATTCTGAAGTGAGTGAGCAAAGGGAGCGAAGGACTAGAAAGTGAAAAATAACTTTATTTTTGGAAGTCGGTGTCTTTGGTAGGTACCAAATTTTTAAGTTATGGACACTGACTTCCAAAAATAAAGTTTGTTTTCACTTTCTAGTTTTCTTATTTGGAAGTCGGTAGTATTTTTTTGTAAAAAAGTTTTTTTTTTTCACTTTTTAGTTGTACCTACCTAATAGGGAAGTAGTTAAGTAAGTACCTATAACGACAGAATAGAATACCCGAATAACATGAAACTTTAATATAACCGGTGAAATGAGAGACCTGCGTACCCTTTTCGAGAGTACTGGCGTGATGTTATGTTATGAAATGGTATTAACAATAAACAGACATGCGATTGCAGCAATCCCGAGAGATTATTATTATTATTTATTTGAAGAGTTCTGTTATATCTACGAAGCATCAGATCTTCACCAAATTAAAATGGGACCAATTTCGGAACATACTCTTTCAAATGAAAAAAGATTTTTTAAAACCGGTCCACAATTGGCGGAGACATCGGTGAACATACATAAAAAAAACCGGCCAAGTGCGAGTCGGAGTCGCGCACGAAGGGTTCCGTACCATTATCGCAAAAAACGGCAAAAAAGTCACGTTTATTATATGGGAGCCCTACTTAAATATTTATTTTATTCTGTTTTTAGTATTTGTTGTTATAGCGGCAACAGAAATACATCATCTGTGAAAATTTCAACTGTGTAGCTGTGATAGCTTCATGTTCATGAGATACAGCCTGGTGACAGACAGACAGACAGACAGACAGACGGACCGCGAAGTCTCAGTAATAGGTTCCCGTTTTTACCCTTTGGGTACGGAACCCTAAAAACATACGTAATGTCGAACATAGAACCTCCTCCTTTTTGGTAAGTCGGTTAAGTCGGCGTAATCGCGTAACAAACATACAAAACCGCCCAAGTGCGAGTCGGACTCGCGCACGAAGGGTTCCGTACCATTATCGCAATAAACGGCAAACAATCACGTTTGTTGTATGGGAGCCCCACTTAAATATTCATTTTATTGTTTTTAGTAATTGTTGTTATAGCGGCTTCATAAATACATCATCTGTGACAATTTCAACTGTCTAGCTATCACGGTTCATGAGATACAGCCTGGTGACAGACAGACAGACAGACAAACGGACCGCGGAGTCTTAGTAATAGGTTTCCGTTCCCGTCGAATTTGTTGTAGGTGATTTTTAATTGTCTATAAGTTTAGTCTATGTTTTAAAAGCAGGATTCAAATTTGGAGATTTATTATTTTGACAATTCTTATGAAGGAAAATTTTCATGTCAGTCGTTTAGATATTAGTATTGAGTAGAGATGAGTTTTATTTTATAAGTGTGTTATAATTTTTAGTGTCAGGATCTTTTAAAGTAACGAATATTTGTCCTTACAAATAAATTAAACATGTGAAAGACCAGAAGTTTGTTTTTATGACGGATCCCAATCAATTTAAGTACCTGGAGGGCAGATTCCAACAAGAGGTCATGGGCCCCTTGCCCTCCAGGATTGGATGAAGATGGATCAGCTACCTACCATGGAAACCATCTGGTAATCGATTTATAATTTAATTACCAGGAAATAATTCTATAAAAAAATGACAGAGGAGCTGTAAAAATTAGATAAAGATACGAACTATATTATTTGGAAAAAGAAATTGAAATTATCATTATTATTATCGAAAGGACTAAATTCAGTTGTACAAGGTTTAAATAATGAACAAAAAATAAATGAAGAATTTATTAGCAAAGATGCAAAAGCAAGATTTATAATAATTAATTCTGTGAATTCTACATATGTTGGGCGTATAATTTACTGTGAAAATGCAAAAGAAATTTTAGACACATTGGATCAAATATTTTTAGGACAAATTGAGACACAAAGATGTCATTTGCTTCATGATTTTTACAATTATAAATTCGAGAAAAAAGATTTTTTAGACGATATTGGCGACCCAATGAACATCGTTACTTCAATCAATAGTACTGGAATGAATTTAACTGGTATGGAAAACGTATCAAAAATATTATTATTATCATTTTACCTAATGAATTAAAAAGTTTTAGAACAGCATGGGAATCTACTGTTAAAGAAGAGAAAACTTTTATAAATCTTATTTCAAGAATATTATTAGAACTAAAAATGACAGAAAGGGATAATAAAAATTTAGAAAATATAGAAAGATAAACACACACTATTCAAAATTTTGTTTAGTGAAACCACAATTTTCGGTAAGTAACTACACAATTAGAGAGTGATGAGATGGAAACAATTGAATTCATACTATTTACAAAAATAAATAAATTAGATTGCAGATGTAATAAAGGTTTGCTAGTAGGATTTACGAACAATGGGTATAAGATATGGGATCCGGTGGGTTTAAAGAAATTTTATTCAAGAGATGTGACTTTTAATAATAATGATGTTTTAGAATTTTTAAAGCAATGTAATAGGAGTGCGAAAGTTACAGATTTATATAAATTATTTAAAGATGAAGAGGAGTTGGAAGAACAAAATGAGAAAAGAAATGTCATCACAGCTGATAATGGTTGTCAACTTGAGAGGGGAAGTTTTTATAGAGAAAGTTAGAAGAAGAAGACAGATGTTGAAGCAACGAGGGAGGAGGAGTTTTCTATTTTAGAAGAAGAACGTAATGATGTCATAGAAAATATTTTAGGACAAGAACGAAATGATGTCATAGAAAATATTTTGTAAGAAGAACGAAATGATGTTATAGAAAATGAGGGAATTGATGTATTTGAAGAAAGTATTGCTGAAGAATTATTAGATGATAATAGTAGAACAGAAGTTAATTTGGAAGATTGTAATCAAGAAGTGAATGATGGAAATGAAATTGAAGATAATATTAGATTGACGGTGGATGGAAAAGAGTTGTTTGTGGATGCGGAGGAGTCCGTTGAAGAAATTAGTAGTAAAAGGATTTTGCCAAAAAGAGATAGAAGATTACCGATAAGGTTTAAAGATTATGATTTAGAAACGTCATTTTTAACTTAGAGCGAAGTGTTGAAGAGTGATGAAAGAAGTTTATGGGAGAAACCTATTAAAGAAGAGATGGATTCTTTGGAGAAAAATAAAACTTGGGAAGTAGTTGACAAAATAGAAGCTGGAAATAGAAGATTGATAACCAGTAAGTGGATTTTCACTGTGAAGCCGGAAGGAAGACACAAAGCACGACTTGTTGCTAGAGGTTTTTTACAAAAATATAATATAGATTACAAAGAGACTTATAGTCCAGTGGTAGTAAATACTACTAGTGTAAGATTATTGCTTTCAATTGCTGCACGGAAAGGTCTAAAGTTGAAACAGTTTGATGTGAAGACAGCGTTTTTGTATGGAGAGTTAAATGAGGATATTTTTATGGAAATTCCATTAGGATATGATTATGGTGAAAATAAAATTTGTAAATTAAAGAATAGTCTTTATGGTCTTAAGCAAGCACCGCTCATGGAGAATAAGCGGTTAACTGAATATTTAAAGAAATTGGGATTTGAACAACTGAAATTAGATCCATGTCTGTTTTTGTGTAAAGAAAATGAAATGTATTTGGCAATATATGTCGACGATGGAATGTTAATAGGAAATTGTGAAAATTAATTGAATAATATCATGAAAAGAATGCAAAAAGAATTTGAAATTAGAAAATTTGATATAGTCGAGAAGTTTATCGGTCTTGATATACAGGTTGGAGAAAATTATTTGAAAATTTATCAGAAAATTTATCAGGAATGTACATTGATCAAATGTTAAATAAATTTGGATTTAGTGACTTAAAAGAAATTATATTGGCGAATATTTTAGTCGATACTCATCAAGAGGGGAAGGGTGATAGTAATGATGTGCATCGTTACAGGCAGTTGATAGGGTCTTTACTATACTTAGTAAATAAAACTAGACCAGATGTTTCTTTTCATGTTGGTTATTGTAGTAGACATCAAGAGTGTCCAAATTTAAATGATTTCGCTAATATTAAAAATCTCTTCAGATACCTTAAGAACTCTATATCTTCTGGTATTCAATATTTACGTGGTAATAGTTTAGTTTTGACAGCGTATTGTGATGCGGACTTTGCTGGTGATCCTCATACTAGGAAAAGTACGACTGGCTTTGTAGTGTTGTACAATGGTGGTCCTATATATTGGTGCTCGCTTAAACAGTCCGTCACCGCTCTCTCCAGTACGGAAGCAGAATACATCTCTGCCGCAGAATGTATCAAAGATTTACTTTATGTTCAAAGTCTGATTAAAGAGATTACAGGTCATACATCAAAAATGGAATTATTTGTTGATAATCAGTCGGCTATTGTTTTAATTAAAAACGGAATTTTAAATCAGAGAAGCAAACATATTGATGTGAAATATAATTTTATTAAAGGAAAGATAGATCAAAATTTAATTGAAATTTTCTAATGTCCAACCAATTCTAATATTGCAGATATTTTGACAAAAGGATTAGACAGAACTAAGTTTTAACGTTTAAGAAAGCACATTCATTATGAGTGATTTGTGAATTTGATTGTGGATTTAATGAAGTGAATTTAGTGGATAATTAGTTAATTATGATAGGTGTTACATGTTATATCTTGTAGAGATAATGTTTTGAAATTAATTTGAAATTTAGATATTAGTTATATTTAGTTATTAGTTTTAGTTTTTAGTTAATAGTATTAAGGTTGTCTTGATTGTTAATTTTAAATTTATATTTAAGGGGGAGGTTTAATATAATATGTAGAATGTTATGATAGGTAGGGAATACTAGTATGGGTTTTATTTTTGTATTAATTATGTGTTCAATGTTGAAGTTGTTTATGGGGTGTTCTAGGAAAACTACGTTAAAATTAAATACAGGTTGGTTTTAATTTTATTTGAGACAATATAAAATTCAGAGGGGATGTTGTAGGTGATTTTTAATTGTCTATAAGTTTAGTCTATGTTTTAAAAGCAAGTGGGATTCAAATTTGGAGATTTATTGTTTTGACAATTCTTACGAAGGATAATTTTCACGTCGGTCGTTTAGATACTAGTATTGAGTAGAGATGAGTTTTATTATTTATAAGTGTGTTATAGATTTTGTTGTAGGTGATTTTTAACTGTCTATAAATTTAGTTATGACAATGTTTATGAGGAAAATTTTCATGTCAGTGTCGTTTAGAAATTTGTATTGTGTAGATGGTTTTATTTTATAAGTGAGTTATAAAGTTTTAATATGTTGAGTGCTATATAAAGGATCTTTCAACAAGGACGGGTCGATGTTAAAATTGAATAAAACAAGATGTGTGGGAGATATTAACGAAATTTATTTTTTATTTAAAAGGCCCATGTAGGCCATTATGGATGGAATATGACATCGTTCAAATGTCCGCCGCGGCTTCGTATGGTGGCACGAATCCGAGAGGTCCAATTTTTAATGACTCTGCTGCATAGATCGAGCGAGCGCTACAGATCAATGATAAACAATTTCTTTTGGCTTGAATTGAACAATATGGACGTGAACGACATGTGGTTCCAGCAAGATGGCGCTACTTGCCACACTGGGATCCCCTTATCAATTTAAGTAATCAGGAGGCCAGATTCGTACAAGATTTTTAGTGTCATGATCTTTTAAAGTAATGAATATTTGTCCTTACAAATAAATTAAACATGTGAAAGACCAGAAGTTTGTTTTGATGACGGATCCCAATCTATATAAGTCACTGGAGGGCGGATACCACTAAAAGAATTGAAAACCTCCTCCTTTTTGAAGTCGGTTGAAAATTGCTTGTTTCTTACATCTACGGGTCGACCAGCAGCCTAATTGCGTTATTGAATTCTGCAAAGGAAACAAGTCGATTCTTTCAAAGAATCAGAATCATTTCTTTCAACTTTTTCGGTATTGCGAAACTAATTTGGAAAGCTAGCGTTAGCTTTCCAAATCCTCCTTTAAGTTGAACACAGACTACTTAGAGATACTACGGAGTTGAAGATATATGACACTTGCATTACACAATACCAATAGTGAAGTTTTATCTCGATTCTTCCGCTTTCATTCATTCTTTCACAATCAATTCTACGTCAAAATATTGGTAATGAAAGGAGCATAACCTTTCCGTTTCAGAGTGTAAAATGCAATACGAAAAATCGTTTTTGGGAAGGTTCCAACTTGTTTGCTTTGCAGAATTCACTTACGCAATTAGGCTGCAGATCAGCAGGCGCGGCCACGCTCGAGCAGAGCAGGTATATTGTGACCTACCAAGAGACAGGATTCTGACATGTGCATCTGGACCGAGGGCCCATTTTTTAAATCCTTGCGAAATGAAATAAGACTTAAAGGGAAATTTGTTAAAAATAGTAAAAACATAAAGCAATGGGCCTAGAATTTCTTAAACGTGAATTAAAACAGTTATGATTAAATAAATTGGGCCCTCAATCCAGACGCGTGCATAAACTGGCATAGCCTAAATCTCAGAAAGTACCATCCCTGGGTTAATAATTTTTATTTAGGAATTTAGTTAAGAATTTCTTAAATATTTTAAGAAATTCCCAAATCTGTAGAATATGACATTATAGATTTATGGCGGTATATCTAGAGCCCTCAATCCTTTAATGTCTCTACTGAGGAATCTGCAAAACATGAATTTGTGTGAAGATATATATTAATAGAACTTTAATATATTTTGCTTAGATACCTCTGTAAATTACTTATAAATAAATAATAACACAGAAGTGAATTGTTATAAAGTAAATGAGAATCGAATTTTACTAAAACGTCTGAACTGAGAGCCCAATATTTTCGGCTTTATTGACTAGGTTCAACCTCAGAATAAGTCAAATTAAAATAAGTGTTTTTTACTATTTTTTAATTAAAATGTCACATATCGTGCGTTCTTCTAAATGCAATACTTTATGAGAAAATAGATTTTAAATTTATCATAAGAAAAATTTTTGTAGGGTACATATGATTTTGTTGCTTTTTTGGACTGATCAGTATGTATCCTCATTCAAGCTATTTTTTAAGCGCCTAAAGTAAACATTTATTGAACTGTCGGAAGCGACAGTTTTTTGTGATGCAATATTTTGAAGGGAAAACAGTGCAATTGTCAAGAAAAGCCATTATTGCATGGGTCCTTTTCGGGCGAGGATAAAACAAATCTTTCTTGGTAACTTGGTACGGTCACAAAGTAACTAATTGCATTATGTAATGGAGAATAACGGATTGAGGATAATACCTGTGTGTCATGTAAATGTGTGGCAAATTCAAATTACGAGCTCTCTGATTTGATCTCATTTGATTTGAACGGGACAGATAAAGTTAGTTTGAAGGAACTACCCGAAACAATCAGTTTAAAAGGAAAATATTTTAAAATATTAGGTGTTATTGAATTTGTCTCCCCGCTGAACCCCGCTGATCTTGGTCACTACAAGGGGCATGGTTTCGTAAACGGCCGCATGGTCTGTTATGATGATATAATGCTTAGATTTTACAATAGTAGAGAAACAACCTATTTTGCACAAAATATTTACTGATGGATCAAAAAGCAGTCAGGGCTCAGGAGCGAGTTTATACGATCAGAATCTGGATAGAAGATTAGGTTTTAGAGTAAGTTGTAATATATCAATTATGTCACTGAAACTTATAGCAATTTTTCAAGCAGTAGAATATGTTATGGATCAAAAACTAAATAAAGTAGTAATATTATCAGACAGTAAAAGTGCACTGCAACGTAGGTCGATGTGCCTCTGGTTATAGCAGAGGTGCATCGATAGCGTAAGATATTTTAAAAAGGTTAAATACTCTAGTAAAAAATAACATAGAATTTAAATTGCAATGGGTCCCAGCACATATTGGACTACAAGGTAACGAGGAGGCTGAGACCTTATATCTAAATCAGCCGCAGTAGATGGTAATCTCATTAACTATATACCCGATTATTGGGAATACATAACACAATTTAAAACAGTATGTTTTGATTCTTGGAAACAACATTTCAACAAAATTTCACAAAATAAAGGTATTTGGTATAGAAGTATTCAAAGTCAACCATCTCGAGTGCCCTGGTTTGATAGTACTAGTTTTAGTAGTAAATATGTAAAATTAATTTTAAGACTCCGCTCTGGACACTACCCATCGGCAAAGTTTGCATTCCTAATGAAAAAGAGCGATTCTCTGAATTGCACAGTGTGCAATAAACTCGAGGATGTACAACATTTGCTGATGGATTGTGTCCGAAATAAAGATGAACGTGAATCACTCATGATCGAGCTAAAACTAAACAGATTAGATGTAGGCTTAATACAGTCAATATTATCTTTACCATGTTCAGAGGCCACTAAAAAGTTTTGTATATTAATGAAAGTTCTTGTTGAGTGATTCACTTTATTTGCTTTTAGTAGGTATAATAAATATTATAATTAAAGATGTTAAGATAAATTAGATGTATGTAGAAATATTATAAAAGGGTATGATGGGGTTGTCATATCTGGGATAAAAACCCCTAAATAAAAAGAGGAAAAAAAAAAAAAAAACAACCTATTTATTTACACATTGTGACATACGGTTTGGCTGATTCTAATTTTGAAGAGTAAAGATAAAAAATATTGAAAATACATGACTGCGCTGCTAAAATCACGAACGACTTTGTTTTATCCTCGTCCGAAAAGGACCCATGCAATAATGGCTTTTCCTGACAATTGCACTGCTTTCCCTTCAAAATATTGCATTACAAAAAACTGTCGCTTCCGACACTTCAATAAATGTTTACTTTAGGCGCTTAAAAAATAGCTTGAATGAGGATGCATACTGATCAGTCCAAAAAAGCAACAAAATCATATGTACCCTACAAAAATTTATCTTATGATAAATTTAAAATCTATTTTCTCTTAAAGTATTGCATTTAGAAGAATGCACGATATGTGACATTTTAATTAAATAATAGTAAAAAATACTTATTTTAATTTGACTTAATCTGAGGTTGAACCTAGTCAATAAAGCCGAAAATATTGGGCTCTCAGTTCAGACGTTTTAGTAAAATTCGATTCTCATTTACTTTATAACAATTCACTTCTGTGTTATTATTTATTTATAACTAATTTACAGAGGTATCTAAGCAAAATATATTTAATGTTCTATTAATATATATCTTCAAACAAATTCATGTTTTGCAGATTCCTCAGTAGAGACATTAAAGGATTGAGGGCCCTAGATATACCGCCATAAATCTATAATGTCATATTCTACAGATTTGGGAATTTCTTAAAATATTTAAGAAATTCTTAACTAAATTCCTAAATAAAAATTATTAACCCAGGGATGGTACTTTCTGAGATTTAGGCTATGCCAGTTTATGCACGCGTCTGGATTGAGGGCCCAAGTTATTTAATCGTAACTGTTATAATTCACGTTTAAGAAATTCTAGGCCCATTGCTTTATGTTTTTACTATTTTTAACTAATTTCCCTTTAAGTCTTATTTCATTTCGCAAGGATTTAAAAAATGGGCCCTCGGTCCAGATGCACATGATTCTGACCTGTTTTCTGCTTGGAAACGTAAAATGGCATTACTGCTCAAGCAATACTTCCTTATTATCAGTAAAAGGAACGTTCGAATCCAGGCTCCATGCTCCAGGCTGGATCACCTGGACCAGGGCCACGGACATTTTATCCCTATATCCAGCAAGATGTAACCACACTATCTGAGTAGGTATAGGTTCACATGCGTTGCTTACAAGAATAAAGCAAAATACCTATCTACCTAATCTCCTAATCTCAAGAATAAGTTAGGTATTTACTTACTTCTAATGGTCCAAACGCCGAAGCTATGAGGTCTTCAACGCTAACCAGGAGCGTTCTATCGCTCATAACAGGCTCGTCGATATATTTGCGATAATACTTTTTGCCCTTCGCCAGCATCGTCATGACTGTTTCGGTCAAAAACTTATATTAGCAAAGAAATAATTTCGATTACCTACTAGCTAATACTAGCTATAAAACTACACTAAAATTGGTTAATAAAATGACTAAAATCCTTCACTATTCCACTCAATATTTTTTCAAATCATAGAACACTAAAACCCTTGATCTGAATCACAGAGGACTTTTTTTATGATCTGAATTCTTTGAATCATCTTTGAATGATATGTCTGATTTATTATTTGCTGTCAATCAAGTTACTGAACTTTTGTCAGCCAGAACCAGACCACTCATAATAGAGAATATAATGGTTGCAAACCTTCTTCGGGTTTCACAATAATAGGATGTGGTGTGTATGGTCGGAAGAATCCATTTACAACAGGAATATAAAAGATCGCCTTCAGGAAGTTTTTTAAAACCTAGCCTAACTACTGATCATGGATCTCTAGCATGTCGTCAGAAATGCCAGTGGTCAAATAATGATTCCGTCATCTCTCAAGATAGACTCGCAACTTTTCAGACGGAACTCGACAGACACGTAGTTCGGCAGACACGCAAACCGACAGATACGCATTACGTCAGAAATGTGTACGTAGTCGCAGCGGAAAAACGTCGAATTTATTAATTTCAGATAAGCAGATAATTAGTGTATGACGTCATGTAATTGTGTATAGTAAGTACAAATTTGTGTATCCAACCATTGGGGAGCTATTCAACACAAACTGTTTCCGCTGGAACTACGTCATCCTAGCGGCACCTTTTTTTTCCTATGCACGTAGATAAAAAAAAATACATTCAATAATTAGTTTGAAACGAGAGGTAAATGTGTATGCTTAAATGAAATATGTGTGACCTAAAACTGCGAAGATAATCAAGTTTCCGCTGCGCTGACGTTTGGCTATTTGATGAAAATCATATAAAACGGCTTAGTGCTGAGTTGTTTTTTTTTACGCACGTTACTTTGAATTTGTGTGTAATGATTGTGAAAACAGAATTTGCAAAAATCATACCGTTCAGAAGATATACACGTAAAAGTAAAATAAGGTTATTAGGTCCAAGTACTTAAAATAGGAACACTAGAGCCTAACTTATAACGTTTATTTGTATCTTGTAAGAGTCTACAATATCCTGCAAAGTATCATGTATGTGTTCTTAGTAATTAATGAGCAGTCGCATAATTTACTACGACTGGACCACTATATTGTATGACAACCGATTCTAGGACTTTTTAATGGAAATTCAACGTAAAACATATGGCGATAGTTAGTTTATTAATGCAACTATTCACATGTAAAATTACAGCTCATTAAACTAAATAATTAAAGAGATATAATAAAAATGCCAGAACAACCGCAATTCATGGATAAACCGACCAAGTTTGAATGACTATAAAAAAGCGGCCGTACAGTATATAGAGCTAACGTTCTAAAATTTCCAGTATCGTACCATTATTGGATTGGTACAGGCGAGCACACAATTCTTGAACAAGTAACAAATAATGTTCGCAGAGGCGTCTCTAGCCTATGTAGCGCCCGTGTGCAATCATTACCCTAGCGCCCTCTAGTAAGCGCGCGGTCAAAATGGAATTGGTACAAATAACAACAAATTACCACAAGAGAAGAACTATCGTCTGAAAACATGATGACAATAGGTACTACGCGGTACCGCGAACCGTCCAACAGCGCGGGATTCGTGAGCAACTGCACGCTCGAACGTATACTGACCTCTTGAACGCTAGACCGCGTGACCGCTCTCTGTCTGATACAACCCTAATTACGACCTCATGTCAAACGTACAGAGTTCAATATCAATTGGATAGGTACATTTGACAGATTTATGAAGCTTAATGCGAGGTCCACTGTACACGAGTAAAAAGTATTTCAGGAAGGAGTGACAAGAATAACAAAATACAAATTTGTGGTAATTTCAAAGCTCTAACCCCGGTGAAAGACGCAACAGTTGTGGAACTAATAACAAATCTTACTTAATAAGTATATTTGAATGAAAATAAAAGCCGATTTACTTCATATTTACAAGTTTACTCAAATATCATATTTACTTCATTGCGCAAAACCTTACTTCACAAAATTACGTGTAGCGGTAGAACACAAAGTGCGGCACGCGCCACGCCAACACAAACTTTTGAGAATTGCCGAGCGCATCCATGGCAATTTGAACTATATTTTTAATTCGTAACAGCCGAATTTGGGATACCGGTATTTCCTAGAACCAAAAATTCGAAGACATGTGACATCCACCAACCCGCACTGGGCCCGCGTGGTGGATTACGGCCCATTCCCTCTCACAGAGAGGAGGCCTGTGTCCCAGCAGTGGGAACATTAATAGGCTGATGATGTGTGAAGTGATGTGAATTTGGGATTCGCAATATAATTGTCGGCGTTTCCAAACGAATCATAAACACATTACCCTCCTTCGGCAGTCGGGTAAAAACAGGTGCCTTTGGTAGCGATGCGACACTCACTACGATACCAATATAATCTGTAATTATCTATTTTTAGGTTTATTTCGTGTTGATATTAAAGTTACTATAGTATTTCTGTATTTCGATATATAAGAATAGCTTCAGATGCCATACAAAATGTATGCAAACCGGAGCTCTTTTTACGTGGGTCATTGAAACTGCCGTGGCCGGAGGGCACTCGCGGCGAATGGCACTTGGCGCCCCTGGGGCGCTACGCCCGTATGCCACGCACACCCTGCACTATAGGTAAAGCCGCCCCTGAATATTCGTGATCAAAATAGTAGCTCACTTGTTTGTTTCTCAAACTTACGAAATTATTACAATAACAATTACTTCTGTATTAGCAAATGCATTTATTTGTCAGAATATTACAAAAAGTTGTTACAGTAGGTAATTATTATGTTCTTAATATTCTGTTGCTTCCATCGTATAAATATTTTGTTGTTAGTAAATTTTGATTAAATGAAATACTAATAATAATTAGAAAAAAATATTAACACACCAGTAGTTATTAGATAGATAAGGGAATAACCTAAAGAAGGTTGTTCTATCTCACGACGGTGGGTTCGGTCTTAGTGGTGTGTGTAGTGCACATGCACATTGTTTCTGTGTGCGTAAGCTCTGGAGCGCTCAGCAGAGAGTTTTGTATTATACTAGAGGTAACGTATTTAAGTTATAAAAGTTATCTCTTTGACGTTCAGGATGGTAGCGTTTGCCTATTTTTTTGTCTCTTTTTTTTGATAGAATTTTTCTATAAGCAAGAACGAAAGAATTAAGAATTTCTTTTTCGTCGTAAATACGTTTCCTCTGTATCGCTTACGCACACAGAAACAATGTGCATCTGCACACATGACTAAGACGATCCCGCAGTCACGCAGTGCGTCGGTCGTGACTCGTGAGATAGAACAATTGTATCAGTTTCCCGAAAAGTTGGGTACCAGTAAAAATCCTAAGATTTACTTATTCATATGGGCTTCACAGTGGGCCATATATTTGTTATTTATATTTAATAAAAAACTGATTCTTTATGTTAATGTTATTATTACCTACTTTGTTAATAAAATTGCTTTTTATTCATTTTAAAATACTTTTATGAGTATAATGTTAATACTTACAGTTGTTTTATTTTCTGCTAAACTATTGTGTACGCACCTGTACGAAACTATTACACACAATAACGATACTATACTGGAAATTTTAGAATGTTAGCTCTATATACTACACGGCCGCTTTTTTGTAGTCATTCAAACTTGGTCTGTTTATCCATGATTTGCGGTTGTTCTGGTATTTTTATTATATCTCTTTAATTATTTAGTGTTTTTTTTAGTGTTAGCTGTAATTTTACATGTGAATAGTTGCATTAATAAACTAATTATCGCCATATGTTTTACGTTGCATTTCCATTAAAAAGTCCTAAAATCGGTTGTCATTCAATATAGTGGTCCAGTCGTAGTAAATTATGCGACTGCTCATTAATTACTAAGAACACATACATGAAACTTGACAGAAGTTTGTAGACCCTTACAAGATACAAATAAACGTTATAAGTAAGGCTCTAGTGTTCCTATTTTAAGTACTTGGACCTAAAAACCTTATTTTACTTTTACGTGTGTATCTTCTGAACGGTATGATTTTTTCAAATTCTGTTTTCACAATCATTACACACAAATTCAAAGCAAAGTGCGTAAAAAAATCAACTCTGCACTAAGCCGTTTTATATGATTTTCATCAAATAGCCAAACGTCAGCGCAGCGGAATCTTGATTATCTTCGCAGTTTTATGTCACACAAATTTCATTTAAGCATACACATTTACCTCTCGTTTCAAACTAATTATTGAATGTATTTTTTTTTATCTACGTGCATAGGAAAAAAAAGGTGCCGCTAGGATGACGTAGTTCCAGCGGAAACAGTTTTTGTTGAATAGCTCCCCAATAGTTGGATACACAAATTTGTACTTACTATACACAATTACACGACGTCATGCACTAATTATCTGCTTATCTGAAATTAATAAATTCGACGTTTTTTCGCTGCGACTACGTACACGTCAGAAATTTGAAATTTTCCCAATATCCAGAGTAATGGATGCACAACAGGAAGAACACATCGCCAGTTTGTAGATTTTCCACTTTCCTTGTTGCACGGGTATTGGAAATCATTGCACAATAACACGTCTATGCGTCGTTGATTGGTTTTTCTGTTTTTTTGTCTATAGGCTCGGCCACTACCTCACCCTTCGATCAAGGATACACATCTCACCTGATAGTAAGCGATGATGTGGTCGACGGTGAAACACGACAGTGCCTAGAAATAACCTATTTACTCTTGACTTAAAACCTAGATTGTAGCTATCGGGCTAAAAGACGTAAACAAGAAGAAAATCATGCTGTGCAGTCGGAGGATACATATTCGCGAGCTGGCTGACCAAAACCAGAAAGCAACTCGGCGACGATGTTCAGGGCTCTGGACTTGACCAGTGCCTCACTGCTGATGAATCCCTTGGCCCGCTTTTCTATCGACTCTAGTGCATCAAGCTGGTATTTGGCAGATCCGTCCCAGAGATGAGAACATGAATGATCAAACTTCCGGCGTGAAGTACCTTCTCACGCCACGCAAGGATCCCCAACTTTTAAAATTACGATCAATGATAGTAATTTGAGCTTATTTATTTAGCATTATCGGACCGGAAATCCACCGAAATCTAGAAAAATGCCTTTTTATGCCATATTGAGCTGTAAAGACTGTATAGAAAAAGATGGCTTTGGCCGAGGCATTGGCAATGTTTTCTTTGATTGGTAAGTAAATTTGATTTATTTTCGATGGATCCCACTTTTGAATCCCATTTTAATATTTTTGGCGTTGGATCCCACAAAACATTATTATGTATTTCCGTTGGATCCCGAATTTTAAAAATGCAAGAAAATTACGTTTTATTGTCGTTGAATCCCAAAAACAATTTCCGTTGGATCCCAAATGCTTAAAAAAATCTGAATGCGGGTACTTTCAACAACAAAATTGTTTATAATACAATGAGATTATATTGACTGTCCACATTAAAGTCCACATTTTGCCTACATACACGAGATCCAAAACGAAGCAGCTGGCACAGCTCCGGTATACTGACGAAAAGCATTCGGAGTCGGATGTGCCCGTCGTGGGTGGGCTCGGTTGGTCCCCAGAATTGGACCGCTTTTCGATCGAAGCTACCAATACACCCGCGAACGTCGATCCGGTCTTTGTAGCATCACGCCAAAACCCCACTATTAGCACTGAACCTTCTAAATCAAGTTCTAGATCTAGTGTGTTACGTTCTTCACGGTCATCAGCCACTATCAAGGCAAGTAGGGGAAATGTAGGTAATGGGGATCACTTAAGCGAGAATGAAAAAAAAAGCAAATCTATGTATCAACTATTTATTGCTGTGTTCTTATTATAAACTTTACTTTCTTAACTATCAATTGAGATCAACTTTAATCACTTTGGTTTATAAACTTTGGTTCAATAAAAAAATAAAAAAAAAATAAGTTTGATCACGATTGTCAACATCGGTTGGCAATGGTGATCAGCATGTGGACAATGGTGATCAACACATATCGCACACATAATTGTACGCAGAGTCCCATCCAGTACAGTCGGCATGAGCCCATAGCCCACAAGAAGTGCACCGGTACCATATTTCGTTATTTCGTCCGAATTCACCGAGATTAGGTTGTGTGGGCAATGGGGATCAGTATGTAGGTAATTGGGATCACCTGACTCCGATTACCTACATGGGCAAACTGACGGAAAAAAAAATCCTGAGGAGAAATTATAGGTTATAATAACAATAAAGCTGTTGAATTGCACACTAAAATGCTACGACTATTACACATTACAAGTACAGTAATAAATATTTGGTATTTTGTGATTTACCTTCGGATTTATCAACTCGAAAAATTAGATGAAAATGGCGCGAAACCTTCACACACCTGTTACTCTCCGACGCGTCGCGCGAACTGAGCCAATCAACGACCGCGCACGGGAATGACGTAATGCTAGCGTGTAGTTATGTTAGCATCGTTTGGTTGCGTTCGGTTTTTGTTATTTTGAGGTGATCACCATTGCCAACTGACTCCCATTGCCTACATTTCCCCTAAGTTGACCGCAGAGGCACTTTTAACTGGAAGTTCGCTAGAAAGGGAAAAGCAACTGCTGCTACATGAACAGCAAATCTTTTTACAGACTCCGCCATCTCCTGCTTACGTCGGTTTATGGCCCGTTCAGGTGTTCCAAGAAAAATACTGTCAGATAACGGCACCGCTTTTATTGGGACAAACCATCAGTTATGTAACTGTTATTTTTGCGACGCGTTTCAAGATTCTGTTGGTAATAATCAAATCGAATGGAGCTTCATTCCACCTGCATCGTGCTTTATGGGTGACAGTGTGTGTGGGAAAGACTCCATGAAGACAGGCTTTCAGGTTACTTTAAGAGAAAAAGCCCCACGAGAAGAGCTGCTACACACGCTTCTATTAGAAGCCAAATCAATTGGTAATTGCTAATAATGAATATGAAAGCCTCAAACCTTTTCATTGTCTAATAGACAGCTCATCAAATCAGCAGTTATCTACCTCTCTGGACGATGGAGTTTTTTCATTAAGAAAAGTGTGAAAAAAGCTCTTAGCCTCTCTGAGATTTATTGGAGCAGGTGGCTCAAGGAATACTTACCCCTTCTCAAGACAAAGAGGCAGCAAGGAGACGGTTATCGTAATTTGGCTGTTACTGACGTTGTCACTAAAGGCCGAACGCTGAAGGGGCCCGATAGAAAGTTAGCCGTACTGGAATGCCAAAATCCAGTAGGTTTTGCGACCTCTTTATATATTTATGAGTTTTTACTCGTTTTTAGGGTTCCGAAGTCAACAAGAAACCCTTATAGTTTCGGTATGTCCATCGGCAGCTTAGCTCAGAGACTCTTAGTACTAGATAGCTATAATTTGGTATGGATATAAATATTAATAATTCCGACAAAGTGGTAAAATAAAATCAACCAACAACCAACAACAACAACCTTTTGATACAATACACATCAAAGTCGCATTAATAAATACTCTTTCCAAAGAGTAACCACAAATAACCTACAAAAGTTCATGACTGAATATCTATTAATCTCGACGTTCCCGAGCAAAAATTTTTGCACAAACTAACTCAGAACATGACCCGGAGTAAACCAGATATTCTCCATTTAATGACGTAGGAGTTTAATCTCAGCTAAAACAATGTATTTATGAGCTTCTGCCATTGTCCTTTAGTATGCAGGCGGTTTCTGGGGCGTAAATCGATCTAGCTAGGTTGAATTTTTAGAAAACGTCGTTTTCTCTATTTATTTATTTCTCTCTCTATTTTTCTTTATTTTCACCCGAGCATAGGTCGGTCACCCAGGTACTTTAGTTTAAAAACGTGACCTGACCTTTAAACACTAAAGTACATGATTTGTGTGCAAATAAAGTATGCATTCATTCATGTTTCATTTTTCTGTCTTTCATTCGTTTAATCATTTAATAGTCGGTGGGCCGAAAACACACGCTGCTTTTTATATGTTTGCAGAGGTAAATCACTTTTCTTTTGACAAGTACACATGTTGTTATAACATGGGATTCAATGGGAATAGCAAATGGGACCCATCGCCAATACCTAAAAAATGGGATCTAAAAGTGGGATCCAACGAAAATAAATCGTAAATTTGTTTTTAGTGTACGTAGTCGCAGCGGAAAAACGTCAAATTTATTCATTTCAGATAAGCAGATAATTAGTGTATGACGTCGTGTAATTGTGTGTCGTTGTGTGTGTGTATATACGTAAAAGTAAAATAAGGTTTTTAGGTCCAAGTACTTAAAATAGGAACACTAGAGCCTAACATAGAACGTTTATATGTATCTTGTAAGGGTCTACAATATCCTGCCAAGTATCATGTATGTGTTCTTAGTAATTAATAAGCAGTCGCATAATTTACTACGACTGGACCACTATATTGTATGACAACCGATTCCGACTTTTTAATGGAAATGCAACGTAAAACATATGGCGATAGTCAGTTTATTAATGCAACTATTCACATGTAAAATTACAGCTCATTAAACTAAATAATTAAAGAGATATAATAAAAATGCCAGAACAACCGCAATTCATGGATAAACCGACCAAGTTTGAATGACTATAAAAAAGCGGCCGTACAGTATATAGAGCTAACGTTCTAAAATTTCCAGTGTCGTACCATTATTGGATTGGTACAGGCGAGCACACAATTCTTGAACAAGTAACAAATAATATTCGTGATCAAAATAGTAACTCACTGGTTTGTTTCTCAAACTTACGAAATTATTACAATAAGAATTACTTCTGTATTAGCAAATGCATTTATTTGTCATAATATTACAAAAAATTGTTACAGTAGGTAATTATTATGTCCTTAATATTCTGCTGCTTCCATCGTATAAATATTTTGATGTTAGTAAAATTTGATTAAATGAAATATTAATAATAATTAGAAAAAAATATTAACACACCAGGTAGTTATTAGATAGATAAGGGAATAATCTAAAGAAGGTTGTTCTATCTCACGACGGTGGGTTGGTCTTAGTCGTGTGTGTAGTGCACATGCACATTGTTTCTGTGTGCGTAAGCTCGGGAGCGCTCAGCAGAGAGTTTGTATTATACTTGAGGTAACGTATTTATGTTAAAAAAGTTATCTCTTTGACGTTCAGGATGGTCGCGTTTGCCTATGTTTGTCTCTTTTTTTTGATAGATTTTTTCTAAAAGCTTGAACGAAAGAATTAACAGCTACTTTTTCGTCGTAAATACGTTCCCTCTAGTATAATACAAACTCTCTGGCGCTCAGTATCGCTTACGCACACAGAAAGAATGTGCATCTGCAGTTCTGCACACTTGACTAAGACGATCCCGCAGTCACGCAGTGCGTCGGTCGTGACTCGTGAGATAGCACAATTGTATCAGTTTCCCGAAAAGTTAGGTACCAGTAAAAATCTTAAGATTTACTTATTCATATGGGCTTTTACAGTGGGCCATATATTTGTTATTTATATTTAATAAAAAACTGATTCTTTATGTTAATGTTATTATTACCTACTTTGTTAATAATATTGTTTTTATTTTTTATTTTAATTAGTCATTGACCAATAAATACTTTTATTAGTATAATGTTAATACTTACAGTTGTTTTATTTTCTGCTAAACGATTGTGTACGCACCTGTACGAAACTATTACACACAATAACGATACTATACTGGCAATTTTAGAATGTTAGCTCTATATACTGCACGGCCGCTTTTTTGTAGCCATTCAAACTTGGTCGATTTATCCATGACTTGCGGTTGTTCTGGTATTTTTATTATATCTCTTTAATTATTTAGTGTAATGAGCTAAAATTTTACATGTGAATAGTTGCATTAATATACTAACTATCGCCATATGTTTTACGTTGCATTTCCATTAAAAAGTCCTAGAATCGGTTGTCATACAATACAGTGGTCCAGTCGTAGTAAATTATGACTGCTCATTAGTTACTAAGAACACATACATGAAACTTGGCAGGACTTTGTAGACCCTTACAAGATACATATAAATGTTATAAGTTAGGCTCTAGTGTTCCTATTTTAAGTACTTGGACCTAAAAACCTTATTTTACTTTTACGTGTATATCTTCTGAACGGTATGATTTTTTCAAATTCTGTTTTCAAAATCATTACACACAAATACAAAGCAAAATGCGTAAAAAAAATCAACTCTTCACTAAGTCGTTTTATATGATTTTCATCAAATAGCCAAACGTCAGCGCAGCGGAAACTTGATTATCTTCGCAGTTTTATGTCACACAAATTTCATTTAAGCATACACATTTACCTCTCGTTTCAAACTAATTATTGAATGTATTTTTTTTATCTAAGTGCATAGGAAAAAAAAGGTGCCGCTAGGATGACGTAGTTCCAGCGGAAACAGTTTTTGTTGAATAGCTCCCCAATAGTTGGATACACAAATTTGTACTTACTATACACAATTACACGACGTCATACACTAATTATCTGCTTATCTGAAATTAATAAATTCGATGTTTTTCCGCTGCGACTACGTACACTTGTTTTTAAATTGTGTGAAAAAGTGGCACGCTTGGTTTTCATACAGATGGAGGAACTTGCGTTATCTTTATGTATGTGGCTTTGACCAATCCAGTCGTCCGTGGTCCCGACTTCACAGTCGGGTAAAATTTTTCCATAGCTGTGTGTCCGAATCCTCAAGTCGGTTTTGACAAATATTCTTAAGGCCAGTGCCAGGCATTTTATTTGTAAGTAAAACAGCATACACTTTATATTTATTTATTTATAACTTTCGTCTCCTCACGTAACGTCACAGAGGTTCAAACAGCAAGTAATAATATACGTTATTATAGCGATGATTGTTTGTACAGGTCGCCGCGACCGCCCGACCAGCTGCTAGCGCTAGCTGCCCGCATGCTAGCTACAGCGACTACTCAAAGTAAACATAATACTGAACTCTTATACATTTCCGATACAAAATGCTGGTAACACTGATATCGAGACACGAAAAGCGTAAAACCTGCAGCTTTTTCAACAAAAACATGATACTTCGATTAACTCTAATAATAACGTGGAATGCAAGAGGGTACTCGATATTATGACTTTAATAACACGCGAAATACAAACGGGCGTAAAATAATTCATTGTTAGTGTATAAATAGTATATATTTCATATAAATAACAACTAATTAACTGCGAGCGTCGCGCGGGGCTCGCGGGCATTTGTTCGTGTATTTACAAATGGAACCGGTTGAGTCCCGCGGGCCACGCGCGGGACTCGATTTCAACAATTGGAATCACGAATTCTGCATTGAAATACGAGTAATTATATAATTAAACCTATTCACACTACGTAGACTTTAACACATTTATTTACGTCTATTTAGTGTATTAACAATACGATTCGCGTTGCACTGTCGACTGCCGCCTAGCGCGACCACGCCAATATGGCTCCTATATACTTAGTGTTTAAGTAGATAATGTGTGTGGCATGTTTGTGCAAGTATTAGGCTATAGTCGATAATGCAGCGTTCGTGTGAGGTGGTCAGCAGGACAGTTAGTCCTCCAGGTTGCGGAAGGCGGCGGCCATGTCCTCCAGCAGTGAGTCGAAGTCTGCCTTGATCTTAGCTTCTCCATCTTTCACGGGGTCCTGGGAATAGAGGCAGTAATTAATATTTCGTCTTACAACAAATATATTACTCTCCTTCGGCAGTCGGGTAAAAAGGAAGATAATGGATGAATGTGTTATTAAGTACTGCGTTGCTTTTTATACCGTGTAACTAGCTGATAGCGCATCCAAACTATATCATAGATATTGAACGCGCTTAAATGTCCTGTGCGCCTCTAATTATATTGAAAGCCTCTAATTATATCGCCTCTAATCATAGCAACAATGATTTGCGAAAAAAAATTTTTTCGCACGAAATCCTTTGTGGCGAGTTTCTATGTGGCGGCATAGATGGCGTTACACGGGTTGTCATTCGCCGAAGGATGGTGAAAACGAAGACACGAAATCAGACAACAGTCTCGCCAAGGGGTACCGTGTCACCCATTAACCGGGTTGTAGAGGTCAGATGGCAGTCGCTCTATGTAAATTACTGGTACTCAGCTAAATCCTGACCCCAACCTCATCAAGATTTCAGCTGAAGACGTCCACTGCTGAACATAGGTCTTCCCAAGTCTCGCCACAAAGACCGGTTCCGTGCGTCTCACATCCAGTGGATCCCCGCAACTTTCAGCAGGACATCTGTCCACTTAGTGGGTTCTTCCGGATCGTGGTCACCACCCTAGAACTTTTTGACCCTATAGATGGAAAAATCTATGTAGATTAATAGTTACCTTGAACTTCATGGAAGACAGTTGGTACAGCACATTGCCCATGGCGTCGCGGATGACGTTCCAGGTGACCTTGTTGTCGGACTGCGCGGTGGACTCGACAGCGTGGCGCGACATGTCGTAGAAGGAGATGATGTTCTTCAGCATGCCCACCGTCTTGTAGAACGGGCAGAAGCGATCGTACGCTGAGTAGCTGTGGGGGAAGGACGTACGTTAGAGACCAGCCAACTTATAAGTTGAAACTGTTCCTAATTAGAGGCTATATTATCACTCCCTCAAAATGAAGGTGGAAACATACTATTAAAACATACTGTGCAAAACATAGAGGATCTACCTATCTGTAACATCTCGCACTCTGTTGTAATTTGACCTATGTTTACAAATAAAGCATTCTGATTCTGATTCTGTAAAAAAAAAAAAAAAAAAAAAAAAAAAAAAAAAAAAAAAAAAAAAAAAAAAAAAAAAAACCCAACGGGACGCGACGCCAACGCATTGCAGTACTAATCAATCCCATATATTTAGTATGGTCAGAAACACATAGCCATGTGATTATACGCATTCCCACGCGGTGACGTCACAGTAAAAATATACAAACAGTATGGAAACTACCTACAAACGCTCGAAACGGCACACTCACACAAACATACGCACTGACGAGACCATTAAGGCACTTTTGCAGTGCTGTCAGTAGTGCGATGCGCACGTTTGTGTTTGTGTGCCGTTTCATAACATATAGGTAGTTTCCATAAAGTTTGTATATTTATTGTGGTAAGATCCAGTCTGTCTGGATCAGCGTGCTGTCACACGCAGTTTGTCTAGATAACACCCGACGTCACGCGTCAGTCTGTCGAGAACATTCCTGGTATATAGATATATTTTTTTAGTTTTTATTTAAAATGTCGGATGAACAATGTGAAACGAGTTTAGGCCAATACCGTAATCATAGCTTTAGAAATAATACTAGAAACGAAGCGATGATACTAGCGAAGCGTGTTGTAGCATCACGTAGTGTGTTGTATATGTGCACGATTCGCGTCGGGTGCCGACACGTCACTTCGCGTCGGGTTTTAGTAGTATGTTTCAACCTTGAAAATGACTTTGCTCTGTCTGAGAGTGCTTTGACTCTAAAATATAATATGAGAGAGGGATGAAGTTATACAACAGTGTTTAATTTTTACTATAGAACAACGGCTTTAATATATCAAACGTCATGCAGTCGTATATCACCAAAAAAAATTGTCAGTCTAATTAAAATACTAATTCGCTACGTGTTTCTCACCTGTTCTGCTGCAGGAAGTCGTCCTTGAGCAGCTTGGCGACCTCGAGTGTGATCTTGTCAGTCTCGGCCAGCGACGCCTTACCGACCAGCTGCACGATTTCTGACAGGTCCTCTTCCTCCTGGAGGATCTCCTTGACCTGGTGAGCATAGTAGTTTGTGAGGAAATTGTGTTGGGCGGTATGGTTAGCTTTATTAGGGCCACTTAAATTGAAGAATAGAATTATTATTTTTCTACCCAGGAAACATCCCTATTTCATCAGATTATAAACCACATGTACCTTGGTCCTAAGGGGCACGAACTCCGCGTAGTTCTTGTCGTAGAAGTCATCGAGCGCACGCATGTACTTGCTGTAGGAGATGAGCCAGTTGATGGACGGGAAGTGCTTCCTCTGCGCCAGCTTCTTGTCCAGACCCCAGAACACCTGCACGATACCCAGCGTGGCGGCCGTCACGGGGTCAGAGAAGTCACCACCGGGGGGTGATACGGCACCCACGATGGACACGGAACCTGGGTGAGGATTTAGTATGTTAGTAGATACTACAGGTGCACTAGCTCTTAGGGATCTGCCGGGCTCACTTGACCGCAGACCTCATTGATCGTTTGCCATCAGGCGAGACCGAGGTCAAGAGCAGGCTCGTCAGAAAAAGGTATTTGGCTACAGCTATGGCTACCTACTAATCAGAAATTGATTTATTATATTTAAAAATAGACAACTGTTTAACTAAGATTTTAAAACAATGGTGACTAGAATTGTTCAAAATTAAAAGTATTCCATTCTTGTTGTGAATTTGAATTTGATCATAATGCAGGAATTCGAACAGATGATTATACTTCAAAATTGTTAGGCCTTAAAAATGGCGTCGTGTCGTCATAGTCATACTACAAAGATTTTATACCTAAAAAAAAAAAGAAGAAGAACCAAGGTCCCAACCAAAGGGCTTAGAAAATAAATTAAGTTTATTATATCCTCACCTTCCCTGTCGGGGTTACCCAGACACTTGACACGTCCAGCTCTCTCGTAGAAGGAAGCCAGCCTGGCTCCCAGGTAGGCAGGGTAGCCGGAATCGGCAGGCATCTCAGCCAGACGACCCGAAATCTCACGAAGAGCCTCGGCCCAACGGGACGTGGAGTCAGCCATCATGGATACGTTGTAACCCATGTCACGGAAGTACTCCGACAGAGTGATACCTGGGGGGGAGAAACGAGGGGTGAGAGACAGTTTTATGTGATCGGCGAGGAAGTAAGGGACCTCGTGTTTAAAATAAATATCTTAGAAAAATACCACAAATATCTAAGTCTTATCCACGTCATTCGAGATGAATGTTCATTTAAAAGATCATAATATTAGTTCTACGCAAACCGTCAGTAGATGATACACATCTGTAACATGGTATTGTAATTTATAACCACTATCATAACGTTAAAATTATAACAGCTGATCAAAGTAAAACGGTAGCTATGGCTGAAACTCAGCACTGTGACTATCTTGTGAGACTTTGTGACGATTCCCAGCATTATGCTGAGCGAGGACCGTTTTGCACGGATGTGACGCATATTTTCCCTAGTTCTATAATTTTTTTTTTTTGTACTTTTCAACTTTTTCTGGTATGTCTCACCTAGAGCAAATAAATTCATTTTTTTTCTTAGCTTTTAAAGTCGTTATAATATAGTTACCAGTGTAGATAGACGCCTCTCGGGCGGCTACAGGCATGTTGGATGTGTTGGCGACCAGTGCAGTACGCTTCATGATGGATTCCGTCAGTCCTCCGATCTCGACGGTCAGCTCGGGGAAGTCCCGCAGTACCTCAGACATCTCGTTACCTGATTGAAGATCACTTGATTAATATCCAGATAAAATTATGCGAATGTTGCTCTACTAAAAAATCATCTTGCGAATGTTGCTCTACTAAAAAATCATCTGAACTATGGAATCAGTAGTTTAGTATTATAAAGGATTTTAACTATTAAAAAAGTCAAATATTTATATTATAGTCTTATATTTGGGGCACATCAAAGGAAAATCTGAAAACATTTAAGTGAAAATCTGTGTAAATTATGAGTATCATACAAAGCCCTTGTGATAAGGAAATATATCAGTATTCGACACTTGACAATTTTTTTGCTGTTTTAGATATTGTTTTTCAAAATAGGCGATTGTCTACATCTAGATATTATTTCTTCTAAGGCGTCGTCTTATGTCTAATCCAGGCAATGGTCTACTCGTGTGCTAAGTTTCATTTTTTCCGTCCAACCGTTAAGACGTGAAGGTAAAAAACGGACAGTTATTTTCGCATCCTACTTCTTAGAAGTCCTACTACATCACACTAATATTATTAAGGCGAAAGTTTGTGAGTGTGTGAGTGTGTGTGTGTGAGTGCGTGTTTGTGTGCGTATGTGTGCGTGTGTGTGTGTGTGTGCTACGCTCAAACGGCTGGAAGGACCTGGATGAAATTTGGCACAGAGATAGATTATAGTCAGGAATAGCACATAGCATACTTTTTATACCGGGAATGTTCCCTCGGGATAATTTTCGACGTTCACGCGGGCGTACCCGCTGGCAGAAGCTAGTAGAAATATATAACGTTACGTACCACGCTCTCCGCAACCGACGTAGATGATGACGTCAGAGTTGGAATACTTGGACAGCGCCTGCGAGATCACAGTCTTGCCGCAACCGAAGGCTCCGGGGATAGCGGTGGTGCCTCCCTGCACACAGCTGCACCCACAAACACATCATTAGATAACCTGAATAACTCTAGGGGACAAGCCCGCCACACAATGCCCAACGACTGCAACTCTTGAAAGCCAGAATCAATAATGGCGACCACCAGAAAAGTGCATAGACAATGAAGCCCTACGAGTCCTGGGGAAACATTTTAACTGTCTAGGATCCTGCTATGAAATTAAGCAGTGAAGTATTGTGGGAGTAAACACATCATTGCTACATCCCTCCATAACAAGCAGCACACTTAGCCCCACGAAAACCTTAACCCAGAGTTAGTATAATACTCACAATGGATCTTTGTGTCTCTGAATTGGCTGCAAAACACCAGTAGCAATTTTTTGTCAATGGTGAAAGTGAAGATAGCATTGTACAACTGTCTCTTTCACTCGCTTACGTTTGCGCATCGTCCTATCTCGCTTAATCTATGCAGTATACTTGATGACAAACTGTTTCTTGCGCAATGGTTCGCAGCTCTAACTCAGAGACACAAAGATCCAATGTGACTATTATAGCTAACACGACATTAAATTGTTTGTTTGTCATAAAATATTGTTAATGTAACCACATGTTAGCCACTAACTCTCCAGGTAAGTTTTTCATACAAGTGGGCCTTACACAACAGGGATAAGCCCAGTTGCCAAGCACTATGGATAAAGCATAGTAAAACATGATTCGTTTTAGGGTTCTGTACGTGAAGGGTCCATACGGACCCTATTGCTTCACTCATGTGTCTGTCTATCTGTCTGTCTGTCCATCGTCTGTCACACAGGTTTTACAGCCAAATGATTGGAGCTATAGTCTTCAAATTTTCACAGTTCAAGCACAAGATCTAACTTTTATTGATGGTTTAATCTATGTTATGTTAGTACAGTTAGAATTCAATTATTTTGCCTGATTGCAATTTTGAGTTTAAGAGAGAATATTTTTCTGGTCATACTTTTTAACTATGGAGGGAAGCAGAGCAGGTGAAAGGCCTTCATAGATAAGACAGGCTTCTTCAACCAGACAATTGTGGTTGGCGAGCAACTGCCCGATGATTATGATGTTAGGTATTTTGTAGTTCGTATGTAGCGGTAAAGATGTCGCTAGACAACAACTAAAAGACGGCCTTGAATGATTTTCTCTACTCACGGGAACAGCGAGTCCAGCACCCTCTGTCCGGTGAGCAGCGGATGGTTGGCGGGCAGCTTTTCGGCCACAGGACGCGGCTGTCGCACCGGCCACACTTGCAACATAGAGTACTTCTGCTTCTCGCCGTCGAACTCTGTCTCTAGCACGATATCCTGCAGAGAGAGTTATTTATAGTATGTTGTACCTTATGGTGATGGTGTTAAGGGCCAATTGACAACTTCGTTTTCAATGCAAACTAAGATATTTATTGAGTATGTTGGGCCTTATGGCCACGGTGATAAGGGTCACGTGAAGCGTTAATTAGCAACACCGGCTTGCTGTGTACGCATCTCCGTTTTATTAAATGTTGATGTGGCTATCATCCCAGCTATTTTGCCATCCCATAAAATACCTGATATTTATCTTATGATGCCTGAAGTCTTGAATAAATACATAAGAATATACCTACAAGGCAATTTCGCATTGGAAATCCATTTCTCTTTTTTTTTATAATCTATGACATTAAAAGTTTTATGCCTTTTAGCTTGTCTTTTAATCCTTTAATTCTGTATTAAAGGATTTCGTTTTTTCTTAGTGTAAATTCCATTTTTAAATATTTCTAAACAAAAAATATACTTACAGTGCAACTGTAGTTGCCAGAGGGCGCGATGTATGTGACGGTACCCTTAGCCCTGGGCGGGATCAGCATCTTGTGCTTGACCAGAGTGTTCTCGTGTACGATACCGTACAAGTCACCCCCGGTGATGTGCGAGCCGGTCTGGATGAACAAACATTCATTATATCACCACATTCACAAAACGTCGTGAGGAAACCGGTATGTCCTAGAACTAAAACTTCAAAGAAATCCGCGGTGCGGATTAATGACCATTCCCTCTCACAGCGAGGAGGCCTGTGTCCCAGCAGTGGGGACATTATAAGGCTGATGACAAGTATGTAACATTATAAGGCTTTTTATTCTGGACCGCGTTAAAATTTTCCATTACTATCTGGACCCCATTTAAAATTACTTGCCGACCCTGGTATATAGGCTCCATGTAAAACACTGATAAGCAGCTACATCTGGCAAACCATTCCCCCACCTAGACTTATGTATAATAGTGGACTGCTTGTAAGCTGATGACAAGTATGTTATATCTACAGTTAAGTCACATTAAACAAAAGTCATTTATTTTTAACTAGCTTTTCCCCGTGGCTTCGCATCCATAGTCCACCCCACAGAACCCATTTTCGGATAAAAAGTATAACCTATATCACTCCGGAATAATGTAGTTTTCCATAGGTGAAAGAATTTTTTAAATTGGGTATATAGTTTTTGAGTTTATCCATTACAAACAAACAATCAAATCTTTCCTTTTTAAAATATTAGTGTAGATGTAGATTGTACCTTGAATTAAACCAAGATAAAATCATCAAGCATTGATTATTCCTGAAGCTGCTGTGTTTACCCACCTTGACAGTCAATGGGTTGAATTCCCAGGTGACGTCCCTGGCCAAACAGGGCACGTTGACTCCTTTAGGGATGTAGATGGACTGTGTGAGCTCGTTGATGTCCTTCAGGGGACGCTGGATGCCGTCAAAGATGGAGCCCAGGATACCGGGACCCAGCTCCACGGACAGAGGCTTGCCGGTACGCAGTACGGGGTCGCCCACTGTTACACCTGAGGTTTCTTCGTATACCTATGTTTAATATAGAACGTTAAAAATTGAGAATTCGAACATACACTTCAGCTAATTATTGTCACATTTGCTTTTTTTTTAATTCTTTTTTTCTCATTTTGCATCTGCAATCAGCCTCTGAGCTTGAATCAGATTGTTGTTTCGTCATTATTTATATACATACTATTATATATACATTATTTATAATATTCAGTTTTTTTATATTATTCAGTTAATACTTCTCTTTTTTCCTTTTTTTTTGCTTCTTTCACATTATGATAAGAAAAAAACACCCGCCCGTCACCACTTCCTTTATTTTAGCTTGGTAGAGGTGACCCAACTAACTCAACACATCTACCGATAAAGTTCTACACATCCTACTTTGTTAAGCGCAGTGGTCCACATACCTGGATGGTGGCCATGTCTCCCTCCAGACGGATGATCTCTCCGACCAGCTCATTGTATCCTACACGCACCAACTCGTACATAGCCGATCCGGACATCTTCTCCGCCGTGACGACTGTTCACACAAAGTTAGTGGGTTCATTGTATATTCATATATTTATGTTAGTTTATAGGGGACAGTTGGGCATTAAGCTGGACAGCTGCCTACAGCAGATTATCTAGTATAAGTATTAGGTATTTCCAATAGGCATTTTCGCATGTAGGTAGGGGCCCATGGAAAGAGTTGAGCAAATAGGTGATGATTATGGACATATGTATAAAGTCTTACAAATCTACTTGTGTTGATGTTTTAGTGTTATGAAACCAGTAATTTTTTTCATGTATCAATGGTGCAACTGATAACTGAGCTGGTTTGACCTCATTTTGTAGAAGCCATTAAGTATAAAAATTACTACTGGCTTTTGCAAGGGTTTTGAGTTTAGTTTCAAATTTCGGGAGCATGCATTATGTCATATCGTCACACGATGAATAGAATCTGGTGCCAAATACGCTAAGAATGACGTAATACACGTTCATGTCGTTTCGAACTAACATTTTATGGATAATTGCTGACCAATTTATTCATACATTTTGCTCTGGAACCAGAACCATACATAAGATTCCTGATTTTATATTCTCTTGAGTTTTACATTATTTAAGCAGTGGTTGCTGTCAGACAATTTTCCTCCTTCACCATTAATAATGAGTTTTCATTACTAAATCAGGTGGTGCCTCATTTATATGTGTAGTTACAGCTGCCTCGTTGCCATGTCAAATAAAATTAGTCAAAAAGTCATTGTGTAATTCCAGACACAGCTATGTTCGATGTTCCTTTAAGACGTATGCCTGTAACCTTGATAACATTCCCTGCAATTCAGACCACTGTAAGCTGCTTACTAAAGACAGTAGGGCATCGTGCTACTGGCTGACTATCCTTCTCTGAATGAAACTCCTTCACAAAGGGCTCTAAGAAGTACTTCTATGTACCAGTTAATGTTAGAAACTTAAAGTGTACGTACCGGGTCCGGATACGGCGAAGACAAAACCGAACTTCTCCTCATTCTCCTCATCAGCGATCTTCTTCAGCTGATCCTTTTTGCTCATCTTGAATTATTAATTCTATACCTGAACAAAAACACATTATTTAAAAAAAATTCATAACAAAGTTGTCATTTGTATGTAAAGTCATGACTGCAAGATGTTCTTGTATTGAAATTTCTCTGCTGCAGTAAAGCACAGATTAATAATCCAATTGTGATAAGTATGTAGTATGGATCTTTTTGTTTTGGTCATGTAATGGCACTTGAGACAGTTAAGACAAATACTGCATTTATTATCAATCATTGACATAAGTACAAATACAAAAGGATACAATATTCCACAGAATATTTTTGAAATTAGTTATAGTTGTTCTATCTCACGAAGGAGGATGAATCGTAGCAAAATTACTCTTATTTCGACGTCATAAAAGTCACGTAACCCTTCTTCGTGAGGTAGAACAACTATACAACACACTACAATTTACTCTGAAAGATTGTTCTTGTTTCTGCCATTATTTACACAATGTAATGTCACCACAATATATAAACTGAAAGTTAAACTAATCACTGAAGGCCATGTAATATTTGAATAATAGAAATAAAAACATACCCAAAAAAAAAATTACAACAACTCAACACTGTTCTGCCAATGTTGCTGGCCAGACTAAAGAGTAAAGACCATAGAGTTACAGATCAGCTGACTAGTAACTTTTATCAATGGGCACTGATAAACACATTCATCAATCAATGTCACATCTCTCATAAGAAAATTTTGGAAAAATAGAAAAATGTTTGTTACATGGAAGAATTGATGCTCTATTAATAAAACCTTTTTCGATCATTAGGGGTTATGTCCTTGACTTGAGAACTATAAACTTGTCAGAAAAAGATGTAGTTTTTGTAAGGCTAAGTGTAAAATTAACACTGTTGGCAAATAATTTTTTTTGTAATAGCCAAAAGAATAAGATGAGACAATGCAGTTATTGCAGTATGAAGCTTAGTGCTTCCTGTTTATTGATTTTTCCATTGTCAAGTCATATGACCTAATTCCAACGGTTTTATATGTTAAAAACCACAGAGAAAAAGGAAGGAGTTTCTCATTTCACCTGAAACTTTTTATGTAATAATTTCGTAATATTGTATACTAACTGATAAGAATGACTTGAACACTTAGTAAGAACTTATTAAGAATTAATGTTTAAAAATCAATAAGTGCGGTGCTTTAAATACTTTAGGAATGAAAATAGCTATAAGAACTAATGAATATCTTCTATCTATCTTCAGTAGTTTAAGTTTAGTGGCTCAAACTTGTTTTTGAGTACAAGAACAGTACAAATATGTAAAAGAGATAAGTCACATGAGATATTAAACCAAAGACAGAGGGCAGTGAACAGTTTTAAGGAGGTATTACAGCCATTACATCAAAACTGACAGCCCCAATCAAGTGCTATACATGGTTATTGGGTATACCCATGTAAAATCAATTTGCTAATGAGATTCTAATAGGAAACTTATTCAAGCAAACTTGACCCAACATTGAACATTTTGATGAACAAATCTTTAGAAGTTTGTCACTTAATAGTTGATCCTGGTCAAAATGGATAAGTACCATACAAGTCCAGCAGAAGCCTATAGTTAGGTATAAAATAAGGAAACTGTGTGTCCCTGTAGTCATTAGCAATATTTGGTACTTCAGCATAGAACCAGAAGCACAGCACAGATTACATTTAAGTACTTTACAGTCATTACTGAAGTTAAGTTGAAGTGTTCTGATACAAATCTCTTCTCACACAGTCACATGATAAATGGGTGGAACGCTAATTAACTAAATAATACTGAAATACCTGCGTTAAAAACCAATATCCCTTGTAATTAGTACTCAAAAACGTAGTAATAACACTTTAGAACGAAACTAGGCCGCAGATAAACCGAGAAATCTTAATAATGCGTGACATTACATGGTTCTCAAGAAAGAAATACTATGGCAGAATCAGGAACAATCTTACCGCAATTAAGGAAGAAATGAAGAATATCCACAGTCAATAACACATACACCTACAATAACAAGCTTAATAATGTACGAATTACAATATTTTAATATTTAAAATCCAACTCACGGGACGAGAAAGACGGAAAAGTCGGACCGAGAATGGCGGAGGATCACAACTTATCACAAGACCAATGATAGAAATTAAGTCAGCTGACCTCAGTCTATGCCTCATTGTCTATTCCACACACTTCATTGATTTTCTGTCAGTTTACAACGCATCTGTCTATGGTAAACCAAATATAGTACATGATGTTATAGCTCTTATATGGTTAATTTTGGGATCATTATCGCCTGTATATTTTCCAACAAAAACGATTTAGTAACTACTGCTTATTTGTTTATGGTAAAAATACTAAAAGTAGTTTCTGCCTTCACAGAAGACGAAGCCAGAAGGGATAAACACCTTCGGCAGTCGGGTAAAAATGCGTGCATTTAGTATTTATGTATGTAAAAGTACAACTTTCCCTGATTGAGCATGTATATTTAGGCGTCCCAATTGAATTGCAGTTTCAAATTCTGAATCAGTCCAGAAACTTCTCGGCATAGGCTTTTTGCTTGATGAAGATAGACCCGTCTGCTTTTCCGACTATTTCTAAGCCTAGGTAGACATCGTAGTTAATTTTCAGTCTTATCTTCAAATCATTTAGAAAGCTGTTGGCAAGGTACTCAACAGTCACAGCTACCAAACCGTCATCAACATTAAGGGTGATTAGTAGCTTTTTGCCATTAACTTGCTTAGTAGACAGACAGCAGTCGAATTCACTTTGTTTAAAGTCCATATCCAGCTGAATTTGTTCGAAGCAGGAATTCCAAGATCTTGGAACTTGTTTTTATTTGTTTTAGACCATACTTGCTTCGGTTAAGCGTTTGACGAATCATCAGTGTAGTTGTTGTACATACATATCTTCTTGAAGTTAGCCGTTTAAGAATGCAGTATACACATCAAACTGTACAAGACGTAGATTCTCTTGCTTGCTTACACTCAGCAAGGTTCTTATCGACGCGAAACCGAACTAAAAGTCTGATCATAACCGATGCATTTTCGTTGTTTTAAGCCTATAATGACAAGTCGGGATTATATTTATCGGTGGAGCCGTCAGAGTTCCTTTTAATTCGTGTGTGACCCGGACAACGGGAATAGCGTCTAGACGTTTAGGTGTCCTAATTAATTAATCTCACACTCCATTACTTTGCACTATTCTTCGTTATCCTCTCCCACAATGGCATCTTTGTAGGTTTCTGAGCATCTCTCATTGGTTACCGAGCACACAAAGTCTTCGTATTACCATCAGTTGGAAGCGTCTAGTTAGTGATCTCTAGCTCTACTTCGTCGCAGGGCTCAGTGATCTCTAGCTCACCTTCGTCGCAAGGCTCAGTGATCTAGAGATCTCCTTCGTCACTAGCGTCGAGGAAGACTTCGTCTGGGACCAAAACTTGGTCATCCTCTCTCTCTCCCTCTTGAGCAAGTGCCTGGTTGTCAGCATCAGGCACAATGTCCTGGGTCAGGGATGCTTCTGTCATCGCTCTCGGCTGCCTCTGACCGTTAGAGCATAATTGTGTTAATTTTTAAATTCAACTTCGGTCTGGAACTAGATATGTCTCGGCTTCAGTGTGTCTCTTCCGTTCCAGATCCGGTAGCCGTCGTCGCCTTTGTTTCGTAGCCGATAAGCCTGCCTTTGATGGTTTTCTTGCGCTTTTGGTTTGGTACATGGGCATAGCATTCACTGCCGATTATCTTTAAGTGACTTATTTTGAGTTTCTTACCGTGCTACAAATCGAAAGAAAGTTTCAATTCTACTCTAGTAGGCCCTGTTATATTGAGCACGTAAGCAGCTGTTTATCAGCTCTGCCCAAAGTTTTTGAGGCATCGGCTGGGCTCCTTTAGCATATTTTATAGAATGGATCTCGTAGCTTCGACAAGCGTTCGGTTTTCTCCAACGACGATATTTTCTCGTTCACTTCAGCCGTTCTGCTCCGGCGTGTAAGGCATTGTCAGCCTATGCTGAATACCTTGTCTGCAATATTTTCGGACGTCCTTGTTATCAAACTCGCCACCTTTGTCACTCATTAAGGTTTTGACAATGTGCCCAGCGTCCTTAGGTTCTTGGAGCATCTGTGTAAGTTTGTATTTTACTTCTGACTTCTGCTTTATGAAGTACACAATTTGGCAGGCAGCTTGAGTAAAACGTCCTTAAACAATACTTGTACTTCGAGATGCTTTCCGTGAAGGGGCCACAAATGTCGGTATGTATCAACCCTCCACATGCTGAGGCTCTTTCCCTAGTTCCGAAGGGTTTTTGGTGAGCCTTCCCATAGATGTAGCCTTCGCATTTTACTTTGTCTGGACGTAACTCGATACCTAACTTGCATTTAACTATGCAAATGACGTGGTTCTTGTCCTGGTGTGCGAAGCGCTCGTGATATATATCCCTCGCCAAACTTCTTGGCCGCCCTGAAGTTGGTTTACAGGATGCGCGAGGCACGAAACGATGCTGTTTTTGTATGAGATTTCCTACTGCGCAGCCATTGTAACCAACTTCAGGGTGGCCAAGAAGTTTGGCGAGAACTATAGCTGCAGCATGTTTGTACCATTGACAGCATTGAACATTATTGATGTTTGCTTTGTGAGTTAGAGTCCGCCAAAGGGTACTCTCTTGCTTGTAAAAACAGTTCTCTCGGTCTTGAGCTTGTCCTGTAGTGCATGCGTTTACCATTAGCGAGATGTTCTATGTCCTTTTCTAGAACAGTAGTTGCAGATCAGTTGCTCCTTTTCTGTGTCATGCTTGGTAGGACGCTCATTGGGTGTAGCCACTAGCGCTTCCTGTTTGGGAATCTGTTGACTGCCTAGATCTCTTTCGAATGCTCAGAGGTGAGTCGTCAGACTTTCTATGGTCTTCTCCGTCTGTTCAAGCATGAGCCAGCTTGACTTGAAGTTGAGGTATCTATCGTCCAACGTATCTAACACCTTGCATATGAGAAATATCTGGAATTGAAGTTTACCAGTAGCGTCAATCATCGTAACTTCCGTCTTCAACTCATTCCAGAGGTTCTTAAGCTTGGCCATGTGAGTGGGAATGTCATCCACTTTGTCGTGCTTCAGTCCAAAGAACTCTAGACCTAATATGTCATAACATATTGTTTTTATGCTCTATATTCCATCGGCCATTCGAATAATCTGTGTAAGTCCTGTATGTAATTACTTTCTTCAGTGTGTCTTCCGACATGTTAGTGCTTAGCATCAAAAGAGCGCCAGTTGCGGCCTTCTTCTACTCGGCTAGTATGTAATTTGCCTTCGACGCCTGCCATCGCATTCTTCGTTCCATCTAGCTATGCTAGTATTATATTATCTGTGCATGTAGCATAATCAAAATTTTGTATTTCCATGTTTGCCAGTTTTCTTTACCAATTAACTAGCCGATATTGATTTTAGTTGTGTAATCCATTACGTTACGTGACACTGTTTCCGTTTACTCACGGGTCGATAACCTCTTAGAATATAATACGCTTTTAGTAGCAGTCTATAAGATACATACCCCTATATATAATGTACTCTGTGGGTACAACGAATTTTATGAATTATTTCATCAACATTTACATCACACTATTTAATAAGTCAATGCATCGCACCCTATATATTATTTTTCTCTGTGCATCGCACACACTTTGACAACACCGTTATTTTTATCGTCATTATAGTAACAGACGATATTACTCAACTCTATGGAGCAAAGGGACCAAGGAGTCCGCATTTAACACATCATTATCCACCCGGGCTCATTACACTGCTGAACTTACGCTTCTCTTAACTTGAGCCCACGTTCCTCTGCCAGCTTCTAGTTCTACATACTTACTATAGGGGTTCTTCCCGCGATTATTTACTATTTATTTATTGATTAAGTAAATCAGTATTTTCTTTATATTGTCATCCTAGGGTAAGTAAGTTTAGTTTGATTTGAATCACTTTGGAAAAGTTCTCTTGTACGAGTATGTATTTTTTACTTATGATTAAGCTGTGTACTTCTACTGCTGTGTAGTGACAAATTCACCATACTATGTAATAGATATATAAGTTATTTTATGTAAAATGTATTAGTGAATAAGTCGTTGGAGTACCATAGAAATAAAAAATAAAAATAACAACAATGTCGTTTGCCTATCTCGCCGCCGCGCCGCGCCTATGGGCCGACACATCATCCTCCAGTCCTTACACGCCACTCAGTCACCGCCTTAATCCACTTTTAATAATTATCATCAGCGCCTTGCCTTACCATATTTATTTGTTATTTTATTTATTCTTTATTGTACACAAAACAAACATATAGGTACAAATACAGTAGGACAGCGTAAGTACAAAGGTGAGCTTAACCCATAATTTTCATGCTGCAGTCTCCACCCCTATGCTAATGCACAGCGACATACCTTATTTTCGAAGCCGCCAGTAAGTTTGAATCGATGATAAGCTATAAAAAATAAAGCTTTCGGAAAATATTTCGGTAATATATTTGCACTATCGGTTTTGATGGTCCCAATACAACCTCTTCATCATAAAGATAAATGTTACTAAAACAGATCTGTCCATACATTTTATTCACATCACAAACTATAAACTAATTTATGCCTCAGGTAGTCGACCTGAAGGCCAGACAAAAAAATAGAAACCCTATTTTTTTTGTTGACCTGTTAGCGAAATGGCTGATTTTACCATAATAATAAATTTGGTTGGCGACAACGAGTAACGGGAAGTGGCGAGGTGGAAGAAGAAGAAGATACCGAACGTACACTGCGTAGTGCTTGCTTCCCACATATTTGCAATACATAACAGATTGTGAATGAAGTTATATGGATTTAATTTCTTACAATTGTAGTGAAATAACATAATTATCTGCTCTACTAGACTGCTGGCAGACCCACTAGGTCCCCTGCCCTATAGGGGCGTACGGTAAAACTCGCGCGAGTGTTCGGAGCAGTGAGTGGTAAGTGTTTTTTATTTGAGACCCGCCCTGGCTTCGATCGTGACAAATTATAAACAAAAACCTTCCTTGTTTCTCACTCTTTCTATTGGTGAAAACCGCATGAAAATCCGTTCAATAGTTTTTGGAGTATTTCGGAAATACTCCAACAAATATTACAATCTGTTACATCCGCATTCTAATACATACTAAAGAATGTTAAAACCCATTTATGTATGTGACTAAAAGACTTGTGTCTATGGCCATGAATAAAAATTATATTAAAAAAAAACTGATTTTGACAGAAACATTACAAAATTATAATGACACATGTCAATTCGACGGGGAAATAACGCATGCGTTATTGCGAAGACAACCGCATCCTTTGTTTTCTAGTTTACTGTTTTATACATTATCTCGCAAATTTTCAAGTCGTGTAAGACTTGACTGACAAAATAAATCATAGTTTAATAATTAGTGCTAAAATCAAGTGTATGCTAGTAGAATTGCATGCTTCGTAAACTTATTCGTTGACAAATTAGATGTACGTTGTCTCTCACTCTCGATGACGCGCTGTGCTGAGGAGTCCGGTATTATTATTATATCCAGTTCATGTTTTTTCGTAGGAATAACAAAGACATACAGTTGAGTAAATCATTATCTTGGCTGCTACGACACGGAGCAGTCCGAGAAGGTTTCTGCCTGAGGTAGGTATGTTCTGTTGTATCTCTGCGTCCTGAGTTCAGCCAGCTGTACCTACATAAATATAATATTAAATGTCAATTTGTATAGCTGGGTAGTGCCGTTGAGACGCAAGCGAAACGGGACGCGATTTGAATTGGATCGGGTCAATTACGCGGTGTTTGCAATTTGTTAAGTTACCCAATGAAAGTCGAAGTTTTTTCAACTTGTGTCCTCGTTAGATGCACGTATCAAGGAGGTCACGATTGACAATGAAAGTGTTGTGATCCAGTAAGCTCAGAAAATTCTTAATTATAGACTATTATAATTTAATTGGAGTTTAAGTTATAAAACTATTTTGGCTGTGTTCAAATATAACATAAAACTTGAAAGAAAAAGTTTTAAAAGTGTGACAGTTATTTTTTGATGTGCAACTGTTGATGATGTTATAAAACTATCATAACTCATATTTTAAATATCAAATCTTATAAAGTTTTTCTTATACCATTATTAACTGTTTGTGTAATTAAGCAAATCAAATGAAAATTTGAAATTTTGAACAGATAGCAACAGCATTAAAATTGACTTATTGTTGAAGTTAAGCTATTGTTTTTTTAAGTGCATTGCTTTTAATTTATCCCGAAACCCTAAAGTTTGTAGTGCTTACAATAGTATTTAAACTCATACCTTTATACCACGGGGGTAGTCAGAAACTAGAATGACAATAATTAAAAAACTCAGTACAATTAAAGTCACCACTTCACTACCTACATCAATTTATTTTATCTAGTCATCCACTCACATACTTGCACTGTAGATAATCTAACTAGATTTGAGTGAAAAACAATCAATGTATAAACACTTGAAAGAGCTATTTCATGTATGAAGTCTGCCTTGTACATAAAACTTAGAATCTATAAAAGGACAAAATGTTAAGCAGAGACCCTGTTTCCCGGTTCATCTCAATGACCCTGGAGAAAGAAAATTTACATTTTATAAAAACTTTGTTTTTTATTTTTAAAATAATAAGTTTGTTTTTTTTCAGCCCAGAAGGATATTTAGACGTAAACAAAATATTGCAGCACAAAACTTTTAGAGGCAAATACAGCACATCGGACATAGAAAGAGTTGTAAATAATAATGACAAGCAGAGGTTCAAACTGAGGAAGAACCCTTCCACCAACTGTCTGGAGATCAAAGCTAACCAAGGACACACAATCACTGAAGTTTCTGACGCTGAACTTACTCCTATCACTGAGGTTTCATTTCATTTTGTTATAAAACACATGTTAGTAACCAAATCATGCTACTATTACTAACACAATCCTTTTTTCAGCCAAAATACAACACAGTTATCCATGGCACATATTTAAAATGCTGGCCACAAATAAAAAATGAAGGCCTTAGTCGAATGAAGCGCAAACACATACATTTGGCTAAAGGAACTCTTGATGATGCTTCGGTAATCAGTGGTCTTCGCCGGGACACAGAAGTTTACATATACATAGATCTAGCGAGGGCCTTAGCTGATGCTGTCAAATTCTATGAGTCAGAAAATGGTGTTATCCTAACCAGTGGTAACGAAAAGGGATATTTGGAGCCAAAATACTTTGCAGAGGCAGTTAATATTCGCACCGGTAAGTTTTGTGGTGATTTTCTTTTCTCATTCCATAATGTCAGTTTTTTTTGGACACAAAAACTTCAACCTTGGAGCCATGACTTACAAGTTGTAAGTTATGGGTTCGTACTCAGGCAAGCGCTTTCACATCACATCATCAGCCTATTAATGTTCCCACTGCTGGGACACAGGCCTCCTCTCTGCGAGAGGGAATGGGCCGTAATCCACCACGCGGGCCCAGTGCGGGTTGGTGGATGTCACATACCTTCGAATTTTTGGTTCTAGGACATACCGGTTTCCTCACGATGTTTTCCTTCACCGTTTTGAGAGCAGTGGTGATGAAATAATTTACACAAAGTAAAGCGCCTGCCTGGGTTCGAACCCACGACCTACAACTTGTAAGTCGCGGCCTATACCACTGGGCCACCACTGCTCTAGCAGCTGCAAGCGCTTTAGTTTGTGTAAATTATTTTATCACCACTGCTCTCAAAACGGTGGAGGAAAACATAGTTGAGAAAACTCTATCATAGAACCAAAAATTCGAAGACATGTGACATCCACCAACCCGCACTGGGCTCTTGTGGTGGATTACGGTCCATTTCTCACAGAGAGCAGACCTGCACGCACAACAACGGAAAAGGGGGTCCATCTACCCTATCCTTTAACCTCAGTCTGTTGTCTTACATAGTTAGCTGTAGCTATTTGGAATTTTTAAAGGACTCTTTAATGTTCTTATCATTTGTTAGGAGAGTTGAGGACTGTGGTTGAGGGGTTTCAAGATAAGGTTTAAAATGCTATGACTACTATATTTCCTGTTTTATTAAATCACTATCAGTAACTCAACAAACTAGACTGAGAAGGTTCACTTGCAAAAGGCCAACTATTGTACACACATTTCTAGGGTTCTGTACTCGAAGGGTCCAAACAGCGCCCTATTGCTGTCACTCACGTGTCCGTCTGTATGTCCGTCATCGATACGCCCTTTTGTTAATTTGTATGACCCAAATACATACAAATTGTCAAAAAATATTTTTGAATGTTTTTAAGGGGGTCTCCCATACAGCTAAAGATGGCCTCGAAAATTTTCTTTTGAGATACCATATCGAGTGTGGTATTGTTGTTTAGTAGATAAATACTGTTTTTTTATTATTAAAAAAAATGGAAAACAAAGGAATGAGAAGCCACCAAAGTCAGCATTTTTGACAAAATTTTGAGTATATTTTACTAACAAATACCAATATATTTTATCCGAATTGTTATTTGAAATTGCCCTCATTTTTTCTATTACATCCAACTTGATTTTTCGGTTTGGTACGTAACCCAAAATGTGCGAAGCCCGACACACACTTGGCTAGATTTTTGTGACATAAATTTATACTTGTCAAGAGGGTAGATAATAATAAATTAAACTTATTTATTTCAGACGTCGTCCATATTTCTTTAAATTAAAAACAAATAAAATCAAAATAATATTGAGGCATGCCTGTACATTAAATTAAAACTGTCCATAACTTGAATTGTCCTCAACTCAATCAAAATATTGCCAAATTTGCGGACGCCTCGCGGTTTCACCCGCGTGGTGCCCATTCCCGTGGGAATACTGGGATAAAAAGTAGCCTTAGTCACCCGGGGATAGTGTAGCTTCTCATCGGTGAAAGAATTTTTGAAATCGGTCCAGTCGTTTTTAAGTTTATTCGTTACATACAAAAATATATATTTCCTCAAATTATGAAAAAAAAAACATTTAAGAGCAACAATCAAATAATATCTCATTGTATCTACATTAAAAAATAAATATTTCCATTCATTATATTCATACGAAATAGCTATTTTCAATAAAATGCACACAAGGTTGTTTGATAAGTGATCCTTCTGTTCAAGTGTTCATACTACATGTAGTGTGTCCGGTGTGTCGCAGTCGCATATTTTTAGGGGAATCCCCCGCTAGTAAAGCCGAAAACCATCTGTGTATAGTATATTTATTTTCGTGGTGCTATCGAGTGTAAAACAGATAAATAGTTGTGCTACTGTGTATTCAATCATTTAATGTAACAAAATAAGTGTTTATTTATCAGAGTTGTATGTATAAAAAGTGCTGAGTTTCTGAAGATATTCTGATTCCGTGAGTTGAGTAACATGCAATTTAATGGTTTTGTGATACACATGAAGTTTTATAACAAGTTAATTTATAACAGTAAGTTCAAGGTTGAAAATATGAACACGGAGGTGTGGGCATGTGTAGGAAAGTGGAAACGTGGTGGTTCTTTCAACTGATAGATCTGGTGATCTGGAGTAATTGTTCTTTCTTCGTGATAAACTTGTTTTAGTACCTTTAACCTCGGTGTTAGAGGCGTTGCCTTCTGATGCTGTGAGTGTGACCCTGTTATTTTATATGCCTTGACTATTTCTCGTGCAATTCTTCGTATAATAGTTTTAATTACTTGGCATTTATTGCTTGACTTATAAAGGCGCGCAGTCCGTCGCAATTTTTTCGCTTATTTGGTATTGTTATGATTATGATGATGCAATGTGTATTCCGCGTAGCATCCAATTAGCATTTTGTAGATATAAGACAAAACAAAAAAAAAAGTTGACTTTGCAATCTTTTTGTGTTAGGTGTTTGTTTTATTTATACAAAATAGGAATTACCAGCTTTTTGTACTGTAGTCTAACAAAGTGCATTATTTATTTACTTGGGTAACAAAAGTAACATTGCCACACTGAGACGCCACTCAAATCCTAATAAAGTCAACAACACATACCTGCATAATAATATATTTATATTCGCACGTAAGGTTAGTCAGCCTCAAGTAACGGAAGTTATGACTTCATCAGTCGCCTATCAAATCTGTGTCCATATTATATAGTAGTCACAGCAGATATTTGTGAATGTAATAAAACCATTATACACTTAAATTTATCTAAGAGATGAATAAATTGTAATTCAAATGGTGTACCTACCATAGTCATATATATTCGTATCTTACCATTTAATTAATATGGTTTAAATTATTTAGAAGAAAATTAGGAGAAAAACGTGCGATTTATAATGTGTTTATCAGTCTATGTATGTATGTTTGTTCCTATGTGGCGTTCTAGAGACGTCAGATTTTGACGATTCTTACGTTACGTCAATCGATTCGTCTTAACCCTGCGAGTGTCACTGGCTGCATTAAAATTGTTTACTTCTTTTTAGTTCGCTTTTTAAGCAGTCGGGTTTTTTGTTTTTTTTAATCAACTTTTTTTTTGACACCGAGTACAGCTCCATTAAAAATAACTAAGCAACCGAAAAGCCAATGTCACTCTGTCGTTCGACTCTCGCTATTGGCTAACAAGGCGAACGCGGGTCGCTGCGCAGATATTCGGAAGTGGCGTTTGACATTTTAGCCTCGGGTGCTCAGTTATTTTGATCGAGCAGTAGTTGGTTGCTGTCAGAACTCAGAGGTAAACTGTACCTAAAGTTGTTTTACTTTTTTTGCTGCAGGTGAACGTCTATACCCATGAGCCATGGAGCAAGCAGCGCGGATGACTTCGGAACCACCATCCACGCCGTCCCCGTCGTCGTCGTCGCCGCGCCACGCGCAACGCAGGCGCCGCACGGATCCGCGGGACCGGCCCGACGCGCACCCCAATGCACCGTCCGCGCGCAGGGTCTTGGTGTCTGGTGAGTGGAGAGATACACCTGCCAAACTTTCTGCCGGACCAATTTTCAACCTTATTGCTATGGCCATAAAGTGGTCGAACGTAAACTTTTGTGGTAGCACTTAGTCCCATCCTCGAGCTGCCATACTGCTGCTAAATTCTTCTTCTTTCTGTCCGTCCAAAGGGTTATGTTTGTTTTTGACAGATGGAATAAGTGGTCCAAGATCCCAGAGCCCTCAGACGTTTCTGATACTTTCTACACAAAATTACCCTGTTCTGTGCCTGTGTTTCTTTCTGATAAAAATAAACACAGGTATGAGAGAGATGACATATGAGAGGGAAAAGGGAAGGGAGGGTAGAGGGCAATTAACAATCACATAATCAATAACTTGGTGTACAATAAAGTATATAAATACTGGATTCAGGCTACCCCAACTACACGCAACCTCAAGACTTGCTGGAGGTGTTCGCCCACTTCGGCACCGTGCGCATCGACCGCTGCAACACGTGGACGGCCACGCTGACGTTTGCCGGCGACGACGAGGCGGCGGCCGCCCTGAGCGCCCACAAGCGCCTGCACGTGTACGGCCACTACCTGTCCGTGCGGCCCTACTCCGCCAAGATGGCGCAGGAGCTCAGCCAGCCCACCACGCCCAAGAGGGAGTTCCCCATGAGTAAGCAGAAAGGTATGCTGAAGCTCGCTTTTGAATGTTGACGCACTAGCTGTTTCTTGCGCATGCTATTTTTTTAAATAAATGTAGCCTATCTTTTATTCTGATCTATAAAGCTGTATTAAAGTTCATCAAAGTCCATTCAGAGGCTGCATTTCAACTTCACAGTAGCTTCAAAATTGCAGTTTTTGCAGCTAATGACACGTTCGTACAGCAAGCACACTAACTACCAAAATTAAATTTAGAACACTTGTTCACAATGATTGTGGTGGATGATCAATGTTATAGATATCAATGGCGAGTGCTGAGTTGTTACTATATTATTTGGAAATACTTGTAGACACTACTGACTGTGAGTGCTGCTTTTTTAGGGTTCCGTACCCAAAGGGTAAAAACGGGACCCTATTACTAAGACTCCGCAGTCCGTCTGTCTGTCTGTCTGTCACCAGGCTATATCTCATGAACCGTGATAGCTAGACACTTGAAATTTTCACAGGTGATGTATTTCTGTTGCCGCTATGACAAAAAATACTAAAAACAGAATAAAATAAATATTTAAGTGGGGCTCCCATACAACAAACGTGATATTTTTGCCGAATTTTGCGATAATGATACGGAACCCTTCGTGCGCGAGTCCAAAACGCACTTGGCCGGTTTTTTAATGGAATCGCTTTGTATTGATCCTGTATACCTGATAGAAAAATCTTTAATCTTGAAAATTAATAATCTTATTTTTTTTTATATAACTGTATTTATTTACGCTTTCATATAAATTAATAAAGTTTCCTAGTAACCCTTTCCTCATTACAGGTGTAATCGTAGAGCCAAAGAAGATAGACCTATCAGGCGACTTCCACAATCAGTTGGACAACATCCTGTCTGCCGTCAGACTAACGCAGGAGGACGTCCGGTGCCTCAGTCAGCTCTACACAGACCTTGAGGTTGCCTTGCAGTCGCAGTGGCCAGGTACTATAAATATCCACTTTACTTCTATGTAAATTGAGTTCATTTCGGGATGCCAAGTACCAACAGCCAACCTGTGTTAAAAATTCTTATAGACAGCACATCAGTAAATGAATGGTTTAATTTATATAAATGATTTGAATTTTGAAGATGCAGGAAGTGAGAAGTAAACTTTTGGACAAACAAAATCGATCTGGGAATGCAGTTTACTTTTTTCACCATCTTAACAAAATGTTCCTTTCCTGCGCAGGATGCAAAGCAGTACCTTTTGGCTCAATAACGACAGGGCTGGGCATCAAGACGAGTGACGCGGACTGCTTCATCAACATCCCGGGCCAGTTCCGCCAACCTAACGGCAACTACGTGAACAAGGCCAAGCGCGTCCTCATGCAGTACAGCAACACTTTCGCCGAGATCCTCGCCATCCCGCGTGCCAACACGCCCATCGTCAAGTTTTTCCACATCCCCACCGAGACCAACTGCGACGTGACCTTCAAGACGCCCCTGGGCGCGCAGAACAGCCGCCTGGTGGCCTTCCTGCTGCACTCGGACCCGCGCCTACTGCCCGTGTCCGTACTCATCAAGTACTGGGCCAAGGTGCACGACCTGTCCGGCTCCGGCAAGCTCACTAACTACGCTCTGACGCTGCTCATCGTGTTCTACCTGCAGCAGCCGCCGCACAGCATCCTGCCGCCCGTGGCGTGGCTGCAGCGCGACCCGCAGCACGCCTACATCGTGGACCACTGGAACACCGGCTTCATGAACGACCCTTCCAAGCTCGTGCCCTCTTCCAACACGTCTTCCATCTCCGAACTCCTCGGGGGGTTCTTCGAGTACTACGCCCTCTTCAACTTTGACGAGATGGCCATCTGCACGTACCTCGGCGTGCCCGTCAAGAAGGAGCTGTTCGCCGACACCGTCGGCATGCCCGACGAGTTCGACCGCTACAAGCAGAACGTGGTCAACAACTACGTCATGCCGCTCCGCGTGCAGACGTCGTTCGTCGTGCAAGACCCCTTCGAGCAGTGCCACAATGTCGCTTCCACCGTCACCAGCAAATTAGCTTTAGACATCAAAACTTACTTCAAATTTTGTGCCAACGCGTACGAAAAGGAGAAACTAAATTCGTGTCTAGATTTTCTTAGAATTGTGCTACTGCAGAGACCTAAACTGATTCGAGGGAAAACACATCCAGAGTTCAGAGTCAATTTGTTCCCTAGAATTGTTAACCCTATAATTAGTTACGACTGGAAGTCGGTAGTCAGAGACATGGTGAAGGAAATATTTGAAAATATGCTTAAGATTAAGCTTGGGAAGGTGGAAGAGAAGGTGAACCCTGATACGCGGAAAGAGAAAGAAAAGTATAGCGGAACGCTGACGAAACCGATATGGAAACGGAAAGCATTCGCAAAGTTGTACAATGTGGTGAATTTGTCCTTTGAAGAGAAGCAAGCAAAAATCACTCAAGAAGTAATGAATGCTGAAAAACAGGAGCTCAAAATACAGTTCCAAGTGACTCTGACTTTCTGTCATGAGCCGAAGAGCGCCGTGATCGCGATCAGGTTAAACGCCGGTGACCTGGAGGCCTTCAGGGAGTTCGGCAAGTTCTACATATCGGTGATGCAGAACTGGCTGACAGAGTTGCTGAAACCTTTCTCAATGCCCAACTGCAAAGACACCGCGGCTAAAATAGCCGAGACCTTGGAGGACAATAATGAGAATGAAGTGGATTCAGATGATGACAGCGATTCGGAAGTCGTACTTGTCCCCAAGTCAGACACAGCTGCGGAAACGCCGCCCACGAACAACATCAAGCGATCGTCAAGCCGCACTGAAAAAAAAAATACCAAGAAGGCAGACCACAAGTCAGCAAATAGTTTACAAGAAACACTAGACGGCAGTTCAATAGAAACTTTGACAAACAAAACAAATGACGTTTTGAAAATCAGTGAAGGAAATATACAAAAATCGGCTAATACCGTGACGAATCAAATAGATGAAACTTTAGTTAATACGGCAGACATTCTGACGAACAGTACAGATTTAACTGTAACTAGAAAACCCGTAAAAAATAATTTAAAAAATGCAGAAGTGTTGACTCAAAATGTAGAAAACTTCTTTAAAAACGTCGAAACTTCACTAACGAGCGCGGCTAGCAACAATACTGCGACGCCTAGCGCCAGTGACGGCGCGGTTCAACCCAAATGACACAGAGACTATGTTCTTTATTGAAGAATTATTCAATTTATATTTTCTTTGTGTAAAAATCGTTTCATCAATACACAGTGAATACAATTTATTTTAATATTAAGCTATAAGTCACTTATTATTTTTATGCGGTTTGTAGAAATTTATTTTAACTATGATTGCTGTTTGATTTCCATCCCACCCCACTGAAGGAATATTTTGCTACTCTAAACTGCATCTAATTACTGCGAGAGTAAAGCATAAAAAGTGATAATGATGACAGTTCCCCGAGCTCTACAACAAAACTGTACAATACTGGAATTGTTAAGTTGGTTGACAAAGGGAATCTGATTGATACAATACAATAAATCATCATTTCAGCCAAAAGAAGTCCACTGCTGAAAATAGTCCTCCCCCAAGTGTCGCCATATTGTGACCAGTCCCGTGCGCTAGATGCATCCAGCAGATTTGCAACACATAACAGTATTAACCCTTTATAAGGCTCTGTCCATATTTTGGACACCATGATATTTAATTTTTGGCGGCTGAATGAAACGTCACGCGAATTGAACGTTTTTACTCTGTGATTTAATAGTTTGTTAGCAATAACAAAACGCAGTAAAAAAACAATATCTATGGACGTCATTTGTCAGGTGTTCGGGTAACTGCCAAAATTCAGTGATTTTTGAGTGCTCTGTGTTAATCCAACCTAATCTTCGTAAAAAATGAATAGAAAGGTAAGTTTTATTTTACAAGATGTTCTAAATATAGTAAATATCGGATCCATGCATTGATTTCTGTCATAAGGGTCACATTTTCTAACTGGACTTTGAAAAATTATGACGTCCATATATTGGACAGAGCCCGTTGGCGTGTCCGGCAATTGCGCATTTGAATACTGTTTTTTTTTTCTGTTGCAGGTAATACCATACGATAAACTTGAGGAAACATTAGAAGAACTTTTTGGCTTATCCGATGGTGAGCATTCGGAAGACGGTTATGAAAGCGAGAGGGAAAATGAGGCGGTTTTCACGGGTATGAGTCAAGACGAAATCGAAAACATTTTGGATTCTCCGTCGTCTTCTCGAAGCCAAGTTGCTGTCAATTCACCGGTACCTTCTGGAAGTGGAGTTCCTGAAATTCTAAATGTCAGCGAATCAGCAGTAGGTGATCAAAATAATAGTATTATTGTTAGAAGCAATAGTCAGGAGCCTGAAACAATTTCAGACACTGAAGAAGACGACGATGATGATTGGAATAAAGTGTTTTTTCCTCATACGGCGCCTATTGAAAAGTTTGATGACATTCCAGTACAACCAAAGCGGAATTTTCCAAATAGAAGTGGTCCTCTTACATATTTTAGATTATTTTTCTCTGACGAAATTTTATCGATAATAGTGGAGCAAACTAATCTCTATGCAGCTCAAAACAAGCAGAAGAATTGGGTTGATGTTTCTGATGTAGAAATCCAGGCGTTTCTTGGATTATTGATACTAATGGGTATACATCCTCTTGCTAATCTAGATCTTTATTGGGCAACGGATCCACTTTTTTGCGTCCCGGAAATTGCAAATGTAATGACATCCAAAAGATTCAAAATGATACTAAGAAATTTACACCTAAATGATAACCAAAAAATGCCCAAGAGGGGTGAACCAGAATTTGATAAACTGTATAAGATTCGGCCGATAGTTGACTTCATGAATACTGCATTTAAAAATGGGGCAAGGAACTCTTCATCACAAAGTATAGATGAGTGTATGGTGAAATTCAAAGGGCGCAGTACTTTGAAACAATATATGCCCAATAAGCCCGTAAAGAGGGGTTTCAAAATATGGGCACGTTGTGATAGTAACTCTGGCTATCTTTATGAATATGAAATATATACTGGCAAAAAGGACAACGAAACAGAGTTTGGATTGGGAGCCAGTGTAGTAAATAGTCTCTGCAAAGCACTGGTGGAAGAAAAGATAGAAAATATTCATGTTGCTTTCGACAATTTCTTTTCTTCTACTGAGCTAATGCAGAGGTTATTTGAACAAAACATATATTCAACAGCGACAGTTCGGTCTAACAGAACGAATTTGCCCCTGACACTGAAAAAGCAGACTGCCAAAACAAATCGCCCAAAACTTAAACTTACAAAGGGGCAGTATAAGTGGAGGGTAAACAAAAATGTTAGTTTCTTTTGTTGGATGGATACCAAGATCGTCAATATTCTCAGTACTGCCTACCATCCAAAACAAATGGTGTCCTGCAAAAGGACACAAAAAGATGGCAGCAAGCAGGAAGTGCCTTGCCCACTGGGGGTAGTTGAATATACGAAGAGGATGGGGGGAGTGGACCGCTTCGACCAAAAGCGTGGCACATATCATGTGGCTAGGCGAAGTCGAAGATGGTGGATGAGGATATTTTATTTTATAATAGATGCTGCCATCACCAACGCATATATTTTATATTCTCAAAGAATGCGATACCCTATGAATAGTTTGCAGTTCCGCACAATGCTGGGAAGAAATCTGATTGGTTCTTTCAGCAGTAGGAAGAAGCGAGTATCTGACTTGCCATCATTTATATGTAAAAAACCAAAACTTGATAGCCGACAGAAGGCTAAGTATGGCCTCCCAGACGATCTGCGGCTTACAGATGTAGGATCTCATCTCCCTGGTCCACTGGAAAGTTACAGAAGATGCAGAGCTTGCAGCAGCAAAGAAAATAGCAAAAAAATCTAAGATTCAATGCATACGCTGTGAAGTTGCCTTGTGTGTTGTCCCATGTTTTGCCGAATTCCATAAACCCTAATAAGGCTCTGTCCAAATAATGGACACCATGTAAACAAGTAAATAAAAAAATATATATATATAAATTCTTAATAAAGACGTCCTAGTTTTCATATTTATCTATTTTTTATTTCCAAATCCTTAGCAGTTTCCTCTGCCTTATAAAGGGTTAAACTAACTGTGCTATAACCAAGAAATAAAAAAATATATGATGCAAATATAGAAAGAAGTATAGCCTTAGTGCTCGTTTAGTGCAGGGGCGTTGCGCGTCGCGTCGGGCAGTACGGCCCGCACTAAATTCAAACATGATGTTGTATGTGAGTGTTTACGGAGAAGCGATTTTACATAAGTTTGCTTGATATACAGGCGGAGCCCGCGGATGGCAACAGCACGTTGAACGCGACGTTTATCGCGGCTCGGCCCGCGACGTCACACGCACCAATTCTAACATACGGTGATACCTCCGCTCCTGCGCCCAAAGCAGCACTCGAGGCGGAACCTTCTGTCAGTTTTTGTTTGGAAATCGCACAACGCAGACCGCGACCACGAGATGCCTGCCGCGTGCCATTCTACACGCTAACTAGACCTAGCATTTCTTTTTCAGTTGCGTCTCTGTATATATCGATAAGTTCCGTTATTACTTTGCGTTCGCTCTGTTGAGCCATATTTTGCGCGTGCGTCTGCGCTCACCACCTGCAGAAGCGCGACTGTCATACGCGTGGTTGTCAACAAGCGTCTACACGGCATCAACCAAGTAGCCAACCAACTGGTTGGCAACGCACGCACGCTGACCAAGGGCGTTGGAAGGTCATGCAAAATTTGGTTGGCAACCACTGTCTACACGGTCGGGCACGGGCGCTTCCGACCAAGGTGACCTTTGTTTTTGGCTTGGTTGGCGACCGTGTAGCACAGGCTTTCGACTTCAATTCAATTCAATTTTTATGTTTATAGCTCCATCGATGAACATTCGATGATTTTGCCAATGTCAAGGAAGTTGATGATAGTCGGTTTACTATTATGAACTTGCTTCATCGACACTATGACACTTATGACAGACGTCAGTTGATTTGACTCATGGCTGACAGTGACAAGTGACAGTTAAAAACAGGTTCAATTACTTCAATTCAACAGTCACAAAATTATGTGGTACTTTTATTTTCACATAAAGTGGGGTTTTTAAAGCAGTAAATATGAGTTCTGAAGGTAAATATTAATAAAAAGTCACTAGACACAATTATTTATTCTATAAAGTGGACAAAATTTTAATGAGCCTACTTCTGAATTTTTCGGTCCTTGTTTTTGTAAATAAATCGACACGTTTTTACTGTAATTCAGGCAAATTTGTGGTTACTGATCAGTAAATTACTTTTGTAAGCACCACACAGTTTTGTTTCTTCAATTACAAAGAGATACGATTGTTATTAGCTGACCCCCGCGGCTTCGCACCCGTCAACTGGCTTTCTATCAACCTGTACCATCTACCGATCAACCTACCTATCCTACCCTACCCTACCAATTTGTTAAACTATTTATTTTAATAAGAAATAATACTACAATAGGAATGTAGTTTATTTATATAAAAAAAAAAAACTACCATAGGAATGTAACCAACTTTTGTTACTACTGGTGATCTAATTAAATTTTAGAACACAAAAACTGCTATTGTGATTTAACTGTGATAGTGAGATATATTCTCTTGCAGTCTTTTTTGTAGGTAATAATGTACTTTAATCATGTAGTACATAATTTTTTATGTATCATCTATAGTTTTCTCAACACACGCGAAATAATGAATTATATAGACAAAATTTTGCTACTTTGGGTTACATTATTGCAATTTTCATAAGGATAAGAAAATTAAATTTAGCCTATGTTACTCAGGAATAATGTAGCTTTCCATAGGCAAATGAATTTTTAAAATCGGTCCTGTAGTTTCTGAGCCTATTCGGTTCAAACAAACAAATTATATCTAGTGTTACTGAAGAGGAGAAACTATATTCTAATGGTATAAACAATGTGTCCGGACCTGTAGTAATAAAACTTTAAATTTGTAAAATACACTTAATTTTATAGATAAAAACACCACAGTGTTTAAAAAAATCTGTTTAAAGAATATATTCTCATAAGAACAATACATATGTTCACTTACAATGAGATACAAAGTAATTGTTTATATCTAAATAAATACATTTTGCCTCTGATGCATGTTGGTGAAGTTATACAAAACAAATATATAGGAAGTATGTAATTGCTAACATTTAATATGCGGTATGACTACATTTCATTAACGTAATTTCTCAGTTTTAGTTTAAATCTGTTAATATTATCACAATCTTTTACATCATTTGGTAGGTCGTTAAACAGCTGTGCTCCTTCGAACAATATGGTTTTTTACCGTAGTTTGTCCGAGGTTGTCTTCGTTGTAATTGATTTTTATTTCTTAGGTTGTATGATATTGTTTTTTTGTGTAAAATTAGCTTTAATTGTACGCTGTTTGTGGTGATTTTTTTTATTAGAATGCAGGTACCGTATGTGTATAGTTGTTTGAGATTTAATAATTTGGTCTTTTCAAATATTGTTTTAGTTGGAGTAAGGTAGTGATAATGGTATAATGTTTTTATAATTTTGTTCTAGGTTCGTTGTAAAGGCATTAGGATAGTTTATGCGGCAGATCCCCAAATTTCAATTAGGTACTCGAGATGTGATTTTACTAATGAGTTATAAATAATAGTATGTATTTTCCTTGGATTACAATTTGAGATTTTGCATAATGATGCTAGTAATTTGTGTTTACGTTTGACGTTAATTTTGATTTTACATGTTCGATGTGCATGTTCCATGTGAGTTTGTCGTCTACCCTCAAACTGAGATACTTTTGGTAGCTCGATCTTTTTATTATGTCATTGTTTATAGCTTAGATAAAGTACCTATAGATTAAGTACTGGCGTGGCCGCACATGAGACAGCAATAGATAGTTCTAGTGTTACAACAAGAACGAGAACACATAATACCACGAAATCATAGAAAATCAAACAAAACCGAGCTTGTTTGTCAAACCTGCCATTGTATTAGAGTTTGACAAACAACAAAAACCGGCCACGGTGACAAAGACAAAAAATAATCTTTTGTCCTTATTATTTAGATGGAGCTGCCAATTAGCCATCTCGCTCTATCAATCAAGCTCATTTTAAGGCTTAATCTATAGGTACTTTATCTAAGGTTTATAGTAAGAGGCGGGAAGTCTGGTAATGGTTTGTTTTTTGCGGTGAAAATCATTTATGTTGTTTTGGACGTGTTTATTGTAAGTAAATTATATTTAAGCCAATCACTGAGTATACCAAGATCTTTTTGAACATATGTTATAATAGCATGGATATATTTATCGAAATAGAAGAGGCATCTATCGTCCGCGTCATAGTCCGCGTATAAAGTTAGGTGACCCGTTAACCCTATTTTGTTTATATTATTTATATAGATTAAGAAAAGTAACGGACTTAAAATTGAGCCTTGGGGACAGCCGTATGGTACGTTTTTTTATGGAACTAGTGAACTTATCTATTTTAACTACTTGTTGTCTAATTTGTAAATAAGATGTAAACATTTCTAGGGCTTTATCGGTGACCCCTCATAATCTTCCTGCCCTTATCCCATATTACTTGGGGTCGGCGCAACACGTTTGCTTCTTCCATACCGTCCTGTCCCCCGTCACGTTATTAATGACTCCCTTTTCATTCATATCACTTCTCACACAGTCCATCCATCTTTTCTTTGGCCTTTCTCTCCCTCTCCATCCATCCATATTTATATTCATAACTCTTTTAGTAACATGCGTTTCATCCCTCCTCATCACATGACCATACCAGGACAAACGGTTCCCTTTCAACTTTTCTGCCGCTGACGCCACTTTCAAACTGCCTCTAATATACTCATTTCTCACTTTATCAAATCTCGTCACGCCGCACATCCATCTCAACATTCTCATCCCTGCTACATGCAATCTCCTTTTATCCATCTTTTTCACAGCCCAACATTCCGATCCATACAGGATGAAAGGTCTAATCACGGACTTGTAGATTTTCCCCTTTATCGGTGACCCCTATGTTGTTTAATTTCTGGAGAAGTTTATGGTGGCATATGGTGTCGAACGTCTTTTTTAAATCAATAAATACCCCCAATACAACATCCCTTTGATCTATATGCGTTTTGATTTTAGTAACCAAGTCTACTGTAGCTGTAAGAGTGCTAGATTTCGAACGAAAGCAGTATTGTTCGTCGATTGGGAACTTTTTCTCATTTAGGCGGCTGTATAAAACACGCTCATTTTTTTGATAATACAGGTAAAACCGACCGTAGTTGCCTGAATCAGTTCTACTGCCCGATTTAAAAATAGGGCTGACTTTGGCAACTTTAAGCGTTTTCTGAAAAATGCCGCGCATCAGACATTCGTTTATGCAGTTCGTTAATTTTGGAACAATTATATTTTTGAGGCATTTGGTAACCTTGGTACTGATACAATCTATCCCAGTACTTATATTACTATCTAGACCGTCAATTATTTTAGAAATTTCGTGGGCAGTGCAGTCAAAAAAAAATTATTATATATTGCATTGCCTAAAACACTGCAAAAATTATAAGGCAAAAATGTGCAGGGGTTCTCTTTAGGCAATAATAAAATAAAAACTACCTAATTTGCTTAGAGTTGTGATTCATTTTTCAATGTGTAGATAATCTCAAAGACTAACAAAAAAGGCATGTGTTAATCCCTAAATGCAAAATCTTGGCAAATTACATTTAAAATTTTACTTTTATGGCTCAATACAAAATAATATTAAATGTACGGCTCTGTGAAACCTAGGTCTAAAGTTATAGTTGTAAGACTATGTGGATATTGTAATAAGTAACACTGGTACTAAAATTGCTCTATCTTTGAGGGAGTGGTGATTTAACCCCTTATGTGGGGTGTTTTTAGGGTTCCGTACCTCGAAAGTAAAAAACGGAACACTTAGAGGATCACTTTGTTGGCCGTCCGTCCATCTGCAGACAGATCTGTTAAGACCCTTTTTCTCAGGAACGCGTGGAGGTATCAAGCTGTTAATATCAAATACTCAGGTCTACTGTCCCTTAAAGCTGTGAAAAAATCAAACTTCTAAGCCAACGCAATCAAAAGATACAGCCGTTTATGCCGCAAATTCCCGCAAATTTTCACACTCGCAAGGGAATCAAACTCTACAGGGTACTTCCCGTGAACTCAGAATCTTGAAATTTGGTACGAAGCAACGTCTTATAGCACAGATAAAAGAAAAATTGCCAAAACCGTAAAATTTTAGTTACATCATTTAATAAAAATATTTTTGATAATTTTAAACTTACTACCCCTTTCCTCATGAACGCGTAGAGGTATTAAATTAAAATTCATATCAAATTCTCAGGTCTATAATACCTTTAAGCTGAGGTTTGTACGGAACCCTCGGTGCGCGAATCCGACTCGAACTCGACCGGTTATTTTTATTGATAAAATTCAGTGTATAATAAGGCCGTAAAGGCCTTAACGTTTTACTACAAGTCCGGACAAATTGTATATATTATATTCTATAGGTGCAATAATGTATAATCCAATGATTTTATTTAGGTGACGATATATTGGATACCAAAAACCTGCGGTTTGAAGGAGACTTTGATGATCAAGTGAAAGATATTTTATCTTTTGTGAGGCTGTCTTCAGAGAGGGTGCATGAGCTGAGGCAATTGTTTGATGACCTAAAAGAAGCACTGCATTGTATAGTACCAGGTAATATACATCAGCTTATACTTTGTGTTTCTAGAAACATAAATAAAATGGCATTTTAATATTAAATAAAATGATATCATTCATCATGATCAGCCGAAAGACGTCCACTGCTGGACATAGGCCTTCCCCAAGCGTCGCCACATTGATCGGTCCCGTGCGTCCCGCAACCAGCGGATGAATGATATCATTATTTGCTAGAAATAGGTTTATAATCGATGTTCCAGTTGTGCTGGCCTATTTGGCTGTGTAGTGTAGTGAACAGACAAGTACCGTTACATGTTACTGTTTACTTTATTTTTTTGATACGATTTATTAATTTTATATATTTTTTTTATTATTATTTAAATGTTGTGTTGTTTTTATTTAGTAATTTGTAATACTAACAAAACTATGGACCTTTGAGTCTGCAATAATTTTTATTTTTATTTTTTTTATCTGACTTTCTACAATGGTAATTTTGACTTGCATTATTTTATTGACATTTGCACATATTTCATTATTTTTTAAATTTGATAATCTTGAATAATTCTTTTGAAATGTATTTATAAAGGGTCTTTCAACAAGGACGGGTCGATGTTAAAATTGAATAAAACAAGATGTGTGTGAGATATTAACGAAATTATTTTTGTATTTAAAAGGCCCATTTATGCCAATTATGGATGGAATATGACATCGTTCAAATGTCCGCCGCGGCTTCGTATGGTGGCACGAATCCAAGAGGTCCAATTTTTAATGACTTTGCTGCATAGATCGAGCGAGCGCTACAGATCAATGATAAACAATTTCTTTTGGCTTGAATTGAACAATATGGACGTGAACGACATGTGGTTCCAGCAAGATGGCGCTACTTGCCACACAGCGAACGACACAATCGACATTCTGCATGAACGGTTTGAGGGTAGAGTTAGAGTTCCGCTAGACTTTTTCTTGTGGGGTTTTCTGAAGTCGCAGGTCTATGCCAATAAACCACATTCGACCGTTGCCCTGAAAGCCAACATAACGCAGGCCATCGCTCGGATTCAGCCGGATCTATGCAGCAAAGTCATTAAAAATTGGACCTCTCGGATTCGTGCCACCATACGAAGCCGCGGCGGACATTTGAACGATGTCATATTCCATCCATAATTGGCATACATGGGCCTTTTAAATAAAAAATAAATTTCGTTAATATCTCACACACATCTTGTTTTATTCAATTTTAACATCGACCCGTCCTTGTTGAAAGACCCTTTATATCAGTATTTGCATGCCATTGCCCAAGGCAAACATGACTTTCCATGATATTTTTATTTTAATAACTCTTCATGCTGGCAATTTTTTATGTATGTATGATACTCATGTTTGAGCGAATAAACGAATGATTTGATTTTTCAAATGTTAATGTTATTATGGTGAGTCTACACTAGACGAACCGAGCACGAGACGAAAATTAACGACGAGACGAATTCGTGTAGTGTTGACCGACTTACACAAGCCTTGACGAGCGCGCTTCGAGCATTTGGTTCGTACGCGACTGTGCTCCGCCAATTTTCGGTTTTTTGACGAACAGAAAGGAAGCGATTTGCATCGCGCTCGCAGTGCATTCCTGAATGTGTTGAGTGACAGACTGTAGCCAATTGCTCGAGCATCGTGGAAACGTGGAGAGAAGATGTTTGTTTGCATTTAATCGTTAAATTGGCCAGTTGCTTCTTGACCTCTAAAACTGGTAAAAATATCTAGATTTTGTTGATTGGATCTGTCTTTATATAAATTTCTAGATCCCCATCGTCTTGGTCTTTTAGCGTTTTTACTGACTTCGGCTATAATAATAGCTGCAGCAGCCGCGGCTGCTGCAATAGCAAACTCGTCCATATTCATCTAGAGCCGCGAGTAAACTGCGGAAAACTATGTTCGAGGCAGTGCTGCCAACCCGTCTAAGCAAAAACACGCTGTTAGCTCCTTAAAAAAGCGCTAGAAAGCGCTAAATGGTTGCTGTCAAAAAAGGCCGAATTCGTCTCCAAATTCAAACAAATTATGATAAAGGCAAATCCATTTTTGTTATCATCTCAATGCACAACTTGTAAAACTGACTCAGAATAACTGAACTAATGTGAAACGAATTTAGCTACAAATTAGGTAGCGATGAATCAGTGCCGCCAACTCGAGGAATCCCCACCTCAGAGATTAGAGTAAGATAGCAACATAAGAAACATAGCAGCATTTAAGTGTTCCTAGTTCTAAAATGTTAGTGATTCCTTCCGTGTTACGCATATCACAGAATAAATAATAGTATATGTGCATATTATAATATAATTACAAAAAGCGCTAGATTTAGCACTAGGCGCTAGAACGCGCTATTGATAAAAAAAAGTGCTAGATCTGGCGCTGAAATCGCTAATTTGGCATCTCTGGTTCGAGGACAGTGATCGTTGTAGGTTTGTTGTAAGTCCACACTTGACGCCGCGAACGACGACGCCGACGCCCAGAATGGCCCGCTTGTGCTAGGACTGCTCGGCTCGTCTACCGTCGACGCATCTTTAGAATAGATGTGCATCTGGACCGAGGGCCCATTTTTTAAATCCTTGCGAAACGAAATAAGACTTAAAGGGAAATTAGTTAAAAATAGTAAAAACATAAAGCAATGGGCCAAGAATTTCTTAAACGTGAATTAAAACAGTTATGCTTAAATTACTTGGGCCCTCAATCCAGACGCGTGAATAAACTGGCATAGCCTACATCTCAGAAAGTACTATCTCTGGGTTAATCATTTTTATTTAGGAATTTAGTTAAGAATTTCTTAAATATTTTAAGAAATTCCCAAATCTGTAGAATATGACATTACAGATTTTTGGCGGTTTAGCTAGGGCCCTCAATCCTTTAATGTCTCTACTGAGGAATCTGCAAAACATGAATTTATCTGAAGATATATATTAATAGGACTGTAATATATTTTGCTTAGATACCTCTGTAAATTAGTTAAAAAGAAATAATGACACAAAAGTGAATTGTTATAAAGTAAATGAGAATCGAATTTTACTATAACGTCTGGACTGAGAGCCCAATATTTTCGGCTTTATTGACTAGGTTCAACCTCATAGATTAAGTCAAATTAAAATATATTTTTTTTACTATTTTTTAATTAAAATGTTACATATCGTCCGTTCTTCTAAATGCAATACTTTAAGAGAAAATACATTTTTAATTTTTCATAGGAGAAAGTTTTGTAGGGTACATATGATTTTGTTACTTTTTTGGACTGATCAGTATGTATCCTCATACAAGCTATTTTTAAGCGTCTAAAGTAAATATTTACTGCTTGTACTGTCGGAAGCGACTGTTTTTTTGATGCATTATTTTGAAGGGAAGACAGGTCAATTGTCAGGAAAAGTCATTATTACATGGGTCCTTTTCGGGCGAGGATAAAACAAATCTTTCTTGGTAATGTACTTTTACAAAGTAACTAATTGCACAATGTAATGGAGAATAACGTAAACGACATTTCACTAGGCACGTATTTTTATCTAAACTTACAATCGGGAACTATAACGACTGTATTTCTCTTCAAGTTTTATCATGTTTACTACTGATCAAACTCGCAATCTTTCTTTCTCGATCTCCTTGTGATCTTCTCTTGTTCGCGCCATAAACTAGTGTTATGTCAAGTTAACATCTGTCAGTCATTCGAAACCAAATCTCTCTTCAGAAGGAAATCTTTAACATTGCTGACAAATTTAATAGTGCAGTAAATATTATTATTATCAGTGTTTCTGTTTTGTGATATCGAAGTAAGTTGGTAGGTACCCAGATCGCTTTAATATTGCTTATTTCATTTGAAGAATAATATGCATTTTTCCTGTGTTAATTCATCGTCATCGAGAATTGCTGATTATTGTGTTTTAATTAAGGCATATTTTATTATATTGAACACTTTATTGCATTAACACATACTTGGGAACTGGTATGTAAATAAAAAAATATAAATAATAAAATATAATAATAATATATAATATAATATATAATAATATATATAATAAAATATTTTAAAATATTAGGTGTTATTGAATTTGTTCCCCCGTTGAAACCGGCTGATCTTGGTCACTACAAGGGGCATGGTTTCGTAAACAGCCGCATGGTCTGTTATGATGATTTAATGCTTAGATTTTACAATAGTAGAGAAGAACAACCTATTTATTTACACATTGTGACATATGGTTTGGCTGATCCTAATTTTGAAGAGTAAAGATAAAAAATATTAAAAATACATGACTGCGCTGCTAAAATCACGTACTACAGTTGGGGGACTGTTTTATGGAACACTATTTAACGTCTAAGAGGTCATCCGACTGCAATTCGTGTTTTTGGTAGCGCAGTCGTGTTTTTTTATATTTTTATTATTATTTATTTTTCTTTAATACATTTTAGTGACAAGTTTAATTTTAAAACAACATGTAGATAGGTAGGTACTCATCTGGACTTTAAATTTCATATCCATGTTGTTATAATCGACGACAAAATCTGATTTCATCTTCGAAAATAGGGGCATATAGTTAGCCGCTATTTTTGCATAAAAATTATAGCACTAAAAAATAACATTATTATTTAGCGTTCATAACTAAAAATCAGCATACAAACTTCGCTCACTCGCTTCTTTGAACAAATTTATTAATAATTTAAACTGTTTATTAGAAAATTTGATACAAAAAGTTTGTAAGTAGGTAAATTTTATTTTACAACTAGTTGACCCGGCAAACTTTGTTTTGCCATAAAAACACCAAACATTCATCTACCCTACCTACCCTACCCTAACAACCCTACACTACCTACCCTACCTACCCTACCCTACCCTACCTACCCTACCTACCCTACCTACCCTACCTACCCTACCCTAACTACCTACCCTACCTACCCTACCCTACCCTACCTACCCTACCTACCCTACCCTACCCTACCCACTTAGGGGTATGAAAAATTGATGTTAGCCTATTCTCAGACCTACTCAATATGCTCACAAAGTTTCATGAGAATCGGTCAAGCCGTTTCGGAGGAGTACGGGAACGAAAACTGTGACACGAGAATTTTATATATTAGATATCAGACTATTTTTAGGTTACATTTATGTGAAGTAAATAGTTTTCTTATATTTATACCGATCGTAACCGTTTATTTGAATAGTTGTTACAAATAGTTTGTAATTAAATTGATGTTACGATATCAAAGTATTTTTAGATTATATAATATAAGTGAAGTAAATAGTTTTCATAAATTTATACCAATTGTGTTTTATTCATCGAAATGATTTTGATTGCGACGTCTCTGGTGCTACATATCCTGTCCTTAGAAACAATGACATACGATTTTCCGTCCCAAAAAGTAACAAAATCATATGTACCATACAAAACTTTCTCCTATGAAAAATTAAAAATGTATTTTCTCTTAAAGTATTGCATTTAGAAGAACGGACGATATGTAACATTTTAATTAAAAAATAGTAAAAAAATATATTTTAATTTGACTTAATCTATGAGGTTGAACCTAGTCAATAAAGCCGAAAATATTGGGCTCTCAGTCCAGACGTTATAGTAAAATTCGATTCTCATTTACTTTATAACAATTCACTTTTGTGTCATTATTTCTTTTTAACTAATTTACAGAGGTATCTAAGCAAAATATATTACAGTCCTATTAATATATATCTTCAGATAAATTCATGTTTTGCAGATTCCTCAGTAGAGACATTAAAGGATTGAGGGCCCTAGCTAAACCGCCAAAAATCTGTAATGTCATATTCTACAGATTTGGGAATTTCTTAAAATATTTAAGAAATTCTTAACTAAATTCCTAAATAAAAATGATTAACCCAGAGATAGTATTTTCTGAGATGTAGGCTATGCCAGTTTATTCACGCGTCTGGATTGAGGGCCCAAGTAATTTAAGCATAACTGTTTTAATTCACGTTTAAGAAATTCTTGGCCCATTGCTTTATGTTTTTACTATTTTTAACTAATTTCCCTTTAAGTCTTATTTCGTTTCGCAAGGATTAAAAAAATGGGCCCTCGGTCCAGATGCACATTTAGAATAGAGATAATATTAAAAATAATACACTTTCTTTATTACAAATATTACCTACTTTTTGTCTAACACTAGGTTGTGTTTATTTCGGTTTAGTTTATAATGATCGGGTGCAAATTTACTATTTGGATGCAGTCTAAATAAAAAGTCAAAAACTCCACTTTCAGTCTTTCTGAAGTTGCCGTTCAGGCCTAAGACAGATGGTTAACTGTTTAGATACCGCAGTTATACCCTTAAGGTTACACTAGTCGATCATTCTTCCAGGGGCGGCCTTAACCTCTGCGAGACTCCGGGCGGGCGGCAGATATTTGCGAGGTCCTTGTCCTTTTTACAATGTATGAGTTATACGAGAAATGGAAAACATGGCACTTATTTTTATTATTAACTCTGCCAGCGGCTTCGCCCGTGGGAATGTCAAAAATTAGCCCAAGGAAACATTCCCGGGGCCTATGTACTATTCCAGACTGAAATCTATATCTGTGCCAAATTTCAATCCGATCCGTCCAGCCGTTTGAGCGTAAAGAAGTAACAAACATACAAACATACACACTCACAAACTTTCGCTTTTATAATTTTAGTGTGATTACTCGACCCTTATTAATTACTCGACTCCTATTCGAACAACTTTATTTTATTGTTTGCAAACGATAAAATTTTAAGCTTTTTGGGTTGTAGCGCGAGGCCCCTGCAAGAGCGAGACCCCGGGCGATTGCCCTGTTCGCCACCCCCTAAGGTAGTCTGGCGAATACTCCAGACAAACGTAGTCTGGCGATTACTCCACTGTTTGACGATGTACGTTCAAAATAAAAATATATATTTGAAAGTTATGAGCGTCCAAAGTTCCATATTTCAACACTAAATTTAACGCATCTTTGGGCGGAAATAAATGCCATAAGAACAAGGAAAATTGAAAAAGACCATACAGGGATAGATTAGTAGTTCAACAATGCAAATTATTTTATTTTGATAATATACATTTAGTCGTTTATAAAATTTCGCGCGCTCGTTTTCGTCCTAAACCATCATCCATTTCGCTACAAACTTGCAAATGTGCTAATTCGTACGCGAACTAGCTTCTTACTGTTCATCACAGCATCTATCTCTTTCGCACGTGTTGTCGGATGAGAGCATGCATTTTAACCCCGCGCACAAAATAGTTCGTGCCGTCGACTAGGGAAACCTTAAAATTACAATATTGTAATTAAGCCCCTGGCCAATAGTTGAATAGGAGTATTTATTAGGTGCGTGGTTACACTAATATAGCAATAATTTGTTACAGGTTGCCGCATTGAACCATTTGGTTCAGTAGTGACGGGTCTAGGAATCAAGACAAGTGATGTGGACTGTTTTGTTGCCTTGCCGGCTGGAGAGGCGAATAGAGGAAAAGATATTATCATCCGAGCCAAGAACGTTCTCTACAGATTCCCGATGAAGTTTAGACAGATAATTGCCATAACATCAGCCAAAGTACCCATCGTGAAGTTTCTTCATGTACCAACGCTATGCTGTTGTGATGTCAACTTTAAAAGTCCTGCTGGTGTGAGAAATAGTCAATTAATTGCATTTTTACTGCATTGGGACAAAAGAGTTCTGCCACTTGCTGTCCTCATAAAGTACTGGTCGAAGTTACATCAGTTCACAGGCACGAATCTAATGAGCAACTATGCTTTGATAATGATGGTGATATTTTACTTGCAACTTATGAACATTTTGCCGCCAGTCTGTGAGATACAAAGAAACATGCCCGAAGAGTTAGTGGACAGTTGGAACACTGCATTCGATGAGAATATGACTAGCAACACAAGTAACACTGACACAGTTTATGAACTGATGGGAGGGTTCTTCAAATGTTACAGTACATTCAACTATAAAGATACTGTAATATCGCCGTTTTTGGGACGTGTGATAAACAAGAAATGTTTTGAGAATTTTGATGTTCCTCCAGAGTTTACATTGTACAAAGATGTGGTATCAAAAGATGTTCGTAAACATTTAAAAACCGATACAAAGGTTTGCATTCAGGACCCTTTCGAGCACATTAGGAACTGCTCTGTCGCTCTCACCGATAGATTGGTTGACAGAATTATTTCTCACTTTCAGTTTGCTTCAAAAAAGTTTGAGGAGTGCCCAAAGTTGCATTTTCTAAAAGCAATCTTCACGCAAGACCCGCACACACCGCCTACGGTACGGCATCCTCTAACACGTAGGTGCAAGAAAGCCAGAAGACAAAAGGCAAAGTACCTTAGAGGAGTACCAAGTGAGGCCGAGATGCGTATGATGTATAGTCAATATCAGTTATATTGGAGGGGGGGGAGGAGTAGGGGGAGGGGGAGGGGAAAACGATAAGTAACTCGCTCAAACAAGGAGTCTGAAGTTTTACTACTTTAGTCATAATTAAAATGTACTCACTCTTATGACTCTCAGTATTTTAAATACTTTTTCGTAATATGACAAATATAAATATCACATAAGTAAGGTTTATTTTATTAAACTGAGGAATGTCTTCGTGGTTATAAGGACGAGTTTTGTCCGTACTTGGTTGCGAGTTAGTGTAAGCAAAAGGGATCCCCATGGGAAAAATCGTAATGTTGTATCCTATTTGTTTGTGCACGCATAACGAAGGACGCAGGCCAAGCAGCAAAAAAATTATAAGATTTTTTTAATAATGTACTAAATCACAAGTTTTGGGTATAAATATGTGAATGTGTATGGTTAAACCGAGTTAAACGGGTAGAGGTATACCAAAGAAACGTGTCCAATGTTTCTTAGTGGAGGGCCCCTAACCTAGGGGCCGCCAGTGTATTACCCTTTTTGTATCTCAGGCGCTACTACACCACTGTCTGTAAGTGATTGCTATCAATACATATAATAAATCTGTAGAAAAGTTGTTTTTGTCCATCGAAGATATTTCCAAAAAAATTGCCAGTTTGCTATGGGATAACCAACAGAATCCATTTCCAGCATTTTTGGAATTTTTGTCTGTAGGTATATTTGTGTACGCATCACGTAAAATGTACGAAACCAATTTATATAACTTTTGTACATCAAATGTGTGCGTTCTTACTTAAGTTTTTGTTTAATCGCAATCTGTTAACTCTATCATCAAGAAATGAAATATCACAACACATCAGATACTCAAACAGCAGCCTAATTGCGTAAGTGAATTCTGCAAAGGAAACAAGTCGATTCTTTCAAAGAATCAGAATCATTTCTTTCAACTTTTTCGGTATTGCGAAACTAATTTGGAAAGCTAGCGTTAGCTTTCCAAATCCTCCTTTGAGTTGAACACATACTACTTATGACATCGACGAAAGGGTTTAAGGCTTGTCAAATATATGACATTTGCAGTACACAATACCAATAGTGAAGTTTTATCTCGATTCTTCCGCTTTCATTCATTCTTTTACAATCAATTCTACGTCAAAATATTGGTAATGAAAGGAGTATATGCAATACGAAAAGTCGTTTTTGGAAAGGTTCCACCTTGTTTGCTTTGCAGAATTCACTTACGCAATTAGGCTGCAGTTGAACTCCATATTCGATAGATGGCGTCATTTTCTGAATGGCGCTGTTAAGATTCAACGCGACAGAATGAACCTAGAAAAGCATTGGTAGGTACGTAGGGTAGATAGGTAAGAAGAGAAGGCAGTTGACGGGAGCGAAACCGCGGTCACAGCTAGTTAGTAAATAAGTAGGTATTAGCCTAAGATCTGACTGCAGAAATTGCAGGTATCAGGGTTTTATATTGAACTTAATTTTCATGAATTATGCTTGATAGTAGAATTTATTGATATCTTGTGTTATTATTTTTAGGGTTCCGTACCCAAGGGTAAAAACGGGACCCTAACACAAACCGAAAAAACCGGATTTGTGTCTTAAAATCCGGATTTAAAAAATTTACGAAAATCCGGCTTTTTCAGTTCTTTTCGAATTTAGAAGAATCCGGATTGTAATCCCTAGACCCGTTGGCTAGTGCATTTTCCATTTCCATTTTTTGGTAATTTTGAAAAAATCTGTTAGACATCGCTTTTGTTGAACTAAGCGCTTCGTATTTCTTCACAATGTCGTGAAAAGGCCCCTGTATTGTGAACGATCTTGGCATTTTATTTTTTACCCGACTGCCGAAGGAGGGTAATGTGTTTATCAGTCTATGTATGTATGTATGTATGTATGTATGTATGTATGTTTGTTCCTATGTGGCGTTCTAGAGACCAAACGCGTTGGCCAATTTTGATAATTCTTACGTCAATCGATTCGTCTTAATCCTGCGAGTGTCACTGGCTACATTAAAATTGGAAAAAACAAAAATGGCGGATTTTGGGCGCCATTTTGTGGGGAAAAAAAATATTTTTTTCTTCCAAACCCGTCTTGTGGGGTATCAAAATAATGGGTTTTAAAAGGCAATTTCAAAAATATATAACACTTATATGTTTAAATGTACCTAATTCTAAAAAAAAATAACGAAAAAGTTGTAAATAAAAAAAGGTAATTAAAAAAATCAAAAAACCCGACTGCTTAAAAAGCAAACAAAAAAGACGTAAACAAGAAGAAAATCATGCTGTGCAGTCGGAGGATACATCTGGTTTTGGTCCGCCAGCTCGCGAATAAGTATCCTCCGACTGCACAGCATGATTTTCTTCTTGTTTACGTCTTTTTTGTTTGCTTTTTAAGCAGTCGGGTTTTTTGATTTTTTTAATTAACTTTTTTGTGTTTTTGACCTGGACAAGAAGAACCCGCCAATGGTTCTCGACATCATTAGTTGTAATGTTTGCCAACTCTTGACATCTACATGCACCATTTATGCCGAATATTAATACAACCCGAAAAGAAAAACAGCGTACAAAACACCTATATTGTAAAGCAATACGAAAGTGAAAGAAGTTAATAACAATAATTTAGTTTCAACTGACCTTTGTTGCCAAATATCGGCAATCCGGAGCTTCTTTTTTTTAGGAACTTCTTGACATTGTCAGCCGAAAATACTTTCTACTTTTTACTCACATGGCCACTTGAGCGTCATTTATGAAATGCCAGCAAGTTGGAGTATGACTTGATATCAATACCATGTTTTGTTTTCACAGTATTTTTTAGCATTGAATAGTAGCACCACAATGAGCTTGACTTATATTTTTGAGAAAGTTCCATGAAATAAGGCACACTTTCTGAAAATGAATTTGCATCTTTGCTTGTTTTCCATAAGATGAAATACGCTTGTAAGTATCTATCGGACGATTTTTCGGGCAAGAGGCTTAGAGTAGCCTTTTTCGCTGCCTCTGACACTTCTGGCGGTGTCGAATTAATAAATTCCTCATTTCTTGACGACCTTTTTAATAAAAACAATACAGCGAAAAGAAAAAGCGCGCGGAATAATTTTTACTTGTTCACAAATTAGCGATGCGCGCGCATCAGCGATTTTTTTTTTAGGCAAAGGCACAAAAACAGCCAGTATTACTAATAAAGTAAATTAATATTTTTGTGTTTTGTTACAGATAATAAGTTAAAGTTGTTATTTATGGTCAAGATTAATGAAATTAAAGAATTAAATGTTTATTTATCATATTTTATCTCCCAAAGTTAATTTTATTCATAAAATAAAAGAAACTCGTGCGTTTTACATTACAATAACGCACGATTACGTAATGAGATACAATATGATACTTATTGAAATTAGTGAAATAAGAGACCCTTTACGAGCAAATGTGTTTTAAAGTATATTATATTCTATTCTGTCCAGGTTTGTCTGGAAATATTTAGCCGCAATAACATTAATCAATTAAATAGTAATTTATGTTTGATAGTTAACCCCAAAAGTTGCCAACCTGTGACTTGCGAGTTTATTTGCTAAACCTGTTAACATATGACGGATAACTGAGAGTTAGTTAATTTTCCATACACATCCACGATACAGGAGAAATTCCTAGAGCAGGGCAAAGAAAAAAAAACTGTTTGCGGCCAGATGCGGCCAGGCAACACGTTTTTAGGGTTCCGTACCCATAGGGTAAAAACGGGACCTTATTACTAAGAGTCCACTGTCCGTCTGTCTGTCACCAGGCTGTATCTCATGAACCGTGATAGCTAGATAGACAGTTGAAATTTTCACAGATGATGTATTACTGTTGCCGCTTTAACAACAAATACTAAAAACAGAATAAAATAATTATTTAAGTGGGGAGTGTATTAAAGTTCCCATACAACAAACGTGTTTTTTTGCATTAATGGTATGGAACCCTTTGGAGCCAGTCCGGCTCGCACTTGGCTGGTTTGGGAACTCATCCAATGACCTCTCCCGCTCTGGGTGAAAGGGCATGTCGGACTTTTACTGACTAAAACCCACCCGTGTTCCTTCAGTTGCTCACTTTGTTAACTCTTTCAAATTTATCCGCGACCGGCCAGGCAATCCTGCAGTAATCTATTCGACTACAAAAAATCATTTATAAAAAACCTGCAGATTTTTGTAGTACGATCTCATAGTATCTAATGGGTTTTACATTTAGCTTAAAACCAGTGTTAAAAAACTTTTGTTTAAAAAAACAAACCGACTTCCAAAAAAAACACTGCAAAACGAAAAATAACTTTCTTTTCCGAAGTCGGTGTCGTTGGTACCAATTGTTTTCCGTGTTTCAACACCGACTTCAGAAAAGAAAGTTATTTTTCGTTTTGCAGTGTTTTTTTTTGGAAGTTGGTTTGTTTTTTTGTTAAAAAGTTTTTATTTATCTCTTTTTAGTTTTGATAGGAACTTCCAATTGCCATAAAATTCATATATAGCCAAAGTACATCTCATGACGATTCCAATAAGCCCATACACGACTAGGATACATTGTTTATTTTGGAGTACCCGTGCCTACCTGCCGGCTTCATCATCAGATCAGTTCGATGGTACCATTTTCATCAGCATTATGTATTTATAAGTATTTGCTTCATGATAGTCGTTAAACTATTCGAGATATCTTATAACCCATGACATACTTAGCATTAAGGAAATCTATTGGCCATCTGTGGTCTTCTTCACCAGTTCCACTTCACCAAATGTTACTTTCTGAGTGCAGATGATTGCATTGTTGATAAAAATACCAAAATCGCTATATGTATGCCTATAATATTTGAGGAGTTCCCTCGATTTCTCCAAGATCCCACCATCAGATCCTGACCTGATGACTATGGGACCAACTGGGAAGTATACCCTTTCAAACAAAAGAAGAATTTTCTAATTCAGTCCAGGTGTCTTACAGTAATCGGGGAACATACATAAAAAAAAACATAAAAGATTCCGACGAATTGAGGGTATCGCAAGTTCTCCTATGAGGCGGCTTGAGTACAGGCTGGATCCCCGTCCTGGGATCTGGAGGTGAAGGTACTCGCGTCGGTCGGTCTCGGTTTCGTGTAGCGGTGGCGCGAGGAAGAGCGACCGCAGGTCGAAGGGCCTATGCAGTGACATATGGAGTTGCGTCGGTCTCAGCTCCGCGAGTTCCTGGTTTCGGAATGGCTTTCATGCGCTACCGCCGGCCCCATCACCAACACCATGAAGGCAGTCCGGCCAGTGCTCAACCGCTGGCTCGGGAGGAGGCACGGCTCCCTGTCGTTTCGGGTGACGCAGGTGCTCTCGGGGTATGGTGGCTTCGGGAAGTACCTGTGTCGCATAAACAGCACACGGTCACCACTGCGTCGACTGCCGGTAGGACACGGCGTGGCATACGCTGGCAGTGTGGCGCCACTTGGGAGGAACCGCGCCGTGCTCTCTTCTCAGAAGTAGGCAGTGACCTGTCGCTGCCGGCCGTAGTCGAGTCTATGGTCGGCGGCGAGGAGACCTGCGACGCGGTGGTAACCTTTTGCGAAACAGTCGTCTCGCAGAAGGAGGCTGAGGAAAGGGAGATTTCATCCGCTCACCCGATCCGCAGCAGACGCGCCGGGCGTCGGTGGAGTGTGGACAACGCCCTCTTCCAGCCCCTCTAAATGGGTCTAGGGACGACGGACTCGGGGACGTCCGTCGCCCCCTCCCACACACCAGGACACGAGGTGGCGGCGCGTAATGTGCCCCTCTAAGACGTCGCGGGTGGAGTCAAACACCTCACTCTCCCCCAACCCGAGTTCGCCGAGTGCGGGCCTGCATTAGTCGGGGTTTGTGGAAGTATCGTATGTTCCTGCGGCCCCTGGCGTAGGTGTAAGATGGAACACCGGGGTGGTTTTTAATCAGTAGGAGTCTAACAGACCCCTGCGCGGACATCCAATGAGGGTTTTCCAAACCGGAACAAAAAAAAAGTCATTACCACTTTACCAGGTATATTTTTGGGCGCAGCAAGTTATCATATCATATGACAAGGTTAATAATTATAACTAAAAAAAAACAATTATACGTTAATATAATTACACGTTTATTAACACGTTTAACATAGCTTTGTTAAGGAACCGTTTTTGAAAACATTTATTTATGAGAAACTCCGTATTTATAAGAAGTATCTGGTACTTCGATGCAGTTTTGTTCACCTATAACACCCACAGTATCATTATTGTGGTTGATAACTGGTTCTTTATGTGAATCGGTAACAAGAATAGCTCTGAGAATTCTATCACTAGGCAGATCTTCAAAGATCGACGCCACTGACTTCATAAAATGTTTAAATTTCATCGCGTATTCATATGATACCCGTTCTCCTACGTTTGCATTGAGAGAAAATACATCTTGAATACATAAATTGCTACAGTTTAAATCGTTTCTTATCTTAAGCTGTGTTGTACGAATGAAATAATTATTTAAAAAATGTTTTTTTGGTAAATTGGCTCCATCTGTAAGAGCACTCCTCAAAATAGGACGTCCAGTAAAAGGCGAAACGATATATTCTTCAAAGTTAAACTCGCTGTAGTATTTGAAGAATCCGCCCAGCAGTTGATGTAGATTCTCTGTATTCGTCGTACTGTATGGCAGCTCGTTGAAACCCACGTTCCAGTTGTCGTAAAAGAGGCTTGTTGAATCTTTTTGTAACACATAAACAGGAGGCGCCATGTTTATTTGTTGCAAATAAAATACAATTAACACATATACCGTATAGCTTGATAGTGTCCGAGTGTCCCGACCTGCCAGTCCGTGGATTTGAAGCAAGTATTTTATAAAGCGTGCCAAAGGCAGGATTCGTTCATCTAAGTTGAAGTAATATCGGAAAAGCTTTCTGGCCCTAACCGCTTCGTCACCATACATAAATAAATAAAATACGAGTTCAATGTTGCGCTGTGTGGGAATATGGATAAACGAAACAAGTGTGAATTTAGGCGTATGTACGCCGTTTAAATCTGTGTAAAGTGCAGGTTGTTTCTGAAACAGCTGCTTTGTCTCCTCTATCACGTATGGAGCTGATGAAAAGTTAAAGTTTGGTAAGTGGAGGTTGATGTCGATGTCGCTTGATTTTGTAGCTAGACCTGTAATTGCAGATCCGGAGAGAAACAATTTGAAACCTGCAAAATAACAATAACAATGATATGGCTTGGCGTTTAGACGAGCTAACAGCTTATCAGTAACATGCGTATTCAGCATTTAATTTTGTTTTAGGGTGGGGAAAAAGTTCTTACAGCAAAAATTTAAGATCGAGCGAAGCGATCTTGAAAACACTAGGTAGGGTTGGGCCCTCGCCAAACTTCTGGGCCGCCCTGAAGTTGGTTTAACGAATGCGCGAGGCACGAAACTGTGTTGTTTTTGTATGAGATTTACTACTGCCCAGCCATTGTAGCCAACTTCAGGGCGACCAAGAAGTTTGGCGAGAATTATAATCCCTAATCACTATCTGATGAAGTAGGTAGTAGGTAACTTACCTACCTATACACAGGTTGGTAGTTTTAAAGAATTGAGAGTATTTAAGAATAAATATAGGTTCGTTTTAAGGGGGTTCAGACAACATTCAAAGATTGTTATAATACCTTGCCATCGTTGACTGATTGTGGCCTGCACGTCGTCCAGCACTCGTGATATATGCGTAGGCTCTTGTGCGGACTGCACCTGCGTGTGCAGTATGTGCCGCAGCTGCGAGTCGAAGTCTCCCGCCAGACACAGCGGCGCGCACAGCACCCCGCTCCCGCAGAACACCAACACTGCCACGGTTGTCGCTATAAAGTATTTTTATTCAAGAGTTTTCATGATCTTCATAATGATTATCTACATTGATAGTGAATTAGTGATTGCAAGGTACCATATTTATAATATAATAGAAGTCTTTAAGCCCTCACCTAGTAAACAAGATACGTTGAATCCAATCATATTTGTACACAAAGACACTACGTTTATTTGTACACAACTGCCATGCGAGACGTATTAATAACATTTGAATATGTGAACCGAGGAAGTGACAATTAATTAAAAACAAGTTTTGTTTTTAGATAACAAGAAACACTGTTCAGTTTGACTATTATGTGGTTGGAGAAGGATAATAAATGAAATTCTTGAGTTCAGAAATAAAGTTTATTTATCTGTTATCTAAATAAAATACCTGACATTTCTTACATTAGCTGGGCAGACGACTGGCCGGTGGCCGCCAAACTATATGCGCGATGAACCTCGTATTTTGCAATGCTAGCATTAACGTTACCTACATACCTCACCCCTTTAACAAAATTATACTTTCGGGTCGTTACGTTAGCCTATTTGTTTCCCACGTGGAAAAAAATCGCCCGGTAACCTAATAGTTTCGCCATAAACTTACCATCTCTGCAGCACTAAAAACCTGCCTGATACGATTCTACACGCTGCGCGGAGTCCTAACATAATAACCGTTTGCAGTTCGTCCACCCAAACCATACTAACTGTCAAACGTGCAGTTAATGCGTACTTCAACGAGCAATGCCACCTTTCTACTAACCCGCTGCTTTGAGGGTGGTAGGGTTGTTCTAATTCTTTGTAGATTACGCCTAATAATCTCATAAGTATGTTAAAAAGTTCGGTTTCAAATTGCCTGCCCTGCTGGTTATCTTACTAGGACAACCATGCTCGTAAATAACTCTGGAGACCGTATCAGCTGTAATGTCTGAACCTGGTATTGCTTCAGGCCAACGCGTAAAACGATCTATAATAGGCAATACAATAACGATGGCCGTGTTGTGACCCACAATATCTGTGTGTATATGTTCGAACCTGCTACATGGCGAAAACCTTTGAAATTGTATGCCGATTATCTTTCACTTTTTACCCGACTGCCGATTGCCAAAGTAGGGTAATGTGTTTATCAGTCTATGTATGTATATTTGTTCCTATGTGTCTTTCTCGAAATTAATCGATTCGTCATAACCTTGCGAGTGTCACGGGCTACATTAAAATCAGAAAATAGAAAAATGGCGGATTTTGGGTGCCATATTGTGGGGGCCAAGGAAGGCGGGGTGGGTGTATAGTCACTGGTCAAATTTTGGAATTTATTGTAAGTTGAAAGTGTGGTAAAGTATTTTGAATGATATAAGTTTTATTGTGATTATTATTCTATTACGGCATGTTACTGGATTTATATGTTTCACTTTATATTTAACTAAACTACACTTGTGAGATGTAAACTTTATTTACTGCATGAAATAAAAGGTTATTTTTTTGTTTTTAGGGTTCCGTACCCAAAGGGTAAAAACGGGACCCTATTAATGAGACTCCGCGGTCCGTCGGTCTGTCTGTCACCAGGCTGTATCTCATGAACCGTGATAGCTAGACAGTTGAAATTTTCACAGATGATGTATTTCTGTTGCCGCTATAACAACAGAATAAAATAAATATTTAAGTGGGGCTCCCATACAAAAAACGTGATTTTTTTGCTGTTTGTTTGCGATAATGGTACGGAACCCTTCGTGCGCGAGTCCGACTCGCACTTGGCCGGGTTTATTTAAATTGTGGGGTCCAATTTTTCTTTTCTGCCAAATCCATCGCGTGGGGTATCAAAAAAAGGGTTTTAAGAGGTAATGTCAAAAATGACACTTATATATTTAAATGTACCAAAATCGAAAAAAAAAATTAACTAAATAAAAAGTTATAAATAAAAAAGTTTATTCAAAAAATAAAAAAAGCCCGACTGCTTAAGAAGCGAACTAAAAAGACGTAAACAAGAAGAAAATCATGCTGAGCAATCGGAGGATACATCTTGTTCTGGTCAGCCAGCTCACGAATTTGTAGGTACCTATCCTTTTTTGAACATCCTTTTTTTTTACTTTGAATACATACTCTTGGCCATTCATTAATGTCTTTGTTCATTCCCGGCTAAAAATACCATTGTACGAACATCCGGATGACTGATATTATGAACGCTTTCTAATTCTAATTGCCTTAACTTGCCTGTTAGATAAGGTCTGACTTAATTAAGGTTTGCGTAGTTTTTAAGCAAATATATTGCGAAATAGCAACGGGTAAACTGATCTTTGACTTTCTGTCCTTTACGCACAAACGATGGTTCTCTGTCGGTGCAACGCTGTCTCCCACCGAACAAGACAGTACCGCCTTTAGTTTTCCGATGTCGAGCCTTCCAATTGCACGGTTTTGTGAATCTCCTTCCCTCCTTTCCGAGACTGCGCTAGCATACACGGCTGCCTCGTCCACAGCTGCGTTCACGTATTTCATTCACCGTTCCGCAGTTCCTTCAATTCGGTAGTAATATTTTTAAAAATCCTATACAACGATACCCCACACCATGGGAGAGACGAGTAAAAAAACATCATCCACATTTTACTTACGTGTACAGTAAAAAAAAAATACAGGTGAAAGGTACAATTTCTTTTTTCATGGTTTTATTTTACCACTTTGTCGGCGTAACTAATATGTATATCAATGCCAAATTATAGCTTTCTAGTTCGGACGGACAGACGGACATGGCGAAACTATAGCGGTTCCTTGTTGACTACGGTACCCTAAAAAAGGCAATATTTTTGCTGTTGACACGCTAAGAATAAGTAATGGCGGAATTCGTAGTTCTAGTACCATTGACGTGTGTAGTATCAATAATACTAATCTATATTCATGAATTGTAAATCGATTTTCTAGCCTTGCTTGACTAGTTAATATTTAATGGTTCTAGTATAAATAATTGTTACTATCTTAGGTAGGTATGCAAATATTGTATAGGTGTATTCTGTGGTTTTTTTTTGCGATATTGACACCGACTCCCAAAAATAAAGTTCACTTTGTAGTTTTCTTATTTGGAAGTCGGTAGTATTTTTTTGTAAAAAAGTTCTTTTTTATTTTTCACTTTTTAGTTGAACCTACCTAATAGGCAAGTAGTTAAGTAAGGTAGGTACCTATAATGCCAGAATAGATTACCCGCGAATAACTGAAACTGAATATAACCGGTGAAATGAGAGTGCATCAAGGTGAACTGTACACATCAGAAGATTGTGTCATTATATTAAATAAGGAGAATCTAGAATTCGTGGATAAAGAGGTTTTCCTAGGAATTACGCTAGACTCAAAGTTACAATGGGGTCCAATCTCTTGCAGGGCGGCTAAGTTCGGCAGCTTATACTGGTAAAAAATTGGTAAATTTTTTATTATTATTGGTAGGCTCGCGCTTGACCCCTATCTCACCTGATGGTAAGTGATTAAGAGGTCAACGATGCAGCACGCTTGCCTAGTAGACAAAATCTATTCATTCTTGACTTAAAGACTCCCAGTTTGTAGCTATCAGGAAAAACAGAGGCTTGGCTATTTTAGTTACTTTCATAGTACAATGTCTTATATACCACCGAGTAAATTTTTGGTTGGCTGTTCTGCAAAAACGAGCCATCAGAGCGATATACAATCTCGGTGCGATTCTCTAAGGGAACTGTTTAAGGACATTAACATCATGACGACACTTTATATATTAATTTATTTTGGGAAAACAAACAGTTACACAAAACAATACAAAAGAAAAAAAAAACAAAACAATTGTAACATATGTGTAGCCCACGACGGTATCCACATCTTAATTAAATAATGTTACTAATGCCCACGAATGAGGCTGACAGGTACATAAATAAACAAAGTTAAATGATCAAAATTGAAAAACCATAAAAGAGCATTTAAAAAAATAGAGACAAAATCCAAAAAAATCTTAAACAAAATTCATAGAAAATTCAGCAAATAATTAAAATTCATAAAGTAAGTACTTACTTCAAATTTCAAAAGTAATTAAATTCATAAAATATTTAAAATAAAAAAATTACTAAAATGTCAAAACTAAATATTTTTTTTTTTTTACGTTAATGGTAATTAAAATTCGAATACAATTTAAATGTCAAACGTATATAAAATCTAAAGGATCATTAAGAAAAACTAAAACAGGAGATAAAAATTTAAAAAAATAATCAAGATTCAAGAAATAATAAGAACAATATACACATAAATTGAACCATGTGGTTCAATTTATGTGTATATTGTTCTCATACAAACACAAAATATAAGAAATTCAATCAAATTAGCTAAAACTACAGTTCTTGTTTTACTTATCTGAGCCACTAAATAAGTTGATCAAGGAGATCCTGAACTTACTCGATGACAAAGTAAACATGTCCAAGTCTACAAAAACGTCATTGAAATTTCTACAAAAAAGTCAAAGAAGCGCGCGAAGTCCAGCTTTGGTGCGGCAGGAGGAGACTGTGAATAGCGGACGTGCGCGCACCCCTCGTGCAATGACAGTCCTCGGAACAACGTAGCTTAACTTTTTGGTAAGATCTATGCAGTCATACCTGCCATTACATAAGTCATAAATAAACATAGTTTATCGAAGCCATACTCGTACATACGGAAACCGTTATTTATTATTTTCTGAATATGTTGATTATAGATGCAGTTTAGAGTCTAATGGTATTCCCAAATCCTTTACTGACATAATAACTCTTTACAATATAGCGTTATCTAATGTGTAACTACTATTTACAAAGTTTCTTTTCTTTGTTAATGTAATACACACACACTTAGATGAGCTTAACTGGATTTTGTTTTCTACTCAGTAACTAGAAAATCGTCACTTTGTCATTATATTTATGAAAACGTGAGACGATAACACGAGAAAGAATTTACATCTTTTTAATAAAAACGGCGACAGACATTATTATGTTACTAGCGGCCCTGGCTCAAGCAACTGAAGGAACACTGGTAGGTATAAATCAGTAAGGCCTCTGCCTCGAATCTTGCGGGCAGCGGGTAGGGCGTGCAGTTTCGTACATTTTCAATTTCGAAATTAGCTTACGAAATTGGACTTCTCAGTTTCGAAATTTCGAAATTTCGAAACTGTGGAGCCAACTATAATGGAAAATCAAAAAATACTTGAAATAAACTCAAAAAGCAGAATTTGTAGTCTGGAGAGGTGCCTAAGTGCAATTTATATTCAAACAAAGTGATTTTTTTCTATTACAAATACTTCGACGATAGCAACCAGCTTTCCGAGCTCGGACGCCAAGAGGCGTTCGGTCAGCGTTGATTCGCGAGCTGGGATTAAAGATAGTTACAGATAGCGCCTCATAAAATTGAGGCGCTGCCGAAGAGTAGAGAGCCATCCAGCTCGTTAGTAACAATAGGAGATGCGCAAGTCCACTAGTTTGGTTTAACCATGTACGTCGGGGCTTCGAAAAACATTTCGAGCTCCTTTTGTCCCGTATTGGGAGGCCAGTGGGTGTTTTGCATAGACTGCTGCCTAATCTCGGAGGCAGAAATAGACTGTCATATGTCCGATGCTGCAGGACTAAAATCAGCCTGTAGCGGAAAATGGTCATTTGAATAGCACGTATGGCTGAAAAGAGCGGAGTGCATCTCCTACAGGCATATTCAGGTACTGATCGGGCACGGTTGCTTCGGTGAGTACCTGAATAGGATTGAGTGATAGGTCACGGTAAATTGCCATCATTGTAGAGGAAACTTGGATTCTGCACGGCACACGCTCGAGGAGTGCCCTCTTAGGCCTTTGTGCGGTGGGTCTTAGTCGCCAGGATCGGGCGAGCCCTGTCTCTGCCAATATTAGTGAGGAATATGCTGGCGGAGACAGAAAACTAGAGTGAAATAGCCACCGAGTGGAATCGTGAGAAAAAAAAAAATACAGGTGAAAGGTACGATTTCTTTTTTCATGGTTTTATTTTACCACTTTGTCGGCGTAACTAATATGTATATCAATGCCAAATTATAGCTTTCTAGTTCGGACGGACAGATGGACATGGCGAAACTATAACGGTTCCTTGTTGACTACGGTACCCTAAAAAAGGCAATATTTTTGCTGTTAACACGCTAAGAATAAGTAATGGCGGAATTCGTAGTTCTAGTACCATTGACGTGTGTGGTATCAATAATACTAATCTATATTCATGAATTGTAAATCGATTTTCTAGCCTTGCTTGACTAGTTAATATTTAATGGTTCTAGTATAAATAATTGTTACTATCTTAGGTAGGTATGCAAATATTGTATAGGTGTATTCTGTGGTTTTTTTTTGCGATATTGACACCGACTCCCAAAAATAAAGTTCACTTTGTAGTTTTCTTATTTGGAAGTCGGTAGTATTTTTTTGTAAAAATGTTCTTTTTTATTTTTCACTTTTTAGTTGAACCTACCTAATAGGCAAGTAGTTAAGTAAGGTAGGTACCTATAATGCCAGAGAAGATTACCCGCGAATAACTGAAACTGAATATAACCGGTGAAATGAGAGTGCATCAAGGTGAACTGTACACATCAGAAGATTGTGTCATTATATTAAATAAGGAGAATCTAGAATTCGTGGATAAAGAGGTTTTCCTAGGAATTACGCTAGACTCAAAGTTACAATGGGGTCCAATCTCTTGCAGGGCGGCTAAGTTCGGCAGCTTATACTGGTAAAAAATTGGTAATTTTTTTATTATTATTGGTAGGCTCGCGCTTGACCCCTATCTCACCTGATGGTAAGTGATTAAGAGGTCAACGATGCAGCACGCTTGCCTAGTAGACAAAATCTATTCATTCTTGACTTAAAGACTCCCAGTTTGTAGCTATCAGGAAAAACAGAGGCTTGACTATTTTAGTTACTTTCATAGTACAATGTCTTATATACCACCGAGTAAATTTTTGGTTGGCTGTTCTGCAAAAACGAGCCATCAGAGCGATATACAATCTCGGTGCGATTTTCTAAGGGAACTGTTTAAGGACATTAACATCATGACGACACTTTATATATTAATTTATTTTGGGAAAACAAACAGTTACACAAAACAATACAAAAGAAAAAAAAACAAAACAATTGTAACATATGTGTAGCCCACGACGGTATCCACATCTTAATTAAATAATGTTACTAATGCCCACGAATGAGGCTGACAGGTACATAAATAAACAAAGTTAAATGATCAAAATTGAAAAACCATAAAAGAGCATTTAAAAAAATAGAGACAAAATCCAAAAAAATCTTAAACAAAATTCATAGAAAATTCAGCAAATAATTAAAATTCATAAAATAAGTACTTACTTCAAATTTCAAAAGTAATTAAATTCATAAAATATTTAAAATAAAAAAATTACTAAAATGTCAAAACCAGACAACTAAAATGTCAAAACTAAATATTTTTTTTTTTTTAAGTTAATGGTAATTAAAATTCGAATACAATTTAAATGTCAAACGTATATAAAATCTAAAGGATCATTAAGAAAAACTAAAACAGGAGATAAAAATTTAAAAAAATAATCAAGATTCAAGAAATAATAAGAACAATATACACATAAATTGAACCATGTGGTTCAATTTATGTGTATATTGTTCTCATACAAACACAAAATATAAGAAATTCAATCAAATTAGCTAAAACTACAGTTCTTGTTTTACTTATCTGAGCCACTAAATAAGTTGATCAAGGAGATCCTGAACTTATTCGATGACAAAGTAAACATGTCCAAGTCTACAAAAACGTCATTGAAATTTCTACAAAAAAGTCAAAGAGGCGCGCGAAGTCCAGCTTTGGTGCGGCAGGAGGAGACTGTGAATAGCGGACGTGCGCGCACCCCTCGTGCAATGACAGTCCTCGGAACAACGTAGCTTAACTTTTTGGTAAGATCTATGCAGTCATACCTGCCATTACATAAGTCATAAATAAACATAGTTTATCGAAGCCATACTCGTACATACGGAAACCGTTATTTATTATTTTCTGAATATGTTGATTATAGATGCAGTTTAGAGTCTAATGGTATTCCCAAATCCTTTACTGACATAATAACTCTTTACAATATAGCGTTATCTAATGTGTAACTACTATTTACAAAGTTTCTTTTCTTTGTTAATGTAATACACACACACTTAGATGAGCTTAACTGGATTTTGTTTTCTACTCAGTAACTAGAAAATCGTCACTTTGTCATTATATTTATGAAAACGTGAGACGATAACACGAGAAAGAATTTACATCTTTTTAATAAAAACGGCGACAGACATTATTATGTTACTAGCGGCCCTGGCTCAAGCAACTGAAGGAACACTGGTAGGTATAAATCAGTAAGGCCTCTGCCTCGAATCTTGCGGGCAGCGGGTAGGGCGTGCAGTTTCGTACATTTTCAATTTCGAAATTAGCTTACGAAATTGGACTTCTCAGTTTCGAAATTTCGAAATTTCGAAACTGTGGAGCCAACTATAATGGAAAATCAAAAAATACTTGAAATAAACTCAAAAAGCAGAATTTGTAGTCTGGAGAGGTGCCTAAGTGCAATTTATATTCAAACAAAGTGATTTTTTTCTATTACAAATACTTCGACGATAGCAACCAGCTTTCCGAGCTCGGACGCCAAGAGGCGTTCGGTCAGCGTTGATTCGCGAGCTGGGATTAAAGATAGTTACAGATAGCGCCTCATAAAATTGAGGCGCTGCCGAAGAGTAGAGAGCCATCCAGCTCGTTAGTAACAATAGGAGATGCGCAAGTCCACTAGTTTGGTTTAACCATGTACGTCGGGGCTTCGAAAAACATTTCGAGCTCCTTTTGTCCCGTATTGGGAGGCCAGTGGGTGTTTTGCATAGACTGCTGCCTAATCTCGGAGGCAGAAATAGACTGTCATATGTCCGATGCTGCAGGACTAAAATCAGCCTGTAGCGGAAAATGGTCATTTGAATAGCACGTATGGCTGAAAAGAGCGGAGTGCATCTCCTACAGGCATATTCAGGTACTGATCGGGCACGGTTGCTTCGGTGAGTACCTGAATAGGATTGAGTGATAGGTCACGGTAAATTGCCATCATTGTAGAGGAAACTTGGATTCTGCACGGCACACGCTCGAGGAGTGCCCTCTTAGGTCTTTGTGCGGTGGGTCTTAGTCGCCAGGATCGGGCGAGCCCTGTCTCTGCCAATATTAGTGAGGAATATGCTGGCGGAGACAGAAAACTAGAGTGAAATAGCCACCGAGTGGAATCGTGAGAAGGCCAACCCCATTCATAGAAGAAGTTATCGTGGAGGCAACCACCTCGATGTAGACACGCCAAAACCCCGCCTTTAACATTTAAGGCAGGTGGAACTCCGGGGTTTCGGGCGCTCAGAGTGGGGTCTCTGTCCGTCCACCGAGTGATCTCAGGAAAGACAGTGACACAGTGATCACGTGCTGCCATCCACAGCGAGGTTCAAGGGAGACTCCTTTATAGGCTCCCCAAGGATGTGTTATTTTAAGAAGTGCTGATGGGATCACCGGTTTGGTTTTAATGAGGTAAAAATACCACACTACCTGTTTTTTTTCCCCAAAAGTTCAGGCGAAGGTTTCCCTCCAATAGTAAATAAAATATTGGCATTCCCAGCAAACAATTTTACACCTTGTCAAAGTATTCCCCTCACTGGCCACCATAAATACAAAGCTTGGTTTTCTTTAAATGGCCGAGCTTTTTTCACTCTTTTTTATTTATTTAACACCATGGTTAGCCTTTGTTTTATTGTAATGTTAGCACACATGATCACAAAAAGGTCCAACGCAACGGTATAATTGGCTTAAGATTTGTATTCAGACTCATTTTCAGATGATCCTCTTTTGGTTTCAATAATAAATTTAATTAAATCCAGTTTCGAAATTTCGAAATTAAGGCTGTCAATTTCGAAATTAATAAACATGCAAATATGGTCCGAAATTTCGAAACTATGAAATTTCGAAATTTCGGAATGCATGCCCTAGCAGCGGGGCAGCGGCGGCGGCGGCGGCGCGGAAGCGGGGTGGGCAACGCAGACCCGTTCTTGAAACCAGCGGGCAGATCGCGCTGTTCCATATCGGTGTCCTCTCAAAAATTGCTAAAATAATTTGCTCTAGCACGGCCATGGACATTTCGACACGTCACAAAAATAGATTGCACAACACTGGAATGCAGACGCGCGGGCGGTCACCGCTTGACTGGCGTGCACCACTCGTTACCCGCGCCCGCGCATATAGGCGTAACATTTTTTTATTCAAATTTATTCCTAACGCTCGATTTATTCTGGGCAAAAGAAGAAGTAAATCCCTACTATAGGGCAAGGAAAAGAAAAGGCGAGTTTTATCGAAATTATGTAGAACAGAGACAATGTCCTGACAAATTGTACGACTACACCAGAATAAGTGTAGAAACTTTTGACTATATTCATGAAGCTATCAAGGGCGATTTGTTAATTAAACTGGTTAATTACTCTTCTATTTTTATGGTTCACATCTTTGCTGTTCCATATCGGTGTCCTCTCAATAATTGCTGAAATAATCTGCTCTAGCACGTCCGAGGACATTTCGACACATCACAAAAATAAAATGCACAACACTGCTATGCAGACGCGCGGGCGGTCACCGCTTGACTGGCGCGCACCGCAGTGTTACCAACCTTTACCCAAAAAAATCCCCAATATTTTTTCTGAATTTCCCTAAAAATCCCTAAATAGTACCTACATAATTATTTAGTACCTAAATCATTAAAAGTTGTTAATTATTTCCAAAACCGCATCATCATCCTGTTCCTCGTTTTCGTTTGACGTCTCATTTTTGAAGTCATACATAACGTTGAAGTTCTTGATCATGTCCACAGTATGATCAAGTTTTACTCAAGATCCATAATCCCGATTTAAGGAAAATCGTACCATCATGATACTCTATACCAATTTAAGGGATAAAATTTAGGGATAGAATGACATAGTGCGTGCACAAAACTGAAAACACACGCTTTGTTTTCGATTTTGCAAGTTTTGTTTGAAATCCCTAAAAAATCCCCAAAAAATACCTGTCCCTAAAAATGTCCCTTTTAACACTACTAGTCCCTAAATTTAGGGACAAAATCCCTAAGTTGGGAACCGTGGCGCACCGCTCGATGCCCGCGCCCGCGCCGCTCCCGCGCCGCTGTTTTCGAGGGCCGGTCCATTTGATTGTATGCATTAGATCTAGTCGCGCCCGCGCCGCCCCGCTGCCCGCAAGATTCGAGGCAGCGGCCTAAAGTCTGACACGCCCTGCCGCTTTACCTAGAGCGAGAAAATTCATTGGATGACGCGTAAGGCAAAAAAGAAATGGACCATTAGTTCAACCAGGTTTCAGACCGGCTAAAGCAGCCTGATCTTTCATGGGGTCCTGTATAAATGTTACAATAAAATACCTCCCCACATTCTAGAACTGGATGAGACGACAATCGAACACAATTATTAGTAGGTCTCCGTTGTCTCCGTCCGCTAAGGAGATGTTTCGTAACTCTGCGTCACCACCGAGTAATCAGCGGTTAATTTAAATTATTCATCGATTAAATCAGAAGAGAGTGGGGAATTCCGAATCGTGAAAGAAATTAAAAGTAAGTAGGTATTTCACAAATAGCCTTACAAACTCAGCTGTAGCCAGACCCACGACGACAACTGCCTATAGAGGCTCCACGAATATTTGTTCCATGCGGGAATCAAATCCGCAATACGCAACGTCGTTGTGACAAACTTGAATACTATCCATGTGATCTTCAGACTAGGAATTTTTAATGTAAACTAAAGCTTTTTAACACGCTTTTATTAGCTTGGGATGTATGTATCTATGTATCAATGTAATGGAATCTTTGAACGTGATTTTCACCTTGTTCAAAACGTCGGGTAGATTTGAAACTTTGCACACTTATCAAGGACCAATGACAATGCAATAATTTAAATAGTTTGTCCCAGTATCCTTACCAGAATCTTCAAGATTAGCGACTTTTTAGTTCAATTTATCAGTAAAGCGTGTTTTATAGTTTTTAGAACTACAATTTATTATTAACTGAATAATAATTTAAACCTTGAATCCTTATTGGTACACAAGCATCCTAAGTTTCGCAGTTCACTTTACTAGATCTTGGACTAACTAGTTTAGGTGTTTTCATGGAATCTAAAACCTTAATTATACAGAAAATTCGTTCAACTGTTACTTTAAATTAATATTTGTTTTCCAAAATGATAATTATAAAAAATATCGTTAGCAAAATGAAAATATACTAAGCGATTTTACAAATAGTGGTTTTAAACTATATGTTCCAAAAAAAAATTAACTTTAGATTATATTAAAATTATGTGAAGACTACATAAAATTAGGTCACTTGATAATTATCGAACTAATTGATAATAGCGCAAAAAGTATTATTTTAAATGAGCGGCACTCAATTATTTGATACTCGGTGTTCGTTTTTGCTTTACTTTCCCCAATTAAAACAATCAAATTACACGCACGTGCATATTATGTATAAATGTACACATTTCCAAAAGTTTTTGTTAGTCTTATACATCGTCGAAGAATGGCTGCACAAAACACATATATTTCACTTGGTAAGTTTTTAGTACCTATATTACGTATTTGAGAAAACAGTAAATTTATTGCGAACACTAGGTAGCTGGTACTCAGCTGAATCCGGTAAGACTGGAAGCCGACCCCAACAATAATTGTGAAAAAGGCTAGGCAGATGATGACTAGGTTGCGGGCCTAAACCTGGTCATACATTTTCAGAACTTCTGTTTGCGTGAGAAAGTATGTGTTATTTGTATCTGTCAGATGTTGTATTTTATTATTCCGATGAACGAGAACTTCACTTATCACTTACTTACTTCACTTATCTATAGCCATGAAATCATCAACCCACTAACTACTAGTCATTCTCACAAAATGTCTGTTAATGATATTATTTTTACTTTGAAGTGTTAGCTGTGTGTGTGTTGGTGTTCTGCGGGAGCGGGGTGCTGTGCACGCCGCTGTGTCTGGCGGGAGACTTCGACTCACAGCTGCGGCACATACTGCATACGCAGATGTTGTCCGCGCAGGATCCTCTCATATCTCGAGCGCTGGACGACGTGCGGGCCACGCTCAACCAGCGATGGCAAGGTGGGTTCAATGTCCAACTTGTAACTAAAAATACATAAAAAGCTCAAACATGTATCATGAGTGTCATCATCAACCTTTTAATGTCCGCATTGCTGGGACAAAGGCCTCCTCTCTGAAAGAGGGAGCCATGACAGGTATACATGTATAGGCAAAAGTATTTATTTATATTAATGTTTTGTTGTTTGCAGGTTACGAGCTCACCCTCATTGGATCAGTAGGTTCAGGTTTAGGTACAATAGCGAGTGATATAGACCTCGCCGTACAGTTACCTAACTTTAACGCCTCATCTGGCTGGTACGTGCTCGAAGAAACAGCAAAATTGTTCAATAAACAGCCTGAACTGTATTCACGAGTAAGATACACACATAACGTTAATTTCATTCATACATCTTTGGCATGTTATCATATTCCCTCGAGCTTAATCGTTGAAATCGAATTTCAAATCAGTGACATGGTTATCGAAGACTACAAACTTATTGGATATTACTTTGGGTTAGATAAAAGGTCCCAGCCTTTGGGAGTCTTTTTGAAATACTGGTTCAGAATTCACGACTTGACTGGTCATGGAAATGGTTACCTACAAGGTTATGGACTATATTTGTTAATAATATTTTATTTGCAACAAATAAACATGGCTCCTCCTGGCTACGTTCTACAAGAAAATTCGAGGCCTCAATATTTCGACGACTGGAATCTGGCTTTCAGCGAGCTGCCATACAATACGACGAATACAGAAAATCTACATCAACTGCTGGGCGGATTCTTCAAATACTACAGCGAGTTTAACTTTGAAGAATATATCGTTTCACCCTTTACTGGACGTCCCATTCCGAAAAATGCTTTTATAGATGTCGACAAGTTTCCTGAAGAATATACTTTATATAACAACACTTTCAACCGCACAAAGCAACTTGCGTTAAAAAATGTTTTGGACACTGAGGTGAGCATTCAGGATGTATTCACGCACGATTTTAACGCTGGAGCTGTGCTATCACACGAACGGGTGACGAAATTCAAATGTCTTATGAAGACAGTGGCAACAATGTTTGAAGATCTGCCTGGTGATAGAATCCTCAGAGCTATCCTGGTTATGGATGAACATAATGAACCAGTTATTAACCATAATAATACTACCGTGGATGGAATAAATGAACGAAACTGTATGAAATAGCAGACCCACATGCGGTGATGACTCATGCATGAACATCTCCAAATTAACGTTATCTTCTCTTGAACCTAAACCTTTTATATGAATTTGAATGTTAATTTTATTAAAATATATATATTTTTGTTTAACGAAGGAACTATTTTTATTTATGCCCTCCATATTCAGCTAGCGGGTTACCCTTATAGCTTAACATCATGCCTTTCTGCTAAGCGATCTACCGAATGTTACAAATAACCCGATGTCACTTTTTGCCGATGATAGCACCGTAACAATTAAATGTACTGATAATCAAAATTATGAAGCTGAAATAAATAATACAGTTAATTCCATTGTTACCTGGCTAAGTAATAATAATCTAAAAATAAATATCGATAAAACAAAATTAATGTTATTTAGTCAGCGTTAAAATATTAATAATAATTTGAATATTCATAACAACAACAAAAAGATAAGTAAAGTGGATGTAAGTGTGCTTAGGGCTCATAATAGATAAAAAAATTAACTGGAAACCACATTTAGAGGAGTTAAGCAAGCGACTGAGTAAATCCGCATATATGCTCTACAAAATCGCTCCTGTTCTAGGTATGAGATAAGATGCCAAACTCACGGCGTATCATGGCATAGTTGGTCGTCTCCTGAGATTTGGTGTTATTCTCTGGGGGAACGCAACCCTCAAAGAGTTAATATTCAGGTCACAGAAGAGATGCATTAGAGCCATGTTCGGTTTAAAAACAACCAACTTATTCAAGCCATTTTTTGTAAAACGTAAAATTTTAACCCTCCCATCTTAATATATATATTTCTTGTGTGCGTGTTTATGTGACTGAACTCCTCCTAAACGACTGGACCGATTTTGATGAAATTTTTTGTGTGTGTTCGTGGAGATTCGAGAATGGTTTAGATTTACAAAAAAAAAAAAAAAAAAAATGGAAAATTAGGGTAGGGTAGGTAGGGTAGGGTAGGTAGGGTAGGGTAGGTAGGGTAGGGTAGGTAGGGTAGGGTAGGTAGGGTAGGGTAGGTAGGGTAGGGTAGGTAGGGTAGGGTAGGTAGGGTAGGGTAGGTAGGGTAGGGTAGGTAGGGTAGGGTAGGTAGGGTAGGGTAGGTAGGGTAGGGTAGGTAGGGTAGGGTAGGTAGGGTAGGGTAGGTAGGGTAGGGTAGGTAGGGTAGGGTAGGTAGGGTAGGGTAGGTAGGGTAGGGTAGGTAGGGTAGGGTAGGTAGGGTAGGGTAGGTAGGGTAGGGTAGGTAGGGTAGGGTAGGTAGGGTAGGGTAGGTAGGGTAGGGTAGGTAGGGTAGGGTAGGTAGGGTAGGGTAGGTAGGGTAGGGTAGGTAGGGTAGGGTAGGTAGGGTAGGGTAGGTAGGGTAGGGTAGGTAGGGTAGGGTAGGTAGGGTAGGGTAGGTAGGGTAGGGTAGGTAGGGTAGGGTAGGTAGGGTAGGGTAGGTAGGGTAGGGTAGGTAGGGTAGGGTAGGTAGGGTAGGGTAGGTAGGGTAGGGTAGGTAGGGTAGGTAGGGTAGATGCATATTAGGTGTTTTTATGGCAAAACAAAGTTTGCCGGGTCAGCTAGTCACTCTATATATTTGAAATAGCAATTTTCATAAAATTTAACCCGCATTTGTTTAAGAAACTATCAGATATGGATAACCGCAATCGGCGCGATAAACATAAGCACAGATTGTGTGTTTTTTTTATTTTTTTTTATTTAATGTAATTTAGTTTAATTCTAAACTCGCCAAACTTTTACGTTTGATGGCGAGAGGCGAGAGATGTGTGAGACAATCCAATATAGCACTAATGCATAAAAGTGGTTTCTGTATGGCACCACGTATATTTAACCACCTGCCACAAGCACTCAGAGATATAACTGTTACTAACCTATTTGAGAAAAAACTAAAGGAGTATTTAGCAGCCAAATGTTTCTATAGTATTGCTGAGTTTCTAATGGAGAAAACATAATAATTCCAATGTAGTGGCCATGTCTATTTCTGTTACCTATTGTAATTATTTTATTTTGAGTTTGAGTTGTGCCGTATGGTGCCGGCCGTAAAGAATTCCACCATCCCATGTCTTCCCGTGGGTGTCGTAAGAGGCGACTAAGGGACAAACCAGAGAATGGGCAGCAGCGTTCTCTGTGCTTCTATAACAACCATACTGCGATCGCCAACCCGCCTGCCAAGCGTGGCGATTATGGCAAAACCCCCCCCATGAATAGCACAAATAAAAAATGGCCCCTAGTGCCCGGCAGCCTGCCTACCCTCGACTACGGTAGCGGTCGAGGTTACGGCATGGCAAGGGGTGCCAAGAATCTCCGGACGGGATCCGGCTACCCCAACAAACACCGACGACTGGACCTGGCAACATACAACATGCGCACACTTCGGACCGACGAAAAGATCACCGAACTCGAAGAGGAATTGAGCAGGTTGCGATGGAGTATTATAGGGTTATCTGAAGTCCGAAGAGAGGGGGAGGACTCGATAATCCTCAAATCCGGCAACCTGCTCTATTTCCGAGAGGGTGACCGGCAGTCCCAGGGTGGTGTCGGGTTTATCGTCCACAAGTCCCTTGTGAACAACGTGGTGAAGATCGAGAGTGTGTCGACCAGGGTGGCGTACCTGATACTCAGAATATCCGCAAGATATTCGCTGAAGGTCATACAGGTCTACGCCCCAACCTCGGCACACCCCGACGACGAGGTAGAGACCATGTATGAGGATATCTCCAGAGCCATGCATGGTTTCAAAACTCACTTCACCGTTGTCATGGGGGACTTCAACGCGAAACTGGGCAAACGAGACGAGGATGAGCTGCAAGTGGGGCAATTTGGAGTTGGACGTCGGAACCACCGGGGTCACCTACTGGCCAGTTTTGTGGCGAAGGAGGGCCTCTATATGATGAACTCCTTCTTCAAAAAGCGTGAACATAGGAAGTGGACCTGGCAGAGCCCCGATGGTGCAACAAAAAATGAGATCGACTTCATCATGTCAACCAGGAAGCAAATGTTCAATGATGTCTCTGTGATCAATTCGGTAAAAACCGGGAGCGATCACCGCATGGTAAGAGGCACATTGAACATTAATATTAAGCTTGAAAGGTCTCGACTGATGAAGTCCACGCTCCGTCCAGCACAGATTCAGGTCCAAAACCCCGAGAGCTTTCAGCTCGAACTCCAGAATCGTTTCGAGTGCCTAGGGAGCTCAGTGGACGAATACAATGACGGGTTCGTGGAAGCTGTCCATACGGTCGGGTCTAAGTTTTTCAAGACCCGTCGTACAGATAGAAACAAAAAGCTCTCCGATCCTACTCTCAAGCTTATGAAGGAGAGGCGTGAGATGATCCTGCAGTCTTCAGATGAGGCGTGCAAATATCGGCAGCTCAATAGACAGATCTCTAAATCCTTGAAAAGAGACCTCCGCCGCTTTAACACCGAGCGTATTAAAGACGCGATTGAGCGAAATAAAGGCTCCAAGGTATTTGCAAGGGATCTGGCTATTGGGCAGAGCCAGCTCACGAGACTGAAGACCGACGATGGCAGGATCGTATCCGCCAAACCGGAGCTTCTGAGGGAGATCGAGACATTCTATGGGCAGCTGTACACATCAATCAGCAAGCCCGTTGCGAGTCTAGCAAACGACCCAAGAGCTAGATTGACCCGACACTATACCGAAGATATCCCGGACGTCAGCCTGTACGAGATTAGGATGGCTCTGAAACAGCTTAAAAACAACAAGGCGCCGGGTGATGACGGAATCACGGCTGAACTCCTGAAGGCGGGTGGAAAACCGGTCCTTAAGGCCCTTCAGAAGCTGTTTGATGCCGTCATACTCGAGGGCAAAACGCCACAGGCATGGTGCAGGGGTGTGGTGGTACTCTTCTTCAAGAAGGGCGACAATGCCCGACTGAAGAACTATAGGCCCATCTCACTTCTTAGTCATGTCTACAAGTTGTTTTCAAGAGTCATCACGAATCGTCTCGCGCGCAGGTTTGACGATTTCCAGCCTCCCGAACAAGCCGGATTCCGAAAAGGCTTTAGCACCGTAGACCACATACATACGCTGCGGCAGGTCATACAGAAGACCGAAGAGTATAACCTGCCTCTCTGCTTAGCGTTTGTGGACTACGAGAAAGCCTTCGATTCGATCGAGACTTGGGCAGTACTGCAAGCTCTCCAACGGTGCCAGATCGACTACCGGTACATTGAGGTGTTGAAGTGTTTGTACAAAAACGCCACCATGTCAGTCCGTCTTCAGGATCAGACCTCGAAACCAATCCTTCTCCAGCGCGGCGTGAGACAGGGAGACGTCATTTCTCCGAAACTGTTCACTGCTGCGCTGGAGGATGTCTTCAAGGTTCTGGATTGGAAGTCGCTTGGCATCAACGTTAATGGCGAGTACATCACTCACCTTCGGTTTGCCGACGACATAGTGGTCATGGCTGAGACCATGGAGAGCCTCAGTACAATGCTCGATGACCTCAATAGAGCTTCCGAAAGAGTGGGTCTTAAAATGAACATGGACAAAACCAAGGTCATGATGAATGCCCATGTAACACCCACTCCTATCAAGATCGGAGACTGTTTACTTGAAGTTGTAGATGATTATGTCTACCTGGGACAAACGATCCAGTTGGGTAGATCCAACTTCGAGAAAGAGGTCAACCGTCGAATCCGACTCGGCTGGGCAGCGTTCGGGAAGTTGCGTGGTATCTTCTCGTCCAATTTACCGCAATGTCTCAAGACAAAAGTCTATGACCAGTGTGTGTTGCCAGTGATCACCTATGGGACCGAGACGTGGTCGCTCACAATGGGCCTTATCAGAAAGCTTAAAGTCACCCAAAGGGCAATGGAGAGGGCTATGCTCGGAATTTCCTTGCGTGATCACGTCAGAAATGATGATATCCGCAGGAGAACCAAAGTTACCGACATAGCCCGAAGAATTGCCAAACTTAAGTGGCAATGGGCAGGGCACATTGCTCGCAGAACGGATGGCCGTTGGGGCCGAAAAGTTCTGGAATGGCGACCGCGAACCGGAAGACGATATGTTGGAAGGCCTCCCATTAGGTGGACCGATGACCTGGTTAAGGTTGCGGGAAGGCGCTGGATGCGAGACGCACGGGATCGGTCAATGTGGCGACGCCTGGGGGAGGCCTATGTCCAGCAGTGGACGTCTTTCGGCTGAAATGATGATGATGATGATGAGTTTGACATTTTAATTAATAATAATAATGTGTATAGTAATGATAATATATTTTTTTTATTGTACTTATCTAATTTAATTGATGTTTAAGCTTAACTACGTTATATTTCATCATCATCATATCAGCCGAAAGACGTCCACTGCTGGACATAGGCCTCCCCCAAGCGTCGCCACATTGACCGGTTCCGTGCGTCTCGCAACCAGCGGATCCCCCGCAACCTTCACCAGCTCATCGGTCCACCTGGTGGGAGGCCTTCCAACGCAACATCTTTCGTTTCGCGGTCGCCACTCCAGAACCTTTCTGCCCCAACGGCCATCCGTTCTGCGAGCAATGTGCCCTGCCCACTGCCACTTAAGTTTGGCAATTCTTCGGACTATGTCGGTAACCCTGGTTCTCTTGCGGATCTCTACATTTCTGATTCGATCACGCAAGGAAACTCCGAGCATAGCCCCCTCCATTGCCCTTTGAGTGACTGTAAGCTTTCTGATGAGGCCCATTGTAAGCAACCACGTCTCAGAGCCATATGTCATCACTGGCAACACACACTGGTCATAGTCTTTCGTATTGAGACACTGTGGTAAGTTGGACTATATAGAAGATATCGTGCAACTTCCCGAACGCTGCCCAGCCGAGTCGGATTCGACGGTTGACCTCTTTCTCGAAGTTGGCCCTACCCAACTGGATCGTTTGTCCCAGGTAGACATAGTCGCCCACAACTTCGAGTGTAGAGTCTCTGACGTTGGGTGGGTGTAACATGGGCATTCAACATCACCTTGGACTATTGGCCCCTGTCTGACCGCTGTTGATCTACACGGCTATAAAATGGCAGGGGATGACTTGCACTGGGCCCTCCCATAAACAGTCGCTAGCACTTTGGTGACTTAGCGCCAACGGGACAACATATACGGAGGTGCTTGAGGAGTGGAGAGGTATGCCACGGCTATCAGGACAATCCTGGCAGTACGGTCAAGATCCCTACCAGCATCTTACTGGGTTAACTGCCTTTCTCCGAGCATAATTATTATGTCCTTTATTTAACTGTTTTCTTACTTTATATTTTTTTTTAAATAAATTAAATATTAAAACATTAAAAAAAAAGTTTATTAAAAAAATCAAAAACCCCGACTGCTTAAAAAGCAAACTAAAAAGACGTAAACAAGCAGAAAATCATGCTGTGCAGTCGGAGGATACATATTCGCGAGCTGGCGGACCAAAACCAGATGTATCCTCCGACTGCACGGCATGATTTTCTTCTTGTTTACGTCTTTTTAGTTTGCTTTTTAAGCAGTCGGGGTTTTTGATTTTTTTAATAAACTTTTTTTATATACAATTTTTTTGTTATTTTTTTTTAGAATTAGGTACATTTAAACATATAAGTGTTATATATTTTTGAAATCGCCTCTTAAAACCCTTTATTTTGATACCCCACACGATGGGTTTTGAAAGAAAAAAAAAATATCCCCCCACAAAATGGCGCCCAAAAGCCGCCATTTTTGTTTTTTCCAATTTTAATGTATCCAGTGACACTCGCAGGATTATGACGAATCGATTGACGTAAGAATCATCGAAATCGGCCAACGCGTTTGGTCACTAGAACGCCACATAGGAACATACATACATACATACATACATACATAGACTGATAAACACATTACCCTCCTTCGGCAGTCGGGTAAAAAAAGTAGAGGCCCACTGGTATCGGGAACAGGGCCCAAGCTACAGGAGCCCCGAGGCTTCAGAGAGAGGAAACTGCTAACAATACGAGCCGTGTCCAGCAGTACTGCTTTCTGGATCACGTCCTTGATCCAGCCGCCTAACGAGAGCATCCTAAGGTGTTGGCCGAGGCTCGTGGCTATTAAGCCATTGGCTGACACGACTATCGGTACAATGATTGCTGTGTCCACATCCCACATGACGACAACCTCGCGAGCCATGTAAAGCAAGATACTTGATTTGCTTATCTTTCTCGGCAACATTGTTGTCGTCTGCATACCCGAAGACACCGTTGGTTTTAGTAGATCATTTATGTGTAGCAAGAACAATATTGCTGAGAGCCCCGACCCCTGTGGGACCCCGCAGTGTATTAAATAAATAAATAAGTAGTAACTAGGTGTTCGCTGTCTCCGTCCCAGCTGCTAAGGTGTTGTTGCGTAACTCTTTGCGTCACCACCGAGTAATCGGCGGTTAATTTAAATTATCAATTGACTAGCGACCCGCCCCGGCTTCGCAAGTGTAGTAGAGCATATTATGCCTACATGTTTTTTTCTTAAGTACCTATCTACCATACACATAATAAAAATGCAACCTTGAAATTTCCCGTCACCGATGTGAGACCCGCGGCTGAGTTTATTTTTGCGCGTTATTTTTATTTTGCGATAACGCCTAACTTAATAATTTAAATTATATGGTGTAATGGATTATTATAATGTGCATAAAATTCTTAAGGTAACTGACGTATTTAACTTGATAAGGATTAATACTGTATCGTAGCTGTTTCAATTACTGCATTGTACATGACCATTTTATAGAAGTTTGAATTGGTATAGTAAGCTAACCTTAAAAGATAGATTTATTCCAACGCGGACTTTTCTGTAGACCTATAAAAGAGAAATATCCCACCATAAATTTTTACGTTATATCTCAAAGGGATTAGGATGCGTTTTTGATGAAAGCTCCCAGGTGGCTAGAACTTATCTGACATGTTCAACAATTTTCGTCATGTTTCAACTAATTTTCACAAAACCTTAACAAATTATAGGTTTTTAGGTTTCTCTCTGTCTATTGGTGAAAACTGCATGAAAATCCGTTCAGTACTTTTTGAGTTTATCGCGAAGAGACAGACAGACAGACGCGGCGGGAAATTTTGTTTTATAATATGTAGTGATTGTGATTAAATCAGGGGAGAGAGGTCGACGGGGAGATCAGAACCGTGAAAGAGATTAAAGCAGTTGTAGTTATTACGAACACACAACACGAATATTTTTTTCCGTGCGGGAATCAAACACGCAACACGCACCGCCGCGCCGCGACCCACTGGAATACAAACCATGGGAACAGGCCAGTAATTTTTTCTACCTCGGGCCAGGAATTTTGAATAAAGATTTTTTTGGAAAACAATATATCACGGGAATTTAAAGTGATGATTTAGATAATTTATAGGGTAAGTCACCCGGGACCGCGGTCATTGCAACACGGGTGAAGTATTTTAGTCTAAGTAATTATTTGTTCGCTTGATCCATTGATATATTAAAAATCATCAATGGCTTGATCATTATGGCTTTTGCTATTAGATCAAATATATATTCTAAACAAGCTGTTCCCCGTGACTTCGTCCACGTGGTTATGAAGATATAAAGTTTAATTATGTTTAACGCAAACTATTTTTATATTTCATTCAACAGAAAATGCCTATTACACTAAGCATCATTTTTTAAGGCACCAATTAGAAAAAAATATAGAGTATTACAAAATTATTTCTTAACTTATGTCTCTCTCATAAATTCTAGACTTGTTAAATTTCAGGACTGTAGTACAAAAAAATATCCGGACTTTCATACAAACTTGCGAGAGTGCTTAAACCTCCTTAATCCGGCCCTGTCGCAAAATTCGTTCTTAGCTGACATCTATTAACTATAAACAACTTCCATGACAAATGTCAAGTTTGTAGCACAATAAATGAAAGACTTTCGTACAAACTTGCGAGAGCCCTTAGACATCCTTAATCTGGCCCTGTCGCAAAATCCGATCTTAGCGAACGTCTACCAACTATTAAACACCTCCCTGCCAATGTTCAAGTTTGTATCACAAAAAAATAAGGAGTTTCATACAAACTTGCGAGAGCTCTCAGACCCTTAATCCGGCCATGTCACAAAATCCGTTCTTAGCGGACGTCTACTAACTATAAACTACCTCCCTGCCAAATTTTAACTTTTTAGCTCAAAAGATGAAGGACCTTTATATAAACTTGCGAGAGCCCTTAGATCCCCTAAATCCGGCCCTGTCGCAAAATCCGTTCTTAGCGGACATCTACTAACTATAAACTATCTCCCTGCCAAATTTTAAGTTTGTAGCTCAACAAATGAAGGACTTTTATATAAACTTGCGAGAGCCCTTATACCCCCTAAATCCGGTCCTGTCGCAAAATCCGTTCTTAGCGGACGTCTAATAACTATAAACTATCTTCCTGCCAAATTTCAAGTTAGTAGCTCAAAAAATGAAGGACTTTCATACAAAATTGCGAGAGCCCTTAGACCCCCTAAATCCGACCATTTCGCAAAATCCGTTTAGCGGACGTCTACTAACTATAAACTACCTCCGTGCCAAATTTTATCTTAATACGTCAAGCGGTTTTCGATATTTCGCGATAGGTGAATGAGTGACCTTTCGCTTTTATATATTTAATAATAGATGAGCGGCAACGAATAGTCTCGCGCGCAGGTTTGACGATTTCCAGCCTCCCGAACAAGCCGGATTCCAAAAAGGCTTTAGCACCGTAGACCACATACATACGCTGCGGCAGGTTATACAGAAGACCGAAGAGTACAACCTGCCTCTCTGTTTAGCGTTTGTGGACTACGAGAAAGCCTTCGATTCGATCGAGACTTGGGCTGTACTGCAGTCTCTCCAACGGTGCCAGATCGATTACCGGTACATTGAGGTGTTGAAGTGTTTGTACAAAACCGCCACCATGTCAGTCCGTCTTCAGGATCAGACCTCGAAACCAATTCTTCTCCAGCGTGGCGTGAGACAGGGAGACGTCATTTCTCCGAAACTGTTCACTGCTGCGCTGGAGGATGTATTCAAGGTTCTGGACTGGAGGGGCCTAGGCATCAACGTTAATGGCGAGAACATCACTCACCTTCGGTTTGCCGACGACATAGTGGTCATGGCTGAGACCATGGAGAGCCTCAGTACAATGCTCGATGACCTCAGTAGAGCTTCCGAAAGAGTGGGTCTGAAAATGAATATGGACAAAACCAAGGTGATGTTGAATACCCATGTTACACCCACTCCTATCAAGGTTGGAGACTCTACACTCGAAGTTGTGGACGACTATGTCTACCTGGGACAAACGATCCAGTTGGGTAGGGCCAACTTTGAGGTCAACCGTCGAATCCGACTCGGCTGGGCAGCGTTCGGGAAGTTGCGCGGTGTCTTCTCGTCCAACTTACCACAGTGTCTCAAGACGAAAGTCTATGACCAGTGTGTGTTGCCAGTGATGACATATGGCTCTGAGACGTGGTCGCTTACAATGGGCCTCATCAGGAAGCTTACAGTCACTCAAAGGGCAATGGAGAGGGCTATGCTCGGCGTTTCCTTGCGTGATCGAATCAAAAATGTAGAGATCCGTAAGAGAACCAGGGTTACTGACATAGCCCGAAGGATTGCCAAACTTAAGTGGCAGTGGGCAGGGCACATTGCACGCAGAACGGATGGCCGATGGGGCAGAAAGGTTCTGGAGTGGCGACCGCGAACCGGAAGACGTTGCGTTGGAAGGCCTCCCACCAGGTGGACCGATGACCTGGTGAAGGTTGCGGGGATCCGCTGGTTGCGAGACGCACGGAACCGGTCAATGTGGCGACGCTTGGGGGAGGCCTATGTCCAGAAGTGGACGTCTTTCGGCTGATATGATGAGCGGCAACCAATTATTATGATACTTCGTGATCGTTTTTGTTACATTTTCCCCTATACATAAGCAATTTACACGCATTTTATATCCATACATTTTGGTATAAGTAAAACGTTCTACAATTTTTTGTTACAGTCTTAGTAGTGCTATATATCATCCAAGAATGGCTGCGCAAAACGCATATATTTCACTTGGCAAGTTCATAGTACCTTTAATACATATTTGAAAAAACTGTAAATTTATTGCGAAGGTTCCAGGAATAAGCATAATCCCAAATTTTTTGAACTAGCAAGGTACCTGTAATCGCGAATGTTCAGTGGCTTGTGCGGGAGAGACCGCTCTGTGTTAGTTTTATCTGTCAGCTGTTGCATTTTATTACTTCGTTGAACGAGGACTTTACTTATCAAAATCAACAATCATCAGTCCACTGCAAGTCACTCTCACAAAGTGTCTGTTAATGATACATTTGCACTTTCAAGTGTCAGTTGTGTGTGTGTTGGTGTTCTGCGGGAGCGGGGTGCTGTGCGCGCCACTGTGTCTGGCGGAAGACTTCGACTCGCAGCTGCGGCACATACTGCACACGCAGATGTTGTCCGCGCAGGATCCTATCATATCTCGAGCGCTGGACGACGTGCAGACCACGCTCAACCAGCGATAGCAAGGTGACTACAACAAACAACTTGTTCCTGAAGCATATATAGAAAGCTAAAACACGTTTAGGTAAGCAAAAGGATATATTTAAGTTATAATTAATTAATTGTAATTTATAGATTACGAGCTTATCCTCTGTGGGTCACTAGCTTCAGGGTTAGGTGCAATAGCAAGTGATATAGACCTCGTCGCACAATTACCAAACTTTAACGCATCAGCTGGCTTGCATGTACTAGAAGAAACGGCAAAGTTGTTCAATTAACAACCTGACCTGTATTCACGACTGAGATATAGGCATAACGTTAATATTATTTCTACATTTTTATCTTTTTACCATGATCCCTCTAAGCGACTTGTCGAGATTGAATTTCATACTGCTGTCATATATATACAAAATAGCAACATTATAAGATACTATTTTGAGTTAGATAAAAGTTTCCATGCTTTGGGAATCTTTTTAAAATACTGGTTCAGAATCCACGACTTGCCTGGTCATGGTGTAGACTACCTACCGGGTTGTGGATTGTATTTGTTAATAATATTTTATTTACAACAAAAGAACATGGTTCCTCCTGGCTATGTATTACAAGTAAATTCGAGACCTCAATATTTTGACGACTGGAATCTGGGTTTCAACGAGTTGCCATACAGTACAACGAATACAGAAAATCTATAGCAACAAAACAATAGCTGGGCGGATTCTTTAAATACTACAGCGAGTTTAACTTTGAAGAATATATCGTATCGCCCTTTATTGGAAGTCCTATTTCAAGGAATGCTTTTGAAGATGGTGACAAATTCCCTATAGAATATACTTAATATAACCACACGTTGAACCGCACAATGCTGCTTGCGATACAAAATAGTTTGGATACTGAGGTGAGCATTTAAGACATATTTGCTGATGATACAAACGTTGGCGATATGCTATCATACGTACGGGTGACAAAGTTTAATATCTTATGAAGTCAGTGGCAACAATGTTTGAAGATCTGCCTAGTGATAGAATCCTCAGCGCTATCCTTTTTACGGATGAAAATAAGGAACCAGTTACCATCCACAATAATGCTAAGACGAAGAATATACACAGACTAGTACGTATAACTATGCAACTTTGGAAGGCCTCCCTCTAGCTAGGTGGTGGATAACCTTACTAAAACGGCAGCGGAAATCCGATGGACGCACAAGACCGATCAGAATGGTGAGCCTTGGGGAGGCTTAAATGAAAATAAATAATAACAAACCACATATATAAATAAATATACATAGCTTTTATTTCAAAAAGAAAGAAAGGTCGGAGATTATGTAGTTTAACGAGATCTGAAAACTAATAATAACAATATCACTTTAACATTATCTTATCAAAAACTTACTAATGATGATTCTCTTGATTCTACAGATATTCTGATTAAGTGACTAAGCCATTGCTGTTTCTGTATACCAAGAGCCTGCGACGATCTGAAATTCGTTATTTGGTAAAAGCTGGAAGTTCCTATGTGTATGTAGCCTTTTATTTTGGTTTGACTTTTTTGTATATTTTATGGACTCTTGAGCTCGAGGCTCTGGGTACCCATATAACAAAAAACACTAATAGAAAGTGCCTCTTGTAAAAGAAAAATTTAGGCATTAAAATCTAATTCATTGGATAGATCAGTATCATCAACTCTGTAGTCCACGTAATACAGTCCTATAATTAAATAAGTAATTACTTACTTATAGGACTGTATTACGTGGACTACAGAGTTGATGAGGTATAGGTACTATCAAGGTTTATAACGGTCGGTTTGCGCCCCCTAGGTCTTTGGGTTTAAGTTTTTTGCATCCCTTGCATCCCTGTATTGCTAAGTTGTGGATGGGCTCCCTAGGACTAGCTGTCTCCTTTCCAGCTGCTAAGGAGTTGTTTCGTATCTCTCTGCGTCACCTCCGAGTAATCACCGGTTAATCTAAATTAACTACCGATTAATTCAAGGGAGAGTGGGGAAATTCCGAACTGTGAAGTACTGAAGGATACTTAACGTTTTAAGCCAAAGTATTTTACAAATACCGATAGCAAACCAAGGTATAACCAGACCCACATTAACTACTATGCATGAATCGAACGCGTAAAACACAGCGCCACAGCCAACTGGAATTATAACCGTATGGATTCCGGACTAGTTAGTTTTAAATCTAAGCTTAAGCTTTTTTTGTTAACTAACATAATATAATTTCAGCTCTTATTGTATTCATAAGTTATGGATGAAAATCCTAAAAATAATAAATTATTTAAAACTTACTGTTCGTTTTTGTCTCACTTGCCCCAATATATATACGATAATTACACGCATGTGCATATATATTTCTCATTTATTTTTGTTACAGTCTTAGTAGAGCTTGATCCATCGTCAAAGAATGGTTGCACAAAACTCATATATATCATTTGGTAAGTTCATGGTATAATATTTGAAGAAACAGTTAATGGCTGGCGCAGCATATTTTTGGCGGTCGCAGACAAGGTGAAGTTTTATAGTTTCGTAATTTCGGACCATATATGCATGTTTATTCATTTCGAAATTGACACTCCTAAATTTCTAAATTTTGAAATTTGTTTTTTTTTTTTTTTTTTTTTTTTTTATTGTATCTAAATCGTTGTGTTGTGTGTGTGTGTGCTGCTTACATTCATCATCACAATCTGCCTTTTAATATATCCATTGCTGGGACACAGGTGTCCTCTCTGTGAGAGGGAATGAGACGTAATCCATCACGCAGATTAGCACGGTAGATGTCACATGTCTTTGAATGTTTGGTTCTTGGTTTCTTCACGATGTTTTCCTTCACCGTTTTGAGAACAGTAGTGATGAAATGATTTACACAAAGTAAAGCGCCTGCCTGGGTTCGCACAACCTACAAATTTTGTAAGTCGCGGCTGGTATCACTGGGCCACCACTGCTCTCTGCTTACATTACAATAAAAGAAAGGCTACCCATGGTATTAAATAAAAAAGAATAGTGAAAGAAACCCGACCATTAAACAAAAACCGCGCTGTATAAGAATAGTGGCCAGCGACGGGTATTTCTTGAAAAGGCATACAATCGTTTGCTGGGAATTCCCTATTTTATACATAAGCAATTTATACGCATTTTATATCTATAAATTTTGGTATAAGTAAAACTTTGTATAAATTTTTGTTACAGTCTTAGTAGTGCTATACATCATCCAAGAATGGCTGCGCAAAACACATATATTTCACTTGGCAAGTTCAAAGTACCTATATTATATATTTTAAAAACTGAAAATTTATTGCGAAGAATTAAGGTTCCAGGAATAAGCATGGTCGCAAATTTTCAGAACTAGCGAACATCCTGTAATTGCGAAAGTTCAGTGGCTTGCGCGGAAGTGACCGCCCTGTGTTAGTTTTATCTGTCAGGTGTTGCATTTTATTATTTCGTTGAACGAGGACTTCACTTATCAAAATCAACAGTCAACAGTCCTCTGCTACTCATTCTCACAAAGTGTCTGTTAATAATAATTTTTTTCTTTCAAGTATCAGCTGTGTGTGTGCTGGTGATCTGCGGGAGCAGGGTGCTGTGCGCGCCGCTGTGTCTGGTGGGAGACTTCGACTCGCAGCTGCGGCACATACTGCACACGCAAATGTTGTCCGTGCAGGATCCTATCATATCTCGAGCGCTGGACGACGTGCGGGCCACGCTCAACCAGCGATGGCAAGGTGACTACAATAAACAACTTGTTCCTGAAGCATATATAGAAAGCTAAAACATGTTTAGGTAAGCAGAAGGATATATTTAAGTTATAATTAATTAATTGTTATTTGCAGATTACGAGCTTATCCTCTGTGGGTCACTAGCTTCAGGGTTAAGTACAATAGCAAGTGATATAGACCTCGTCGCACAGTTAACAAAGTTTAACGCATCAGCTGGCTTGCATGTACTAGAAGAAACGGCAAAGTTGTTCAATAAACGGCCTGACCTGTATTCACAACTGAGATATAGGCATAACGGTAATATTATTTCTACATTTTTATCTTTTTACCACATTCTCTCGAAGAGACGTGTCGAGATTGAATTTCAAACTGCTGTCGTAGATATACAAAATACCAACATTATAAGATACTACTTTGAGTTAGATAAAAGGTTCCAGGCTTTGGGACTCATTTTAAAATACTGGTTCAGAATCCACGACTTGTCTGGTCATAGTGTAGGCTATCTATCAGGTTATGGATTGTATTTGTTAATAATATTTTATTTACAACAAAAGAACATGGTTCCTCCTGGCTATGTATTACAAGTAAATTCGAGACCTCAATATTTTGACGACTGGAATCTGGGTTTCAACGAGCTGTCATACAATACAAAGAATACAGAAAATCTACATCAACTGCTGGGTGGATTCTTCAAATACTACAGCGAGTTTAACTTTGAGGAATATATCGTTTCGCCCTTTACTGGACGTCCTATTCCGAGGAATGCTTTTACAGATGTCGACAAGTTCCCTAAAGAATATACTTTATATAACAACACATTGAACCGCACAATGCAGCTTGCGATACAAAATCATTTGGACACTGAGATGAGCATTCAAGACATATTCATGCTCGATTTAAATGCTGCAGATATACTATCACACGATCGAGTGACGAAGTTTAAATATCTTATGAAGTCAGTGGCCACGATGTTTGAAGATCTGCCTAGTGATAGAATCCTCAGAGCTATCCTTGTTACGGATGAAAATAAGGAACCAGTTACCATTCACAATAATGCTAACGTGGATGGAATAAATGAACAAAATTGCATCGAAATAGCAGACCCACATGCAGCGACGACTCAAATATAACACTTCCTTAAATTCATATATTTCTTTGGTATTTGAAGTGTATATATTTTTAGTTAAAAAAAATTTTTTTTTTTTATATAGCATCTTTCAGAAGGAACTTATTTTATTTATACTCTCCAAACCCTAAACCTGGTTATGCCTAAGTAAACAAAATTTAAGTAAACATATTGAGATGTTGGATATTAGGTGGGTACGTATAACAATGCAACTTAGGAAGGCCTTCCTTTAGCTAGGTGGTGGATAACCTTATTAAAAGGCTGCGGGAATCCGATGGCCGCACAAGACCGATCAGAATGGCGACCCTTGGGGAGGCCTAAATGAAAATAAAAATAACAAACCACAATATAAATAAATATACATAGCTTTTATTTCAAAAAGAAAGAAAGGTCGGAGTGTATGTAGTTTAACGAGTTCTGAAAACTAATAATAATAATATCACTCATTCTCACTTTAACAGTATATTAACAAAAAGTTACTAATGATGATTCTCTTGATTCTACAGAAATTCTGATTAAGTGACTAAGCCATTACTGTTTCTGTATATCCCAAGAGCCTGCGACGATCTGAAATTCGTTATTTGGTAAAAGCTGGAAGTTTCTCTGTGTATGTAGCCTTTTATTTTGGTTTGACTTTTTTGTATATTTTATGGACTCTTGAGTTCGGGGCTCTGGGTACCCATATAACAAAAAACACTAATAGAAAGTGCCTCTTGCATAAGAAAAATGTAGGCATTAAAATCTATTTTTTTTTTTTTTTTTTTTTCTTTGTATAGGCCTGTGTTTGGCCACAATCTCACCGTGGTCAGGGATGATGTGGCCGATGGTGGTAAGCACACAAAGCCTAGAAGGGAACTGGCTCTCAAGTGCTGCTGTCGGAACACACTGGAAGGTGCTTGGCGACAGATTTTCAACTTGAGGGTGGTTGCCAGCCAGGCGGGTACTACAAAGTACCCTACCACCGTGCTATGGTTTCCTCACGATGTTTTCCTTCACCGAAAGCTCAAGCTCATTGTAGGATTCGAACCTGCGACCTTCGTCTCGGTATCCGACGTCACTACCACTGAGCTATCATCGCCTTAATTCATTGGATAGATCTTGCCCAAGATACTGATCTGTTTCCAGGCTGTACTTACTTACTTACTTACAGGACTGTATTACGTGGACTACAGAGTTGATGAGGTTATAGGTACTATCAAGGTTTATAACGGTCGGTTTGCGCCCCTAGGTCTTTGGGTTTAAGTTTTTTGCATCCCTTGCATCCCTGTATTGCTAAGTTGTGGATGGGCTACCTAGGACTAGCTGTCTCCTTTCCAGCTGCTAAGGAGCTGTTTCGTAACTCTCTGCGTCACCTCCGAGTAATCACCGGTTAATCTAAATTGACTACCGATTAAATCAAGGGAGAGTGGGGAAATGCCGAACTGTGAAGTACTGAAGGATACTTAACGTTTTAAGCCAAAGTATTTTACAAATACCGATAACAAACCCAGGTATAACCACACCCACATTTACTAACAACTGAGCATGAATCGAACGCGTAAAACAGCGCCACAGCCAACTGGAATTATAACCGTGCGGATTCCGGACTAGTAAGTTTTAAATCTAAGCTTAAGCTTTTTTTGTTAACTAACATAATATAATTTCAGCTCTTATTGTATTCATAAGTTATGGATGAAAATCCTAAAAATTATAAATTATTTAATACTTACTGTTCGTTTTTGTCTTACTTTCCCCAATATATATAAGATATTTACAAGCACGAGCATAATATATTTCTCATTTGTTATTGTACAGTCTTAGTAGAGCTTGATCCATCGTCAAAGAATGGCTGCACAAAACTCATACATATCATTTGGTAAGTTCATGATATAATATTTGAAGAAACACTTAATGGCTGGCGCAGCATATTTTTGGCGGTCGAAGACTAGGTGAAGTTTTATAGTTTTGAAATTTCGGACCATATATGCATGTTTATTCATTTCGAAATTGACACCCCTAAATTTCTTAATTTCGATACTTGATTTAATTTAAATATTACGTCATCTTTTTTTAAATAATGAATTTTACTATTGTAACGAAAAAGAAATCTTCTGAAAATGAGTCTGAAACTCTGAATACGAATCTAAAACGTGGGGATGAGCGATATTACATCTGCTTACATTCATCATCATCATCAGCCTTATAATATTCCCACTGCTGGGACACAGGTCTCCTCTTTGTGAGAGGGAATAAGCCGTGATCCATCACGCAGACCCAGTTCGGGTTGGTGGATGTCACATGTCTTTGAATTTTTGGTTCTAGGTTTCATCACGATGTTTTCCTTCACCGTTTTGAGAGCAGTAGTGATAAAATGATTTACACAAAGTAAAGCGCCTGCCTGGGTTCGAACCCACAACCAACAACTTTTGTAAGTTGCGGCCTGTATCACTGGGCCACCACTGCTCTAGCTCACTGCTGCACTGCTCAGCAGAGGCTTACATTACAATAAAAGAAAGTCTACCTATGGTATTAAATAAAAAATAGTAGTGAAAGAAACTCGGCCATTAAAAAAAAACCGCGCTTTATAAGAATGGCCAGTGACGGGTATTTCTTGAAAAGGCGTACAATTGTTTGCTGAGAATTCCCTTTTTTTGCTATCACCTTCAGCAGGTGAAACTTGAACTTTTGGAATGTGGTATTTTTATCTCACTAAAATCAAACTGTGATCACTTTGTATGAATATAAAAAAAACCATTCGCACTGAGGCTCCTATGCAGCCTACAAATTTTACCTATTTTTAGTTTTAGTTCAAGCCCAATTTCGTAAGCTAATTTCGTAATTGAAAATTTACGAAACTGCAGGCCCTATCGCAGACACAAGCGCGGATTTACGGTTTCTGAACTTGCGAGGTGGGTTACTCACTAACTGGGAAAATTTCTAATGGCTTGCGCGATATGGACAGCTATGTGCTATAACCCTATGGAAGGGCTATCTGACAGGTCAATAACCATCAGTTTACTGCTGGTTACTCTCTAAAATGACTGTTATATTTTTGCTTTCAAGTATCAGCTGTGTGTGTGTTGGTGTTCTGCGGGAGCGGGGTGCTGTGCGCGCCGTTGTGTCTGGCGGGAGACTTCGACTCGCAGCTGCGGCACATACTGCACACGCAGATGTTGTCTGCGCAGGATCCTATCATATCTCGAGCGGTGGACGACGTGCGGGCCACGCTCAACCAACGATGGCAAGGTTAATATACTGAGCAACATGTTTACAAAGCTAAAACAAGTCCTATACAAGCAAATATTTAAGTTTTAGTTAATGTACCTATTGTTGTTTGCAGTTTACGACCTCAGTCTCTTTGGATCATTAGGCACAGGGTTAGGAATAATAGCAAGTGATATAGACCTCGCTGTACAGTTGCCGAGCTTTAACACTTCAGCTGGCTTGTATGAGCTCGAAGAAACGGCAAAATTGTTCAATAAACAACCTGAACTATATTCACGAGTGAGATACCGCCAGAATGATGTTAATATTGACTCTTCAGACTTCTCTTTGTACCACATCCCATCGAAGCGACTTGTTGAGTTCGAATTTTATGATGGCGTAACGTTTTTACAAAACACCAACATTATAAGATACTACTTCGAGTTAGATAAAAGGTTCCAGGCTTTGGGAATCTTTTTGAAATACTGGTTCACAATCCACGACTTGACTGGTCATGGAGAAGGCCACCTACCCGGTTATGGATTGTATTTGTTAATAATATTTTATTTACAACAAAAGAACATGGCTCCATCTGGCTACGTGTTACAAGTAAACTCGATACCTCACTATATCAAAAACTGGAACATGGGTTTCGACGAGCTGCTATACAGTACGACGAATGCAGAGAATCTACACCAACTGCTGGGCGGATTCTTCAAATACTACAGCGAGTTTAACTTTGAGGAATATATCGTTTCGCCCTTTACTGGACGTCCTATTCCAAGGAATGCTTTTACAGATGTCGACAAGTTCCCTAAAGAATATACTCTATATAACAACACGTTGAACCGCACAATGCAGCTTGCGATACAAAATCATTTGGACACTGAGATGAGCATTCAAGACATATTCGTGTACGATTTAAATGCTGCAGAGATGCTATCACACGATCTAGTGACGAAGTTTAAATATCTTATGAAGTCAGTGGCCACGATGTTTGAAGATCTGCCTAGTGATAGAATCCTCAGAGCTATCCTTGTTACGGATGAAAATAAGTCACCAGTTGTCAACCACAATAATGCTAACGTGGATGAAATAAATGAACAAAACTGCATTGAAATAGCAGACCCACATGCAGTGATGACGATGCATGACACTTCTCCAAATTAAAGTATTGCTTTTTAACTTGAAAATATACGATTTGAATTAAATACTTGTTTCGACTCAAGGAAACCCAAAGCCCAATTGTAATTAACAAAAAATGTCAAGATATAGATATATGTTCAAGTACAAATATTAGCCTTTTAATTCCTCTGAACTTTCATAGTACCTATACATTTTAACGAGTTCTGAATACATGTAATAACATGTAACTTATCATATCATATTAAGATTATTTTACAATTAATGAAAAATATAAGTAAAATAAATGACACCAGTTTACATTTTCTTTTTACTGTTGCCATGAATTTTATGATTGATATTGCTTACTTACATATTATTTTTAAAACTACTCTCAGAAAAATAAATATCATCAAGCAACAAAAAAAAAAAGGAAAAAAAAAAACAATAAAATAAAGGGCAAAGGGTATATTATTATAGCACCCCCAGCCAAAATTTGAATTTGTAGTCATCGGCAAGGAATAATTTCTTCCAACTCCTTGTATCTCAATCACTAGTTGAGAGCCCTCATATCATCCCGTGTATTTAAGAAATCAAAGTGTTTTATTTGATGGACGGGCGTGGTCGCCAAACGCCCGTCCGCCACAATATTGTTGTATTTGATGTTTTTTTCCTTTTTTCTTTTCATGTATTTCATCATCATTATCATATTAGCCGAAAGACATCCACTGCTGGACATAGGCCTCCCACAAACGTCGCCACTTTGACCGGTCCCGTGCGTCTCGCAACCAGCGGATCCCCGCAACCTTCACCAGGTCATCGGTCCACCTGGTGGGAGGCCTTCCAACGCAACGTCTTCCGGTTCGCGGTCACCACTCCAGAACCTTTCTGCCCCATCGGCCATCCGTTCTGCGAGAAATGTGCCCTGCCCACTACCACTTAAGTTTGGCAATTATTCGGGTTAAGTCATGTATTTAATTGATATAAAATATTATTTTTTCTAAGTCACATAAAATCTAATGACACCTAATGTGTCACTTATAAATTTTTATGTTTTAATTATGACAAAACATAGTGTACCTCCTATTTATGTTTGAATGTTTGTATGTCTGTATGTCTGTATGTCTGTATGTCTGTATGTCTGTATGTCTGTATGTCTGTATGTCTGTATGTCTGTATGTCTGTATGTCTGTATGTCTGTATGTCTGTATGTCTGTATGTCTGTATGTCTGTATGTCTGTATGTCTGTATGTCTGTATGTCTGTATGTCTGTATGTCTGTATGTCTGTATGTCTGTATGTCTGTATGTCTGTATGTCTGTATGTCTGTATGTCTGTATGTCTGTATGTCTGTATGTCTGTATGTCTGTATGTCTGTATGTCTGTATGTCTGTATGTCTGTATGTATGTATGTCTGTATGTCTGTATGTCTGTATGTCTGTATGTCTGTATGTCTGTATGTCTGTAAGTAAGTATCTGCCCACTTAGGGAACAGTGCAAGTTTCATCAAAATCCGTTCAGCAGTATTTCAAGATATGGAAAATACAACCAAACTCATTAGCGACAAACAGCACGAATGTTTAAATAAAGTTATTATGAATATTTTGTCAATCCTTTAGGCGGTTTACACACTGCCACGCACCACGCAGCGTAGCGCGTGAATGCTTGTTTCAACGTTGCTTGTAAGTCTCTGTTTGTATAGAAAAAACGCACGCAAGTACGCGCGTAGGTGCGTTTTCACGCAATATGCAGCGTGATGCGTGGCAGTTTGATAATCGCCGTTACCTTACTATAGAAATTGCTTACTTATTAGTCATAAGGCACTAAAACTAAAAAGAGAGAAATAAAAACATTTTTATAAACAATAAACCGACTTCTAAAGAAAAACACTAGAAAGTGCAAAAATAACTTTCGTTTCGGAAGTCGGTGTTGAAAAACGATAAAAACAAGAGATACCAAAGACACTCACAGCCGAAACGAAAGTAATTTTTGCACATTTTTGTTTTCTTTAGAAGTCGGTATATTGTTTGTGAAATCGTTTCTATTGTAGTGTCAACATAAAAAGCATTAGATAACGCTATAAATCGAGCTTAATTGCAGTCCCCAAGTACTACTGGTGCTCATCATCCAGTGCAATAATCACCTTACTCTTTAGGCCCTAACAATATATCTAAACCTTTGGCATGGAAAAGTTTTTCTACATTTGTGAAAAATGTATTTAGCTCGCTACGGAAAAGCTTAAAACTGGTATGTTTAACGGGCTTGGAGCTGTTTTAGACATTAGACAACTTATGAAAGATACCCAATATAAAAATTCTATGAATGATCTTGAATTATGGGCTTGGACAGATTTCGTCTGTGATGCAAAACTTCAAAATTAAATTGTATTGTAGAAGAGCTCCTTTTTAGGGTTCCGAAGTCAACAAGGAACCCTTATAGTTTCGCTCTGTCCGTCTGTCCGTCCGCAGCTTAGCTCAGAGAATCTAAGTACTAGAAAGCTACAATTTGGCATGTATATACATATTAATAATTCCGACAAAGTGGTAACATAAAATCATGAAAAATATTTTTTTTTCGGGTACCTCCCATAGACTTAAGTGAGGATGTATTTTTTTTTAAATAAAAAAATTGAGAGCGCAATATAAGCATAAAATTACTTTCTCTAAAATAACCTGGACAGGTTTCCTGAAAAAGTTAGGGGAGGGTAGGTTGATGAGCGAGGGAGCAGGGTGATTGTATGCATCAAGATTTACGCGTCATGGAAGACGATGTTTTTGGGATACGAATATAATACTGACTATCGCTGGGTAGGCCATTTTCCAAAGTCTAGTTACACACAAGTTTCATAGAACTACATGTTTATTTATTTTCATAAATACATGTGTTTTTTTCTGTTTTGAACGTAGATAATATCTAAGTCTCAGAAACTAGAGATGATCAAAATATTATAATTATATGTATATTTGAACTTAGCTTACTATATGTAGCAGCAAAAGCAAAAAAAAACCCGGCAATAGATTCATTGTTTTAACAATGATGATTGATCGTTCGTACAGAAACAGCTGTAAAGTTGTTTAGTCACTTGAGCAGAAAATCTTTGGAATCAAGAAAATGTAGGATACTAGAGCGAGCGAACAGGGAACCGTAAAAAAAGTTTAGGAGATCGCTAGGTTGTAGCACACCTACTTTACTTACATAATTATAACCTGTGATATAGCGTACCTTTGACGGGCAAAGACGGTTATGATTGTTTTTATTTTGGCCATTCAGAATTTATACAGAAATAGCTGGTAAAAAGGCTAAGGAATGAAGACGAGGGATTAATACGCCTCTTTTCGAATGGGACAAGTTTTCTTTCTTCATTCATGCAATTATAACAAACTCGGTCGATGAATGCAGAAAAGCTTCCGAACCAAAGTAATTAAATTCAAACTCATTTGTTCAGGCTTTATGGCGCCCCCTTGGACACTGGGTTCGTGTTTTTTGCACCCCTTCCCCTTGCGCCCCCGGGTCATCATCATCATCATATTTTCAGCCGAAAGAGATCCACTGCTGGACATAGACCTCCCCCAAGCGTCGCCGTACTGATCGGTCCTGGGCGTTTCGCATAATTTAGATTTTTTTTTCGTACCCTCTGGTATTGCTAAGTTATTAGTAGATCTCAGCTGTTTCCGTCCCAGCTGCTAAGGAGTTGTTTCGTAACACTCTGCGTCATCTCCGTAGTCAGCGGTCAATTTCCATGAACTATCGATTAAATCAAAGGAAAAGGGGTAACTCCGGACCGTGAAGGATACTTACCAATTAAAGCTAAAATATTTCACGAAATTTATTTTAAATTATCAGGTTAAAAACCATAATGTGTTAGTAATACCACTTATAGAAATATAGACTATGTAAGTAATTGACTTTTACGGACAAAATATCGACGAAAATCTCTAAAATAATAAATTATTTGATACTCACTGTTCGTTTTTGTTCCACTTTCCTCTATATATTATAAAATTACACGCAAATTCATGTGCACATATATAAATGTACACATTGCCCATAAGTTATTGTTACTGTCTTAGTGCTTGATACACACCAAAGTATGGCTGCACAAAACTCATATATTTCACTTGGTAAGAAAATTGTATAATATTGATTATAATAAATCAAGGGCCGTATTTCTAATTCAATAGTGCTCGAGTTTGAACAAAAATGTTTTATGGTTAACGCAATCGAACGCCTTCGAGAGATCGCAAAAGATTCCAATGGCGTCTTGTGTTTCTTTCCAGGCGTTAAAATGTCCTTTTTATTTAGGATTAAGGGGCCATATAATTTTAATAATTATAGATCTGCAGACTTTTACAGATATTCATTAAAAAATCTTCTGTTGACTTAAAAACTTTTATATCAGCCTGGTGATATATATGTTGAAACTTTAAGTCTTACATACTCCGAAAGGCATGCTTTTACTTTATTTCTAAGTAAGGAAGAGAGCGCGGGTGAGATTCTTTGGTTTTAACAGGAATGTTGAAAAATAATCAAATTCCTGGGCTATCTCAGCATCTGAATTCATGGGACCATATACACTATCTAAATTAAATTTAGTTTTACGCTCTGTCTCTTACGTCCTTTTTAGGGTTCCGTAGTTTTTTCAAGGAACCCTTATAGTTTCGCCATGTCCGTTTGTCTATTCGCAACTTAGCCCAGAGACGCTTAGTTCTGGAAAGCTATAATTTGGCATGGATATACATATTAATCACGCTGACAATGTGGTAAAACAAAAGCAAGACAAAAAAAAGGTTTCCTGTAGACGTAAATTAGAGATGTCTTTTTTTCTCGTCTGTCCCATGGTGGATCGATGGATAGGCCATTCAAAAATATTACGGGCCCGTGAAAACTATTTATCGATTTAGGGATCCGTTTGCGTATAATTAAGGTTTCAATGGCAATTTTTTGATAGAGTTAACTGTCCCCTCCCTGCCAGCTAAATGGTTGCTACTTTTGGATAAGTGCAAAAATTTACGGCAGTAGTATAATAATATATATAATATATGACGAAATTAAAAGGCAAACTATCAGAACTACAAGTTTACGAGTAATAGTCGCCCAACTTATAAAATGAACTTGGAGAAGTATAAATGTTGTACAAATTCCATTGAAAAATGACTCATACAACGTTGTTAGTTGTGTAAAACAGGAAGTAAATATAAGTTTATGAACCATGTAAAAATATTTAAAAATAAAATCATAACATCCTTAATGATAATTATTTTTATTTTTTGCCTTAATTGACTGGCTTGAGTGGAGATTCACAAGAGCAAACGTGAAGTTAACCCAGTAAGATGCTGATAGAGATCTCGACTGTACTTCCGAGATTGTCCTGATAGCCGTGGTATACCTCTCCACTTCTCAAGCACCTCCGGATATGTTGCCCCCTAGCCGCTACATCACTAAAGTGATAGCGACCCTTTATGGGGGCCTATTAATTGAGTGTGCATGTCACCCCCAGCCATTTTATAGCCGTGTAATTAAACAGTGGTCAGGCAGGGGCCAGTAGTCCTTCTATAGTTTTAGGCAATCGGGCCTTCCACTAAACCTACCAAACCCATCGCCGAATACATTTTTGTTCATATTTTGCAATAGTCCTGCAATAAACGGGGAAATGCCCTTAGCCTTTATAACCGACGATTATCCTTGTGCATTGTGTATTATCGTCGGTTGGTGTCACATTTACTGATACATGCCTCTACAAGTTGGCTGCTTAGTTGCTTTTAAAGGACCGGGACCCCAGGGTCCCGAGATTGTCAAAATGATTTCAAAATTAATAATGTTTACGCTCGAATTACGCATTCGAGTGGCGGCGTTTGGCGTGAGCCGCCGAAACCGTTTAAATGTTCATGAAACAAGAAAAAGCCCTCTACTTATTTCGCATTATTGTCCCGGAACCCTATTACTGCGCGTGGCCCGACAAGCAATTAGCCGATTTTTTTAGTATCTTTAACTATAAAAGTTGCCGGGGGTTTGCGGGAGAGATACAGCTATGCGTTATAACTTATAAGATGGAATCCTCACGGCTAGTTACTCTCACAAAATATCTGTTATATTTTTATTTTCAAGTATTAGCTGTGGGAGTGTTGGTATACTGCGGGAGCGGAGTGCTGTGCGCGCCGCTGTGTCTGGCGGGAGACTTCGACTCGCAGCTGCGGCACATACTGCATACGCAGATGTTGTCCGCGCAGGATCCTATCATATCTCGAGCACTGGACGACGTGCAGGCCACGCTCAACCAACGATGGCAAGGTGACTACAATTTACAACATATGACTGAAACATGTACAGAAATCTAAACATTTATAGGTATGCAAAAGCCTTTTTTATTTACAATTTAATTAATTTTGTTTACAGGTTATGAGCTCACTATCTGTGGGTCACTGGCTACAGGGTTAAGTACAATAGAAAGTGATATAGACCTCGTAGCTAAATTACCTAACTTTAATGCCTCAGCTGGATTGTACGTGTTAGAAGAAACGGCAAAATTGTTCAACAAACAACCTGAACTGTATTCACAAGTGACTTACATGCATAACCTTGGTCATATATCTTCGTTTTTCCGATGTATACACCTTCCCTCCCAGCGAATAGTTGAAATTGAATTTCATACTGGTGACATATCTATCCAAAACAGCAAACTTATTCGATACTACTTCGAGTTAGACAAAAGGTTCCAGGCTTTGGGAATCTTTTTAAAATACTGGTTCAGAATCCACGACTTGTCTGGTCATGATGTAGGGTCCCTACCGGGTTATGGATTGTATTTGTTAATAATATTTTATTTACAACAAAAGAACATGGCTCCTCCCGCCTACAAGTTACAAGTAAACTCGAGGCCTCACTATATGGACGACTGGAACGTGGGTTTCAACGAGCTGCCATACAGTACGAAGAATACAGAGAATCTATATCAACTGCCGGATTCTTCAAATATTACAGCGAGTTTAACTTTGAAGAATATATCGTTTCGCCCTTTACTGGACGTCCTATTCCGAAACATGCTTTTACAGATGTGAAAAATTTCCCTAAAGAATATACTTTATACAACAACACTTTGAACCGCACAATGGAGCTTGCGATAGTAAATTATTTGGACACTGAGGTGAGCATTCAAGATGTATTCATGCACGATTCTAACGCTGCAGATACGCTTTCACACGAACAGGCGATTAAGTTTAAATATCTTATGAAGTCAGTGGCCACGATGTTTGAAGATCTGCCTAGTGATAGAATCCTCAGTGCTATCCTTGTTACGGATGAACATAAGGAACCAGTTATCATCCAGAATAATGCTACTGTGAATGGAATAAATGAAGAAAACTATATCGTAGTAACAGACCCAGATACGTGAAACTTGGTTACCTATCATAAGTTCGAAAAACATTTGACCGAATTTCATTTCACCTAAAACTTTTCAACTATTATCGTTTCGTTTTTTTTTTACTTAATCGAAGTAACGTCTGCCACTGTCTCAGTTGACCTGTTATCAATTAAAATTTTTTCGTTACTCCGACGTTTGACTTGGTCGAATTTTATTTTACCGAAGTTACACTTAGCCGAAATAACATTTGTTCAACATATCAAAATACTAAGTGAGAGAGAAACAGTGGGCGAATACAAATGTTTAAAACAGCGACCTGAAAAAAAAATTGTCGGCGGAGCCCCGCTCCGCGGGGCTCCTATTTCTGTCTGCAGGGTCTAAAGTAACCTAACACGAAGGAGATGACGGGAGCTGAGTTCGCTCACTTCAGCTCCCGTCATCCCCTTCGAACCTAACCTATCCGTGTCGGGGTGCCCTAAATTCCCGAGATCGCTTCGCTCGCTCTTGGACAAATTCTTTGAAATAATTAATTAATAAAAATGTCTAATGCATGACAGCTATTAATTAATCATTTGCATGAAAATTCAAAATAAATACGTAAACACATACAAGACTGCGTGAAGTCGATTTTGCAGCGATTCGTTTCTGTCACTAAATTTTGTAGCACAACATATTGACTTATTATGACATTATTTTAATTTTAAATTGAAAATGCTATCAAGTTACCGGCTATATATTTGTGACTAAATAATATTATTCCCTAAAATGTTCTTTCGGTTTGGTGAAAATATGGCAAATGAAAAAAGATCAAAAGAGGCTTCGGCCAAAAGCAAAAAGTTATTTTGTAAATCGGCGAAATGTAGTTCAATAAAATAATACCAATGGCAATTGATACTTCGATGATCTAAAATTATGTCAAATAATGCATATAGCAAAAAAGACGTCGGTCAATAGTTTTCGGTAAAATGAAATTCGAACAAAAAATTCGGAAAAGTGATCAGTTCCCGTGAAACTTATATATTCATATCCTTCTCTCTTTAATTAAATTTTAATATAAATTTTTCATAACTTATATTCTCAAATATTTTTTCAATTATATATTTTTTTATATACACTTTTAAAAATCTAAATAAATTTATGTTCTTAAAGAATTTTGTTTTATTTATTATACATATGTGTAATATATGGTATAATTAATATAACAACGAATTATAATTATAATTTCGTTTGATGTGAGTATTTTTTTAAAGCTAGAGTGGAAGTCGACCCCAGCATATCTTGGAAGAGGTTAGGCAGATGATAATGCACGTCTGCGTAAACTGTAGTAAAGTAAAAAACAAAGTGAAAGGTAACCATATAAACTGGATTGTGGCGGTAAGATTGGCTAGAGTGGAAGACGACCGCAGCATAGCTTGGAAGAGGTTAGGCAGATGATAATTCACGTCTGCGTAAACTATAGTACACTAAAAAGCAAAGTGAAAGGTAACCATATAACTGGATTGTGGCGGTAAGATCGGCTAGAGTGGAAGACGATCCCAGCATAGCTTGGAAGAGGTTAGGCAGATGATAATGCACGTCTGCGTTAACTGTAGTACAGTAATAAAGTGAAGTGAAAAGTATCCATATATACAACCTTTGTATGTACCTACTAGAATATTTATTTTATTATTTCCTATATTATCTATGGGCTTGGTAATGGCTGCGACTTACAAGTTGTAGGTCGTCGGTTCTAACGCAGGCAGGCGCTTTACTTTGTGTAATCATCGCCACTGCTCTCAAAACGGTGAAGGAAAACATTGTGAGGAAACCAGCATGTCCTAGAACCAAAAATTCGAAGACATGTGACATCCATCAAACCGCACTGGGCCCGCGTGGTGGGGTGGTTTACGGCCCATTGCCTCACATAGAGAGAAGGCCTGCACGCACAAAGGAACCCAAATGGGACTCTAAGTGCAGAAAAGGGGGTTCATCTATGGGCAATATTCCTAAGCCCTATTTAGTTTAGATAATTATCTATTATTTCACGGTGATACCTACTAATAGTAGCCATAAAATACGAAATATATTGCACTGAATTATATTTGTTCTCGGCAATTAAGTAATAAATAACATTATCATAACTAAATATAATTTAATGAATCAGTCATTAAATTATATTTAGTAATGATAATGTTATCATAAAACGTTGAAAGAATTTTCCGAAATCCTTGAGCGTTTCTTTTGTTATTTTATATCAATTGGTTCCTAAGATTGCATTGTTCTTTTGAGCGTCAAATAACCAGTAATATATCGATTTGATTCAACTTGCAGAAATGATTTGATTCAACTACAACTACACTCATATATGATTTATTAGGTACCTACCACCAAGAATATCATAAGACCATCATGGGTACCAGGCGCCACGTAATGACCACTGTAGTGCCATGGTACAGTGGTAACAAAAGCAGTATTATTAGAAGTCAGCCACATATTCTAATGAGACTACACCTCATTCCGGGCGATATTTTAACTGAAAATATAAATTTAAAAACCTACAGCAACAGCATGGAAACAAGAACAGCACCATGGGTACTGCCTACTGAATATCTGGAGACAACTTTAAAGATTTTTTTTCTCAAAGTCATCAATTCATCATATAAATTCGGGGAGAAACTGCACGATTGGCAAAACAAACCACATTCTGCCACATTGCAAGATGTTTGATAACATGAACTTCGAAACAAAAATTATGACTTTAGAGGAGCCGAACGATTTAAGATTATTTTAACAGTGGTAATACCTACTCATAGTTGCCATAAGCCATGCAAAGCTTGCAACAAGTCGCATCATGAAACCGGTTGCGCAGAGTAAAGTTTTGTAACGAAGCCGAATAGCACGACACTATCATCGACAACGTCAGCAACGCTTCAAAAGGCAAGTCACATTAAAAGAAACGAAGGTTTACTTGCCACAGTGCTACTGAAGCAGCTGATGAAGCGTATGTTGTTACAACTGAGATGCTTTCTTGATCAGGGTTCCCAAATAAATCTGATCACTAAATCCGCTGCGCAATTGGGATTACCGCGACGCCAACAAACTAGAATCGGAAGTCACGAAGTGTTGCTCAGTTTAAGCAACTAAAAAACCGGCCAAGTGTGAGTCGGACTCGCACACGAAGGGTTCCGTACCATTATCGCAAAAAGCCCCACTTAAATATTTATTTGATTCTGTTTTTAGTATTTGTTGTTATAGCGGCAACAGAAATAGATCATCTGTGAAAATTTCAACTGTCTAACTATCACGGTTTATGAGATACAGCCTGGTGACAGACAGACAGACAGCCAGACAGACAGACGGACCGCGAAGTCTCAGTAATAGGGTCCCGTTTTTACCCTTTGGGTACGGAACCCTAAAATCAATTGAATCAAAGTTTTTTATCATTTTCAGTTTATGAAAGCTACAAAACAATTATTGAAGACTATCTATCTATACCTTGCCTTGCAGATTGAGCGGCAACAAAATCAACTTTCAACAAGTTTCATCCTTTTTTTTTTTTTTTTTTTTTGCGTGGAGTAATGCTCATGCATACTGCGCTACCACGGGGAGATAGCGCAGTTATGTGGGACTCTAACCCACTAAAACTCCACGGTGTCCTCCTGTGCCGCTTATGGCGGGAACACGGGTACGCGTTAGCACTCACCGCGAACCCGCCGCGGCTGTCCGTCACCGGACCCTCCTCTGGGGATTACCCCCCATCACCGGCGCGCCAGAACACACTGTGCGCCGTGACCACCCCAGGGTCCAACCCAGTACATGGGTGCCAGACGACCCCGTGTATGCCCTTGGTCCCCTTGTGACGGGTCAAGGTCAATGGCCCCGCCACCTACCATGTTTCGGCCGCAGGGGATAGGGAGAGCGGCCAATGCTATACCGACACTCCTCCTCCCCTGCGGCCCCACCGCGTCCGCCATCAGACGGTGGCGACCCCGTCCAGGCCGCGGAAGGTAGGGAGAGCGGCGCACCGCAATACCGGCACTCCTCTCCCGCCGCGGCCTCCAACCCTCAGCCGTGATATCGTATGGGTTTGGGAGACCCCATACGACATCACGGCCCGCCTCAGTTGCGATGTTGCCCAGGCAGCACCGCAACCTACATGTTGGCCGCTACGTCGTCGGCTTATCGGCAAAAGCCCTGACGAGCGGCCCCTCCTCGGGTTCCTCTTCGCTTCACCGTGGGTGACCAAGCCACGGTTACTGAGCCCCCCCGCCTCGACAATGCGGGAACCCACCGGGGGGGGGAACAAGTTTCATCCTAAATCAACTAATTAAATGTGGTGCGAGCCTGCAACACTACACAAAGAATTGCTTCAACGGTGGTGTAGATTTTGCTGGCGTTGAAGTCTAGCAACCTTTTGTTTTTTATTGCGTAAATGAATTCGGCAAGGCCAGGCAAGGCTATTATGGAGGAGTATGAACAATTTTATTGACCAATCACATCGCGACCTTCATGGTCGGATTTCCGTCTAAGTGATCAAATCAAATACATTTATTTACCAGAATGTATGTTTACAAAGTATGATCTTAAATCTATGACGGCCACATTAAATTCTACCATTAAATATGGTGTGCAAATATTAAATGTTAGCTTTTACAATCATCTAAACTTATCTTTATTAAATTAAGAAAATAGAAAGTATTAACAAAAAGGACCTCATGCATTAGGATTTTTATAGAACAAATTAGTAATTAATTGATGGTGATTGATCGATTGTTCATACACTTTGATGGAGTCAAACCCGTTGCCTTGCCGAATTCACTTACCTTCGCAATTACGCTGAAGGTTACCTTTAATATAGCTGAGTCCGTAAATGGTGTACGTTTTAGTAAGTTGAACACTACCTTTAACAAGTCGCGTAAGCATTTGGAGACATAGTGTTTTATTTAAATACTTTTTGTTTCCTTTTGAAGTCGGCAGCATGGACGGGCAAGCTCTAGATAACTTGGCATTTGTGTTTAATGTTTGCTGATATATTATCGTGCGAAGTAGTTTATTTTGATGTAATGATTTAGTGAAATAAATACTCTTAAGTATGTAGAATCTACGTACTATGCCAGATACCATGTCTTATTAACACTTTTTTTCTTGAGGTTTAACGAGTAAACTGTAAAATAATACATTTGTTTGTTAAGATTTTGCTGACATCACGCTTAGCGTGCGATGTATAACATGTATGCCTCTACAGTGGTAATAAGGTAGAAATCTGTATTACTAATCTTGCAATACAAATTAATGTAAATAAGAGATAGAGTTGGGCCCAGTGTGCTTCCCTGTGGGACTCCAAGTGAGATTGTTTCCCTTCTTATGCTTATAAGTAATTTAGTCTTTAAATCAAATTTAAAGTCATTACTATATTAATCTATAGAAAATACATCGTGCCATAGTCAAAGAGAGACAATATTACATGCATTGAATGGTGAAGATATCGAACGCAGCGTGTGAGTCAAGGTACGTACCCATCATAGAGGGTGATACGACGAAATTCTTCGAAATTAAGCTCTACAAAAATAGAGCATTCACATACACTGCTAAGACAGAAAATTGCATTTTATTGGCACAATCAAATAATATCATGTATTTTTTGTTTTGTAGGTTCATGCGACTTCTACGCATGCTTGTTCATTTATTGTTGTTTTCATTCATATCAAGGCGCTACAATGTTTGAAGAATTGCCTAGTGTTAGTACCTAACTTCAAAGCTATCCTTAAGAAAGTATTTCTATTTACGTCCAATTTTAATTTTACAGTTTATTAGTGCAGGACGTACTGGGTTAATTAGAATTAATCGCTGATCATACAGAATTGTATTAAGTTTATTCGACACGCTTTTCCCAGCCTTTTATTTTGATTACATAATCATTTTCTGTCCTTGAGAGCTCTCTGATAGGCTGTAGAGAAGCCTAGTAAAAAAAGACAACCTATTAAATGAAAGATGATATTGACTTTTGCGATTGTCGTTACCTTTAAAAACGTTTGTAGCGCTCCTTTAATAACTTGTTTTTTTTTTCACTTTGACCAACGTTGCGCCATCTAATGGTTCAGCTTTGCATAAGATTCTATAAATTGAGAGCGTCTTTATTCCGCACCATTAAGACGGCGACAGTCGCCAACGACCTTGAGGGAACAAAACTGTAAATTTTGTTGTTTTTTGTACTTTCCTTATTATCTAAAGACTAAAAAAAGCCTTTATTCTAAATGTAGATACTTAAATTGTCTTTGAGATGGTGAAAATTTCATTAAATTACGCCCGGCGGTTTTGATGCGATTTTTGTTTTTTTGTCAGTGTTGTGAACCTTCTGCGAGACAATAAAAAGCTGCTGTATGTATAGATTTGAATATTGTGTTTGATGATGATGCTTATTTTAGATCTGAGCATTGAACAAAATGCACCATAAGCTGCTTGACTTTCGAGTTTCGGCTAAATGTTGGCAATTAACTAAAAGGACGGATTCCGATACAGTCCTGACTCCTATTTTTGTTATGAGTTCATATGGGTGCTTATTGACGTAATGGTGAGTAATGGTTATATCATTGTGTTGTGTCGCAATCTGCCGCTGTCTCGGTGGCAATGTGTTTGTTAAATATGATGTATTGTGGTCAGATCGTTTGCCCGTTATATGTGAATGTAAGTTGGAGTGTTTGACTCCAGTTAGAATAATGCCGAGTATAACTAAAAAAAATATGTGAGGGGAGAATACTAATGACCTTATTACACAATTTAGAATTGGAAGTCAGAAACGTCTTAAATTTATTGATTTTCCAACTGTGGAACGATTTAAAACGAGGTAAGAGGACTCTTGTTTTTGGGTATATAGATAGAGGACGGACTTGCCTAGGAACCAACCACGGTGTTAGGGAGACATAGGGGGATAGCTTTTGTAAACAGGAGGCGAGAGTCCTGTCATTGTAACGATCCTAGAAACGAGTGCTAATCGTTAAATTAATTATAATTTAGTCTAATCTCGTATCAATATTGTGTGAGTGAGTGCTAGTGTGACTGGGTAAATCATTATTCATTTATATTTCATAGGTAGGGACAATTCGCTAATGTGCTTAATTATTCTAGCTTGGCGTGTCCTTGTACCTATATCCGACTGCGCACCTTGGCAGGCAATTGTCACTAGGTTTTGGTCTAGGGAAGCGGTGAAGTCTTCCGTCACACTTTCATACCCTAATCCATCATTATACACTATACCAGAGGTTCCCAAACTGTGCATCGCGAAGCCCCGGCGGGGCGTTGTGGTGCTCCCTCGCGGGCATCGCAGCTGTTGGAACTATAAGATGTATAAAATACCAGCCTGAAACTACAATATACTATTCGATAAATAATAATAGGCACTATTTAATAAATACAATGTAATTCAATTTTAGAGTAATGACGCCCAAGATTATCAAACTCTGTGTACTGAAGATTCGTAGTACCGCTTGATACGTCACGCCTCTAATTTTAGGAAACTGGCTGTTATGCAGTTGCAGTAATTAAGTCGTAGAACAGATTACAAGCCAGCAGTGGACTTTTATAGGCTGATGATGATGGTGGGAGATTGCATATCAATTGAGAAAATTAAAGGAAAGTAACTTTTTCAAAGCAACTAGTAAAAATCGTTAATATATATATTTTTTTTATTAAAAACATTGCCCCACACTAGGAATTTCTTCCTGTATCGTGAAAGCGTTTGTAAACATTTAAACTCACATACACAAGACACCCAGATACGGAACAACGATCTGTAGGCCATACAAATATTTGTTACATGCGGGCATCGAACCCGCGACACGCAACGCAGCAGCCGATCGCTCAACCACTACGCCAACCGTATCGTATAATATCGGTTACCTATCATAAGTTCGTAAAACATTTGACCGAATTTCATTTCACCTAAAACTTTTAAACTATTATCGTTTCGATTTTTTTTACTTCATTGAAGTCACGTCTGCCACTGTCTCAGTTGACCTATTGTAACCTAATACGAAGGAGATGACGGGCGCTGAGTTCGCTCGCTTTGCTCGCTCACTTCAGCTTCCGTCATCCTAATAAAAAAATAATCTAACCTAACCTATACGTGTCGGGGTGTCCTGAATTCCCGAGCTCACTTCGCTCGCTCTTGGACAAATTCTGTGAAATAATTAATTAATAAAAATGTCTAATGCACGACAGCTATTAATAAATAATTTTCAAGAAAATTCGAAATAAATACGTAAATTGAGACAAGACAGATAAAGTAAAGTCGATTTTGCTGCGATTCGTTTCTGTCACTGAATTTTGTAGCATAACATATTGGCAAATGAAAAAAGTTCAAAAGAGGCTTCGGCCAAAAGAAAAAAGTTATTTTGTAAATCGGCGAAACGTAGTTCGGTAAAATAATACCTATGGCAATTGATACTTCGATGATCTGAAATTATGTCAAATAATGCATATAGCAAAAAAGACGTCGGTCAGTAGTTTTCGGTAAAATGAAATTCGAACAAAAAAGATTCGGAAAAGTGATTTCCCAATTTTGGAAGACAGTTTTTCTTCATTCATTGATGGCAAAATTAAACATTTTAATGAAATTTCGGATAGACTCTCCAAAATTAACCTTATTCGGCTTTTACTCTTATTAGGTATTGCTGTTTTGGACCAAATTTTATGTATTTTCTCCGCTCTTCCCCTTTATGGAAGCAGCCAAATCTCTTGGAAAAAATTGACGAAATTATTCGATGCACTCTGACATCCATCTTAAATGTGGCCTTGGATGATCGAGCCCGGATGCAAGCTACACTACCCATTCGCTACGGTGGGCTCGGCATCCGCAAAATTTCTAGTATAAGCCTGCCGGCGTTCCTGTCTTCGGTCCACAGCACTGAAACGTTAAGCAAAAAAAATTTAATCCTTTCACTGGTTAACTGTGAAGTGCCGTGCTCGACCGACGCAGTGTGCGCCTGGAAAGTGGCTTGCCCGAATACGGCGTTGCCCGAGAACCCATCTTCCCAGAGACAGTGGGATGAGCCGCTCTGCAGGTTGGTACGGAATAAACTTATAAATACGTCCACCAATACTGCTGAGCGTGCCCGCCTGCTGGCTGTGGGAGAGTGGGAGTCGGGCCTTTGGCTACAGGCACTACCGTCACTCAACATAAGTACTATGTTGAGTGACGGTAAAAGACGGTTAAATCTCAGAAAATACTATCTCTGGGTTATTATCTCTGGGTCATTTTAATTTAGGAATTTAGTTAAGAATTTCTTAAATATTTTAAGAAATTCCCAAATCTGTAGAATATGATATTACAGATTTTTTGATGCTGTAGCATTTTTCTATGACACTCTCAATGAACTACGTGACTCTTTTGTACCTATTAAGACGGTCGTTCCAAGCAGCAGATACTCTCCCTGGTTCAGGCAGCCTCTGATAAAAAATTTAAAGGAAAAAGCGAAGTACCACGCAAAATTTAAGAAATACGGAAACCTGTCTGATCATGAGTCTTTTGTTTTGCTCCGACAGCGTGCCAAGGAGGTTGAAAATGAAATGTTTAGTTGCTATATTACAAAAATTGAAGAAGACATATTTAAGACCCCCAAAGCGTTTTGGTCGTACGTTAAATCTAAAAATCAAATAAATGCTTATCCCTCCTTACTTAAATATAGAAATAGCACTTCAAGTGTAGGAGAGGATATCTGCAACATGTTTGGCGACTATTTCTATTCTAATTTTCTCGGTTCTGCATGTGGTATCAATGGTGACGGCGATCTTTCGGCTGATCACGCGCAGGCTTCAGACTTCCATGTGAGCGATATTGTTTCGGACATACATTTGGTCGAAGTTAATGAATTAGAAGTATTCAATTTACTAAAAGGTATTGACTTAACAAAATCTGCAGGACCAGACAATATTTCGCCTGTTTTTATACTCAACTGTGCAAAAAGTCTGACTCCTCCTCTTACACTTCTGTTTAGGCGCTCCCTGAATCTGGGTGAGGTGCCTGCAATTTGGAAGTCGGCTTTAATTACTCCGATCCACAAGAAAGGGCCTCGAGACCTCGTGGAGAACTGCAGACCCATATCAAAACTATGCATTTTCGCTAAAATCCTGGAAAAAATTATCTACAAGCAGCTTTACTCTAGTCTTAAACTTAGCATCAGTGACCGCCAACATGGTTTCCTGCGAGGTCGGTCTACAACCACTAATCTCATTTTGTGTGGTGACTACTTGACTGAATGTATGGCTAATCGCACACAAGTGGATGTAATATACACTGATTACAGTAAGTGTTTTGATCGCTTGGATCATGCTATTCTTCTGCGCAAGCTGTTGGCTATAGGTATCAGTGGAAATCTCTTCAGGTGGTTCTCATCTTATGTGGCGAACAGATGTCAAACTGTTGTTCTTAATGGATACACATCCAGAACTATGATTATCCCCTCAGGAATTCCACAGGGATCGCTATTGGGACCTTTGTTGTTCAACATCTTCATCAATGACGTCTCTTCATGTTTCTCAAACGCAACAGTTCTTTTGTTTGCGGACGATATGAAGATTCTTAGTGATATCAGAACTTATGAAGATGCTGAGCATCTCCAACGTGATCTGGACAGATTCCAAGAGTACTGTGTGGCCAACCGCTTGGATCTAAATGTTTCAAAATGTTATACATGTACCTTCACTCGTAAACTTAAACCTATTCTTTACGATTACAAACTGGCCGACACTTCATTAGCCAGAGTTAATACGATTAGAGATTTGGGCGTCACTTTTGACTCGAAACTTCTTTTTGACACACACATCGATAATATTATTAAAAAAGCTTCTAAGGCACTAGGTTTCATCTTGAGGATATCAGCCGATTTTAAAAACATAAAAACCCTCAAAATTCTATATTGTGCTTTTGTGCGCAGTCATCTCGAGTACTGCTCTCCAGTATGGAATCCGATCTACAATACTTACGTCAATCGCATCGAAGGTATACAAAGGAAGTTCTTGAGGTACATTCAGTATAGATCCAAAACCTATTTACCTAATTATTACAGCCGCTGCAGGAAGTTTCACATTCTTCCACTAATTGAGCGGAGAAGAATTGCCGACATAGCACTCCTGTTCAGTTTGGCTAATGGTTCAACTGACTGTTCTGAACTGACGAGCAAAATTGGGCTGCGTGTTGCATCCTTCACTTTAAGGAATCATCAACCTCTGTATGTTCCCCCTGCGCGGTGCACTTATCGACAAAACTCTTACATAATAAGAGCTAGCAGGGCATACAACTCGATGTGTCAGAATATTGATGACCTTGATTTGTTCTCCACCAGTGTTCCCAAACTAAAAAAAAAATTATGTAAAAACTTCTTTGAAGATCACTGACACTTGTTCTGTTTCATCTTTCATTATCTACGAGTACTTATTTCTTACGAACTCTTGCATGTCTACTGTTTCTTGTGCTACCCTAATATTGTATGTGAAAACTTTTAATTGGCCTTCCTTCACTAACTGTCTACTATCTGTATCCTAGCTGTAAGTTTTCTTAAGTAATAAAATAAAATAAAATAAATAAATTTATACCGATTGTGTTTTATTCATCGAAATGAATTTGATTGATTTGCGGATTGCGACGTCTCTGGTGCTACATATACTGTCCATAAAAACAATGACATATGATTTTCCGTCCAAAAAAGTAACAATATCATATGTACCCTACAAAACTTCCTCCTATGAAAAATTAAAAATCTATTTTCTCTTATAGTATTGCATTTAGAAGAACGGACGTCCACACATCACGTGGTCAATAATGGTCAATGCTAATTCTCTGACCGAAGAAAAGGCCAGCCCTCTGGTCACGTGAAAAGTCGACGAGCTTTGTGCTAATTTCTCGAAAAACTCGATGCGCACTCGGACCCCATGGACCTAATGTTTCAACCCCAAACGGCTCAAACATATAACATCCAATAAGGTTGTTATATTTGCGCCGTTTGAGGTTTTCTGCACCGGCAGCAGCCGCCCCAGCACAGCCCGCCGTGCTAATAAGATGGGATGGCGCAAGGGTGTCGACACATGTTGCATCCCACACCAAAGGCCTACCCACCTTCCAAGGCATTATGGTCATCCCGTCTGGTCTCTTCCCATCGTCGCGTGCCAAGCCATTGGGTTCTAAAACAGCTGGCACCCCGGCGGTGACAAGAGCCCGACGTATGATGTCATTAATGCTGGCGTGCCGTGCTATCCGGCTAGCGCTCCTACTGCAGGATAGGCCATGGTGACCGAGGCGGTCGACTGCTTCACCACATTGACAACGATGGGGAGCTCTACTAGGAGCACCCAAACGCAGACAAGTAGCGATCCGGAAGGTGTTGTATGTGCATCTGGACCGAAGGCCCATTTTTTAAATCCTTGCTAAACGAAATAAGACTTAAAGGGAAATTAGTTAAAAATAGTAAAAACATAAAGCAATGGGCCAAGAATTTCTTAAACGTGAATTAAAACAGTTATGATTAAATTACTTGGGCCCTCAATCCAGACGCGTGTATAAACTGGCATAGCCTAAATCTCAAAAATACTATCTCTGGGTTAAATCATTTTTATTTAGGAATTTAGTTAAGAATTTCTTAAATATTTTAAGAAATTCCCAAATCTGTAGAATATGACATTACAGATTGTTGGCGGTATATTTAGGGTCCTTAATCCTTTAATGTCTCTACTGAGGAATCTGCAAAACATGAATTTATCTGAAGATATATATTAATAGGACTTTAATATATTTTGCATAGATACCTCTGTAAATTAGTTAAAAAGAAATAATGACACAAAAGTGAATTGTTATAAAGTAAATGTGTATCGAATTTTACTATAACGTCTGGACTGAGAGCCCAATATTTTCGGCTTTATTGACTAGGTTCAACCTCATAGATTAAGTCAAACTAAAATAAGTTTTTTTACTATTTTTTAATTAAAATGTCACATCGTCCGTTCTTCTAAATGCAATACTATAAGAGAAAATAGATTTTTAATTTTTCATAGGAGGAAGTTTTGTAGGGTACATATGATTTTGTTACTTTTTGGACTGATCAGTATGTATCCTCATACAAGCTATTTTTTAAGCGCCTAAAGTAAATATTTATTGTAATAGATCACTAGATAGACAACAGAGCTAGTACAAAGCGGTAGGTCAGTAGGATAGAAAAATACTCAAGAATAGATAATACTTACGTGTAGTTGGTAATTCAGCAATAACACACAGTTTGGACTTTGAACTATTATTTATTTACCATTTCACACTAAGTTACCATCAACTCTATACAATATATCCACTTAGGTCAACAGTACAATCTTTCAAGCCCGCCCAGACTAGACTGACGAACTGACTCAACGCGCCTCGTGTCCGAACAATCCCCCTCCAATCGACAACTGTCATTAGATGTGACGACATTTGACATTCGAATATTTTCTAGGATAATCATTTTAACAACTTTTAAGTACTATTTGATGTTAAATATAAATAATTTAATTCTTAACAAATAAAAGATGTATTTATCAAAGAAAACCTAACACTCGACCATCCTGACAACGTGTATGACCCCATACACGTATCCGGTGATAACCTAACACTCGGCCTGCTGAGTCAGTTTTCAAAATCTAAAATCAAATCCATCAAACCATTCAATGGCACTATTGAATGTAAAAAGTTCAAAGTCACAAAAAAAAATGATTCTACTGTCCATTCGCAAAAGTAGTTTGCTATGGAGAAGAATGGACAAGAAACTCCACACTTACCCTTTTCTTTAAAATAAAAACTTCTTTTAAATATTTTTTTCAATATTAATTCATTAATTATATGTGAGTAATTTTTAAAGCATGATTCATCAAGAACAACACGGTTGTACCACGCTTACGTACAACGAATTAACAGTTAAATTTATCCATTTGATACATAGGAACATGATACTCATATACTTACAAAATCTTTGAATTATTCGCATGTAGGCAAGTCCCGCGACTTATTCTAAAATTTATATGTACTGAGATGTATTCGCCTGTAGGTAAACCCGCGACTTATTCGCATATAGACAAACCTGCGACTTATTCGCATATAGCGATTTATTCGCCTGTGGGAAAGTCCCGCGATTTATTCGCCTGTAGGTAAACCCGCGACTTATTCTCAAATTTACATGTACTGCGATTTATTCGCCTGTAGGCAAACCCGCGACTTATTCGCATATAAACAAACCCGCGACTTATTCGCATATTGCGATTTATTCGCATGTAGGCAAGTCCTGCGATTTATTCGCCTATAGGTAAGCCCGCGAGTTATTCGCAAATTTAATAATACTTCGATTTATACACCTGTAGGCAAACCCGCGACTTATTCGCATATAGCGATTTATTCGCCTGTAGGTAAGCCCACAACTTGTTCTCAAATTTAATAGTACTGCGATTTTATTCGCCTGAGGGCAATTTATGATATTTATTCGACTATAGGCAAGCCCCGCGACTTAATCACAGACATAAAAAAATTGGCAAACATACCAAATTATTTCCAACAACATTAAAACTTTACGAGGCTATAATTGCTGCCATAATCGCAATATGCGATTTATTCGCATGTAGGCAAGTCCTGCGATTTATTCGCCTATAGGTAAGCCCGCGAGTTATTCGCAAATTTAGTAATACTTCGATTTATACACCTGTAGGCAAACCCGTGACTTATTCGCATATAGCGATTTATTCGCCTGTAGGTAAGCCCACAACTTGTTCTCAAATTTAATAGTACTGCGATTTTATTCGCCTGAGGGCAATTTATGATATTTATTCGACTATAGGCAAGCCCCGCGACTTAATCACAGACATAAAAAAATTGGCAAACATACCAAATTATTTCCAACAACATTAAAACTTTACGAGGCTATAATTGCTGCCATAATCGCAATATGCGATTTATTCGCATGTAGGCAAGTCCTGCGATTTATTCGCCTATAGGTAAGCCCGCGAGTTATTTGCAAATTTAGTAATACTTCGATTTATACACCTGTAGGCAAACCCGTGACTTATTCGCATATAGCGATTTATTCGCCTGTAGGTAAGCCCACAACTTGTTCTCAAATTTAATAGTACTGCGATTTTATTTGCCTGAGGGCAATTTATGATATTTATTCGACTATAGGCAAGCCCCGCGACTTAATCACAGACATAAAAAAATTGGCAAACATACCAAATTATTTCCAACAACATTAAAACTTTACGAGGCTATAATTGCTGCCATAATCGCAATATGCGATTTATTCGCATGTAGGCAAGTCCTGCGATTTATTCGCCTATAGGTAAGCCCGCGAGTTATTTGCAAATTTAGTAATACTTCGATTTATACACCTGTAGGCAAACCCGTGACTTATTCGCATATAGCGATTTATTCGCCTGTAGGTAAGCCCACAACTTGTTCTCAAATTTAATAGTACTGCGATTTTAAGGATTGGCATCCAATAGCTACGACTATACACCGCCGAAAGAGCCTCTCAAGAAGAATCTTTACCACCAAACCAATATTGTCAATTATAAGTCGGTAAAAGATTAACGATCACTTAGCTATGAACATCCAGGCTGCTGCTGTAGTAGCTTCTTGTTGTGATGTCCTGGACTGCTGCGCCTTGGGCTGCGACGTCCTGAACTGCGTCACCTTGGGCTGTGGCGTCCTGGACTGGTGCGCCTTGGGCTGGCGCCTCACGAGGCATGATGTACATAAAACAAATAGAAAAGGTTTAAGCATAACTAAAGTACACAAAAATATATTTGAAAATGTATGCAGGGTATTTTGAAAATATCTCTGAAACGGTGCGTCCGAGCTAAAAAATAACCAAATTTTCACAACCCTTTAAGAAACCCCGCTTAAGGGACAAGATACTTAGTCAAATAATTTTTTTTTTTGTTCTACCCTCATATTTTTAAAATACATTAAATAGTTTTATTAAGACATTTAATACTAATTTAATAAAATCGTAATCGAAAGCACTTGATTTCGTAATGGGCGCGTACATCCCACTTCTGAAATGTAATAGATCACTAGATAGACAACAGAGCTAGTACAAAGCGGTAGGTCAGTAGGATAGAAAAATACTCAAGAATAGATAATACTTACGTGTAGTTGGTAATTCAGCAATAACACACAGTTTGGACTTTGAACTATTATTTATTTACCATTTCACACTAAGTTACCATCAACTCTATACAATATATCCACTTAGGTCAACAGTACAATCTTTCAAGCCCGCCCAGACTAGACTGACGAACTGACTCAACGCGCCTCGTGTCCGAACAATCCCCCTCCAATCGACAACTGTCATTAGATGTGACGACATTTGACATTCGAATATTTTCTAGGATAATCATTTTAACAACTTTTAAGTACTATTTGATGTTAAATATAAATAATTTAATTCTTAACAAATAAAAGATGTATTTATCAAAGAAAACCTAACATTATTGCTTGAAATGTCGGAAGCGACTGTTTTTTGTGATGCAATATTTTGAAGGGTAGACAGTGCAATTTTCAGGAAAAGCCATTATTGCATGGGTCCTTTTCGGGCGAGGATAAAACAAATCTTTCTTGGTAATATACGGTTACAAAGTAACTAATTTACGTACGTTTTATGTACGTTCAAAAGTGCCGCTTGGTGGCCTAGGACATTTGGCCATAGGACATTTGGCTTGGACATTTGGCTATAGGACATTTGGCCAATTTTCGGGCTCCAAGAGGGATAGCGGAGAGGTTAACTGACATTACACACATGGAAGGCGGAACCATTAATATTCACTATTTTGGATGGAGACACGATATTGGATGGCTGCCGCTCTTAGTGACTCCGTATATCCACGAAATGGGCAGATTAAGTAAATGAGGAGCGACGACCAAATCCACTCCGGCGTATAGCTATACCGATCGCTATGAGTTCTGCCATAGACTGAGTCTACGGTACGCTTGCAATAGTTTTAATAATGGTTGAGTAGGTCGAGAGTGAGCTATTTATTATAGCGCGCGTCCAGTAATTATTATAGCGCGCGTCCAGTAATTCTGGAAGCATGCCTCGTTCAATGGCAGAGGCAATTAGGCACAAAACTGTCCACTATCTTAGGACTGGGCAAGGCATGCTGGAGCATAGGGATCTGTACTGCTGGAACCGCTGTGGGTCCTCTCTAGGACTTGCGTTCTAGACCCAGCAGTACACGTACGACGTGCCTGCTGTTGTAAAGCGGTCTTACGTCTCTAGGGTGGGAATCTAGTCTATTTTCAAGGAACTCATTAACGAAATTCAAAGTAATGTATTTCTCAATGCAAGCATAGCGCTCCTTCCACTGACCTTCCGTTGGGTAAATAAAGCACTTTGCAACCCTTTTGTCTAATTAACTTCATACATCACTATTGTTTTACTTATATAGTCCATAAGACTAACAGACAGAAATGTGTGCTGGGAGTTTGTTTCATCATTTCTTCTCTCGCTTCGTTCCGAGTTTGTTTCTTCAATCGTTTGGGGACTCGGCCGTGAATGATTTAAAAAGCATTGCTGATAAATTTAAAAATAACTTTACTGTTAGGTCACCGTTAGGACCATTAACGTGGTCTTGAAGTGAGGGTGGGATGAATGGGGAATATGTTGACAGGATTACAAGCCAGGAATGTATCAAGGGCGGTGAAATCTCGGCTATGACGGCTTAAGTGTGGAACATGTGCAGCATGCTGAGCCTCATATGTGCAGAGTGCTGGCCATGTTGTACAACCTTTGCATATCTCACTCATACCTACCATTTTTTTTTCTTGGATTAATGCTCGTGCACATTGCACTACCACGGGGAGATAGTGCAGTTATGTAGGACTCTAACCCACTAAAATTCCACGGTGTCCTCCTGTGCCTCTTATGGTGGGAACACGGGCACGCGTTAGCACTCGCCGCGAACCCACCGCGGCTGTCCGTCACCGGACCCTCCTCGGGGAAGTACCCCCCATCACCGGCGCACTAGAACACACTGTACGCCGTGACCACCCCAGGGACCAAATCAGCACATGGGCGCCAGACGAGCCCTTATATGGCACCCTTGGTCCCCCTGTGACGGGTCAACCACGGGTCACCACCTACCATTTTTTGGCCGCAGGGGATAGGGAGAGCGGCTAGCGCAATACCGACACTCCTCCTCCCCTGCGGCCCCACCGCGTCCGCCATCAGACGGCGACCCCGTCTGGGCCGCGAAAGGTAGGGAGAGCGGCGCATCGCAATACTGGCACTCCTCTCCCGCCGCGGCCTCCAACCCCTCAGCTACGACATCGTATGGGACCTGGGAATCTCCATAAGACATCGCGGCCCGCCTCAGTTGCGATGTCGCCTTTTACCAAGCGGCACCGCAAACTACTAGTTGGCCGCTACGTCGTCGGCTTAATCGGCAAAAGCCCACGAGCGGCCCATCCTCGAGTTTCTCTTCGCTTCACCGTGGGTGACCAAGCCACGGTTACTGAGCCCCCCTACCTCGTCAATGCGGGAACCCACCGGGGGGGACTCATACCTACCTACAGACATGACAAGGACTATCGTAGTACCGGTAGCAAAAAAACAAGGCGGGAGATTTGTCAAACATATCTAACTACAGACCTATTTCCATGGCAACAGTGTGCGAAAGTGTTTGTCAGCATTCTAAATACACAATTTAAAAAAATATTAAATTGCATGATAATCAGTTCGGATTTCGGCCGGGACTGTCCACGGAAACTGTGATATTGTGTCTGAAGAGTGCTGTCAAGTATTACCTTCACTGAGAGGAAAACACCGTGTATGCCTGCTTCCTTGACCTTTTCAATGCCTTTGACCTGGTCTGTTATGATATCCTGTGGGTGGTATTACCACTTTTAAGTATTGGTACGGGAACCGGGAAACATGTCAAGTGGGCGGGCACATTGTTGGACCCGTATAGCTTGGAACGTGGGATGAGACAGGGAGATTTGAGCTCGCCTTCCATTTTTAATTTGTACATGAATGGGTTGATCGAAGCGCTAGCGAGCAGCACATTGGTTGTTATATAGATGGCGTCTGTTTCAATAACATCAGTTACTCGGACGATATTATATGTTGTAGTATAGATATATATGTATGTATGTATGATAGATAGTATATGTTGGTGCTGCTGAGTGCCTCGGTACTCTGGACTGATGAGTATATGTGAGCGTTATGCGATTGATCACGGACTGTTGTATTATGTAAAAAAGAGTTGGTCTTTCAGGGAGGGCAGAAAAAGTTATTGAAATGCCAGCTATAAATCTGAATGTACATCCTTAGAAAGAGTTGATATTTTTAAGTACTTAGGCCAGTTAATTACTCCCGACTTGAAAGATGATGCAGACATTGAACGGGAGCGAAGGGCGCTGTCGGTCAGAGCGAATATGGTGATCCGTAGGTTCGCTCGATGCTCAACCGAAGTTAAAATTACTCTCTTTAAAGCCCAAGGGCGTCGCCAAGGGAGAGCAGGGGGGGCGGCTGCCCCCCCCTAGAGATTCTAAAAAAGTTGCCAAATGTAAAGCAACCACAGTCCTAGTCTTTGACTTGACTTGCTTGATTGATCATTCCCGTACGTCGCGAATGAATATATATAAACCAAACCCAACAGATCGTACCGTTGTGGATATCTTAAAATAGGCAAAAACCTTCTTGCCCAACACGGAAAAGCGTTGAAAATTTTGATCGCTCTTCCGTGCACAACGTGTACGGTAGAGTTGCGTAGCTTTACACGTTGGACTCTGGATAGTGCTCGGCAAACTTCTGGGCCGCCCTGAATTTGGCTTTCCGATGCGCAAGGCACGGATCGGTACTGTTTTTGTATGATTTACTACTGCGCAGACATTGCAGCCAACTTCGGGACGGCCAAGAAGTTTGGCGAGAACTATACCGATATTATTACAATCGCTGTAGATGTAAGGCTCGTACTACAAGTGAAAAGCTTCATGTGCTCTCGACTTTACCTACAATTCATACTTTTCTCATTCTCCATATCAACTTGCCCCCCCTGGCCCATCGGCTGGCAACGCTCTTGGAATAGAGCCTACTGCACTACATTGTACACATGCAGCCTATGAACAAACTACACGTAAAGCTTCGCGTCCAGTTTAACAATGCGTTCAAGATGTTGTTGGGTCTCCCCTGTTACTGCAGCGAAGCGACAATGTTAACGGAGACGCGCGTAGATTGTATTTTATACCTACAACAATGCGCAAGAGAGGCACCTCGCTGGTTTGGTGAGTGCGCGGGAGCTCTAACAGTATGTAGGCCGAGCTCGCGGAAAGGGACGATTGCGCCTACAGGTAATTTGGCAATACTGCAACAGGTCTATTAAGTACCTAATTGGTTGTTTTGTTTGAATAATTTGTATTTATATCATAATTTACTCTGTATTTGATTATTTAATGTGATTATGTGTGTATGTGAATGTTTAATTTGTGATACTTGAAATAAAATTATTATTTGTTTAAAAGAATTCTAGCTCTTATAATTTACACGAAATGCTAAAAGCAGGATAACGAATAATTTTGTCCAAATGAAAGAATTTGTAAAACTAACAGTGTTATGCGACTGTTGTCGCTGACCGTTTTAAATTAAAACCAAGTTCAAAATTAAACCAACTTTATTCAAAATTATCCGTCGTGATAAAACTAAAACTTAACATAATATTTTTTCTGATATGAATTAAAGTAAAATATCTCCGGTTACATGGTGACTCAATGAGTATTAATATACATACAGTACAACCATATTCTTAATGTCACTCGGCAATTATCGGCTTTCCGAATAAAAACGAATGCTAATTTCCATGTCCATCAATTATTAGATTTAAGGTATAACATTTTGAATTCTGAACTAAGTACTTTATTCTTGTTTTGTTTTGATTTCTTTGTGAAATTTATAGAGCTGTAAGCAGAGAGTTTGTAATTGCTGTAAGAATAGAAGCTTTCCTTCCATTTTTAGGGTTCCGTACCCAAAGGGTAAAAACGGGACCCTATTACTAAGACTTCGCGATCCGTCTGTCTGTCTGTCTGTCTGTCTGTCCGTCTGTCTCCAGGCTGTATCTCATGAACCATGATAGCTAGACAGTTGAAATTTTCACAGATGATGTATTTCTGTTGCCGCTATAACAACAAATACTAAAAACAGTATAAAGTAAATATTAAAGGGGGGCTCCCATACAACAAACGTGATATTTTTGCCGTTTTTTGCTCGATATTAATAACGGCAAAAGGTAGATGCTTGAAATATTCACAGAATGTTTAGTTGTATATTTACTTCAAAAAATAATAATTATTAAATTAAAATAAAATAAATTAAGGGGGGCTCCCATACAACAAACGTGATTTTTATGCAGTGTTTTGCGTTAATGGTACGGAACCCTTCGTGTGCGAGTCCGACTCGCACTTGGCCGGTTTTTTTAAAATAAATTACATCATGTTAAAAGGGTATAAACAAGTCTATATACTTCCAAGTTGATTGAGAGCGTCCGATCTGCACCAAGTGCAATAGTGCAAACAGGGCCGTCTTTAACCTATTGAAGGCCCTGGGCATATTAGGATAATGGGCCCCCTATGACACAGAAAGTAGATGAACAAGGTTAAATATTTATTTTTATTAACAATCACATGAAACGAATAGACAAATGTAATATAGTCCACAAAAGTAACTCTTTTAGCATTTACAGGTTACTGCTTAAAAATCTGTGTTATTTAAAGAGGAATGCAGCGTTTACACAGATATGATTGTAGTACTTGCGGTTTTTAAAATAAAATACATATTTTTCATCATACCACACTTATTTGTTAAGTACGAAAAGAATCGTCATGTTGCGAATGCCTTCTTGCAATTATTGTTTTTATCTAAAATATACGGAAGTAACAATAAAAAAGTCTTCATTTATAATAAAAAAAACCTCAATGTGAACCGAAGCTCTCAAAAAAAAAATCTATTAGATCACAAATTCCATTGTTTTATTAAAACTCATTGTAAATAAATAAAATATGTACCTATTATTAGCATTTATATACCTAAATAATGTGGCATAAATTATTCTAGGACATCGATATTCAAACCAGGGCCAAACTTGTATGGGATTCCATTCCACCATCTCCTTAAATATAAAGTCCAACACATTTTGTTTCAATTTTCTATATAATTTCTCAATTAAATTAATTAATTAATTCAAACTTCGAGCTTCATGCTTCGCTTCGCTCGCTTAATTAAAATGGAGCGAGTCACACTGATGAGTGTACTACTGATGATTTTTTACCCGACTGCCGAAGGAGGGTTATGTGTTTATCAGTCTATGTATGTATGTATGTATGTATGTAAGTATGTATGTATGTATATATGTATGTATGTTTGTTCCTATGTTGCGTTCCAGAGACCTAACGCGTTGGCCGATTTTGATGATTCATACGTCAATCAATTCGTCTTAGCCTTGCGAGTGTCATAGGCGACTTTGTATTTGATCTGAGGGGGGCCCTATCGATCGCGGGGCCCTGGGCACTTGCCCAAAGTGCCCACTGGGAAAGAGGGGTCTGAGTGCAAAGGGCAACTGATAGAAATCCAACGACTGACGAAACACAAAGTTTGCCGAGGGACATTAAGAAAATGTTTGTACTGTACAATAGTTGCTTATAATAAAATTTCGTTGAGTATAAAATGTCGCAGGTATCTAGTAGTGAGGTATTCGTCTGCGATAACTATGTGAAATTAACTTAAATTATTTCTATCCGTGAAATTAAAAATTGTCGTGGTAGGTGCGGAAGAGCGGTGCTAGGTGGGTAATACTTATGTTGGGTGGGTACAGTAGTCATAGGTGGGGAATAGCAGCGTTATGTGGGAAATGGAAATGTTAGGTGGGGAATAGTCTTGTTAAGTGGGAAAACATTTTTCTGGGGAGTAGTAAATTGGGGGTGGGGAATAGTCGTTAGGTTGGGAAATGAAGCTGATCCATCTTAATTTAAGTTCTCGGTATAAGCAATAACAGACAGTGTAGGCATGTCTGTATAACATATTATAAATACACTAGAAAAATATTTCCCTCTACCTGGCTGGCTGTCTAGTAAAAAAACAATTTTGCTTCATAGTAGTCAAAAGTACATCCACGATGGTTTTTAAATTAATTAATTTCATAAACCATCTTAATAGTTTACAATTAGTTTATACATAAAATCACTTATTCATAGGGTCCATACTCTCGTGTCTATAGAGACAAATACTCTTAAAAAAATAAAAACCGGCCAAGTGTGAGTCGGACTCGCTCACGAAGGGTTCCGTACCCTTATCGCAAAACACTGCAAAAAAATCACGTTTGTTGTATGGGAGCCCCCCTTAATTTATTTTATTTTTTTTAATAATTATTTTTTTTTTAAGTAAATATACAACTAAACATTCTGTGAATATTTCAAGCGTCTACCTGTTGCTGTTATTAATATCGAGCAAAAAACGGCCAAAAAATCACGTTTGTTGTATCGGAGCCCCCCTTAAATATTTATTTTATACTGTTTTTAGTATTTGTTGTTATAGCGGCAACAGAAATACATCATCTGTGAAAATTTCAACTGTCTAGCTATCACGGTTCATGAGATACAGCCTGGTGACAGACGGACAGACAGACAGACAGACAGACAGACGGATCGCGAAGTCTTAGTAATAGGGTCCCGTTTTTACCCTTTGGGTACGGAACCCTAAAAAAGTTCCTTAGCCGTCCGACAGAGGCGCTAAGGTGCATTTTACTACTGCCTTGAGGCAGAATTTATCTAGACTAGTACTAAGTTACTACTACAGTTAAAATGTCGTTTTATCATTAGGAAATGATGACGTCTTGTTCTTCACTAGCCAGAGCGAATCGATCACCTCCCCGTCGAAGTCTACTGACACCTGAAACAAGATGGGTTATATGTTAGGTCCATGCAAGCAGCAATACAAATAAAGAAAGAAATATAGAATATTTTTTATTTAATTTTTGTAATTTATGACGGTAGAACATTTTCTAACGTCCTGGATGAAAAAAAAAATTCACTATGTTCGTGTGACTGCAGATTATTTTAATTTAATTAATTGACAGTTTAAATTTAATTCACTTATTCAAATTGCGAGTAAAATTTTTAGGGTTCCGTACCCAAAGGGTAAAAACGGGACCCTGATACTAAGACTCCGCGGTCCGTCTGTCTGTCTGTCACCAGGCTTTATCTCATGAACCGTGATAGCTAGACAGTTGAAATTTTTACAGATGATGTATTTCTGTTGCCGCTGTAACAACAAATACTAAAAACAGAATAAAATTAATATTAAAGTGGAGCTCCCATACAACAAACGTGATTCTTTTTTGCCGTTGTTTGCGATAATGGTACGGGACCCATCGTGCGCGAGTCCGACTCGCACTTAGCCGGTTTTTAAAGGGTAGTATTTAAACGCAAATCAAAAAATATTTGCCATATATTATTATTTTTGCAACAATTGCGGGGACAGAAATAGGATCTGTCTGCAGGGTCTAAAGTGGCTCCCGAGCTCGCTTCGCTCGCTCATGGACTTATTTTGTATAAATTTTGTACGCTCTGGTTAATTTGCTGTGCAGTCAGTATTTCTGATGAAAAAAAAGTATATAAATGATGGAAATAAATTGATAGGTGATTATTTATTTAATTGGATATCAAAGTTATTTTAGTTTAATTGTGTAATAAAGACTAAAACTGTCTGAAATTAATAAATAAACATTAAAAGAAATATGGCGTAGTTTTTATTTTTTAAGGGCTAGTTCGTGGTACAACCAATTTCCGCTACCAGGAAAAGTTGTTGTGTGCCAGCATAATAGTATATTATGCAACTAGTGCCATAGATGAATTACGAGCAAGTGACGGATTCTAACGACTGAATCACGACCGTAGGGAGTGATTCATGATGATTGAATCACGAGCATAGTGAGTGATTCAAGTGTTAGAATCCTGAGCGACGCGAGTGACCTTCAAAATTTACAAAAAATGTAAAACATTGACCCCTGGACAGCACCTGTCTTTCAGGGGCCAGTGACCACCTCCGTTACGTTACATAATTATAAGTAATGAAACACAAATGCAATTGATATTAGAATTACAATCCAAATAAGTATTCACTAAACATCCTAGACGAAAATCATTATTAACACCACTTTTTGTTCCTCCTCGACTAACTAAAATAATACACTCGTAACTCATTTATATACCGTTCCACTAACAATTATAATAGAGAACTTACAGACATAGGTCTTTTTAAAATTTCTCTTAATAGCCTTAAACAAAAACTTAAAAGTAGATATATCACCTAATTAAATCTTACCTTTTTTAGGGTTCCGTACCCAAAGGGTAGAAACGGGACCCTATTACTGAGACTTCACGGTCCGTCTGTCTATCTGTCTGTCTGTCACCAGGCTGTATCTCATGAACCGTGATAGCTACACAGTTGAAATTTTCACAGATGATGTATTTCTGTTGCCGCTATAACAACAAATACTAAAAACAGAATAAAATAAATATTTAAGTAGGGCCCCCATACAACTAACGTGATTATTTGCCGTTTTTTGCGATAATAGTACGGAACCCTTCGTGCGCGAGTCCGACTCGCACTTGGCCGGTTTTTTTTACTTTGTCTACCTTCACTTTACTTTGTAAACTGATAATGATGTTTCATTGAACTTATGTTCTGATACAAAAATTAATATGTATTTCTTGCACGTCTTTCTTTGTTAAGAGTATATTGTTCTTATTTTTACCATATCGCATTGTCGGCACTATAGGTCTTTTGTAAGTAACCAATTTTCTGAAGAATTATATTGATTGTATATGACTGTTTGATGCCAAAATAAAATACAATAAAATAAAAATTATTAAAAGCACAATATAAACAAACTGAAAATTAAAATCGAAGAAGGAGTTTGAAAGTCGTGTATTCTTTGCACAAGGAGTTTGTATCGAGTCTTTATTGCGAAAGGAGGTTATATAGCATTGAGATGGAGTTCGAATAAATTGGTGTGTTCTAAATACAAACACCAAAACAGCGACAGTGCTTTTTATTCACTGTTTTCAGTGAATAAAATAAGCTTTTTAGAGGGGGAATGGTATAAAAGGTATTTGTGACACAGGCACACGAGAGACTTCAGTTTTGTCTCTCCATGCATCTAAGATGCTTCTGGTATATCTAATGCCTACAGACGAAGGTGAGTCCTTACTAGGTGGACCATCTACTTGCTTGCATTACTAAGTATTGTAAGAATTAACTGTGGAGTTTACCTGTTCCATATAGATGTGCGTCTTGTTGAAAGCCTTGAACCTGGTGTAGCCAAAGTCTTGTGACCTGAACGCTGACCACTTGGGTTCATTATCTATGGCCAACAAATATTTTACAATGTTATACATATATGGTAGGAATTCGTGTTGCCATCACTGAAAACTCTCAATAAAATTTTAATTAAAATTACCTAAATAATTTAATTTATTTTTGAAATCAGGTTCTGAGATAATTTTCAAGTTTTAGGACAACAAACTCAAAGCCTTACATGACAAAGTTCAAGTTCTATTGCAACCAAAATGAAGAATTCGAAACGATCACTGAAATATCAACTTAAAATGTATACGTTAAAGTAGACAGTTATTAAGAGATTATGAATTCAAGTACACTTGTACAGAACAGATAGCTTGTTGTTGCTGAACACTTACTCAGGAATTGGTCCCTGCCCTCTTGACAGCCAGCTGACCCGGTGACGATATGGACAGGCGCTCTGAAAGTATACAACTTCATATTTTGAACCTTATTGCTATGTTAATAATGATCATATTCTAACTACCGGAGACATATATTGAAGAACGGGGCGGTTGACGCGTGTTGGCTTTGCTACCGTCCGGGTGAATCCATATAATCTCTGGTTGTTCTCGTCTGGCTTACGGCGAGTACTTGTACAGGCATAAGCAACTGGCCAGGATTATTCATCAGCAACTTGCTTTGAAATACAATCTGATCTCCATCCAGTCTGTAATTATACATTTGACAGCTCAAAAACTAATGATTTATACTTCGTAAAAAATAGCTTGATCTCTGCGACATATGTCAAACTGACGTATACGTTGTTTTTACCTTATTATAGTCTACGTAGTCAAAAGCCTGTCAATATCAATACAGTAACAATAGCGCTTGACAGGCGAACACTGTCTAGCGCTATTGTTACTGTATTGATACTAACAGGCTTTTGACTACGTAGACTATAAGATACTTTTAAATAAATTGGAGAAGTATGGTATAAAAGGCAATATTTTGAATCTTATTGAATCTTACTTACACAATAGAAAGCAGATTTTAGAAATAACACGAATATGCCCACGCACTAGAAATGAAAGAAGATACCGGTCTAGTAGTAGCATAATTAAATACGGAGTCCCACAAGGCAGTGTGTTAGGACCTCTTGATGATCTACCTGGGGAAATAAAGCATCCTATGGTACTGTTTGCTGATGACAGCACGTTAGTAATAAAATGTGACGATCCTAATACATACGAAGCAGAAATAAATTTGACATCAAATAAAATAATAACTTGGCTAAATAATAATAATCTAGTCATCAATCTAGAAAAGACTAAAATAATGCATTTTTATCGAAGAATTCCTAATATAAACGTTGACATTAACTATTTGGGGACCAAAATAGAGTCGGCAACTGTGACTAGATTCCTTGGTGTTATTATAGATAATTACTTGTCCTGGAAACCGCAAACGGACGATATTTGTAAAAAAGTTAATAAATTGGCTAAAATTGTAAACTTAGAATCTCTTTTAATGGCCTACCATGGCTATGTTGCATCCGCATTAAGATATGTCATAATATATTGGGGCAATTCAGTAAACAAAGAGTATGTTTTCAAAGCCTAAAAAGATGTATCAGAGCTATGTGTGGTTTACAGAGTACTGACATTTGTCAACCTCTATTTAAAAGCCTCAAAATTAGGATTTTGAGGCTTTACCTTCTCTGTATATTTACGAAGTAAATGTATTTGTCAAAACAAACAACTCTCTATATGAAATAGCTTTTAAAAGTCATTATAGGAAACTTTGTGATAAAAGTATGTTACAAACAACAAACAACTCGACAACAACAACAACTCTCTATATGAAATAGCTTTTAAAAGTCATTATAAAAACTTCGTGATAAAAATAAGTTAGAGCTTAAAGTACCTTGGCACGGCTTTAATGAGAAAAGGTTTCTTCTGTATGGCCCAGAGAATATTTAATAACTTTAAAACTTCCGCGTTTCATAATGGAAAACAATAAACGTTGCAACACGGCCGAAACGTCGGGTTAAATAGGGAAATAAATAATCTAAATCATCGCGATAAATTCCCGTGATATATTGTTTTCCAATATTTAATAAGTTGCCCTGCTCAATAAAAGTCTCAATTTAGTCAATTTCAAGCATAAATTGCGTAATATATTAAATACAGAAATGTTACTATTGTCTCAGTGACTATTTCGATGACAGTTCTTTGACATTTTAATATTTGTATACAATTAGAATACACCCTTGAATAAATATATATATTGATGACTTTGCAATTCTGTGGACAACATCACTTTTAAACTTTTCTGATAACAATAACTTATTGACATTATAACTATGTATTACTAACATGATCGTATTTATTATTAATTATTGACATTAAATGACATATTAAATTACGTAAGTATGCCGAAAGAGTACATCAATACTACAATAATGAAGCAACCGTAGAAGGCGCGCACCTTGTTTCCGCCCGAAAGAAGGCTATTGAAAACCTTCTTTAGGCGGCCAAAGAAGCGTTACCTCAACGATTGCTTCATGTCAGTAGTGCTGATACTTAACGCTTCCGACATACCCAAATACTTATAGGTTTCGTTTGTAGAGAGGGATCTCAGGTTTATGGAATCTGCGAGTTGAATTCCCATGGATTCCACAATCTCCACTCGCTTTACATGCATGACTGCACATTTGTCCACATCAAATTCCATCCTGATGGCGTCACTCAAGGTTTCTGTCACCTTCAGTGACGCTCCATCAGCTGAAGATTGCTGGGGGCAAAGAGCTTCAGGTCATCCATGTAAAGGAGGTGAGATATAACCTGACCACCTCTCTTCAACCGATAGCCTAGACCTGAATCCTCCAGCAGTGTACTTAGAGGATTCAGGGCTAACCAGAACCAAAGTGGATTCAAACTGTCGCCCTGAAATATTCCCCGTTTAATCCATACAGGCTCGTCACCCCCTGAATCGGTCGATATCCTGGATATCGAAGAACCACCTTCCATTGCCCTATACATGACTCAAGGAAGGTGAATAGAGCTGCGTCCATTTTGTACAACTCCAGCACCCTCATGAGCCATGTATGTGGCACAGAATAGTAGGCCTTCTTGTAGTCTATCCAGCATGTCGACAGATCCATGCGGGATCGACGAACTTGCTGGCTTACTGCCATGTTAATGCGAAGTAGCTCCTTAGTGCCGCGGGACCCATTCCTACATCCATTCTAAGAGGCAGACATTATTGAATTACCTTCAATGTGTTTATCAATTTTTGCTTTCAGGATGGATGTAAGAAGTTTATAAACCGCTGATAAGCATGTAATTGGTCTATAATTATTGGGTTCCGCGGGACTACCTGTCTTATGGGGCAGGTGGGTAACACCTGTACACACTCTAAACATGAATGGAATTGAGATATCAGAAACGCGTGTGAGCTGCTACCATTTTAGCAGTTCGGTAGCGGATGAACTGTTTTGGCTACATCAGATAAGATAAGATAAGATAAATTTATTAGGACACCTTTCTTTAGATACAATAAGCACAACATCAAAATAAAATCAGAGGGGCTGATTATAACATTTCCACCTGAGAAATTTTAAAATAATAGGCTATACTGAGAGTAGTGGATTCTGAATTACCGTATTATATGTACATGCCGAATCAAAGAATCCACTCAAAATAATTATCTGTAAAAGTTTGTCCAGTTATATTGTTGGTTCCACATAATAACTTCAAGTAACTTTTACTAGACACCACACGGTTGTTATTAGGAAGGCATGTTTTCTAATTAGTTGATGTGAAAAGAAAACACAATTTAGAATTAAAAACTATTTATTAAAAATAATATTACAACATGAGATTCTTAAAGTAAAAGTAGTAAAATTAATAAAAATCATATGATTTCTAAAAGATCAGAACTATTGAGTTCTTCAGGGTTCTTAGGAAAATACACATATTATTGTTTTGGTTTTTCAGTTTCTGGGTCTGGAAGGAGCGCACAAGTTATGTGTGTTTTATGTCAACTAGACAATTGGTTTGGTACGGCTTTCATAATCATTTAGATACTTTCTTTCAGTTTTAATGTATTGTATGTTTAATATATTGTTGAGAAAACTCGATGTTTTTTAGCCCGGACGGACCCGGCTCAGGCTCGCTAACATTTTTTTTTTGTTATTCTCGCTCTTGACTGTTATCTCACCTAATGGTAAGCGATGATGTGGCCGACGGTGAAGCACTCGTGCCTAGAAGTAACCTATTCACTGTTGACTTAAAGACCCCTAGATTGTAGCTATCGGGAAACACAGACTCCGACATTTAAGATGCCACTGGGCTGACTCCTAACAGTAACTAATTTCAATCTAAATTTACAGCCTGGTTTAATGAGATTACCTACAAAATAACTAAATCAAAACAAAAAAAAAACAAAAAATGTGAACTTTGGTGTACAATAATAGTACATTATGGTACAAGTGTGTAATGTTGGTGATTACCGCTGAGGCGCCATTGAGACCCGAGCCGTCAGGTGAGGGTCTTAAGAGAGCCCAGGACGGTGTATCATACGACGTTTTTCAACACACTTGTGAAGAAAATAATACTAAAATAACTGTAGTTTCAACAGTGAAAACGAGTTGTGAAAATTTTTTCGCAATGGCGGGAAAAATTCATCAGTTTTCCAAGGCGCGTGTATCTAACAATGGCCACAGATAATAAATGGCGATCGGCCATAGACTAAAAGAATGTGGTTTATTTTTTTGGCTTTTTGCGGCTAGCGTTTTAGCCACGTACAAAATGAAATGGGGAATTTCAAGTTTTCTTTATTACAGAGAAAACAAAAGTTATAATTGAGTGAAAGTTTTATTTAATAAACACGTTAACACGTTATCTATATAAGTACGAAGTTGCATGAAATGAGCAATCAATAGGTCCATTAATTTATTTGTACTTATGAGCACGATCTTTTTTGTATCGATACTTTTTTAAGAACAAAGCAACTCTACCAATAAAAAAAATCTCTATAACTCACTTGTGAATAATAGCAATGAAAAAGTCACAGTTTGATTACAGGTGTCATTATGTGCCTAATTGTGGTGAAATTAGAGCCACTTTATGAGCAAGTGTGTTGAAAAGTATATTCTATCTACGTTACATTTTATTAAAGTTACAGTAAAATAGACATTTAATTTCTATGATTTCATTTTATTTATTAATGTTTAATTGTGAAAGGTTTGCGCCGATCGTTGACCAGCCAGAATGAGTCGATCACTTGGCCTTTCAAATCCACATCTACCTGAAAAAGAAGAAATCTTAAATCATAAAATGGAATCTCAGAATATTATGTAAGGCTCGCTCTTTAGTGTTTAGTATTGACTGATATAATAATAGTCCTCCGACCCAAACGAAGCTAAAGGAGTATGTAAGGATCGTAGCAGGTGAAAAGTCCAATGAGAAAAAGGCGTAAGTTTACGTATGTATGTGTCCTCCAGACAAAAGTTTCAGTCACAAGCCGGACCTCCTTATCGGACGGCAAGCTACACATTACTCACCGTCCGCAAGCCCGCGCCTACGGTAGCCGGGAATCGGCATAAAACGCTCAACGCCCGGGGGGTCACCTGCGGTGGCTAGGCGCGTCTTCGTTGAGCCCCCCTCAAGCGTTCCACATCCTCCTTCGCGAGCATTACTGCTTCGCAGAAGGAGGTGACAGCTTCCCATGCGCTCTCGCTCCGTACCATGGCCTGAACCTGGGCCGGCCGCGTGAGGTCGCCACCGCTGATCGCCTCCACGAAGACACGGCGGTGCTCCACCCAAGGTGACACCCGGGGGTTTCCTCCCGCCTTACCCTGAACAGGAACCTCCCGAAACAGCAGTGTCCGGTGAGGACCCGCGTCAGGCGGAAGGTGAGGACGCCGTGGCGCCTCTCAAGCCACTCCACGGCAATTGTGGCCAAAACGTGATGCAGCTGAGTACCAGCATTTTACATGGAACAGCTTACTGCCTGACTCTTAAAACACAGTAACTGGGTAACACGGTACTCCTATAAAGAGATTGCCTGGCCTCTGTCAACCAGTCATTACAGTCAAAAATAATCAAATGATAGCCAATGGCTTACCGTGCTTTCTGAGGCACAGAGGAGTCTTGGTATGTTAAGATGGCAACACATCCATGGAATGACCTCGGCAAGCGTTGCTTAACCCGTAAGTTCTACCCGGTTATTATTTTGTAGCTACGAGCTCCTCGAGAGATTGAGAGCCCTGTGCTAATTAAAAACTAGATTAGAACTGATATTTACCTGTTCCAAATAGATGTGTGTTTGGTTATGCGCCACGAATCTTGTGTATCCGTAATCACTGTTCCTGAACGCAGACCACGCCTCGGCGTTATCTGTAAACGATACGGTCATCACAATAAATAATTTCTTAGTACATACATGACAGACATGGAAACGAAATGCACGGATCTTATCGGTGATGTTCTTCAGAAAGACCAAATGCGCAGTACTCAAAACCAGCGTGCGTGTATTACTAGATACTACCTGGGTGACCGAGCTCTGCTCGGGCGAAAATAGAATAAACGACAACAACGTTTTAAAAAAAAACCCTCTAAAAAGTAAGAAATAATATGTACTGGCACACTGGCACTTTACGTTTAAAATACCTAACTACTATTTAATTTTATCCAAGCGTCGTCGTCGCGTTGGGGGACCGCTAAATACCAGCTATTCTTTGTATAACAGAACACTTTCTTTAATGCTGGGTAGGTTTTTAAGCCTCTTATGTTTGGCGGTACCTTCTCCAGTTTCGCGCTTTACACTTATCTATGTTTTTATAAAAAAGCCGTGAAGTTACATATCAGTTACAGTTTAGTCTTATTATGAAATATGGAAATTAATCTGTCTTTAATTAGCTTAAGAGCGCGGCGAACGGAGCTCGCAAATGCAATTCGAGACGAGTGAAGAATTCGTTCAGAGTATTGCTATCTCGCTTTGCACACACACGCGGTGCGCTGTGCGCAGCCGTGTGTGTGCGAGTAGATAGGCTTCCATTCATAACGACTCGAAAGCCAGCAAGCCGGCCAACGCGAACTGCGCCGGCGTTCTTTTGTCTTATTTATGTAGGTAACTATGCCTTTAACGAAACCTCAAATATGTATTGTTATAATAAATAATGAATGCAAGTAAAATAATACAAATGTTACTTAGGCAAAGTATTAGTACAAGACAAATATTCCAATAATTTATGCCTATTTACGCATAAGTAGGTACACACAAATAACAGCGCTCTGATCTAAGAATATTAAAAATAAAAACACGAATTTTGTATAAACATTTATTTAGTTATGTGTTACTTTATAGATCATCATTCATCTATTTAAAAAATATAAATCAAAACGTGATAAAGTCGTGTAGGGTGACCATAAATATTATCGACTGAACGAAATACAAAAATACAATAATGATAATCAGAAAACATTTTTAAGCACGCTTTTTAGTTTATATGTACAATTGTACATTGTAATAATTGTACATTACGTAGGTAAAGAAAAAAAAAATGTTTATATTCTGTCTCTGATAGGCAGATTTCTAGGTAAACGGGGATCTATTAATTCAGGCAATATGCATTTAAAATAAAACTCTTCTAATTTTAATACTATTGAATTCCAAAATTCGTTGTCTTTTTCAATTTTTTCATATGCCAGTCCTTTAGGCGTCCATATTATAAAAATACAGTATTTGCGGTTTGTTATTTGCAATTGTCCTTGTATTTGGTAAAAATAGTAACTTATTGTATTATATCATTGGGATATAGGTACTTACTGTGAGAAACATCCCAACGCTCGGAGTCCATGTCGGCAACCAAACCAAATCGTAAATAATAAAGTCCGTAAACAACGCAAAGTTCGTAAGAAAGTAGATTACTCAATATCAAAGTTCAAATCACAAGGCAAATCTAAATCCAAGTTCATAGCTTAGGTCAATAGTGTCAGAAATATTACAATAAGTACTTAGAAAATAAATAAATACGCACGAGCAGCACAGTAAAGTAATCGTCTAACACTGACAACAAACCACAAAAATAAAATAACCAAAAAGTTATAAATAAAAAAAGTTAATTAAAAACATCAAAAAACCCGACTGCTTGAAAAGCGAACTAAAAAGACGTAAACAAGGAGAAAATCATGCTGTGCAGTCGGAGGATACGTCTGGTTTTGGTCAGCCAGCTCGCGAAGATGTATCCTCCGACAGCACAGCATGATTTTCTCCTTGTTTACGTCTTTTTAGTTCGCTTTTCAAGCAGTCGGGTTTTTTGATTTTTTTAATTAACTTTTTTTATTTATAACATTTTGGTTATTTTTTTTTTCGAATCAGGTACATTTACACATATAATTGTGATATATTTTTGAAATCAACTCTTAAAATCCTTTATTTTGATACCCCACACGATAGGTGTGGAAGAAAAAAAAATTTGGGCCCCCACAATATGGCGCCCAAGAACCGCTATTTTCCTATTTGCCAATTCTTATGTAGCCAGTGACACTCGCGGGGTTAAGGCGAATCGATTGACGTAAGAACCATCAAAATCGGCCTACGCGTTTGGTTTCTAGAACGCCACATAGGAACAAACATATATACATACATACTTACATACATACATACATAAATAGACTGATAAACACATTACCCTCCTTCGGCAGTCGGGTAAAAAATATACAATACAACAAACAGTAAATAACCCCGAAGTGCCCCGAACAAAAGCCGTACGAGCGATACCTACTCAACCGTATGAAGCACGACTACACACACATTGACATGACGTGCTCGACGCGACAGCAATACTAGCTATTGAAAATGTATGATTATTTTTATGTGTTCCGTAATACCAAAAATGATGAATCAAAACTTAATGTTTTTTAATTTTTTTTTCGATAATTTGTTTCTTGATAATATGAGCTATGTTATAGCGTTGACAATTTTATAGATATTGTTTTTTTTTAGATAGTAAAATCAATAAGAAAACATGTCATTTACGCTGTAAAAATGTACGAAATGGAATTCGCTTAAACTTCATTTTAGGTAACTATTTTGAAAAAAAAAAGACGTAGGAACCTAGATAAATACTGTCTGAATCCGAATATTAGCATAATTTGGTGGAAATATGCTCAACTTTAAATGATTTAGGTATTACGTTTGTATGGACAATTCATGCTTCGCCGCGCCCTTAACATTGATAAAGTTACTATTAATAGAGTTACCTGCATATTATTATTGTGTTTTTACTTACGTACGAACTTAGTTTCATGCATAAACCTATAAATAGATTTGTTATCGTTCTAAATCATGATGCAGTGCGTGCGCGCAGCACGCGGGTCGCGGTGCAGTTTTCTTGTATTTACATTAATTCTTTATAATTTTTTTGTTATATTTCTAGCTTGGCGGTCCCCCAACGCGACGACGACGCGGATAAAATTAAATAGTAGTTAGGTATTTTAAACGTAAAGTGCCAGTGTGCCAGTACATATTATTTCTTACTTTTTAGAGGGTTTTTTGAGTCGGGGGTTTTTAAATTTTAAATAAAAAATTTATTTCATGCTTTTTAAACTTTATTTACTAGTAGTCACGCTAAAATTGACCATCTTTGGGTATAGTTGTCGTTAGAACTTGTTCTAAATATTATTACGGGTTGTGTGGTAGATGCTGGTAATATAATAAAACCACATAAATAAGATTATATAGTGGACTGTATTTAAATTGAAGCACAAGGTACATTAATAAAATATATAGGTACGTGTTATACTGGTAGGGGGCGAATGATGACTGACTTAGGATCGTTCACATGAACGGGATGAGTGGATTATTATGTATGATTCATACATAAATTGGCTACTCCAAAGATGATACCTCTGCTGTAAGTTACTGAGGAGTTGGGTGTGCTGTGATTCCTGGTGATGCCCCAGCATCAAGTCAAGATTATTATGTTTTGGCAATATCATTGAACTGACAGTTTATCTCTCAATCCCGTATCTATCACTAGCACCATCCACCATCAGACCCTAATCACCATATATCTACAACCTATTTAATGAGACCATTCCAATGAGTCCCAACACGATACTTCTGCTGTAAGTTACTGAGGAGTTGGGTGTGCTGTGATTCCTAGTGATGCCCCAGCATCAAGTCAAGATTATTAGGTTTTAGCAATATCATTGAACTGACAGTTTATCTCTCAATCCCCTATCCATCACCAGCACCATCCACCATCAGACCTTGATCACCATCTACGTACAACCTATTCAATGAGACCATTCCATTGAGTCCAAAGACGATACCTCTACTGTAAGTTACTGAGGAGTTGGGTGTTCTGTGATTCCAGGTGATGTCCCAGCATCAAGTCAAGATTATTATGTTTTGGCAATATCATTGAACTGACAGTTTATCTCTCAATCCCATATCCATCACCAGCACCATCCACCATCAGACCCTGATCTCCATCTATCTACAACCTATTCAATGAGACCATTCCAATGAGTCCAAACACGTTACCTATGCTGTAAGTAAGCGTGGAGTTGGGTGTCCTGCTGATTCCTGGTGATGCCCCAGCATCAAGTCAAGATTATTTTTTTGGCAGTATCATTGAACTGTCAGTTTATCTCTCAATCCCATATCCATCACCAGCACCATCCACCATCAGACCCTGATCACCATCTACGTACAACCTATTCAATGAGACCATTCCAATGAGTCCAAACACGAGACCTATGTTGTAGTTAGCGTGGAGTTGGGTGTCCTGCTGATTCCTGGTGATGCCCCAGCATCAAGAGATTATTATGTTTTGGTAATATCATTGAACTGACAGTTTATCTCTCAATCCCATATTCATCACCAGCACCATCCATCATCAGACTCTGATCACCATATGTCTACAACCTATTCAATGAGACCATTCCAATGAGTCCAAAGACGATACCTCTGCTGTAAGTTACTGAGGAGTTGGGTGTCCTGTGATTCCTGGTGATGCCCCAGCATCAGGTGAAGATTATTATGTTTTAACAATTTCATTGAACTGACAGTTTATCTCTCAATCCCCTATCCATCACCAGCACCATCCACCATCAGACTCTGATCACCATATGTCTACAACCTATTCAATGAGACCATTCCAATGAGTCCAAAGACGATACCTCTGCTGTAAGTTACTGAGGAGTTGAGTGTCCTGTGATTCCTGGTGATGCCCCAGCATCAGTTCAAGATTATTATGTTTTAGCAATATCATTGAACTGACAGGATTCTAAATTTCAAATCGATTAGACCTATGAAAGTTGCTCATATCTTTTCCTCAATTAGTAGAGACCTGATTATCTTCAAATGGCTGAGAATATTTTCTTGAAACATGGCTAAGAACACTCTCGATTAAGTCATCTTTTAAACAAAAAAAACTAAATCTAAATAGGTCCACCCGTTTGGATGCTATGATGCCACAGACAGACACACATATACACAGATACACAGATACACAGCAACACATCTCAAACTTATAACACCCCTCTTTTTGCGTCGGGGGTTAAAAATGAAACCTAGCTAGATCGATTTATCGCCCCCGAAACGCCCTGCATACTAAATTTCATGAAAATCGTTGGGAGCCGTTTCCGAGATTAAGATTATATATATATATATACAAGAATTGCTCGTTTAAAGGTATTATATTATTAATAGATAGGATAAGGATCGTAGCAGGTGGCATCGTAACCCAAACTCAATAACACTTTTACCGACCCAGGAATAGATCCCAGAACCTCACACTCATCAGCAGCGATTGCGACCACTAGACTAACAGGCGTGAAGTTAAGCAATATATTCTATGATGGACAATCCCACCGCACTATTCCCAAACCACTGCAACTGAAAGCCAGAATCAACAGTGGCGACCACCAGAAATGCGCCGAGGCAATGAAGCTCGACGAAGTTCCGGAGAATGAATTTAACTGTCTAGGATCCCGCTACGAAATTAATCAGAAAATAATAACGGAGCAGAAGGAAAATATACAAATTTCCACTTCCCTCCATATCAAGCAGGAGACAGAACAAACAAGGCCAATAGGCACAAAGGGACGTTTACAACTGGGATAAGCCCAGTTGCTTAGCACAAGGGTTAAAAATAGCATTAATATTAATGGGTCCTAATTCCCAACATTGTGAGCTGTTATAATTGATTCCAAACCAATTTCCACAAGGTCTGTATAGTAAACAACTCCAGATGCAGACTGTACATTATTCAACATAATATTGCGTTCATTCTGCCAAAGAATACAGTCCCATAAGATATGATGTGCAGATTGTACCATTCGCAGTCAGATGTAGAACACTGACATAAAGACGAGGCAACGAGCTTGAAGGAAAATCTATACATACAAATAAATAAAATTGAAGTGTCTGTATGTAATATCAAAATAACAACGTTTTATTGAATGCACGTGAATATACGGTACTAACAACAAATAAGCTATTTTTAAGATTTTTGTCTGTCTGTCTATCTGTCTGTTTGTTCCGGGTAATCTCCGAAACGGCTGGACCGATTTTGGCGGGACTTTCACTGATAGATAGCTGATGTAATAACGAGTAACATAGCCTACGTTTGATCACGAGAAAATTCATAGTTCCGGCGGGAAACTAAAAAAATAAAAATATTTTTTTTTACGAGTTTGACGCGGACGTAGTCGCGGGCAACAGCTAGTTATAAATAATATTCTATGATACGAGTAAATAAATTAAGTATCTACTACTTACATTTAAAGGGATCGGTGCCCTCCTGGCATCCAGCCGAACCAGTCACGACGTGCACAGGAGCCCTGAAACATACGATGTCCAACTTACTCACAAAATGTATCGACTTAGCATATTATGTCCCGATAACCAGAACCTAAGTGCAAGTTTTTTTAAAGTACTCGACCGCCTGAACGTTCTCTGAGGCCTTAGTGCGAGTTTTTACTCACACTCAATCGCGTTAACATAAACATCAAATTGTATTGAAACTGGATAAGCGCCGTCTGGTGACGGTAAGGAGAAACCTCTTTTTGTATATATTTCCACATAAGAGATCGTTTTCGTTATCACGAGTGAGTACGTTAAAAAACTCGGCTTAAGCACACTGATGTCAATTTGTACACAAAGAAGAGGATTCCCCTTACTGCCACCATCTTAATATATATAAATCTCGTGTCACAATGTTTGTCCTCAATGGACTCCTAAACCACTTAACCGATTATAATAAAATTCGCACACCATGTGCAGTTCGATCCAACTTGAGAGATAGGGTAGGGTAGGGTAGGATAGGTAGGGTAGGGTAGGTAGGGTAGGGTAGGTAGGGTAGGGTAGGATAGGTAGGGTAGGGTAGGTAGGGTAGGGTAGGGTGGGGTAGGGTAGGGTAGGTAGGTAGGGAAGGGTAGGGTAGGTAGTTAGGGTAGGTAGGGTTGATGAATGTTTGGTGTTTTTATGGCAAAACAAAGTTTGCCGGGTCAGCTAGTATAAGTCTTAATAAATTCAAATCATTCATTAAACGTAAGTTGTGCCAGAAAGTGTTTTATACCATTAAAGATTACGTTGAGGACAAAAAGGCTTGGGATTGCGCAGCTCCAATTAATTTTGATTTTGATTTTTGTTTTTTTTATATTTTGCACCGTGAACTTTGTTTTTTTTTTGGTTTACTTGCAATGACAAGAATATTTACTTTATAAAGTATTATATTATTTTATTTTAATTATTGTGAATGTGAAGACTATGCGGATCATTGTTTTTAAATTTTTATTTATCAAGTTACTTTTTAAACATGGTCTGGCAGTTTGAGTAGTTTAGGCCTACCTGAATGTCCTTTCTTTGGTATTGTTCGTCAATTCGTTGAGCTCCTTAAATTCTGAGTTGAGCTGCACGGTTATTGACAAATGCGTGCACTGACTGGACAGGTCCACTCAATCTTGCTGGTTCTTTCCTCAAAAGACCATTTCAGACATCCGTCTACATGGTCTTCACATGATCTAACCAAGATTTTGTCTGGACTTTAAAAGAGACTGGGACCTCTGAGTTTGTTTCGGCCTTTCTTCTCAGCGTAGTCAGATAGGAAACGCCGACCTCATCAAGTTTTAAAAAATATGATCGACATGTAAAAGTATTTGTACAAACCAACTTACAGAAATAAAATAATTTATCATTTACCAAACGGTGCTTCTGCTTACTTTAACGCGATCGAGCATTAGTAAAAACTCTGAAGCCCAGTTTTATGATCCCTAGTTAATTTAACTAATGGTTAAATCTAGTAACCAGTGGTTTCAAACTACGGTAAAACGGTCACAAATGCTCAAAAAGTTGTTCAGTTAATTATTTGACCATTTATTAGACTAACAGTTGATGAATAAAAGCGTTTTACCGAAAAATTAAACCATTGGTTAGCATATTTAGAGAGCAGTGGTGGTCCAGTGGTAACGGCCGCGACTTACAAGTTGTAGGTCGTGGGTTCGAACCCAGGCAGGCACTTTACTTTGTTTAATTATTTCATCACCACTGGTCTCAAAACGGTGAAGGAAAACATCGTGAGGAAACCGGCATCTACCAATCCGCACTGGGCCCGCGTGGTGGATTACGGCCTATTCCCTCTCACAGGGAGGAGGCCTGCACGCACAACGGATCAAATGGGAGTCTAAGTGTGGAAAAGGGATCCATCTATCCTATCCTATCCTAGCATATTTAACCATTGGTTGAGTTAACTACGGATAAAAAAACTGGATCTAAGCCCACAGTGTGTAAACAAAACGGTGGACCTAAAAAATGACAATTAAGTTTCTTCGCCGGAGAAAAATCATGCAGTTTTGGAATGCAGTAATTTGCTTCTCTGGCCCACTGAAACTAGCATAAAGTAAGTTTGTTAGATGCAAAGCTATAAAAACTGTTAATATATCAGTGATAAAGAAAATGTAGTAAAAAGCTTCATTTAATTTAAATGATTTTATTTAATCACCAACCCCCTTGTATTGTGTATGGAAAAATAAATAATGTTTTGTATGTAATTGTTAATATACAAAGCAGATATTTACCTTTAGAATTTCATTTGATCACTAAACACTGCAGTCGAAAAAAGTGCGTATAAATACGAAAAATTGAAAAAAAAAACATGTTTGAGAGTTTTTGTGAGACAGTGAGACCTTTTCCATAAAGTTATTTAATAAATATAAATGTATAAATAACCTGGTTAACGCTAAGCATTTTAACTTTAATAAATATAATTCGATATTATTTTTTCAATAAGCTTTTTTCGTATTCTTCTCAGCAAACCCTTTCATTTGATATCCATATCATGGCAGTGCACAAAAAATAACTATGTCGCCATCTTAGGCCGGCCGCCATATTTGATTTAGAATGAATGAATGTCACTTAGCGAACCATGCATTGTCATCCAAACTAAACGTGAATGCAAAATTTCATCTTAATTGGTGACTGCTTATATAACTGCTTTAAAATTCAGACACACATACATCCATACATTGCAAGTTATATAAAAGCTTGTAAAAAGTGCCATGCTGTAATTATCCACGTCTTTATTTGGGGTGTGTATAAATCTTGGACGGTTATCTTTACTTAGGTTTGCCCCCCTCGACGTTTTAATAGTTAAGGCCAACACAAGTTCGTGGCAACAATCACAAATCATCATAAAACACAGAGTAAAAAAAGAGTCTAAGAAACAGTTCATAATTTCAACTTAAATGATTTTAATTTTACTAGAAATTGTTGAAAAAGTAGAAAAGCGATAGGGTAGTTGACAAAAACAAATCTATTTAGTCCGTCAGTTAAATAACCTATAAATATTGGACACGTATTTTTCCTTTTACGACGTGAACTAAAGAATACGACGATACAGCGCGTTTAAATATCGTGTGACGTCACGGTGTGCTATACCGCTACACCTACAATCGATCGATAGTCGATCGATGCCATCGATCGATCAATTGGTGTGGTAACCCCCTTATACTGACAAAGTGACGTCACAATCCTCCACTCCTGAATTTTTATGCGGTTTATCTTTGTCAATTTTTATTTATTTGATAAAGCAAAAAATACGGGTCCAATATTATTTGATAATCTCACTGACGGACTAAATAGAATTATTATTTTTTTACCCAGGAAACATACCTATTACTATAGTCGACCTAGACAGGACATGATTTAATCCTTTTTTGCGACACGGTAGGCGTAGTGGTTGAGCAATCAATTGCTGCGCTGCGTGTCGCGGGTTTGATTCCCGCACGGAAGGAATTACAGATAATAAAAACCGGTTCCGGTTCTGCCTGTTTGGGTAAAAGTGAGTTAATCGTTTTTGTTAAAATTTTTTTCTGAAATTTTCCTATTTTATTGCATTTTCGGGTTAACCTTAACCATAAAAACCATTTAGGTTCGGAGAAGCATAGCCCTACGACGCATTGTTGCCAAATTATGAGCCTCCGAATTTTATTTTATTTTGCATAAAACGCCTTATATTTCCAAAATCAACGCTCGGACGAAAATCTTTTCAGGAAAAAAATGTTTCATTAATGTTTACTAAGACCAAAATTCTTTTTCCACTAAATATTTTTTTGGCTTCTTTCCTGCTCATAGTGCCCCTAAGCGTATACTCCAATTCCTAAAACTCCACCCCTAAGACGACCCACTGACCTACTAGGCTAATTGACCCATTCATGAGTTTTGGGAAGAAACAAACATCACACCTGCTCTACACAATAAATTGTAATAATGGCAGGAGAATAAAGATAAAGATATTATTAACAAACTCACCCAGGATTGACATAGGGGTTCTCCTTAGAACCATTATAGACCTTGTTGTCGTAGAGCGGCCACGTGCGCTCGTAACTGTGCTCGTGCGCCCATATCACCAGGTCCACACCGAACTGCAGCAGCAGCGGTTCCAGACCTGCAGGAATATAAGGAGTTTTAAGTTATAAAACGGTCAAAATAACTTTTCCCACTACCTGGTCTATTATGTAACACAATGCCTAAGAAATTCGTTTCGAAATATGAACATTTAGGCACGAGCTTATAAAAAAAAAAAAAACAAACTTACATAATAACAGTTACGAAATGACTTTTGTATGGAGTTTTGATATCATTATGTAACTGGCAGATTGATACTGAAACTGTTACCTCTCGAAAAAGCGCGCGTTGATTGTGTGTATAAATATAGTCTGTGGTTTTTAGTCTGAACGTTTCTAATAAATTGTTGTTGGTACTTATTTGCATTTAATTTAGTAAGCTCATCAGGTAGTAGAAAAATTATCGTTCGTGTCTCGCATAAAAAGGCTTTATTTAAACACTCGCATGTAGCTTTCGACGTTCGGGTTCGGCTCACGTCAAAATTGGCTACATCGCTCGTGTTATTAACTCGACTTTTTTTGCTCGATACGAAATGTAGTAATGCACCTCGACCCCAATCCCTGGAAACCGCGCGGCACCCCGCGTTCGCCTCGTACGCCAATAGCGAGAGTCGAACGTGAGAACGACGTCACAGTAGCAGGTGCAAAGTTATTTCAACCGAGTAGTAGATAGGCACACAGAGACGATAAAAACAAAAAAAAAAACACTCGACTCAAGTGTGTGCAAGCTAATCTATAACATCTTTGAACTAACTTATGGTTATTTCTAGTTTTCTAGATGTTTTATTTCAAGATGTATATTTTTCCTTATGTACATAATATTTTCATAAATGAATTGGCAAGAAACTGTTATAATACTAATCTTTTTAAATAGTTCCCTAAGATATTCTTGGTTAATTAGCTTATACAAGGTGGGCCAAAAGAAATCACCCTATTGGAAGATGCTCTCATTTTTGTAAATGGCCGCAAATGTCAAATCTGTTTTGACATTTGTTCGATATTCTGAAGGCAGCGTACCCGGGTCGCCTGATCTCTTGTTTTGGCGATTTGCACTGGCCCGCAAGATCGCCCGATTTAAGCGTTCCAGACTATTTTTTGTGGGCTTTTTTTAAGTCCCGTGTTTACGTGAACAAGCTCGAGACTCTGGAAGCCCTCAAGGACAACATTCGACACGAGTGCGAGAATCTGTCACCCGAAGTGATGAAAAATGCCAATGCGAGCCCGTATGGCAATCAATTGTGACGGCGCCCATTTGGCCGATATAATATTCTCGACTTGACCAATAAAATTCTAAAAAACAGAATCGAAGATTTCATTTAGAAAAAAAAGAGAGCCAAACAACATCGGATGACTTCTTTTGGCCCACCTGTTATATGGCTCTGAAAGCTCTCTTTTGCAATGTCAGTGGAATGTTCCCAAAGATAAAAAACCGTATGGCATAATGCTGTGAAAGTTACTGAAACAGACAGTCTCACTGTATCTGTTGATCTTGCTGAGGCCTTCGACACCGTTCCTCTACCTTGCTTATTATCCAATCTTGATTCGCTTAGGTATCAGAGACTTACAACTTCAACTCTTTCATTCTTATCTCTCAGGCCGCTCACAGAGGGTCAAGATCGACAAAAATTTAAGTGACGAACTCCCTATTGCCTACGGCGTACCGCAAGGCAGTACCTTAGCTCCCACCTTGTTTTTGGTCTTCATCAATGATCTCTGTAATATCAAATTAAACGCCGGAAACATTGTTTCTTTTGCCGATGACATGACATCACCTTCTTCGACAACTCGTGGTCTAGTCTCAAAACTACCGCTCAGAAAGGGTTGGGAAACGAGACGCGTCCTAGTAGAAACACACTTCCCAGGTAGCGTCTTCGTACAGGTAACTGACTGGCAAGATACCATCCAAACACCAACAATTGATGATTGGCTCTATGCAAGAAGGATGATCACGCTGGAGAAACTCCAATGGGCCATTCAAAGCTTCCATCCTTTCAAGGCGCCCGGTCCAGACGGGATTTTTCCCGCGCTACTACAGTGGGGAGGTGTGTCCGTAGTAGGAAGACTAGTGCCATTGTTGAGGGCGTGCCTGGCCTTTAGATACGTTCCTAAAGGATGGAGGGAAGTGAAAGCAATATTCATTCCAAAGCCAGGTAAGAGTGACTATACAAACGCCAAGTCGTACAGGCCCATCAGCCTGACCTCGTTCTTGCTTAAGACAATGGAAAGACTGTGCGAAAGGGAGCTCCGGGATGGCGCTCTACTAACATTACCTCTACATGGTAACCAACATGCTTACAGCTCGGGTAAGTCTACTGAATCTGCCCTTCACTTGGTGGTAAGCCAAATAGAGGAAGCAATTCATCAGAAAGGTACCTGCCTGGGCACTTTTATAGACATCGAAGGTGCGTTCGACAAGACAAATTTCTCCAGCATCGGTGCTGCCCTCTCCAAACATGGTGTGGAGCAGGTGCTGATTGACTGGATCACTAATATGCTGAGCAAACGAGCAGTTCGTCTAGAGGGAGAGCAGCAGCTGGCTTTGATAGCCAAGGGCTGCCCTCAAGGAGGAGTGCTTTCCCCTCTCCTATGGAATCTGGTAATTAACGACCTCATCACCAGGCTCAACGAACACCGTTACTATACAATAGGTTATGCAGACGACCTGGCAATCCTCGTACCTGGGAAGGTGACTGGAACGATTTGCAACCTTACACAGCAAGCGCTACGCATAGTGGAACGTTGGTGCAGGGAGTATGATCTATCAGTAAATCCCACTAAGACTGAATTGGTCATGTTCACCCAGAAAAGAGCACTAGGCCCCTTCCGCCTGCCCAAGCTGTTCAATACGGAACTCCAGCTCTCCAACGAGGTCAAGTATTTGGGAGTCATCCTTGACAGTAAGTTGAACTGGAGCAGTCATTTAGACAATAAGATAGACAGGGCCTGCATCACCTTCTGGCAATGCAGGAAAATGATAGGTAAGAAGTGGGGCCTATCCCCCAAAATTATCCTCTGGCTGTACAGCGCGGTCATTCGACCCATGATCACTTATGGGGCCGTGGTTTGGTGGCCTCGCACAAAACTAACTACAGCCGTGAACAAGCTACAGCGAATGCAGAGACTGGCCTGCATGGCGATAACGGGCTGCTTGAGGACTACCCCAACCGCTGCGCTCGAAGCCATGCTTGGGCTCCCCCCTCTGCATCTGTTTATACAGCAGGAAGCGACGATGGCAGCTGTACGTCTAAAAACGCTGGATCTCTGGGGTAAGAGAGATACACAACACACCGCTCTGCTCGAGGGTCTCTACAATGAGTTCCCCATAACGAGAGCCATTAATGACCGGATACCCAAGCAATTCATTTTCGATAAGAAATATAGAATCCAATTGCACGAGGATAACCGCTGCGAGGGACTACGCCCCGAAGAGCTGCGGATATTCACAGACGGATCCAAAACAGATACTGGCACGGGTGCAGGAGTCTTCTCAGAGGACCTGAACATCCACTTAGCCACACCACTGGGGATCCACAACACGGTATTCCAGGCCGAATGCTTGGGCATTTCCATGGCGGCCTCAGCTGTCCTAGCTAGGGAGGTAAAGGATTTCCCTATACGAATACTTTCGGACAGCATGGCCGTCCTGCAAGCACTAAACAGTCACACGGTCAATTCCGGGCTGATTTACGAGTGTCACCGTCGACTGAACCAGGTTGGTATGCACAATAAAGTAACCATTCAATGGATCAAGGGACACAGCGATTCCCGAGGGAACGATGCTGCAGATGAGCTCGCCCGAAGGGGCTCTAGTATGGCACCGGTGGGCCCGGAGCCCATTGTGCCGCTACCTTTCGGGTACCTACGCGGTCTGGTAAGGCAACGCACCAGGGACCAACACAGTAAGCTTTGGGTTGACCTTAGCGACTGTAGGCAGGCCAAAGAGGCACTGCCCTCCATCAACGGCCGTTTCACGAAAAAGGCCCTACGACTGACCAAGACACAGTTGCGTGCTGTCACAGCCGTAACGACTGGACACGGGACCTTTAATAAGCACCTTTTTGTCATAGGGATTACGGACAGCCCACTATGTAGAGCATGCATGGTGGAGGATGAGACAGCAGCACATCTGCTCCTAAGCTGCCCTGTAATCGCAAGCTACAGGGCCAAATACTTCGGTGACCCAGGTACCCTGCAGGAGATAGTCGGCAACACCAAGGCGCTGCTAGCCTTCCTCGAGGAGCTGGGGTGGATCGAGTAAAGCAATTGAATCCCACCCGTACGCAAAATACGCGCTAGTCGTGGAGTTGCGGAAACAGCCCGTCGAAACAATACAAAGGGTTCGATGCTGTACGTAACTGGCTTATGTCACACTCACTCACCTTAAATGCCTCTAAACTAAAACTCATTACTTTCTCTCTCAACATCACATCACAACCTTCGACTCCCGTAACTTTGCAAGCTCATACCTGTCAATTAAAGACACCAAACTGTAACTGTCCACTAATTACATCTACTGATACAATTAAATACCTTGGTATCACTCTAGACAAGCACCTCAACTTTAAAGCACATACAACTCTTCTGACTGGCCGTGTCCATAAACTGATTTATTTTTTTAAAACTCTTAGACACATTGCCAGCGTTCATGTTATACGGTCCGTATATTTTGCAATGTGCCAGTCGGTAATCTCTTACTTTATTACAAGTTGGGGTGGTGCTGCTAAATCAATTCTCAAGCCTCTCGAGGTAGCACAGCGCGCAGTCCTGAAGGTAGCCACTTTTCGACCAATACTCTATCCTAACTTTGACCTCTACCAGAAATGCAAGGTTCTTACCGTCCGCCAAATGTTCATACTCAGCACGATTTTACAGCAGCACACTAACACTCAAATTGCACGTCGGCCGACAATACCCAGAAGATGAAACAGGGTATACTGCAAACAGGGTACTGTACCTCATCCATATTTTACTTTTACAAAAAGATTATTTTTTTATCAAGGAACATTTCTATATAATACAATAAACGCAATAATTCCATTGCAAACATGTTGTAAGCTAACATGCAAAAAAGGGATTACTCAATTTCTTACTACAAAAATTATGACGATACTGAATCCCTTCTTACAACAATAAAGTAACTCGTAATAAACACACACACTCAATCACACTCTCTCACACACACACATACACGCACGCGCACACACACTCACTAACTAACACAGACACGCGCACGCACTCACAATATTAATGTATTGGACTTTTATTAATCTGTTCTAAATTCTTTTAATAATTATGTAACACTCTAAGAAATAGTACTTGTCCTATGTTCGGGAAATGAGGGCTGATTGTCCTTAATACAGGCTACTAAGTAACCTAGCTAGGACGTCAGATCGTGAAATTGTATTGTTACCTACTCATAACAGATGTAAACTATTCCTAATTTGTCATCCTACTTTGTAACAGACTGTACCACTTTTTATGAAATAAATAAAAATTCAAAGACCAAACGCGCGGCTTCTCCATCCGTTAACTGTCTTATCTTTCTAACAGCATAAGCGACGGAGCTTAGCTAACCCGCAATAGATGTTATGTGAGGTCCCCATTGTAGTTTCTCGTCTAAAGAGATTCCTAGAAAAACTGTTTGATTCGTAAAGTCTAGTTTTTCCCTAAAAACTAGACTTTACGAATCAAACAGTTTTTACCCTTTGGGTACGGTACCCTTACCGTACCCAAAGGGTAAAAACGGGACCTATTACTAAGACTCCACGATCCGTCTCTCTGTCTGTCTGTCCGTCCGTCACCAGGCTGTATCTCATGAACCGTGATAGCTAGACAGTTGAAATTTTCACAGATCATGTATTTCTGTTGTCGCTATAACAACAAATACCAAAAACAGAATAAAATAAATATTTAAGTGGGGCATCCATAAAACAAACCGAGCCGTTTTTTGCGGTAATGGTACGGATCCCTTCGCACTTGGCTAGTTTTTCTCCAATCAATATAATGTCGCATTCACTACTTCGTTGGTAGGTGTGAATCTGATACATTTGCTTTTTATTTCATTTAGTATCAAATTGTTTGCCGTAAACCAATTTTGGACCTGATGAATACTCGTAGAGTTATCCACATCATCAAGATTTTGTGTCTGCCGCCGATCTATTTTAAATATCAAAGATGTGTGTACATCAGCAAATAACACCATCTTCGATTGATTTTGTAGTAATTGGGACTCATACATCATTTGAGAGCTGCCGAGCATTTGTACAGCAGCCGCACGAGTGGGTCTTATAATGAACATGGACAAAACCAAGGCCTTGTTGAATGCCCATGTAACATCCACTCCTATCAAGATCGGAGACTTTACACTCGAAGTTGTAGATGATTATGTCTACCTGGGACAAACAGTCCAGTTGGGTAGGGCCAACTTCGAGAGAGGGGTCAACCGTCGAATCCGACTCGGCTGGGCGGCGGCCTTCGGGAAGTTGAGCGGAATCTTCTCGTCCAACTTACCACAGTATCTCAAGACGAAAGTCTATGATCAGTGTAAATTGCCAGTGATAACCTATGGCTCTGAGACGTGGTCGCTCACAATGGGCCTCAACAGAAAGCTACAGTCACCCAAACGGCAATGGAGAGCGCTATGCTCGGAGTTTCCTTGCGTGATCGCATCAGAAATAAGGATATCCTCAGTAGAACTAAAGTTACCGACATAGTCTGAAGAATTGCGAAACTTAAGTGGCAGCGGGCAGGACACATTGCTCGCAGAACGGATGGCCGATGGGGCTGATGTTCGAAGTTCTGGAATGGGGCCTCCCACTAGGTGGACCGATGACTTGGTTAAGTTTGCGGGAATCCGCTGGATGCGTGACGCACGGGATCGGTCAATGTGGCATCGCCTGGGGGAGGCCTATGCCCAGCAGTGGATGTCTTTCGTCTAAAATGATGATGATGATGTCATTTGACTTCATAACATCACGAATGTATTCCCCAAAGGGTTAGGCAGAATTTACAGATGTAAAATCCCAATAACACTTTTAGTCCGGTCAAATTAGACCAAAAAATAGGGGTAGGTTTACGGTAATACGCATAGAGCTGAAAATTGGTGCGAATGTTCGGAACACTACAAAAACTACAAAAACGGAACATTATAAAAAAAAATGTAAAAAGTCCCCATCGATCACACAAATTTTTTATTCAAGGTCAAAGTTCGCAAATATCGTTTTTTTTTGCGTTTTTTAGCCGAACGGTAAGTTTTATGATAAAATAGGTCAAACAAAAATTTTAGGTTATGCAATTATCTATAAAAATTGTCCCTACAATTTTTCTCCTAAACATCTCCGTTTCTGAGATATAATGGTTTAAAAACTTGAAATAGTTGTATACTTCATAATATGCAGACGTTTCCACGGCACTTGGGAGGTAGTGTACTTGGCGCATTTTTTTAACGTGGTTTCCCCGATAGTCCTATTCCAAAATCTATTGTGATCCTGTTTAATTCAATACTATTCAAAATTATGTAAAAACTGTTATTATTCGAAATGATGAAAACCATGTGAATTCAAAAAAAATTGGTAAAATTATCCGTCTCATTCATAATCATTTGATAATTCTGCTTCCTCTTCTTCTTGTTAGTCTCCTTGTTCTTCTTCTCTCTGCTGGGTGGAAGTAAATTGTTCTAACAGCGATGTATCAGATGTCTCCTCACTGATATCGTACGAATCCTCTAAAAAACGCGAAATACCCATATTTGCGAACTTTGACCTTGAATATTTTTTTTTGCAAGTGTGGGATCGATGGGGACTTTTTACATTTCATTTATAATGGTGTTCCGAACATTCGTACCAATTTTCAGCTCTATGCGAATTAATGCAATTTGATATGTCTAATTTGACCGGACTATTTGCCCGACCCAGGAATCGAACACAAAACCTCACGCTGAGCAGTATCACTTGCGACCACTAGACTAACAACACTGTTAGTATAAATTCACTCACCATACACTCCTAGTAATCCGACGCGCGAGTATTCACAACTGCAGTCGATATCGTCCGAGTTGCTGCAGTACATCGGCCTGTGTCCGAATAGTACGATCCACGGCCGCTTGCTCCTGAAAAATAAACCTTATTTTAAGAGCAATAAAGTCGAAAAAAACTGGTACTTTAAATCTATACCAATACCAATATTATAAAGAGGATTTTTTTTTTGTTTGTTTGTGTATTTGTTTGTTTGTTTATACCGAATAGGCTCCTAAAAGATTCTTTCACATATGGAAAGCTACATTATTCCCGAGTAACATAGGCTATAAATTATGTTCAAAAAAATTAGAGATCCTTATGAAAATTGTGATAATGTAACCCAAAGTAGCAAAATTTTGCCTATAAAATTCATTATTTGGTGTGCGCTGAGAAAATTATTGATGAAACATAAAAATGATGTACTACACGATTAAAATACTCATTACTAACTACAAAAAGAACTGCGAGAGAATATATAGCAGCTTGTGTTCTAAAGTTTAATTAGATGGCTGGTAGAAATAAAAGTTGGTTACATTCGTATTGTAGTATTAATTCTTATTCAAATAAATAGTTTTACAAATTGGTAGGAAGGTAGGTAGGTAAGGTGGGTGGGTAGGTTGGTAGGGTAGGGTATGTAGGGTAGGGTATGTAGGGTAGCGTAGGTAGGTATGTACAAATCAAAATAATAAAAAAAAACATTTTGTTTTATTTTACATAGGCCTACATGGGCACTTATAAAAAGTCGACAAAAGGCGCACGGTTCGGGTTGGTCGTTTCCTATGGAGAAGAACCGGCAAGAAACTCCACGGTTACTCTTTTAAAAATAAGGTTTGGTTTTACAATATTTTCATGTTACAGCATTACTTAGATATGGGGGAACAACGTAGGCCCGACAATAAGACGTTAGAAATAAATAAAAAAAGTAAAACGAGATAAAAAGTTATCAAATATTATCAAGCATCTAGAAATCTAGAAGGCCTACAATGTTCACGCATTCACAAAACAATCGGTAAAAGAATCTATACAAAGGTAAAAAATAAAAATAAATGTATAACAAGACTAAATTTAACATGTGGCACAATATCAGTGCTGTAACTATTCTTAGCAAAGGGTTATAAAGATGATTGAAAACTATTGTAAAAAGTCTAATTAAAAGAAGAGAAAAGAAAAAATGAGATTGAGAATAGTTAGAGACATCCACATATTTGTGCCGTTTATGAGTTACCAGGGAAGCCGCATGCGCAGAAGGAGCTAAAGCCAAAATTTTTATCTTTAGCGTAGTCCTTGATTTTATAATATGCTTTTTTAATAAGGACATGTTTGATGTAGTTTTTGAACTTTCCATCGGTCAGTTCTATAACTGACTTTTTGTTACAGAAGCGTATACTGTTTATAAGAAAGGACTTGCTAGTTTTCGTTAATCTGATTTTGGGTATTACAATTTCGTGCTTACTGCGTGTATTTAAATTATGGAAGTCGCTTCTTGTTTTGATAAGCCCTTGATTTTTGCGGTCATACAAAATACATTCCAAAATATAAAGTGAAGGTAGAGTCGGTACATCGATCTGTTTAAATTTTTCTCTGAAGGACTCGCGAGGACCCATTATATAGATCGCGCGGATTGCCCTCTTTTGTAAGATGCAAATTGAGTCGACGTCCGCTGCTGATCCCCACAGCAGAATGCCATAAGACATAATACTATGGAAATAAGCATAGTATACTATCCTAACTGTGGCTACATCGGTTAACTGCCTTATTTTCCTTACTGCATATGCAGCCGAACTTAACCTACCCGAAAGAGTTCTAACGTGCGCGCCCCACTGCAATTTTGAATCGATTGTAATCTCCAAGAATACAGTTCCCGTTATAACTTCAAGATTTTTGCCGCCAAGATTTAAATTTAGGTCACTTTGAGGTACATTTGGTAAAGAGAACTTTAGATATATTGTTTTTTTACATTCAGTAAAAGATTATTAGCTGCGAACCATTTTGAGAGAACAATTAGACTTTCGTTGGCATGTAAGACAACCGTATCTTTCCTATCTATTTTAAAAATTAGCGAAGTATCATCAGCAAATAAAATTATATCCGATAATTTGGCCATCATAAAAGGGAGATCATTAATGTAAACAAGAAAAAGGAAAGGGCCGAGAATTGAACCTTGGGGCACGCCCATCTTGAGTAAAGACCCGGAGGACGTCGCCCCATTGACATTTACTTTTAGTAGGATAGGGTAGGGTAGGTGGGTTGATCGGTAGGGCAAGTGAGTAGGTTGGTAGATAGCCAGTCGACGGGATCGAAGCTGCGGGGGACAGCTAGTAAATAATAAAATCTTTCTACCTAACCCTGTTTGTATATTTGTTAATCAATAACAATTCACGCCTCAAGGGCTGTAAGGATTTGGACGAAATTTGGTATACGGTCGACTATAGCTTGGATTAGGACGAAGGTCCCATTTTGTTTTGTTTTAGTCCCAGTGGTAAGTTCCCCTGAGATATTTTTAAACTTTTACGTGGGAGACGACGCTGGCGAAAGCTAGTTAGAATCAGAACGCTTCATTAGTTAACAGAGGGAAAGTTACAACAGCACACTTCATCAATCCGGCAGAGCATCAGCTCCCTGCTCACGAGCTACAGTGGCCAATCTGGAAATCCCTAAACACATTGCGGCCTAGGTTTGGCCACTATTGAAACAACCTGGCCAATTGGAGTATAATAGGAGCATCCCAAACACAGTGTCAGTGTGGAGCCCCTTGGCATGGTGTGCCCCACCTTCTTGTCTGCTTTTGCTTTTAGGATCTGAATGTGGAGAATGGCAGAGGACTAGTATGTCGTATGTGGCTACATATGACATACTAGTCGGATAACATTTTAATGGTTGAGACCGAGTTCGAGTTAATTGACACGGAAAGAAAAAGGATAGCATTTGAAATGTAGCAATGCAATAATTTAAATGCCTCACCTATTCTCCGGCAGGTTAGCCTTAGCCAGGTCCTTCTTCAGCCACTCATACTGGTTGACAATGAGCTTGAGGCCGTACTTAATGAAGTAGTAGACCTCGGTGGAGATGGACACGAAGTGCACGGGCCCGAGGTCGAAGCTGTAGAACAGGCTCGCGTCGGGGCCCGGCATCGAGAAACGAGCCGCGTAGTTGCTGAAGTTGCTGCGGGAAAGGACAAGGCGAATTATTATTACATACCTTACTCAGTATTATCCTTATTCCCTGCCAGAGTCTTTGTTTCCCGATAGCTACAATCTAGGGACAAAAGTGAAAAGATTCAAAAGTGAATAGGTTATTTCTAGGCAAGCGTGCTACACCGCCGACCATATCATCGCTTATCATCAGATGGGATAGTGGTCAAGCGAGAGCCGAAAATAACCTTGATCAGTTTCTTACATCTATGAATGATAGGTTATTTCTAGGCAAGCGTGCTACACCGCCGACCATATCATCGCTTATCATCAGATGGGATAGTGGTCAAGCGAGAGCCGAAAATAACCTTGATCAGTTTCTTACATCTATGAATGATACGTAACAAAATCTGAGTAAATTTATATATGTTGCCAGAGGGAGACCGCAGCATTCTACTGTCTATTACTATCTCACTATTATGTCACTCGTGAAGCTAGTGGAACTTGTATTGATCAAACATTGATAAGGAAAAAATGATTTTATTTACGTAGTTAAAAGTATATACAGTGTATAAAATACTTAATTAACTAAAACTATAAACATATACACTTAGGTTAGGTTACCTTAAAACAGGCTGGTTTCCACGACCAAGCGCGTATTTTGCGTACGGAACATATGTATACCTATTACAAAAACTACTTACTAAAACAACTAACCGCTCATCGATAGTTATATTTTCGAGACGTTTGAGGTTGAAACTCTTGATCCGTGGGGTCCGAGTGCTCACGCTTTGTTCAAATTCAAATTCAAATAATTTTATTTGTAGAACATAGGTAAGTAAAATAAAAAGGTACAGATGTCAATGTTAATAAAAATGAAAGCTATGTCTTGCCGTCAACGGCGTACAAATATTCTAATTATAATTTTTATAATTAATAATTGGTAAGAAATAATAATTCAAAATTAATTAATAAAATGTCAAAAGATTACAATTTGTCTTCCAGGTACAGATGTCAATGTTAATACAATGAACGCTATGTCTTGCCGTCAACGGCGTACAAATATTCTAATTATAATTTCTAATTAATAATTGGTAAAAATAATAATACATTCAAAATTAATTAATAAAATGTCAAAAGATTACAATTTGTCTTCTAGGTACTCATTGAATGTATAGTAAGCTTTCTCGCCCAATAGATCAAGAAGAGCCTTTTTGAAGTGGTTTATGTTATCAAGATCTCTTATTGTAATGGGCAACTTATTATATAACTTGGGTGCCATTCCTAAAAAGCTCTTTGAGTATAATGCAGTCTTGTGTGGAATAGCACATATCTCCCTATTGCGACGTTTCGATCTCAGTGTTTCAAACAGATGCAAGTTTAATTTTGCGAATACTGCTGTCTCGTAGATGTACATACAAGGCAAAGTTAAAAGTTTATATTTAGTAAATAATGGCCTACAACAATCAGTCTTTTTCAACCCAAACACAGCGCGTACACACCTCTTTTGAGCATTGAACGCAATGTTATTGTCAGTGGAATTTCCCCAATACGTACCGTTGATGAGACATAGGCTTTGTATGCCATCAAAACTACAGACTCACTTGTAACTTTGGCGAGATTATAAAGCGCAGAGGAATATTGGTTAAGTTTTTTGCAAACAGTTTCCACATGGCATTTCCAATTTAGATGACTATCCAAGTAAAGTCCTAGAAATCTACCATTGTTGGTTTTAGGTATTTTTTGGTCTGCGTATTTAATATTTAAATTTTGTTGTTTTGTTCTTTGTTGAAACGTCATAATCTGTGTTTTTTCAAAGTTAATTTTAAGTTTATTCTTACTTAACCAATCTATAATGCAATGAATGGAATTATTTATTTTATTTTCATATGATTCTAAGTCTTCACACGGTATGATAATTGTAGTATCATCGGCAAACAGGACGGTCTGATAGTCAGTACATTTCGGCAAATCATTTATAAAAATGAGGAAAAGCAAGGGCCCAAGGACACTCCCCTGGGGTACACCGCAAGTTGTATACCTAATGGACGACTTGTGTGCAACTTGTCTCTTAGAATTGGGACAAATTCTATTTAAAACTGTGATTTGTTTTCTGCCACATAAATAAGACTTGATTAGGCTCAATATATTGCCTCGGACACCATAACGCTCTAATTTACCCAGTAATATTGTATGATCCACGTGATCGAATGCTAAGGCATGTCCATGAGTACTGCGGCAATAGGATTTTTTTTGTCAACATTACAAACAATTTTTGCCACTAACTCATAGACTGCGTTGTTAATATTTCTACTTTTTCTAAAACCATATTGTTCTTTAGCGAGTATATCATTTGTTTCAAAGAACGAGTTAAGGGATTTATAAATCACTTTCTCAAAGATTTTTGATAATACTGGTATTAAAGCTATTGGACGATAATTTGAAATGCTTGCTTTGTCACCTTTCTTATGAAGTGGCTTAATTATAGTCGTTTTTAATAAGTTTGGAAAGTGACCATGCTCTATGCATAGGTTAATTATAAAACTTAGTATGGGTGCAATTATATGCGACACAAATTTAAAAATTTTAGTAGAAATGTCATCAAATCTAATGGTGGTAATCTGTTGGTGTCATAAAAAGGGTTTTTGGGAAGTGTCTTATAAGAGATATAGCATTACCGTTTGCATGATTGTTTGCAGGATGCACCGAATCTATAAAATAATCATTGAAAGCCGTAGCTATGTCTTTAGGATCATTAATTTGCTTATCACCAATAACAATTTGCTTTACAGATTCCGGGGGAAAGTTAGATTTACACCTATTAATTAATTTCCACGTAGCTTTGGTTTTATTTTCTGCATTTTTTATAATATAGCTGTTTTGAGACTTTTGTGTCAGACTTATTACTGTTTTTAATCTTCTCGAATATTGTTTAAGTAATTGTTTGTTTTCAATATTTGGTGATCGTCTGTACAACCATAACATCTCTCTTTTCCGTCTACTACAGTTTCTGATACCATTAGATATCCATCTCGGAGTCTTACGAGTGGAAATCTTTTTCCTTACGGTAGGGAAGCACAAGTCGTAAAAAAGTTTAAAAGTGTCATAAAATGAATTAAAAGCTATTTCCGGGTTTGTGCTATTGTACACTTCAGTAAAGCTTACGTTACTTATGGCTTCAATAAACTTAGATATATTCTCAGAGCTATAATCTCGACTTAATACATACCAGTGATCAATTGAACACGATTTTCTAACAGGACATTTAAAAAGTTGGGCGGTGTGGTCTGATAGGGCCAACTCTAAAACTTCGCCAGTACCACCTCTAACACTATGCATAACGTTGTCGATACAGGTTCCACTAGATACACGTGTGGGCTATTTTATACTGGGCTTAAGATTGTAGTTCAGTAGTAGATGTTGAAATTCGGTGGATATTCTTGTTTTTTGAAGAATATCGATGTTAAAGTCACCGCAAAGCAAAACCCGTTTTCCCAAGTTTCTTCCGCAATAGTTTAAAATATGATCAATTTTTTTAAAGAAAATATAAGTAGCATCTCTCGTGTATTTTGGAGGTCTATAAATGCAAATGATAATCAACTTGTGAGTTATCAGTTCGATGGCACAACACTCTATAAAACTGGGCATACTAAATTCTTTAATGTCTATGACCTTGAACTCGTATCTATGTCTAATAAGTATACATGTACCACCATTCCTGGTGTTTCTTGAAGAATATGTTGCAAGTTTATATTCAGGTATAAATAAGTGCATGGTATCATCATCTTTCATATTGTGATCTATGATGCACATAACATCCACTGCTTTCCCTCTGCATAAAAGTTCATTTATACTAATGCTTAACAAATCTGACTTTCCTATTAATCCATTAATATTTTGATTTAAGATATTTATTTGATTATAAACGAAAAAAATCATGCCCCGTATTGTTAGAAATGTTTTCAGTTTGGGTTGACTGATCACTATATAACTTGTTATTATTGTTGACTGATTGGTTAAAGATATCCCCGACAGCAGTACCATCAAAACAACGACGAGAATGACAAGTAACTTCATTAATTTCTGCTTCTGATAGATATTTAATATATTGCATTATTTTTTTAAATATTATAGCAATTGCTTTATTGTATACTGTTGCAGTATGTTTTCGGAACATTTTGTATGTGTATTCCACACAATAATTGGCATCAAAAAGATAAGCATATTCCCATAGTTCCTTATCCAAATACATCAAATGATTAAACATTTCAATACGCTTATTAAATATAGAAAAATTGGTACTTAATCTAAAATTAGGCGAGCAAATCACAATATTAGTATGAATCACATTACCAAGCTCCTTCTTTATATAGTCGATTAATAATCTATAGTTATTGGAGACTTCGAAATCTCTTTCACCTATATAAATTATACAATAATCATTATGGGTAAAGTTTTCAAGTTTCTTATCTAAATTTGCAAACAACTGCTTTATGCCTCCATTTGGTATGATATAATGACAGAACCTATATCCTGCGAAGGTACTTTGCCCAATATCTAACATTTTATTCACATTATTACTAGAAACCATACATTTTTTTTTTGATCCTGTTTACGGATTTCCGATGACATTTTGTAGTGGCTATCAGTACTTGTCGGTAGAGTTTGTACTACAGGAGTGACACTAGTATGCAGATGTGTATCTTGAGCTTCCTGAGCATATTCGCGTGGAGTATTCTTGGATCTTTTTTTGGCTGATGTAGGTCTTCCCGAATCAGCCATAGATTTTCTCAGGGAAGTTACATCTTCAACAGTTGTTTGTTGTGTTAATAAATGCTTTATCGGAGTTGATAACTTCTTTATCCTTGAATATGGTGAACCTACGTCGGTTGTTAGCATTTTAGCTGTTCTTTTCAAGAGCTCACATTTGTTAGTGATTGCAATCAGTGATGATTTTAAACTGCTATTCTCAATGGACAGTACATTAATCTCTTCATGGGCTGATAATAAATCCAATTTTTGTTTTCCTATTTGGTTTTTTAAGTCTTGAGTTTCATCACTTTCGTCGTCGGACATACTGGATTTTTCGAAAGTAGTCTCCGCTAATCACCGAGTTCGTGTTCTACGTAGCGTGATATTCTCGAAAGAATTCATTATAGGTACAAATTAGATCCAATTTAAATTTAGAAAATATAATGGAAAAAAGTTTGCCTCCAAGCGGGAATCGAACTTACGACCACAAGTCTCGCCTCTTATTTTACTGGGTAGTGCCACCACTAGGCTAAGCGAACGTATGTTGACCGCCTCTGGGTTTTGGTTTGTTGATGTGTCGAGTATAGTCCAAAGGTCGTTTCTTTGTTCACCCGACGGCGACGATAAAATTGACGGTTGAAAAACAAAAAAATTCACCGTTCGTTCTTTGTTGAATTCACAATTTTACCAATACTTTTGCTTGTTCTCAGGACAAGAATTTACATTGAGATAGTTTATTGGTTTGTCACACGCACGCACTAGAGAAGAGTATTTAAAACCTTAGTCCGGTTTTTGACTCAAACAATTACTATTTTTTGTTTACGCTTTCTTCACAAATTGTCACAATAACCACTGCATAACAAAGTCACACGTATGTTGTAGTGTCTTTTCACTAATTGAGATTATTTTTCACTTTTTTTACGACTTTATTCTTTTTAAACAATTTTAAGTACGGAGCGTAAGTTTGCAACGTCTATGCACGTCTACCCGCACTTGCGCTCTCGTCTACGCGCACTTTAAAGATCTTTCCAAACGCCTAGTAGACACTTCGCTTGACCCAAGGGCTGGCTTTTACCTTGGCCAGAGGATAAGCTTTGCCATACAACGCGGCAATGCTGCCAGTCTTTTGGGCACACTACCAGTGGGCAGCGATGTGGAGGAGTTTTTTGATTTTAGAATAGTATATTTTGAGGATTAGTTAACACTGATTGAACAAATTCGTCAATATGCCATTCAAACTGCGACAAAAACCAATTCCGACCAACTTAAAACAGATAAAGCTAACATTGACTTTGCTCCAATATACGCATCTCAGGAACCTGACTTCTCGATTAATTATTTTATAGTATCGTTGACCTCAGCTGTAATAAAAATACTAAAACTGTACTTTTGGCAAAAACGTAAAAACATAATTAAGCCTTGGATGACGCCGGGGCTTCTGCGTTGCATGCGAAACGGAGACAATTTACATCCCATTAAAAACATAACAGGTAAAAACCACAAGTCTCTCAACGCAGTACTTCTACCACGAAAAAACTTATGTTGCCCTCTTGGTGCTACCTCACTAAAGCGCTAGCGACCCTTAATGGGGCCCATTAATTGAGTGTGCAAGTCACCCCCTGCCATTGAATAGCCGTGTAGTTCGACAGTGATCAGGCAGGGGCCGGTAGTCCTATAGTTTTGGGCAATCGGTACATTTTTCTCCATAATTTGCAATAGTCCTGCAGCATGTCCTGATTTTAAAACCAAGTTATCTGTTGACATTCCTATTCAATCACAGCTTACAGTTTGGACCCTTCCAACTACCTTGAAGAAATCCATTGTTGTCCCGATCTATATAAGGGTCACGGCAGACTGAAATTAAATACCTTTAAATTAAGTACCTTTGTGCTCTTCAATCTGTATTATTTATTTTCTGTGTAAAGTGTTTTTGTGTGTACATAAATAAATAAATTACAGATTTCTTCAACATCTTTTTGTCAGCTAATTCCAAATTTTTGAAAATAAATAAATATTAGACTGGTAAATTATTTAGAAAAAAATCAATTACTTTTGGACAATCAATTTGGTTTTTATAGCAACTAAATTAGATGAACGTAAGAAATCTTTAGCGTCTTTCTGGACCTGGCGAAGACATTTGGTACGGTTTCTGTCGCCATGCTGCTTCGCAAGCTGGAAGCAATGGCTATTCGTGGTACTCAGTTGGACTATTTTAGAAGTTACCTATCTGATCGATGCCAAGCTACGGCTGTTAATGACTACTTGAGCGCTGACCTGCCGGCCATCTACGGAGTCCCACAGGGTAGTGTACTTGGGCCAACTTTATTCCTGATATATTTAAATGATTTTTGCTCTCTCAAGCCACTAAATTAAACTCTAGTGTTCTATGCGGAAGTAACTTACTATGCCTGCTCGTGGTTCCCAGGACACGTCATGTAGGGCACGATGGCGGCTAGCGGCTGTATCTGCCGCATGAACTCGTCTCCGACCAGCGCATCATTCGTATCCATGTCGTACGCGAAGTCGCCTACGTGGAGGATTAAATCGAAACGGTCGCGTTGAGCTTCGTCTTGTAGGTAGGATAAGGACTGGAATGAATATAATAAATTTTAATTATTAAGCTTTTTCGTATTCCTCCCACCAACCCCTTACATTTGATACCCTTATCATGGGGGTGCATAAATATAATTGGTGCCCTGTCAGGGAGTTGGCCATATTAGATTTGGAACGATAACAACGGGGCCGCAACGGCAACGCATTTGCGATGCCTCTATAATAATTATGTTGGTAGGTTCTACAGGTTGCGGTGACAATAAAAATTGGTAGATAATATAAATAATCTTACGTGTGCATTCTTGTTGCCCATGTCTCCGTAGATGGCGGCGCGCACCTGCCAGTTCTCGCCCTCAGGAGGCGTATGGAAGGAGAACTCCTCTGACCAGCCAAACACTGACCCCGCGTGGTATACTGCGCATGAAACCAGGAATAAACTCATTAACATAAGACTTGCTCTTATTGTTGCTACAATAAGAAAATAAAATTTAAAGTCTCCATTGCTATGGATATTTACATGACTAAATTTAACATGTGAATATAGATTCACATGTTAAATTTAGTCTTGTTATACATTTATTTTTATTAATTTACCTTTGTATAGATGCTTTTACCGATTATTTTGTGAATGTGTGAACATTGTAGACCTTCTAGATTTCTAGAAGCTTGATAACTTTTTATCTCGTTTTACTTTTTACTTTTAGTTTCTAACGTCTTATTGTCGGGCCTAAGTTGTCCCTCCATATCTAAGTAATGCTGTAACATGGAAATATTGTAAAGACAAACCATATTTTTAAAAGAGTAACCATGGAGTTTCTTGCTGGTTCTTCTCCATAGGAAACGACCAACCCGAACCTTGCGCCTTTTGTCGACGTTTTCTAAGTGCCCATGTAGGCCTACGTAAAATTTTTTTTTTAGGCCCGCGAGCTGCATTAGTGATGAATGCTGTAGGTGTGCCTAAAATTCAAACTGGAGTTTGTTTAAGCATATTTGCTACATTATTCTGTATCTGTTGTCGCCAAACGATTGATAGAAACGGAATAATGATTTAAATTCGTTTCAGCCCTAAAAGCATATTAGTGTTTTGTGGCACAATTAAGTTTAGGTTGCGTTTCGAAAGAGACGTTTAGGAAACATTTTTTTTTTCTTTTTTTTTTTTTCTTGCTTGCTTTTCTTTTTTTTGCGAACATTCAGCATAAGGTTAGGAATATAATATTTGTCTTGGAGGGCAGTCAGTCCAGTGACTTGGGCCCTTTATTTATAATATATTCCCTACAAATCTCTAGGGGACTTTCTTTTTAGTCTTTTGAATGTAGCATCAAATGTTGCATCAAATGTCTTTTGAATGTTGCATTAAATGCGTAGCTAGTGCGTTTGGATGATTATCCAGTATTCCTGTATGATTTCATTGAGTGTTTCATTTCTTCCTGAATTGTCCTGATCTCTAGGTCGCGGTCTAACTGTTGGTTTGTTATGAACCAAGGAGCATTAGAAATTATCCTCAGCATTTTGGACTGGAATCTCTGGAGTATTTCTAGATTTGAATTGGAGGCTTTGCCCCAGAGTTGAACTCCGTAAGTCCAGATTGGCTTCAGAATGCTTTTGTATAATAGAAGTTTGTTTCCCATCGACAATCGAGCTTTTTTGCCGATCATCCAGTACATTTTCCTTAGTTGGAGCCCCAGTGCTTTTCGTTTTGTGAATATGTGCTTTTTCCAGGTAAGACGACGGTCCAAATAAAGTCCATGGTATCTGGCCTCATTTGCTTGGGGTATCAACACTATATTGAGCGACACGGGGGGACATGTTTCACGCCGCCAGGTAGTAAGCCATTCCGTAATGTTGTCTGGGGAGCGTTGAAGCATGTTACTTGCTTGTGCCAGTTCGTCATGGTTTGTTAAGGCTGTTGTGTCATCAGCCAAAGTGCCTATCACAACGCCATCTGTCATGGGCAGGTCTGAGGTGAAAATCAGGTAAAGGATCGGGCCAAGGACACTTCCTTGTGGTACTCCTGCATGAGCTCTGTGAAGTTTGGTTATATCTTCGCCCTGCTTAACATAGAAAAAGTTGTCGGCAAGGTATGATGTTAAGAAAATGTAATAATTTGTCGGCAGAAGGTTTCTTATTTTGTATAATAGGCCCACATGCCAAACTCTGTCAAAGGCCTGGGAAACATCCAGAAAAGCCGCGCAACAATATTTCTTGTGTTCGAAAGCTTTGTGGATTTGTTTGATGGATGTTTTTTTCTAAAGCCAAATTGGTGGTCAGTTTTATTTTCTGCTATTACTTTGTTTAATCGGTTTAAAAAGAGTATTTCCATAACCTTAGACAGAATGGGTAGTAAGCTGATTGGTCTGTAGGAAGACACGTCTTCAGGAGTTTTACTAGGTTTAAGGATCATTTTAATTTGAGCTACCTTCCATTGTGGAGGAAAAATGCCTCTGATCAGTATGCAGTTAAACAGGTGTATAAAAAAACTAATTTGCTATTTCAGGTATTTCTCTGAGTATTTTCACAGTAATTAAATCATATCCTGGGGATTTATTTTCATTTAAATTTCTATGACCTCATGTTTCGTGATCCTTTCAAGTGGTAGGTCGAGTTGGTAAGGTTCATTGAGGGAGTTAATAAGTTCTTCGTTGTTGGTTTTCGATGTATTCTGGGCAGGGTTAGGCACGAAGACATCAGCTAGATGAGAAGCAAAGGCTTCACCTTTCTCTGCGTCACTTTTTGCCCAGGAACCATCCTTTCTGCGTATCGGCGGATTAGAGGCAATGGGTCTTTTAAGTTTTTTGGTTGCTTTCCAAAGGGAATAGTCACTAGCAGCCTTAGCATCTAAATTACGTAGGTGGTCCTGTATGTTTTCATTTCTTTCAGTGTGCAAGAGTTTTTTAAGTTTAGACGTTAGGTAGTTCAGCCGTGTTTTATCTCTGGGGAATCTAGTGGTTTGCCACAATTTACGAGCCTGTCTTTTTTCGGCTACTAGTTCGCGAATGAGCTTCGAGCAGTCTGGTTCTGTAAATTTATTGGCGGCAGGTGTGCTATCCCAGGCAGCATTTTGGATGCACTCGTTGAAATATTCAACCGCTACCTCAATGTCCTCTTCGTGTTTAAGGGACAGGTTTGTGTTAATAGTAGACTCTACTATGGAACGGAATAAATCCCAGTTAAACACTGTGGTCCGAAGAGAGGTCTTGGAGGGAAGTGTATTTGAAATAATAAATAGGAATCCCCTTAATGACACTGAAGTCGACCAAACTGGGATTTTATTTGGGTTAGTCGGCCAGTAAGTTGCGGATCCCCACTCGATATTGTATCTAGGTGTAGATCATTTATAGCTGCTTGTAATTGGCGTCCTTTGGGAGTGGTTAAGCGTGAGTCCCATTAAATATTTTTAGAATTATAATTCCCACCCGCTATAAACCTGATACCTAGTGTTGAAGAAATTGACATAGTCTTCCTTTTTGATTGCATGTTTTCGAGGGGAATACAGTGCAGTGACAATCAAGTGTGCCCGCCAATACTCAACAACAACACTTGTGGCTTGTATCTCAGGAGTCTTAAATGGCTCTCTGCCAGTTTCCCAGCTCTCAATTAACGGGCTGTTAACGTAATCGAGGATTAATCGCCTGTTAATTCTACTTTCAGTTTCTCAACATCCAAGTGTGACAAGTGGTTGACAATTTGTCACATTTGAGTAAAATCTCGAATTAACCGCATGTTACAGCAGTTTTGGGTTTCTGAGCACCTTTTTCAAAGTTAATCTCTTGTCAACGAGCCTAATTTATAATTGTTGGAAATTGGTCGATTATTCGCGGATTAATATTAATATTATGCTTTTAAAGGCACATTTGTTTTAAATTTAAGTTACGATAAAAAGGGGGGGAAAGGATAAAAAGGGGGGGAAGGATAAAAAGGGTTCGGCGAAAATGGTATGGGTTGAATTATAAAACAAATGTTAATTTATTTCAATTAATTAATTACCAAGATTTAAAAAAAAATTAGGATATTACAAACTTTTAAATTTTGACATTTACATTATAAAAACTTGACACAATTATCAAAAATTGTTATTTTGTATTGATGTAAATAAATTAAAAAAAAAACAAACTGTTACTGACCTGGGAATCGAACCTTCCTCACGCTAGTGCGCGTGAGGAAGGTTCGATCCCCAGGTCAGTGTTGACTGTACCCTGTACTTAGTACTTACTATGGTCAGCTTCTGGATAGGTTTGTGTTTAACTTGAAGCGGCTGGGGTGGTGACCGCGCCAGGGTAAGCAACACTTACCAAGGTCAGTCTTGGGATGGGTGACCACTTTTTTTTAGATCGCTTGTTTATGGATAGGTGACTCCGCCAGGGTAAGCAACACTAACCAAGGTCAGTCTTTGGATGGGTGACCACTTTTTTTTGGATCGCTTTTTTATTGATAGGTGACTCCGTCAGGGTAAGCAACACTAACCAAGGTCAGTCTTTGGATGGGTGACCACTTTTTATTTGGATCGCATTTTTATTGATAGGTGACTCCGTCAGGGTAAGCAACACTAACCAAGGTCAGTCTTTGGATGGGTGACCACTTTTTTTTGGATCGCTTGTTTATGGATCGGTGACTCCGCCAGGGTAAGCAACAATAACCAAGGTCAGTCTTTGGATGGGTGACCATCACCACAAAAATGTTGATCACCCATCCTTTGACCATATCACCCCACTAGGTTAAACAACATCTAACGAGGTCACCCATCCAAAACAAGCGAACCCAAAAAAAGTGGTCTCCCATCCAAATAGTGACCTTGGTAAGTGTTGCTTACCCTGGCAGGGTCACCCATCCAAAATTAAGCGAAGCAAAAAAAAGTGGTCACCCATCCCAAGACTGACCTTGGTAAGTGTTGCTTACCCTGGCGGTGTCAGCCATCCAAAACAAACGAACCAAAAAAAAAGCGGTCACCCATCCAAAGAATAACCTTGGTAAGTGTTGCTTAACCTGTCACCAATCCAAAAACAAGCAAACCAAAAAAAAAGTGGTTACCCATCCAAAAATCGACCTTGGTAAGGTTTGCTTAACCCAGCTCAAGATAAAATACTATTTAAAGTTACTGATTACGTTATAGTAGTGAATGAATACCAGCTAGGGTAGCCAACCGAAATAAATTAATGTCGATTATTTAATGTAACAAGCGATTACGTAATTTCTCGATGATGAAGTGTTGAGAAACTCACTGACAACTGACGGCTGGTTAATTTGTGACAAATTGTCAGCTGATTTGAGATGTGACATCGACTTCAGAAACTGGCCCTCTGCCTCGTGATGTTTGATATTATTCTTAATTAGAATTGCGGATCCTCCGTGGGCCGTACCATCCGGATGCATCGTTTGATAGAATTTGTAGTTCCAATTTCGAGGTGTTTTTTTTTTCGTAAAATGTGTTTCTGATACCAGTAAGATATCAATTTTGTTTGTTCTTAAAAATGTCTCTACCTCTTAAGACATTGTGTGAGAGCCCATTGGCATTCCATATGGCTATTTTTAATGAACAGAATTTGTCAGTTTGGACATGATTTCCATTAGGAGATTTGTTATTGAGGTTAATTGTAGCATCAGTAGTGTCATAGTGTTCAGGATATCTTTCGTGTCATTGTTGTTTGGTTGGAGATTTGGTAATTCATTTGGGCTTTCCTTGCTTGCAGGTGCGTGTGAAGACTTATTGGACATTAAGGCTTGCTTATAAGAGGGGTAGTTTTGTCGCGTATTAGTCCACCTTGATTTGTTGATGTTTGATGTTCGTTATCTGTTGGTGTTTTGGTGGTTGAGTAGGGTATTTGATTTTCTGGAGCTCGTTATATATTGAGCAACCTTTATAGTTTGCAGGATGGTTACCATCGCAAAGCACACATTTAACTGAATCCGATCTTTCTTTACGTTGGCAATTTAACGATGCATGGTCTCCAGCGCATTTTATACATTTGGGCTTCCTAAAGCAGTATTTTCTTGTGTGCCTATATTGCTGGCAATTGCCACATTGTGGAATGTCTCGTTTAGGTCTTGGAGGTTCGAATATGACTCTACAGTGCAAGAGACTTTTGATCTCATAGATACGTTTATTGTTGTTATTGGATTCTATATCTATAAAATATATTGGCAAAGGTTTCTTGGTATTTCTTTGTTTGACGTTCCAGATATTAGTGACTTTATGTCCAAGCTTTTCTAGTTCAGCTTTTATTTCTTCCATATTAGTGGAGGGGTGAAGATTTTTGAGAACTACCTTGAAACAGCGATCGTGTTTTGGCTTGTAGGTATAAAATTCAGTATTTTTATCTTGCAGACGTTTTTACTATTTTTGTATATAGTTCTGAGGACTTGGGTTGTAGTAAAAAAAGTAGTAAAGTGAGAAACTTTATCATTGGGGAGAACTTTCACTTCATAGTTATCTGCGGCTACCTCGTCCAGCATTTTCAGTAATGGCTGGATATTACTGACCCGGTCTATGTATATGGGTGGAGCCCTGGAAGGTTTTTCAACAATTTCAATGATTTGTGTTTCTTGCGTATCATTATCCAGCTCGGAAAACTATTTGAGGTTGAGGTTCGTACAGGGAGGCAGCGTTGCTGGCGACGGCTGCGGTCTCACAGGTGGTGAGCCGCATACGGCGCCTTGGCCTGGAGGTGGCCCTCAACAAGTCGGAGGCCATGGTCTTTCATGCATCGTCGGGGGTGCTCGAATCACTGTCGAGTCAACAATGAAGTACCTGGGATTGGTGCTCGACAGCCGGTGGGATTTTGGCCCCCACTTACGGTGGCTGGCGCCCAAGTTGTTGGGCGCGGCTGGAGCGCTGCCAACGCTGCTTCCCAATCTGGGGGGCCCGAGCGCTGCCTGTAGGCGGCTCTACGTGGGGATCGTGCGATCAATAGCCCTGTACGGGGCCCCAATCTGGGCGGCTGACCTGACGGCCGGCAGCATCGCTGTCCTGCGAAAGCCGCAGAGAGCGATGGCCGTCAGAGTCATCAGGGGGTATCGCACGATCTCCTACGAGGCGGCTTGTGCACTGGCCGGATCCCCGCCCTGGGACCTGGAGGCGAAGGTACTCGCATCACTGTATCGGTGGCACGAGGAAGCGCGGGCGCGGGGCGAAGGGCTGATGCAGTGACATATGAAGTTGCGTCAGTCTCAGCTTCGCGAGGTCCTGGTGGCGGAATGGCGAGACAGGCTTTCACGCCCTACCGCCGGCCTCATTACCATTGAGGCGGTCCGGCCGGTGCTAGAGCGCTGGCTCGGGAGGAGGCACGGCTCCCTGTCGTATCGGGTGACACAGGTGCTCTCGGGGCATGGTTGCTTCGGGAAGTACCTCTGTCGCATAAACAGGGAGCCGGACGCCCGGTGTCACCACTGCGTCAACTGCCGGGAGGACACGGCGTGGCATACGCTGGCAGAGTGTGCCGCTTGGGAGGAGCCATGCCGTGCCCTCATCTCTGAAGTAGGCAGTGACCTGTCGCTGCCGGCCGTAGTCGAGTCTATGGTCGGCAGCGAAGAGTCCAGGGACGTGGTGGTATCCTTCTGCGAAACAGTCGTCTCGCAGAAGGAGGCTGCGGAGAAGGCGAGGGAGATTTCATCCGCTAACCCGATCCGCAGCAGACGCGCCGGGCGTCGGCGGAGGGCGGACAACGCCCTCTTCCAGCCCCCCTAAATGGGTCCAGGGGCGACTGACTCGGGGACGTCCGTCGCCCCCCACACGTCAGGACCCGAGGTGGTGGCGCGTAGTGTTCCACGTGCTCCCCCCAACCCGAGGTCGTAGCCCGCGGACGCGGGCCGGCACTAGCTGGGGGTTGCGGAAGTATCGTTGTTCCCGCGACCCCCAGCGTTGGTGTGAGATGGAACACCGGGGTGGTTTTTAGTCAGTACGAGTCTGACAGACCCCTCCACCCTCCCCAGGGCGGAGGACATCCCATGAAGATTTTCCAACACGGATAAAAAAAAAAAACCAGTAGGTATCAAGTTTCTTTAATTTTTGGGCTTTGTTTGTTTCAGGACTTTCACGTTGCCTTTTTCTTTCATGTACTTTCGTCCATTTGGAACTATTGGCTGAAGGGATGCTTGTATCCGAATCTCCATCATCGAGGTTGTTCAAAGACTGCGTTTTAGTTGAAAAACCTTAAAATATGTTGAGTTAATATTTTATTTTGGGGTTTTTCATGTTGAGATTGATCCATTATAAGGCAGTTTTTTTGCCCGAGGCGTAGCAACACTAGCCCATGACAGACATAACAGGAGCTTTGGCGGTATTTGTTCGATTGATGTTCAGCGGCTGTTAATATTATTTGCAAATTGATTTCTAGTGGATATTGTGATATAAACAAGAGTTTGACAGCAGACATACTGAAACATACTGAAAAAAATTGGTAGGTACATAGGTTTTTGTTAGTTGTTTTTCGAATCGATATATACTACAGTTTGTAAACGCACCCATGATACAGAAACAAATTCCTAGGGTGAAGCAACGTTTTATAAAAAAAACATAAAATTGGTCTCTCCGTTTCAGTAAAAACACGCGCTAACTTAATTTCATATGAGCAGGGTTTATTAATTGTTAGATTTAAAACAGTAGCAAAAATAAAAGGTGTAGGTAACGGAATAAACGCAAAACCTGCGATTTCAGGGTTGGTCCCATAGTAAAAAGTAAAAGTTGTTCATAATGATGAGTTGAATGACACCTTTCAGGTTGTGCGCCGTCTGCACTTGGTACACCCGCGCGCGGCCCACGCGCCTTCGATGTGTGGATGAGCGCCCGGCGCGACATCAACGCAGCGCAGCGCGGGTCGAGGAACACTCGCTACCACGGACTCCACCACACCAGTCGACACCTTTTCCTAATCTCTCATTGTTTGTCCGGGACACTTGAAATTTGTAATTATAACGGTATTAAACCATTCGCCTAAAAATACAGTCGACTCATTTCATCCACGAGCTTCAAGCATAATAATATTGGTCCTTCAAGGATCTCGCCGTTTATTTGAATTCAACGGTCTCGGGACAAATTTCGACTATCTCGAAGCAGCGGTCTACAGTTGCGGTCTACAGCAGCGGCAGTTCCAGCAGGAGTCAACATCTTGCTCAGTAGACTTCGCCGAGCACCCGCACATGCCCAGAGGAGAAGAAAGCATCAAGAGGACGACCAACGATGGACTTCGGAACATCGTCGAACGGTCCAGTCATCGCAACGGACACAGAACTTGGCGATTATCGTCAGTCATGTTTACATTATCAAAGAATACATAAAAGTGAGTAACATAAGTTGATACAATTTCAATAGTTATGAAGATGAAATTTGTAAAATCTGTTATAAAACGTAAGTACACTAAGATATGTGGAATGAACACCACAATGCGCACTGGCTAAGCAATTCAAAACTGCGCGGCATTCGACTATTTTCCTACGTGACAGCATTCCCGACCGCGAATAACAAAGGAAAACAAAGATATAGCTCCCATCTTTCCAATAACACAAACAGCACTTTACACGAAACCAAATACAAGAACAATACTACAATATTGGCATTCAAACTCAAAACATATAATTTTATTTTTCTGATCTGGTATGCACTAAAAACTAAGCATCAACATACTTGCTAACGTGTTTCAAGCTTCCCGACATCGATCCGTTTGAATTTCAACCCTAAACTTGTAATGGTACGGGTGAAACTCACGGGATGACATTTTCTCATGGATAATGCACTCGCTACATTACATTTTATTATGGATTGAAAACTTGGTATTTGTTCCCATAAGCTAACAACCATTTGTTTAAACGTGTTATATGTAAAAGTTTTGTGTTTTGTCGCAATTGGAACGAACTCACTGAATGTCTATAACATTCAGTGAGTTCGTTCCAATTCATCCCTTATTTTCTTAATTCATATGTTTAAACAGCTATATTTAAGTGAGTGCTATCACCTACCTACATCTTAGCCTGTAAATGGAAATCACTATTTCACAGCCTAATATTTCTCCATCATTACCATTTCTGTTAAAAAGCAATAATAACCAGCATCTAAAACTAAAAGATTGTTTACGCAAAACATTACCTACTACATATGTTTATCAGCTGATCGCGCGGCGACATACCTAGTACAGCTGTTCCTTTGTTCGCACTTCGCACCGTCAGTCGAGTGATTCATAGGTACATAACCTATTAGTATTTTTTTCTTACCATTCGCAACATCGGGTAAACAAGTTTATATTCACCGTTAATATTTGCGCGCTAGATTCTAGCAATTAGATCGTCATGGCAGAAGAAAAAGTGGAAGCTAATTAAAAAACGCAGCTGTATGAAAGCCAAGCTCACAATTTTTAGCAACTAGCTACAAATGCAAAAAAGTTGCAGCGAGCTCGGCAGTCCGCAACTATTAGATTTAGAAACCAGATACAGGAAATTTGATAGCTTATTCGAACCCAAAGAGTAAAAACGGGACCCAATTACTAAGACTTCGCGGTCCGTCTGTCTGTCTGTCTGTCTGTCACCAGGCTGTATCTCATGAACCGTGATAGCTAGACAGTTGAAATTTTCACAGATGATGTATTTTCGTTGCCGCTAAAACAACAAATACTGAAAACAGAATAATATAAATATTTAAGTTTTTTACGATAATTTATTACGCCATAAATCGTAAACCGCAATTTATCAAGTACGGAACCCCTCTTGCGCGAGTCCGACTCGCACTTGGCCGGTTTTTTTTTAATAACTATGAAAGGTTGCCAAAAATAAATTTACCTGTTTTCCAAGGTCACTATACACACTGGCTCGAGTTTAGAGACACTTATATTTCCCTTATACACTCACGGACAGACATCGATAACATATGATAAATGATTTTATTTCTGTAAATTGGTTTGTATAAACACTTTTACATGTCGATCATATTTTTTTAAACTAGATGAGGTCGGCGTTTTCTGTCTGACTACTCTGAGAAGAAAGGCCGAAACAAACTCAGAGGTCACAGTCTCTTTTAAAGTCCAGACAAAATCTTGGTTAGATCATGTGAAGACCATGTAGACTGATGTCTGAAATGGTCTTTTGAGGAAAGAACCCGCCAGATTGAGTGGACCTGTCCAGTCAGTTTACGCATTTGTCAATAACCGTACAGCTCAACTCAGAATTTGAGGAGCTCAACGAATTGACGAACAATACCACAGAAAGGATATTCGGGTAGGCCGCATAAATACTCAAACTGCCAGACCATGATTAAAAACTAACTAAGTTAAATAAAAATAAAATAAAAAAGAACGATCCACATAGTCTTCACATTCACAATAATTAAAATAAACAAATATAATACTTTAAAAAGTAAATATTCTTGTCATTGCAAGAAAAATAAAAAAATAAAAATTTTAAAAACTAAATTCACTAAATTACTTGGAGCAGCTCAATCCCAAGCCTTTTTGTCCTCAACGTAATCTTTAATGTTATAAAACGCTTTCTGGCATAACTTACGTAACTTGCGTTTAATGAATGATTTGAATTTATTATCTATATGTGGGCCCCACTGAAGCTTAGAATCCAAAGTTAGGCCTAAGAATACTGTGCTATTTTCAGGATTCAATTCTTCACCCTTTATCATCACAACAGTTTTCAACTGCCTAACGTGAGGTAGGGTAAACTTAATGCATTTGGTATTTTTTTCATTTAGAAGTAAATTGTTAACATTGAACCAGTGAACTACTTTTGAGATCGCGCTATTTACATCGTCAGTAACCAGCTGCTGATGTTAGTTAAAAAAAAAGTGAAGTATTATCCGCAAACAACACTATATCATGGTTATCCTTTATGAGGTAAGGCAAGTCATTAATATAAATAAGAAACAAGAAAGGGCCAAGAATTGAGCCCTGCGGGACTCCCATTGTTACTATAGATCCGGGAGATCTTTTTCCATTAACGGCAACGCTCTGAATCCTATTACTCAAGTATGAAATAAGAAGAGCCAGAGCGCTGTTCCGGATCCCGTAGTGGCGGAGTTTCCTGATTAGCGTTTCATGAAGAACACAATCAAATGCCTTGGACAAATCACAAAATATTCCAAAAGCATCGCACTTATCTTCCCATGCATTATAAATATGTCCTAAAAGCTCAACACATCGCACGCAACGCATCAGTAGTTGAACGACCCTTTGTAAAACCGAACTGTTTGATAGGTAATAATTTATGTTTATTAAAAAATCTTTGCAATTGCTCTAAAATTTGTTTCTCAAATATTTTACTAAACGTAGGTAGTACTGAAATATGTCTATAATTTGTAGGGTCTGAAGTACTACCTGATTTAAATAAAGGTATTATTTTACTATTTTGGATAGCATGGATTGTCAAAATTGGTAATTTATTAATAAGTTTAACTTTAAAAGCTGCCAAGCGACTTGCAGTTTTGGGGTTAACAGTGATATCCTTTAAAAAAAATGTATAAATAAATTGCACTACCTACGTGCGTCGTTAAGGGGTAGTGCGTTGCTAGTAATCGATAATTTAGACTTTAAGGCTCAGAACTATGAGTCTGCGTGGAACTTGTTGTGTAGCAGATACGACAACAGGAGGCTGCTAGTGAACAACCGTGTCCATGCATTATTTAATGTTAGAGTAACGGAAACAGAATCGTGTTCGGCCATTCAAAACCTGATAGATACGACGAATAAAAATCTCAGAGCCCTGTCAACTTTATGACAGCCAACTGAGCACGGCGGTCTAGGGGAGACCTTGATTATACACATGATGGCAGAAAAACTCGACAGTATTACACGCAGACAATGGGAATAAAACAGAAACTCACTTATAAATCCACCCTTACTTGATATTTTCATAAACTTCCTCAGCAACAGAGCAGATTTACTAGAAACATTTCCAAAACATAAAATACAAAACAATAATACACAAAAACCAGACACTTACAAACATAAAACAAATTACCCACATCTACAAAAACAAAAGAAAAACCAGATAACACAATCACATGGAAAATAAAACAGGTAATTACAATAACGAAATATTTACATGCTCGATGTGCAGTCAGCCTCATTACCTATATAATTGCGAATCATTTAGAGACCTATCCATTGAAGCACGCATTCAAACGGTCAAGGAAGCAAAGGTCTGCTTTAATTGTTTACGACCAGGGCACTCAGGACATTAGGCAGTATTTGCAGGGCACGAAGGTGCACACCTTCGGTCACTGCAAATACTGCAAACAAAAACACAATACTCTGCTTCATTCACACGAGGCAGAAGTTTTGCTTTCCACAGCGATCGTGAGCGTGGTGGACAGCAAGGTTCGTGCACGCAATTCGAGTGCTGCTGGACAACGCAAGCATGGGCAACTTCATGTCTGAGGAACTTTGTGGTAAGCTGGGTTTCGCGACGTAATGCGAGCGCCACCGTGACAGGTATAAACATTAATAAATCACTTAGTACACAATCTCGTAGCCTTACCTTCATGTCCTCTTATGACGACGAATTTAAAATCACAGTACGGCCCTTCCCTTGGACCGCGTAAGCGAACGGACGTGTTGACCGTATTTATTTTTGAACCACGAAATATTTATATTTATTAATAAAAATCAAATTAAACTCGTAATTTAAATCAAGCAACTACCAGGCGCACAAAGACTGCAGGAACGCTGTAAATTTGCGTGAGTACTACGCCGAATACGCCGACGCCTATCAACACACACATACAGACTCCGCGAATACAGTAACGACTCGCCGTACTGAGCGCCAGGATCGTGAACGCGTGCGTCCCTTACGCACTGTATCACTTCTCTCGTCGCACACTCTACGCCGCGCACTCTGTCGAATATCCGCACATCTATAACCGCCTGGTACTATGCCTCGCTCGCCCAACAAGTCTGGCTCGGATTCCGCACTGCACAAACTACCCACTCACCCAGATAAAACTCCGCCACCTTCATCATTTGTAAGCCAGCGGTATAAACGCCGATTGGATGAGATTACAAGAGAGGATTTTGATGAATTTAAAGATGATATCCGTAAAATGCTTGCTTCTCTTAAGACCAATTATGATAACATAGAACAGACATTATTAAATATTGAAAAGAACATCACATTTAGTAGTGAGCAACAGATTGAGATGCAAGCCAAGATAAAAACATTAGAAGAGGAGTGTAAAATTAATCAATCCAACATTATTGTCTTACAAGAAAAAGTTGAAGACCTACAAAGGTGCTTAACTTTCAAAATTCAAATGTCCGATATATCTACCGCATTCCCGGGAAACCCGATAGCAAAAAACCAATAGTGGTTAAATTGTCTGATTTATATCTGAGAAATACCTTAATTAGCGCCGCAAAATCGTATAACACCGATCACCCTTCAAAAAAACTGAACCTGAGTCACGTAGGTCTTGCGGGTAGTGATCCTATCTACTTGGCCGAGAACCTTACTGATAACGCAAGGAAGCTTTTTTATCACGCACGGGAACTTAGAAAGTGCAACAAAATTAAATACTGCTGGACATCGGACGGGAAGGTTTTAATAAAGAAAAATGACGGTGAACCAACAACTGTGCTTAAAATCAATAACACAGCTTGAGCAATATAATACCCAAATTTGACTATCCTGCCTATTAATTTGTGTTGTTACTGGTGCTTATAATTATTGCATGTTTTTATTTTATTTTTACCTTACGCACGAACTTATAACTATAATTTTACCTACCTTCACTTGTTTCGCCAAATGGCTTTTTGATTGTTGTCATTTTAATGTAATCATGTTATGCTTACTTATTGTTTACACACAACAATCACCAATTTACACAGACACAACACAACACATGCATTCTAACAAACACATAAACATACATAAATTCACGCTTTGTTCCCATGGGGGTGGGCAGAAAGTGCAGAACACTATTTACTACGATCCTTTTATAGTGAAATATCGTTCCGTATTAGAATTAAACGGTTCCTATGTTGTTCGTAAACGAGACTTGTTTCAACAAATCAACATTAATTGTCTGCCTGCAAATAGTGATGTGCGCATTAAATACTCTGCAACGAAAAATGGCTGATTTTACCAAAAATTTGAATAGTGACCTAGACTCTTTTGCTGTTGCAAAATCAGCGACATGTGAAGTAGAGGACTGCAAGAATCTGTTACAAAATCCTAAAACTTCACTTAAAATTATTACACAGAATATACGCAGTATTCATCGTAACCTGCCAAGTTTCCAAACGTTATTGTCTAGATCTGGTGTCGAGTGGGATATTATTGTGATGACTGAATGTTGGCTGACTCGTAATCCTAGCATTCCTTTAATTGACGGATATACATCTTTTTCCACTACCAGAAACCGTACACAAAATGAAGGCGTGGTGATTTATTGTAAGAACATTGATTTGTCTACGATTGATGAGCCAGAATTCTCTGACGCGAACATTCTTGTACTACAAGTCAATCCAGACACCATTTTAATTGCCATTTATCGCCCACCAAGTAGTAGAAATGTTGATAATTTCTTAACCTCACTCAATGAATGCCTTCATAAATATTCGTCGTTTAAGAACGTTATATTGGTTGGTGATATCAACATTGATATTGCGGTCGGTACCCAAGACCTAAGATCCTCCCCTTATCTTGATATGATAGCGTTTCACGGCTTGCTGCCAGCTCACACAATCCCTACACACAGTCGTACATGTTTGGATCATATAATATTGAAAACAAGACTCACTGCTCATTGTTACGTGGCGCAGACATCTATTACTGATCATGATACCGTCATACTATTCATGGACACTAAATCTAAGCAATCAATTAAAAAAACATACCGAAGTATCGATTCCGAAGGATTGAACACAAGCATGCAAAGTATAGATTTTAGTCCTTTATACAACATGACTGATGTCAATGAAGCAGTAGATTTTTTCATAGGATCTCTGTCTAATGCCATAGAAAATAACACACACACCATTAAAAGCTCCGTACGCAAAAGAATTTTTAAGCCCTGGATAACTAAGGGACTTTTAAAGTGTATGCGAAATCGCGACAAACTTTTTATTAAATCAAAGAAAAACTCTGGAAATGAAATTATTAAATGCACATATCGAAGGTACAGGATTTTTTGTAATAATATATTAAAGAAAGCTAAGTTAGACTATGAAAAAGATATGATTAGGAAAGCAGGAAATAACAACAAGAAGTTGTGGGAAACCATTAAAAACATTACGTATACCGCAAAGAAAAAAGACAAACCAACACAATTACTTTGCCCCAACAATCCGTCAGCTTCAGTCAATGCTATAAACTCGTTCTTTGCGGGAGTTGGTAAATCGTTGGCTGAAAAAATCGCAACTAATAAAACTAATACACCATGCAACACTTGTTCATATCAAGCAACGAATGCTTTCGTTGATTCAATTGTATTTCTGCCTACAGACGAGTTTGAAATAAAATCATTAGTATCTAACCTCAAAAATGATTGTGCAGTGGGGATTGATAAAATCTCAGGAAGTTTCTTGAAGCAATTCACTCACGTCATTGTTCCTCCCCTAACTTTTATATGTAATCTATCATTTACCACGGGCGTATTCCCTTCTGCATTAAAAAAGTCTCGAATAGTCCCGGTTTTCAAGAGTGGGGATAGATGCTGTGTTAATAATTATAGACCTATTTCCATACTTCCAACACTGTCTAAAATATTGGAGCGCCTAATGAACATTAGACTTGTTAACTTTCTGGAAACAAATCAGCTATTGTCTCCATCCCAATTTGGTTTCCGCGCTCATAAATCAACGTCAGATGCTGTTCATCAACTAACGGAATTTATAATATCTAAGCTTGACAATAAGAAAAAGATCCTAGCCATCTTCCTAGATTTAGCCAAAGCATTTGACACAGTGTCTGTCATCATCTTGATCAATAAGCTGGAACACTTGGGAATAAGAGGTTTGCCACTGGATTTGTTTGAAAGTTACTTGAAGGGTAGAACACAGGTTGTTGGAGTGGATGTTTGGACCAGTGATGAACTGCCGATTAAATATGGCGTCCCACAAGGCAGTATCCTTGGCCCAACATTGTTTTTAGTTTACATCAACAACCTGTGTAACACAGACTTGACCAATGGGAAAGTAATTACTTTCGCCGATGATACTGCATTACTTTTTTATGGTGACACGTGGGAAGATGTTTATAAACATGCTCAAACTGGGTTCAACCAAGTGTCTAAATGGCTTAATGACAACATCCTCACCTTAAATGTTGACAAGACAAAGTTCATGACCTATACACTCCGAAAACAAGACCTACCAAACCTTCCCATTATCTCGCACAGTTGCAACCAGCCATACAACAATTCATGTAATTGTCCGCGTTTGTCAAAAACTAGCACTATTAAATATTTGGGTGTTGTAATAGATAGCCAACTAAATTTCCAACACCACATTGAGGCCTTAGTACCTAGAATTCGAAAGCTTATTTATATATTTAAATCTCTTCGTCACATTGCTGACACTTCCTTAATTAAATCTGTTTATTTTGCATTGTGCCAATCTTTACTGTCTTATTGTATAACTTCTTGGGGTGGAGCACCTAAAACTTACCTTCTGAAACTGGAGAGAGCCCAAAGAGCCATATTAAAGGTAAGTTATTTCCTACCTATACGATACCCTACATGGGATCTGTACCAGCGCTGTAAGGTACTGACCGTTAGGCAGCTTTTTATTCTCCTGACAGTAATGAAGAAGCACTCAGAACTGTCTTACGACCCCAAAACAAACTCAGGCAAGAGGAGATCCACTGATGTATGCACGACAAACGGATATAAATTGAGTCTGGCACATAATTTTTACGGTTTCCTGGGTCCGTATTTATATAATAAAATTAACAAGCAGCTTTTAATTTATCCTCTTTCTAGAACAGAATGCAAGGAAAAAGTTTGCTCGTGGCTACAAGGCATTGATTACAATGCAACCGAACGTTTATTGAAACCATTAGGGTAACGTTAACATGGCATGGAACGATATAAAATTTAAAACTTGCCCATCACACCATCACCCACACTCTCACCCACACACACTCTCTCACTCTCACTCACACACTCTCTCTCACTCATACACACTCTCTCACTCTCACTCACACACACTCTCTCACTCTCATTCACACACACTCTCTCACTCTCACACGCACACATCTACACATACTCTTCCCCCAAAATCATACAAATTCATATTAAGTCACTTTTGCCACCACAATCGTTTTAGTTTAAATTTTCCATTTTGTTTCACTTTTATTTTATGTTTTATTGTGTACGAACTGTATGTTATTTTAATACAGTCATTAGTCATAAGTGAGTTGTCCGATGGAGGGTAAGCCTGGTGATCTGTAATACAGGTTTTACCTACAGCAGACACCAGTCTCTATTAAGTGTTACAATGACTTTGTACTGTGTTTGTGAATATGAGAAAATAAAGAAATAAATTATTATAGTAGATTGCCATATTTTACCACACGTTACCAAAAATTTACCATCATTATTCAAAGAAGTAGATGGAATACCCCTTTCTATGTGTGACATGAATGAAGATATGCTCCGAGATGTTAGTGTTAGGCCCGTACCCACTTATCCCCTTGCCCTTCTCGCAATTTCGGGCGTGGATTCGTCAAAGATCAACAGAACTACAAAACAACAGATGGGCACGGACAACAGACTGTAGACAGTCGAAAATGGCTTTGCCAAACGTACACCCGCGTCTTACTAAAAAACTTCTCAGCCTGAGTAGAAATAACCTTAAAATAATTATAGGGACAATAACGGGCCACACCCTGCTTAACAAACATTTATTCAACTTAGGCGCTACGGACAGTCCACTTTGCAGGGGCTGTTTTAACGCCGAAGAAACAGCCGCCCACGTAGTCCTGGAATGCGAGGCCGTGGCATCTCAACGCGAAAAAATCCTCGGAACAGTGAGGTCGCTCCGTGAAGCCTGTGAAGCTCCCAGGAAGCTTCTGTGCTTTTGGACGGAGCTAGGCTGGCTATGTTAGCCAGTACAGCCCCCACGCAAAACGGACCAAAAGGGAGTCTAAGTGCGGAAAAGGGAGTCCCTACCACTACCACTACTACTACCCCTTTCTATGGGAATAACTTTGGCTGACCCATCAATGTACCGTCAGCAATTAACATATTGGTGGGCGCCTAGGTATTTTGGTCCGTTTTAGGCCGGGAATCCATCGACTTGGTAAAAAATCAGCCCAAGTTGTATGAGATGAGGCTGGGTTGGTTAGTGTCAGGGTACGTCGCCCATCATAAGACACACACACACACAATTAGAATCAAATAGTAAATACATTTTACAACAAATTTGCTCATCCAACAAAAAAAATACAGACAACAAAATATTAGACTTGTCCGAAACAAACACAAATCTTTCTGCTAAAACTCTTGGACTCAACTGGATCTGTGATGCTGATACATTGCCATTTACAATAAATATAAACTTAAATAAAAATGTCACAAAACGGCACATACTATCAGTAATAAGTCAGATCTTCGACCCACTGGGACTTGTAGGCCCATGTATTGTAGTTGCAAAAATTATCATGCAAAAACTGTGGGTCGTACAATACGCATGGGACGATGTATGAAGTCACACAAGAAATAAAAAAGTTATGGTTCACATTTGCTGAGACTTTATCACTCCTGAATTATCTGAGAATTCCACGATGGGTTCTCAGCGAAAATTCAGAAAGATATGAAATACATGTTTTCTCAGATGCATCAGAGCGAGCGTACAGTGCGTGTTTGTACATTCGATCTGAGGTTAATAACCTCAGATCGAATGTACAAACACGCATCCTCTACCTCTATACCTCTCTTACTTTAAAAGTAAGCAAATATACATTTTTGTGTGACTCAACTATAGTTCTAAGGTGGCTAAACACACCCCCATTGCAACTAAAAAAACTCGTTCGCAATCGCAATCACGAAATTCAAAAGAGAACAGAGTGTCACGCGTGGAGCACCATGTATGTACCGTCGAAAGACAATCCGGCGGATCTTGTTTCCCGCGGCCTAAAGGCTGACTCCATCAGATATTCATCCTTGTGGTGGTCTGGTCCTGCTTTCTTAGAGAAAGATGAACGGGAATGGCCAAAAATGCCCAATCATACGAAGAAACACGATTTACCAGAATTGGTCTCTTGTTCTGTTGTGGTGACTAACAATAGTTCTAATTTAGGCTCTATTAGTAGCTTAATTAACAATAGATCTAACTTAACTTATTCAATAGCATACTTACTAAGGTTTGTTCACAATTGTCGGCACAAAACCAATGCATTATCGGGTCATCTTTCAGTTGACGAACTCAAAGGGTCATTAAACCTAATCTTGCACAAAGCACAGTTGGAAATGTTTCCTGACGAACACAAAACTCTAAAAGCGGGCAAGGCTCTTCATAGAAACAACGAATTGGTGGCCTTATCCCTATTTCTGGATCCCAGCGGCCTGTTGCGTGTCGGTGGCAGACTGGATAATTCCCCATATGCCTTCGACACGAAACACCCAATCCTATTGCACAGCAAACATCACATAACAAAAATTATATGTATCCAAACTCATTTAACATATTTGCATGCTGGATCCCAGCTCTTACTGGCAAACTTAAGACAAACCTATTGGCCTTTGGGTGGCAGAAATCTAGCCAAGGCTATTGGGTAGATGTGTCCGATGTTGCAGGTACAAAGCAGAATCAGCACAACCCATAATGGGGTAGCTGGCCGAAAACCGAACAAGCCTAGATTATCCATATTAAATTGTAGTGTTGACTACGCCAGGCCAGTGATGATAGCGGACAGGAAGGGTAGAGGCTTTAGACTCCTCAAGTCATTATTGGCAACCTTCATCTGTAATTCCACCAAGGCCTGTCATATCGTGCTCGTCACTGCACTATCCAGCGAAGTTTTTTTTGCTGCACTTAACCGCTTTGTGTAGCGTCGAGGCAAACCACAACGCATCACGTCCGACAATGGCCCAAATTTCGTCGGTGCCTTGAGGGTTACCTATCATAAGTTCGAAAAACAATTTGACCGAATTTCATTTCACCTAAAACTTTTCAACTCTTATCGTCTGCCACTGTCTCAGTTGACCTATTATCAATTCGATTTTTTTCGTTACTCCGACGTTTCATTTGGTCGAAAAACTTTTTACCGAAGTTACACTTAGCCGAAATAACATTTGTTCGAAGTATTTATTTTTATACGCATATCAAAATACTAGGTGAGAGAGAAACAGTGGGCGAATACAAATGTTTAAAAGAGCGATATGAAAACAAAAAAAGTTGTCGACGGAGCCCCGCTGCACGCTCGCCGGGGCTCCTATTTTTGTCTGCAGGGTCGTGAAGGAGATCAGTCATCTCCTTCGAACCTAACCTATCCGTGTCGGGGTACACTAAATGCCCGAGCTCGTTTCGCTCGCTCTTAGGCTAATTCTATGAAATAATTAATTAATAAAAATGTCTAATGTATGACAGCTATTAATAAATCATTTGCATGAAAATTCAAAATAAATACGTAAACACAGACAAGACTGCGTGAAGTCGGTTTTGCACCGATTCGTTTCTGCCACAAAATTTTGTAGCACAACATATTGACTTTTTATGACACTATTTCAATTTTAATATGAAAATGCTACCAAGTAACCGGTTATATATTTGTGATCAAATAATATTTCGTAAAATTTTGTTTCGGTGTAGTGAAAATATAGCAAATGAAAAAAGTTCAAAAGATTCTTCGGCCAAAAGCAAAAAGTTATTTTGTAAATCAGTGAAATGTAGTTCGATAAAATAATACATATTATACCACATGATACTTCGATGATCTGAAAATATGTGAAATAATGCATATGGCAAAAAAGACATCGGTCAATAGTTTTCGGTAAAATGAAATTCGAATAAAAAAGATTCGGCAAAGTGATCGGTTCCCCTACAATGAGCTATCAAAGTTCCTTATACAGTCCGACCTTGAAGGTCAACTAGCTCAAGAAGGCATCGACTTTAAATTTATACCCGCCTATAGTTCCCACTTCAAGGGCTTAGCTGAGGCGGCTGTTCGTTCCACCAAACATCACCTTAAAAGGCTACTTCAAACCACTCACCTGACCTATGAGGAAATGGCTACTTGTCTCACTCAAATTGAAGCAGTTTTAAACTCCCGTCCCCTTACTCCTCTTTCCACAGAACCCCATAACTTCTCCGCTCTAACATCTTCTCACTTCCTAATTGGACGACCACTGAATGCCACAGGTCCTCATCCACAGGTTTCTGACAGCAACATTAATTCCTTGGAGCGCTTCAAGAGGGTAGAACACATCACTCTTTTGGCAGCGGTTCTCCCTCGAATACGTTACACTACTGCAGCAGAAGGTGACGTGGCAGTCACCAAAGACAGATCTGAAAAATGTCGAATTCTCGAAATATCCAAAATACCTAATCAATATTTTTTTTATAAAATTTTTTTATTTATTAATTGGTGCGCGTTTGACCACTATCTCGCCTGATGGTAAGCGATGTTGTGGTCGACGGTGAAGCACGCTTGCCTAGAAGTAACCTAAAAACCTAAAAGTTTTGTTATATTTTTCAATATGTCATACTCAATATCCTTAGTCTCCTTTTTGACCTTCTCATTTTCTTATACAGAAAATCCTTCAGGATCTCTCATTGTGCCAATATAAGAAAAAAAAAATGTTTAGACTTTGTTTATTTAAATGAAGTCATGTTTCAATTATGGAGTATCATTATTTTTACAATTTATATTGGATGTATGGGACAGCTAACGAAAACTGATGCCATGGACTCAGTTTTCGTTCCCTTGAGCCCTCTATAAATAATGAAAATAATGGTATGCCTTGCTTAAATAAAACTATATTTTGTTTGTTTAATTGTTATAAAAATATGATGTTGATTATTGTGTATTTTTTATATTGCATTCTGACACAAATTGGTATTTTGTTTGTTTTAATATTATAAAAATATGACGTTGTCTTTTTTACATTCATTTAGAAAAAAAAATATTTTGTTTGTTTTAATGTTATTAAAATAATTATGATGTTGTTTATTTTCCATTCATTTGAAAAAAAAATGGGTATTTTGTTCGTAATGTTATAAAAATATGATATTTGTTGAAGATATATCACCTTCATGTACTAACACTAGCCACTGGCTAGATAGAGAACTGTCTAGTTTGAACGAGCTATAGAATATAGCTTTGTACTGTCTTTTGTACGGTTGTCCATGTTTTATTATACTTGATCTTATACCTTCCTATTACAATATGCTTAACGATATTCCATGTGTTTTCGCTCTGTAAACCTTGCCCAACAAAGGTTATGGCCCCAGAGCAGTAAAGTGTATTGTGTACGTTGTGAAAATAATTCGAAATTGTAAAATTATAAAGTACATGTCGGAAGAAAAATGAATGTACGAATAGAATTATTGACGAAGGAAAACTACGATAGTTGGAAGGTACAGGTAGAAGCATTGTTGATAAAAAATGACTTCTGGGAGTATGTGAGTGGCGAAAAGCCAAAACCTACTACGGATGCTGCTATATTGGCATGGGAGAAGGCTGACAGAAAAGCGAAGTCTGAGTTGATATTAGCATTAGATCCAAGTGTGGTTCGTCATGTAAAAAGGATGGAGACTGCACGAGAGGTATGGTTAAAATTAGAGAGCTTGTTTGCATCAAGAGGACCTGCAAAGAAAGCGAATTTAATGAAAAGGCTCATGTTACAAAGGATGATTGAAAACCAAAAGGTATGTGAGCACCTTGATTCCTTTTTTGAAGCCGTCGACAAACTGGAAGAAATGAATATTAAAATCCATGATGACTTGTTAACGATTATGCTGCTGTATAGTCTGCCGGGAAGCTATGAAAATTTTAGATGTGCTATAGAGTCTAGAGATGAGCTCCCAAAGCCAGAGCAACTAAGAGTTAAAATCATCGAAGAGGATAGTTCAAGAGGAAACGCTCAAGTTGACAAAATAGAAGGCGCCATGTATTTGGACAAACATTCGAAGAAAATTACTGGAAAAACATTTAAGTTCAAATGTTTTAAGTGTCACAACTTTGGCCATAAGGCATCGGAATGCACCAAAAAAAGGGAGAAGACTCTAGAAACCCGATGTGTGGAGTCATGCACTAGTCATGAAAGTTGTGAAGCCTTAACCATACATCATGTTTCAGATGACTGTCGCATCGCTGTTGGTGCGAAGCACCGTCAGGAATGGAGCTTTGATAGTGGTTGCACTTCTCACATGTGCAATGACGCGGAAAGGTTTGATCAGGTACTCCCTGCGAGTCAAAAATTAAAATTAGCCACAGATTCTTTGACAATCGTGCAAGGTAAAGGTACAGTTAAGTTATTAGCATGCAATGATGATCGAACGCGTAAAATTCAATTTGAAAATACCCTATTGGTTCCCGATTTACGTAGTAATTTAATTTCTATCGCCCAGCTTACTGAACGAGGTTGTGAAGTCACATTCAAGCGTGACGTAGCCTATGCAGTTAAAAAAGGTGAGATAAAACTGACCGCTGATCGGCGAGGCGATTTATATTACTTGAGGGAGCAGGACGCTTCAGCGTCTGTGGTATGTAATGAAAGTGTTGATTTGTATAGATGGCATGAGCGTATGGGACATCTGAATGCTAGGGATCTTATGAAATTACTAAAGAAATCAGATATTGATCCGATAAAGATCGATAGTAACTTGCATGATTGTGATGTGTGTGCTAAAGGAAAAATGGTGTCGTTGCCTTTTGTGAAATCCAATTCACGTTGCAATGAGAAGTTGCAAATAATATATTCTGATGTGGTTGGTCCAATGAGAGTTCAATCGAATGGCGGAAATAAATACTTTATCACTTTTATTGACGATTGTACTCGTTGGTGTGAAGTTTTTATGCTGAAAAATAAAAGTGACGTTTTGTCAAAATTCAAGATTTTTAAATGTCATGTCGAAAATTTGACAGGAAGAAAAATTAAATATTTACATACGGATAACGGAACTGAATACAAAAATAAATTTTTCGTTGAATATTTAGAAAATGAAGGCATTAAGAGACGTTTTACGACGCCATACTCACCTCAAAGTAACGGCATCGCTGAACGGATGAACCGTACGTTAATTGAGATGGCAAGGTGCATGATCTTATCGTCAGGTATATCACCAAGTTTTTGGGCAGAAGCTGTAGCTACTGCATGCTATTTGCGTAATAGGTGTCCAACGAGCAGTGTCAATGGTGAAATTCCATACGAAAAATGGTTTGAGAGACCTGTGAATGTCAAATATTTAAAAACGTTTGGCACCAAAGTACATGTCTTGGAAAAGGAACCAGGTAAGGATAAGTTTGCAGCACGTAGTTCACTTGGCATTTTTGTGGGTTATCCAGCTGATGCTAAAGGCTATAAAATATGGATACCTGATAGTAGAAGAATCGTAGTGTCGAGAGATGTAAAATTTCAGGAAGGAAAGCTAACTGAAATTGAGTGTAAGGTCTCAAATGAATCACTAATTGAACCACAATGTGAAAAAAGTATTGTGAGGAAGACTGTGGATATAGAAATCCAAACTAAAGAACAGTCGGATGTGTCATTTAATGATGAGCCTTCAAGAGAAGAAATTCCTTTAAATATTCAACCGAATGTGCCAGTTATTAATGAAGAAAGTACAGAAAATACGGAATCTACTGAAATTAGTCATAGAAACATTATATTTAAAAGAGGTCTTGGAAGGCCAAGGATTCAGAGAGGACAAGTCGGCCGCCCTCGTAAAATCTATAATATGGTTGAGATAAGAGAGAATAGCGACAATGATTCATCGGTGGAAGAATACGTCGACACTGATGATTTTGCTGGAGCTATTGAAACCACGTTAAAGGAAGCTTTGTCATCTGACGAAAAGGTCAAATGGGAAGAAGCGATTCTTTCAGAAATAAGAAGTCTAGTAAATAACGATACGTGGGAAATTGTAAAGAAACCTTCAGATCGTAATATCGTGGGTTGTCGATACGTGCTGACGACAAAGCTAAATGTTGACAATACTGAGAAAAAGAAGGCCAGACTGGTAGCTAAAGGATACAGTCAGCAACATGGCCTAGATTATAATAAGACATTCGCCCCAGTTGCGAGACTTGCAACTGTACGTTTGTTAGTCGCTTTAGCTGTCGAAATGGGCATGGACATTGACCAGATAGATATAAATACCGCCTATTTAAACGGTGATCTGAACGAAGATATTTATATGAGAATCCCAGAACTGCTGAAAGAAGGTTTAGAGAAACTAAAAAATGCAGATGGCGTAAATTCTGCAGTAGGTAAAAAAGCTGTAAAAATGCTTGAAGATATGAAAGCAGGTGGTGACACATGTCGTCTAAAGAAATCTCTGTATGGTCTCAAACAAGCTGGACGACAGTGGAATATGAAACTGGACGAGAAGCTGAGAGAAATGGGATTGACATCTACGATTAATGAACCTTGTTTGTATCATAAGCGTAATAAAGGTGGATCAGATCTTTTTGTCGTCATATACGTGGATGACATATTGATCGCATCGCAAAATAGAATGTATATAGACAAATTCAAGCAGGAATTGGCGAGGAAGTTTGAACTCAAAGACTTTGGCCAAGCAACCTTCTGTCTCGGGATAGATATTAAGAAAAATGGCAATGAATATTTCTTATCACAAGAGAAGTTTATAAAACACATTTTGAAGAAATTTGCTATGGATAGTTGCAATCCTATTCGGACTCCAATGGAAATTGGAAATCCTGTTATTTGTGAAAAAGAAGTAACTAAAGGGAAACAATTTCCATATAGAGAACTAATTGGAGCGCTTATGTATTTAAGTCTAGCGACAAGACCTGATATCGCTAACGCTACGGCAAAACTTGCGCAGTTTGCGGAAAACCCGCAGGAAACTCATTGGAGGGCTGCGAAGCGAGTTCTTCGATACTTAAAAGGTACGATAACTCACGGTTTGGCTTTTAAGCCGACAGGGTTATGCATACAAGGGTTTGCAGATGCAGATTGGGGTAACTGCGTTATCGATAGACGATCATTTACGGGTTATTTATTCGTTCTAGGTGGAGCAAGCATATCATGGTCTTCACACAAGCAACGCATCGTTGCGACTTCTACTTGTGAGGCTGAGTTTGTAAGTTTGGCAGAAGCTATGAAAGAAGCTATGTATTTGAATAGCCTGTTGAAAGAACTAGGTTTACATCAACTCTGTAAGGTAAGAATGCATGCTGATAATTTAAGTGCTATTTGCCTTGCTGAGGATCACGGTGTACATCATGCGAAAAGTAAGCACATTGACATTAGACATTTCTTTATAAGGGATGTGCTACGTGACAATAAAAACATAACGTTGGAATATTTGTCAACTGATAAGATGTTGGCAGATGTCCTCACCAAACCTTTAGCTCGCGTAAGACACGAATTACTAACAAGTGCTTTAGGATTGTGTGTGCGAAAGTAAAGATACGTTTATTTTTATAGATTGTATCGTACATAAGTTGAAGGGGGTGTGTTGAAGATATATCACCTTCATGTACTAACACTAGCCACTGGCTAGATAGAGAACTGTCTAGTTTGAACGAGCTATAGAATATAGCTTTGTACTGTCTTTTGTACGGTTGTCCATGTTTTATTATACTTGATCTTATACCTTCCTATTACAATATGCTTAACGATATTCCATGTGTTTTCGCTCTGTAAACCTTTCCCAACAATATTGTTTTTTTATATTATTTTTATTTTGACACAAATGGGCATTTTGTTTGTTTAACTGTTTATTTATTTTTTATGTCATAAAAATATGACTTTGATTTTCTTTACATTATTTTTATTTTGACACAAATGGGCATTTTGTTTGTCTAAATGTTATAAAAATATGATGTTTTTTTAGGGTTCCGTACCCAAAGAGTAAAAACGGGACCTTATTACTAAGACTTCGCGATCCGTCTGTCTGTCTGTCCGTCTGTCTCCAGGCTGTATCTCATGAACCGTGATAGCTAGACAGTTGAAATTTTCACAGATGATGTATTTCTGTTGCCGCTATAACAACAAATACTAAAAACAGTATAAAGTAAATATTTAAGGAGGGCTCCCATACAATAAACGTGATATTTTTGCCGTTTTTTGCTCGATATTAATAACGGCAACAGGTAGACGCTTGAAATATTCACAGAATGTTTAGTTATATATTTACATCAAAAAATAATAATTAATTAATTAAAATAAAATAAATTAAGGGGGGCTCCCATACAACAAACGTGATTTTTATGCAGTATTTTGCGATAATGGTACGGAACCCTTCGTGTGCGAGTCCGATTCGCACTTGGCTGGTTTTTTTTTTTACATTAGGCTTATTTTAACACAAATGGGTATTTTGTATGGGGATTTTGTTTTTTTTTACATTACATTTAGACAATAATGGGTACCTTGTGAATCTTAGTTACCCTATAAATAAAACATATTATGATTATTTAAGTATTTTTAGGGTTCCGTAGCCAAATGGCAAAAACGGAACCCTTATGGATTCGTCATGTCTGTCTGTCCGTCCGTATGTTACAACCACTTTTTTCCGAAACTATAAGAACTATGCTGTTGAAACTTGGTAAGTAGATGTATTCTGTAAACCGCATTAAGATTTTCAAAGAAAAATTTAAAAAATTCAATAAATTTTGGGGTTCCCCATACTTAGAACTGAAAATATTTTTTTTTTTTCGAACCCATACGTGGGGTATCTATGGATAGGTCTTCAAAAATGATATTGAGTTTGAGATTGATTATTGAGATTGACCCAAAAAATCCAATCCCACATCCTTTTCTGAATACCGTCCAATATCCGTCCTACTATTCCTGTCCAAAGTCCTAGAACGATTAATCCATGACCAAATTAGCACTTTCCTATCTAAAAATAATCTCCTCAATCCCTTCCAGTCCGGCTTCCGTCCTGGTCACAGCACTACCACAGCCCTTCTCAACATTACGGATGATATAAGGTCAGCCATGGAAAACAGTAATCTGACGGTATTGGCATTACTAGACTTCAGTAATGCTTTTAATGCTGTCGATTTCGATGTGTTGCTTGGCATTCTCTGCTCTCTTAATATATCTCCATCGGTAATTGACTGGTTTCGTAGTTACCTGTTCGGTCGCCGGCAACGTATATGCATTGGAGAGACAATGTCTTCCTGGTGTAGTACTTCAGCTGGGGTACCACAGGGTGGCGTTTTATCCCCTTTACTTTTCGCAGTTTTTATAAACTCAATCTCCAGTGAACTAACATCTTTCTACCATCCTTATGCGGACGATCTACAAATTTATTCGCGAGCTCCTCTCGGACATCTGTCTGAGGCTATCGTAACAATAAATCGTGATCTGGCCCGCATATGCGAATGGAGCAAAAGATATGGACTTATGGTTAACCCTACAAAGACGCAGGTTATTGTGGTAGGCAGTTCTAGAATGGTTTCAAGAATCGACTGGACGACTCTTCCCCAGGTTATTTTCGAAAACTCAGTTATTCCATTCTGCGAGAAAGTGAAAGACTTGGGGATATTCATTGATAGGAACTTTTCTTGGACTGCCCAACTGCAAGAGGTTAGCCGCAAGATATTTGCATCTGCTGCGTCTTTGAGGAGATTGCGTAATTTTCTTCCGACTGCCACCAGGATTGCGCTTGCACAATCTCTTCTTCTACCCATCCTTGATTATGCTGATGCCAGCTATTTTGACCTTACTCAAGAACAACTTGAAAAACTTGAGCGGCTTCAAAATGTTTGTATAAGGTTCATATTCGGTTTGCGAAAATATGATCATGTTTCCGAATTCCGTAAGAAGCTCAAGTGGTTGCCAATTCGCCTTCGCCGGAATGCTCATATTCTTTCACTTTTATATAATGTGCTCTTCACTCCTTCCACCCCTCTTTATCTTAAGAAACGTTTTCAGTTTCTCTGCGATTCCCACACAAAATTTCTTAGGTCATCGGATAACTTACGACTTCAAATGCCAATGCATTCCACGAGTTTTCTGGATAAATCTTTTACTGTCCAGGCTACTCGTCTGTGGAATGCGTTGCCAGACTCAATCAAACGCGCCCAATCGTTGCCTGTGTTCAAAAGACTCGTGAGGGAGCATTACCTGTCGCTGTGATTATGAATTAATTGTCATAATTTTATTTATTGCCTTTATATTTTAGTATGTATGTATTTATGTATATATTAAATAGCATATGTATTATGTATCTGCATATCTTTTATAATATAATTTTTGTAACACTAGTATTGTCACACCAATAACAGCCCCACTTCGTGTCCAGCAATTACTGTCCATACCTGGTTGCCTGGAAGAGATCGCGGAATGCGATAAGGCCGCCCATTGTATGTGTTTTTAGTTTTAAGTGTCCTTTATAAATGTAATTTATGGTGTACAATAAAGTATATAATAAATAAAAAAAAAAAAAAAAATTGAGGTTTCCAATATAATTTTCTTCTAAACTGAATAGTTTGCGCGAGAGACAGGCTTCTCCCCCTCCCCTGTAACTTCTAAAATAAGAGAATGATAAAAAAAAATATATATGATGTACATTTCGGGAATTGCACATTTTGAAACCGTTGGACATTTTGAGAATTGGACAATCTGAACCTGAACGTTTTGAACGTTAACAATTAAAATTTACTAGTAATAATAATTGATTCTACAGTCCATTCGGAAAAGTAGCTTGTTATGGAGAAGAACGGACAAGAAGCTCCATACTTACTCTTTTAAAAAAATAAGTGGTTTACAATATTTACATGAGTATATAGATACATGCCGCCTGTATGTTTGTTTTCTTTTTTATGTTTTTTTTTGTATTGTTTTATCTTGGTGTACAATGAAGTATATATAAATATACATTAATAAATTCATATATGTGATGACGATGCACCCAGAATAGCACTACATACTATACTACGTATAGGTATAAAGTATTAAAATCATTAACAGGTAAATTCATTAATTTGATAAATATAAATTAAATTGTTTAATACTTACATGGTGTACATAATAAAGAGTATTCTATTCTATTTTAAATAGGAACATTGATCTCAAATACTTACAAATATTACAAACATAGACCGGTAAAATACTTTTCTTTCAACTACTTAGAAAAGTTATCATTAATCACCACAAAACCGATCACAAAAAAAAAATGCAAATAGACAGCGATAGCGATATTAATTCAACTCCAAAAAGTATAAATACAGCTGCAAATTAAATTGTTAATAACCTTTTGCCGCAAAAGTCGCGGGTTTTTTATTTTTTATTTTATCACGTTAGAGTATCACGGCAGAATAGTATATTATGCAACTAGTGAATAAAGGATGAATTTAAAGCGAGGGTCATAGATGAATCACGAGCAAGAGAAGGAATCTAATAACTGAATCACGACCGTAGGAAGTGATTTATGATGATTGAATCACGAGCATAGCGAGTGACTCAAGTGTTAGAATCATGAGCGATGCGAGTGACTCATGACCCTCGATATAAATCCGTTTTATTCAAGAGTTGCATACTATATTTTATACCAAGACTACGAGAAAATGAAAGATTTAAGCGAAAAGCACAAGGAATATTAATAAATAAATGGTTTATTACCTTAAAAATTTACAAAAAATCTGAAATCCTGAACCCTGAGCTAGGTAACAGCACCTGTGTTTCAGGGGCCACCTCAGTTACGTTACATAATTAATTAAACACAAATGCAATTAATATTAGAATTACAATCAAAATATGTATTCAATAAATATCTTAGACTAAATCAAAATCATGATTAAAATCCTAAATATAAACAAACACAAAATTAAAATCGAAGAAGGAGTTTGAAATTCAAGTACCTACCTATTCTTTGCACAAGAAGTTTGTATCGAGTATTTTTTGCGCATGGAGGTTATATATATAGCATTGAGATGGAGTTCAAATATAATGGTGTGTTTAAATTCAAACACCAAAACAGTGATTAAAAGTGCTTTTTATTCACTGTTTTCGGTGAATAAAATAAGTTTTTTATAGGGGGTATGGTATAAAAGTAGATTACAACTTGCTAAAGTATGTAATTAATGCACGCGTTAATAACTCACTTTGCACTCGATGCAACAATCTGCTAAAATTCAACAACAACGGAAGAGTGTGTGAGTCAACTTCATAAACAAAAAAGGAATACAGTAACTATGAATAGGCACATAAATTAACAAATTTGATTTTGTATACACTAAATATTGCCTTATGGAGCAGGACCAGCATGTTTCGAAGCATTCTTATCTTGAATATAATTATTTAATTTGTAATATGCTTGTTTACAAAGTGTGCTTTTAACGAAAGTTTTAAATTTACTTTCATTTAGTTTTAATATATCACAAGGTATTTTGTTATAGAATTTAACACAGTACCCCATGAAAGATTATTAGATTAGTTTATATTATTTATAAGATGGTTGATCTTTATCTTTATTTCTCGTATTACAAATGTGTCTATCTATGACTTTACTAAAGAGATATATTTATATTGATATGTATATTTTTTTTCTTACATACATAATATTTTCATAAATGAATTGGCAGGAAACTGTCATCATATTAATATTTTTAAATAGTTCTCTAAGAAATTCTCGGTGACTTAATACATGGCTCTGACAGCTCTCTTTTGCGATATAAATTTGGATTCAATGTCAGCCGCTCGACCCCACAGCAAAATACCGAATGACATAATGCTGTGAAAGTAACTAAAATAGACCAAACGCGCGGTTTCTACAACCGTTAACTGACTTATCTTTCTAACAGCATAAGCAGCTAAACTTAGCCAACCCACAAGAGATGTTTTGTAAGGACTCCTTTGCAATTTGTTGTCTAGAGTGATTCCTAGGAAAACTGTTTGATTTATAAAGTCCAGCTTTTCTCCATTCAATATGATGTCGCATTTTTTTCATTAAGTACCAACTTGTTTGCCGTGAACCAATATTGGACCTGATGAATAGAGTTATTCACATCATCAAGATTTTGTGACCGCCGATCTATTTTAAATATCAAAGATGTGTCATTAGCAAATAACACCATCTTCGGTTGGTTTTGTAAAATTAAAAAGAGGAATGGACCCAATATCGAGCCTTGAGGAACACCCATTGTCATTTCAGACCCTAGTGAGTTTACGAAGTTTACCGGAACTTTATCTTGTCTGGCTTTTAAATATGATCGAATTAATTCAAGGGCTGTATGTCTAATTCCATAGTGCTCGAGGTTCAACAAAAGTGTCTCATGGTTAACGCAATCGAACTCCTTCGAGAGGTCGGAAAATATTCCAATGGCGTCTTGTGCTTCCTCCCAGGCGGTAAATATGTTATTTATTAGGATGACACCGGCGTCAGTTGTGCAACGCCCTTTGGTGAAACCGTACTGTTGATCATTAAAGATGGAATGTTATTTATGTTGGCAATATCGCAGTATCAGCACAAAAATTACGTTTACAACATACGGAACGCTTTTGCAAGCACAGCTAAAAACTGCAGACGTCAAACATCTTCTGCTTGAAGCTGTCGGCACTAACTACTCCAAGCATTCCGTCTATGGACGCTCTAAAATTTGCGGTCCTGGGATCGATTCCAATGTCTATTGGTGATACCAATTTGGTTTTTCTAATGAAAAATTTATCAGGGAGATTCTACAGCAAAGTTAGTCAAACATTTATAACTTTTATATCAATTTGGTAAGTATAAAACAAATAATTTTCCTCATGTAGGTACGGCACCATCACCAAAAACGAACCTTTGTTGTTCCTTGAACCTTGTTTACCTACATGATAATGCCCGATGAACATCCACCAAGCATATCGACATGTGATTCCTTACAATAACAGGATTATACCTACAAAAGTTCATAATACGTAGGGTTAGAATTTAGATACTTCAAAAATACCTAGTAATAATGTCTTACTAATAGTTTAAGAAATTTAAAAATAAAGTGTCTGTACTTAGGTACGAACTAAACGACTATTCTACAGATATATTGGTTACGTCATAACCAATCAACCTGTAGATAATCGTTTTTGTACATCGAAAATATTTCCAAAAAAAGTAGCTAGGGTGTTAAAGAATAACCAACAGAACCCATTACCAGCATTTTTGGATTTTTTGTCTGTTTATTTGTGCACGCATCAATGTAGATAACATTTAAACATAAAAAATGTATATAACTTGAAGTATTACTTAGTTTTTGTTTCATCGCAATCGGTTCACTCTATCAAAAGTAAGATGAATTTAAAGTGTTCGCGAAGTTAAATATCACAACATACGCAATTCAGATACACGGACTGTTGAACTCCATATTCGATAGATGGCGTTGTGCATTTGGCGTCATTTTTTGAATGGCGGTGTTAATTTTTTCCGCGGAAGAATGGTCCTCATCATGATCAATCATACTACTAATGTCAATAATGACATTGGCGTGTGTGCAATGTGGTTCGTAATTTAGACATCGCTGCTGGCCCTGCAGGCCTGCACAGAAGGCTATCCGACTCCGTTATGCCTATTTCGTGGAAGTGTTTGTTTAGCGAGCAGTGTCCCGTGATGGTACACGTCACCAGGCGCAGGCCGTTCTTGTCCAGGCGTAATAATCGCCTGGATAGCTTACTACCCAAGGATAGCAAAGCTTCTTTGGACTGCCTGCAGGCCAGTGTCGAAGTCCACCAGTTCTCCGCTTGGGTACGACAGACCTGGGTCCACAGACCGCCGTGCTGGATCCTCGTCTAGCAAGCTCGTTGGCCGCGTCGTTAGCCAGTGATCCGCTGTGTCCCCTTCATCCATTGCAGTGTCACCGTGTTGCGGCTATATACAGAAATTTGTTCTAGTGCGTTGTGACATTTTAGTATTAGCTTCGAGGTAATATACTTTTTCCGTAAGGATTGGAGAACTGAGGCGCTGTCGGAGAGTATACGTATATGGGTATCCTTAACCCACCTGGATTCTAACGTGGACCGCTTGTATGATGCCCACACACTCCGCCTGATTGACGGTGTTGAACCCTCCTAGCAGACCGGATATTATATTGATTGAGGTCATTTGAGAAGATTCCTACTCCGGTACCGTAGTCAGTCTTTGATCCGCCGGTGTATACTCTCATCTCTTTCGGCCTGAGTAGTCACACTGCTCTTCTGTAAGTATTATGTTGTAGTGCCTATGAAAGTGGTGCGTTTTTGGAGCGTTGTCGCAGGGTGATGCCAGCATTGGTCTTCGTTTGACCGCATCTTCCTTTATGCGTGTGTGCTTAACTTTCAAAATCTAAATTTAAAAAAGAAACCGTACATTCCAGAATGGCACGGCAGCAGGGTGCGAATGTGAAGTTGTGTCAAAAATTATGCTCCACCTCCTGTCCTGCCCCCTGTGCCCCAAAACATACAGCCAAAGTGACCTATACGCTGCTACCGATGACACCGTGGAAGTTGCAAAGTTATGGACCAACGAAATTTAAGATTACTGTCATGCCAGCAACACAAGAAGAAGATAAAATGCCAACTCACCATATCTAGTATTAAACTTGAGGTCCTTTAGCAGAACTTTGTGTATGTACTGGGACCTATGGAGCTTCCCTCCGTCGACGAACAGCGAGCTGGACCCCGAGGCCTCCGTGTCCATGATCCCCTCGCCGTACTGCACGCGCGACTCCTCCGTGTCGTTGAACGTCGACCATGTTATCACTATGTCGTTCACTTTCTCTGGAAAGTAGGAAGAAATGAATCTTATTTCGGCGTCATAAAAGTCACGTAACCTATCATCGTGAGATAGAACAATTATAATCGATTTTAGCGATGGACCTATTTTGAACCGCAAGGTTTGTTATTCATCTCTTTGCAGATTGGAACATTTACTAACCATATCCCATTGATTTATATATTACTTGCGTAAGGACCAGGCCAACCGCGCGACTAACTAGCACCATCGCGCTGGTCTTAAAACTGCAGTTTAGGGCCAACGCGACTGGTTGACAGTAGCCCGTGTGCGTGTCTCTGACTAGTATATAGTTATCTGTGGCAGGAGTGAGCGAGTATTTGCTTGTCATAAGAAGGTTTCTATCTTAGATAAAGTACCTATAGATGTAGCCATGGTATGGCCGCACATGAAACAACAATAATTATTTCTGGTGTTACAACAAGAACAAGAAGACTACATAACCCACCATCGCACTGACATTTATTATCTTAATATAACCCAATTCCTTGTCTCAATAAACACATAATACCACGAAATCACAGAAAATCAAACACGACCGAGTTTGTTTGTCAAACCTGCCATAACATTAGAGTTTGACAAACAACAAAAGCCGGCCATGGTGACAAAGACAAAAAATAATCTTTTGTCCTTATAATAATCTTTTGTCCTTATTATTTACATGGGGCTGCCAACTAGCGATCTCGCTCTATCAATCAAGCTCATTTTATGGCTAAATCTATAGGTACTTTATCTAAGGTTTCTATAAAATGGGCGGATCCTTCCTTTCGTAATCATAGCAATATCCACATTCTAAATTCAAATCACTTTGGTCCCTGTTTACGAGCAATAAACTAACTGTTTTTGAATAGATGTGATAAAATATTTTTATAACAATTCATCACCTGACCAACCAAAGTATTGTTCATAAGTGAAAAAAGAAGAATGTATGTGGGAGAAATAACTAATTCCTATTTTTTATATTATTTGAGCATCTTTTGAGTTACTTCATGTTTAATAAGTTGGTGTATTGACTAAGCGCTCCCTGCCACTGACGAGCAAGCCACATTATAAAAGAGTGCGCAAGAGGCTTGATTGTTAAATTTTGGTTTGACTTCGGACTTTGAACGGTCAGGTATGTTTTGATTGCTCTTGAATTATTATTAATGTGATTATGTTGTGTACTGATAATTTTCATTATTAATGTGCGTGTAGTTTTTACGCAATAATATTGTGACAAGTATTTTACTGAAGTTATTATGCTGCTTTGAATATAATAATTATGGTCTAAATATGCATTGGTTTTATTCCATTGAGTTTTACCCTCACATTTGCTTATAACCTCACATTTTGTTGTACACTTTCACATGTAAGTATATGTATGTATATAAAAGTTTAAAACAACCCATTGTTTGATGCCAACATTATGTGTTTAATGTCACATTATATAACAAGATCTGTTGTTTACAAATACAGAATTTATTATTGCAATTTTCCTCTTAACTAAAATTTAATTCATTAGTTTTCCTATATTCATTTTCCTATAGTGTTTTGCCTTCCTACCCTGTATTGTTTTATAATATACTTCTGAAATGCTAAGCAAATATTAGAAATAGATCATCTTTACTTTTGGAAAGTTTCGGCAAGACACACCAACCTCCAAGGATAATGTAAATTAAAAACAATATAGTTTAAACTCTAACCCTCTTACAAATAAACGCGGAATGAATTTATACCAGGTATAACAAAGGAATAACCATACATTTTCATAGGTTTATACTTGGTATAACTTTATGCCGCGTTTATTTGTAAGAGGGTAAATGTATTCATAAAATAATCCAAATAATCAGTTATTAATTATCATGTTATGAACATAACAATTTATTATCACTAGTTATCAATAAATTAATAATATTATTTAGTTCAGTTAGAACTGTTATTGACTGAAACATTAGGAATCACTATCAGGCCATAATAGGATATGTGTAGGTAATTGTTTACTGTTAGCCAGTTCATTTTAATAGTACTTATTTCATTGACATTGAGTTCAAAATTAGATTTGCAAATTGACAGGATTAGTAATAATACCCAGTTGATATTTTTACTACAAAAGGGTGCTACCAGTTTGTTTTTACAAGCTTTTATTTAACTTGGAATGTATGTATGTGTGTTCGGGTCAAATCTTGCAACTGAATTTTAAAGGAGTTGTCCTCCACCGATTAAGATGAAATTTTGCATACACATTTAGTTTGGATGACGACGCATGGTTAGCTAAGTGACGTGCTTCTAAAAACAATACAGCCCAATAAAGTGGACTAGTTATTTTTTGTGCAATGCCATGATATGGGTATCTAATGAATGGGTTTGCTAAGAAGAATACAATATGCTTGTTTAAAAAAATAGATTTTATAATGAATATTTATCATTTTTCGACACTAACTTCTGAAACTAAAGATTTATACAGAGAAAATACAAATATTCTGAGTTATTGTATATTTGAGGGTTTTTTTTTTTTTTTTTTTTTACTATGTCTAGGCCTGTGTTTGACCACAATCTCACCGTGGTCAGTGATGATGTGGCCGATGGTGGTAAGCACACAAAGCCTAGAAGGGAACTGGCTCTCAAGTGCTGCTGTCGGAACACACCGGAAGGTGCTTGGCGACAGATTTTCAACTTGAGGGTGGTTGCCAGCCAGGCGGGTACTACCCTACCACCGTGCTATGGTTTCCTCACGATGTTTTCCTTCACCGAAAGCTCAAGCTCATTGTAGGATTCGAACCCGCGACCTTCGTCTCGGTATCCGACGTCACTACCACTGAGCTATCATCGCCTTAAAATCTCCTTAAAATCGGGTTCTCTGCACCTAAGTGAATAAAATGACATTGTAAAATCTTTTTTCTATATATATATATATATATCGGAGGAAGGTATATCGCTTGTAAACTTATTACTTCAGGTTTGTTTAATTGGCAACATTTAGCTTCTGATCAATTCTCAGTTCGATTTTATTCGATTGACAACACTTTATTTTTCTTATGTCAAAATACTCGATTTGGATTGGATAATACAAGCAGTAATTTGCCGGAAGAGATTCTCTTAGCCAATAAAAAGCAGGGGTGTCATAGAGGCACTCTGAGTGGGTTCTCCCGCCATATTGGGTCGTGAAGTTAGAAAAGATAGGTACGCGCGGACGCGCGTTTTGGGAGTTAAAAAGGAGTTGAGAGAAAAAGAGTTGAGAAGTAGCCTAAAGTGGCGTGTGTGAACTTGAACAAGTGTGTTTTAGTTGGGAAAAAGCGAAACTATTGGTGGCCGAATCCGCTGCTTTGATAAAATTGGAACAAGAACTATCTCTAAAACGGCATAAGTTACCTGCTTTGTGCATTGCATACCCACGATATGCCCACAGACCGAGGGTATTATTGAAGATAGCCCTCCTATCTCCGATATCGGAAGTGAAAACAATGCACGCACAAAGCGATGATGGACCAAATGAGACGAGTAATGGTTGGCGCGCTCTGGTGCGCGAAAATTAGCATGGAAGTACCTACCTACCTACCTAATGGAGATGTTTGCCAGCTACTAAAGACAGAAATATCATGTTGCCCGAGTTCAACCGTATAGTGTGGCCTATCCTAGACAATATGCGAAGTCGGGTTGCAGATAATGATGAAGTTAATGATGACATCGACGCAAACGAATCGACGGAACAATCCTGACTAGATACTTGGGAAACGCAACTGTGGTGGTGATGTTCAGGGAAGTATAAACTTAAGTATTCCGACAACAATAAGTACCAATCTAATGCCTTATGAAGTTTAGCCACAATATTGTTTTTCTTGGTTTATAGTGGCTAATATTTAAAATAAATTGTTATTTTCGTATGCTAAATGAAACTCTGCCAGATTCGTACTGTCAGCGGAATTCGCAAAAGATTAAGACCACTTGTGCAAATACAGTGCAAGACAGCAAACATCCTAAGCTACAACTTGATTCTATAAAACATTATGCTTGTGAAAAACTTGCTCATAGACATGAATTTTTCAGCCATTCACACAAAATGCAACAAATAGCACGGACGTCTGAGCCCTTCAACATGGCTGTGGATACCACAAGACCTGTTGTGACCGGCTGCGTGTAGTGCTACAAGATAAGTGTGGAGCTCAGGTTCCATTTTAAGAGGCAACATACAACCTGCAGTCTACAGCGCTATGAAAGAGGAAATTTAGTGGTTTTATACATGCCGCTGCGGTGATCAATCAATTTAATATTTTCTGATAGCACCTAGGAGTCTGGACATGTGCATGGTTGGCACTGCTGCCTGACCTTTCCGGGAGTACAGGCTTAAAGGTATGTTACTTTGATCTGCATTCAACTATCTGTGCATTGGCATACATTTGTGGCAGCCGAAGTATGTATTGGATTTGGAAGTACCTAAGTTTTATAATTAATTGTTGCATTAATTGCAATTTATAACTATTGCATTATGTTGTTTAATGGAAATGTTTAATGTAAGTTACATGAAAAGAGTAGAAAAATCAAACAGCGCCATCTATGTAATGATATTGATACTGTATGTTTCTTTCAATAATCATCGAAATTGGATCCGGGACCCCATTATGCCGTGATTTACTGCTTGGGGGAGCTTATTGAATACGAGCATGTTTTTTTTTTTTGTGATCAATTTAAAAACAAACAAATAATTTTTTGCATAGACAGAATGAGAAGTCCGTGCATGTCATGCCATCTTTTAAATTTTTGACGGGCTCAAGCTTTGAAATATTTTGTTTCAAGTATTTAATCGTTTTTATTTACCAACAAAATAAACAATGAAACGATTTTCGCAATTTCATCTTTCTAATGTACTTGGAGCATTGGAATGTGAGAACAAAACGGAAAGAAATTAGATTTCATTACATTATCTTATGTTGCATGATGTTAGAACAATGTACGGTTTTGTTTGTGACCACTAGTGCTGTCACAAGAGTACACACATTAATGAATAGGTTGTTAGTTTACTCACTACTGATAATCGAGAAGTAAAGATACTAGGCATTTTAGCCATGCATTCTTTATTAATAGGTGTCACTTCAGATTGCCCGTAAATATTATTACCACTGAGTTTGTTGTTGATTTGATCTTCAAGGAAATTTGTAAATATGCTTTTCTTTGAAAATAACGTACATTCTAACTATTCGCGTTGGTATTTTTAATGCAAGTGTGAATCCAGTTATGGAAAGTAAAAAGAAAAATCGTAATAATAGTGTATCTTTTCACATCTTTGGCTGATTGGGATTGTTTTTACAACTAAATTAAAGTATCAGGTAAAAGGGAAAGAAATTTATTTTGTTAACGTTGAATTCAAATATCTTTGTGTAATACATTCGACTATTTTTAAATAATATTTTGGTTCATATCAAAACAGAAAAATCGAATCTCGATATTCTAGGGCGAAATATCGATACGCTGGATCGATTCAGTACTGGATATCGATTGAAAAATTGTTTGTTTATTTTTTGCCTTTAAATCGATTCGTCGATTAATTGATAACAGATCGCCATCCCTTACTCATCTCTATTAGACAGTGACATGAAAGTGTCAACATTCGAAAAAGTTCGAAAAAAGTCGGACAAAACAAAAACAAATAACTTTTAACTGTGATATGATTTTTAACTTATAAGTTACTAGATAAAGACTAGATTATGAATAAATCGTTACAAGGTGTGAGTCACTGTGAGGATTAAATTTTTAACTTTTGCTTCATTCCAAAGAGTTGCGATAACTTTCAGTTAAGAGTTATGTGATCAAGATTATTTTCAAACCGGTGTTAAAGTTTAATAGTTTGCTGGTTGACTCGTTTTGCAATCTTACAACCTGGAAATATCACGAGGATTAACGTTACTATAGCCTAGACAGTTGGCGTTTAGTTTTGTTGCTATAACGGTTGAATAAAGTTAAAGTTAATGTCTGTAGTTGTTATAAATCACTATGTAGGGAACTAACCAACTGATAACATGTCATTCTAATGATACCTACAAATAAAAACGATTTAAATTGACTATGGCAAATGAAAAGTGCAACTAGACATTAAGATGGTGTCTAGAAGACGTATTCAGGTATTATGGGATGCCCGAGGGATTGGCCCTCTCGAGGAACTGTTGAAGTTGTGGCTGAAGATGAGATAGATGTTCAATTGGCAACATTTTAATTTACATAGAACAGTTTCTCAGTTTCGTGGGTCAGAGAGATGACGGAGTCAAGAGTTGATTCGGCATTTAAGTTGAAAGTGCATTCTGTGTAGCGAATGTATTTGCTAAGTTATTGTTGATTGTGGACCATGAATGGGACACTTGGGTTCTATTTGATTTACTTGGTACAGGAGCTTTTATTTTTTGGTGGAAACTAGGAATGGTTTCCTTGTTCTGTGTTGTTCAACGATGCTTGGCCTCGGTAATCTTGAACATTATTCAGAAGTTTTAATAATTGTAACATCTCTTTAAAGAAAGGTGTGAATTTGTGAATTGTGTGATTGTGTGGTGTCATGTAGGCTAGTATCTACCTTGAATAATAAATGTGGAATTTAAAGTATACTGTCAGTAATTGTTGTGGTGTTCTAATTTGTTGAATGTTCTGTGCTGGTCATTGTGAACATACCTAATGTAATTTTGTTTTATTTGCTATCTGAGCAAGTTGGATAAGATAATGTTAATGCAGATGTAAACTCGGTGACATGCGGTGCATGATTTCATTTTTAGTTTGCAAAATTGGTAATGTTTGATGTTGATAGTTATTATACCTATCGCACTGAGGGTTTGGTATGAAATCATGAACATAAAATGGAGTGCTTGAATATGCTTTTGGCTGGGTAAGAAATCCTGAATTTGAGATTGCCGTTGTAGTCAGTACTGAGAATGAAGATTGAAATAACAAATTTGATTTTGGTTTGGAGTTTATGGTTATTGGAGTTCTGAATGGTGGCAGCTATGTGATGCATTAAAGGCTTTGGTTCATGATGAGTTAGAGGAAAGCTGAAAGATCAAGTACCCATTGAAGTAACTGAATGTATTGTGTTGAAGACTGATTCAAATCAATCTAGCAATGGTGAGGTCGTGTGTATGGTCAAAGGACTGACTGTACGGTGATGAGTAGTCGCTGCGGTGACTGCTGTAACCGAGGTGGGTTACGAGGTGAGTGGTCAGAGAAGACTGCTGTAACCGAGGTGGGTTACGAGGTGAGTAGTCAAAGATGACTGCTGTAACCAAGTTGGGTTACGAGGTGAGTGGTCAGTAAGATGACTGCTGTAACCGAGGTGGGTTACGAGGTGAGTGGTCAGTAAGATGACTGCTGTAACCATGGTGGGTTACGAGGCCTGGTCAGGATGACTATGGTTGCAGGGTGGTCACTGGGTTGACCATCAGGAGCTACAGCGATTGCTGTGGGACCAAGAAACATTGCTGGATTTGTCAGGGGGGAACCTGGTCCCTCTGGGGCTTTGGAGTCCTGTTATCTGTCTGGGGAAGCCTGGTCCCTCTGGGGCTTCGGTGACCTGTTGTTTAGTGTATGTGGCATGGGTATCTGGCAGTATTGTTGCTTCGAGAGGACCGGTTGTCTGGGGAAGCCTGGTCCCTCTGGGGCTTTGGTGACCTGTTGTTTTGTGTATGTGGCATGGGTATCTGGCAGTCTTGTTGCCTCGAGAGGACCGGTTGTCTGGGGGAGCCTGGTCCCTCTGGGGCTTCGGTGACCTGTTGTCTGGGGGGAGCCTAGTCCCTCTGGGGCTTCGGTGACCTGTTGTATGTCTGGGGGAGCCTGGTCCCTCTGGGGCCTCGGTGACCTGTTGTTTGGTGTATGTGACATGGTATGTTGTGTTGGGCGTTTGGGTGGTTTCTGGCACACTTAGTGCTTCGAGACCGACTTGGCGTTTGTTGGGAACCTGGTACCTCTGGTGCTTCGGTAACCATTTAGAATGTGTTAATATGGTTGTCTAAATGGTGAGGTGGCTGGTTCGATAGTACGATGATGGTTGTGTACGGTGTATGGTGTGGAGACCTAGATTTACATGGAGAAAACAAATGAACAGTGTGAAAGCTATGAGAATTCAGTTTTCTTGAGTAAAGATGTACTTGAGTTTTGTTGTAGGCTGGTAATATAAGGTGTTGATTGAAGGTTTCATGTGGAAGATGTTACGACCACGTTATTTTTTTTATTTGGTCAGGAGCGGCCGAACTTAACCTATTACCTATTTTTTTTATCTCTTGGTTTTTGTTTTTTTTATTGAGTAACGATGTTGCTCGTCGCTTTACATCAAACGTGGGACCGTTTGAATGTCAAGATGGCCGTATCGGAAGAAGGTATATCGCTTGTAAACTTATTACTTCAGGTTTGTTTAATTGGCAACATTTAGCTTCTGATCAATTCTCAGTTCGATTTTATTCGATTGACAACACTTTATTTTTCTTATGTCAAAATACTCGATTTGGATTGGATAATACAAGCAGTAATTTGCCGGAAGAGATTCTCTTAGCCAATAAAAAGCAGGGGTGTCATAGAGGCACTCTGAGTGGGTTCTCCCGCCATATTGGGTCGTGAAGTTAGAAAAGATACGCGCGGACGCGCGTTTTGGGAGTTAAAAAGGAGTTGAGAGAAAAAGAGTTGAGAAGTAGCCTAAAGTGGCGTGTGTGAACTTGAACAAGTGTGTTTTAGTTGGGAAAAAGCGAAACTATTGGTGGCCGAATCCGCTGCTTTGATAAAATTGGAACAAGAACTATCTCTAAAACGGCATAAGTTACCTGCTTTGTGCATTGCATACCCACGATATGCCCACAGACCGAGGGTATTATTGAAGATAGCCCTCCTATCTCCGATATATATATAATAAGTCAAGCTTTGATGGAATTTATTGTATTTGAAATGAGATGTTCTCAATATATCGAGAATTTATTATCTTGCAACATTAATTACAATATAAACAGGACAGGGCAGGCCGCTAGGATAGTGCAGGATATTATGACATTGAGACATGGCAGAGTCAGGTTTACACTGAACACAAATAAGACTTGTATAACTGTCCAGTAACTGTCCTCAGTTAGCTTTAACTAATTTTAATCAATATTTTTGCTGTGAGTTTCATGCAACAAACACCTTATGTTTATATTATATACACGTCGGGGTCACCAATTTAGGATACTATGTTGCGTGTGTTCTGGTGGTCAAATGAAATAACAATTCACGATAAAATAAAACCGTACTATATTGTTCTCACATCAAACTTACAACAAATACTAATTATTTTTTACTCTAAACTATTCTACAACCCAACTTATCAGTATGAGTGCATATGAACGACTGGTAAATGGCGTCCTGTGCCCGGCGTCTTAAGTAATGTAGCGCCTGCGTTAATGTAAATAAAAAATCTTATCACTTCAGCAGGGGCGCTACAGTTTGGATATTGTAAACTCTTTCTTCTCAATAAGGCACAGTTATTAGACCGATAGCGCTAGGTTTTGAGGTTTCAAAAATATTAAAGTTGTTTGTTTTTCGCATATAGTTACCGGACCATTTGCCCAACCTAATACCTTAGTTTGTGCCATCCTAGGTATTTGCATAGGTAGAAATTTAGATATTTGTCTTTTCGACCAGTATTGGACGAAAAGAAAATTAGAGATGAAAATTTTACTTTCATGACAATAACGAAGTAGTAACTGATGTATATAGGCATTTTGTGTCATCTCTGTCCACGGGAAACCTAATACTTAACCAGTACCTAACACATAGCCCAACTAGGTCTAAAAGAATATTACAATAGGTTAAATAGGTGTTACGCGTTTTAGAGTACTGATATCTGTTGTTTAAAATATTTTGTGTCGAATTCATCCACGACTTTTATAGATATTTTATTTTTTTATTACAACATCCTGTAAAATTCACAAAAGAAAATTCAAGTTATTAGAGTTTACGTGTAATTGATTATTATGGTGTAACAAAACACTATTCATAATTTGTGTCGTTTTTATCCATGAAATCATATTATTTAAAAAAAATACTAGATTTCTTCGCACGAACGGCGAGCGCGTGAAAAACGCGGGCGCGGGCGGCGGGGGCCGGCTAGCCAGACTCGCGGCGCGTTTGTTTGTTTAGGTACATTCGGTATTTGTAAGTTGCAACAAACAAGTGCGTGCGTTATTTATGATGTATTTGATTGATTAAAGCCCACTTGCACGAAAAACTTAACTCAGAATAGCTAACACGAGGTTAAATTAACATTATTGTTTATCAAACTGTCAATTTAACCTAGTGTCAGCAACTAACTCTGAGTTAAGTTTTTTGCGCAAGGGGGCCTTAGAAGTTAGTTATGAAGCTGTGAAAGACTAAAATGCAGGTTGAATATAATAAATGTGTTATATCGACACCCAATATGAATAACATTGTAACTCATTAAGTCATGGTTTTCAACACAGCTATTTTTTTTTTTGCTATGTTTATTATTTATATGCTGCTGCAGGCATAAGTTATTCTGTACAATTGTAGGTTTCATGTTACTAATTTTAATTGCTCTTTCAGTTTTGTTAATATAACTGAAGTATGATTTTTGTAATGTTACGATGTAAAGATTTTAAACATTTTAATATAAAAAGCATTGTAACTACCGTTACAATGGGGTCATGAAAACATTTGAAAGATTTTTTCTGTGAATATTATTGTATCTTATAATACGATTACCAATTATACCGACAACATCTTTGGTAAATATTATTGTAAGCAACAATTACAATGTGTGTCAATGTTACATTCGGATAAAAATACAGGTTAAGTACTATAGAAGAGCTAATAAAACTCCTTTTTTTAATAATTATTGTAATTCAATTAATATTCACAACGCTTTGGGCTCTGGTGGTCTGGATAAAATTTTAATCTATGCCTGTGTCTACCGTTCGCACAGCGAAGATCAGGCGACAAGCAGGCGGTACCCTTCCGTCCAGTTAGTGATACGGGGGGACTTGAATGCTTACCACCAGGAGTGGCTCTTCCCATACCAATGCAGTGAACATGCTGGAGAGGAGATGCGTAAGCTTTCGTTAGCGCTAATCATCCAGCTGGTTCAGGGGGCAACGACAACGGGGGATGTTGATTCGCACACGGCCAATTGCTTGGACCTTCTGCTGACAACAGATCCAGACCGATACTCAATACCTTCACCTTCAGTAATTCCGACAGGTAAGGTCACAGACTTTACCAGCTCTTCGTCCAAAAAGCACACGGCGAGTTTGTCGTTACATGTCGGCAGATTGGGATGGGATACGATTTTTCTTCGCATGCTGATCCCACATCATGCGCGGGCGCCGTGATGAATGTGTTGCGTTAGAGAATTGAATACTACATTCCGTTCTCTGACTTAGCAATGTCTAGCAGGCCGGCCACGGTATGACGCCAACTGTGATCGCGCAGACGCGCTTAAACATAAGGCGTACCTGGCTTGGGTCGACGCTCGAACGCTTAGTGCGAGTCACGTATGTCAGAAAAGAAGGCCTTCAACAGCGCTGCCAAGATCTGCAAGAAGGTGTTGCAAAGGGCTCGGTTCGACAACATTGGCCGAAAACTTGCATCTTGCTTCAAAACTTGCTTCTTACCCAGCAGGTAGTAAAGCGTTTTGGTCCCTGGGTAAGTCGATTGAGTCCAAGTTCTGCCATCCCTCACTACCACGGACTACCACCACTGCTAAAACTCGATGGGTCGCTGGCCCGCTTGGCCGAGGAGAAGGCAAACTCTATTTGACGTTCGTAAGGCGACGGGCAACCTCGACTTAAACAACTAGTGACCGGACGGGATACTAACACTTGTCCTAACGCCCAAACTGTTTTCGATCTTGACACGTCTATTTCGCCTTTCGTATGAAACTGGAAAAGTGCCGAGTGCTTGGAAGTAAGCTAACGTACAGCCCGTGTCCAAGAAAGACAGTCGAGCTGACCCGGCCAATTACAGACCCATCTCTGCTTGTGCTTTATGATTAAGCTCCTGGCATATCTAGAAGCTAATGACATCCTAAGTGATTGCCAATACGGCTGCCGCTGAAATCGTTCTACAGGGGATCTTCTAGCGTATGCCATTCACATCTGGAGTAAGGACATCGAGAGGCATGGGGAGGCGCTTGCCGTCTCCCTCGACAACTCAAAAGCTTTCGATAAGGTCTGGCACGAAAGCCTTATTGGTAAGCTTCCTTCATAATGTCTGCCTGGTGATAGTATGTGTGATTGGATTGCAGATTTCTTCAGGGATCGGTCCATTCGAATGGTTAGCGATGGGTGTTCGTCGGACCAATTGGATATTAATGGGTCAAGGGGTGGTACTCTCAGCAACTTTATATTTGCTGCACATAAACTATCTGCTAAAAACTTGGGTATGCATACGACAGTACTGTTGCTGAGAGGTACTTGTCCATTCTTGTCCTTTGTGAGACTATAGTGGAGTGTTTGAGCTTATCCTTGAAGGCAGTCTCCAAATGGGGCGATGCCAATTTGGTCAGGCTTAAACCAAGGCATGTCTTTTTTCCGCAAAAATGATAAAATTTCACTCGGTTCTTTCCTGCCGAGGTGTAAGCGTGCCGATAATGGACCATCTTGAGCGTCTTGGCGTTACATTTAACACGACCCTCAATTTTGAATCATACATTGAGTCAAAGGCTCAGCTGGCTGCCAAAAAGTTGGTGATCCTCGCAAAAGTGAGACGGTTCTACACACCAGAAAAGTTGCTCAAATTTTATCAAGCGCAAGTTCGATGATGTATGGAGTACTGTTCTCATTTCTGGGACGGATCTGCCAAATACCAGCATGATGCACTTAAGTTGATCAAAAAACGGGCCAAGAAGCTCATCGGCAATGAGGCACTGGTCGAGTCAAAGCTCCAGAGCCTTGAACATCGTCGTCGAGTTGCCAGCTTATCGGTTTTTTATCGGTTGGATTTTGGGGAGTGTGCCATGTGCCATTCCATCATCGGACTACAAGACATACGGTGGTTTACTATCGATAGATGGTGGACATCACACCCATACGCACTAAACGTTTTGGGAATAGCTAAGGAGAGGAATTCCCTGCCGGAGGCTGTGTTGCCCGATAGGTACAAGTTAGGAGTCTTTAAGTGAATAGGTTACTTTTAGGCAAGCGTGTTTCATCGTCAACCACATCATCGCTTACCACCAGGTGAGGTAGTGGTCAAGCGCGAGCCTATCAAATATAAAAAAATGCGTTCCCCCTATTGCAATGCATACCACGCAGTGGATAGTAGAACTATGGTAGATGATTTATTATTATTATTATAGCAGTGATGGCCCAGTGGCATCGACCACATAGCCACTAGACGCCTAATGCTTGATCTAATACATCAAAACAATTCTGTCAACTAGCTGAGGTATGAGGCACGGGGGTACTGCGCTCTGATTGGTCCCTTACCAAGGTCATGCGCCTCATTAAGGGTGGGATAGGTTTAAATAAAACCAGGCAGGTATCGATATTTTATAAATAGTATTTGTACGGGTAAGGTACATTTAAACGATAAACTAATTTAATTGCAAATGATATATTGCTTAAAACACCCGAAAAAACTGATATATGATCGACCCGCGGAGAATGAGTCAACCCAACAACGATGCTATGCAACTACTGCTTTTTACTCTATTGTGTGATTTTTATTCATTCGCTGCGCGTCGATGTCAGCATAAAAATGAAACTATTGATATGTACGGGTTTGCTCGTACATGCTCCCCGAGGAAAAGATATAAACACAATGTGAGAAGATACAAGTAATTATAATAAATGATTTGATATTAATCTAATTTCCTAGTGTCTCTATCGTTAACACACTGTTCACAAATTTGAAATGCTTGTATAAGAATTTTAATATAGGGGAGGTGGCTTTATCTAACACTCGCGCACTTGTTACCACCTTCGCCCTTGCATTGTCACACTGATACACTACACTATCTCCTCCAATACACGCACGTTGCGTGGCCGGGCAGGCTGCGGCCACGCCGATCGTAGAGTAGATCGCGATGTAATGATGAATGTCATGAGATGACAGATTGTCAGAAGTTTGATTTTGCCAATATGATAAAATATGCTTTTGATTTTTGCGAAGAAGAGTGATATCTTTCTCGTATTGTTCTGCGAATCGAGCGTCCAATACACCGAACAAGCCGTTTGCTATGTAACCGACACCGTCGATAAGACCTCGCCGCCACCTGTTCGCTTGCTTTGCAAAATGCTGACTGAGTAACATATGATTATTGTAATCGAGTTCATTATACCCATGACGTAACTGCAATAATATTTTGTCACAATGCGTTTGTTCTTGGATCGTGCTGCATGTTTGTTCCAGGGCCATTATACTTTTGTTAAGTGCGGTAATTCCATCCCAATAAGGATCTAAATCATAGTATATGATTAGCTTCCAGTCGTCGCGAATGATCTGCATGTTTGTTAGTTTGTCGAAGTAAATATGTTGATTATTTCTGAATTGTGTGACGTTAAGTGCGCATTGGGAAGTTGTTATGATACTAAAAAATAACATGATTGCTGCAAACACTGCTGCTATATTGTAACGAGTGCCTCCTTTCCTTGTTTCAGAGCGCTTATTTGTGTTGGAATGTCCCAACCCCGTGGTATTTGCTTGTTTGATTTGCGAGGATTCATTATTAACTGGAAGTTTTGTTAATTTTGTGATCGGACGTTTAAGTGTTCCGTTTTTGGTTTTCACTGTAACCACGCGAACATTACCGTCGGAACCGGGATGTAGTTCGATGACTCTGCCCATCAGCCATTTTCCCGGCGGAAGATTGTCATCATGAATCATGACAATATCGTCAACATTGAGGTTGCTTGTAGATTGTCTCCACTTACTTCTTTCTGTAATTTGTACTAGGTACTCTTCCTCCATCTTTTCCAGAGATCCTGTACAATTTTTTGTGTCAACTGCCATCGGGTTCTTAAATCCGTTTCAGTCTCATGTATAGGAAGTGAGCAGGAGTTAAAAAATTCACATCGTCTGGATCTTCTGATATAGCACATAATGGTCTCGTGTTGAGACAAGCTTCAATCTGTGTAAGCACCATATATAGTTCCTCAAATGTAAGAATCTGGTCTCCAATAACTCTCTTGAAATGATATTTGAAGCTTTTAACTGCCGCCTCCCATAGGCCTCCTGCAGATGGCCATGAGGGCGCATTAAAGCTCCACTCGATTTCCATATCTAATACTTCTGCTTTTAGATCTTTGTCTTGCATGATATTCATAAGTGCTTGATATTCCTATTGTAGTACCTTGTTGGCACCGACAAAATTGCGACCATTGTCACTATAAATATGGCTAGGCGTCCCTCTGCGAGCCGCCATCCTTCTTAATGCTGCGATGAATGAAGTGTGCTTAAATCACTAACTAGTTCTAAGTGTGCTGCCTTCGTGACCATACACACAAAGACAGCCACATATCCCTTTGTGCTCTTGATACCTCGTCCTTTGCTTGCTTTGACGTAAATATGACCGGTAAAATCTACGCCTGTGTGTGTAAATGGTCGGGATGGATTACTTCTGGCCTCCGGCAAGTGCCCCATGATTTGCTGTTGGCAGTGTGGATTTTGTTTTTTACATGTTACGCACCGACGAAGCTGCCTCTTTGTAGCGACGTTCCCTCCTAAAATACTATATTTTTGTCTGATAAAACCCAATGTCAGCCGGGATCCGGCATGTAACATGGTTAGATGTGCGTCCTCTATTATTAATTCGGTCAGACGTCCACTGTGCGGCAGAATAATAGGGTGCTGCATGTCATGACTGATATGTGCCTTTTTTAGTCTCCCTCCGACTCTTAAGATATCATTTTCATCCAGGTAAGGGTTTAATTTTAACAATTTTCTTTTTGTGTTTAGCTTTCCCTCTTGCTTTAAATCTCCTGTTTCATTTGCGAACTCTTCTTGATGTACTTGTCTGATAATTTTTTGCTTTGCTTGGCGGATTTCTGATAATGATAGATAATGCTTTTTTCCTTTTCTTTTGTACGTCGTAATCTTCATTACTAATGCTAGAATACGTGCAATTTTGTTGATTGATTGATGTTTGTTTAACAGGTCTGTAATGATGCTTGATTCGTGCTTTGTAACAATATGAACATCTTCTTGATTCTTTATTTCCTCGTTTGTTGAATAGATTATCGTTCGTTGCTTCAAAGGATTGTAACCATTTTGGTCCTTGCCACCACAAACGATAATCATTCAATTGGGCCACTGTGAGTCCTCTGCTTCCACAGTCAGCGGGATTTTCGCTTGATTTTACATATCGCCAAGATTGTGACTTAATGCTATCCGTTATTTGCCTTGTTCTATTTGCTACGAACGTTTTCCATCGATTTGGATTGCCTTGAAGCCATCCCAGTACGGCAGTAGAGTCACTCCAACCAAATACATGTAGGTCTAGACCTGCTAGATACTGCTTGACTTTGGTCATGAGTTTGGCCAGCAATAGTGCTCCACACAGTTCCAATCGAGGTAGTGATATTTGTTTTTTCGTAGGAACTAGTTTCGATTTAGCTGCTACTAATATTGTTGATTGATTGTTTTTTCTTACTCTGCAGTAAATGACGCATGCATATGCTTTTGTTGATGCGTCACAAAAGCCGTGTAGCTCTACACTACTCTCTGTTTCCGTACCGTACCATCTTGGTATGTTGAATTGTTTGATGCTTTCTAATTCTTTCTTGTTTTTGATCCATTCCCTGCTGATTTTATCTGGTACTTGTTCATCCCACTGAAGATTGGACAACCATGTTTCTTGAAATAGAATCTTCAATTTTGTTGTTACTGGCACGATCCATCCCAATGAGTCAAATATTTTAGACATGTCTGATAGTATGATTCTTTTAGTGATAATAGTGCCTGATGGTTCAATTTTTGATATAAATGTGAAGATGTCATGTGTAGGGTTCCAACGAAGTCCTAATGTCTTAGTTAATCCTGCTTGATTAAAACTCTTGCTTTCTTGCTTATAATAGTCATGATCTTCTAGTTGCAACAGACGACTGTCGTTTGATGTCCACTTTCTCAAGTTGAAGCCCCCTAATTTCAGTAGATTCATCAAATCTTGCTGCAACTGTTGTGCTGTTGTTAGAGAGCAGGATCCATGAACCAGATCATCCATATAGAATGATTCTTCGATGACCTTGGCGGCTTCTGGGAATTTATCCCGTTAATCAGCCGCTAATTGTCTTAATGTCATCATTGCAAGAAATGGAGCAGCCTTTGTGCCGTACGTCACGGTTGTCAATTGATATTCTACTATTTTTTGTGACGGATTATCTCTCCACACTATTTTTTGTAAAGGTTGATCTTCTGGGTGTACCCAAATCTGTCTGAACATTTTTTCTATATCAGCCGTGAAAGCGAACTGATATTGTCTCCATTTAATGATAAGAGACTGAAGGTCTTGCTGTAGATTGGGCCCCGTGTACATGAGGTCATTTAAACTTTTATTTGTAGATGTTTTTGCTGAAGCATTGTAAACAACTCTCAATGCAGTCGTTGCACTTTCTTCGCGCAATACGCAATGATGCGGTAGGAAACATTCCAGTGTCTGGTTGCGAGGTGAAGGTTTCATGTGAGCTAGGTTTTTGTATTCGGTAATGAATGACTTATATGCGTTAAATAAAGAATTGTTTTTATGCAATTTCTTTTCTAAATGAATTGTATAAGCAGTTTTGGCAATAATTCAAGTTGGCGACACATTGCTTTTTCTTCATCGGGGAAAAGTCAGCAAATTGTTTGCAAAAAAATATAGCATGGGCATCATTGCAGACTGGACAGTTTTGCGGATTGTTTTGCAATTTCCTGTAACTTGGTGATTGTGAAATAGCCTTGTTGCTTGAATATGATTGTTTGAAATGATAATGTTTTGATTCTGATGGTTTATTGGTATTTGAAGAAAAGGGTTTTTGATGATTGATCTCCTGTTTTCTTCTACTTGCTTCCATGCTCGTGAATTTCCCCTCTAGAAAGGCTAGAAATTCTTTTAACTCGAGTAATTCTCGAGGTTGTTTGATAGCTGCGTTATATTCGCTGAATGTGTCCGAATCCAATTTCTGACACAGGAGGTGCACGATCAACGGATCCCATGATGTCACGTCTACGCCGAGAGTCTGTATGGCGTTCATCGTTTCAAGTGCAGTATCATGGATTCGTTTGATATGATTAATTGATGCTTGCTGTGAAATGGGCATATTTAATAAAAATGTTAATATGCGATGTAAATATCATCCTTTTGTTGTCATAACGATGGCTCAAAATGCCCCAACTTATGATGTAGTTGTCTGAGCTGATCGGGAGATGCTGTATGAGACGCTCTGCTTCACCCTTTACTTTCGATTTGAGGAACTGCATCTTCTGAGCTCCAGATAATGATGGGTTGCTATGAACTGCTTCTGTGAAGAGATCCTTAAAAGATGTCCACTGATGGTAATTACCGCTGAATGTAGGTATTTCTATTTTTGGCGTAGTATGCTCTCTATGTGAAATGGACGACATCTTCTTATTGATTGCTTTGATAGCAGCGTTGTATGTACTTTCGTATTTGAGGTACATGCGATGATACTCTTGATTTCGGTCTCCCAGCTCACTGTCTAAGTCCCAGTGCTGGGTGTCAATCTTCGCCCAGCGAGACCTTACCATGCTCAACAGATGATCGAATTCCCATTTCTCCGCTACAGTATCCATGTCGATACTTGAAACAGTATGTTCAAAGGCCTTGAAGTTGCTCATCTGTTTCCTCATCATCTCATCGGTCTTGCTGTTTGATCCCTGAGACTTTAAAGATTGACCTGAAGGTTGCTGTACGGAGCTTGAGGTAGCTAGAGGAGTAGCAGGCTTTAGAAGCGGTGTTGATGGTCTTTCCTCTGTTGGCGGATGATTCTGAATAACTGCTCTGATTTTCTCATATCTCTCCTTCACAGTGTCAAATTGCTTCGAAGTGAAGTAAGTATGCGATCTGGCATATTCGATGCTACACAATCGCATATGATTCGATTGATACTCTTGCCAGTATGCATCCAAATTCTCTAACCTTCGGCGTATGTAGTCCAAGGTTTTGCGATGTAGCTGCTGTTGTTGGGCGAGAACGTCCTCCATTGAAGACATGTTGTTGATATTAATGATAGTAAATGAAACGATCTTACTTGCTTGTCCAAGCGGGAGCTTTGTTGCTCACGAAATGCGGATCGCTGTTGATCCCTGCTGCTGATTGCTGTTGCTGCTAGTATGTACTGCACTATTGCTGGCAGTACAAACACCCTCACTGCTAGTTCGTTTGACGTCACTAGTGAAACACTTTACAGTACTTAGTTGCTTTACTGTATTGTACACACGCGACATCTGGCTCGAAGGACCAAAAATGTACGGGTAAGGTACATTTAAATGATAAACTGATTTAATTGCAAATGATATATTGATTAAAACACCCGAAAAAACTGATATATGATCGACCCGCGGCGAATGAGTCAACCCAACAACGATGCTATGCAACTACTGCTTTTTACTCTATTGTGTGATTTTTATTCATTCGCTGCGCGTCGATGTCAGCATAAAAATGAAACTATTGATATGTACGGGTTTGCTCGTACAGTATTTGTACTTATTTTTATTTTATTAAAATTACCTTCTTTATTATTAATTATACGAAATTATAGAGGAGAAGAGATAGCGAAAAAAATACTTTAAAAAGAAAGAGACACAAACATGCTGTGGGCGTTTTCACCTACAAAATTGACCAGTATAATATGAACTCCGACAAATAATATCAGAAAATAAATCTAATTATGTTTATGTAACTATTAACTTATCAATGAAATGGTATGCCGTTTTTTCGGAAACTTGAAGTCTGGATGTTGTTACCATACCAAAGTATTGTTCAAGAGGCCATTATAATATTTATGAAATATTTTTTTTGTTGACGGACGCGGAAGTATTTACGGCTCACTGAAGTGGTCGCTACTAATTCGAAATTGTCGAGTGGTGACCTTTATTACCTGGATATGATCTTTTAGTCATATGTGTTGACAGACATCGCTCGCCTGTTATTAGGCGTCTATGGGCTGTGTGGTCGCTGCCCAGTGGTAACAGACGTGACTTACAAGTATGGTCGTGGGTTCGAACCCAGGCAAGCCCTTTACTTTGTGCAAATTATTTCATCATCACTGCTCTCAAAACACTGAAGTAAAAAAAAACGAAGACGTGTAACATCCATCTACCAACACTGGTCCCGCGTGGTGGATTACGGCCCATTCCTTCTCCCAGATAGGAGGCCTACACGCACAATGGACCAAATGGTAGTCTAAGTTCCGAAAAGGGGTCCATCTATCCTATCCTATCCTAATGCTTACCACGCCTATCGTTTGCTGTTACTTCTTCACATTTTTACTCTCCTTTCTCAAATAAGTATCTGTAATATTGAATGAGTCTAAAAACAATTTTATTACATACCTTCTCTTAGTTTTTCACCTAGACCATTTATGCTGATACTATTATATTCAAATGATGAACTAAAAACCTATTGTCGGTGTCAACGCTGCATCTTTCTTAACAATGATAACATTTAAAATAAGTGATTATATTTGAGAATAAAAACATTGTAACTTAAAATTACAATTATGGTAAAAAATAAATAGGCCAAAATTTAAAATGTATTACATTGTATGTCTATTACATTGTATAAAATGCATTTAATACAAAGAAACCCTTGTTACCAAAACTTTTGTGTATTGGAACTTGATCTACAAGTATACTTCAGTAGAAACATTGTTCATTTTTAATTACAATTAAATTATTCTATTTCACAAAAGTAGAATCTTACTGTCACAGAAATACGGTTAAAAGGCAGAAATAAAGGTCGTTCTTGCTGATTTCATATGACATAAAGTTGTACCAATGTGTAATTAAAGTTACAATATCACTTATATTGGGTGTTGATATTGTGGTCTCATACTATAACGTTAATAAGTGATTGTTAAAGAAAGGTTATTATTAAAATTCATAGAATCGAGCATTGTAAGGAATGACGGAAAAGCAGACTGTTTTAAGCAGCCTGCTGAAATAAAACTACACATAATCACTATCACCACACAACAAAAATATTTAGTATTTTTTACTTCGTGTATATTTTGTATTGCTGACTGCACTACTCGAAGTGGGGCGCGGGATATCGAGAAGCAGTATAACAAAAAAGAGCGGTAGGTAGGTATGCCGATACCTACCTATCTATCGCTTTCTGGTTCAAATTCGAAGCGAAGCGTCAATTTAATATAATATTGACCACATTGACCGTCTTCTGACCATTGACATTCGTCATTATTTTTATGTCTATAGGTTACACATTTGTTCATTACGTAGCGGGGATAAGAGTCAATCAATACTCGATATGATAGGTATGTTATTTATTTATGGCCGCTTCGCATCTAAAAAGAAATCGTACCGAACGAACATGTGTGCGTGCGTATGCCGCCTGGCCGCGTCCGCCCGTTTCGACCACAACCATTATTTTTGTGTTTTATTCATTTAAATAATTATCGTGCATGAAAATGACACAAATTTACAATGTCGATTTTTCATGCATTTATGATATTGATTAAGTGAACTCTAATGATTGTAATATTTTTTTGAAGCGTTCGTAGCTTGGAAAAACAAAATAAATTAAAATCTTAAAACTCCATGCTCTAATTTGGCACAAATTTATTTAATAGGCATATGTAAGTGATCTGAGAAAGAAAATAGTTATTTCATAAATTGTAATTTTTTTTAACCTTTTTTTACATATTGACCTTATGTCAGTTTGCACTGGACAAATATGACACAAATTGGGTTTGCACACTCCACAGGCTATCCTATATATGATACCATAATTATTTTAAACTTTAAATATTTTTTGCCATTATAGATTTGAATAAAAATAATCAATCACGAATCATCGAATTACTGAAAATGCAAGTAACAGATGTGACACAAAACGCAATAATATGTTATATAGGTACGACTGTATCCGCAGGCAAGAAATAAGCAACTTTAGAATTTTTTAAACTTATGACATCAAAATAGGCCAGCGCTATCGGTCTATATGTAAATCTGGATGTATTTGAAATTTTCTATGTTTGTTGTTCTGAAAATTTATCATCATCATCATTTCAGCCGAAAGACGTCAAAGAATAATCGTCGTGAGAATTTATAATCTTGCAAAATTAATAATAGACTTACGGTGTCTGCAATGATCCGGCGATATGTATATGTAGGTAACAGCCTCGTAACAGCACTTGTTTGTTTAAGGAAATACACGTCGCAAGCATCCTGAACAATCGGGCAGAAATACTGAAGAATTGTATAAATGCTTGTTTGAGCAAGGGACTTACCTCCAAAGGCAATGTGCATTTGTTCCGGTTGGCAATAAGTACACTCGTACCTTGGCCCGGGGCTTCCCCGTATATTCCCATAGTTCCAAAAAAGCCTACCTGAACTTATCCCTATTAGTAAAGAGAATATTAGTAATTTCATATTCGCCAGTTTACAAATAGGAAACACTCAATATTTTCTCAGATTTATACTAAAGGTATATAAAAATAACACCAGTCAATTTTAACAAGCCGTGCTTCCTTACTGAACGGCTGCTGAACACTGAACAGGCGAACAGCCAATTCATTACTAATTGGCTTTATTTGTGTTTTTTCAAAAATTTTAAACATCGCCTCGCTCGCTAATGTCATACGTCACTGACATTCTGAAACTTAAACAATTGCTATCAACATTTTATGAATCAAACCTTACACAGAAAAGCTATAAAAAACTGATTGTTGTCTCACATTTGTGTAGTTAAAAAATCGATTTCTTATTAAAATGTTCGAAAATATTTGCTTTATAGAGCAGTGGTGGCCCAGTGGTATCGGACGCGACTTACAAGTTGTAGGTCGTGGGTTCGAACCCAGGCAGGCGCTTTACTTTGTGTAAATTATTTCATCACCACTGCTCTCAAAAACGGTGAAGGAAAACATCGTGAGGAAACCGGCATGTCCCAGAACCAAAAATTCGAAGACATGTGACATCCACCAATCCGCACTGGGCCCGCGTGGTGGATTACGGCCCATCCCCTCTCACAGAGAGGAGGCCTGTGTCCCAGCAGTGGGAACATTAATAGGCTGATGATGTGATGATGTGTGTGTACTTATGTAAATATTGTAAAAAATCTATATTTTTAAAAGAGTAAGTATGGAGTTTCTTGTGCATTCTTCTCCATAACAAGCTACTTTTCCGAATGCACGGTGGAATAAATTTTTATTACATATAAATTTTAAATGTTTTAACGTTCAAAAGTGCCGCATAATGGCCTAGTTGAAATAAATACATTTGACTTTGACTTTGTTCCGGCATCGCATCACCATCAACAAGCTATTTTTACTTTCAAGGACCTGTCAACAGCGACCCACGAGTTTCTTCGCGTTGATACTGTGCGTCGTCCGTTGCAATCACCCTACACAGATCCCTATCCAATTTTGTGTAAGATGGACAAGACCATTACCTTACTGATTAAGGGTCGAGAAGCAGAGATTAGTATTGACCGCATCAAGCCAGCTCATGTGATGACTAACGACCCTGTTTATCAAACTTCAAATGACTCGCCGCCCACGGTGCTGACATCGACCGGCTCGTGTCCCGCACCGACACCTCACCAGCAAGTTACAGCTGCTCCCTCAACTCACCTGGTACCTGGAACAGCTGTTTCTCAGAATTTCAGTAACGTATGACATTTGCGAGCGAGGCGATGTTTATTTTTTTTGAAAAAACACAAACAAAGCCAATTAGTAATGAATTGGCTGTTCAGTGTTCAGCAGTCGTTCAGTGAGGAAGCACGGCTTGTTAAAATTGACTGGTGTTTTTATATACCTTTAGTATAAATCTGAGAAAATATTGAGTAATTCCTATTTGTAAACTGGCGAAAATGAAATTACTAATATTCTCTTTACTAATAGGGATAAGTTCAGGTAGGCTTCTTTGGAACTATGAGAATCTATGGGAAAACCCCGGGCCAAGGTACGAGTGTACTTATTGCCAACCGGAACAAATGCACATTGCCTTTGGAGGTAAGTCCCTTGCTCAATCAAGCATTTATACAATTCTTCAGTATTTCTGCCCGATTGTTCAGGATGCTTGCGACGTGTATTTCCTTAAACAAACAAGTGCTGTTACATATACATATCGCCGGATCATTGCAGACACCGTAAGTCTATAATTAATTTTGCAAGATTATAAATTCTCACGACGATTATTCTTTGACGTCTTTCGGCTGAAATGATGATGATGATAAATTTTCAGAACAACATACATAAATCATTTCAAATACATCCTTAGACTACAAAACATACAGCAAAAAATATTGATTAAAATTAGTTATGTATCTATCTATCTAATTAAAGCTAACTGAGGACAGTTACTGGACAGTTATACATATTTGCTCTGGCTTAACTTAGATGACAAAGAATCAAACAAAACATAAAATAATAATTTTAGTTTCAGAAGTTGGTGTCGAAAAATGATAATTAACATTATAAAATCTTTTTTTTAAAACAAGCATATTGTATTCTTCTCAGCAAACCCATTCATTAGATACCCATATCATGGCAGTGCACAAAAAATAACTAATCCGCCTTCTTGGGCTGTATTGTATTTAGAATCATGTCACTGAGAATGAAATGTCCATGCGTCGTCATCCAATCTAAATGTGTATGCAAAATTTCATCTTAATCGGTGGAGGACAACTCCTTTAAAATTCAGTTGCAAGATTTGACCCGAACACACTTTCATACATCCATACATTGCAAGTTAAATAAAAGCTTTTAAAAACATAAACTGGTATCACCCGTTTGTAAAATATCAACTAGGTATTAATACTAATCCTGTCAATTTGTTAATGTAATTTTGAACTCAATGTCAATGAAGTAAGTACTATTAAAATGAACTGGCTAACAGAAAACGATTACCTACGCATATCCTATTATGGCCTGATAGTGATTCCTAATGTTTCAGTCAATAACAGTTCTAACTGAACTAAATAATATTATTAATTTATTGATAACTAGTGATAATAAATTGTTATGCTCATAACATGTTATTTAATAACTGAATATTTGGATTATTTTATGTAGTCATTTAGAGTTTAAGCTATATTGTTTTTAATTTACAGTATCCTTGGAGGTATAGTGTATCTTGTTGTTTTCCAGAAGTAAACATGATCTATTTCTATACTAATATTATAAAGTGGAAAGATTTGTAATTTTGTATGTAACGAATAAACTTAAAAACTACTGGACCGATTTCAAAATTCTTTCACCGTTGCAAAGATACACTATCGCCGGGTGTCATAAGCTACTTTATGTCCTTGAATTCTCATGGGAACGGGAAATGCGCGGATGAAACCCGAGGCGTCCGCTAGTCTTAAATAAATGAAGAGCATAACATTTGCCAAAGCATTAACTGTTAGTTTTCTGTGAATTTGTTTCTTTTTTTTTTTTGTTATTGTTAGACTCGCGCTTGACCACTATCTCACCTGATGGTAAGCGATGATGTGGTCGACGGTGTAACACGCTTGCCTAGAAGTAACCTATTCACTCTTGACTTAAAGACCCCGAGGTTGTAGCTATCTGGAAACACAGACTCCGGCAGGGAATTCCACTCCTTAGCTGTACGCATAATGAAAGTATTTCCAAAACGTTTAGTGCGTATGGGTGGGATGTCCACCATGTACCGATGACGCATCGCCGTACGTCTTGTAGTCCGATGATGAAACGGGCTAGGCGGAATTAGATCATGCAATTCCATCGCACATTCTCCGAAATGCAACCGATAAAAAACCGACAAGCTGGCAACTCGACGACGATGTTCAAGGCTCTGGAGCTTTGACTCGACCAGTGCCTCATTGCCGATGAGCCTCTTGGCCCGTTTTTCGATCGACTCTAGAGCATCAAGCTGGTACTTGGCAGATCCATCGCAGAGATGAGAACAGTACTCCATGCAAGATCGAACTTGCGCTTGATACAACTTAAGCAGCTGTTCTGGCGTGAAGTAACGTCTCACCTTCGCAAGGATCCCCAACTTTTTGGCAGCCAGTTGAGCCTTTAAAAATATTACGTTTCCAATGATAATATTATATTACCAATGCAAAACAATAAAGGGTAACAAACATTAAAGGAAGGCAAAAGCCTATAGGAAAAAAACTTTTTTACAAAAAAATACTACCGACTTCCAAATAAGAAAACTAGAAACTGAAAAATAACTTTATTTTTGGAAGTCGGTGTCTTTGGTAGGTACCAAATTTTTAAGTTATGGACACCGACTTCCAAAAATAAAGTTATTTTTCACTTTCTAGTTTTCTTATTTGGAAGTCGGTAGTATTTTTTTGTAAAAAAGGTTTTTATTTTTCACTTTTTAGTTGTACCTACCTAATAGGGAAGTACTTAAGTAAGTACCTATAACGACAGAATAGATTACCCGAATATAATGAAACTGAAGACCAATTTCGGAATATACACTTTCAAACAAAAAAAGAATTTTCAAAATTGGTCCACAATTGACGGAGATATAGGTGAATACAAAAAAAAACACTTTTTGGGGGCTGAGTCACCCTCGTCCGTAGGAGAGCACCCCATACGATTCCCTACACATGGCCCCCGGGTGGTGCTAATCAGGTGACATTAACTGGTGGTAGGTTACGGCCGAAGGCTTGCGACCACCCATCGGGCAAAGACGTACCGCCAAGCGGCCTAGCCGTGGTCCGGTACGATGCTCGGTGTAGCCAACTAGAGGAGTTGGGTTGAGATAGCTGTTCCACTGCAGGCGGACCGGTTTGACGCGCGCTGTTATGGGCGTATCGGGAGACTGGTCGCGGAGGGTAGCGGGATCCGAGGCACGGTGCGCCGCTGGCCGACCGCAGGTAGTTGGGGGCCCAAGTAGTGTGCCAGCCACACACGAAAGGCTGCCCCGCCAACTGTCGAAAAAGCCCGGAATGCACCATCGTGCTGGTTGGCGACCAGAAGACAGGGCCCGATGGACATTCCCGGGGGGGCTCGGGCGTCCCCGCAGTCTCCAGACCAGTCTCCTATTGATGGCGTCCTGTCAGTGCGTGTCTGTGGGTTGCCAGCGTGGAACCTCATCTCACTGCCTTCTCCTCCCCTTTTCACTCTAACTCTGATATGAAGACACACAGAAGAAAAGCTGTACAGCGGCAGCACTCCCTGTCACACAAAGTGCACCTCAGCAATATAAGAGGGCTGCACTCAAATCTCGAAGCAGTCCATCACCACCTGGAGACTGATAGACCAGCTCTTCTTTTCCTTTCGGAGACGCAGATCGGATGTCCGTCAGACGTGTCGTACTTATCATACCCAGGGTTTACCCTGGAGCACAATTTTAAACCACGCGCGGGTGTTTGCATGTACGCCCGAGACGACATCTGTTATCGGCGTCTCCGAAACCTTGAGGACTCAAGGTTTTCCGTGCTCTGGGCACTGGTGGACACAGGCCTAGATAAAATTATCTACGCCTGTGTCTACCGATCGCACAGTGGAGATCAGGAGACAACCAGGCTTACGGAGCATCTGTGTGAGGCGGCTGATGCGGCACAGCAGCGGTACCCTTCTGCCCAATTAGTAATACTGGGGGATTTCAATGCCCACCACCAGGAGTGGCTCTTCCCATACCAGTACACTGATCATGCTGGGCGAGAGACGCGAAAGCTTGCGCTTGCGTTAAATCTCGCCCAGCTGATCCAGGGAGCAACGAGGGTGCCGGATGTTGAGTCGCACACTGCCAATTGCTTGGACCTTCTGCTGACAACAGATCCAGACCGCTACTCTGTGTCGGTATCTTCACCTTTGGGTAGCTCCGACCATTGTCTGGTAAAGTCTGTATCCGTTTACTCCCCGCCCGATCCCAGCCCAAGAGGCACTCGGCGGGTTTGGCGGTACAGGTCAGCAGATTGGGATGGGATGCGTTCGTTTTTCGCTTCTTATCCTTGGCGGCCCACTTGCTTTTCTTCAGCTGATCCCTCGTCGTGTGCGGACGCCGTAACCGATGTGTTGCGTCAGGGAATGGAGTACTACATTCCATTTTCTGACGTAGCAATGTCTAGCGTTGACCGGCCATGGTTTGGCGCCGAGTGCAATCGCGCCAACACGCTTAAACATGAGTCGTACCTCGCATGGGTCGACGCTCGGACGCGCAAGGCTAGCGACGTGAGCCGGCGGAAGAGAGCCTTTAATAGGGCTGCCAAGTCCTGCAAGAGGGTATTGCGAAGGGCTCGGTTTGACCACATAAGCCGTATTGGGACCAAACTTGCTTCCTACCCAGCCGGTAGTAAAGCGTTCTGGTCCCTGGCTAAGTCGGTTGAATCGAATTTCTGCCGTCCCACACTACCACCACTGCTGAAACCCGACGGAACACTGGCCCACTCCGCTGAGGAGAAAGCAAACTTATTTGCCTCTCTTTTTGCGGAATCTTCACGCCTGGATTCTGGTAACGCGCAGCCCCCTCCTTCCCCTGACGCATGCGAGACGAGTATGTCGGACATTCGCATCCATCAAAAGGACGTCCGTAGGGTGCTGCGCAACCTTGACGTGAACAAAGCTAGTGGCCCCGATGGGATACCGGCAATTGTTCTGAGAACTTGTGCGGCTGAACTGTCTCCGATCCTGACACGCCTGTTTCACCTTTCATATGAGACTGGAAAAGTGCCGAATGCATGGAAGCAAGCTAACGTTCAGCCTGTGCCCAAGAAGGGCAGTCGGGCTGACCCGGCCAACTACAGACCCATTTCAGTTACGCCCATTCTCTGCAAGAGTATGGAACGGGTGCTCAACTCCAAGCTCCTGGCATACCTAAAAGCTAACGACATCCTCAGTGACCGCCAATATGGCTTCCGCCAATATGGCTTCCGCCAAAATCGGTCAACTGGGGATCTTCTAGCGTATGCCATTCACATCTGGAGTGAGGCCATCGAGATTCACGGGGAAGCGCTTGCCGTCTCCCTCGACATCTCGAAGGCTTTCGACAGGGTCTGGCACGAGAGCCTTATTGGTAAGCTTCCTTCATTCGGTCTGCCCAGTGGACTGTGCGATTGGATCGCGGACTTCCTGAGGGACCGGTCTATACGAGTGGTTATTGATGGCCGCTCATCTGATCAACTGGATATCAATGCCGGGGTCCCTCAGGGATCGGTACTCTCAGCAACATTGTTCTTGTTGCACATAAATGATTTGTTAAAACTCGGCACCTTTGGGTATGCAGACGACAGCACTGTTGCTGAGAGATACGTATCCGACGCGCGTGCTACTGGGCCTCAGATCCAGTCCCTCCGGGAGGCCATGGTTGGGCGCTTGAATCTGTCCTTAAAGGCAGTCTCCGAGTGGGGTGATGCCAATCTGGTCAGGTTCAATGCTACTAAGACCCAGGCGTGTCTTTTTTCCGCTAAAAGGAGCCAATTCCACCCGGCTCCTTCTTTCCGTGGTGTGACCGTGCCGATAACGGACCATCTTGAGCTTCTTGGCGTTACATTGACATTGACCCTCAATTTTGGTCCATTCATTGAGGCAAAAGCTCAACTGGATGCCAAAAAGTTGGGGATTCTTGCAAAGGTGAGACGGTACTTCACGCCAGAACAGTTGCTCAACTTGTACCAAGCGCAAGTTCGGTCATGCATGGAGTACTGCTCTCATCTCTGGGACGGATCTGCGAAGTACCAGCTGGATGCACTAGAGTCGATCGAAAAACGGGCCAAGAGGCTCATCGGCAATGAGATACTGGTCGAGTCTAGGCTCCAGAGCCTTGAACATCGGCGCCAAGTTGCCAGTCTGTCGGTTTTTTATCGGTTACATTTCGGGGAGTGTGCGATGGAATTGCATGAACTAATTCCTCCTAGCCCGTTCCATCATCGGACTACAAGACGTACGGCGATGCGTCATCGGTACATGGTGGACATCCCACCCATACGCACCAAACGTTTTGGGAATACTTTCATTATGCGTACAGCTAAGGAGTGGAATTCCCTGCCGGAGTCTGTATTTCCTGATAGCTACAACCTGGGAGTCTTTAAGTCAAGAGTGAATAGGTTTCTTCTAGGTAAGCGTGCTACATCGTCGACCACATCATCACTTACCATCAGGTGAGATAGTGGTCAAGCGCAAGCCTATCAATAATAAAAAAAATAAATAAAAAAAAAACGTACATAATGTCGAACATAGAACCTCCTCCTTTTTTGGTAAGTCGATTAAAAATAAAAATAAAGAGTTACATGTCAAATTTAAGAGGACAATTGCACATTATGATTCATGCAATAATTAATTCTGTATTTGTAAACAACAGATCTTGTTATATAATGTGACATTAAACACACAATGTTGGCTTCAAACAATGGGTTGTTTTAAACTTTAATAAAAATATTCATATCACATCTATTCAAAAACAGCTAGTTTATTCCTCACTCGTAAAGAAGGATCAAAGTGATTTGAATTTGGAATGTGGATATTGCTATTAAATGTTGCAATCTGTAAAGAGATGACTAACAAACCATGCGGTTCAAAATAGGTCCATCGCTAAAATCGATTACGACGAATGTATGAGATGAAAGGCTAATGAGCGATTGTAATGATGATGAACGATTGATTGTGTGTTCTATTTCGGATCGCACGGGAATATTGTGTTGAACAAGCAACTGACTGGAAAACCACGTGCGAGCCAAATAAAAAAAAATACAATTGTAACGGATATATATATATATTTTTTTTTTTTTAAATAACCTTGTCCCACACTAGTAATTTATTCCTGTATCGTAGGTGCGTTTACAAACATATATCCTCACACACAAACAACAAGAGCCGCAACAACTATCTCTAGGTAATACAAATATTCGCGACACGCAGCGCAGCAGTCAATCGCTCAACCCCTTCGCCAACCGTGCGCCTATGAAATTATGTATATATTAATTTACTGTTTCCGCTGCAACAACGTCAGCCTAGCGGCACCTTTTTTCCCATGGACGTACAAGAAAAAAATACATTCGATAATTAGTGTGTAACGAGAAGTAAATTGTATGTTTAAATGAAATTTGTGTGTCATATAACTGCGGAAATAATCAAGTTTCCGCTGCGCTGACGTTTGGCTATTAGGAAAATCATATAAAAGACTTTAGTTCAGATTTTTAATTCTTTACGCTCGTTGCTTTGAATTTTTGTGTAATGTTTGTGAAAACAGAATAAAAAATACATACCATTCAGAAGGTACTATGGGTACACGTAAAAGTAAAATAAGGTTATTAGGTCCAGTTACTTAAAATAGGAACTCTAGAGCCTAACTTATTACGTTTAGTTGCATTTTGTAAGGGTCTACAATGCTTTGCCAAGTTTCATTTATGTGGTCTTAGTTATTAATGAGCAATGGCATAATTTACTTCGACCGGACCACTATATTGTATGACATCCGATCGCAGGCCTTTTTAATGGAAAATCAAAATAAAAGATATCCCAATAATTTGTGTATTAATGCAACTATTCACATGTAAAATTTCAACTCATTACACTAAATAATTAAAGAGATATCATAAAAATACCAGAACAGCCGCAATTCATGGATAAACCGACCAAATTATTATGGCTACAAAAAAACGGCCGTGCAGTTTATATAACTAACGTTCTAAAATTTCCAGTATAGCATCGTTATTGTGTTTAATAGTTTGTACAGGTGCGTATACAATAGTTTAGCAGAAAATAAAACAGCTGCACTGACTTTGTATTAAAATTATTTATTAGTTATGATTCATTAAAATTAAAAAAAACCGATATTATTAACAAAGAAATATTAACATAGTGAGGTTGTCGACATGTGGATTGTTGACTCGGCGATCATTGTGCCGATTGTCAATACGGCCAACGGCCTGATGACCAATAGCCTCGATGACCATCTGTCAATGCTAAATCAGGTCTGGTTTCAACAGTCAGGTATGCAAGTGCACCCACAGCTTCTTTATACGGAAATGAAGTAGGTTCTACCAACTCTTTATCCAGTTAGTCATTCTATTAGTTATCTCAGCTGCAGCTATACTATCTGAGTTTTCTGGTGCCTCATCATCTAGGGCATCTTCATAAGGGCATCCTCTTTTGTTGAGGAACATGAGCAAAACATTCACATCCAATTATTTTAAGGTGACTGATTGTTGGCTTCTTCTTATACCACAACTGAAATGGCGATTTACCATTTTCTAAAGTTGGTCCAGTTCTATTCAAAACGTATGCAGCGGTGTTAATCAATTCTGCCCACGTAGCAAGGGGTAACTCTTTATGAGCATGCGTCAATGTGCAAGCTGCTTCGACTAAGGTTCTGTTTTCACGTTCACTGAGCCCATTTTGTTGCGGCGTGTATGGCATCGTGAGCCTTTCTCATATTCCAGCTTCTTGACGTTCTTATTATTAGTTCGCCTCCATTATCGCTAAGAAATTCTTTAACAGTATGTCCAGCCACTTTACATTGTTGTAACATTTGTCGGAGCTTTAGGTGAACTTCCGATTTCTGTCGCATGAAATAAACGTGTCGGTATTTGCTGTAATCGTCTTTGAATAGAACGAAGTAGCGAAATTTGCTGAAGGAAGGGGGAAATGGACCGCATACATCAGCGTGTATAATTTCCGCAGGTACTTTAGCTCGATCTCTCGTTCCAAATACTTGTCTGCATATTTTTCCATAAATACATCCAGTACATAATTCTGAATCTAGACGATGCTGATTTAATACCAAGTTCCTTTTCAATAACTTCTTTAACATGTTTCTTGTTCTGATGGACCAATCGTTCGTGGTAAAGTTGTTAGAAATTATCTGTTGACAAGGCGTTCAAATCTGGTATTGGCTTTATAATAGGCTTATACAAGCCATCATTCTTGACTCTTTTGCCAGTCAGTATTAACTGTTCAGCAACTTTCAGCAAGCAGTGATCCCTTTCAGACATGAAAACACTATTGTTTAGTCTGTTTTGAGCGGCCAGTACAGAAAATAGGTTTCGCTTTATATTAGGTACGTACCATACATCACAGAGTGTTAATCTGGATTCTCTACCATTGATAACAGTGTTTAACCCAACAGTACCTTTGCCAACAGCTTTGACAGCAGCTCCATTAGCCGTAGTCACTGTCCGAGTATCATTAAAAGGCTAAAAACTAGCAAAATAGTCGTTTCGACAACCGACATGACTCGTTGCTCCATTGTCAACAAACCAACTTGTAGTATCACTGTTTGTATGCATTGAATTTACGTCGGAAGTGATGGTGACTGGCAAGAGCATTAAGTTGAGATAGATTTGCTTGGATTTGTTAGGCCTTGCCCTGCAGAGTAACACAACTGGCTAATGAGTACCTAAATATAGAGTGTCATCATCATCATCATTTCAGCCGAAAGACGTCCACTGCTGGACATAGTCCTCCCCCAGGCGTCGCCACATTGACCGATCCCGTGCGTCTCGCATCCAGCGGATTCCCGCAATCTTAACCAGGTCATAGGTCCATATCCTGTGCATTATTGATAATACCGATATTTCCTACTTTCCAGAGAAAGCGAACGATATAGTTATAACATGGTCGACGTTCAACGACACGGAGGAGTCGCGCGTGCAGTACGGCGAGGGGATCATGGACACGGAGGCCTCGGGATCCAGCTCGCTGTTCGTCGACGGAGGAAAGCTCAAAAGGTCCCAGTACATACACAAAGTTCTACTGAAGGACCTCAAGTTTAATACTAGATATGGTGAGTTGGCATTTAATCTTCTTCTTGTGTTGCTGGCACGACAGTAATCATAAATTTCGTTGGTTCATAACTTTGCAACTGCCACGGTATCATCGGTAGCTGCGTAGTTCACTTTGGCTGTATGTTTTTGGGCACAGGAGCAGGATAGGAGGTGGAGGGTAATTTTTGACACAACTTCATATCCGCACCCTGCTTTTTTTTTTGTTTGGGAAGTCATCCAATGACTTCTCCCGCTCTGGGTGAAGCGGAAGAGCGTGTCAGACTTTTACTGACTAAAACCCACCCGTGTTTCTTCAGTTGCTTGAGCCAGGGCCGCGGTAACTCTTTTTCAAATTTATCCGCGACCCAGACCCTGTCTGCCCTAGTGGACCCCTTCAGTTTTGCTGACATCTCTTTGAGGCCCGCGTAAACACACTACGCGCCGTCGACTCGGGCCTGGCCCTTATCGGACGGCGAGCTACCCATTACTCGCCGTCCGCAAGCCCATCCGCACCCTGCTGCCGTGCCATTCTGGCATTTAATAGCAAGCCATTTCTGATAACCTTTACCTCATTAAAAAGTTAAAATTCATAGAAAATTAGATAGAGACTGGGGGCAATCGCACGGGCAAATGCTACCAGAATAAACAGTGTCCTAGGCTACAAGCTTTGCTACAAAATTGTGTACTAAACTCGTATTGTTTATACCTGTCATGGTGGAGCCCGCATTACGTCGCGACAAACCCATCTTATTTTTTTTAGCTATGCTATTGCATAGCTTTTATCGCTGGCTTTGAGCGCGGCGACCGAATCAAGAAATTCCGTAACGAAAAGAAACCTGACACCCCGAGCTGCTCCGAAATCGGACGATGGATTCAGAGTGTGTGAGTGGGTGAGGGGTGAGGGGGGAGGGGTAGGAGGGGTTTGTTGCGCAATTTTATAGAAGTTTCATTTTGATATTTTTAGACTGAAGCAAAACTTCTGTCTCATGTGAATGAAGCAAAGTGTTGTGTTTTTGTTTGCAGTATTTGCTATGACTGAAGGAGCACAATATGTCCTGAGTGCCCTGATCGTAAACAATTAAAGCAGACCTTTGCTTCCTTCACCGCGGAGTCTGTGTGTCTGTCTGTCTGTCTGTCTGTCTGTCTGTCTGTCTGTCTGTCTGTCTGTCTGTCTGTCTGTCTGTCTGTCTGTCTGTCTGTCTGTCTGTCTGTCTGTCTGTCTGTCTGTCTGTCTGTCTGTCTGTCTGTCTGTCTGTCTGTCTGTCTGTCTGTCTGTCTGTCTGTCTGTCTGTCTGTCTGTCTGTCTGTCTGTCTGTCTGTCTGTCTGTCTGTCTGTCTGTCTGTCTGTCTGTCTGTCTGTCTGTCTGTCTGTCTGTCTGTCTGTCTGTCTGTCTGTCTGTCTGTCTGTCTGTCTGTCTGTCTGTCTGTCTGTCTGTCTGTCTGTCTGTCTGTCTGTCTGTCTGTCTGTCTGTCTGTCTGTCTGTCTGTCTGTCTGTCTGTCTGTCTGTCTGTCTGTCTGTCTGTCTGTCTGTCTGTCTGTCTGTCTGTCTGTCTGTCTGTCTGTCTGTCTGTCTGTCTGTCTGTCTGTCTGTCTGTCTGTCTGTCTGTCTGTCTGTGTGTCTGTCTGTCTGTCTGTCTGTCTGTCTGTCTGTCTGTCTGTCTGTCTGTCTGTCTGTCTGTCTGTCTGTCTGTCTGTCTGTCTGTCTGTCTGTCTGTCTGTCTGTCTGTCTGTCTGTCTGTCTGTCTGTCTGTCTGTCTGTCTGTCTGTCTGTCTGTCTGTCTGTCTGTCTGTCTGTCTGTCTGTCTGTCTGTCTGTCTGTCTGTCTGTCTGTCTGTCTGTCTGTCTGTCTGTCTGTCTGTCTGTCTGTCTGTCTGTCTGTCTGTCTGTCTGTCTGTCTGTCTGTCTGTCTGTCTGTCTGTCTGTCTGTCTGTCTGTCTGTCTGTCTGTCTGTCTGTCTGTCTGTCTGTCTGTCTGTCTGTCTGTCTGTCTGTCTGTCTGTCTGTCTGTCTGTCTGTCTGTCTGTCTGTCTGTCTGTCTGTCTGTCTGTCTGTCTGTCTGTCTGTCTGTCTGTCTGTCTGTCTGTCTGTCTGTCTGTCTGTCTGTCTGTCTGTCTGTCTGTCTGTCTGTCTGTCTGTCTGTCTGTCTGTCTGTCTGTCTGTCTGTCTGTCTGTCTGTCTGTCTGTCTGTCTGTCTGTCTGTCTGTCTGTCTGTCTGTCTGTCTGTCTGTCTGTCTGTCTGTCTGTCTGTCTGTCTGTCTGTCTGTCTGTCTGTCTGTCTGTCTGTCTGTCTGTCTGTCTGTCTGTCTGTCTGTCTGTCTGTCTGTCTGTCTGTCTGTCTGTCTGTCTGTCTGTCTGTCTGTCTGTCTGTCTGTCTGTCTGTCTGTCTGTCTGTCTGTCTGTCTGTCTGTCTGTCTGTCTGTCTGTCTGTCTGTCTGTCTGTCTGTCTGTCTGTCTGTCTGTCTGTCTGTCTGTCTGTCTGTCTGTCTGTCTGTCTGTCTGTCTGTCTGTCTGTCTGTCTGTCTGTCTGTCTGTCTGTCTGTCTGTCTGTCTGTCTGTCTGTCTGTCTGTCTGTCTGTCTGTCTGTCTGTCTGTCACCAGGCTGTATCTCATGAACCGTGATAGTTAGACAGTTGAAATTTTCACAGATGATGTGTTTCTGTTGCCGCTATAACAACAAATACTAAAAACAGAATAAAATGGATATTTAAGTGGGGCTCCCATACAACAAACGTGATTTTTTTGCCGTTTTTTGCGATAATGGTACGGAACCCTTCGTGCGCGAGTTCGACTCGCACTTAGCCGGGTTTTTTTTTCCATGTGATTGTGTTATCTGGTTTTTTTTGTTTTTGTAGATGTGGGTAGATTTGTTTTATGTTTGTAAGTGTTTGGTTTTTGTGTATTATTGTTTTGTATTTTATGTTCTGGAAGTATTTCTAGTAAATCTGCTCTGTTGCTGAGGAAGTTTATGAAAATATCAAGTGAGGGTGGACACAGAAATACACTCATAAAAGTGTGTTTCTGTTTTCATCCCATTGTCTGCGAGTAATACTTTCGAGTTTTTCTGCTATCATGTGTATGATCAAGGTCTCCCCTAGACCCCCGTGCTCAGTTGGCTGTCATAAAGTTGACAGGGCTCTGAGATTTTTATTTGTCGTATCTATCAGGTTTCGAATGGCCGAACACGATTCTGTTTCCATTACACTAACATTAAACAATGCATGGACACGGTTGTTCACTAGTAGCCTCCTATTGTCGAACCTACTGCACAACAAGTTCCACGCAGACTCATAGTTCTGAGCCTAAAAGTCTAAATACACCTGCCTTTACATCCCCGTCACCTGTCACGGCACCGTCCCGAAAGCTGCTTGACTGAGGTGGACGAGCACCGAGCATACTCTTTGCCGTCGCCACCAGCTTGTAATATTGATTTTCGAACTGCTCTCGTTCCTCGCTTTCGTCATCAGGGTTGTCCGACAACTGCTCGATGTAACCCTGCAATTTGTCGAAGACTTCGTATTCGTATAAGCTATCAAATTTCCTGTATCTGGTTTCTAAATCTAATAGTTGCGGACTGTCGAGCTCGCTGCAACTTTTTTACATTTGTGGGTGGTTGCTAAAAAATGTGAGTTTGGCTTTCATGCAGTTGCGTTTTTTAATTAGCTTCTCCACTTTTTCTTCTGCCATGACTATCTAATTGCTAGAAAAACATATATTAACGGTGAATATAAACTTGTTTACCCGATGTTGCGAATGGTAAGAAAAAAATACTAATGAGTTATGTACTAAATATGTCCTATGAATCACTCGACCGACGGCGACGGTGCGAAGTGTGAACAAAGGAACAGCTGTACTAGGTATGTCGCCACGCGAAAATTCCATTAGTTCTACTATTTTGTTATACCTAAAATCGTAGAACTAGTGGGAAAAAAAAATCCCATTAGTTCTACCGTAGAACTGGTCAGTAGAACTAGTGGGAACAAACCATAAACATATTATGAAGTAATGTTTTGCGTAAACAATCTTTTAATTTTAGATGCTGGTTATTATTGCTTTTTAATAGAAATGGTGATGATGGAGAAATATTATTAATGCTTTTAGGGCTAAAACTAATTTAAATCATCATTCCGTTTCTATTAATAATTTGACGACAACAGATACAGATTAATGTAGCAAATATGCTTAAACAAACTCCAGTTTGAATTTTAGGCACACCTACAGCATTAATCACTAATGCAGCTCGCGGGCCTACAATTCAAAGTATCCATAGCAATGGAGACTTTAAATTTTCTTTTGTTATTGTAGCAACAATAAGAGCAAGTCTTCAATAATATTAATTAGTTTATTCCTGGTTTCATGCGCAGTATACCACGCGGGATCAGTGTTTGGATGGTCAGAGGAGTTCTCCTTCCATACGCCTCCTGAGGGCGAGAACTGGCCGGTGCGCGCCGCCATCTACGGAGACATGGGCAACAAGAATGCACACGTAAGGTTATTTATATTATCTACCAATTTTAGGTTGTATCTTGGGTATGTATTTGATGACAAAGAAGCTGGCGGCCCATATATTATATTGTACTGATAATAAATTGTCACCGCAACCTGTAGAACCTACCAACATAATTATTATAGAGGCATCGCAGATGCGTTGCCATTGCGCCTCCGTTGTTATCATTCTAAATCCAATATGGCCAACTCCCTAAGACAGGGCACCAATTATTTTTATGCACCCCCATGATAAGGGTATCAAATGTAAGGGGTTGGTGGGAGGAATACGAAAATGCTTAATAATTAAAATTAATTATATTAATTCCAGTCCTTATCCTACCTACAAGACGAAGCTCAACGCGACCGTTTCGATGTAATCCTCCACGTAGGCGACTTCGCGTACAACATGGATACTAATAATGCACTGGTCGGCGACGAGTTCATGCGGCAGATACAGCCGTTAGCCGCCATAGTGCCCTACATGACATGTCCTGGGAACCACGAGCAGGCATAGTAAGTTACTTCCGCATAGAACACTAGAGTATAATTTAGTGGCTTGAGAGAGCAAAAATCATTTAAATATATCAGAAATAAAGTTGGCCCAAGTACACTACCCTGCGGGCCTCCGTAGATGACCGGCAGGTCAGCGCTCAAGTAGTCATTAACATTGGCATCGATCAGATAGGTAACTTCTAAATTAGTCCAAGTGAGTACAACGAATACACATTGCTTCCAGCTTGTGAAGCAGCATGGCGACAGAAACCATACCAAATGTCTTCGCCAGGTCCAGAAAGACGCCAAACATTTCTTACGTTCATCCAATTTAGTTAAAAAACTTAATAATAACATTAACATTTGTTAGTATAAAGTTAGTAACAGTACACCATCAGAAGTGGACCTGGCGCGGCGAAAACCAAATTGATTGTCCAAAAGTAGTTGATTTTTTTCTAAATAATTTACCAGTCTAATATCTAAAATTTGGATTTAGCTGACAATAAAGAAGTTGAAGAAATCTGTAATTTAATTTGAGTCTGCCGTGACCCTTATATAAATCGGGACAACAATGGATTTATTCAAGGTAGTTGGAAAGACTCCGAACTGTAAGCTGTGATTGAATAGGAATGTCAGTAGATAACTTGGTTTTACATTAGAAGAACACAATAATATTGATCACTTATGTAAAATCAAGTCGAAGGTCGCCATTGCCCACCAGCTCGCCACAAAGCTGCCCTGCGGATTGTTTGTTACCTTATTATTAAGGTTCCTTCTGATTAAATTAGCCGATTTGGTTTTACATTCGATCTCACAACTTTTTTGGGTTAGAAGAACTGCGTTGAGAGACTTGTGGTTTTTACATGTTATGTTTTTAATGGGATGTAAATTGTCTCTGTTTCGCATGCAACGCAGAAGCCCCGGCGTAATCCAAGGCTTAATTATGTTTTTACGTTTTGCCAAAAGTACAGTTTTAGTATTTTTAATCATAGCTGTTCAAAATAATTAATCGAGAAGTCAGGGTCCTGAGATGCGTATATTGGAGCAAAGTCAATTTTAGCTTTATCTGTTTTAAGTTGGTCGGAATTGGTTTTTATCAATGTTTGAATGGCATATTGATGAATTTGTTCAATCAATGTTAAAAAATCCTAAAAATATACTATTCTAAAATATGGCGTCGAAAAACTCCTCCACTTCGTTGTCCACTGCTAATGTGCCCGAAAGACTGGCAGCATTGCCACGTTGTATGGCAAAGCTTATCCTCTGGCCAAGGTAAAAGCCAGCCCTTGGGTGAAGCGAAGTGTCAACTAGGCGTTTGGAAAGATCTTTAAACAAAGCGTGAGCACTCGGACCCCACGGACCAAGAGTTTCAACCCCAAACGTCTCGAAAATGTAACTACCGATGAGTAGTTAGTAGTTTTAGGTAGTAGTTTTTGTTATAAGTGTATATGTTCCGTACGCAAAATACGCGCTTGGTCGTGGATTTGCGGAACCCAGCTCGTTTTAATCTTCTTTTTTTTCCGATTTGGAAAATCCTCATTCCAGCCCACCCCAAGGCGGAGGACATCCAAAGTCAGACTCGTACTGACTAAAAACCACCCCAGTGTTCCATCTCACACCTACGCTGGGGGTCGCGGGAAAAACGATACTTCCGCAACCCCCGGCTAGTGCCGGCCCGCCTTTGCGGGCCTCAATCTCGGGTTGGGGGGGGAGTGAGGTGTTAGACTCCCCCCGCGACGTCGACGGGTCCGGTTGTTGCCGACTCCCGGATCCAGGCCTGGACAATGGTGGCCTCCTCGAGAAGTTCCCTGTCGATGCGCTTGCGCGCCCAGCGCGGACCGTCCGTTCGCGGGGCCAGCGCACCGCGGCCGCCGGCGGTCTGGGTGGAGACATCGAAACGGATATATCTGTGATCCGATAACGTCTCCACCTCCACGGCGACACGCCAGTCACGGACACGGCTCGCGACAGCAGGGGTTGCGAACGAAACGTCCATAATTGAACCGCCCCGCTGTCGCACGCACGGTCCGACACTTGGCCTAACCTAACCTAAGTGTATATGTTTGTAGTCTTAGTTAATTATTTTATACACAGTATATACTTTTAACTACGTAAATAAAATCTTTGTTTCCTTATCAATGTTTGATCAATACAAGTTCCACTAGCTTCACGAGTGACATAATAGTGAGATGGTATTAGACAGTAGAATGCTGCTGTCTCTCTCTGGCAACATTTTTAAATTTACTCAGATTTTATTACGTATCATTATAGATGTAAGAAACTGATCAAGGTTTTTTTCGGCTCTCGCTTGACCACTATCCCATGATGATAAGCGATGATATGGTCGACGGTGTAGCACGCTTGCCTAGAAATAACCTATTCACTCTTGACTTAAATAACCCTAGATTGTAGCTATCGGGAAACACAGACTCCGGCAGGGAATAAGGATAATACTGAGTAAGGTATGTAATAATAATTCGCCATGTCCTTTCCCGCAGCAACTTCAGCAACTACGCGGCTCGTTTTTCGATGCCGGGCCCCGACGCGAGCCTGTTCTATAGCTTCGACCTTGGGCCCGTGCACTTCGTGTCCATCTCCACCGAGGTCTACTACTTCATTAAGTACGGCCTCAAGCTCATTGTCAACCAGTATGAGTGGCTGAAGAAGGACCTGGCTAAGGCTAACCTGCCGGAGAATAGGTGAGGCATTTCAATTATTGCTTTGCTACATCTCAAATGCTATCCTTTTTCTTTCCGTGTCAATTAACTCAAACTCAGTCTCAACCATTAAAATGTTATCCGACTAGTATGTCATATGTAGCCACATACGACATACTAAGTCCTCTGCCATTCTCCACATTCAGATCCTGAAAGCAAAAGCAGACAAGGAGGTGGGGCACAACGTGCCAAGGGGCTCCACACTGACTGTGTTTTAGGATGCTCCTATTGCTATTATGCTATAGGACATTATCTGCCAACTAGAGGCGCAAACTGTCTAGACCATTTTATTATAAAATTAAAACAAAATAATAAAACAGCTTCTATTGCCATAATAAATACGACGATAACTGATCACTTTATGATTTTACTTAAGCTAAGTGACATAGAAAACATATAAAAACCCTCTAAAATCAAAATCATGATTAATTTCTAAAAAGCGCTTTTCACCTTAAAAGAAAGTCAAGTTGCAGAATTAAACTTAATTAATGATCCTGTTATGTTAACCGAACAACTAGTAAAACAAATACAAAATTGCCTAATACAAAACACGACGACTACTTTTGTACCGAGAAATAACCGCACATTTAAACCATGGATAACAATAGGAATTCTACGTTGTATACAAAATCGAAATAGGATGCAAATGAAGCTACGTTCTGATCCTACAAATGACTGCAACTACTGCAATAATTTAATTAAAAAACTAAGAAAGAAATATGATAAAGAACAGCTGTCAATTGCAAGTAAAAATACTAAACAAGTGTGGAATACTATAAACAATATCACACATCGTAAACCGAATAAATCGCAAAGTCTAGAATTATTGAAAATAAAACCCACTCCACATGACTCAGTTAATGACGTAAATTACAATTTTTCAAAAATTGGTAAAACATTAGCAGAAGGAATTCCCACAAATAATCTATCACATGGTCAGGATAGTCTAGATGGTGTTACGGTACAGGTCTCCTCATTTGTGCTTTTAGAAACAAGTCTACAGCATACTTATGAGTCTCAAATCTGAGAGTGCACCAGGATGGGATAATATACCTACAAAGTTCCTAAACTACCAAATCTGTGCTTTAGACAGGGGATCTTTCCACTCGCCATGAAACAAGCTGTTATCACACCTGTACACAAGGGTGGGGACAGAGATGATGTAAATAATTACCGGCTAATATCTGTACTTCATGCAATTTCAAAGATTTTTGAAAAATGAATAAACATTTGACTAATAAAGTACCTTAACAAATACAACATTATATCCAGTTCTCAGTACGGCTTTCGACAGGGATTATCGACCGAAGATGCAGTTCTAGCATTAACCTCTCATATTGTTAACATATTTGCCTCCTCACTTGTGTATTTTACCTATTATTTACCTTGATTTATGATTATGTATAGTTTTCCTATTCTAATCATAATCATAAATCAAGGTAAATAAAATAATAGGTAAAATACACAAGTGAGGAGGCAAATATGAATTTTAGTGTCCCACAGGGCAGTGTTTTGGGCCCAACCCTATTTCTAATATATATAAATAGCCTTTGCGACATGACAATTGAGAATGGTCGCGTATTCTCCTACGCCGATGATACAGTCTGCTGAAAAAGGCCTAGCCAGGATTGCCGATTGGTTGAACTCCCACCTATTATCACTAAACACCTCCAAAACCAAATACATTGCTTTTACTAAATATAATAATACCAAACCGGGACCTAATCATTCTCATAAGATCCACAGCTGTCATGATCCCTCAAGCATTAATGATAATAATTGTTTATGTAATGAAGTGGAAAAAGTTACTTAAATTAGATATCTAGGTGTTATGGTTGATCAACGCCTGTCTTGGCACACACACATAGAAGTAGTCATGTCCCGAATAAGGAAACTCATATGGATATTTATTTATTTATTGGCCTATCTACAATTGTTACACTAATAATAATCTTATAATACAAGCAATAATATAAACTAAGTGTACAATATGATGCGATAGACACATCATGCAAAAACTAAATTCTAACAAAAAGTTACAATAATAGTGCAGAAATAACACTCATAAACAGTCTTCAGAAATGAATTAAATTTTATGTAAGTAGATACAAAACAAAAAAAAATACACTATGGTGATTATTTATTTTTGGTGGACTTGACGCTTGAGTTTTTGAAGCAAAAAATATCAATTCCTTCATCGCAATTATTAATAAGCCTGCAAAGCCTGGGAATGGGGGAGTTGGATCCTGATACAGTTTCGCGGAATGGGGGTCGTAATAGTTTGATAGGGTGATGCGGATAGTTGTTAGGTAGGTTGAAATTAAACTTACTTAACAAATGCGGGCAGTCTACTTTACTGTTAAGTATTTTAAATAGAAATATTAAATCAATACCATCTCTTCGTTTTTCAAGTGAAGTCATGCTAAATTTTTTAAGACGTTTTGCATAGCTCCGAAGTTTTTTGGCTAATCCCGCAGAATAAGAAAGATGGTTTATAAACCTTTTCTGGATCCGCTCTAACCTAAGACTATGTGTTGCATAGTGGGGACGCCACACAACCGCGCAGTATTCCAATATAGTACGAACGAGGCAGTTGAATAGGTAAATTTTAGTTTTGGGCTTGCGAAAACATTTGGCATTCCGTAATACAAAGCCGAGTGTCTTGGAGGCTTTTTTATAATATTGTCCATGTGAGGAATAAATGTTAGCTTGCGATCAAGAAAGACTCCCAAGTCTCTGATCACATCGCCTTTTCTGAGGTATGTACCATTCATACTGTAATTGAAATCTATAAAATTTGATTTCCGAGTAAATGTAATTTGGGTACACTTCTCTACGTTTAGCTGCATTAAATTTTCCCTACACCAGTTCAAAAGTCTGTTCAAGTCCTCTTGAAGCAATGTTGAATCGGTTTGAGAGTCTATAACGCGAACTATTTTCAGGTCATCGGCGAATAGAAATGGGGTGGAGTTAATGAAGCAATGAGGAAGGTCATTAACAAAGATGATAAATATAACTGGACCCAGGTGGGAACCCTGCGGAACACCAGAGGTTATTATAAGGGTTTCGGACTTAAATCCATTGGCCACGACTTAAAAGGATCTATCCGTTAAGTAGGAGTTAAGCCATTTGAGAAGAGAACCAGCAAAGACATACGCTGCAAGTTTTTGAATTAACACTCCGTGGGAAATTTTGTCAAAAGCTTTGCTGAAATCAGTGTATACGGCATCGACTTGCTGATTCGAGTCTAGTGATATATTCAAGACATTACGACATGTTACCTCTAAGAACCTCTTAAAGCAGATCTATCTGTCTTTGGCCGAGTCAGTTTTGATGTACTATATACCAATATGGGGAGGGGCTACTAAAATAAAACTTCTCGAACTGGAGCGTGCAAAACGGTCTCTTTTAAAAGTAATGCATCTAAAGCCATACAGATTCCCTACTGAAAACTTATACACACTTAGTGATCTCCTGATGGTTAGGAAGTTATATTCCCTACGAGTTATTTTAAAACTGCATAAAACACTACCGTATGACCCTGCGTCCCAAAAAAGAGGAGGAATTATTTAGTGGCACACATAGTCTCAGCTAAATCAACTTACGCAGCAAGACAATACACTAGACTTTCTATAAACTTATACAACAAAATAAATAAAATATTGAACATTTACCCGATGACGGTCAGAGAGTGTAAAACATACCTAATCAGTTGGCTAAAAAGCAAGACTTACTACGACATAGAAATACTCTTACAAACACTTCAATAAGGTTGGACATCACACATACACACAACACACACACACTAACACACACATACACACACACACAGAACACACAACATAGTTTTGTACCTATTATTTTAATTTAATTTTAAGTCATTTTTATTTTAAGTTATTTTTTTGTTTTTCGTTTGTTACAAGCCTTGTTCACTTTCAGATTATGAAGAGCGGGGCCTCCTAGCACAGGTATTTGATATACTTAAAAGGAGACCCCTGCGTAAGAATTATAGTAAATGTAATGTGATAATGAAATAAAAGTTTTTTTTTTCCTATTATTGGCCAGGTTGTTTCAATAGTGGCCAACTCTAGGCCACTATTGAAACAACCTGGCCACTGGCAACAGCTACAGTGGCCAATCGTGAGCAGGGAGCTGATGCTCTGCCGGATTGATGAAGTGTGCTGTTTCCCTCTGTTAACTAATGAAGCGTTCTGATTCTAACTAGCTTTCGCCAGCGTCGTCTTCCACGTAAAAGTTTAAAACATATCTCAGGGGAACTTACCACTGGGACAAAAACAAAATAAAATGGGACCTACGTCCTAATCCAAGGTCGACCGTATATAAAATTTCGTCCAAATCCGTACAGCCCTTGAGGCGTGAATCGTTATTGATTAACAAATATACAAACAGGGATAGGTAGAAAGATTTTATTATTTACTAGCTGTCCCCCGCAGCTTCGATCCCGTCGACTGGCTATCTAACCTACCTACCCAACCTACTCACTTGCCCTACCGATCAACCTACCTACCCTACCCTATCCTACATACCTACCTACCCTACATACCCTACGTACCTACCCACCCACCTTACTTACCTACCTTCCTCCCAATTTGTAAAACTATTTATTTGAATAAGAATTAATACTACAATACGAATGTAACCAACTTTTATTTCTACCAGCGATCTAATAAAATTTTAGAACACAAACTGCTATTGTGATTTAACTATTCTCGCAGTCTTTTTTGTAGTTAATAATGAGTATTTTAATCGTGTAGTACATAATTTTTATGTATCATCAATAGTTTTCTCAGCGCACACCAAATAATGAATTTTATAGGCAAAATTTTGCATAATTTTTTTGAAGATAATTTATAGCTTATGTTACTCGGAAATAATGTAGCTTTCCATAGGTGAAAGAATCTTTTAAATCGGTCCAGTATTTTCGGAGCCTATTCGGTACAAACAAACAAACAAATACACAAACAAACAAAAAAATCTTTCCACTTTATAATATTGGTATTGCTATAGATTTCAAGTACAAGTCTTTTATCGACTTTATTGCTCTTAATATAAGGTTTATTTTTCAGGAGCAAGCGGCCTTGGATCGTACTATTCGGACACAGGCCGATGTACTGCAGCAACTCGGACGATATCGACTGCAGCTGTGAATACTCGCGCGTCGGATTACTAGGAGTGTATGGTGAGTGAATTTACACTCACAGTGTCGTTGGTCTAGTGGTCGCAAGTGGGTCGCAAGTGATACTGCTCAGCGTGAAGTCTTGTGTTCGATTCCTGGATCGGTAGGATTTTACATCTGCAAATTCTGCCTAACCCTTTGGGGAATTCGTGATGTGACGAAGTCAAATGATGTCATCAGTTTTAGACGAAAGACGTCCATTGCTGGACATAGGCCTTCCCCAAGCGTCGCCACATTGACCGATCCCGTGCGTCTCGCATCCAGCGCATTCCCGCAAACTTAACCAAGTCATCGGTCCACCTAGTGGGAGGCCCCATTCCAGCACTTCGACCTTCGGCCCCATCGGCCATCCGTTCTGCGAGCAATGTGCCCTGCCCGCTGCAGTGGCGTAGCTACCTAGGGGCTAGGCGGGGCAGTGCCCCGGGGCCCTCAAGCTCAGGGGGCCCTCAAATCCTTACCATAAAATCTCGATCAAACTGAACTTTTGAAGTTTTTGCCCATTTTCAAAATAAATATGACAGGTTGCAACCCGACTTTAATCATTGCAACTCAGTTGAGAGTAATTCGAAAGTTATACCTAAGGAATTCCCCTAAATTCTTTCTGTGGGTTGGCAGTGTTGTCAATTTGACGGCTAACGATATGTGCCTTTTACTATTCATCGATATTCGTTTTATTGTGAATTCGAGTCGAATTTTTTTTTTCGAGAACTTTAAAAAATATAATGCTGTATCAGGAGTAACTATGCTAATGTCAGTAAACTTTTTAGTACTGAACGGCCATTTAGCAAAAAAAAAAAAAAATATTTAAGACATAGTATGGGCCAAACTCGACTCCGACATTTATCGCTAATAGCAATTGAAAACAAAACCGCATCAAGCCTGGATTTAACCGAAGTCATTGATACTTTTGCGAAAACTAAAGCTAGGAAAAGATTGTAAATATAATTGTTATTTAGTCAGTTGATAGGTCCAACCTTTATATAGGGTTTATTACCCTTGAATCTTTTCTATTTCGTTTTATTGCCCAATTATTAATTGTAATTTATTTTGTTACCGTTTAATATTTTTATTACCTGCCCTGCAGTGCACGAAAAAGAGCTGTTGATAAAGTAGCGTAGCATTTTTAAAGTATTTGTATATTTAATATTTTTACTTGATAAAACCTAACCAGTTTAGATAGTAGTGGGGCCCCATTTTATTTATTTGCCCCAGGGCCCTTGGTTACCTAGCTACGCCACTGGCCCGCTGCCATTTAAGTTTCGCAATTATTCAGGCTATGTCGGTAACTTTGGTTCTCCAGCGGATATCCTCATTTCTGATGCGATCATGCAAAGAAACGCCGAACATAGCCCTCTCCATTGCCCTTTGGGTGGCTGTAAGCTTTCTGTTGAGGCCCATTGTGAGCGACCACGTCTCAGAGCCATAGGTTATCACTGGCAACACACACTGATCATAGAATTTGTCTTGAGACACTGTGGTAAGTTGGACGAGAAGATTCCGCTCATCTTCCCGAACGCCGCCGCCCAGCCGAGTCGGACGGTTGACCCCTTTCTCGAAGTTGGCCCTACCCAACTGGACCGTTTGTCCCAGGTAGACATAATCGTCTACAACTTTGAGTGTAGAGTCTCCGATCTTGAGAGGAGTGGATGTTACATGGGCATTCACCAAGACCTTGGTTTTGTCCATGTTCATTATAAGACCCACTCGTTCGGCAGCTGTACAAATGCTCGGCAGCTCTCAAATGATGTATGAATCCCAATTACTACAAAATCAACCGGAGATGGTGTTATTTGCTGATGTACACACATATCTTTGATATATAAAATAGATCGGCGGCGGTCACAAAATCTAGATGATGTGAAAAACTCTATTCATCAGGTCCAAAGTTGGTTCACGGCAAACAATTTGATACTAAATGAAAAAAAAAACAAATGTATGAGATTCACACCTACCAACGATGTAGTGAATGCGACATCATATAGAATGGAGAAAAACTGGCCAAGTGCGTAGGGTTCCGTACCATTATCGCAAAAAACGGCAAAAACAGGTTTGTTTTATGGGTGCCCCATTTAAATATTTATTTTATTCTGTTTTTGGTATTTGTTTTTATAGCGGCAACAAAAATACATCATCTTTGAAAATTTCAACAGTCTAGCTATCACGGTTCATGAGATACAGCCTGGTGACAGACGGACAGACAGACAGACAGACGGATCGTGTGGAGTCTTAGTAATAGAGTCCCGTTTTTATCCCTTGGGTACGGAACCCTAAAAACTAGACTTTACGAATCAAACAGTTTTTCTAGGAATCTCTTTAGACGAGAAACTACAATGGGGACTTCAGATAACATCTCTTGCGGGTCGGCTAAGCTCAGCCGCTTATGCTGTTAGAAAGACAAGACAGTTAAAAGTTATGTTTGTTGCACGTTGTCGTTAAATATCAATCTGCCTAGCTTTTATCCAAATTATGTTAGGGTCGGTCACCTCCACAACCCAGTAACTGAGTAACACGATACCCCTTGGCAAGACTGGTGTCAGATCTTAAGCGTCTGACTACCCGTAACGACTGTCAAAGATCTTCAAATGACTGCCGGGACCAACGGCTTAACGTGCTTTCCGAGGCACGGAGGAAGCTTGGTATGTTGAAATGGTCACCCATCCACGGACCGACAAGGTGTCAAGCGTTGCTTAACCTTGAAGATCAACCCATGCGGCTGTTATTATTTAGCCACGAGCTCCTCTGTTCCGTTGTCGTTGAATTAGGTAATTTACCTATGTTTGCAATATTTGTAAGTATGTGAAAACCATGTTCCTATTTATCAAATGAATGAATTTACCTGTTAGTGTTTGTAATACGTTCAAGTGTACGTATAAGTACGTATACGTAGTAAGTGTTAGTCTGGGTGCATTGTCCTCACATATATGAATGAATGTATGTATGTAAATGTTGTAAAACACTTTTCTTTTTAAAGAGTAAATGTGGAGTTTCTGATTCGTTCTTCTCCATAAAAAGCTACTTTTCCGAATCGACGGTAGAAACAACTATTATTACTACACTTAGTGGCCTAATTTAAATAAAGAATTTGACTTTGAGCCAGTCTCAAATAAATACAATAATAGCATATAAACAAAGAGCCGAAGCAAATTTCTAAAAACATACATAGCATGAGTTTTGGCGGGCACGTGATGGCGTTTATGTTGCTTCTCTGTCCTATTTTCCTAAAATTGTGTTAAATTTAATATTAATAGTGTAAAAATTGTGATTTTTATTCTATCAATATTAGTGAACGTGCACGTGTGTGGGCAAGTAAGACAGGGGTAAAACATGAGTTTGTTCATGTTGTCGACAAAACGCCGTGGCAGCTTCCAATAAAATTATCGCCATTTTATTGAGGCCTAACTAGGACATTGGACTAAAATCTAAAGGAACTAAAACTTCTAAACGTGACACTGGCTAAATGCACAAACCGTGCGAAGCCAAAACAAAAAAAGATACATTGCATATTGACGCCTACGTACACAACGTAATGCATACATTACATTTATATCTATGTAGATAAAAAAGACGATCGCATTCAAAAATTTAAAGGTTTTGGCGCTGATTCTAGCGCGTTTTTTTAATGTCTCAGGGTGCTTATCTACTACTCGGTCAAAATAACTTTGCACCTGGCGCTATGACGTATTCTCACGTTTGACTCCCGCTATTGGCATACGGTGCGGGTACCAGGGATTGGGGTCGAGATGCATTAGTACATTTCGTGACGAGCATAAAAAGTTGAGATTTAAACAAGAGCGATGTAGCCAATTTAAAAGCTACATGCGAGTGTAAAAATAAAGTCTTTTTATGCGAGACGCGAACGATTCTTTTTCCACTACCTGATAGGCTTACTAAATTAAATGTTAAAAAGTTAAACAACAATTTATTCAAATAAGTTCTAACAACAATTTATTAGAAACGTTCAGACTAAAAACCACAGACTATAATATACACACAATCTATGCGCACTTTCTCGAGAGAGAGGTAACAGGTTCAGTATCATCACAAAGTACATAAGCGGCGGCGCTCATACTATCTATTTTGTGACACAAGGTAGTGGAAATAGTTATTTTGACCGTTTTATATCTTCAAACTCCTTATATTCCTGCAGGTCTGGAACCGCTGCTGCTGCAGTTCGGTGTGGACCTGGTAATCTGGGCGCACGAGCACAGCTACGAGCGCACGTGGCCGCTCTACGACAACAAGGTCTATAACGGCTCTAAGGAGTACCCCTATGTCAATCCTGGGTGAGTTTGTTTATAATATCTTTATCATTATCCTCCTGCCATTATTCCAATTTATTGTGTAGAGCAGGTGTGATGTTTGTTTCTTCCCAAAACTCATGAATGGGTAGCCTAGTAGGTCAGTGGGTCGTCTTAATGGTGGATTTTTAGGAGTTGGAGTATACGCTTAGGGGCACTATGAGCAGGAAAGAAACCAAAAACAATTTCTTCGGGAAAAAAAATATTTTTAAGGTCTTAGTAAATATTAATATAATTTTTTTTTCGGGTATTGCCCATATTTATTACAGTACCAGGTTGACCTTGACCATAACAATCATTTAGGTTCTGAAAAGCATAGCCCTAGACGGCCACCTCTAGTATCAGTGTTAATTAAGCCGCCTCTGGGAAACCCCACAGGCCTCTGACTTGGCTATTTCAGACTTACGTTAACTATATAAGCCCAGGTTTCCTCACCGTTGCCTGTGATGTTCAAGATAAACTTAGAAAGTACATACGAATTTGAAAAAGTCACATTGGTACTTGCCCGGATTTGAACCCACGACCTCAAGCACGACAGACGAGGTCTTAACCACTGGGCCACCACGACATACAGCAATGAGATGAAAAGGAAGAGAAATTTGACAGATATTTTTTTCTTTTCTTTCTTTAGAAGAGAGTTTTAAGTCAAGAGTGAATAGGTTACTACTAGGCAAGCGTGCTCCATCGTAGATAGATCACATAAACGCTTATCATCAGGTGAGATAGTGGTCAAACGCGAGCCTATAATAGATAAAAAAAAAAGTCCTTTACGACAATTGAAATTTCTGGTATCGAGATGCTAACCAAGGTTTAATTTTTCGGTAACACGCTTAGATTCATCAATTGTTAGTCTAATAAATGTTCAACTAATTAACTTTACAACTTGTTTGACCATTTGTGATGCTAAAATTGATAAAAAAACCGTTTTACCGTATTTTGAAACCACTTATAGCGGACGGTCCAAGATGGCGGACTACGTTTTGTGCACTGCCATGATATGGATATCAAATGAAAGGGTTTTCTGAGAAGAATACGAAAATAGCTTGTTTAAAAAAAGTTTTTAATGTATATTTTTTTAGGGTTCCGTACCCAAAGGGTAAAAATCGGGACCCTATTATTAGGACTCTGAGATCCGTCTGTCTGTCTGTCTATCCGTCTGTCACCAGGCTGTATCTCATGAACCGTGATAGCTAGACTGTTGAAATTTTCACAGATGATGTATTTCTGTTGCCGCTATTACAACAAATACTAAACACGAAATAAAATAAATATTTAAGTGGGGCTCCCATACAACAAACGTGTTTTTTTGCGATTATGGTACGGAACCTTTCGTGCGCGACTCCGACTCGCACTTGGCCGGTGTTTTTTTGTGTACAAATTGACATCAGAGAACGTTCCTCATACGTAACCTCAAAATAATTATAGGGACAGTAACGGGTCACACCCTTCTTAACAAACATTTATTCAACATAGGCGCCACGGACAGCCCCCTTTGCAGGGGCTGTTTTAACGCCGAAGAATCAGCCGCCCACGTAATCCGGGAATGCGAGGCCGTAGCTTCTCAAAGCGAAGAAATCCTCGGAACAGTGAGGTCGCTCCGTGAAGCCTGTGAAGCTCCCAGGAAGCTTTTGGGCGGTGCTGGGCTGGCTATGTTAGCCAGCACCCCCCACGCACAACGGACCAAATGAGAGTCTAAGTGCGGAAAAGGGAGACCCTACTACTACTACTACTACTACTACAGAGACGTTCAAGTTAACACGGTCGCGTACTTTAAAAATCTTGCACTTAGGCTTCTGGTTATCGGGACATAATATGCTAAGTCGATACATTTTGTGAGTAAGTTTTACATCGTATGTTTCAGGGCTCCCGTGCACGTCGTGACTGGTTCGGCTGGATGTCGGTCGGCCACTGATCCCTTTAAACGTAAGTACTCTATTACTTAATTTAATTACTCGTATCATAGAATCATCATTCATCATCATTTCAGCCGAAATACGTCCACTGCTGGACATAGGCCTCCCCCATGCTTCGCCACATTGACCGATCCCGTGCGTCTCGCATCCAGCGCCTTCCCGCAAAATTAACCAGGTCATCGGTCCACCTAGTGGGAGGCCTTCCAGAACTGTTCTGCCCCATTGCCATCCGTTCTGCGAGCAATGTGCCCTGCCCACTGCCACTTAAGTTTAGCAATTCGTCCAGCTTTGTCGGTAACTTTGGTTCTCTTGTGGATATCATCATTTCTGACGTGATCACGCAAGGAAATGCCGAGCATAGCCCTCTCCATTGCCCTTTGGGTGACTTTAAGCTTTCTGATAAGGCCCATTGTGAGCGTCCACGTCTCGGTCCTATTAGTTATCACTGGCAACACACACTGGTCATAGACTTTTGTCTTGAGACACTGCGGTAAATTGGACGAGAAGATACCAGGCAACTTCCCGAACGCCACCCAGCCGAGTCGGATTCGACGGTTGACCTTTTTCTCGAAGTTGAACCTACCCAACTGGACCGTTTCTCCCGGAAAGACTTGATCTTGATAGAAGTGGGTGCTACATGGGCATTCACCATGACTTTGGTTTTGTCCATGTTTATTTTAATACCCACTCTTTCGGAAGCTCTACTGAGGTCATCGAGCATTTTACTGAGGTTCTCCATGGTCTCAGCCATGACCACTATGTCGTCGGCAAACCGAAGGTGAGTGATGTAATCGACATTAACGTTGATGCCAAGCCCCCTCCAGCCCAGAAACTTGAAGATATCCTCCAGCGCAGCAGTGAACAGTTTCGGAGAAATGACGTCTCCCTGTCTCACGCCGCGCTGAAGAAGGATTGGTTTCGAGGTCTGATCCTGAAGACGGACTGACAAGGTGGCGTTTTTGTACAAACACTTCAACACCTCAATGTACCGGTAGTCGATCTGGCACCGTTGGAGAGAATGCAGTACAGCCCAAGTCTCGATCGAATCGAAGGCTTTCTCGTAGTCCACAAACGCTAAACAGAGAGGCAGGTTATACTTTTCGGTCTTATGTATAACCTGCCGCAGCGTTTGTATGTGGTCTACGGTGCTAAAGCCTTTTCGGATTTCGGGAGGCTGGAAATCGTCAAACCTGCGCGCGAGACGATTCGTGATGACTCTTGAAAACAACTTGTAGACATACAAAGAAACAGAATATCGCAATGCCGACAATTTGTTGGCATTAGAAAATACATTACCAGGGAGTTCGTCGTGCGTGCTGTAGTATGTGTGTGTGCGTCTGCACGCAAGTACTGTTTACGTTTATTTAGTTCGCCTTTTTGCGACGTAAATTGGTAAAATACCATTTAGTTATCTTTTTCTCTCATCATAGAAATCAACTCGGTAGTTTGTTTATTTAACTTGCGGAGAAACGTACACGCCCGTTTTTCTAATAGAGGGCAGCACTTCCTTGTAAACAAAGCGCTTATCTTTTTTGCTTGCTATTTGTTTGAGCGCGTTAGCACAGGACCTACACTTTTTATATTAAAACACTGTTATGAAGTGTTCGACCATTTCATGAAACGGTCGCATAATGATGTGGTCAGAAGTCAGCTAATCGACATAATCTGTTTTATTTCGACAGTTTAACAACTTTCATTGCGTTATTTACGTTGTTGAGAAGACAAATTTTTCAAACTTATGAAGCAATAGAATGCTTCAGAATTGTTTTGATTGATCATGTGTTACGCAACTAGGGTGCTGGCCAGATTATTGAATACTCAACGTTGGACGATATGAACAGTTGTAAACGCACGACTAATTCATAATGTGGCTTGGTAACGATGCTTTTTAACGAAATTCTGAGCCCTCTTCTAATCAATCTGGTAATGGAATATATTACTTCAACCATACAAAAACCTGCACCGTGGTCACTACTATTTGCCGAAGATGTTGTTCTTAAAGCCGAATCGTTGGCAGAAGTGCAATTAGATCTGATGGCATGGCAGAAGTCCTTGGAGAGGAGAGGGTTGAGAGAAAAACGGCAAAAACACGTTTGTTTTATGGGTGCCCCATTTAGATATTTATTTTATTCTGTTTTTGGTATTTGTTGTTGTAGCGGCAACAGAAATACACCATCTGTGAAAATTTCAACTGTCTAGATATCACGGTTCATGCAATACAGCCTGGTGACAGACAGACAGACAGACAGACAGCCGGACCGCGGAGTCTCAGTAATAGGGTCCCGTTTTTACCTTTTGGGTACGGAACCCTAAAAAGGTGATAAAACATTCCGTATCGATTTATTTTATAAAATATAAAAATACCTAGTATAGACGAAATGTTGTTATTTATAATACAACTTGTTAATGATCAATAGTCACCCAGCAGGTCAACAAAATGTTAAATTTTTGGTCAAGTTGTACAACGACGTAACTAGATGGCGTTGGCGTCGAATTAGAAGTCGCGAAATGGTTTGCCGATTTACATAGGCCCCAGTGAATTTTTCGACCGATTCACATTCGAATGCGTGGTGAGCTGGTAAAGTACACTACCTACTACTTCTATGATCCACCAGCCGCCACTGCTAGTATAATGTTTTCTGTGATGTCACGCCCGTTGGTCTAGTGGTCGCAATCGCTGCTGATGAGTGTGAGGTTCTGGGATCTATTCCTGGGTCGGTAAGTGTTATTGGGTTTGGGTTACGATGTAGAGAATGCCATCTGCTACGATCCTTATCCTATCTAATAATAATATAATATATATAATACCTTTAAACGAGCACTTCTTGTATATATAATCTTAATCTCGGAAACGGCTCCAACGATTTTCATGAAATTTAGTATGCAAGGGGTTTCGGGGGCGATAAATCGATCTAGCTAGGTTTAATTTTTAGAAAAAGTCGTTTCCTCTATTTTCGCCCGAGCAGAGCTCGGTCGCCCAGGTAATATCTAGTAATACACGCACGCTGGTTTTGAGTACTGCGCATTTGGTCTTTCTGAAGAACTTCACCGATAAGATCCGTGCATTTCGTTTCCATGGCTGTCATGTATGTACTAAAAGAATATTTTTTGTAATGACCGTATCGTTTACAGATAACGCCGAGGCGTGGTCTGCGTTCAGGAGCACTGATTACGGATACACAAGATTCGTGGCGCACAACCACACACACATCTATATGGAACAGGTAAATATCAGTTCTAATTTAGTTTTTAATTAGCACAGAGCTCTCGATCACAGACGAGACGAGTGCCGCGATGAGGATTTCAACTATTGTGATTGGTCGTTTCCGCTCCGCACCGCCCAGCTCCGCTTCAGTGGAAACGCAACCTAACTCGTGTGTTAATCCGCAGATTAATGTAAAATGTCCATTACCAATGCCCCTAACCCGCGGTAACTAACCTTTTTACCCGACTGCCGAAGGAGGGTAATGTGTTTATCAGTCTATGTATGTATGTAAGTATGTATGTATGTATGTAAGTATGTATGTATGTATGTATGTTTGTTCCTATGTGGCGTTCTAAAGACCAAACGCGTGGGCCGATTTTGATGGTTCTTACGTCAATCGATTCGTCTTAACCCCGCGAGTGTCACTGGCTACATTAAAATTGGAAAATAGGAAAATGGCGGTTCTAGGGCGCCATATTGTGGGGGCCCAAATTTTTTTTTTCTTCCAATCCTATCGTGTAGGATATCAAAATAAAGGATTTTAAGAGCCGGTTTCTAAAATATATAACACTTATATGTTTAAATGTACCTAATTCGAATAAATAAGAACTAAAAAGTTATAATAAAAAAAGTTAATTAAAAAAATCAAAATACCCGACTGCTTGAAAAGCGAACTAAAAAGACGTAAACAAGGAGAAAATAATGATGTGCAGTCGGAGGATACGTCTGGTTTTGGCCAGCCAGCTCGCGAAATGTATCCTCCGACAGTACAGCATGATTTTCTCCTTGTTTACGTCTTTTTAGTTCGCTTTTCAAGCAGTCGGGTTTTTTGATTTTTTTAATTAACTTTTTTTATTATAACTTTTTAGTTCTTATTTATTCGAATTAGGTACATTTAAACATATAAGTGTATGTATATTTTATACGAAGAATTATTTCGTTCTTTTTATTTTACTAATTTTCTGTTTCATGAGGTTTGCAGTTTCAGGAGGCATTTCATAATAGTTATTCTTAAAATTATGATAAATCAGTTATTGGTCTCGCGGTCTTAAGTGCGACTGAGCGTGGAGTCATTTCCAGGTCAGGCAAAGTCATCCCCGGTGGGTTCCCGCACTGTCAAGGTGGGGGAGCTCAGTAACCGTGGCTTGCTCACCCACGGTGAAGCGAAGAGGAACTCGAGGAGGGGCCGCTCGTCAGGGCTTTTGCCGATTAAGCTGACGACGTAGCGGCCAACAAGTAGGTTGCAGTGCCGCTTGGGCGACATCGCAACTGAGGTGGACCACGATGTCGTATGGGGCATCCCATACCCATACAATATCGTGGTTGAGGGTTGGAGACCGCGACGGGAGAGGAGTGCCAGTATTGCGGTGCGGCGCTCTACCTATCTTCCGCGCCCTGGACGGGGTCGCCACCGTCTGATGGCGGACGCGGTGGGGCTGCAGGAGATGTCCCTATCCCCTGCGGCCGAAAAATTATAGGTGGCGGGGCCACTGACCTAACTCGTCACAGGGGGACCAAGGGTGCCATACACGGGGCCGTCTGACGCTCATGTGCTTGTTTGGTCCCTGGGGTGATCACGGCGTGCAATGTGTTCTGGTGCGCCAGTGATGCACAGGAGGACACCGTGGAGTTTTAGTGGTCCCACATAACTTTGCAATCGCCCCGTGGTAGCTCAGTATGCATGAGCATTTCCCCAAGATCGACGAATGTTTTGAGAATACTTTTATTATGCGTACAGATAAGGAGTGGAATTCCCTGCCGGACTCTGTGTTTCCCGATAGCTACAATCTAGGGGTCTTTAAGTCAAGAGTGAATAGGCTACTACTAGGCAAGCGTGATCCATCGTAGACCACATCATCGCTTACCATCAGGTGAGATAGTGGTCAAGCGTTTTTTCGATCAACAATTTCTCAGTTATGACGTAGTGTCGGGGCGTCGTCCGTGAGGACTAAGAGAGTTCGGCTTGTGACTGAAAGTTTTTTCTGGAGGACACTACTACGATCCTTACATACTCCTTTTGCTTCGTTTGTTTTTTCTATTATTATATCAGTCAATACTAAACACCAAGGAGCGAGCCTTACATAATATTCTGAGATTCCATTTTATGATTGTTTATTTCTTCTTTTTCAGGTGGATGTGGATTTGAAAGGCCAAGTGATCGACTCATTCTGGCTGGTCAACGATCGGCACAAACCTTTCATAATTGAACACTGAAATGAAATACTTAAATCTACCAAAGAATTGAAATATATATTTTACAGTAACCTTAATAAAATATAACGTAGAATAAACTTTATTGTACACCAAAGTAGTAACTAGTGCCTATTTACCCTACAATGTCGCCAACAAAAATAAAAATTAAAACTGATCTGGAATAGCTGTATGACAGTTATCCTCCAAGAAAAATCAGAAAGAGAAAAGCTGGCACTTCTTGTTAATGATTTGCAGGTCCAAATACAAAGCCTTCAGTATCAACTACAAAGCCACCAAAATGAAAAGCCCAGCTCAATCAAGGAACAAGGAAATAATGGCTCCAAAGAGTTGGAAGCTAAGAGTAACATACGATTTTCTCAGTCTGAAATAGAAAACTTTTTTTATTTATAACATTTAGTTTTTTTTTTAAGTTTTAGGTACATTTAAACATATAAGTGTTATATAATTTTGAAATCACCTCTTAAAACTCTTTATTTTGATACCCTACACGATGGGCTAGAAAGAAAAAAAAAATTGTCCCCCACAATATGGCGCTGAAAAGCCGCGATTTACCTAATTTCCATTTCACACTCTCATTAAGACGAATCGATTGACGTATGAATCATCAAAATCGGCCAACGCGTTTGGTCTCTAGGACGCCACTTAGGAACAAACATACATACATACTTACATACATTCATACAAACATACATAGACTGTTAAACACATTACCCTGTTCGGCAGTCGGCTAAAATGAGCCAAGGTGTGTAAAATGCACTGGCAAGCACCTTACAGCCGAATGTATTAAATCTCCGCAAGAGAAACCGAAATGCGTCCACTGTGGCTTACCCCACCCAGCCAACTACAGAGGGTGTGAAGTAGCCAAAGAGATGCAAATGATAAAAAAACAAAAACATAAAAAAGAAACTTGTTGTGCCAACAGCCCAACAGTTCTCTACAATAGGGCATGCTGATCTACACACACGGAAAGAAGGTGTCCAGTCAACTGTTAAACCTGTTCAAGCCACCAAAAGTATTTCCTATGCTCAGGCTGCAAAACAAGGCACACAACCCTCAAATCTAGAAGATAAGATAAATCAGATTTTTTTTAATTTTAAGCAGACTAGAGAAGTTAGAATCCAGCACCAAAACAGCTGCTCTTAATAATCATAAATGACTAATACACTAAAAATAATGAGTGAGAATGAATGAGTTACAGGCAGTCCTAGACACACAAAATATAGACGTGTGTTTAATCTCTGAATTCAATTCAGATATATTGAAGCAATTCAGTAAACAATCTTTTGTTAAATTTAATGGATACAAGACATATAATTCGCTTCACCCTGACAACTCTGCCAGAAGAGGTAGCGCGGTTATAATTAAAGAAAACCTTGACCATTACGAGCACAGTAAATTTGAAGAACCAGACATTCAATCTATGGCAGTATCAGTCAAAACTAAATTTTGTCACGTTTCCATAGCAGCTGTTTACTGTCCTCCAAGGCACATGATAAGAAAAGAGCGATATAAAACACTATTAAATAACCTAACCAAACAATTAAAAAGGAAAATTATACAATTTGAGGATGAAACTCTGAACTCCAACCTTGTGCAGCTAACCAACGACCAATCAACGGATTACTCTATTTGGAAAGCTACAAGAAAACTAAAAAGGCCGATTATGCAAATACCTGCCATCAGAAACAGCGATGGAAAATGGGTCATAAGCAATGAACAAAAAGCGGTAAGGTTTGCCCAATACTTAGAAGATACTTTTGCCCAATTCGGCTTGTAACTCCTAAAGAAGTTGTGAGAGAAATTAAAAACAACATAAGCTCGAAGAAATCCCCGGGTTATGACCTCATAACAGGAGAAATTCGAAAACACCTTCCGCGCAAAGCCATAGTTAAGCTGACCAGACTTATTAACGCTGCATTTATGCTAAATCACGTACCTGAGCCATGGAAAGTTGTTGAAGTCATTATGATTGCGAAGCCTGGGAAACCACCCCATGAAGCATCAGACACATTTCCCTGCTGCCAGTATTATCAAAACTGTTTGAAAAGCTCTTATTAAAACGGCTAAAACCAATTATAGAAGAAAAAGACCTTATTCCGAACCATCAATTTGGCTTCAGGGAAAAACATTCTACAATAGACCAGGTACACAGAATAATAAACATCATCGAAACAACTCTCGAAAACAAGCAAGACTGCGCCACCGTATTTCTAGATGTCGCACAACCTTTCGACAAAGTTTGGCATGAGGGTCTGATATACAAACTCGGACGCATGCTCCCCGAATTTTCAGATATTCTAGAGTCATATATAAGCAACAGAATGTTCAGGATAAGGCAAGAGGACGCATATTCTGAGCTAAAACTATTAAGGCATGAGTACCACAAGAAGGTGTGTTAAGCCCAATCCTGTACTTGGTATACACATGTGATATCCCAGAGCTGAAAAACAACACTATAGCGACCTTTGCTGATGATACTGCTATTATGGCTATTGGTTCAAACCACAAAGAAGCAGTAGAAAAAGTTCAACTAGCTGTGAACAAAGTTTACGACTGGACACAAAAGTGGAAGATCAAACTTAATAAGTCAAAATCGATTCACATTGACTTCACTAATAAACACTGCGATTACCACCCAGTCTATATAAACGGAATGGAAGTGCCTTATGCGAATACAGCCAAATACCTTGGCATAACTCTTGACGCCAAGTTGCGTTGGAAATCTCGGAATCTCGGCAGGAAATCCTGTCTATCAATACACAATAATATTTTTTTTTTATTATTTATAAGCTCGCGCCAATAAAATTAAAATATACAAGCATATTCTTATGCTAATTTGGACGTATGGTATCCAACTATGGGACTGTACTAAACAAAGCAATGTTAAAATTATACAACAATTCCAAAATAAAGTACTCAGAGATGCTGTTAATGCACCATGGTATATCAGAAATGATGACCTTTTTTTTTTATATATCTTTTAAGCTATTGCATAGCTTCTATCGCGGGCCTTGAGCGCGGGGACCGAATCCAGAAATTCCGTAACGAAAAAAAACCTCACGCTCCCCACTCCGACGGGCAAGGAGGTGTGGCTTGAAGGCCGTGCATCGTCTAACGTCGTTTCAGTTCGGCAGTCTTCGACACGGCGTTGTGTGCGATTAGACGTATTGTACGACTCTACGAAACTTGTTTTTGGTGTATAGATAATGCACATGAATGCCGCGCAGAGAAAGTATATATGATATTATATCTATATAAATGTACATCGCGCGAAATTCGATAATCACGTCTTAATATTGTTATTATTTTATAAATGAATATTGTTTTGGTGTGTCATTACACTATTTATACCTAATTATTTATACCTATTATTTATACCTAGATATTTTTTTTTAATAATGAATATTGTTTTGGTGTGTCATTACACTATTTATACCTAATTATTTATACCTATTATTTATACCTAGATATTTTCGTTTAATACACAATATTAACTTTTTTTATTTATTTAATAATAGAAAAATTTGTTTTCTTATCGGTCACCACGCTCAAAAATTGTAACTTGAATTAATATCAAAGAAAAAGCAATACTGCATGAATAAAATAAATAAATTTAAAAAAAAATATAATTGCATAAGCTGATACAAAATGCTATGCAATAGCTTTACCGCGGCAGTCTCCGAGTGCCACACGTCTTTTTTGGAAGCAGTCCAGCTGCTAGATAACACGGACATAGTGCGTAGGCTAAAGAGAACTAAACCATTTGAGTTAGTGTAGTAAAAGTGTGTTAAAAGTAAAAAATAATAGCAAACAATATTGTGCTATACATGTAACACGTGAACTAAGTGTTTTTAACGTTTCAAACTCTAAGAAAGTGCTACCAAACTGTATAAAAGTGCAAATTGACAATATTCTTATTCATAACATTATACAATATAATAATAAGTTAGAGTTAAATTGCTTATTAGTCTATTAAGGCTATGGAGTTTCTTGTGCATTCTTCTCCATAACAACCTACTTTTCCGAATGCACGGTAAAATCAATTTTATATAACTTGTAAATTTTAAATGTTTTAACGTTCAAAAGTGCCCCATAATGGCCTATACTCCATTTACGATAACATTAGATTTTTAAATAAGCCCATTTTACAGCCCGTTCAACAGATTTTGACTTCTATTGCGTTGGTGATACGACAAATGGTAGCTGTAGTAAGCAGTTGGTTTTGGTAACATATTTATGCTTTTTATGTCATCCTTATTTTTACAGGATAGAACTCAAAATCGGTTGAACGGACTGTAGAAAGAGTTGTAAAGACGTCGAATGTTATTTCAAATGGAGTATAGTTGAATAAATACATTTGACTTTGACTTTGCTAGATAGTAATTTATTATTAAGAACCTTAGTTTTTATATATAGAAAAAAAAAGTAGTTCACTTTTTTTTTTCTTTGGCTTAGTTATTTTGTAGGTAATCTCATTAAACCAGGCAGTAAAATTTTGATTCAAATTAGTAAATGCAGTGGAATCTTAAATGTCGAAGACTGTGTTTTTAAGTCAAGAGTGAATAGGTTACTTCTAGGCACGAATGTTTTACCGTCGACCACATCATTGCTAACCATTAGGTGAGATAATAGTCAAGCACGAGACTAATAAAAAAAATGTTGGCGAGCCTGAGCCGGATCCTTCCGGTAGGTTTATTACGTATCTTTTGCAAGAGAAAAACGATAGCGATCAAACGCTATAAGTCATAAAAGTCGGCATTACCTGCAGTGTAGGTATGGTAGGTCCTACACAATCGTTTGTTAATCGCTCGCTGTTTGTCAAATGCACTTATTTAAAAAAAAACCGCCAACAACTCTAAAAATTTTGTATTGAAGAGCAGTTATTGCGCAAAAATCGCTATCGTTTTTCTCTTGCAAAAGATACGTAATAAGCCAGCCGACCAGTCTCAAAAAAAAACTAAAAATTCTCCACAATATATTAAACATACAGAGTATATTAAACATTTATCTTACACCCTTCTTCTTCTTTTTCCTTCTGAATGAAGGTATCTAAATTATTGTGAAAACCAAAACAATAATATGCGTATTTCCCTAAGAACGGGTATCAAACACTGAAGAACTCAATAGTACTGATCATTTAGAAATCTTACGATTTTTATAAAGTTACTACTTTTGACTTTAAGAATCTCATATTGCAATATTATTTTTTAATAAATAGTTTTTAATTCTTAATTGTGTTTTCTTTTCACATCAACTAATTAGAAAACGTGCCTTCCTAAGAACAACCGTGTGGCGTCTGGTAAAAGTTACTTGAAGTTATATGAAGAACCAACAATATAACTGGAAAAACTTTTACTGATAATTATTTTGAGTGGATTTTTTGATTCGGCATGAACTTATAAAACGGTACCTCAGAATCCTCTAGGTACTCTTCGTCTAGTCTATTATTTTACATTTTTCAGATGGAAATGGAAAAAGTTATAATCAGCCCCTCTGATGTAGCCAAAGCAGTTCGTCCGCTATCGAACTGGAAGTCTCCGGGACCGGACGGACTGCATAACTTCTGGCTAAAATGGTATAGCAGCTCACTCGCGTTTATTTTTCATATCTCAATTCCAGTCATGTTTAGAGTCCGGATCGCTACCGCAGTTTTTAACAACAGGTGTTACCCACTTGCTCCATGAGACAGGTAGTACCGCGGAACCCAAGAATTATAGACCAATTAAATTAACCCAAGAATTATAGACCAAAAAGAAAAAACAATTGCCTCTCAGAATGGATGTAGGAATGGTTCCCGCGACACTAAGTAGCTACTCCTCTTTAACATGGCAGTAAGCCAGCAGGTTCGTCGATCCCGCATGGATCTGTCGACATGCTGGATAGACTACAAGAAGGTCTACGACTCTGTGCCACATACATGGCTTATGAGGGTGCTGGAATTGTTCGAAGTGGACGCAACTCTACTCACCTTCTTTGAATCATGTATGTGGCAATGGAAGACGGTCCTTCGATATCCAGGATGTCAACCGATTCAGGAGGATGATGAGTCTGTATGGATTAAGCGGGGGATATTTCAGGGCGACAGTTTGAGTTCACTTTGGTTCTGCTTAGCCCTGAATCCTCTAAGTGCACTACTGGAGGATTCAGGTCTAGGCTATTGGTCAAATTATATCTCTCCTCCTTTACATGGATGACCTGAAGCTCTTTGCCCCCAGCAATCTTCAGCTGATGGAGCTACTGAAGGTAACTGAAACTTTTAGTAGTGCCATCAGGATGGAGTTTGGTGAGGACAAATGTGCGCTCATACATGTAAAGCGAGGGGAGATTTTGGAATCCGTGGGAATTCAACTGGCGGATTCCTTAAACCTGTCCCCCCCGATCCCGCTCTCCAAACGAAACCTAAGTATTTGGGTATGTCGGAAGCGTTAGGTATCAGCATTACTGACATGGAGCAATCGTTGAGGGAACGCTTCCTTGGCCGCCTCAAGAAGGTTTTCAATAGCCTTCTTTCGGGCGGAAACAATGTGCGCACCTTCAACGGTTGGGTCATTATTGGGTATTTATGTACTCTTTCAGCATACTCAAATGGACTCAAACGGAACTTGACGCCCTGGATAGGCGGGTCCGTACTACACTGCTGACTGCATTGAATGCACCACCCACGATCATCGGCCGCGGAAGTGTGGAGGCAGAGGCTTTTTAAATGCCAAAAACCTCCATAACCGCGAGATATGCAATCTCAGGGGAGGTTTTCCACACGCAGACGTGGGAGTTCGTCGAAATATAGTAGCAGTGGACAAGGGACTCACCCCGCTCTCCTTGGCGAATGAGAACTGGCGCAAGCCTGTTGTGCTTGACACTAACGAGGTGGTCAGGCAGAGTAAGGAGCTTCACGGACGCTTTTTCCGGGCTCTACATGGGTCCGATGTAGTCCAATCAGCGTTCGTAGCCTGGCTGCGTCTCGGTGACCTCTTTGGAGAAACCGAAGGTTATGTCTGTGCAATTATGGAAGAAGTTATCATGACGAATAACTACAGGAGATTTATTGTGAAGGATGGCGCGGTTGATATCTGTCGGGCATGTCGCCTCCCGGGCGAATCGATCCGCCACATCATCTCTGGTTGTTCTCATCTAGCTTACGAATAGTACTTGCATAGGCACAACTTTGTAGCCAGGATTATCCATCAGCAACTTGCTCTAAAATACACTCTTCTGGCATCGGAGGTATCGTACTACAAGTATGTGCCCGACCCAGTTCTCGAAAATGGCAATACCACATTGTACTGCGGTCGGTCCATCATCACTCACAGAACTATTGCAGCTAATAAGCCTGCTATTGTGGTGATGGACCGAATCGAGAGGCGTGCAATGATTGTTGACATTAGACATAAACCGTTGCACCGGTTAATTTCCATCAAAGCTGTGTATGGTTAAGGCTAGCTTTTCCCAGCGAAGTAGTTATTTAACGCGCCACTTTTACCGCGAAGCGAGCGGCGCGCTCGCGTGTGCGTAAAGCCGACTAAAGTGTCACAGTAAAGTTGGGTACATAAGGCTTATTTTACTATTGTTTTTAAAAATTAATAAAATAAAAGAGTTGATGCCAAACCGTTTCAAAAATATATGTTACATCAGACCATTTTCTATATATGTCAGATCACCGGTCCACCTGGTGGGAAGCCTTCCGGTTCGCGGCCACCACTCCAGAATTTTCTGCCTCATCGGCCATCCGTTCTGCGAGCAATGTGCCCTGCCCACTGCAACTTAAGTTTGGTAATTCTTCGGGCTATGTCGGTAACCTTGATCCTCTTGCGGATCTCTACATTTCTGATACGATCACGCAAGAAAACTCCGAGCATAGCTCTCCCCATTGCCCTTTAGGTAACTTTTTATTATATTATTTCTTGGGTTGTGATCCGCAGGCCTGTATTCAACATTTGACAATCACATTAGGGTTATCCTCACCAATTTCCGTCGACACTAGATATACCTCTCCCCTTTCGATGATTTGTTAAAGTTTTTGGATGAGTAGTGTTGCCCTAGTAGCCATTTGGTAGCGTGAATTTTGGATTTTGTCGGCCAGACGCACTATTCGTAGCATTATTTTCAAATGTATGCAGTGCTATCGTTTGAAGGCTACTCCCACTCAATCCATAATGTTGGAACTGACTTCGCTGGTCCCTTCTTGGTGAAGACTTCTCCACTTCGTAATGCTAAGTCTGTCACACTCATGACACATGACAAATATTTTAAAAATGTCGGTCGGCACCATCTTGGAATGTAATTTTGAACCCAAATTCCCATTAAGCTACCCCAAAAACTATGAAAATGACACCCATGACGAAAATTTCAGCAATTTCGATCGGCGCCATCTTGGATTTTATTTAATTTAAAAAAAACAACCTAAAACAATTGAATGTTTGTAAAACCAAGTAGTTTTTAGGGTTCCGTACCCAAAGGGTAAAAACGGGACCCTATTACTGAGACTTCGCTGTCCGTCTGTCTGTCTGTCTGTCACCAGGCTGTATCTCATGAACCGTGATAGTTAGACAGTTGTAATTTTCACAGATGATGTATTCCTGTTGCCGCTATAACAACAAATACTAAAAACAGTATAAAATTAATATTTAAGGTGAGCTCCCATACAAAAAACGTGATATTTTTGCCGTTTTTTGCTCGATATTAATAACGGCAACAGGTAGACGCATGAAATATTCACAGAATATTTAGTTGTATATTCTCTTAAAAAAATAATTATTATTAAATTAAAATAAAATAAATTAAGGGGGGCTCCCATACACCAAACGTGATTTTTTTGCAGTGGTTTTGCGATAATGGTACGGAACCCTTCGTGTGCGAGTCCGACTCGCACTTGGCCGGTTTTTTTGTTTTGATGATTGTTTTTATTTAATCCATCCGTTTATGTTTTCAAAAATATAGATAGATAGTCAAATAATTGTATAAAATACGATTTAGGGCATGTTTTCAAACTATAATTCACAGAAATATTTAAAACAAAACACTTAAAAATTTCGTTATTACTACGCATTGTAATACAACAAACGGTTTGGCATCAACAATCTTATTTTATTAACTTTTAAAAACAATAGTAAAATAAGCCTTCTGTACCCAACTTTACTGTGACACTTTAGTCGACTTTACGAACACGCGAGCGCGCCGCTCGCTTCGCGGTAACAGTGGCGCGTTAAATAACTACTTCGCTGGGAAAAGCTAGCCTTAAGGCGCAGATACCCCTGAGTAGCTGATTTTAAAATGAGAATCACGTCTAAACGGCTAGTCGTAATTTTTTGAAAAAAAATATATGTTACATTAGACCATTTTCTTAATAATTTGATTTAAGCACATTCTGAATTTTATTCGTATAACACAGTGTAATTAATTAGTAATGTCTAAAACGGACAAAAACACGACAATCGCACCAAAACCGTTGGGTGTATTTTAATGAAATTGCCACCATCTCAAAGACAATTTAATTATCCACATTTTGATCTGAAGCTTTTTTTTTTAAAGTCATAGAATAATAAGGAAAGTACAAAAAACAACTAAATTTTGGGTCGCGCGGGTGTGAAACGGGTGCGCATTTTGTTCCCTCAAGGTCGTTGGCGTTAGTCGTCGTCTTAACCATACACAGCTTTGATGGAAATTAACCGGTGCAACGGTAAAATGGGCAATTGTGGACACCAAATGTGAATGCATAAACCCTTTCCAAAACATGAACCACACATTACAGTGTCCCAAGTGTCCAGGTAGGTATATGGGCTTTAAAAAATCTAATGAATGCCATAACGTCAGTGGAATTTTAAGTCGCAATTAACGAGGCTTCATACTGTGCCCAAACTATCTGAAGAGATTAACCACAACTTGAAAAGAAATCACATAATCAAACTCCATTAACTCAAAACTAATAATTTGGCCGGCTTTTGTTATTTGTTAAACTCTAATGTTATGGCAGGTTTGACAAACAAACTCGGTCGTGTTTGATTTTCTGTGATTTCGTGGAATTATGTGTTTATTGAGACAAAGAATAAAAAAAAATAGAAATAACTATTGTTGTTTCTTAAGCGGCCACGCCATGGCTACATCTATAGGTACTTTATCTAAGACTAAACCCGACATATATGAATTAAAACATATTGTCTTGTTAGCAGTATTATATTAACAACGGTAACCAAGCAACACGTATTTAGTCTATGACACTTTAAAAAACGTTTATAGCGCGCCTTTAATAACTTGCTGTGTTTTCTCTTTGACCAAGTTAGCGCCATCTCTACTGAAGGGTACCTGCGCTTTTAAGGGCTGCTTTCGTAATTTAAATTGCGGGGGTAGATTTTCGGTTAACCACATGTTTGTCAGATGATTTACAAATTAATTTACTGTGTGTACCCATTTAGGAAATTAGGGTACAGTCAGTAATAAAAGTTTATAAACACTTTAGTTTATAACTGGTACATGGTGGACATCCCACCCATACGCACTAAACGTTTTGGAAATACTTTCATTATGCGTACAGCTAAAGAGTGGAATTCCCTGCCGGAGTCTGTGTTTCCAGATAGCTACAACCTCGAGGTCTTTAAGTCAAGAGTGAATAGGTTACTTCTAGGCAAGAGCGTGTTACACTGTCGACCACATCATCGCTTACCATCAGGTGAGATAGTGGTCAAGCGCGAGCCTATAAATAATAAAAATAAAAAAACTAAAATAATTTTAGCTCTTATCATTTACACGAAATGCTAAAAGCAGGTTATCGAATCATTTTGTCCAAATTAAAGAATGTGTAAAACCATAGATATAATAAACAAGGAGATATGCCCGGTAGACGAAAATATATCGGAAACCTGTCTCCAGTTTGCCCCTACCACACGGCAACTACTACACTTGCAGTTCAGTAAAGGCAATAGATACGCAGTCGCGCACACAACCGCATTTCTAAACATCGGTAGATATGTGCTGTGCAAAAGCAATTTATTTTACATTTACGCTAGTGATTGACTAAAACGGAAAGTATCGATTCTCCCATTTATTATAGAATATTTATTTTGTTGGGTCCTGAAAATAAAATACATAAAAAACAGCATGTCCAGAAAATATTATAGAAAAAAAAAAAACGTACCTAAAAATATATTATTAAGTAAATCAAAACATTCAAACAATCAAAAATCCGGTTATGTTGGTTTAGGCTGCCATAGCGTATTGAAACAGTAGACATTGTTGAACCCTGCTATCGTGTTTACTCAATGACCTGTAGAGTCGAGGAATTTGTGCAGCACTTGACACTTTGGTATTACTAGGGTGGCATTTATTGTCAAAATGCTGGTTATGCATTTCTCTACTACGCATTTCTCTAATAAACTTTATTTCACATCGACCTTCCCACCAGGTTAAAACGGTTGATAAATTGAAAAATAAACTATAAAAGCAATATTTCATTCGTCAATCGACTTTACTGTCGATAGCCTACGTTAGTGGATCTGCACAAGCACATCACTAACTCATTGAAAGAAGCAGCGGCCGTACTACGCGACAAGGGCGTCGCCAAGGGGGGGCAGGGAGGGGCAGCTGCCCCCCCCTAGAAATTCTAAAAAATGCTGCCAAATGTAAAGCAACCAAATGAGGCCATGATGAGTGTGCACAGAAAACTTATTCATGGAAACTTACAGGATTTCCAAAATAAAGTGGTCGAAATGTTTTCAAAAAATCCCCGAAGATTATGTTTTAATTAACCTAATCAAAAAAATTATCTTTGTGTACCACTATAATATTAAAATCTGGTAATTACAAAAAAATACACTGTATATTCAAATTCAAACTCCCAAATTATTTTTATTCTATTTTTCTCATAAATGTAATAACTTATTTACAATTTTTATTTATTGTACAGTCAAGACCTCGTTAAGCTTTACACGTTGGACTCTGTACCGTTATTATTACAATCGCTGTAGATTTAAAGCTCGTACTACAAGTTGAAAGCTCCATGTGCTCTCGACTTTACCTACAATTCATACTTTTCTCATTCTCCATATAAACTTGCCCCCCCCTGGGCCAACGGCTGGCGACGCCCTTGCTACGCGATGCATCCGCTTAATAAAGTATCGTTTTGTGATTATTACATTGCTTGCCCAGTCACTCAGCAAAAAAACTTAGGTGGTGGTTAAGAAGCAATGTATTTAATGCAAAAATAGTACAGTCGCTGTGCTATTTGAAAACAAAAATAACATAGTCGAAGCAAGAAATATTTTACGATTTGTTGTTTTTCATGATTTTAAAGACATATATAGTAAAATACTTGTATTTACTTATGGTAAGTGATTCCATGATTTACAAAATTTTGTTTTAGGCTTCGGTTTTTACAAGAAACCACTGAAGAACACGGCATTCTTATAACTTGTCACGATCACGGTCGAAAGCGCACAATTTCGCGGAGACGGCCATTTGTCTATGACATGCTCAGTCAGACCATGTCGCGCGGACACCGACACGCCCCCTTGCCACTTCTCCTGTATTTTATATTTCTATGTGTAAAACTAACAGTGTGACTGTTTTCGCTGACCGTTCTATATTATTTTTAAATAAAAAACCAAGTTTAAAATAAAACAACCTTTATTCGAGATTCTTACAAAGTGTGGAAACGTTATACGTTTTTCTTAATAACATAATATTATCCGTCGTGATAAAACTAAAACTTAACATAATATTTTATCTGATATGAATTAAAGTAAAATATCTCCGGTTACATGGTGACTCAATGAGTATTAATGTACTTACAGTACAACTATATTCTTAATATCCCTCGGCGATCATCGGCTTTCCGAATACAAACGAATGCTAATTTCCATGTCCATCAATCATATTAGATTTATCGTGTATAATAATTTGAATTCAGAACGTAAGTTGTGTTTTGTTGTTTTGTTTAGAGTTCGTGTGAAACTTATAGAGCTGTAAAAATAGCAGCTAGCCGCCCATTTGTAAAATAAATAACATTTTGTTAAAACAGTATTAACAGCTCTATATACTTCCAGGTTGATTGAGAGCGTCCAGTCTGAACCAAGTGCAAAGGGTAACTGATAGAAATACGACGACTGACAAAACACGAAGTTTGCCGAAGGACATTAAGAAAATGCTTGTACTGTACAATAGTTGCGTATTGCGTATAATAATATTTCGTAGAGTATAAAAGGTCGCAGGTATCTAGTAGTGAGGTATTCGTCATGTGAAATTAACTTAAATTATTTCTACCCGTGAAATTAAAAATAGTCGTGGTAGGTGTGGAAGAGCGGTGATAGGTGGGGAATACTTATGTTGGGTGGGGAACAGTAGTCAAAGGTGGGTAATAGCAGCGTTATTTGGGAAATAGAAATGTAGTTGGGGAATAGTAGTTAGGTGGGGGAAAAAAATCGATTTTCGGTTATCGGTATAATCAATAATAGACAGTGTAGGTATGTATGTATAACATACACTAGAAAAATATTGCCCTCTAGCTGGCTCGCTGTCTAGTTTGTTTCATAAAGTAGTCAAAAGTACACCCACGAAGGTTTTATAATTAATAAATGTTTTAAACCAACTTAAAAGTACACAATTCTTTTATACATCTCGTGTCTATAGAGACAAATGCTCTTAAAAAAAATAAAAAAGTTCTATAGCCGACCGACAGAGGCGCTAAAGTGCAATTTACAACTGCCTTGAGGCAGAATTTATCTAGAATAATACTAAGTACTACTACTACAGTTAAAAGGTCCTTTTATACTTAGGAAATGATGACGTCTTGTTCTTCACTAGCCAGAGCGAATCGATCACCTCCCCGTCGAGGTCTACTGACACCTGAAACAAGATGGGTTACATTATTGGTCGATGCAAGCAGCAATACATAGAAAGAAATAAAAAAATAAAAAAAAGTCATTTATTAGTATAACATTACTGCAAATTATCTTAATATAATTAATTGACAATTTAATTTACTTATTCAAATTGTGAGTTCGTATTGGGGCTCCTACTTCTGTCTGCAGGGTCTAAAGAAGCTCCCGAGCTCGCTTCGCTCGCTCTTGGACTTATTTTGCTATATGTGTGAGTATAAAGTTTGTACGCTCTAGTTAATTTGCTGTGCAGTCAGTATTTCTGATGTAAACAAGTGCGAGTCGGACTCGCACACGAAGGATTCCGTACTATTATCGCATAAAGGGCAAAAAATCACGTTTGTTGTGTGGGAGCCCCACTTAAATATTTATTTTAATCTGTTTTTAGTATTTGTTTTTATAGCGGCAACAGAAGCTATCACGGTTCATGGGATACAGCCAGGTGACAGACAGACAGACGGAATATTAAATGAAATATGGCGTGGTTTTTATTTTGTAAGGGTTAGTTCGTGGTACTACTAATTTTCGCTACCAGGAAAAGATGTTGTGTGCCAGCATAAAAGGTATTTGTGACACAGGCACACGAGAGAGTTCAGTTTTGTCTCTCAACGCATCTAAGATGCTTCTGGTATTTCTAATGCCTACAGATGACGGTGTGATCTTACTAGGTGGACCATCTGGTTGCATGCCATCTAATAACCTATGGTGATGTCCCCAGTGCTAAGTATTGTAATAATATTACTGTGAAAATTACCTGTTCCATATAGATGTGAGTCTTGTTGAAAGCCTTGAACCTGGTGTAGCCGAAGTCTTGTGACCTGAACGCTGACCACTTGGGTTCATTATCTATGGAAAAACAAACATATAACAATGTTATCTATGGTAGGAATTCGTGTTGCCATCACTAAAAACTCTAGTCTATAAAATTGTAATTAAAATTACCTAAATAATTTAATTAATTTTTGATTTCAGGTTCTGATATAATTTTCAAGTTTTAGGACAACAAACTCAATGTCTTACTCGACAAAGTTCTATTGCAACCAAAATGAAGAATTTATTAAAAATATCCACAGAATAATCAACTTAAAATGCATAAGATTAAAGTAGACAGTTATTAAGAGATTATGAATTCAAGTACACTTGTACAGAACAGATAGTTTGTTGTTGTTGAACACTTACTCAGGAAATGGTCCCTGCCCTCTTGACAGCCAGCTGACCCGGTGACGATATGGACAGGCGCTCTGAAAGTATATAACTTCATATTTTGAACCTTATTGATATGTTAATAATGATCATATTCAAACTACCGGAGACATATAATGAAGGACGGGGGCGGTTGACGCGTGTCGGATATGCCACCGGGTATGTCCGGGTGAATCCATATTATCTCTGGTTGTTCTAGTCTGGCTTACGGCGAGTACTTGTACAGGCATAACCAAGTGGCCAGGATTATTCATCAGCTACTTGCTTTGAAATACAATCTACTCTCCGTCCAGTCTGTAATTTTACATTTGACAGCACAAAAACTAATGATTTAGTGATGAACTAATGCGGTACCGATTCCATTTTTTATAAACAATCGACTTTAATAATGAAGAAATTTTAATCGATTTAACGCACGATTTTATTCAAGTGAAGATTCCAGTTTATATGGAGAAGAATCCAACACACATCCATCGCGATATCATAATAAAAATGCAATTATTTTATTTGCTGTTATTTTATATTTATATATCCAATTTTTTTTTAATGTTACCTTGTAATGAAACCTGTTAGTGGGACAAACCTTAATTGCATATTCTATTTATAATTAGATTATTATTATTATGTCCTTTATTTAACTGTTTTCTAATTTTATACATTTTTAAATATTTTATAAAATAAAATAAAAATCAAAACCATCTAAAAATATAAAAATAGAGGCCCACCGGTATCGGGAACAGAGTCCAAGCTAACACACGCCTGAAAACAGTCCCTGAGATTGCATATCTCACGGTTATGGAGGTTTTTGGCATTTAAAAAGCCTCTGCCTCCACACTTCCGCGGCCGATAATCGTGGGTGGTGCATTCAATGCAGTCAGCAGTGTAAGGACCCGCCTATCTAGGGCGTCAAGTTCCGTTTGAGTCCATTTGAGTATGCTGAAAGAGTTCATTAATACCCAATAATGACACCAACCGTTGAAGGCGCGCACCTTGTTTCCGCCCGAAAGAAGGCTATTAAAATCCTTCTTAAGGAAGCGTTCCCTCAACGATTGCTTCATGTCAGTAGTGCTGATACCTAACGCTTCCGACATAAAACCAAAAACTTAGGTTTCGTTTGGAGAGCGGGATCGGGGGGTAGAGGTTTAAGGAATCCGCCAGTTGAATTCCCACGGATTCCACAATCTCACCTCGCTTTACATGTATGACCTTGCACATTTGTTCACACCAAACTCCATCCTGATGGCACTATTAAAAGTTTTAGTTACCTTCAGTAGCTCCATCAGCTGAAGATTGCTGGGGGCAAAGAGCTTCAGGTCATCCATGCAAAGGAGGTGAGATATAACCTGACCACCTCTCTTCAACCGATAGCCTAGACCTGAATCCTCCAGCAGTGTACTTAGAGGATTTAGGGCTAAGCAGAACCAAAGTGGACTCAAACTGTCGCCCTGAAATAACCCCAACGAAGGACTGTCTTCCATTGCCCCATACACAAGGAAGATGAGTAGAGTAGCGTCCACTTTGTACAACTCAAACACCCTCATGAGCCATGTATGTGGCACAGAGTCGTAGGCCTTCTTGTAGTCTATCCAGCATGTCGACAGATCCTTGCGGGATCGACGAACATGCTGGCTAATGGCCATGTCAATGAGGAGTAGCTCCTTAGTGCCCCAGGACCATTTCTACATCCATTCTGAGAGGCAGACATTATTGAATTACCTTCAATGTGTTTATCAAATTTTGCTCTCAGGATGGATGTAAGAAGTTTTTTAAACCGTTGATAAGCATGTAATTGGTCTATAATTCTTGGGTTCCGCGGGACTACCTATCTTATGGAGCAAGTGGGTAACACCTGTTGTTAAAAACTGCGGTAGCGACCCAGACTCTAAACATGACTGGACTTGAGACATCAGAAACGCGTGTGACCTGCTATACATTTTAGCCAGAAGTTATGCAGTCCGTCCGGTCCCGGAGACTTGCAGTTCGGTAGCGGACGAACTGCTTTGGTTAAATTAGAGGGGCTGATTATAACTTTTTCCATTTCCATCTGAGAAATGTAAAATTATAGACTAGACGGTGTAGAGGATTCTGAGGTACTGTTTTATAAGTTCATTCCAAACCAAAGAATCCACTCAAAATAATTATCTGTAAAAGTTTGTCCAGTTATATTGTTGGTTCTTCACATAATAACTTTAAGTAAGTTTTTCTATACGCCACACGGTTGTTATTAGGAAAGCATGTTTTCTAATTAGTTGATGTGAAAAGAAAACACAATTAAGAATTCAAAACTATTTATTAAAAATAATATTACAATATCAGATTCTTAAAGTAAAAGTAGTAAAATTAATATAAATCATAAGATTTCTAAATGATCAGAACTATTGAGTTCTTCAGGGTTTGATACCCATTCTAAGGAAAATACTCGTACTCGTATTATTGTTTTGATTTTTCAGATTCTGGGTCTAGTTATGTGCGCTCCTTTCATATCAACTAGACAATTGGTTTGGTACGGTTTTCACAATAATTTTGATACCTTCTTTCAGAAGAAAAAAGAAGAAGGAGAAGGGTGTAAGATATATGTTTAGTATACTCCGTATGTTTAATATATTGTGGAGAAAAGTAATTGTTTTGTGACTGACGCGGACGGACCCGGCTCAGACTTACCTATTTTTTTTAATAGGCTCGCGCTTGACCACTATCTCACCTGATGGTAAGCGATTATATGGTCGATTATGGAGCACGCTTACCTAGAAGGAACCTATTCAGTCTTGACTTACAGACCCCTAGATTATAGCTATCGGGAAACACAGACTCCGACATTTAAGATGCCACTGGGTTGACTCCTAACAGTAACTAATTTGAATCTAAATTTTACAGCCTGGTTTAATGAGATTACCTACAAAATAACTAAGAACAAGTAAATTAAAAAAAAATTGTGAACCATTGGTTACTACTTTGGTGTACAATAAAGTATATTCTATCTACGTTACATTTAATTAAAGTTACTGTAAAATAGATATTTCGTTTTTTTATTGATTTAAATATTTCATTTTATTTATTAATGTTTAATTGTGAAAGGTTTGTGCCGATCGTTGACCAGCCAGAATGAGTCGATCACTTGGCCTTTCAAATCCACATCCACCTGAAAAAGAAGAAATAAAAAATCATATAATGGAATCTCAGAATATTATGTAAGGCTCGCGCTCTTTAGTGTTTATTGACTGATATAATAATAGTCCTCCGACACAACCGAAGCTAAAGGAGTATGTAAGGATCGTAGCAGATGAAAAGTCTAATGAGAATAAGGCGTAAGTTTACGTCTGTATGTGTCCTCCAGACGAAACTTTCAGTCACAAGCCGAACTCTCTTAGTCCTCTGGAAAGATGCCCCGACACTACGAAACTGAGAAATTATTAATCGAAAAACCCAATAAAACTTTAATCGACCTTTTTTATCTTGGGGTAATGCTCATGCATACTGCGCTACCACGGGGAGATAGCGCAGTTATGTGTGACTCCAACCCACTAAAACTCCACGGTGTCCTCCTGTGCCGCTTATGGCGGGAACACGGGCACGCGTTGGCAGTCACCGCGAACCCGCCGCGGCTGTCCGTCACCGGACCTTCCTCTGGGGAGTAACCCCCAACACCGGCGCAATAGAACACATTGCCACGCCGTGACCACCCCAGGCACCAAACCAGCACATAGGCGCAAGACGGCCCCGTGTATGGCACCCTTGGTCCCCCTGTGACGGATCAGGTCAGTGGCCCCGCCACCTGCCACTTTTAGGCCGCAGGGGATAGGGACCTCCCCTACAGCCCTGCCGCGTCCGCTATCAGACGGTGGCGACCCGTCCAGGCCGCGGAAGGTAGGGAGAGCGGCGCACCGCAATACCCAACCCTCAGCCAAGATATCGCATGGGAGGCCCCATACGACATCGCGGCCCGCCTCGGTTACGATGTCGCCGAAGCGGCACCGCAACCTACTTGTTGGCCGCTACGTCGTCGACTTATCAGCAAAAGCCCTAACGCATGGCCTCCCCTCGGTTTCCTCTTCGCTTCACAGCCCCCCTCACCTCGACAATGCAGGCACCTACCAGAGGGACCCCGACCCGACCTGGGAATCCTGGGAATCGAACTGTGACCCCACACTCAGTCGCACTTAAGACCTCGAAACGAATTACTGATATATAACTTTAAGAATAACTATCATGAAATGCCTCCTGAAACTACAAACCTCATGAAACAGACAATTATTAAAATAAAAAGAACGAAATAATTCTTTGTGTAAAATATAACTACTGCATAACGCGCTCAAAACGGTTAGTTACCGCGGTTTAAAGGCGTTGGTAATGGACAATTTACATTAATTTGCGGATTAACACACGAGTTAGTTTCGACCTCGGATAATATCAAGAGCTATTTGAGTCTCCCTAGCCTTTGCCCCACTCCACTATGACGATCGGAAACATGGGTATAAGTGTAGTAATAATACTGTGGCCCAAACAAACAGTTTATCGCTAACTACCGTCATTTATTGACGTTCCATTCCACCCACTATGTTGGGGTCGGCTTGCAGTCCAACGAGAAGCATTTTTGTTTCGGGTGGGTAATCATCCAATCATCTCCCGCTCTGAGTAAAGCGGGTTAGACTGTCAGACTTTTACTGACTAAAACCCACCCGTTTTCCTTCGGTTGCTTGAGCCAGAGATGCGGTAATTCTTATTCAAATTTATCCGCGACCCAGGTAGGCATCGGCCCTAACGGATCCCGTCACTTTTGCTGACATCTCTTTGAGGCGCGCGTGGAACACAACGCGCCGTCAACTCGGGCCTGGTCCTTATCGGACGGCGAGCTACCCATTACCCGCCGTCCGCAAACCCGTGCCTACGGTAGCCGGGAACCAGCTTGCGACTGCCGACGCCCAGGGCGTCTCCTGCGGTGGCTAGGGGCATCTGCGTTGCGTCTCCCTCATGCGTTCCGCCTCCTCCTTCGCTACTGCTTTGCAGAAGGAGGTGACAGCTGCCCATGCCCTCCGTACCATGGCCTGAACCAGGGCCGGCCGCGAGAGGTCGCCACTGCTGATCGCCTCCACGAGGACACGGCAGTGCACCACCCAAGGTGACACCCGGGTGTTTCCTCCCGCCTTACCCTGAACAGGAACCTCCCGAAACAGCCGTGTCCGGTGAGGACCGGCGTCAGGCGGAAGATGAAGACGACGTGGCGACTCACAAGCCTCTCCTCAAAGAGGGGCAATTGTGGAGGGCCCAAAACTTGATGCAGCTGAGTACCAGCATTTTACATAGAACAGCTTCCTATCTGACTCTTAAAACTCAGTTACTGGGTAACACGGTACTCCTAGCAAGACTGGTTTCAGATTTCCTGGCCTCTGACAATCAGTCGTCGGCTGTCAAAAATCATCAAATGACAGCTTAACGTGCTTTCTGAGGCACAGAAGAGTCTTGGTATGTTAAGATGGTCACCCACCCACGGACCGACCCCAGCAAGCGTTGCTTAACCCGGAAGATCGACCCGTGCGGTTGTTATTTTTTAGCTACGAGCGCCTCGAGAGATCGAGAGCCCTGTGCTAATTAAAAACTAAATTAGAACTGATATTTACCTGTTCCATATAGATATGTGTGTGGTTGTGCGCCACGAACCTCGTGTAACCGTAGTCACTGCTCCTGAACGCAGACCACGCCTCGGTTTTATCTGTAAACAATACGGTAATTACAATTAATAATTTCTTAGCACACACACGACATGCAAAGGAAATGCACAGATCTTATTGGTGATGTTCTTCAGAAAGACCAAATGCGCAGTACTCAAAACCAGCGTGCATGTATTATTAGATGTAAGATAAGGATCGTAGCAGGTGGCATTCTTTACATCGTAACCCAAACCCAATAAAGAAATAAGAAAACTAGTTTATTTGGCACACAGATACACACAATGTAGGTACAAATAAAAGTGAGCTTAATTTTAGAACAATTACATAGTGCGCCCCGCGGCTGCGCCGAATAGGTCCAATTCAGTAAAATACCAGACAACTAGGAGTTGCTTGATGCTGGTTTTCAACTAAACCTTAAGTTGAAGTTCACGGATGTGAATCAGTTTTTAAGGCGTTAAATATACATGTAAATAGATATATGTTAGTGTGTTATAAACGATGTATCTATACTAATATTATAAAGAGGTAAAGTTTGTGAGATTGTAGAGGTTAATCTCTGGATCTACTGAACCGATTTAGATGCAAATTGGCATAGAGATAGTTTGTGACCTTGGGAAGGAGATAGGATAGTTTGTATTCCCTTGGGATGATAAATCACTCTTTACGCGGACGAAGTTTGGGCAGAAGCTAGTGTATAATAATTTGGTGTGAACCACTACGCCATGAGCAGCTGAGCGAAATAGACAGATTGCAAGTAGCGTTTTCGCGACCAGGGGATAGATCCCAGAACCTCACACTCATCAGCAGCGATTGCGACCACTAGAATAACAGGCGTAACGTTAAACAATATTCTATGATACGAGTATAGTTATTTATGCTACAAGTGCAGAAGGTAGGTGATTTCCGATAATCATCTTACGTACGTGTATCATACAACATTTTAGTATACATTGTGCGAGGAAATAAAAAAAGAATATCTTAACCAAGCAAGAAATTAATAAAATGGCGGGCTTATTCAAGCGCGCTCAGCATATCCACAGATTAACTAATACTTCCTCGGGCTACTGCGCATGTGCAAATAGCTGTCACGTCGTAACGCAAAAAGGCACGAGCAAAATATACGTTCTGCCAAACATATTTAATGAATATTTAAAATCAATTTATTGATCGATATCTAAATCTAGAGTAGGTAATAAAAAAAATAGTTTTATTTTACCTTTTATATGAGTGATAATCTGTACTTAACTAATTTGTAAAACTTTTCTCAAAATATAAAAGCTCTATGCGTCGGGCTGACGTTGGCGTTAAAAAATAAAAAAAAACGGTAAAGTAAAAAGCACTAGTGAAAAAAGTGACACTTTCCGCACAGTTTGGCTGCTTGGAAAACGCTCTTTTCGAGGACATGCATATCAAATAAATAAAGTATCTATTACTTACATTTAAAGGGATCGGTGGCCTCCTGGCATCCAGCCGAACCAGTCACGACGTGCACGGGAGCCCTGAAACATACGATGTACAACTTACACACAAAATGTATCGACTTAGCATATTATGTCCCCATAACCAGCCCCCCTAGCCAAGTTACAAACGTTTCGTATCGAATCTCTTTCTACAATCGTTAACGCCTTCTATTTGTATGGTCTGACCACGTGACTTAAAGTTCGGATGTGTCATTCCCATACATTGATTCGTTTTCTACTAGCGTTATCGATTGTACATTGTCAACTTGGCTACAGGTGCAGAAGCCTAAGTGCAAGTTTTTTAAAGTACTCGACCGCGTTAAAGTAAACGGTCTCATGTCAATTTGTACACAAAAAAGTGGATTCCCTTACTGTCACCAAATAGCGCTTCTGCAGTTTTGAAACATTTTTTTTTTTTTAAGCTTTACTTTAACGCAATCGAGCACTAGTAAAATGTATATATGTCGTGTATTTACCTAATATGAATTAACTTAAAAAATATGAATTTACCTAAAATAAATGTATTTATGTAGTGTATACGTCGTGGTGGCCCAGTGGCTAAGACCTCGCCTGTCGTGCTTGAGGTCGTGGGTTCAAATCCGGGCAAGTACCAATGTGACTTTTTCAAATTCATATGTACTTTCTAAGTTTATCTTGGACATCACAGGCAACGGTGAAGGAAAACATCGTGAGGAAACCTGGACTTATATGGATAATGTAAGTCTGAAATAGCCAAGTGAGAAGCCTGTGGGGTTTCCCAGAGGCGGCTTAATTAACTCTGACACCAGAGGTGCCCACACCTCACACGAAAGAACAAGACTAGTAAAAACTATAAGGCCCAGTTTTTTGTTCTCTAGTTAATTTAACTAATGGTTAAATTTTGTAATCAGTGGTTTCAAAATACGGTAGAACGGTTTTTTATCAATTTTAGCCTCACAAATGGTCAAACATTGTATCAAACTCAACAATGGTCAAACAGGGCGCACGGTTGGCGCAGTGTTTTAGCAATTAACTGCTGCGCTGCGTGTCGCGGGTTAGATACCCGCACGGAACAAATATTTGTATGACCTACAGATAGTTATTCCGGCTCTGGGTGTTGTGTATGTGAGTTTATATGTTTGTAAACGCACCCACGATACAGGAATAAATTCCTAGTGTGGGGCAAAGTTAAAAAAAAACAATTTGTAGAGTTAATTAGTTGACCATTTATTAGACTAACAATTGATGAATATAAGCGTTTTACCGACAAATTAAACCTTAGGTTAGAATATTTAACCATTGGTTGAGTTAACAACAGATAAAAACAGCGTCTAAGTCCACAGAACGTAACCAAAACGGTGGACCAAAGAAAAGACATTAAGTTTCTTCTGGAGGAGAAAAATCTTGCAGTTTTGGAATGCAGTAATTTGCTTCTCTGGCCCACTGAAACTAGCATAAAGTGAGTTTGTTAGATGCAAAGCTATACAAACTGTTAATATATCAGTGATAAAGAAAATATAGTAAAAAGCTTCATTTAATTTGAATGATTTTATTTAATCACCAGCCTTGTATTGTGTATGGAAAAATAAATAATGTTTTGTATGTAATTGTTAATATATAAAGCAGATATTTACCTTTAGAATTTCGATTTAAACAAATAATTTTGATCACTAAACACTGCAGTCGAAAAAAGTGCGTATAAATACGAAAAGTTAAAAAAATATGTTTAAGAGTGCACACCTCAATCAAACAGTTATTTAATAAATATAAATGTATAAATAACTTGGTTAACCAATAAAATTCCCTCAAAAGCAGTTCCGCTAAGCATTTTAAAGTTTTTAAAGTGGCATGCCGTAATTATCCGTGTATTTATTTGGGGAGCGTGAAACATCTTGGACGATTATCTTTACTTACAACCCGGTCACATTATCTCGAGACCTGGCGTCGATGACGTCACGTCGCGTCGGCGCTCTGATATGGTGCGCAAAACAAGCATCCTCTAGTAGGATATTATTATAAACAATAAGATTTCCAACAAAACAAATATTGTGTTAATTAATTTAATGAAGGTAATATTATTATAATGATTCGCATTCCAGCGAGGTCTCGAGATAATGTGACCGGGTTGTAGGTTTGGCCCCCTCACCGGCTATCTTTTAAGAGTTCATAGTTTTAACTTAAGGGCCTTCCTTTCACCGCTTTAGTGCTGTAAAACGGTTACTTTCTAGAGCATACTCCTTAACAACAGCAAGGTAAAAGGTTTGAAAAAAAAATATATTTAGTATACATTATTTGTGAAACATGGTTTTTTCGTGTAACTAATAGTTTTGCTTTAAAAAAATTATTATCAACACGATATTTTTTCGCTACTTTTGGATAGGTACTCCTCGAAGAAGTCCTCCTTGAAGTTTAAAAATATTTTTAAACAGATAAATTGATGGCTAGAATTTCTTCATAACTTACTTCATAACATATGTAAATAAAAGAATATTTTGCAAATAAAACTATCCAAAAGCCTGGCTGGGCTGATTGTCCGGCTGAATCGACTGTTCGGCTAAGACCGAGGAATCGTCTAAGGCTGAGGCTGTCCGCTCGAGGCAGGGCGTCGCAGAGTGGAGTTGGCTGGCCACGCGGCGGCCTTCTGGGAGACCGCCTTCTATTTTTATTTTTATTCTTCCACCCTCAACACATATAAATACTGTATGAAAAGTTTGACCAGCCAACTGCAACCAGCGACCCTTCTTATATTTAATTTTTATTGTAAAGTGTTTCGGCGTTTTCGGCCAGTATTTGGCGCTTTATTGTTCCCAAACCGATCCTACGTTACATTGGCGAGCGGGCGCACGGCCACTACATCGTTAACATTGGGGCATATATACGCCTTGAATGAAGTTTAATTTTACTAGAAAGGGTAGTTGACAAAAAAAATCTATTTAGTCCGTCAGTTAAATAACTTAAAAATATTGGACCTATTTTTCGTTGTGCCACGTAACCAAAAAATATTGAAGATACAGCGCGTTGAAATATTGTGTAATATAACGGTGTGCTACACTTTATACTGACAAAGTGACGTCACAAGCCCTCACTCCTGAACTTTGATGCGCTTTATCTTTGTAAATTTTTATTTATTTCATAAAGCAAAAAATATTATTTGATAATATCACTGACGGACTAAATAGAATTACCATTTTTCTACCCAGGAAATATTCCTATTACTATAGTAGACATAAACAGGACAGGATTTCAAACAGTTTTGGCGAAATGTTTGGCGTAGTGGTTGAGCAATCAACTGCTGCACTGCTTGTCACGGGTTTGATTCCCGCACGGAAGAAAATACAGATAATAAAAATTTTCGGTTCTGTCTGTTAGTTAACGCACCCATGGTACAGGAAAAATTTCCTAGTGTTTTTAGGGTTTTTTTCATAAAAAAGAAAAAAGAAAGTATAGATCGGTATGTTTAACACTTTACACTGCGTGTCACGGGTTTGATTCCCGCACGGAAGAAAATACAGATAATAAAAACTTTCGGTTCTGCCTTTTAGTTAACGCACCCATGGTACAGGAAAAAAATCCTAGTGCCTTATTACAAAAAGCGGTTTAACCAAAACCCAACCTGGGTTTTGGTTAAACCTTGTTTTTACCGTACATTATAGAGGTTTAAACCAGGGTTTTTAGTAAAACCGGTTTTTGTAATAAGGCATCTAGTGTTTTTAGGCGTTTTTTTTTTCATAAAATAGAAAAAAGAAAATATAGACCGGTATGTTTCACACTTTACACTGGGTGTCACAGGTTTGATTCCCGCACGGAAGAAAATACAGATAATAAAATCTTTCGGTTTCGGTTAACGCACCCACGGTACAGGACAAAAGTCCTAGTGTTTTTAGGCGTTTTTTTGTAAAAAGGAAAAAAAGAAAGTATAGAGCGTATATATTTCACACTTTACTAAACAATCTACTACTACTAGGATACTTGAACCATTCATGAGTTTTGAGAAAAAAATGAGGAGCAGCATGGAAGGAACAAACATCACACCTGCTTTACACAATAAATTGTATTAATGGCAGGAGGATAATGATAAAGATATTATAAACAAACTCACCCAGGATTGACATAGGGGTACTCCTTAGAGCCGTTATAGACCTTGTTGTCGTAGAGCGGCCACGTGCGCTCGTAGCTGTGCTCGTGCGCCCAGATCACCAGGTCCACACCGAACTCCAGCAGCAGCGGCTCCAGACCTGCAGGAATATTTAAATTCATTTATGAAAATATTATGTATGTTAAAAATATACATCTAGAAATAAAACATCTGGAAAACTAGAAATAAATATAAATTAGATCAACGATCTTATAGATTAGCTAAAGTACACACATATTTTATGGGGTATGTTAAATGCTATAACAAAATACCTAGCGATATATTAAAACTACATGAAAAAAGAACTTTTTTTAATAGCATTCTTTGTAAACAAGCATATTACTAATTAGATGATTGCTCCCTATGGCAATCTTTAGTGTAGACAAAATCAAACTGGTTAATTTATATATTCATAATAGGGATGTTTCCTGGATTGAAAAATGATAATTCTATTTATTCCGTCAGTGAGATTATCAATTCATATTGGACACGTATTTTTTGCTTTACCAAATCAATAAAAAAATACAAAGCAAAAGCGCATCAAATTTCAGGAGTGGGGGGCTTGTGACGTCACTAAGGTAGTTTTTTTTCATTCATTGCATGATCTAACTTAATTGAACTAATTGAAAATGCATTATGTTTACGCTAATTTTACTAAAATAATGAATTACATATATATTGCTATGAATGGATAATTGAAATATGAAATATAAATTGTGAGTTTGTTTGTGATGTAATGGATTAGATACTAAGGAATGTCATAGTTACAATTTAATGTTTTGTATTTTTGGGAATAAATGGCTATATTATATTATAATGTATGTATGTAAATGTTGTAAAAATCTTTTTTAATACAGTAAAATATACGGAGTTTCTTGTCCGTTCTTCTCCATAACAAGCTACTTTTCCGAATGGACGATAGAAACAATTATTATTACGATTAAATAAAATAAAAATACGTTCAATAGTGCCGCTTAATGGCCTAATTTAGTCGAAGCAAATTTCTAAAAATATAAATAGCTTATTGACTCCACACGGTTGGGCGGCGGCGTTCGGGAAGTTGAGCGGTCTTCTCGTCCAACTTACCAAATTGTCTCAAGACGAAAGTTTATGACCAGTGTGTGTTACCTATTGCTCTGAGACGTGGTCGCTCACAATGAGCCTCATCAGAAAGCTTACAGTCACCAGTATACCCAAAAGGCAATGGAAACGGCTATGCTCGGAGTTTCCTTGCGTGATCGCATCAGAAATGAGGATATCCTCAGGAGAACTAAAGTTACCGACATAGCCCGAATAATTGCGAAACTTAATTGGCAGTGGGCACACATTGCTCGCAGAACGGATGGCCGATGGGGCCGAAAAGTTCTGGAGTGGCGACCGCGAACCGGCAAATGATGCGTTGGAAGGTCTCCCACTAGGTGGACCGATGACCTGGTTAAGGTGGCGGGAAGGCGCTGGATGCGAGACGCACGGGATCAGTCAATGTGGCGACGCCTGGGGGAGGCCTACGTGCAGACGTTGACGTTCGGCTGAAATGATGATGATGACATCATTTGACGTCATAACATCACGACTGTATTCCCAAAGGGTAAGGCAGAATTTGCAGATGGAAAATCCCAATAACACTTTGCCCGACCCAGACATCGAACCCAAGACCTAACGCTCAGCAGTATCACTTGCGATCACTAGATCAACGATACAGTGAGTGTAATTTCACTCACCATACACTCCTAGTAATCCGACGCGCGAGTATTCACAACTGCAGTCGATATCGTTCGAGTTGCTGCAGTACATTGGCCTGTGTCCGAATAGTACGATCCACGGCCGCTTGCTCCTGAAAAATAAACCTTATGTTAAGAGCAATAAAGTCGAAAAAAGACTGGTACTTTAAATAAATAATAAGACGTCAATAAAACCCTTCTACCTATCCCTGTTTGTATATTTGTTAATCAATCACGATTCACGCCTCAAGGTCTGTACGGATTTGGACGAAATTTAGCATACGGCCGACTATAGCTTGGATTAGGACGTAGGTCCCATTTTATTTTGTCTTTGTCCCACTGGTAAGTACCCCTGAGATATTTTTTAAAAAATTTACGTGGACGACGGCTCTGGCGAAAGCTAGTTAGAATCAGAATATTTCATTCTTCGATCAATAATACACTAGATGCAAGGTCAGCGCTTTAAAAACAGGCCGAAAAGTATGACCACAAATACGGTTGTGGTCTTATTTCCAATCATCAAAAATTGTGCAAACATCCGCTGTAACACCAATGCAACTTTAAGCATTGCATTTAAGGTTGAATTTGCATTAATGTATATTCATTTCAACTAGAATTCTTAGAATAGAATTTATTCGTAGAATGACCTAAACACAATGTTTTGTATGGGATTGTTTATCTACTAGTATATTATTGATCGAAGGCTTCATTAGTAAACAGAGTTACAACAGCACACTTCATCAATCCAGCACAGCAGCAGCTCCCTGGTCACGAACTGCAGTGGCCAATCTGGAAATCCCTAAACACATTGTGGCCTAGTGTTGGCCACTATAGAAATAACCTGGCCAACTGCGTGCGTGCCTGCGTGCTTCACCATAGTCCACATCATCGCTTAACATCAGGCGAGATAGTGGTAAAACACAAGCCTATAGATTATTAAAAAAAAACTAGTGTATCAGAGGCCCATCCTCCTTGTCTGTCCTTGCTTTCAGGATCTGAATGTGGTGAATGGCAGAGGTCTAGTATGTCGTATGTGGCTACATATGACATACTAGTTGGATAACATTTTAATGGTTGAGACTGAGTTTGAGTTAATTGACACGGAAAGAAAAAGGATAGCATTTGAGATGTAGCAAAGCAATAATTTAAATGCCTCACCTATTCTCCGGCAGGTTAGCCTTAGCCAGGTCCTTCTTCAGCCACTCATACTGGTTGACAATGAGCTTGAGGCCGTACTGAGTGAAGTAGTAGACCTCGGTGGAGATGGACACGAAGTGCACGGGCCCGAGGTCGAAGCTGTAGAACAGGCTCGCGTCGCGGCCCGGCATCGAGAAACGAGCCGCGTAGTTGCTGAAGTTACTGTGGAGGAAAGGACAAGGCGAATTATTATTACACATACCTTACTCAGTATTATGCTTATTCCCTGCCGGAGTCTGTGTTTCCCGATAGCTACAATCTAGGGATATTTAAGACAAGAGTGAATAGGTTATTTCTAGGCAAGCGTTCTACACCGTCGACCATATCATCGCTTATCATCAGATGGGATAGTGGTCAAGCGCGAGCCTATCTATAATAAGAAAAAACCTTTATCAGTTCCTTACATCTATGAATGATACGTAACAAAATCTGAGTAAATTTAAATATGTTGCCATAGGGAGACATTCATGTATATTAATGCAGTTAAGCCTTACAAATATCTAGATAAGTACCTAAATCTAGCAGCATTCTACTGTCTATTACCATCTCACTATTATGTCACTCGTGAAGCTAGTGGAACGAGTATTGATCAAACATTTAGATAAAAGTATATACAGTGTATAAAATACTTAATTAAATAAGACTACAAACACTATTACTAAATAGCTAACTATTCATCGGTAGTTATATTTTCAAGTCGTTTGGGGTTGAAACTCTTGGTCCGTGGGGTCCGACCAAACGCCTGTCTTTGGTACCTATTGTTTTCCGTGTTTCGACACCGAGTTCAGAAAAGAAAGTTATTTTTTCACTTTGTAGTGTTTTTTTTTTGGAAGTCGGTTTATTTTTTGGTTAAAAAGTTTTTTATTTATCTCTTTTTATTTTTGATAGGTACCTCCAATTGCCATAAAAATATATAGCCAAAGTACATCTCATGACGATTCCGATAAGCCCAAACACGACTAGGCTACATTGTTTTATTTCGGAGTTCCAGTGCCTCCCTGCCGGCTTCATCATCAGATCAGTTAGATGGTACCATTTTCATCAGTTATTTTTTTTTTTTAAACCTTGCCCCACACTAGGAATTTCTTCCTGTATGGTGGGTGCGTTTACAAACATATAAACTCACATACACAACACCCAGAGCCGGAACAACTATCTGTAGGTCATACAAATATTTGTTCCGTGCGGGAATCGAACCCGCGACACGCAGTGCAGCAGTCAAACACTCAACCACTGCGCCAACCGTGCGCCCGATTTATTTATAATATAAGTATTTGCTTCATCATAGTCGTTTAACTATTCGAGATATCGAAGACCCTTGACATACATAAATTAGCATTACATACTTAAATTAGCTTCACAAGTTCCACTTTACCAAATGATACTTTCTGAGTGCGTTTCTGATTGCATTGTTTTTGAAAATGCCAAAATCGCTATATGTATGCCTATAATATTTTAGGAGTGCCCTCGATTTCTCCAAGATCCCATCATCAGATCCTGACATGATGACTAAAAAAATGTATACTTCCCATTTGGTCCCACCCAATGGAAGTATTCTTTTTCAAAATCGGTCCAGGCGTGTACATACAGGTGTACATACATAAAAAAAATACCAATCGAATTGAGAACCTCCTCCTTTTTGGGAAGTCGGTTAAATACTAAAATTGTACCTTTGACAAAACGTAAATACATGATAAAGCCTTGGATGACGCCGGGGCTTCTGCGTTGCATGCGAAACAGAGAAATATACATCACAAAAACATAACATGTAAAAACACAAGTCTCTCAACGCAGTTCTTCTACCCCTAAATTTGTGAGATCGAAAAAACCAAGGCGGCTAGACACCTTAATAATTAGGTAACAAACAAACAAATTAATCGACTTAGTTTTACATAATTGGTCAACATTATTGTGTTCTTCTAATGTAAAACCAAGTTATCTGATGACATTCCTATTCAATCACAGCTTACAGCACAGAATAAATAATAGTACAAGTACAGAAGACTCACTTCGTGCAACAATTCATTGAAATAGAGACTTCTGCTAGTTAGCAACAAAGTGCAATTCAGCTCGCATAAGCGCTCAGTGCCTAACGTGATATTCACCTAAACGTTGCCGTTCTCTTCTAACGCGTATCTCCGTCGCTGTCTGGCGCGGTTTAACTCTGCTCGTAAGGGTTGTCGACTTGCCGCTTTCGCTTACATCCACTATCTACCTACTTAACCACGTAATCTTTCTTATGTTTGATGCCTATGATTACACGGTCAAGTAGGTAGATAGACAATGAATATTATAGACCGTCATTTTGTTTGGTACATAACAAATGAAAACTAGGTTACCTAAACTTTATTTACTATAACATTAGACATTTAAATAAGCCCATTTTACAGCCCGGTCAATTGATTTTGAAGTAAGAGAAGTAAGTACCTAGTTTTATATACAAACGTTAACTTTAACAAGTGCGTACACTTACTCAGGCTATTGGTAAATTCATAGGCTAAGTAGGTAACTACTTAGGCAATTATAATTTATTTTAAACTGGATCTAAAGCGTTTATTTTTATGTTAACAAAACAGTAACCATTCAATAAAAAAAGAAATCAAATTATATTTGTGAACAACACGAAAATCTAAAATATCTAAGTAGGTACCCACCTATTTAGGTATTTCACACACCTATTTATTCTTTTAGGAACACCAAAATGCTTAAATTTTTATACAAAACTCGTACACATTATGCACCTACTACCGATAGTTACAGATTATTTTTGTAATGATTTAAATAGGTACAACAAAATAGCTTACCTTTCAAAATCTTTCGGTACTTTAAAAAAAAAAATATCGATTCATTGTTCTTTGCTTTATTTAAACACCCGTAAACACAACAATATCTTTTAAAGGCCTTAGAAGTACGTTTAGAAGTCATCGTTATTTGCTGCATAATATAAATAACGTGGCTAACGTGCGAGCCGAGCGGTAAGCGGCAACCTAATGCGTTATTCCCTCTGCAAGGTACCGCCGGCCGATCGTACCTAAACTGCGGAGTGACACCCCCCTGCTTACAGGTCGGAGTATTTCTAACTACCTTGAAGAAATCCATTGCTGTCCCGACCTATAAGGGTGACGGCAGACTCAAATTGAATTACAGATTTTTTTTACTTCTTTATTGTCATCTAATACAAATTTAAAAAAAAAAAAATCAGACTGGTAAATTATTTAGAAAAAATCAACTACTAATTTGGATGAACGTAAGAAATGTTTAGCGTCTTTCTGGCGAAGACATTTGGTACGGTTTATGTCACCATGCTGCTTCGCAAGCTGGAAGAAATGGGTATTCGTGGTACTCAGTAGGACCATTTTAGAAGTTACCTATCCGATCGATGCCAAACTACAGCTGTTAATTACTACTTGAGCGCTGACCTGCCGGTCATCTACGGTTACTCGCAGGGTAGCGTACTTGGGCCAACTTTATTCCTGATATATTTTAATGATTTTTGCTCTTTCAAGCCACTACACTCTAGTGTTCTATGCGGAAGTAACTTACTACGCCTGCTCGTGGTTCCCAGGACATGTCATGTAGGGCACGATGGCGGCTAGCGGCTGTATCTGCCGCATGAACTCGTCGCCGACCAGCGCATCATTAGTATCCATGTCGTATGCGAAGTCTCCTACGTGGAGGATTACATCGAAACGGTCGCGTTGAGCTTCGTCTTGTAGGTAGGATAAGGACTGGAATTAAAATTATAATAAAAAAAATACTTTTTTAAAACAAGCTTTTTCGTATTCCTCCCACAAACCCCTTACATTTGATACCTTTATCATGGAGATGCATAAAAATAATTGGTGCCCCGTCTTAAGGAGTTGGCCATAAATATGGTTTGGTTTGGGATTTAAAATGATAACAACGGGGGTGCAACGGCAACGGATCTGCGATGCCTCTATAATAATTATGTTCGCAGGTTCTACAGGGTGCGGTGACGATTTACTATCATATGGGCCGCCAGCTTCTTTGTCAACAAATACATACCCAAGATACAACCTAAAATTGGTAGATAATATAAATAATCTTACGTGTGCATTCTTGTTGCCCATGTCTCCGTAGATGGCGGCGCGCACCGGCCAGTTCTCGCCCTCAGGAGGCGTATGGAAGGAGAACTCCTCTGACCAGCCAAACACTGATCCCGCGTGGTACACTGCGCATGAAACCAGGAATACAATCATCAACATTATTGAAGACTTGATCTTATTGTTGCTACAATAAGAAAATAACTCTCCATTGCTATGGATAGTTTGAATTTTAGGGCCGCGAGCTGCATTAGTGATTAATACTGCAGGTGTGCCTAAAATTCAAACTGTATATATATATATATATCACCAACGGCACCATTAACTAGTCCATCACTTAAATCGATGTTTGTTGAGGTAAGGTAATACTTTCCTTTTACAAAAGTGATTTGGTAAGGTAATCCCCAGTATCGATGACAGATTTTTTGTGTAGTTGTAATCTAATAGAAGCTTCTTGTTCTTGATTTTTAGATCCAGTTATTATATCCTTTGCTATTGAGATGACTTGTAAAGTTGTTGTTGTTGTTGTTGGTTGTTGTTGTTCTTGTTGAGTTGTTGTTATTGTTGAAAATAACGAAACGAAAATAACTGGCTTGCTTTCTATGAGAGAGAGAGAGAGACAGACGGAGATACTCGCGCACGCCGCACGGCATACAACTATAGCAAAAAGTGTCGTTACAACTTTTGGTCTAAATTTTTTCCGTCTAGCCCCCTTTTGCAACGCGCGATAAGGAACTTCGTTCCAAAACTTCGTTCCAATAATAAAGCGAGATAACATAGCGGCACACAAAGGAAGTAGGGCAAAGTAATTTAATCTAAAAGCATTAGGATATGGGTGGCGTGATTCGTCCCGGAGAAATAGCCGTTCTTGTACGTACTTGAAGAGCGTCCATAGAACTGCTAGTGCTAGGAGCAGTCAGAGTAGACAAATTGTAATATTTATAAAAGTCAAAGTCAAGTCAAAGTCAAAAATATTTATTTCAACTAGGCCATTAAGCGGCACTTTTGAACGTCAACAATTAAAATTTACAAGTAGTAATAATTGATTCTACCGTCCATTCGGCAAAGTAGCTTGTTATGGAGAAGAACGGACAAGAAAATCCATACTACTCTTTAAAAAAATAAGTGGTTTTCAATATTTACATAAGTACATACATTAATAAATTCATATATGGGATGACGATGCACCCAGAATAAGAAAGAAAGAGATGTATATTTTTCCTTACATACATAATATTTTCATAAATGAATTGGCAAGAAACTGTCATAATATTAATATTTTTTCAATACAGTTGTTAAACATGCCGTACTTTCAGAGGCTATAATTATGATTCGAAAATTAAATCCTACGCATAGGCATCTTTCTGCTACGCGGTCGTGACTTTTGTTTACGAGCTCGATCATTAGTTTTGCAGTTTAGTTTTAAATTTATAAGTCAATTTAAAAAGTTTTGTAGCAAAGAGTTTTCATAAATAGAATGTTGCTGTCAAACAGTTGTCAGAAGCACACGCTCCTCAATTAATTTCGCGATTTATGATAAATACTGTGAAGTTGTGCCCCAAAACATTTTTAAAGTGTGGTTGAAGTGTTTCGGAAACTGTGTTATCGTTATCTAGTGATTTCCTATCTTAAAAACGACAAAAACCTTATTGAAACATTAGTAGAATCTATCAGTGAAAAACTTATACCCTCATTTGCATTGATAATTTTTTGACACTTTCAAACCTTCATTATAATGTTATTGTCAAAAGGGTTGCCATCTTCAATCCAGTGTTGCCACATAATAACTTAAATTACCCCAGAAATTATGGATCATGATAATGAAGACCGCACAGGATTAGGTGACCAGTCTCCTGTGTTGGTAAATACTACTGGCAACAGCAGTAACAAAAAAATTGTGCAACAAGCCTTCCATCCAAGCTTGTTCCTATCAAGACCAAGATCTTCCTCGGTTGGAAATAACCCAACAGTCAAACCATCCAAAGAAAACATTGATGTGGAATCCCCTAATACTATGGCGGAAGGCAATGTACCACAGCCCCCATCCTGGCAAAGAGTACCATCAAAAACGAATTCCAAAAAACGGAAAATGGCAAGCAGCCCTTCTCCTGAAGCTTTGAAAACATCCAATAGATTCAGTGGCCTGTCAATTGACCTGACCCAAAATGATCCCGAAGAACCAGTCAAAAAACTTAGCAAACCTCCACCGATCATCCTTTACGGGATAGAAGATGTCAGCAAATTGACTGAACTTCTAGAAACTGTTGCTGAAAGAAGACAATTCACTTACAAGATTGTGAATCGAAATCAGCTAAGAATTAGTAGTGTGGACATTGACACTTACAAAAAGTTAATTGTGCTTGTGAGGGAGAATGGACTCATTGGGCATACTTTTAACAGAAAGGATATGAGATGCTTTAGAGTAGTTATTCGCAATTTACATCCATCTACGCCCACTAGTATCATTAGGGAAGAAATTGAGGCCACAGGAAATACAGTTAGTGGAGAAATTATCAATGCTAAGTACGGCCCCGAGAAAAAACCAACCTCTACATTCTTTGTAAATCTGGCTCCTGGATCAAACAATAAAGCGGTAAAAGAATTGAAGTATATATACCACCAATCTATCGTTATAGAAGATCCAAGAAAAACCAAATCGATCGTACAATGTCAGAGGTGCCAACAATACGGCCACTCGAAGAACTACTGTATGCGCCCTTACCGTTGCGTTAAATGTGGGCAGTCCCACAAGACTTCAGAATGCCAGAAGCTTAATCGCCAAACACCTGCTCTGTGTGCACTATGCAGCGGCCCGCACCCTGCTAACTATAGGGGTTGTGCAGTATATAAAGAAATTGTAGCTCGAAGAACAAAAAAGACCGCTTTTACATCGGTTGAGTCTCGCCAACAAGCACCAACTAAGTATGTTGCCAATGATTCCACTGAAAAGGCTGGTGAAGCTGACAAAATCATTCCTGGTACCAAGTTCACAACTTATGCTGAGGCACTACGACATAATACTCCTAACCCTACGCACACAAGTATGACAATCGAACAATTACTATTAAAGCAATCTGAGAAGTTTGACTTTATCTTACACCAAATGAGTACTCTAATGAGCCTCATAACTAAACTCGTCGACAGGCTGACAAAATGACTGCCTTAAGGATTGGAACTTTCAACATAAATGGTCTAACCCCAAATAAAAATGAGGTTGAGCTCTTAATGACGGAACAAAAGCTAGATATTCTACTGATTTCTGAAGCACATTGCACCTCTACTACTAATGTTAAATTTCCAGACCACCAATGCTACGTGACAAATCATCCTGATGGGACGGCCCATGCTGGGACGGCAGTGATAGTAAAAAAGACGATCAAACATCACCTAATGCCAGAATATAAAACCGAGCACATCCAAGCTACAACAATAAGCGTGGAAGACGTAAATGGGTGTCTGAACGTGTCGGCTGTCTACTGCCCACCAAAACATAAAATTAGTGACACCATGTTTTCGCACTTCTTTATGTCACTTGGTAACCGTTTTGTGGCAGGAGGCGATTGGAATGCGAAGCATACATCTTGGGGTTCGAGGCTAATTACCACTCGAGGTAGACAACTGAAACTGTGCATGCAAGGAAACAACTTATCTGCAATTTCTACTGCTGAACCTACATACTGGCCTAGTGACTCACGAAAAACCCCAGATCTGCTGGATTTTTTCATTAGTAAGGGTTTGTCTAAAGACTACCTAAAGCCAGAACCGTGTTATGATACATCATCTGATCATACACCGGTATTACTAACAATAAGTTCAAGACTGATTGAAATTGCGAGACCATCAACATTAACCAATAAATACACAGACTGGGAGTGTTTTAGAGAGTACATTGTAGATAATATTGAGCTAAAAATAGCATTAAAAACTCTAGATGATATAGACACTGCTACTCAGTATATAACAAATATGATCCAAGAAGCATGTTGGATCAGTACTCCCGAATGTCCAAGTAAAATTAGATCTTCTGATTACCCCCTGGAAATAAAGGAATCATTGCTTGAAAAAAGAAGACTTCGTAGGATATGGCACCAAAGTGGTTTGAACGAAGACAAGTACAATTTCCGTAAAGCCGCTAGCAAACTTAAAGAACTGCTTCAAACCTGGCATGATAACACCTTAGAAACCCAGCTTGAATCTCTCACTCCTTCAGCCTCAACTAATTACTCTCTTTGGAAGTTCACAAAGCAATATACCAGACCCCAGGTAGCTGTACCACCTCTCAGAAGGAGCCAAGGTTGGGCAAGAACACCTCAAGAAAAGGCTGATACGTTTGCTGAGCATTTGGCAATTGTATTCCGTCCTAACGAGGCAACAGATTCCGAATCTGAAGAAGAAATAAACTCCTTTCTAAGACAAGATCTCCAAATGTCACCTCCTCCACGGTCTGTCACTGCCAGAGAAGTCTGGGCTACAATAAAAAACCTCGGTAGTAGAAAAGCACCTGGATTTGACCTAATCACGAAGGAAGTCTTATTGCAACTACCAAAAAAGGCCTTCGTGTTTCTAACGACACTCTACAATGGGGTTCTAAGAGTACAGTACTTTCCACAGGAGTGGAAGGTTTCACAGATACTCATGGTGCATAAACCAGGCAAACCACCCAATGTGGTGACATCCTATAGACCTATAAGCTTACTACCAGTACTGTCGAAAATCTTTGAGAAACTCCTGCTCTGCAGAATACAACCAATTTTAAAGGAAAATAACACCATGCCTTGTCACCAATTTGGATTCCGACCTGAGCACTCCACCGTCGAACAGGTTCACAGAGTGTGCGAGAAGATTAGGAAATCGCTGGAGGAAAAGGAGTTCTATTGCTCAGTCTTCCTGGATATTCAGCAGGCTTTCGACCGTGTTTGGCACAAGGGCTTACTTTATAAGATAAAGGCTTGTCTTCCTCACAATATCTATGAGCTAATGAAGAGCTACCTAACAGATCGACTGTTTCAAGTCAAGGAAGCTGAGGCAACGTCGAAGTTATTCGAAATAAAGGCTGGCGTCCCCCAAGGATCAGTGCTGGGGCCAATTCTGTACACGTTGTACACAGCAGACTTGCCAGCAGATGACAGTGTGACTACAGCTACCTTTGCTGATGATACTGCAAGGCTAGCAACCATGACCCCACAATTGCTTCACAAACGCTGCAAAGAGGTCTAGACAAAATATCTGACTGGCTCCAAAAGTGGCGAATAACAGTTAGCCCATCTAAGTCGGTACAAGTCACTTTCACGCTACGCAGAGGCGATTGTCCGCCAGTAAAGCTTAATGACAACTTGCTACCACATAAAGATTGTGTGAGATACCTAGGACTACATCTTGATCGCCGCCTAACGTGGAGGCAGCACATAAAAACCAAGCGAGATGAGCTCAACTTGCGCTACAAAAACCTACACTGGTTATTGGGACGGAACAGCAAATTATCAACTGATAACAAACTCCTTATATATAAAACCGTTCTAAAGCCTGTGTGGATGTACGGCATCCAGCTATGGGGGAGTTGTAGCAATTCTAATATATCCATCATCCAGCGCATGCAAAATGTGATTCTGAGATCCATATACAATGGGCCTTGGTTCATTACAAATTGTGAAATACACAACCAATTTCAAATGAACTCGGTGAAAGAGGAAATCTTGGCCATAAGTAAAACATACTTGGAAAGGCTGGAGAGGCATCCAAATGAACTGGCCACTGGTTTGACAACACGCACGTACCAGAAACGTCTCAAAAGAAAAGACATTCTGTCTGTACCCTCTTGAGTAGCATTTAATACATGCTAAACCTATGAGTAGTTGCTCTCGCTGGAAAGCACACTCGAAATGCCAGTTGTCACTTACCACATCTGCTTAAAGTACTCAAGACTGATTGCAGATACAAGAGACCAAGAAAAAAAAAAAAAAAATTGAATAAAATGGGATACATTTTATACGAGGAAAAATGAATGAGATTCCGTAAGTTTTAGCATTGAACTCTCAAAGTCTTTTAAATGGTTGTTTAATATATTTAATTACCAGTTTCAATTTAATTATTTTCACATCAACATTTGTCTAAAATCAAATAGGCTGTATAGGCTGTTTTCGTTGTAAAAAAAATATGCCCAGTTGCAAAAACGCGCCATTTTCAGTTTTATGTTTTGTGATAAATTGTTTTTTTTGTTAATTTGAGTTCAAGTACAAGTGATGAAATGGAATTAACTCCACCCGATATTTTATCCGAGGCGAAAATTGCGCAAGATGAAATTTTGCCCCCAAAATCGCGAGAAAGTTATATGGCGACTTACGATTATTTTATTTTATGGAAAAAAGAAATGTAATTCTTTGATTTGTTTTTACTATTTCCCACAACTGTATTGAAAAACGTCGTGTGATACACGGGTGTGTAGGTTATTGCAAACTCGTGTCATTAAAAACCCTCGCCTTCGGCTCGGGCTTGTTACTGACAGCTCGTTTGCAATAACCTACTTTCCACCCTTGTATCACAATGTACTATTAAATAGTTCCCTAAGAGATTCTCGGTCACTTAACTTATTAACTTATACATGGCTCTGACAGATCTCTTTTGCGATAAAAATATGGATTCAATGTCAGCCGCTCGACCCCACAGCAAAATACCGTATTACAAAATGCTGTGAAAGTAACTAAAAAAAACAAAAAGCGCGGTTTTTACATCCGTTAACTGTCTTATTTTTCTAACAGCATAAGCGGCTGAGCTTAGCCGACCCGCAAGAGATTTTTTGTGAGGACCCCATTGCAATTTGTCGTCTAGAGTGATTCCTAGGAAAACTGTTTGATTTATACAGTCCAGCTCTTCTCCATTCAATATGATCTCGCATTAGCTATTTCTAACATTCGGCAATGTGAATCTAATACAGGTTGTTTTTTCATTTAGTACCAACTTGTTTGCCGTGAACCAATTTTGGACCTGATGAATAGAGTTATTCACATCATCAAGATTTTGTGAAAGCCAATCAATTTTAAATATCAAAGATGTGTCATCAGCAAATAACACCATCTTCGGTTGATTTTGTAGTAATTGGGGCAAATCGATAATGTAAATTAAAAAGAGGAATGGACCCAATATCGAGCCTTGAGGTACACCCATTGTCATTTCAGACCCTATTGAGTTTACGAAGTTGACCTGAACTTTATCTTGTTTGGTTTTTAAATATGATCGAAGTAACTCAAGGGCTGTATATTTAATTCCATAGTGCTCGAGCTTCAACAATAGTGTCTCATGGTTAACGCAATCGAACTCCAAAATATTACTAATATTTAAGTATATCTATATATTTAGTTTGTTCTTTTGAGTATATATGGTATAATTTTCATGATTTTATTGTATTTATAGTTTATATATATATATATATATTTTTGTTTTGCATAAATCTGAGTCGTTTAATTGTCTATATTGCACCTACCACTAGTTGTCTCTGCATCACCCAAAGGTTGACTGGTAGAAAATGCCTAAGGCATTAAGTCCGCCTCTGTACGTTTGTGTGCATGAAGTATTAAATAAATAAATAAATAAATAAATAATAAATAACTCCTTCGAGAGGTCACAAAAGATTCCAATGGCGTATTGTGCTTCCTCCCAGGCGTTAAATATTTTATTTATTAGGGTGACACCGGCGTCATTTATGCAACGCCCTTTGGTGAAAACGTACTGTTGATCATTAAAGATGGAATGTTATGTATGTTGGCAATATCGCAGTCTCAGTACAAAATTTACGTTTACAACATACGGAACGTTTTTGCAGGCGCAGCCAAAAACTGCAGACATCGAACATCATCTGCTTGAAGCTGTCGGCACTGACTACTCCAAACATTACGTCTATCTTCTTCTTCTTCCTCCTTGCCTCATCCCATTATTTGGGGTCGGCTCTGTCCTGAGTTGTATGTCCTCTAAGTTGGGCTCGTTCCAAGTCGCGGGTTACTGTAGACCACCATGTGGCTTAAGGTCTTCCTCTTTTCTTTTTTGTATTCGGTAGTGCCAGGGCTTGCCAAACCACGTAGTTTTCAGGACGTCTCATTACGTGGCCATACCAACGAAGCCTACTTTCTGTTAGTTTGTCTGTGATGGCCGCAATTTTGTAACTGCCTCTGATGTGTTCATTTCGCAATTTATCAAGTCTTGTTACGCCCGCTGCCCATTTCAGCATCTTCGTCTCAGCCACATGCAGCTTCTGTTCATGCACCCTTTTTATGGCCCAGCATTCGGCACCGTACATCATTGCGGGTCTTATAGCTGTTTTGTAAATTTTGCTCTTAACTTGGATCGGCATTCTTGTGTCGCAGAGGACGCCTGAGAGAGCTCTCCATCTTTGCCAGGCAACGTTGACTCTGTGGGTAACATCGGTTTCAATATTACCATCACCCGCAGCATCGCTCCGAGATATTTGAACTGAGATACCTTTGGAAGTGGATCTCCCTCGATATAAATCGTGATTGTTATGGTGGTATCACCACCAAAGTTGCATTCCAGATGTTCGGTCTTGCTTCTGCTGATACGGAGTCCATTGCTTTCCAGGGCGTGCCTCCATTGCTCGAGAGACATTTGCAGTTGTTGCGCACTTTTGTCAATGAGCACGATGTCGTTTGCGTATAACATACACCATGGTAGGGAGGCCTGGATATCTTTGGTGAGATAGTCCATTACCAGATTGAAGAGTAGTGGGCTCAACGCAGAACCTTGATAAACGCCAACTTTAACTTCAAAGGCTTTGCTCACTCCAGCCAAACTTCTCACTTTTGTGCTACTCCTGTGGTACATGTCTTGGACTAGAGCCACGTAATATTCCGGTAGACCCTGCGCTCTCATCGCTTGCCATACCAGGTTTCGTGGCACCCGGTCAAACGCTTTCTCAAGGTCTATGAAAATAAGGTGTAAATTTTCACTGTTGGCCCTATGCTTTTCCATGATGATTCGGACTGTTTGGATGGCGTAAAACCGTATTGGTTCTCGGAAATGACAACGTGGTTCAAGAAGCGGTTGTTTAATATTCTTTCCCATATTTTGAGGGTATGAGAAGTGAGTTTTATAGCCCTATAATTCCCGCAGGCGCTGACGTCACCTTTGTTCTTACAAAAGGGCACTATGTAACTTTGACGCCATGATTCTGGGATAATATTGGAGTCCAAACATTCCGTCTATAGGCACTCTAAAATTTGCGGTCCTGGGATCGATTCCTATGTCTATTGGTGATACCAATTTGGTTTTTCTAATGAAAAACTTATCAGTGAGATTCTACAGCAAAGTTAGTCAAATATTTATAACGTTTATAAATTTGGTAAGTATAAAACAAATAATTTTCCTCATGTAGGTACGGCACCATCACCAAAAACGAATCGTTTACCTACATGATAATGCCGGATGAACATCCGCGAAGCATATCGAAATGTGATTCCTAACAATAACAGGATTATACCTACCAAAGTTCATAGTACGCAGGGTTATTTACTTTAGAAATACCTAGTAATAATGTCTTATTACTAGTTTAAGAAATTAAAAAATAAACTTACTGTACTTAGGTATTGACGTAACCAATAAATCAGTAGAATAGTCGTTTTTGTACATCGAAAATGTTTCCAAAAAAAATAGCCAGGTTGCTAAAGAATAACCAACAGAACCCATTTACAGCATTTTTGGAATGTTTTCCTGTTTGTCTGTTTATTTGTGCACGCATCACGTAAAATGTACGAAACCTATGTAGATAACTTTTATACATAAAAATGTGCATAACTTGAAGTATTACTTAGTTTTTGTTTCATCGCAATCGGTTCATTCTATCAATTTACGTATGAACACTTTAACTTCTGAATTTAAAGTGTTCAAGAAGACACGCAATTATATCACAACATACGCAATTCAGATACTCGGACTGTTGAACTCTGAAACTGCAGTATGTCACCGTGTTGCGGCTATATACAGTAATTTGTTCTAGTGCATTGTGACATTCTAGTATTAGCTTCGAGGTAATATACTTTTTCCGTAAGGATTGGAGAACTGAGGCGCTGTCGGAGAGTGTACGTATATAGGTATCCGTAACCCGCCTGGATTCTAACGTGAACCGCTTGTATGATGGCCACACACTACGCCTGATAGACGGTGTTGAACACTCCTAGCGAGCTGGATATATTTATATTGAGGTCGTATGAGAAGACTCCTACTCCGGTACCGTAGTCAGTCTCATCTCTTTCGGCCTGAGTAGTCACACTGCTCTTTTGTAAGTATTATGTTGTAATGCCTATGAAAGTGGTGTGTTTTTTAAGCATTGTCGCAGGTTGATGCCATCATTCCGCACCGCATCTTCCTTTATGCGTGTGCTTAACTTCCAAAATATAAATAAAAAGAAACCATACATTCCAGAATGGCACGGCAGCAGGGTGCGAATGTGAAGCTGTGTCAAAAATTATACTCCACCTTCTGTCCTGCCCTCTGTGCCCAAAACATACAGCCAAAGTGGCCGCTGCTACCGATAATAGTGGCAGTTGCAAAGTTATGAACCAACTAAAGGACATGGCTAAATAAAGTATGGACGACTGCCCTAGCAATGAATACACATTTTAACTAGTAATATGTAATTCTCAATAGATGAATATGAGTATTTCGTATGAAAAAAGTTACAGACACTTTTTATATCGTCACAATCCTGAAAATAAAATCGTAGAAACGCCTACATTAATAGGTATACAAACTTGTAAAATAATAAGATTTTGCTATTATACTTTATTAAGGCGTTCAGAGGAGCTCGTCGCTTAATAATAACAGACGCACAGGTCGATCTTCAAGGTTAAGCAACGCTAGCCGAGGTCATTCCGTGGTTCCATTGTGTACCATCTTTACATAGCGAGTTTCCTTCGTGTCTTGGAAAGCTAGTTAAGCCGTTGGTCCCGGCTGTCATTTGAAGATCTTTCATTTATTGCTACACCACAGTTTATGCATCTCATGATGAATCAATACGCAATTGAAACTTAAGACCATACTAGTTGGCTCTGTATTAATACAAAATACCCGGCGAAAGGTACTTCGTTCAAAGTGAGTTCCCATGACACCCCCAACATGTTTTTTTTTATTTGGTTCTAATCGAATCGAACTTTTTAGTGTCAGCGCTATTTAAGCGCCGTTGCTTTCCAGATTTTTTCAATAATTTCTAGAAATCAGATAATCTCTAAGGTTTTGAGATGTATTGCGAAAGGTACAAAAATAAATAATAATGAATACTGTTCGTTTCGCATTACGCAAATGTCTTTAAAAGTAGGTTTATTGACTACAATTCGTAGAACGGAATCTTATGTCCTTCTTGTCAAACAAAAACATGAAAAATCTTTTAATTATTTGATTAATTCACGAAAGTTCTAGAAGAATAATAAAACTGTTATAATTCATTAATGAATATTTGAGATGTATTGCGAAAGGTACAAAAATAAATAATAATGAATACTGTTCGTTTCGCATTACGCAAATGTCTTTAAAAGTAGGTTTATTGACTACAATTCGTAGAACGGAATCTTATGTCCTTCTTGTCAAACAAAAACATGAAAAATCTTTTAATTATTTGATTAATTCACGAAAGTTCTAGAAGAATAATAAAACTGTTATAATTCATTAATGAATATTTGAGATGTATTGCGATAGGTACAATATTAAATAATAATGAATACTGTTCGTTTGGACTTACGAAAATGTATTTAAAAGTAGGTTTATTGACTACAATTTTTCGTAGAACGGAATCTTATGTTCTTCTTGTCAAACAAAAACATGAAAAAACTTTTAATTATTTGATTAATTCACAAAAGTTCTAGAAGAATAATAAAATTGTAATAATTCATTAATGAATATTTGAATGTTACGAGCTAGTGAGAAATTTCTAGACGTGCTAAGGGCAGTTGTTTAGCCATGTCCTTTAAGATTACTGTCACAGAACAGATAAAAGAGGTCCTCTTTTATCTGTTCTGTGATTACTGTCATGCCAGCAACACAAGAAGAAGATAAAATGCCAACTCACCATATCTAGTATTAAACTTGAGGTCCTTTAGCAGAACTTTGTGTATGTACTGGGACCTCTGGAGCTTCCCTCCGTCGACGAACAGCGAGCTGGACCCCGAGGCCTCCGTGTCCATGATCCCCTCGCCGTACTGCACGCGCGACTCCTCCGTGTCGTTGAACGTCGACCATGTTATCACTATGTCGTTCACTTTCTCTGAAAAGTAGGAAAAAATCGGTATTATAAATAATGCAAAGGATAATCTATATTTCGGTACTAATTAGTCTGTTGTATTACTCTGCAAAGCAAGGCCTAACTTGTTTTTTCCAGATCTATGATCAGAATATCAAGCCAATCCCTTAGGTAGGAGTCTAACTTGACATCTTCTTCAAGGTCTACCGCGTCGCCATATCTATTTGAAGTCTGATTGTTATACAGCAAATGAAAGAAACAAATCAATGACTTTTAATTGTACTTATTGAACTTTTGTATATATGGGTGACACTTATGGCGGGAACACGGGCACGCGTTAGCACTCACCGTGAACCCGCCGCGGCTATCCGTCACAGGACCTTCCTATGGGGTGAACCCACCATCACCAGCGCACCAGAACACATTGCACGCCGTGACCACCCCAGAGACCAAACCAGCACATGAGCGCCAGACCACTTCGTGTATCGCACCCTTGGTCTCTGTGACGGGTCAGGTCAGTGGCCCCACCACCTACCACTTTTCGGCCGCAGGGGTTCAGCACCTCCCCTACGGCTCCATCACGTCCGCCATCAGACGATGGCGACCCAGGCCGCGGAAGGTAGGGAGAGCAGCGCACGGCGCACCGCAATACCGGCACTACTCGCCCGCCGCGGCCTCCAACCCTCAACCGCGATATCATATGGGTATCTATGACGCTCCAAACGACATCGCGGCCCGCCTCAGTTGCGGTGTAGGTCCTGTTACCAAGCGACACCGCAACCTACTTGTTGGGCACTACGCCGTCGGCTTAATCGGCAAACGCCCTGACGAGCGGCCTCTCCTCGGGTTCCTCTTCGTGGGTGACCAAGCCACGGCTACTGAGCCCCCCGCCTCGACAGTGCGGTAACCCACCGGGAGGCCTCTCCCTGACATGACACATAAACCAGTACCTATTGGCATCGGCAAGCAACATCTTTCATTTTATACCCTAACAAAATGCGAGACTTAAAATATTTTCATCACCTGACCAACCAAAGTATAGTTCTTAAGTGGAAAAAGGAGAATGTAGATTATATGTATGTATAGAAAAGTTTATAACAACCCATTGTTTGATGCTAACATTGTGTGTTTAATGTCATATTATATAACAAGATCTGTTGTTTACAAATACAGAATTAATTATTGCATGAATCATATGTGCAATTTTCCTCTTAACTTGGACATAGTAGGTACCTAACTCATTAGTTTTATTTTCCTATAGGCTTTTGCCTTCCTTTAATGTTTGTTACCCTATATTGTTTTGCGTTGGTCATATAAATGCACAGAAAACTAACAGTTAATGCTTTGGTAAATGTTATGCTCTTCATTTATTTTAGACTACTGGACGCCTCGCGGTCTTACCCGCGTATTTTCCCTTCCCGTGGGAATTCAGGGACATAAAATAGCCTATGTCACCCAGGGATAGTGTAGCTTCCCAACGGTGAAAGAATTTTTGAATTTGGTCCAGTTGTTTTTAAATTTATTTGTTACATACAAAAATACAAATCTTTCCTCTTTATAATATTAGTATAGAAATAGATCATGTTTACTTTTGGAAAGTTTCAGCAAGACAAACCATACCTCCATAGGATATTGTAAACTAAAAACAATATAGCGTAAAAACTAAATGTCTTCATAAAATAATCCAAATAATCAGTTATTAAATAACAAGTTATGAGCATAACAATTTATTATCACTAGTTGTTATCAATAAATTAATAATATTATTTAGTTCAGTTAGAATTGTTATTGACTGAAACATTAGGCATCACTATCAGGCCATAATAGGACATGTGTAGGTTATTGTTTACTGTTAGCCAGTTAATTTTAATAGAACTTATTTCATTGACATTGAGTTCAAATTAAGATTAACATATTGACAGGATTAGTAATGATACCTAGTTGACATTCTTACTACAAACGGGTGATACCAGTTTATGTTTATACAAGCTTTTATTTAACTTGCAATGTATGTATTTAAGTGTGTTCGGGTTAAATCTTGCAACTGAATTTTAAAGCAATTATCCTCCAGCGATTAAGATGAAATTTTGCATACACATTTAGTTTGGAAGACAATGCATGGTTAGCTAAGGGACGTCATTCTAAATACAATACGGCCCAAGATACCAGGCTATTATTTTTAGTGCACTGCCATGATATGGGTATCAAATGACCCTTTCATTTGATACTCATATTATTGCTGAGAATAGAAACAGCTTGTTTTAAAAAAGACTTTTAATTAATAATTATCATTTATTGTCACTAAATTCCGAAACAATAGCTATTATTTTATGTTTTGTTTGATTCTTTGTCATCTAAGTTAAGCCAGCCTCCAGAACTGGTATTACTTACATATCTTTACTAATCTACATACTAATATTATAAAGAGACAGTACAAATATTCTGAGTTTGAGGGTTCAATCGGAAACCTCTGCACCAAAGTGAATAAAATGATATCGAAATCTTTTTCTTCGCAATAAGTCATGGGTATTTTGATGGGATTTATTGTATTTGAAATGAGATGATCACAATATGTTGAGAATTTATAACCTTGCAAAATTAATAAATTACGGTGTCTGCAATAATCCGGCGATATGTATATGTAACAGCACTTGTTTGTTTAAGAAAATACACGTCGCAAGCATCCTGAACAATCGGGCAGAAATACTGTAGAATTGTAGAAATGCTTGTTTGAGCAAGGAACTTACCTCCAAAGGCAATGTGCATTTGTTCCGGTTGGCAATGAGTACACTCATACCTTGGCCCTGGGTTCCCCTGATAACCCCCATAGTTCCAAAAAAGTCTACCTGAACTTATCCCTATTAGTAAAGAGAATATTAGTAATTTCATATTCGTAAGTTTACAAATAGGAAACACTCAATATTTTCTCAGATTTATACTAAAGGTATATAAAAATAACACCAGTAAATTTTAACAAGCCGTGCTGCCTCACTGAACGACTGAACAGCCAATTAATTACTAATTGGCTTTGTTTGTGTTTTTTCAAAAAATTTAAACATCGCCTCGCTCGCAAATGTCATACGTCACTGACCACAGAGAAAAATAATATGTCACTGACATTCTAAAACTTAAACAATTGCTATCAATATTTATGAATCAAACCTTACACTGAAACGCTATATAAAAAACTGATTGTTGTCTCACATTTATGTAGTTTAAAATTCAATGTTGTATTAAAATGTGCGAAAATATTTGTTTTCTATAAGCCAATTGTGTAAAAAAGTAGTATTTGAAATGATCCTGAAGCTTAAAGTAAAAAATAATATTTAAAGATTTCGAACGCAACTACGCAACGCGTTCCGTTTTACGTAGATATTTTGTAGTTTAGAAATTACATGATGCATTCAATACTGGTATTGTGCTAAGTCAATTTTATAGCTCCAAATGAATCAGTTTATTTATTAGTCCAGCGCCATGATTGGCAAAGGATGTGTTTAGCATTAAGATATTTAGAGACTAATGTAGTAGGTACTGTGATGACTCTGCTTTAAAAGGCAAACTCCTTACATATATTAAGACTGGCAACCGTTATACAGTCTTGAAAGGTAATTTTGAATATCGATCATAAAATAAATGAAGATGTTTTTGTTTTGACTTTTTCCATGTATATAAAGACACCTCTGTGCTTTGAGGGAATCCTATAGAAGCCGCCCATGAGGCAGGCACGCTGCTGCTCATTACCTATATAAGTTAAAAGTAATTGATTTGCCTTTCATTACGTAGCGCCCTGGCTACGTCCCCGACATTTGGTGGAGGCACCGGGTATAAATCTAATTCTGATGTGATGAACACTGTGCTTTATTGTATCGATATTAACTAATGTTATCTTTAGTATGTTCTGATGTGCTGATGAGTTGTATGCTGCTGGGCGAAGAAGAGGCTGGCAACGTTGGCTACGCATCGAAGAAAATGTTTATTTGTTATGCGAATAGAGCATAGGCTAAAACCAGGGTATTAGTTTAACCCAGTGGGTTTATTAAGGTAATAAGGGCTTATTACACTACACGGTATTCAGGGCCCTAAACCTTAATTTAGGGTAGTGTAATAGCTGTTAGGGAGTTAGGGTTCTCATAATATCGACCTTATTGCTTCGGAATGATTTAGTGACCCGGTATTCAGGGCCCTGAATACCGTGTAGTGTAATAAGCCCTATAGTTATAACTGAAACCGACTTGACGATGTCGAGTTGACATCATTGGTCCAGTTAGTGGCTGTTGTTTAATTAATAAGTAAATGCATTTATTATGATAAGCCCTGGTGCAAGTTCTATGAATAGGATTAGAAATTCGTTGCGATCCAGCCTTTCCTTCTCTGGCCTGATAAATATGCACGAGATCGAAAAATTGTATCATATCTGAATTTTTGAAATTTAAGCCCCATCCGGGTCGATGTGAGTTGACGCATCATTCGTGTTTGTGTCGGGAGGACGCCTTGATACTTTTACGGTGGTTTTGTTCAAGGAGGTTCAAGCAAGACGGCGTTAACTTGTCAGTGCAATTATATGCACATAAATTGAATGAAAGTACATATACAGTAATTCGTTTGTCATGACTTAAGCCTACCCCTTTTAAGGGCCGTACCTCAATTGAAAATTGATTCCACCGTTAGGTAAATGTTCGGGTTAGGATAAGGTAGGATTGATGTTACCTTTCAAAACTTAGAATAGTAGCACCTCATATGATTCTGCGCGACTATTCGTAGGGGCGTAGCTCATGTGAGGACTCTGCTTTAAAAGGCAAACTCCTTACATATATTAAGACTGGCAACCGTTATACAGTCTTGAAAGGTAATTGAATATCGATCATAAAATAAATGAAGATGTTTTTGTTCTGACTTTTTCCATGTATATACAGACACCTCTGTGCTTTGAGGGAATCCGATAGAAGCCGCCCATGAGGCAGGCACGCTGCTGCTCAATATTTATATATTGAGCAGCAGCGTGCCTGCTACTTACGTTACGTTACTTTTAACTTATGTTAAAAGTAATTGATTTGCCTTTCATTACGTAGCGCCCTGGCTACGTCCCCGACAGTACCGACCTACCGACTCTTTACAGGCTAACATTAGGTAAACGATTTCAGTTGCAGTCTGCAGAACTTTGGAATTATTTATCCTGCTGAATGCAGAGGGCAATCAGGGCAAGTGACTTATTAAAAATCGCCCGTAGGTTCCTCCAAGTTTTGAGGTCAAACTGCGGTTGCCTTGCGAGATATTAATCATCCTTTGCACTAAGAAAACTCTTTGATCTTCGCAAATACGACCTCTTGTGGCCGAGATTAGTTATTAGTTTATTATTATATGACGAGTTGGTAACCCTTTCGGTATGGGCACGCCCGGCGCAATATTTAAACCTTGTTTCTACTTTTTAGGTTTCCATACCCGAAGGGTGTATTGTTGTCACTCACGTGTCTGTCTGTCCGTCGTTTGTCACACAATTTTTTTCCGAAGATTTTTTTAACTTCCCATTGATCTACGAACTTGTAATTTGGTGATAATGTTTATTATACGTATTGATAAATCAGATTTTTTCTTTGATACGGAACCATTGAGGTAATAATGTACTTAGTACATATTATCTCAATATACGGAACCCTAAATGCGCTAAGTCTGACACGTACTTGGCCGGTTTTTTTACTATTCCTCTCTGTTATTTTGTGATCGTTGCTGTTGTGTTGTTTCTGTGTCGAACCGCCCAACTGTCCATATTACCGAATCGGATAAAAACAATGGTAATTTCTATTATGTCTGACACTTGAATATTTATGTAAATGTTTTCTATTCTATTCTATCGATGACTCCAAATTCAAAGATCTTTCAGAGAGCATGTGTAATCGCACAGAAAGCGCTACAAGAGGTGAAGCATTGTTTAGCATGTATCTATGCAATCGCATTATAGATCACTGGAGTGCGCCCAACCGACTAAATAGTAAGTTGTGCATACAGACAGCGGCCCACCTGGCTTCGTAGTAGGATCAGAGATTTTCAGGTAGGCCATGACCACGAAACACACAAGTGCTCTGTGGCCATGAAAGTTGACGGCCTGCAGGGCCTGCGGCCTGCTTACTACTCAGATGATAATAAAATAAAAGTACGAAGATATTGTTTTAAACAATTTATTTCTAAAATTGGTTTTATCAGGTAATATATCTTTACTAATTAAATCTAGATAAGGCTAAAATTACAAGATGGTTTGAGCAAAAATAAAAATAGGTAACTACCTAGGTACCTATCTACTTATTTAATATCGTACGGTTTGTGTTGATTCTTGATGAGCCACAGAGAGTCGATAACTTCACCTTTCTGTTCAACGTTAACCTGAAAACAGAAATAATTATTATTATTATGTTAATAAGGACTATTAGATGATAGAAAATTATACGATTAAATCTTTTTTACTAAAACAATAAAAAAATGATTCAACCGACTTCCAAAAAACACTATAAAGTGAAAAATAACTTCAATTTCTTCTTTTTATAACAACGACTTCCGAAATTGAAGTTATTTTACACTTAAAGTATTTAATATTTAAATAAATAATTATTATAATTCGGTTTATTTTTTAGTAAAAAAAAATATTTTCCCTTTTTAGTTTACTGCATAATGGGCAAGTTGTATAGTAAGGTACCTATAATACCCAAAGTGATGCCAGGATAGATTACCCGAATAACATGAAACTTGAATCTAGCCGGTGGAATGACAGAGTATCAGGGTAAACTGCATATAAACATCTGCTTACCCCTTTCGAGCGTATCGGCGTGATGTTATGTTATGAAATAGTGTAAACAATAAACAGACGTGTGATTGCAGCATTCCCGAGAGATTGGTCTTCATTTATTGAAGAGTTTTGTTGTATATATCCGAAGCTCTTCACCAAATTTAAATGGGAACAATTCGGGAACATACTCTTTCAAACAACAAAAATAATGGTCAAAATCGGCCCACAATTGACGGAGATATCGGTGAACATACAAAAAAATAACAAACAGAGTAGAACATAGGATCTCCTCCGTTTTGGAGAGTCGGTTAAAAAAGCCGGACAAAACGAGAGCACGTTTGCACTTATAAAATTTCGGGTATCGCCACCATTTGTCTGGAAGTTCTAAGGTAGTCCTTTCAGTAATAAAAAAAGCTTTAAATGGGCCAAGACAGACATCCCACAATGTTAGACTGCAATAGACGACTAAAGCGATCCACAGTAGTTCCATGTTTTATCTAAAACCTGCCAGTGCTCCTGTTAAGAATATGATACACACGCTGAGGTGCTCCAAGTACCCATACATGGTCCATACACCTGCTGTTTAAAGGACCTAATGAATACCACTCACTGGGCCACCTGGGCCCAAAAGAAAGAGTTTTCCATGGTCTCGAAAAGAAGAAACTGTACTGAAAAAAATTGTTTTTGTTACCACTCTTTTTCTTTTTTCGACACCGACTTCGGAAAAGAAAGTTATTTTTCACTTTGTAGTGTTATGCTTTGGATATTCGGTATTTTTTTGCGATTTTTTTTTTATTTTTCTCTTTTTTGTTTTGGTAGGTACCTCAAATTACCATGAAAATCATTTATTAACAAAATACATCTCACGACGATTCCAATAAGCCCAAACACGATTAGGAATATTGAAAAAAAACGTTTCCGACGACATGAGAACCTCTTCTTTTTATCGTCGGTTGAGAAGTCGGTTAAAAACGAAATGACTAGTTATTGCAAATAATTAGTATTATGTATCTTGATTTTAATTTGGAAAAAGTCAAGGTTTTTTACCTTGACTTGAACACTAAACAATGGAAAATATTAGAGCTAGATTTTTTGTTTGCGATCTCTGCTCTAATTATAGAAAATACTTGATTATTTTACGTACTTGTTCCATATAGACGTGTGTGTTGTTGTGCGCTACGAGCCTGGTGTACCCGTAGTCACTGCTCCTGAATGCAGACCATGCTTCAGGATCACCTGAAAACAGAAAATGCCCATGTTTTGTGTTTGTACCTTTTCGCCTTCATTCGCTCCTTTTTTTCTTAAATTTTTTTTTCATTATTTGATTCGGAAATTAGACCAATTTAATATCGGCATTATTCTACCCTTTTTTATTGAGACACATAAACAATGTGATCCATATCTTTTAACTTAATTTTATTATTGCTAGCAAAAGCAACCCTTTGTCTGACGTACTGTTACATTCATATTTAAAATTCTTAGTTCTTGAGTTGACGACTTTTTTCCATTCCGTGAGAACTGTAAACTTTTTTTCAGCTAACTGTCCTCGCACAAATAATTACGTTTAAAGTGCGAGTGTCCCTCTTTGCACCCAGCAGATCCAGTTATGATGTGCACTGGAGCCCTGGAATATCATGAACCAATTTTACACGAGTTTACGAGGGTCAAGCCTTTTTTCACCAACACTAGGGGCACTGAAATAAATACTATTTATTTATTTATTAGGTTAACCAACAATTGTTTACACATTTAAAAATACATTGCAATTGACAGAAATACATTTGCAAGTGTAACAATCACTTATAGGCTAACACCGCATGTACAGTAACGGATTAAATATATAAAATAATTTATTTTTTCAACATTTAGGTTAGTTTTGTTCTTAAGATTAGGTTAGTTCTAGTATAACATTCGAATTCTCTAAAAACATATCTACATGAAAAATGCAATCATAAATTCAAATTCCACGAATAATAAAAGTGCCAATAAATTTAATTATAAAAAAAAGAATAAACATTAATTAAAATCATCACATTTAAATTTAAATTTTATTTATAATTAATTAATTCTAGCAGGTACATATTGGTTAATTAATTAATATGTTTGGTATAATAAATTAAATGAAATTAAACTTAAATGAAATTAAACTTAAATTTAACATTGTGCTGGATGAATCAAGTTTTTGTGAGTGAATCATTTACAATTACTTTAATAATTTTATTAATACTGTCCTGGTTTATATCCTTAAATCACTGCATCTTACTATTGCATCTTCAAGTTTCAACAAATTCATGCGTTTAAAATCCAACAACGCGCTTTCGATTTAGGGACGACCGTGAGGCCGTCGAATGATAACGGCATTGATTTCACATAAGACCGAATTTTGAAAAAAGACTTTAGCACCATCATCATCCGCAGCCTGATTTCTCTTTTCTTGTACAAACCCCACGCTCCTATGTCGCCCATTTCTAATACTCGCGATGGCAACAAAGTCGTCTGCCCATTTAGGAACATAACTATAGCTAGCATAGTTTAAAAAAAAAAAAAAAAAAAAGTTTGCCTCACAAATGGTCAAATAAGTTGGATTATAATTTATTTGAACATTTGTAAGACCAACAATTGGTAACGCGTTTTACCGAAATTTTAAACCATTGGTTAGCATATTTAACCATAGATTAACTACGGATCAAAAATGGCCTGCTTGTGCCAGCCCCCCGGGTTTATCAAGATCTAACTCTGAGGCGATGATAGCTCAGTGGTAGTGACGTCGGATACCGAGACAAAGGTCGCGGGTTCGAATCCTACAATGAGCTTGAGCTTTCGGTGATGGAAAACATCGTGAGGAAACCATAGCACGGTGGTAGGGTACTTTGTAGTACCCGCCTGGCTGGCAACCACCCTCAAGTTGAAAATCTGTCGCCAAGCACCTTCCGGTGTGTTCCGACAGCAGCACTTGAGAGCCAGTTCCCTTCTAGGCTTTGTGTGCTTACCACCATCGGCCACATCATCACTGACCACGGTGAGATTGTGGTCAAACACAGGCCTATAAATAGTAAAAAAAAAAAAAAAAAAAAAAAAAAAAAACTATAGCTATCTATTTATTTCGTGTGAGGTTGTGGCCACTTCTGGTGTTAGAGTTAACACAGCCGCCTCTGAGAACCCCACAGGCCTCTGACTTGGCTATTTCAGACTTACATTAACTATATAAGTCCAGGTTTCCTCACGATGTTTTCCTTCACCGTTGCCTGTGGTGTCCAAGATAAACTTAAGAAGTACATATGAATTTGAAAAAGTCACATTGGTACTTGCCCGGCTTTGAAATCACGACCTCAAGCCCGAGCCATCACAACTATGGGTAATAATGATATGCTTTATCAAGCGTGAATGGGGTGTACTGCAGACTTACCCAGGGTTGACGTAGGGATTTTCGGTAGACCCGTTGTACACCTTGTTGTCGTACAGAGGGAAAGTCCTCTCGTACAGATGGTCATGTGCCCAGATCACCAGGTCTACGCCATACTCCTTCAGTAACGGCTCGATAGCTATAACATATGAGTATTTATATATCGCGCTTGACGAAAAACCCGCCTGAAAGAATTATTTCCCTGGATAAAAACCATAGGTCTCAAAGCATGTGCATAACTCCAGCTTCCTCATAAGTGGTAGGATAATTCTATCTATGCCAATATTTAAGGCATAATAGCAGCAATCAAAGTTCAGAGTCTTAATTTAGCTGCCACAAAAACTTCGTTAATATGAGTCGTTTAGTATGTGTTAGCTGGATTGTCGTCACCCCAGCTTCCTCAATCAATACAGGCAAACCAGTGAGGTCAGGTCGAATGTCGGAGTCAAGCCTATCACAGTGAACGTTCCATGAGTCAGAAACGTTCCAGTACCACAAAACATAAGACGACAGCGCTTTATAACGCTAAAATATAACCTGACCAAGTAAAATTGCTTGTTAGTTTCGTATTAAACGTATGTTACTTTGAGTTGATTGAATTTGGGATTATTTGTTGTTGATTGTGGATGTTTCCTGGGTAGAAAAATTATATTTCGTCAGTGAGATTAGGAAATAATATTGGACACGTTTTTGTAATATCAAAGTTAAAGCGCATCAAAGTGCAGGAGTGGGGCTTGTGACGTCACTAAGGCAGCATAAAGTGTACTAGCGGCGTGACGTCACACGATATTTCAACGCGTTATATTGTCGTCACTTTACATTTACGTGTCAAAAAAAAATACGTGTCCATTATTCATCTACCTGACGGACAAAAAACTAATTTTCAGTAAACTACCCTATTGTTGAATTGTCGCTAAGTTACTTAGTAGAAGTTCTGAATTTACAAAATTTATAACTTCTCGGTGACGGCGACTTTTAAGGCTTCACACAAATTGCGTCACAACTCCTGGTCCTGTTGCATCCGGCTAGCCTGGAAGCTGATCCCGACATAGTTGGAAAAAGCTAGACAGACTGATAGAATATATTCCCTTGGAATAATTTTCACGTGAACGAAGCCGCTGGTAGAAGGCAGTTTGAAATACAATTTGAATTATTTAAACGACTTGATTCTCCCATATCAACAACTATTGTAATCCAACTCACCCCACATTCCATTCAGCCCGATTCGGGTGAATTCTCGTTTGCAATCGACATCAAGGAGATCGCTGCAGTACATGGGTCTGTGACCGAAAATTACGATCCACGGTCTCTTCGATCTGAAAGAAGACTTGCTGAGTAACTAGGCTACACTTTGGCATCATACACATATTGCTGAAGCTTCAAATTACTGTAGGATTTGTAACCCAGAAACTTGGCCAAATATTTGAAGTTCTTCTATTCTCAACAGCTCCAACAAACCGTTACCGAGAGTCTGAATAAAGGTTTGTAACGTTCCCCCTATCGGGTCACAGATCCACTATAAGAAAGAAAGAGGGCTTCTTTCCACCACACGGGCTCAGTGCGGATTGATGGATGGTTCTAAGATATACCCATTAGCTTAACCGTTTTTAGACTTCACCGTTTTGTGTACTTTCTTATCCTTTACTTCACCCTTTTTATTATGATTATGATCTTAAACCATCATAAACTTAACTTTTGAAGTTAATCTTGAACAAAATTTTGTGACGAGCATCAAATTTATTCAGAACAAATATAATATTGCCTGACCTGTTCTCCGGAAGGTTGGCCTTCTCCAAATCTTCTATAAGCCAGTCGTACTGGTTGCTGATGAGCTTGATGCCGTAATTGACGTAGTAGTAGACCTCGGTGGAGATGGACACGAAGTGCACGGGCCCGAGGTCGAAGCTGTAGAACAGGCTTGCGTCGGGGCCCGGCATCGAGAAACGATTCGCGTAGTTGCTGAAGTTACTGCGAATTCACATGGAGATTTGATTGCAAGATTGTCCTATAAACATTAAAGTAAAGGCTTTTTAAGTAGCATTGACATATTTCTAAAACCATTTTTTTCCCCGTTTTTAATGACCCTTGGTGTCAGAGCTTGTCTCTCCCATTCTCTTGTCAGCCCTCACATAGCTTTTTACTGTTCATTCATGCTACACTATGAATCTATAATTTCGTTCGCATCTTTCTCTATCCATCAACATAATATTCATTCACACTCTTAATCACAGAGGTATGTGATGCTAATAAACAGTTGCGAAGACATTCCCTCAAGCTATGAAGGATTTCGGCAAGTAAGAACCTATTGGACCAATTCCTGCCTAACCGAGCCGTAACAGCATGGAATAGGCTACCGGAAAGTGTTGTAACAGACCCCAAACTGAACTGTTTCAAGAACAATTAGACAGAGCAAATATCCCCAAACTATTTGAAACACACGAATCAGCTAACTAGCTGCTTTTCACACATGCTAAGTTTAAATACGTACTATTTCTCCTCATGGTTCCCGGGACACGTCATGTAGGGTACTATGGTAGCTAACGGTTCGATCTGTCGCATGAACTCGTCGCCAACCAGTGCATTATTGGAATCCATGTCGTATGCAAAGTCACCCACATGCAGGATCACGTCGAAGTGACCGCGTTGGGCTTCCTCTTGCAGATACGATAGAGACTGGAAGAAAAAGCGTTTAAGATTACCTAAATTTAGAATTAGACCATGGCAGTCGACGGCTAAGTATTCAGATTTTTAATCTGATAGGTTCCATCCAAATTGGAAGGTGGCCGCGCGGTCTCGCGAACTATGGAAGAAGTGGGTAAGAGCAGACAAATAAAAAAACATATTGTTTTGGCAGCTATATAGGATAAAATATTAGGTTTTATACGAAGTATACCCGTAATACGAGAGAAGGGCCATAAGTTCGCGAAATATTTGCCTTAATATACATACATTTAAAGGAAAATATTCTCGAACTTTTTTTCGAATTGAACAAACATTATGGCTCTGAACGAAAGTGTTGTAATTGTAACGTACCTGTGCGTTCCCGCTGCCCATGTCTCCATAGATGGCGGCTCTTACTGGCCAGGCCTCACCCTCGGGAACTGTGCGGAACCAGAACTCTTCGGACCAGCCGTATACAGAGCCCACGTGGTACACTGCCAACATCAGTTCAGTATCATCATTAACCGGTTGAATGCCGTAATTAACGAAATAATTAAAAGCAATTGTGTCTCGCGTGGATCCACGTTTCAGGCAATCAAGGGGTTAATAAGTAGAATACCTACGAGGTTATTTTTTTACTTTTTAGAGATTTGTATAGTGGATGTTATTTTATTTTTTTATTTACTTTCTACATCATGATGTAGGTAGTGGACGAGCTGCGGCGGATTCCAGCTTGTTCTGGGGGTTGGTGGAGGCCAAGTTGGTCGGGTATACGGTTTTCAAGGTCTTTGATGAAAGCTTTTTACAAGTGTGAGACAAGGCTTATATAGGACGGCAATTGCTTATATCGGCTTCTCCCTTTTAACGTATTAAAATAATATTGGAATAACAGAAGTTACTAGGAAATATGGCTGTTTTTTAAATTGAGTTAAAAAGATTTGTAATGTGTGCTAATAAAAATTGCTCCCCAACTCGCAGAGCGTCTGTTGTAATGGATGTTCTCTTGGACTTTTATAGTAGTTCATGCTACTGAGAGCCCTATGAACTTCAACGCCAGTTATCATTGGGACATCGTCAGACTTCATCTGCAAGCTGGAAAGTTGTGTCGTCATCTAAGTACATTCTGAGTATAAAGATTTGTAGAATTGAGTATAAATTTGGCTTAATTTTCATCCTGTCTCACACCATTATCATCCTTCAAGTGTGTTAAGTATAGAACATCTTCCCGCATCCATCCCACGCATGGCTGACCTCAAGGAGCGGTTATTCGTTAAAGCGGAGTAAGCGAGTTCAGTGTTACGGATGCTCCGCTTTACTTATCGATCTAGCTCTCTGTACTCGGAGGACTGATAATAATATGATAGATGTGTCCTCTATAAGATGAACTGTGTCTGGTAAAATTTTTACGTTTGTTCTTAAGACATTTTATATTCTGACTAGCTTTTGTAATGACATGTTTGATGTTATTATAATTTTAATTAGTCGTTGAAACATGCTGATCTTATAAAACGAGATACACATATTTAAAACGATAGTAGCACAAAAGATCAAGTTCTAAAAATACCACATGCTGTTATCACGGCTTCATGGTCACTATGGCTTAGTTCTAAACCGCGCTACTAGATGGCGCTGTACCGATGACGCGTATTTCTACATCGCGGTGTTAAGATTCGCCGCGGTAGAACGACCCTCCGCGACTTTCGGATATTCGGCAAGACCTTACTTCATAGGATCATTTCTATAGTAAGCACTTCTCGAGACTTTCACACTATGTGAGTCCTCACAAGTCACGTTGATGAGACGTGGCGCGGTGCCCTGAGCGTGAGGCGGGCGGTGGAAGACCTTCCATCAGTCCTCGATGATCGTTCACTCCCCTTTACTGGGGAGCGTGGGGTACTGTCGCTGTCTGAGTGGCTTGTTTTTGAACCTTATAATTACTAGAATGAAAAGCTTGGCATCATAAAGCTAAATATAAAATATGTCAATTTAATTGTGTTCTACTTTTCAAATTAACTTCAGGTTGTTAGTAAGATCAAATTATCCAATTGAAAACACCGAAAGCACTGCTCGACTCCGGGTATTAATTAGCAGTACAAGTACAATCAACATTCGTGCTTGCGATTACGAGACCAAAACATAAATAAATGTAAAATTTAAAATAAACCTGACACAAATCCTCTAAAAACTAAAAAATAAGCTTCGTACTCGCGTCGGGGGACCGTTAAAGTTAACTGTTAAAAGGACATAATTTATTATTTGTTTTTTTTTAAACCCCCAATGGAAAAAGCCCTCTTTTTATAAGTTTGACGTGTGTGTTTGTGTATCTGTCTGTGGCATCACAGCTCCTAAACGGATGAACCGATTTAGATTTTGTTTGAAAGATGACTTTATCGAGTGTTCTTAGCTATGTTTGATGAAAAACGGTTCACCTGTTCAAAAGTTATGGGCGTTTTACTGTTTGAATCGGGATTTAGGAGCTATGATGCCATAGACAGATACACAATACGTCAAACTTATATCACCCCTCTTCTTCCGTCGGGAAAGACAACTAGCGTAATTTTTCCTGAATGTCCGACTCCATGAAAATCAAATGGTTTGAGCTTGAGTCCTGTGTTCATCCATTTGCTGAACCGAAACAATAAATTATGCTCATGATTATGAGCCTCGGTTGGATATTATGTATATTATATTAACCTCTACTATAGTAAGTATGTCAATTCATACACTGGCTGATAACAATCCTACGTTAACTCCACAAATAATAAGCAAAAGTTCTTAAAAATATCTTGGACAGGGCAGAGATTTAACCCAAAGACAACATAGCCGCTTACCGTAACTGGTATTAAACTTGAGATCCCTCAACGTAACAGTATGTATGTACTGGCTTCGCTTCTTTCGCCCTCCGTCCACGAAGAGTTTGCTGGAGCCGCTGGTCTGCTGGTCCATGACCTCCTCGCCGTACTCCACAATGGAAACCATGGTGTCGTCGAACGTCGACCATGTTATCACTATGTCGTTCACCTTCTCTGGAAGTTTGGGAGAAGGTCATTGAGCGTGTTTTTTAGTAAGTAAAGAGATGGCGTCAAAATCGGATGTTATGTTAATTAAATCCACTGGCACAATACAATGCACAGCGTAAATAACTGGTTGTTAAAGCTAAACTTTTTTTTACAAAGGTTCCTTATATATATAACGAAGATAAGCATTAGTGCTAGACAGGTTCAGAAAAAGATAAAAGTTTATCATTATAACACAATGGGCGGCACGGCTTGTTAGAAATAAACGAATGGTTCTCAAAGGGCTCATTCTATACTTAATTGGAGTTGTAAAATCAAACAAAGGAATCAAGTTGCTGTAGGTGATCTTGTGAGTAATACGCAAGCTAAAATTAGTGTTTGGTAATAACAAAAAATGCGATCAATTAATGAGCTGAATCCATAGCAGTTTACTGCCGGACGCAGATCTAGACTTCATATATTGGGTACTTGCAATTGAAATAAGATAATTGATTGACTGGCAGAGGTCACAGCTTTAACAAATAAGGTCAAACGGTCCCTCACTTACCTCCAAACGCGATATGCACTTGCTGAGGCTGGCAGTCGCCACAGTCGTGCTGAGGACCCACTTTAGAAAAATCTCTAGCACTACTTATGCCTAAAAGAAGTGAGATTATAAACAAATTCATTGTTCTATAAACCAATTATGTTTTTTATATTTTTACAAGACGTCTGGCGTCTGTGCCTAGTTATTAATTACTGGTCAATGGTCGACCGACTCGACGTCGAACTGAATATTTTGTTTAAACATACAGTAAACACATTAATAGTTACATATCATTGTAGATAACTGACAACTGTCGTTCTAACTGACACTATTTATTGTTATTCCAAGCCTTTGATAAATAATTTTCAAGCTTCCTCCATTGTTTATATTTATTGTTAATTGTTGATAAGAGGATGTTGTTAATATTTTAGTGGTTATTTTAATTTCATTAATCAGTTTTATTTGAATTGTATGTGAGGCGGCCGCGAAGTAAACCCAATTACATATTAAAAAAAATGCTTGACTTAACTAATTGTATTCAAATTAGTTCAACCAATTTTACAAATAAACGAATTGATAAAATCTAGAAAGGCCACAAGTAATAAGTTTTTGCTTTTTCACTTTTATAATAGCAGAATTCTCTTATTCTTACGTTCGAATGCCCCGCAATGCATCCAGCCGATACCTGTAATGGTATTTGCCTTAAAATTGCCTTGATTGATAGAGCGAGATGGCTAATTGGCAGCTCCATGTAAATGATAAGGACAAAAGATTATTTTTTGTCTTTGTCACCGTGGCCGGTTTCTGTCGTTTGTCAAACTCTAATACAATGGCAGGTTTGACAAACAAACTCGGTTTTGTTTGATTTTCTATGATTTCGTGGTATTATGTGTTAATTGAGACAAGGAATTTGGGTTATTTATAGATAATAAATATCAGTGCGATGGTGGGTTGTAGTGTTCTTGTTCTTGTTGTAACACCAGAACTAACTATTGCTGTCTCATGTGCGGCCACGCCAGTGCTTAATCTATACCTACTTTATCTAAGCACTGGAGCGTTTGGAGTCCTAAGGCAAACGTCCGTGCATGGTCTCTGGCAAAAGTATTACATACATACATAAACTCACGCCTTTTTCCCATGGGGGTAGGCAGAAACTACAGAACGTCACCTGCTACGATCCTTGCATACTTCTTTTGCTACACTCACATTCATACATCTAGTCATACACACACGCCGGTTATGAGTACTGCGCACCTGGCCTTTCAGAAGAACATCAAATACAAGGTCTATGTATGTCTTTCTAGGGCGACCGCTCCCGGCGTTTCCTTGTAAATAACTTTCGTTAGTCGCCTTTCATTCATCCTCTCAACATGGCCAAACCATCTTAACATACTCTTTTCAATTTTAATCACTCATCATCATCTGCCTAGCCTTTTTCCCAATTATTGTTGGGGTCGGCTTCCCGGATTCAGCTGAGTACACGTGTTTTACATGGAGCGACTGCCTATCAGACCTCCACAACCCAGTAACTGGGTAACACGATACCCCTTGGCAAGACTGATGTCAGATCTCAGGCTTCTGGCTACCCGTAACGACTGTCAAAGATCTTCAAATGACAGCCGGGACCAACGGCTTAACGTGCTCGAGTGTTCCGAGGCACGGAGGAAACTCGGTATGTTGAAATGGTCACCCATCAATCATTGAATTTTAGTCACTACGTCTTCTTTTAAACCACAACGTTCTCTTAGTACCTCATTCCTCAATCTATCATTTAAAGTTACACCACACATACTTCGCAAGGAACGCATTTCTACTGCATTAATCCTACTTTCATGTCTTTTTTTGCCATACCCAACCTGCACTTCCATACATAAGTGTACCCAAGTAGCACAAAACTGCATTATAGGATGTCACAAAGGGTAAAATCGGTAACTTTAGCATTTATGAAGACTTATTACAGTACACTCGAACTGCAATAGCTGAAAATTACGGATTTATTTTATGCGTCACGGAGACAACACTGTAATGCTGCAAGCGTTAATATAGGTATGCAGTTCAGTATTAGTACTGTAAGCTGCAATTAAGCATTTTTATGGACTTTAACTCAGCAATATGCCTAAATAGACAATATTATTTTTTATAATATGTCATCAACTTATTTTATACTATAACTTTCAAGTAAACAGTGATATTTTGAGAGCGCGTGAAAATTTTCACCTATATTCATATACTATTTGACAATAAACTCTCTTTCCCCTTCGAATTTCACGCACAGGAGGAAAAAGCAAAGTTTTTGTTACGGAAAACAACATTTGTCTATTTCACCACAAAATGTTTAACAGAAACAACATATCATAATAATAAGGAGTAGGGTGAAAACTATTCACAATTTTGCCACTTGTGAATTTTCAATTCCAAAGAAGCATTATAAATATTCTGGTGAGTACCTTGTGCTGAAAAATAGGTAACCATAACTCTATTAATCGGCCATTGAGCTATATAAAAGGTAACAAATACTCTAATAATCAGTCAATATTCAGCTCTTGGGATGACTGTTACCTTTAATAATGCTCAAATAATGCTGATATAATGCAAATAGTTACAGTTATTCAGCTAACAGCTGTTTAATTTGTGCCCAAACCAGAGTTATATCAGCTGAAACAGCGCCTTTAATGCTCTTATTCAGAAGGCTTGTTCAGCTTAGGATTCTATTGTGGACAGTGATTCAGCTACTATACAGCACTTTTGTGTTACTTGGGTAGGCACCAGCACGCTGTTGTGAACGGCGAGTCAAGTATTATTCATTGAGAATATAAATGGGGGCCATTTGTATTGGCATTGACAATATTTATGACTAACAAGCTGGCAGTTCAATTTTTAATACCATAAGAAGTGTGAATGTAAAAACAAATTGATCACTCCAACGAGTAGAGCATTTTCTGGTCAGGAACAGGAAGACATTGAAAAACAAAATTTTCTAACAACTGTTTATTCAGTCATATATTCATAATGCAAAAAATACACTTATTTCCCTAATCACAATATAACTAAATGGCGTAAAAAATATACTAAAAATACACTTGGCAAAATTAGTGGGACTTCGAGAACGGTTTTCTTTGAGTCTTTTTAAAAGCATCTACATTTGAACTTTTAAATAAACTATCAAAAGTTGGAAGAGAAAGACAGCCCAATATTTCAGTCATCACTATAAATAATAATTGGTTCATAAAACACTTCAGGACGCAAGGACCAATACTTCCACCCATCTACTACTATAGAATAATTAGAGTTATCGGAGCCAACTAGCTTAATTCGCCATTTATTTAACACCCCTTTTTCGAGCGTTCAACAAGCGGACTGAATAATACTCAGCCATCCAATCAAACAACTAGGTTAGTTAGACGACCGAAAACTTGTTAAATATGACCAACAAGAAGGTAGATTTGTATTGTTTTTAATCCCCGACAAAAAGAAAACACGGAAAAAGAGGGGTTTATAACTTATAAGTTTCAAGTGTGTAGCTATGTGTTTGTGTATATATCTTGTGTGGTAGTAGTGGTAGTGGTAGTGGTAGGGACTCCCTTTTCCGCACTTAGACTCCCTTTTGGTCCGTTGTGCGTGGGGGCTGTACTGGCTAACGTAGCCAGCCTAGCTCCGTCCAAAAGCACAGAAGCTTCCTGGGAGCTTCACAGGCTTCACGGAGCGACCTCACTGTTCCGAGGATTTTTTCGCGTTGAGATGCCACGGCCTCGCATTCCAGGACTACGTGGGCGGCTGTTTCTTCGGCGTTAAAACAGCCCCTGCAAAGTGGACTGTCCGTAGCGCCTAAGTTGAATAAATGTTTGTTAAGAAGGGTGTGGCCCGTTATTGTCCCTATAATTATTTTAAGGTTATTTCTACTCAGGCTGAGAAGTTTTTTAGTAAGACGCGGGTGTACGTTTGGCAAAGCCATTTTCGACTGTCTACAGTCTGTTGTCCGTGCCCATCTGTTATTTTGTAGTTCTGTTGATCTTTGACGAATCCACGCCCGAAATTGCGAGAAGGGCAAGGGGATAAGTGGGTACGGGTATCTTGTGTGGTATCATAGCTCCTAAACAAATGAACCGATTTTGATTTAGTTTTTGTTTGAAAGGTGATATTATCGAGAGTGTTCTTAGTTATGTTTGAAGAAAATCGGTTCAGCCGTTCAAAAGTTATGGGCGTTTTATTGCTTGAATCTGGTTATTTTCGCAAGATGACTTGTCATAATTACGTGTTCCATAGATTGTTGATCGAAGCGTGTCTACTACTTGATAAAGTATGTAGGCTCAGGTGACCAAGAGGTCTAGACAACGAAGAATTGCTATGGAGTGTTACTGGATGAACAAATACGATATCATGACAAAAACATATAGCCGCCACAGTAAGTATTCTCCTGGCAAACAGGATGTCTTATCAGATATTCATAATCCTGCGGGCATGGTGGGCGAGATAAAAATGATGCACGAATAAACAAATAGATACCTACTATATTCCAAAGCTGTAGATATTATTGTATTTGTCGTTTATGTGAGAAAATTAAAAAAAGCTTCCCGAGAAGCCAATCGCCTCATTTGATTGTAATTATAAATAAGAGGAAAAGTCCACCTGATGATTTTTCAGTCCTGTACCGACGGAGAATTTAAATGGCTTTTGAACTATCAAGATGACGCAACCACATTTCTGAATGTACTTCCGTTTACATCAAAAAGAGCTGTTAAAGAGAAAGAAGTTGCTACTGAGCTGATGAAGATTTTGTTAATTTTTGGGGCACTATATGCAAGGAGGACTCTATAGGAGAGGAACAATTGAAAACTTTTGCTGAGCGAGAACCAGCTAAAGCTACGAGCAGTCACCATAACAATAAATCCAAAATTGTAGTGGATAATATAAAAAATACAGTCTAATTCTACTTGTACAGTATGATAAATCGATGTCACTGAAGCATACAAACAATAATGTAGTAGCAAGTAGTGTAGTGTGATTTGTGTCCTGCAACAGTGTTGTGCATGCAATATCCGGATATCGGCGTGACTGAGTACTGGTCGAAGAAAATTTAACTAAAAATATCCGGAATAACTGTGGGTGAAGGGGATTACGAATGCAAAGGTGTATGCGTCACATGTAAGGTAGACAGGGACAGTGCATACAATAGATTTGCATGCAGCCAAAACGATGGTTGATACTATCGTTAGATAAAAAAATGCCTAAGTTAGCATTGGCAAGCGTAACCAAAGAGAATTGCAGTTCTCTAGAGATGAAAAATATTCAAGGGAAAATAGATGATATGTGGAACGGTGTTCTTAAACTTGAAAATCTGTTATCTACTAATAAAAACTGCTTTCCACGGCAAGAGTTGCAGTACTTAGATACTAACTATGGCGAAGAAATTTCAAAAAGTCTAATTTCTTTGAGAGACACTGTGGCAAGTCAGTCGCCTTTCGGTGGCCAGGGATTCTGAAAATGTAGTTGTAAGCCTGCAGTAAATCAGTGTCGTAATAATAGATGTGCAAGTATTGAAAACAAAGTCCGTTGCGTGGATCCACGTTCCGTAGATTTTTTTGTTACATAATATGTGAGTGTGTGTACTTTGTTATTAATTTGCGCTATTTGATCTCACGATATACTTCTTCCCAGTTCATTAATGTTGTGTTGAATGCATCGGCTGAAAATATTTTAGGCCGCTAGTTTAACGGCGCCGTTTAATTAAAAAGCTAGGTTGTTAATGTCGAATTAAGCTAGTTGGCAGCGACAGAGTAATTATTGTTACTATGTGAGTATATGTCCCGTTTCGCTTCTCCGTTCCGGTGTCCCCGAGGAAAGATTCGGGACGACAACTTGTTCCCTACAGCACAAGCCGCCCTTAGCAATGTCATGTTCTCCAAAGACAAGCGCTACTCTTCTAGCCTGATAACTTCTTGTACGATAAATAAAATTCCAAACCAGTTCATTATCCTGAAGCCTAATTGCGTAAGTGAATTCGGCATGGCAAAGTTTTTACCCCATCAATTGACCAATCACATGCGAGATGAAAGACGCGTAGTGAATTTCCGTCCATGTGATTGGTCGATTTATGGAGTGAAAACACTTTTGCCTTACAGAATTCACTTCCGCAATTAGGCTGCTGGGCTTGGGTGCGGTGACAGAATTTTCAGAGCTATCGGAGAGCGCCATCTGTGTCGTACTGGACTTGGTCCTTTGGCTCTTTGAAATTAATTCCTAACAGCTTTCTTGTGAAAAGCGTAAACATCCTTTGTATCCCTCTAATTTTGCACGCGTGTTTACTATTTACACTTAAAGGTAGAATTAAAATTATATCATGCTTAACTGATTTGTACTTCAGGTGAACAACAATTAACATTGACAATGATGAATGAACACACAGTAGCACTTTTAATGAGAATCAGTACTGTAGCTATCACCTTATCTATATTTTCATCAACCATGGTTACTATAATAATGTCCACATATATAATTCTTACACCGTTTCACGAAATATAATATCACATTTATAAAATTCAACTATTCATTTTAACTATTCATAAAAATGACAATTTGGCAATAACATATCGTTACTTTTTCGTTCACCAACATCAATATTACTAATAAAATCTCTGTATTTAGCAGTACTGATCCTCATTAATATTATACTTACACAAACTCAACAGCTAAGGCACCAAATGAATAATATAAGATCAAATTCACATAAAATTAACATTGATTTTATAACTGACCAAAGCTAGCTTCTCCTTCACTTTTATTTTGTTTTTTAGAGTTTCTGACGCGACCTATACTCATTTCGCCTTCGCTTCTCAAAGGTAATATACCTGATGGATAATCTGATAAGGAAGATGAGGTGACGGATTCAGTATCTGAGACAATTCTAGCTCTACCCAATTTTTTTCTAAGCCTTACTTCGCCTAAACTACTTATTTCTGAGGAGTCAGCTTCTATGGTACTTGTACTTGTAACAGTAATATTACTTTTTTTAAGTTTTTGCGTTTTCGCAGAGGTCTTCCTATCAGTTCGTGGTACACTATCTCCCAAATTAGATAAAACTTCTCCGGAAGTTCGTGGTAAACGCAAACTGAATCGTGGTGATGATAGATTTATAGAAATGCCAGGATCTTCTTCGTTTTCATTTTCAATTTCTATCCTAACGTCATCTTCATCAACGACGAAAATCATTGGGCTGGTGTGATGATCGACAGTGAGTCTTGAGAATGGTGAAGTGGTTCTTGTTTTAGTTCTTGTAGGAGAAGTCATGACATTTTTCACGTGGGCTGGAGAAGTTTGAGTGTTTTTCTGTGATGCGGCCACGTTCACCCTTATCGCAACCTCTTTTGAAGTCGACGGTTTCTCAATATTCTTTTCCAGTAGATCACCATACTCTTCAACTATGAGCTTTTTAATAAATTCCTTTTCTAAATGGAATAGCTTTTCAACTTCACCTTTAGGATCTATGGTTGGCCAAAGATCGTTGTGTATCGGTTGAATGGTGTTATCGCGAACGGGCGACGTTTGTGTTTCTTTAGGAGATATTTTTTGTCCTGCATTACTCTGTGTGGCCGAATCCTGCGTGTCCACAGAATGCACGAACTCAAATATATCAACTTGATTCTTAAAAGATAGGTTTGAGATTTTGGTGTAAGTTCGGTTGTGAATATTTTTATGCGATGACCTCGGAACGGGTGCCATCTCTTTACTCTGATCATTGTTATCACTGTCATCCTTTTCTGATGCGTTGCTATTTTCCTCATGGCTTATATTCTTATCATCATTGGAATGTGTACTATTTGTTTTCTGATTACCTGACTCCCCTGAGTGATCCGATTTATCATCTTCAAAATCGTCAGCATAGCTATTATCTTCTTTGTCACTCACTCTGTATGTCTGTTTATCATCTTCTGAGTCACTAATTTGTTTTTCTATTTTTGTCTCACTGTTGGTTTTCTTTATATTTTTCGATAACGTCTCACTTACAGTCTTTTCTATATCAATTACTTCTTGCAATAAATTTTCATCGGATGTGGTAAGAATATTAAAGTTATCTTTTGGTTTATTGGTTCGAGAGCTATTTTTGCTGAAAGAATTCTCCCTACTGCTTAGGATTTTATCTACGATAGGGCTCAGTGGTATATCTCTGTTGTTAGGAATGTTTGATATTTCTCTTTCAATGTCACTGGCTCTTGCACCTCCTATAGTTAATTTGGAATAAGGTATGTACTCCCTATTTTTTAAGGTATTTGGTATAGTCGAATTGTCTTGATGTATATAAGATTTTGTAGGGTTCGTCTTAGCTTTACTTTTAGTCTTTGGACTTTTACCTTTCTTTGAAGTCGTTGTTCCATATACGGAATCCAATTTCTTTCGCCACTCGTCTAAATTTAAATGCGATCGCTTCGCAGGCTCTTTTTTAAGATTACTTTTCTTGCGATCGTTACGCACTGAAGTTTTCGGAGAAGTTCTAATATTTGTTAAAATACGTTTCTGTGTTTTTAACTTTATTTGTGTATCAGAGCTGATATTGTTAGTAGTGGAGCCGCTACTATCGTAAGTCGACATTTTTGACACTTTTCTTGTTGTGATTGGTTGATTAGAGTTTTGATGTCGTGGTATTTCTTGCGAAATATTAGTCATATGTTTTTCCGGTTCGTTGCTAGGTTTGCTGGTCTCATGTTGTACCGAAACTACTGCTACATTTTTCCTCACCATCTCAGGTTTCTCAGATTCCTTGACCTCAGGTATTATATCTAACTGCAAAACTTTCTGCTCTGTCAATTCACTCCTTATATTTATACTTGGCATTGCCTGGATTTGTAAAATTTTGCTTGGCGTCTTAAGTTTAGGTTCTACATACTTATAAGAATATTCGTTATAAGCTACTGCTGGGGCGTTAACTACTTTACCATTATTAAGCTTTTCAGTCTTTGTGCTATTTGTATCACCATTTATTTGTATTACCTTAGTGCGAGTTATTTCTAAGTTTCTATTAATATTAGGCTTCTTTTTTACTGGTCGATTATTCACCGGAACGTCAACGTTTGTATTTTTATGATTTTGAGTATTAATATTAGTTTTGTTATTGTCTGTTACAACATTCCTCGTTTTGTACCCGGTCACACATGAAGGTTGTGTCGATTTATCAATTATTTTGTACCCATGGAACTTTGCATTTACAATTTCCTCAATATGAACTTTTTCGTTAAATTCCTCATCTAATGGTGTGGGAGTGGCTATGACTTGCACGCCCGGCTCATGAAATTTCGACAGTTCCCCGGAGAGTAGCTTCAGGTCATCCGTAGTCGATTGCAGCGTATCATGCAGTTTTTTTAGTATTATTTCATCTTCTGGTTTTAAAGCTGGTTGTGTGTTCCATATTTCATCATCTGTGATGTTAACCATTTCAAACTTGTTGCTGCTCTCAACCTGGAAATTGAAAAGGCCAAATGTAAGGACTACATTCTAACACTACAAACGAGAATATTGTACGTGTGTTAATAAATAAATAAAAAATATTGATGAAGGTGTAGCTATAACTTTACTCTAGCTACTATGTTATTCAGGGCAGTATAAACATACGAGTTCTAGTTTGATCCATTAGGCATGATTACAAGAAAAGAGGCCATGATGATACCTTCGTGTTTGAGTATTAATCGTGGTAGACTGGTACGTAATATTCCTTGAAGGGTTGGGCAAAGATACACGTATAGTACACCAACATATCACCAGTGATGTTTAAGTCTCATGAACCATGTGATAAGGAGAAGCCAAGAGAGAAGAGCCAAAGTTGAAAAACAATACTACAAAGTTGAAACAGCTTCCTGTCGTTCACTAAATTAATTAACGGCAATTAGTTAAGCGAAACAAAGAAAAATCTATAGCTCCTCAGACACACCCCTCCAGCTGACTATATTGAGCCTGCAGAAAAGCTCCCTGCGTGCCACCAACTGTCTTGGCCCACCTGGAAATCTCTAAAGTGGGTCGCTGCAGGCACAACCTAGTTAGATGTAGTGAGGGGTACTCCAATGACCCACAGTGCGATTGCGGAGCCACGCCCCAAACAATGCCTCACCTTTGTCGTGCTCTCTGTGCAACCACACCTGCACCTTAAAAGACCTTTATGAGTTAAATGACAATGCTGTTGACGTGTCTGAATTCTGGTTCAAATCATCAGTCCGACGAAGAAGAATGCAATGGTGTGAGCTTATTGCTATCAACCGGATACGAATCCAGGATCCAGATAGACTCTGGGCTTTTATTGAGAAATTCCAGATGGAAAAACACAATACCACTTTGGACTTACCCGACCTGGCAATCAAATCCAGTATCTCATGCTAGGCTGTACCGTAGTAAATATTGATACTAACCAAATATCGATCGACTGGGTATCGTGGCTCGGCGCTTCTCATCTGTTGGTCAGGCAGAGGGGCTCGGACCTCTCCGACGTGCTCGCGCTCCTCTCTAAGCAAAAACATAAACGAAACTTTTAGATATATTGTTGAAGAATGAAAGAACGGTGCCTAACCGTTCTTTTTCCCAGGTGGTTAGGTAAGCAGGGTTAGTTTCATTTAAACAGAATCAGTTACACATTGACGTGACTAATTGTCGACTTGACGGTGACCTGAGTGAGTGTGTGTGACGGTGACTTTAATACAACAAAATTTAAAAGTTCCATCGGTAAAGTTCGCCAAACATACTTTTACTTTAAAGCTAGTATGAGTCGGGTCGAAATCAAGTTGGCAGAGTCAAGAATTTAACGAACTCGCAAGTGGAGTCAGAAGCCAAAATATCTGACTCTATGGAAGGAGAAGTGTTGAATAACCCTTTGAAGGTCTCGTGGTAGATTTTCTGGCGTTTCTGTTGTACCATTTACAATACTGGTATTCAGCTACATCCGGTTAAACTTTGGCAGTCTAACAGGATACAGTTGAATGCCAACCTACCCCAACATAGTTGGGCTTCTCCCAACAATGGCTAGGAAAATTGATTGAATACTAGTTTTGATAGTCTGATTAGTTATATCAATGAAACTTTTAGTTGTGTCGTAGGCACAACTTATTTGTAGGTCTTATAATCGAAACATAATTTGGAAAAATATAGGACAGGTATGGGTAAAATTGGGTTAAGGAAATAATTTGGTTGTTTTCAAATGTCAATCGAAAGACATGTACATATTCTACTATGCTGGAAGAAGTTTCCGGTGACTGCTTCCTAGTTGAGCAAAACCACACTCATCAATTTATGCTTATCTGGGTGGTCTAACTTGATTTGTACGATATTTTATTTAATAACGTATTTAATAACGCATTCACATTTTTTTGCCTTGACAGGCATACTTCTTCTATTTAGATACTGGCCTGTAATTGGTCCATTAAAGGCAAGTGCCTCTTCGTCTATGAATGACAAACGAGTAGATAACAGAGTAAATAAAAATGCAAAAATATACAAAATCACATCAATTGTATTTCACCAACATTTACATTAACGTCTTAATCGAAGCATTTCACTTGCTGCTTACAGTAAGAAAGAGACGAGTCTCAAAATGATACATATGTTTTTGCGTCGATCACTGTCGACTTCTACAAACAAGCCTATGGGTAAAGGCGGACAGTAATAGTCTGATATGTTACATGTACGTTAACATAACACAAAACATTGTGGCTCTCCACAAAAGTGGGCCAATAATGAAACCCTTACGAACTCCTTTTAAAATGATGTCAAGTTTAGAAATCCTTGTTACAACATTAGACAAAATTATAAATAATTGTCTAAACCACATTTTTATTTAGAAAAAAAAAACAAATCAAACGCAATACTCATAATATTTCAGCGAAAGAAAGGATAACACTCTCTCAAACGTCTCAGCAAACTTGGAACATTCAGTTTTCAACTCCGACATTGACGTACATGTAACATTACAAATCCATAAAAAAGTATTATGCACAATTTGTGCTTACAATTTTTCACCTTTGCCAATCTTGGCGACAATTATATTAATTAATATTTGACAAACCCGTTCCGCGGGTGATTTCCACTGATAATACTAATATCAATTTCGAATCTATCAGAATCGCGACGTTGAATAAAAAGCCCTCTGACAATATGAAAATACTATACATCATGACGAATAATTAATCCACTTGAAGTACATCGTTTAATATAAAATGATACCCAGCTGAAATACATCCATAGTGAAGAAATAGCTCAATACGAAAATTATTATTATGAAAAAGTTATATGTATAGAATTAATATTTCTTGTTAAGCACAAATAGGTTCTAATTTTAGCATTTCATGTAAAACAACGAGTAATAATAGTTTCAAATAATAATATAATAAACAACATGGCTCAATGTCCTATTAATACTGGATCTATAGCCCTGATTGTATTGGCTGTTTACCAATCTACCTAAATATTTACATGTAGACAAAGTATGTACAGCGTACGTATATGTACACAAATAACATCTAAAATAAATAATCGACATATCAATTTCATTGTATGCTCTAACTTTTAATATTTAAAGACACTGGATCGTCTCGATTTAAAGATATAAAAGCTATCGATATTAATGATATTGAAGTAGGTACGATTAAGTTCTGACAAGCATAAATATTTAAACTTAACGATGACCGATATCTCGAGAGTGATTCAGCAGACAATGTTATTTTAAAAATTACATCATAATTAAAAAATAATTAACGGTTAAAGATTCGATCATCATATCGCACACTACAGATCTGCTGAGAAAAACAAGAATTCACTGGAAGCGAAACGGTCGACGTCTGATAGCTTTCGAAACTGACGTAAACTACGAATCGTTTAACATTATGACATATATAATGATAATAATATAATGATTACTTCACTTTATACAAATAGCAGCGAGTTTTAAGAGTTCCTATAACGGCCGCGTGTTCGCGGTTCTGACAATTTGACATTTCACAAAATGACTAGGTACGCCCCCTCACGTATGCAAAGCGATCTCGCTAACACTGCGCTCGCCGCTCGCCGCGCCGGCGCGCGCGCCTCTACCGAGCCCACGTACGAGCCCGGTAGTGGCGCGTACGACCACACTGCCAAGTAAACTATAATTTATCCTTACAAAATAATCAACTCAAAGACGCGGCTCCTGCAAGCCCGCCGTCACAATACAATTTTGATTTCTTCTCAATTATCATTGCCGCTAAAATATAAATTCAAACCAAAGTCTCATAGCGCGGAATTTGATCGCCAAATGCGAGACAGTAACGGAACTCGAGCCACTCTGAATAAATCGCTTCATAGTAAAATAAGACTATTTTGCATGCGCTGTATGTGATAAATACAATATACATCAATCTACGGTCTGTACAGGGAGCGATACGCATCCGTTATTAAATAACTACGATTTTACAATCAGTACTCCGGACTACATAATGTCATGATTATTATATCGTATAATACTTGTATAGTATATAAGAATCACATAAATAAATGCCATGTTCACTATGGTTCAGGACCTAAGGGTAACTAAGAAAATGGCATCCGAAGAAATGTCTGCTCGCATAGCAGCGTACCACCCTCGAAATGTAACAACTCCTAATGAGGAGGACCTCAGATCATCACATTCTTTAGCGTGAACAGTGTTCTCGTCAACACAACATAGTAATAATCGAAAATTCGTCAAAACAGACTTGCGCTATACTCGGAATATCGCACCGCGCTCGCAATCGACATCAGTCAACGGTTCGAGCTCATAAATAAATAAAAAATATGCAATACGCCGAGCACAGCGCCCAGCGGCGCAGCCGACGCCGCCCTTCAGCCGCGCTATCATGTCCGTATCGTCGACGGCTATCGGTGAGCGAACTAAACATACAAGTTTACTATTTACAAAGTTATATACAAGTGATCGGTTTGTACGGACGAGGGCCCGGCCTCGCCCCGCCGCGGAGCCGCGCGTCATAGTGACGCTTGCGGCCGCGTGCCGCGGACATACTCCTCCCATGTGATTCACAAAGAGAGGGACAAGAGGTAAAGTCGGGGCTGCGGAGCGCTGCCCTAGGTCTCCCTTTCCTTCTTCGGCTTGAACTCTTCGCCGAGGATCGTAGCTATTTCACCCTGCATGAAAGCCCATGGGACCGTCGAATTTGCCAACGGACATTTGTCTCCACTTGGACAGTATACCTGTGGACGACGAAACAATTTGTTAATATTTGACATGTTAGCAGGAATATGTAAACAGTAAATTCACTCAGTCACGCTCACGTTGAACTATGAAATAAAAGCGAGAACTAACCTCTGATCCTTGCTGTCGCTTGATGGAGTCTCGGGAGCAGGGGAAGCAGAACTTGTGGTGAGGCTGACTGGGGCACTGCACGAAGTGCGTGTCCTCGAGGCGCTCCTGGCAGAGAGTGCACTTGAGCAGCGGCGCGGGCGTAGGAGCCGCTGCCTCCGCGCCCTCGCTTGCCTCCGTCGACGACACCGATGTCGTCGACGACACGTGCCGGGAGCCCGACGACCGCCGCCCGCCGTTCGACCCTGTCGGACCGAAATGGAATCGTTAGCTACCGTCTGCCATACGCAAGTTCATCAGAGAGGGAGATGTGATTACAATTAGAGTGGCGTCCGCTGTCGCAGTAGCCACGTGTCGGGGTGAGGCTCGTGATAGGTCAGCAGACTGTAGCTGGACGGTCTGGGCGCAAGCGGTCGTCGGGCACCGCGCCGTGATCGGACGCCCGCCCGAGTCCGACCCCTCACACGATACGACACAGTGAACGCGGACTACCGTTAATCTGCACCGGCAAGTTTAGCAAAAACTGACGTGTTCGCAACTACTTTCTTTTCTACACGATACACTGACACGTTTAATTGTAGTGAATCTTTTTCAACGGTACGAATTAAATGTAGAAACTGGTTTGCCGTTTTTTTCAAACAACAGCACTTGTACGGTTTGGGCTTGAGTTTGGTTTAGTGAAGTTTCAGTTATTCGTACCTGATGAGTTGGGCGAGTGTTGGCTGGAGCGACTGGCGGACCTCTGTGGTGGTGGCTGTGGTGGAGATCCTCCGGCAGACCGGGGTGAGCCTGGAGGCAACGTGTCTGCTACAGACATCAGAGCGGCCATCGGTGATGGGCCGGCCCCGGTAACTCCTGTAACCGGAGGTGAGCCTGCCGTGCGACCCAGTGGTGAGCCAGCTGATCCATTTGTCAGCGGTGTCGCGTTACCATAGCCTGGGAAAAAATGGTTTACTGGTCACGACGTTGCTTGGTAACAAAAGTAGAATATATTATCAAAAGTCGATATTGTCTTTCATTTTTTTTAAGATAAGAGTTTTATAGTGAATTTAATAATTAAATAGAGTTGTTACTACTCAGATAACCTGGTCTCTACTGATCGAGACAAAATTTATTGGCTACGCACATTGCACAACACAAACAAATGAAAAATAAATGCGTGGTAGACAGACATAAAAAAGAATATACACTGCCATACTTCTACAGCGATGATGCTTATCAATTCTAACGTGTAAAATGAAACAAAAGTGAAAATTGATTCAATATGTCACCGTTCAGAATAGTATTTGGCACAAGACGTTGAACGCGAGTTTCGTCGACGCACCACATCCATACGACATCATTTCAATTTGTCCGAATAACCTCACATTCAATGTTGGATGACACATCGTTTGCGGTGGACCGACGGATAGTAAACACACGTTCGCACACGCATATAATATCTTATAAATAGCATTGTGTGTTAATACGAGCTACGTAGTGAACGGCGATGTGTCATTGCCTGGTCACAGCGTCGCGGCGCGCGGCGGGCCTTTCGGACTAACTAGTGACTCCTACAGTAGACGGGTGGGTACGTATAATAATTGAAGATACGAGAGCAACACTCGTATGTGCAACGAGTCGTGTCGCGAACGAGGCACCGCGACGTTGCCAAACATCGCGATGTGGGTCCCGTATGTGTACGCTGTTAGTCGGCCGTTGCTATGTTATGAAACTTTTATTGCAATTCCAATTCACACTGACAGATACTATCAAACGAGTGATATATAATTTTGAAATCACGTTCTCGAAAACGGCTATAACGATTACAAGAAAATTTGCAATAGGTATAGGGGTTTTCCGGGGCGAATAATCGATCTAGATAGGTGTCATATTTGAAAAAAAACATTTTCTTCGTAATTTCCCCCAAGCAGAGCTCGGTCGCCCAAGTACTGTTAGATAAACAACGATAATAAATGAAAAATTGCTGCCGCATATTGTAAATAACATTTTCATGCGTGCACATTTCAGACTGTGGCACTATCAGACGCTTACACCCGTGTATGAATGATAACATTGATAACACAAATAATTGTTTAACATTTGTCATACCACAAAAGCACATTCATGATAGCACATGGCCATTTGGGATATTGTTAATTAGAATATTTAACAAAATCAACATCAACGATTAATAAAAACAGAAGAAAATATACGTTGTTTACATAGACGACGTGTTTAGTTGCACAGTTGCTACACCCGCTGCGAATGACCAGAACTACTTTCTTCTATTGTCATTGAACATAAACATTGGATTATTCATTAGAGTAACGTGCAAAAGGGCGTGAGTTATGGTCGGCTGGTTCTGTGCAAAGGCACGGCCCATATGGCCGGCTGACGTCACGCATGGTGACCTTTTTGGCCGGCGGCTCGTGGCGAGCGGCCGCGAGCTCCCTATACACACGCCAACGGAATGTGGTCGAGCGACTCTGCCAAGCGTAGGCAGGCGCTATATTTTTTCGCCCGTCGGCCTACCTACATACGTACGCGAGCGAAAATGTCGTCACGCGACGTTGCCACACCGCTGTGTCGTGCATGCATTCACGGCGCTGTGGCGCGTTCTGTATTACGTGGGTGTACGTACGTAGCGGCGTGGTGTGCGTGGTGCGCCGTGCGAGAGGCCGCAGGCGCGGGCTCGCTTTCGAGAACGCTCAACCAGTCGGACCGGTTTCGTATTTATGGACTGAGTTAATGCACCTACCTAGATATGAATCCCATGGCGGACGCTTGCGCAAAACATCTACACTCATCCGTCTGACGGTCTGAGCACGTTCACGTTCGTTTGCTATCGTTCGTGTTATCAAACTGCGCGTGACTCTACTAAATAACTATTTTTTACACTATGTAGGTTACATTCTGATATTTGTAAACAATGGAAATTTCGTGTTGTACCAATTATTACTCATATTTGCCGCTAGAATTCAAGGAACCAATAAGATACTGTCTAAATACACCGTATCCACTCATTTTCTTCAGGACTAGGCTGGCAAGGGGTTTAGATTTTTTCTCTTAATTCACCTATCCTTTAGTTAGCCATTATAATATTCATAACGATAGATTGGCACTACCTTTACAGGGTTATTAATATAAAAGTTTAGGTATATGATTTTTGTTTCGTAAATGGCGGTTCTTTAGACAGAAAACGATGCGTTTCAATTTAAAACGTGTCAAAAGTAATAAAGATCAGCCTCAGTGTCTTCCGACGAACTACCTACCTTGTCATGATTCTTTTCAGAATGACTTAGTCTTCAAAGTTCTTATTCTGATTCTGGAATTCTGCATAGGGATCAGTTTGTAGATTATACCAGCTTATTATTTTAAGGATTAAGGAGGATTTTTTTTTTTTACGTGGGCCCAAGAGGACAGTGGCCTATGCTCTGCATTGGGCGAAGTCAGTCTGTGGATGATGAAGAAATTTTTACCGTGCAGTATTTTTGTTCACACTGGCATTTACAACAAAGAAATATTTAAATCCGTAAACTTTAAACCTAACCAATATCGGCTTTTGATACTTTGATAGCGTACAGAGATATCAGGAACAGCATCCTTGAAAACACTCACCATTTGATTTGAATGAAGACGCATCAAAAGAAGGTGTGCGCAAAGGGTGCTTCTCCTGCTTGAAAACGCGGTCTGGAGCAAAAGGAGCTGCTAATGAGACAGCAGGCAGGGAATCACCACGAGTTAGTGGCGGCCGAGAATGTTCCTCCAGGAGCCTTTTAGCGGGTTCGTGGTGGTTCGGATGGTCATCCTCATCCAACTGCCGCTTGAGTGCAAGGCCGGGAGCTAGGCGCGCTCCAGCGTGTGTCGACAGGTGGTGTGTCGGCAAATGTGCTAGCCGCCTACCCTCGTGCTCCTCTCGTCTGCCTCCGTACTCGGCTAGAAGCCCAGCACTGGCGGTCGGTCGCGGGTGATGTAAAGTAAATCCAGTTGTAGGAGCATGATGTGCCGGAGGGGCCGGTTGGCCTCTCGCTGCAGTTTCCGCTCCGTTTTGATGCGCTTCTAACGGTGCTCGGTGAGCTCCTTTAGCGTGGGCCGGACCGCGACCCTCCTGGAATCCATGGGCGCGCTTTAGCTGCCTAGCTGTGTCCAGAACCACTTCGATGCGGTCTGCACCCTCGTAATTTACGCAACCGCGACACACCGCCTCTGAAAATTCATGCAACATTGCCCACGGCATGCGGGGCAAGTCGCACAGATAGCAGTGCTGACGCTTTTGCATCACCGACATCTCGCCGCCGGGTGTTGATCGGAGAGCGAGAGATCGGTCTTCCTCGTGCCTCTTGTAAATTGTCACAGATTTTTCTTGCCGGATACGAAAAACACTGTCACCATGGTACACATAAAACACTTAACAATTTCACACTCGGTTCGCGGACGTCGGATGTTGAACTGCGTAACGTTAAAGGCACTCGCTCGGTGAGCGGGTCGACGAAAGACTGAGGCTCGGGTCGAGGCAGCCGCGGGGGGCCGGGGCGGCGGCAGCCATTATCGAGCGGTGACGTCAGCGCGCGCAGCACGACGACGCGCCGAGGACGAGCCGTTAGCCGCGACGCGGATGCGCCACTCGCGCCACGCTGCGAGCCGAGAGCCCTGCCCCGGCGACATCGACATACACAAGTACACAACACACTTATCGCACGATAACCAACACGATACATGCACAATACACACACCTTAACAGATGCACCGAGTTTAACATTGAATTTTGAATATATCATGAAGCAGAATCAGTATTTCAGGAAGAAACAACAATAAAAGATTGTGTTATCACAGTATTAGATAATATTGATACCTATCCTATCACACAATAAATACCAAGCTTTTAGCCAATTAATGATTTATACACACACATAACTACTAATAAATTTTGCATTTCGTAATATTGAAGTATCCATAGAAAAAGTTAACGTAGCAGCAAAACAAAAATATTAGTAGGTATCTGTATAGATTAAGTTAACCTCAGTGAAAGAATGTGTCACCGATTGGGTAATTAGAGCATTAAGTAAATGATTCACGGAGTCGCCCGCCAAACATACTGCCGGCCCTCGATTCTGCTAACAACTGTCTATATTATTCAACGAAAGTAAACAGCATCTGTTGTAGAATAACAATTAGTGAGAACACGTATAGCCGACGTGTTCGATGCATTAAATTTCAATCTATTCTCGCTCGGTTTCCTTTCTGACGGCTGCATTCTAAATTATTATTACCGTGCAACACGATCGGATCCGGCTGGAAGACGGGAGTGCGCGGGGGGACACGACCGGTGTGGCGGCCATCTTGAGACGTGACGTCACGTGACGAGTCAGCCGAGCGTGCGGCGTGGCAACGTCGCAATCGCAGTTAAACACCGCCATGTTGCCGCTCATATCTGTTGTGCCCGTTGTGCCTTAATAATAATGAAGGCAACTCATCGGTTTTTGTATGCGACTGAGGATCGGAGGAAAAACAGTTATGCGGCCAGGTAAACGTAGACGGAGATGACGGTGAGGACCGGTGAGCCACACGCTCACGCAACACCAAATCTGATTTTATTATAACTCGTCACGTTCTCAAGATTACTTTCCAATTCTGTTTTTTTTTAGAACGAAGGTATTCGGTGTGTTTGTAACTTTGTAGTTGTTTTAAATATGAATAGATACAGGTTCATAAAGTATCTAGAATCGTCTTTATTGGATGTATGTATGTTAATTTAGTTCAAAAACCAAATATATGGCCAGATGATTATATTATTATTTATAGATATGAGATGATAAATGATAAATTAGAAGATATGTATTAATAACCAGTAGATATTAATAGCTGGTATTTTAGTTGAGGTGGAGAGAAAATATGATAAAATATATAATGATATCGGCATACTACATTTAGCAAACCAATATTTGGCTTTAATCTATGAAGATCAATCAATCTGCCTAGCATTTTCCTAACTACTACGTATATTGGGGTCGCCTTCCAGTCTAACCGGATGTAGAATAGAATATCCTTTATCACCAGCTGACTAATCTGAAGGTAAAGTCAATAATGCGACAGTTTTACATCCCGAAAGTGGAAAGCGTTACAACATATCTATAACGTGGTAGGAAACAAATGAGATAATTCCAGTAACGAACGCAGTCAGCCCTTTGTTCCACAGTTATCCTGAAAGTTTTTATGGCGTCCAACATTCGCAATCAAGTAATCAGATTTGCCTTTGGACGGAGCTTTTTTACCTCTTCATGGATGAAAGAATAATTGGATTGGCTTGCAAGTGCAAATTACTAGCAAGCTAAACCTGATTATTCTATAAAACAGTCTGCTCTATCTACAGTTAGTGCATGTTTGGTATGTACCAGGCTCGCTTAATTAAGCCTTATGGATATATAGGTACGGATAACTATTTATGGAATCATATACTTAGAGTGACAAACAGTCTGTTCAGTGGATGGAGCTTGAAAATTTTGAAACAAAGAAAATATATAGCGTCAATTCCGAAAGTTACTACCCATTGGCGGAGTAAATCATTCAAATGATATTTTACAATAACCAGACTCCAATACATATATTTCATTGTGATACTGGTGATACGATTAGAGTCGAGACTTTAAATAAGGAACAAATCCAATAAACTTTGTAATGTGTAAAGATGACCGCAAAAAGTTCAGATTACTACATTCTATGACACAATTAGATAGTAGCAACTAGCAGTATAGTTCTCGCGAAACTTCTTGGCCGCCCTGAAGTTTGCTAAAGTGGCTGCGCAGGAGTAAATCTCATATAAAAACCATCACCGATCCATGTCTTGCGCATCGGAAAGCTAACTTCAAGGCGGCCAAGAAGTTTGACTAGAACTACACGCTACGCACTACGGTAACCGCATGTCAGTGGCGACCCATATGCGGTGCGTTACGTATGGAAAACAAAGCACTTTCGCTTGCATCCCCAATTCCTCGTCATTCAAAAAACGAACATGAAAGCAATGATAACTCATTATCCAATCACGCTTGCGCAGTCCCCGGTCAGAAGTATAGAGGCACGTGGTAACCACTGTTTATTTACATCTAGTTGGCTACAGCGAACGCACGCGATTTCGGATGAAACAATTATGCGACATTCAACCCTGGTTTCATTAAAACATTCGTATGTAATTAGACGGGATGAGTTGCTGCAGTCATGGCCCGCCCTCCGCAGAGCTATTGATTTTGGGGACCTGCATGCCTTATAGCTACAAATTGTGGTATGGTTCTGCTGAGTCAATTAGTATATTCGTTGGGCTGCTCGGAAGCAATTTCAAAAAGTATTTTTTTTATAATAGACGTACCCTAATGAACTTTTCCCTTTGATTAAGAAAGTAAATGCATTCAATATAAAAAAAAAAAACAATTTTGCAAAAAAATACTACCGGCTTCCAAATAAGAAAACTACTAAGTGAAAAATAACTTTACTTTTGGAAGTCGGTGTCTTTGGTAGGTACCATTTTTTTGCGTTATGGACACCGACTTCCAAAAGTAAAGTTATTTTTCACTTTGTAGTTTTCTTATTTGGAAGTCGGTAGTATTTTTTAGCAAATATGTTCTTTTATTTTCCACTTTTTGGTTGTACCTAACTAATAGGCAAGTAGTTAAATAAGGTACCTATAATGCCAGAATAGATTACCCGAATATCATGAAACTGAACAGAACCGATGAAATGAGAGTGTACCAAGGTGAACTGTACACATCTGCGTACCCCTTTAGAGCGTACTAGCGTGATGTTATGTTATGAAATGGTATAAACAAAAAACAGACATGCGATTGCAGCAATCTCGAGAGATTGTAATAACGGTAATATTTATTGAAGATTTCTGTTGTATATCTCCGAAATTCTTGATCAGATCTTCACCAAATTAAAATGGGACCAATTTCGAAACATACTTCTTCAAAAAAAAAAGAATTTTCAAAATCGGGCCAAAATTAACGGAGATATCGGTGAACATACATTAAAAAAAAACGAAATAAAAAAACACATAATGTCGAACATAGGGGTCCTCCTTTTTGGTAAGTCAGTAAAAAATTGGAACTAATAAATTTTGACACTAGCAAAATTCTACTTCTTAAGACACTTTTAGAGTCGGAAATGTATTGTCTGATCAATATTAACCAAAAGACAGGTTCCTACACACATCTTCCTATAAAGATGGGCATATGGTAATTGCCAAGCGTGGGGTCCACCTAGCTTAGCATCACGTATAGTGTGCCGGGAGTGGGAGCCCCGGATCGATGCCGGGATGTGCACAGCGCATGTGCCAGCCCGCACCCATAAACACGTGTCAATGTTTATTTACGTTCTCTTCACGTATTAACTAGTAAACTTATACAATCATCGGGTAGGTTATCGCTTTCTTACATCTCTCCCTCTGTTTTATGTAATTTATACAGTTTTAACTCTGGTGGTTTTCTTGGAGGATTCGCGTGTTCTTTATCGAAATAGTTAATATGGATAATATTGTAGAATGATTCAGCTAAAGCAAATGTGTGTGTAAATTTGTTGATATTTTGATAATGTAAAACTATGTTTAATTTTTATATATTATTCTAACTTGTTTAAATTCATAGTATTAATTTAATTTAATCACTGTCCGAAATGACCGAGGTTCCAAAAGTAAAAATAAATACAAATTCTTGTTTTCCTTGGTCGAATAAACCGGTAAAAATTATAGGTTCGTTTTATTTTAAGCATATTTTCCTTGAATACTCGTACTGGTTTTACAAGTTGAATTTTAGCAAGTTTTAGCAAACTGCGAAATATCGTATTTCTCAATATATATACATGTTAAATAATAATAATGATACCTGCCTAGTTGAAACATTTTTGTTGGAGTCACGTGAATTCTGCCCGTGCTAAACTGGATTTGTCTTCACTGATATAAATAATAGGCAATATTAGTTGACAGAAAAAGGTGATGATGGAAAATAATAAGGAAAGAAACAAGTAACAAACCACAGAAATGATTGTTCACGTCTTTGGTATTCTGTCTGCGGTTGATATAAATACGGTAAGCAAACACAAGAGCGAGCAGGTTGATTAAAGCTAGGTTGTTGGCCGGCCTTGCCGCTTTGCAGTTGAGAAACATCGCCTGAGCCGCCTAGACACTAAATTGACCCGAAAGGTGACCAACAAAGATTATTTAGCGCTTGATATTATTTACGTACTAGCTTTTGCACGCGACTTCTTCTGCGTAGCATTAGTAATTCTTTGAGAAATTATTGGGTCATTATACAAACTTCCACACCAAGGGGTTTCCACTCCCTTAAGGATGATTGCCGGGTTAAAAACTATCCTAAGGCCTTCCCAAGCTCTCAAACTATCTCCATACCCATCTAAATCGGTTCAGCGTAACAGATAGACAGAGTTATTTTCGAATTTATAATAATATCAGTTCCCGGTTTCATACCGCTTGAATTTAATTTCGCGCGCGTTAATTTTTATTTCGAGATAACTCCTCATCATCTTCATCATTTCAGCCGAAAGATGTCCACGGCTGCACATAGGCCTCCCCCAAGCTTCGCCACACTGATCGATCTTGTGCGTTTCGCATCCACAAACGCATCCCTGACCAGATCGTCGCTCCACCTAGACTCCTAGAGGGAAGCCTTCCAACGTTGTGTCTTTCGGTACGCGCTCGCCACACTTTTCGGCCTTTTTTTCGGATTTTTTCGGCCACAACGGCCATCCCTTCTGCGAGCAATGTGCCCTGCCCACTGCCACTTTAGTTTGGCAATTCTTCGGGCTATGTCGGTAACCTTGGTTCTCTTGCAGATGTCTTCATTTTTGATTCGATCACACAAGGAAACTCAGAGCATAGCTCTCTCCATTGCCCTTTGGTTGACTTTAAGCCTTAAGATGAGGCCCATTGTGAGCGACCACGTCTCTGTCCCGGAAGTAATCACTGGCAACATACACTGGTCATAGACTTTCGTCTTGAGACACTGAGGTAAGTTGGACGAGAAGATACCGCGCAACTTTCCCGAACGTTGCCCAGCCGAATCGGATTCGACGGTTGACCTCTTTCTCGAAGTTGGACCTACCTAACTGGACCGTTTGTCCCAAGTAGACATAATCGTCCACAACTTCGAGTATAGTCTCCGATTTTGATAGCAACATGGGCATTCAACATCACTTTGGTTTTATCCATGTTCATTTTAGACTCACTCTTTCGGAAGCTCTACTGAGATCATCGAGCATTGTACTGAGGTCCTCCATGGTCTCAGTCATGACCACTATATCGTCGGCAAGCCGAAGGTGAGTATATAACTCCTAAGATATTTAAATTATATGGTGTAAAGGATTAAATGCATTAAATGCTTAAGGTAACTAACGTATTTAAGATAATAAAGATTAATACTGTATCATATAATTGGAAAGCTATCTGGGCGATAGCTTTCCAATTACTGCATTGTACGAGACCATTTTTTTTGTAGTTAAAAAGTAAGTAAGTAAGTAAAGTAAAAGGGTAAAGTAAACCTTAAACGACTAACATAATTATGCCAGTCTTATCAAATTATAAACCGAAACCTTCCTCATGAATCACTCTGTCTATTGGTGAAAACTGCATGAAAATCCATTCAGTAGTTTTTCAGTTTATCGCGGACAGACAGACACGGCGGAGGACTATGTAGTAAGTATAGTATGGATAGACAAGTTGACATTAGTTCTTAATCAAACCTGAAGCTCCAAAACCATGGAATAATTGTACCATGTCGTCTGGTTTCATGTCTACTCCCATTTGGAGTACTATGATTCAATAACCTCGACGAAAATATTGCGTTACATCATCCCGTAACGCCAAGGGTTGAGGGCAGGGGTATTATCGATTGGTGACGTCACAAACAGCCGCCCCACCCAGCTTTGTGTACCGTTAAAACGAATTAGTTTGGCTCCACTATTGATTAGTACATTGCCAATTAAAACAAAATTAGAGTCGACATTGCGCTTTACGATTAATGAAAATAACTTTGGATTTAATCATTTGTATTTAGATTAAGTATTTAGGTGGTCATCAGAAGGAGATCCTATGATATCGGGTCTTGGTATTTAGATAGCAACGGCATTTTCATTTAATAACAAAATACCACTCATTTTAGGATATTGCTTGGGATCCCTAAATATAGTAATTGACAATCACCTACTGAAGAGTTTACGTAAGGTAAGATTACTTCTTCTTCTTTCAGGATCTTTTATGATGGATACTTATTTAAACATGAATTAAATTATTACAGACTTGTAAATATTACAGACATTAGATAAAGTTATCATTTTTAATTTTAAAAGCTATCTTTAATGAAAATTCACTATCTCCGATAAAATTTATAATTTGCGTTTCAAATGCCATTTAGTACATTTTTTTATCTAGGTAACGGGTAAAAAATTATCTATTTTATTAAAGACAGTTAACGGCCATATAGCTGATAATCGTCACGTCAAGCTCATATCTAATCACTGCCGGTACATGCAGTGATCAAGGTTTGCGATGGCCTTAATAAAGCGGCGACTGCTCATATATCGACGAAGAGCCGTCCATTGACTGTCCATATGTGCGTATTGTGTATACGGGGATAATCAATAACCCATGTACCATCCCCATGGCTGCGGAACTTTAAACACCAATATCTATATTTAGCCGACACCTCAATGTCATTTACGTAGAAGCCACGTGTCCACGTTTCATAGGCGCTTTCACAAATGTCCACTAAATGGAAACGACTAGTAGATGCCAAGACCATTAGCAAAATCTACTGAATATTCAAGTGATATTAAAATATTACAAAATGGTTTGTTAACATCAAGACCTATCGTAACGTTCTGAGTCGTTTACCTCAGCGACGCAACCGAGGGGTGACGTGTAGTCTCGCTGTTTATCGAGCGCCGCGGCCGGCCTACGGCGCATGCGGCACCACATCGATTTGGCTTTTTAGCGGTCGATGTGCCCCCATCGCAACACGCCATAGCGGAACAGATAAAACGCCACACACTTCAGTTCCACAGACATGCACACCCACACAGTTATGCGCCAAAACCAGCAACAATGGGGTCTCTAAGTGCACGCTGTCAATGTCTGCGTGGGATTTGGGGGAGAGTAACAGAACACAATGAATTCTGCGACACTTTGTGTATAGACACACTATAATGAGATGCAGAAAATGTTCGCTGTCCGGCATTATGCAGTGAACACCTCCTGCTATTAAATGCAGCATCCCACATTCGAGACACGTGACAGGTGGATAGGCGGACAATAAATACTTCAGTAGCTTTGCGGTTCGCTGGGTATCTCCTAAAAGTCTGATTGTAACGCATAAACTGCAAGGTGCCATTGTTTCATGATATTCTTTGAAGTTGCAACGTGGTATAAATGACAGGTAGTAAAACAAGTTGCTGACAATGAAGTCTGTTGGAAAGGTGCTTTTGCTTTTTTATTAGGAAAAGTTAGAAAGCTTTCTATAATATGTTGCTGTAGTAAGTTGTAGTATACGTTAGGATAAGAAGTCTTTGAAAATAAGGAAGGATAGAGATTCTTTGTTGGATGAAAAAGAGTGACACGATATGAAAGAGCAGGACACAACATTCTGGGAAGCAAAACGCAGGCCTTTAGTGCTTTTGAGGCGCGTCGGTGCAGGTTGCGATCAATATCTCACCCGGTGGGATCAACCACCCTGTTTTGGCACTGGACACCAGGCACGGATAAATTATGAATGTTTGTGCTTTGGGTGGAATGTCTGTATTTGTTCAATAGAGCTTTGCTAGCAATACTAGCATATAGGAGAGCCTGTATGTATGTTTCTTTTTTATTAACGATAGGCACGCGTTTGACCACTACCTCCCCTTATTCTTTTCTTGTTAGGATGTAGCCACCTCCCCTGAAGGTAAACGATGATGTGGTCGACGGTGAAGCGCGCTTGCCTAGAAGTAACCTATTCACTCTTGACTTAAATACCCCTAGGCCTCAATGTATCGGAAACTTATTTATACATAAAAACTAGCTGACTCGGCAAACTTTGTTTTGCCATAAAAACACCTAATATGCATCTACCCTACCTACCCTACTTACCCTACCTACCCTACCCTACTTTTTTTTTTTTTTTTTTTTTTTTTTTTTTTTTTTTTTTTGGTGTGGGAAATCATCCAATGACTTCTCCCGCTCTGGGTGAAGCGGGAGGGCGTGTCAGACTTTTACTGACTAAAACCCACCCGTGTTCCTTCAGTTGCTTTTGCCAGGGCCACGGTAACTCTCTTTCAAATTTATCCGCGACCACCCTACCCTACCTACCCTACCCTACCTACCCTACCCTACCTACCCTACCCTACCCTACCTACCCTACCTACCCTACCCTACCTACCCTACCCTACCTACCCTACCCTACCTACCCTACCCTACCTACCCTACCCTAATTTTCCAATTTTTTTTTTTTTTTTTTGTAAATCTAAACCATTCTCGAATCTCCACGAACACACACAAAAAATTTCATCAAAATCGGTCCAGTCGTTTAGGAGGAGTTCAGTCACATACACACGCACACAAGAAATATATATATTAAGATATAAGATTGTTTTTGCATAGTTTTTGTTTTACCGTCTATTGTTTTAGATCTCCATGAGTGCCTTCCGGAAGTGCAGCTGCGTGTCTGTCTTGTGTGTTTTTCCCATCCCAACGAAGGATCAATAGCCTGTGCCCGGGGGATTCTTGGCCTCATTTGTCGTGACCCGGTCCTTAGCCCCGCAACCTCTTCTAGTACTACAGCGATGTGTGGACGCTTACTCGACACAAACTATTCAAGTCTTGGGATCCTGTTCATTTAATCATTTTTATCATTGTCTCTGATGTTTTTTTTTTAGAATTTTCTCTTCAAACATTACCATTGGCAATGGTGAACGAAAGCATCTAAAGTAACCTGGACTTACAGTTAGTTTATTATAAGTTTGTGTGCTCCATTGGTATAATAGCTGCAAGGCATGCGAGGATAAACGAATTAATTAATAATTATATCTAAATAAACCTATTTGTTCCACGAAAACAGCTACCTATGTTTAATTGAAATAATTGATAGTTATTGTTATCTAATTATATAATGTTATTGCTACCTAATTAGGTAATTCTTATGGTTCTAATACAGCTGTGAGTACAAAACTCATAACGATCGTTTTCATAATGATTAATTGATTAAAAAAACCAGGACCAGAGATTAAACACCAAAATAATGCAAGGAATCCGGGAGCCTCGAGCCACCCGATGAAGCCCATTCGGCGAAGCAGCCGGGAGAGAGGTGCCTACATCCTTGGCCTCGTTGCCTATTTCGCCAAGGCCTCTACCTGTTGATCTACTTTGTGTTGTCGCACCTATCACGCAGCTGTCGGTTTAGGAGACCGTGAGAAATGAATATATGCGGTACATTCAGCAGGTATCAAGATTTTTTTTATATGGGGATATTTTATAACTGTTGTCGCTGTTGTAGGGTTACCTAGGTCACTATTATCAAGATTTTTTTTATATCTTAACTGTTGTCGCTATAGTAGGGTAGCCTACATCACTTGTTTGGTCAGTTTGATGAAACAGATGCAGGCCATTATCATGTTTCAAGTTATCGTCACGATTTACTGCTAATGAATGCTTTATATTCACCACCCACATATTTGGCAAACTAAATAACAATCCTTAGAAATATTGAAATTTGTCTTCATTAGGCAACACAATTACAATTTCTCTAGGCAGAGTAACTTCTCCATTAGCAAAGTTAGTTCAATTTGGAGAAACACCACGTTCGACTTAATTATCAACATTAAAGTTTGTTGTTCAGTCGGTGAGCGCAGCATCTGCAGCCAGGAGATCAATAGCCGGGCTCGTCGACCGGGTCGCGGGATCCTTGGCCTGGTTCTCGTGAACTAACCCGGCCGTACACCCCTCGTGTCACCTTCAGAACAAATAGGGCTATGTCAGAGCAGATTCAGTACCTAGCGTTACTTCATTACCACATATAGACAAATTTTTTCATTATTTGTTGTATAGAAATCACATATGTTCGGAAATCCCTTAATACTAGTCATGTGCTTTATAGGAAAACCACATGAAAATAAATGATAGAATCATATTTATAATCCATGTCATGACGACGTAATAAGCAGTGGTTTTGGAAAGTTATATAATGTGATAGTTTAAACTAATGAACCATTTAACATTGTCATGTATTTGTTTCGTTATAGCAGAAGTGGGATATGCTTTAGTACAGCAGTTTTTTGTACAGCAGCTATACAAGAAACTACAGACTTCTCAAGAGAAATAGCATGCCATCAAGTGTTTTGATCATCATTCATCAGTAGTCATCATAAACAACCACAATGCGTGGTTTCTTCCCAATATTAATATTTGATTATAAATAGGTAGTTAAAATGGTAGGCAAATAATTGCAGGAAAAACAATGTCTAACCTTCTTAGTTAGCACTTTAAATTATATTTACGTAATGATGTAGGTTAAAACCGCTAGTAGTTGTGGGTCATAGTGATTAGGTTTATTCTGCGGTTTGCCTGTTTTGCAAGGAATGGAAACTCCGTTTTTTCCCTGAATACGACTAATGGTGAGTAAAAGGATAAATTTGTTATTTATTCCATGTTGTTTAATTAAATGACGAAGCAATGCGATGAATATGGATATTTCGATCAATTAATGTAAAGAGCTATTTATGTAACATGTGCCTGGGCAACATGACTGGATTATTATTTGGTAAATTATGCGTCACCGACATAGAAAATTATTAATACAGACAATACTGTTATAACACCAATCCATTTTGAATTTCCATAAAGAGCTTCCGAACTGCAGTAACGTTTAAGGTTATGACCTTAATTTGACAGGCTATTTAAATCTGAAATACCAGTTTATCAGCTGAGGTATAAATATGTAACTATACTCAAACTTCGGTTAATTTTATTTGCTCAATAAGCCCATGACATTTAGCCCAAAGAGCTTGTTTCGAGGAAGCAAAAAACGCAACCTTCTGTATATATTCACCGCAAGGGCAAGGTGAAAAATACGTGGGTAATATTTGTTGGCGCACCCATCTATGTCAGCAGAACTTATCGATTCGCTATACCAGGTAAAATGATAACTGTAACAGGAAATCCATAGTTCGCTTAAGTAAATAAGTGCTTGTCAATAGAGGCTCGGTAGACAGCGGGGCCTTGTGTGACGGAGTTTCGAATTACGAAGTTACATGAGCAAGTATAGTAGGACCAAAAACGGTAAATGCCAAGAGTGTCGTAGGAGCTTCTAATTGATATTGTAATTTTGACTATATTTAACTTATTTGTTTTAATATTTGCTAATGGATAACAGTCAGACGCTTTATGTTGATTAAGAATTCCAAGTTAGTTAATAGTTAACCGATAAAATATTAAGAATATATGCAGTTAGACAACGAATATGAGCTTGAGATTCTATAAGCAGAAACAAGTATTCGAGCAGTCTAGGGCGATGATGCTGATGTCTTGTTGACCATGTTTGGGAATTTGGGATGTCCGGCTATAATATGATGGCGATAACTATAAAGCAGAAACACTGTCAAGAGTGTCTGTGAACAACATTTATGAAGTTTGACTTAGGGCAACTAACAAACGGCGTTACAGAATGCAAATAACTGCGGTAAATGATAACGTGGTGTATCCGTACGCAAATAGACGCATCCTCTCTGGGAACGGAAAGTGTGGTCGACAGCCGGGGTATGATTGTAGCAAGCGATTGAAACTCGCACTGCTTCATGAATCAATTCCTGTCACGCATATATGTATTATGGTGTTTTGCGTTCATTTTGATTATATGGGTTTAAAAGTTTAAACACAATAATTGGTATTAAAAATTATGTATTAAGTTGGTATTTTATAATTCAATTACGAGTATGTTAGAACCGATAATGGTCTCAGACAAAATTTGTAAGCTTGCAAGAATAAATCGACTAAGTACTTACTTCAAATACAAATTGAAAATAACACATGGAGACAAGCAAGTAAGCAGAGCAAGGCATACAAGTTAACTAGGGAGCAAGATAAATAAACAAGCAAGCAGGCAAACATAAAGGCAAGCAAAAATATGCAGCTGCTTGTTATATTCGGCCAAGCATGAGACAAAGCAATCTGGGGACTACGCACGTTGGAACTAGAAAGAAATAAATAAGGGTTTTGATTGGTGCAGCGGCTAGACATTCGGCTTCTGAGGTTGTTATGAATCTGTGGCTTAAGCAAGAACGGGAAAGCAAGCAAGCAGAAAAGCAAGTTTCAGGGATTGTTTAGGCGACTAAGCAAATAAACATGCAAGCACACGTAATGGAGAGCAAGCACGGCTTAACGGTTCCTTTGGTGGATCTTCTGAGCATTTGTCTGTGTTAAGTAAAGGAAAGCAAGCAAGCAGAAAAGCAAATATTTAGACGACTACGCAAATAAGCAGGCAAACACAAAATTGAGAGTAAGAAGCAATAACGGTCCTAATAGTGCGGTGGTCCTCTGACCCTGAGAATGTTTCAAATTTATGTGTATACAGAAGCTCATCATAGAAAACCGAGTAAGGGATTGGTGTTCCTAGTTATTTTTATGGGATGCAGTTACCTTCTTTAGTGTAATAGATTAAAATCAAATTAAATTCGAAAATACTGTTCACATACATATAAGCCTGAACAGATTTTTTGAATTTCTCTTATGTAGCGCAATGCGGGATACCCTCAATTATCCCAAATTGTATGATATTAATTAAATCAATATTATACGATAATTAAGTCTGTAACTGCGAATGCCCAACAAGTCAGGGACGCCTTCGATAAAACTGCAGGTAAAGTGCAGCGTCAGTACCCTCTGGTTGTATAAACAATGATTGCATATATAAACTCGTCCAACAAAGAGCTAACAGGCGTCAATGAACCTTTGCTGTAGGTAAACAGCGTTGATTGATGACCTCAGCGTAAACATCATGTAGTGTGCTCACAATGTGTCATGAATGTCGCTTGATATCCGATGTCTTTCTGCGTACCTCGCGGAAAACGAACGGCCCTACAAAAGCGTCATTCTGTCGGACGAAAGCGTCGCGATAGTGACTCGAAAATTTTATGGTATTGTCAAGCATTTGAGCATTTCGTGATCAATCCATTTTGGTAATTCGATCATTGCCATCGCTGATCGGATAGCACTTGCTTGGAGCGTTGGAGCCTCTGGTGATGTATGTTACTCAGTGACTATATGCAGAAGGCAGGCTTTAATGTGTGGTAATAACAATCATTCGTATCAGTAAATTCGTCGAATGCCAAATTTTTTTTTGTTTTTATCTCAACTATTAAAGAAGGATTACTTATGTTATCATTCTTTTGTTGTCTTGTAGCCAAGGCAAGTGACAAGCGACCCTTCGATACCAGTGTCCTGGCAATATGAGAAGAATATACTTCTGAAGATTTAAACATCACCTTTGGTCTTTCGGTTCAATACGGAACCGGGCATGAAAAAAATAATATTGAAGGGTATTAGTTCGGTTTTGTCATTCTTCAGTGAAGCTCAATAAACAATTTTTGCATTTTAAATTATAAGTATATTAAATTGTTATGCTAGTTATCTAAAAAAGACAGTGCTATGCCTTGCAATACAATAAATGTCCACCCACTCCGCATCTTCATGCCCTTGTGTTCTAAGCATTTCTTCGAGATATCTGAAGATATCAATAAAGAAAATATTGCTTTCTGGTACAATAACAAGAAGAAATGATAATTCAGTTATAGAATACTAAAAATATCATATTATTTTGGTCCATATTATTGTATCAAGTTACTACGTCTTGATTTGCTGGGGGAAGTACCTTGCCTTTCCCAGGTCACCCTGACTACTTTTGTAATATAACCTTATTCGTAATTTTTGGTGTCAATTTATCAGGTGTTGTTATCCTTATCAGGAAATCGATGAAATGACGTAATATTGAAAATTTGTTACTGGACGATGATGAAAGAATACGAGGACTGGCATTTTGTTGTGACAAATGAGTGGACAAGATAAATCAATTCCATGTACGCTTATTAATTTTTGGGCTGATGAAAATCCAGGCTGGAATTAAAACAAAACAATGGACTAGATCCTAAGAAGGTTGTTTTGTTGTTGTGCCCATAATCGACAAACACAACATCACACACATCACAACATCAACCTATTATTGTTCCCACTGCTGGAACACAGGCCTCCTCTCTGTGAGAGGGAATGGGCCGTAATCCACCACGCGGGCCCAATGCAGATTGGTGGATGTCACATGTTTTTGTTTTTTTTTTGGTTCTAGGGCATGCCGGTTTCCTCACGATGTTTTCCTTCACCGTTTTGAGAGCAGTGGTGATGAAATAATTTTCTTACACAAAGTAAAGCGCCTGCCTGGGTTCGAACCCACGACCTACAACTTGTATGTCGCGGCCGATACCTACCACTGGGCCACCATTGCTCTCAAAACAACAACACAATATCTGAGACAAATACTTCGCAGAAATCTTTAAAAACAACTTTTATCCGACTCAAACCCTCACCACCAGACGTTGATAAGCATAAGCTGTCAGTATTTATACATTATATGGTAACACAAACAGATGTGAAGAAGTTCTAGAACAAACTACAAACGTTATCAATGTATTTAGTGTTGAAAGTGAGGCCGCTAGCTTTATCTATGTTTCATATAAACAGTCGATTACGTAACTATACCTTACATAGGTAATCGATGTTATCATCTGCATCACTGTCAGTTTACGGTTGATTTGTACAAGGGCAATTCAGTTCAGCCAGATTTGCAGCTGTACCAATATTCTGACGATAAGCAGAATTACTCTACGAGAATTTTTGTTTACTTGCAAAAGATCGTACGGTTCTCAGTAATCTTAAAATAGGCAAATCCACCAGTAAGAAAAACAAAGTTGTATGGTATAGAAAATAAACTGAAACTGGTTGCAAGAAAAACAAATGTTACGTTCAAGCCAAATAGGTCGCGTTAGTATCAAGCTGGTTAGAACTTTTTTGACACCTATGGCACACCTAAGTAATAACTATGTTTCAAGAACGTAAACAGCTAAAATTCCATCTGGCATTGCGGACACGTTTTGCAAGTGCCAATGTGATCATCGCCCTTATTGCAAAGTTTATAAGGGTGATAATGGTAGAGTTGGTAAAATTTTACGAGTGTCGTGAGCTCATCACATTACGGGCCGTGTTGTCATTGCACACGCCTTTTCCCAGAACCCTGTTTCGACATTATCGTAACGGATCACATAACGAGTTTGTGCTATAGTGAACATTCTTTCATAGTTGTTATTCATGTGACACCTCAGACGGTCAGGAATCGCTGCGTTCACTTCACGGAATTTGGGATTCACGGAGTTTGTGTACCGTTAGTAATTTGTCATACTCATAAGTAGTATGCTCAATGGTATTCAGGAAAATTCTACGTATAGGTAGTGAATGATAAGTTTTACCATTGTTAAAAACATTACCTACCTACACATGACAATTAAAACAGATGTTCTTTAATGAATCATTAACAGAAATATTACAATCACGATAAAAATTTGTAAGTGCGGCACCTAATCTAAGTTACCAAGCAACAATTTCCAAATAACAATATAATTAGTAATGGTGTGTTGTCACCGAGGCACCGAGTTCGGCCGATAGTCCGCTACACGGCGGCCATGCGTGCTCGGTGCTCGATAAGCACTATCATCACCGCCACGCGGCTGCGCTCCGCACTCCGCAGAAACTTTCCATTGCGATACAGCTAAATACGTAACTCGCTATATTTGCTATATTGATGTGCGATTTCGTATAACCGGATGTTTACATGGGACAGATAACACCAGATAATGCCGAAGCGATAGTAGATGAGAGAACGTACATTACGTTCAAGCGAAATGTGTGATACGAGCCAAGAATGATGCACAATGTTTCGATGAAAACGAAATTTTCGGGAAAGATATTAACAATGCAGTTGAATCAGAGGATGATGAAGCAGATCATAAATAGAACTTCATAGTTAGGTTGCGTAAGGTGGATGAGTTTGATTCTGTTGACTAATAGCTAGATGCACGAAATGATAAGCGATTGGTTGATGAACTCACTGGCAGACTAAACGACACTAAAGTAGAAATAGATCTTGTTAACAAAGCATTCGGTAAGAAACCTGTTATATTCCGTGATGAAGGTCAGAGTATTCTTTATAGATTGTTCGAATAATTTTGAGAAGCGGTGATGCTGTGATTTTACATATCTGCAAGCGTGCCTGCTACGTAACGAGTGTACTATGAGCCACGATTGCGTATCCTTATCGACTCGAAGCGGACCCGTTATGTATTTACAAAACAATCGCGAATCTCCGGGGTGAGCCTTATCGCCGACGACGAGGTCACCCAATTAACTCTATCTCGCATTGATAACAAGTTTAAATTGCAATGTTTTTCGCATTTATCGGATAAAAATAGATGTTACGCTCTGTTGAAATGTTGTTTACTGCATAGGATCGAAGCATTACCAGTGATGATTACAAAAAATGAATGTATTCGCGTGATAGAGTAACTAAGTCGATAATTTCATTGAAACAGAAGATTATGTAATTAAATCATTTTGGTGTGACCGATGACGTCAATGGGCTGCTCATCAATCAAGATGGCTGTCGGATGATTGCTTTGAAAATAATTGAAGTAAGTGCGCGACCTAGTACACTGCGCGGCCTGCTTAGAGCAATTACATTAAGTACACATGAAGAACTAACACGACTGAGAAAGAAAACTCACGCTTTTTAATGGTGATAATAAACAATTCACGTAGTAGACTTAAATGTGTGTAGCTATATATACGAGTGAATCCTGTGGTTGGTTCGCCCATGAATTTTGCAATGTTGACAAGTATATAAGGAAAATTAAACGATTTCATAGCGGCAACCGTTCTAGTTGACGTCAATAGGACATCTGGTATGTGTTGTTTTAATAAGCGTCTTGGAGGGCCGCAAAAAATGTTCGAAACTACAAAGATAGCTATATTATAATATTACGTAATATTAAACTTTTAATGAACATTTTAAAGCAAAATTTACATTAAAATGTTCATTAAACTGATTAGAACTTCATAAGTAGGTACACGAGGTACCCAAAACATCGAAGATTGCTATCAGCTCAACCTTGGTTGTACAATTTTGCAGAGAAAACTAAATAAAGCTGTATAAACAGCAGATGTTTATACAACGGATTTTCCAGGAACATGTTTTTTCTACAAATAGAGATGATTATCGAAGCGAATTCCGTTACATTGGATCGTAAATGGATGTCAACTGTTATCATACTGATACCGATAGCGAAGATATCAATTTATCAGTTGTTTGTTGAAGTGAAGCCAACACTTACATATTATCTAAGTGTATGGGCTGCGCGCTATTTTGAAAATTGTAGGTATTTACTTGGAATGTACAGTGGTTTTCAATTGAACACACTATATGCATTCAATTCTAAACCCAACACTTCAAGGGAGGACAAAATATTCTCGATGCAGACACGCCTCTGCTACAACGATGGGATCAAATATAACAGAAAGGAAAGAGCAAATGGAGGCAAAGATAACAAAAGGAAAACTTAGAATAAAGTTAATGGACTGGCTCAAGGAAAAAGGAAATATACATACAGTAGACCGAGTACACGAGCACTCAGTCAAAATTTTGCATAGGATCGAGAATGATGAAAACTGCTTACTCGACAAGACATGGATGCAATGGTCGTCATCATCGTCTTGCTATCATTGTATACTGCACACATTCTGAAGTATTAGGCAATAAGCACTCAGCAACTGGCGTCACCAACTATTAGTAAAGTGCTACTCGTAAGCTACGTCCATAACATTCGAAATTCTTCGATTTAAACGAGCGGGTAGATTCTTAGATATCCACTTTACCTACTTTTAATTACTTCTAATCTTATGTACACGCAAATACTATGGAAAGTTATTTAAACACGCCGTATAACGTATTTGTTTTGCCTACAGTTTTCAGAGACAAAAAGTGCTATACTAGTTTTTGTTGTCAACTTGAAAACTTCGACAAGGATCCTAGTTACGACAAAAGCTTTATCACATGCTGCTTATATTTCTAAATACCGGATCCGGTTTAGTGAGACTTGTGGTCTCACTAAACCGGATCCGGCACATCCAGTAGACCGACATTTTGTCTTTCAAGATACAGGCTACCCTAGTTTGAGAGGCAGGGTTTATTACCCATGGTTACAATGTAGTTCCTACAATATAGCTGTACGTATACTTTGTGAACAATTATGATTGTAACCTTCTTTTTGTACCAATAAACATTTTATTTATTATTTATTCTCCGTCCGCGTCTTCCCCACAGGACCCTACATATTATCTTCTTAAATTGGTATAACTATTAAGTATGCTTTTTTTTAGCTTGATTGTTTCTCAACTTCGGCACTTTTCTTTTCTTGATCAGTAATAAGGACAAGAAAAGAGAAGTGCCGGAATAGTAAGACTACTGTACGAGATTCAATGGTAAATTAGTATACAAACCTACGCCGACGTCAGGTTAATTGAAGTCTATTCTTAGATTGCTATACATTCAAGCTTGGCAAATGCAAACATTGGACAAAGAACTATCCAATCTCGAGGGTCAACGCCATTGTAACGTTACGTCACTCTGTCGAACGACCACTAACATTATCAATACCAACTATTATTGTTACTTCAACCTGTCTCTACGACCTCTATTGCGTGTTTAATCTCCATTTGCTTTATCAATACATTGACGTGTTCTCTTTTCCTCTTACGTCCTATTTCCAAACGTATACAATACATCACTGATACCTATACAGCGATCATTGTCATGTTCAAAATACATAGGATTAAATATATCGTTCGATTTAGATAAGATACCATTTGCGTCAATCGGCATTGTAGCCAGTCATAGTACTTTATATGGAACGAATTTAACCTTTATCAAGATATTTACGTACTTATTAGAATACGGCATTAGGCTAAGTTAGTTTTAAATCAATGTGCTTTCAGACATTACATTATATCTATCTTAACAGTTTGTTATTTAATAAAAACGTTTGAACCAACCTGAGCTATTGCTCCGAAATCTCTTTCTCTCCGCTTCTACGCACCCTAAGTGACTCTGACGCACTGCACCAGATACAATCTCACATTTAGATGACTTGTCAATGTTTATATCAACATAATGACATTATCTTGATAGCTCGAACACACTTTGTACTAGAATTATATTATTAGTACATGACAACAAGTATGATCGATCATATAAAAGTACACCTCGGTCTTCACAAGATTTTTAAATCCTAAGACTGTGTGATAAGCAGCCTAAATATTTAAATATAACTTGGCAACACATTTGTAATGTCGGTTACTGGGAGAGTGGGAGATAAATTACACACATTCTGAAAGTGGAGTATATCGCTTCAATTTTAAGTAGATTGCCGGAGCTTCTGTGGAGTTCCAAATCTACTGGCAGTAACTATAAAAGACAGGTGACGAGAGTAGGGAAAGGAGACGTACACTACGTTTAAAGCACTGCATTACGACATAAATATAGCTAAGAAGATAAAGAAACCACTACTGAAACAGATAAAGATATAATTCAGGATATAAATGGCATTTTGCTAACACTTGTGAAATATGCCTATATGTGACAACACGCAATCACAATAAATTCAAAATAAACGCTGCAGCACTAAGTAAACTAAAAACAAACAGAAGATAATTGATGACCTAGCTATCTTAGCAAAACATAGTACGTAAGTGTAGGTTGATACAGAGTTATCATAATTATAGTGATACGGATTCTGTAAACAATGAACACGTTACGAACATGTTGTAGACGATGGACCTCTGCTGTTAAGAGATAGATAGCCTTTGTTTGGGCTATCAGGAGAGTAGTAATAAAACAAAACACACAATCACCAAATAAAAAAAACATCACAACTGTATAGTAACAGAATATTAAAAAAAAATTGGCCGCTATAATTAAAACCATAACCGGTATATTTGAATTTTCCCTAAAGTTTTTCCCTGCCCGATTACACAAACGTGGCGCATATATCGCATATACCTAACAGTGAATTAATAAAACTTCTATTAACGATTTCATGTTTAAAAACCTACAAGGCTCTATGTAGTAGGAAAAATAATAACACTATCAGTCAGTTTGGTCATTAATGGTAACCATTATTAATACTCATGACTGCACTTGAAATGTACTTAACAATAGCTATACGTTACACCAGCTAAGTAAGATTATTAGTATTTTTCCTTACCGCAGTGAGGAAAAATGTAATTGTTTATCAGGTTATATTCGCGCATACTTGCCTATACATAAAGGACACTTTTAATTAATATAGTCATTACATATAGGCAAACAAATGTATTTTCCGCTCTGAAATACAAAATGCTTTCCGGTTATTGTTCCCTATCCTATGGAGCGAAGATTTCATTGAAAAAACGTAGGTAGTACACGACCTCGAGTAGGCTGAAAACCCACTAGGCCACTAACAATAAGAGGAAAGGACTAATTCTAACACTGTTGATCTAATGACAAGAAGGGAAGACAAGGTGGAAAACACAACACCAACAGCAAAGGTGAAACGTGCTCAGAAATGAAATCCATACACGTATACTTCTAACCTACACTACAACAAAGTATGTGTCCAATCACATAGACGACAAGACATTGAGGAAGCTACATAAAGTTTTACGGCTCAATTTCCTCACAGAACAGCAGCTTAGTAACGGTCACAATGCAATATAGCAAGAGACAGGACGTCACGCTCGTCAAACTAGATCTTTTGATGTTGTAAACACTTCATCGGAATGCTTTCTGGATACAATTCGTTTTGTGACAGATATTCGATGACCGGTAGTTATGCTAAGTTAGTTTAATTGTCTGCATATACACGGTACTTGAGACGGATAATTTCTTGTATTCATAAGAGAAAGGAAGATACTGTATAATAATAATACTGATTAATAGGCTCACGTTTAACCACTATTTCACCAGATGGTAAGCGATGATGTAGTCGACGGTGAAGCACGCTTGCCTAGTAACATATTAACTCTTGACTTAGATCCCCCCAGGTTGTAGCTATCAAGAAGGGAAACACAGGGTCCGGCAGGCTTCTTAATCATACTTTTATTTTAATAATCACGAAAACCTGCAAAAAATTACGCTGTGAAAGAATTGCATCATATTTTAAGACAGGGTAATACTTTTTGATTTGGTCTTCTCAGGGGTTATGATAAAAATGCTCAAGAGATGTAGTATGATATCAAATCTATTTCCTAATTAGCTAACACGGAAACGGTATTAATTCACACTCCCGTAACTTAGAACTTTAATCATGTTACAGCAATCAATAAAACTCGCGTTACATGTATTCGAGGAGCACCAGTAATTATGCAACGCGCGTTTCGGATGAGCGGCCATCGTACGGCGACACGTTCTAGAATCAAATTCAAATGTCAAGGTGAAGGTGACGTGAAAGGAAACGCACGGTGACGTCACGAGCCGCCATCTTTAGCCGCCGCGTCGCTACCAATGACACTTTAGAGCCCGTATGTACGCGAGTATGTCTATCGCTTTATTTAGGACACTAGGCAATCATTGATACCATGTCTTATGTGTACTGCGTTAGAACGGTTAACTTTGGACATAGTCATAAATTTTGTTGGAATGGTCGTTAAATCGAATGCAAGAAAATGTATATTTACGCGCAATAAAATTGCAGGATGTCTCCTTTTTAGGGTTCCGTAGTCAACAAGGAACCCTTATAGATTTGTCATGTCCGTCCGTCCGTCCGCAGCTTAGCTCAGAGCCTCTTAGTACTAGAGAGCTATAATTTGGCATGGTTACACATATTAATCACGCTGACAATTTTTTTTTTAATTAAGAAAACTAGTTTATTTGGCACACACAGATAGATACACACAAGTACCTACTCGTACTTCCTGTACCTACTCGTAAAGTTTTGAAGAATGTGTTTTTTTTCATGTCTCTCCGATAGTGTAGGGTATCATTGGATAGGCCATTCAAAAATATTACGGGTATGTCAATACCATTTTTCGATTCAGAGATCCGTTTGCGTAAAATTAAGCTTTAAATTGCTAAATATTGTTAGGGTCAGGTGTGTCCTCCGCCCCCTGCCAGCTAAATGGTTGTTTTAGATATGTATAAAAATTCACAGCAGTAGTATATGTAATGAAATTAAAAGGAAAACTATCAAAGTTAAATAGAATTTACAAGTTTACGAGTAACAGTCGACCAACTTATAAAATGTACTTGGAAAAGTAAAAAATTTGTATATTAATGTATGGAGACAAAAGTTTTCGAACGGCAAAGTAAATTTTGTCCCTTCGTTACAGCAATGTTCGGTACTTGCATTGTTTACGAACGTTAGTAATGTAACCTATTTATGTTGTGAATGTAGCTGTTTATACGGAACCCTCTGTGCGTCAGTCAGACTCGCACTTGGCTAGTTTTTTATATTGGCTATAGATTTTCATTTACGTGTTGTTATTTCATAAGAAAAGCTATAGCGGCTCTTTCGTCTAAGTATTTTATTTTGGCAATGTCACAGCTATTTGGTAGTATATCCATGATCCAGGACTACACTTGACGTTTACGTGTCGCAAACGTGATGCTAAAACCGTTTTCCTGAAGCTGGAATGTCCTTGATGCTTTTAAATCTTCCTCAATCATTATAGCACCTACATACTCGTAAACCTCAGGATAAAAACATGTGCCGATCAGATTCGATTTTAATATTAATGATTCTATTAGCATTCAATAATTGCACGCTCTCGAGATGTTTAAGTGCATTTCGTATAATTGCATTAGTAATTATCGGTAAGTGACATCATCAGCAGTTCTAAAGAAGACAGGACAATACAAGAGTGCAGTATGTTCATCATCGTGCCATCAGTGTAACCAATATCATGGTTCATTGTATACGTCACCTGCCAATTGTTTCTGATGACACCAATAATACAGAATTTTTGTGTGGAGATCAGTTATTTATACAATTTTCCTTGTGCATCATTTAATTCCATCGAATTGCAAACACATACTGTTGGGATTGTACTTGTGAAAGAATTTTGTAATTCTTAGAAAATTAACCACAGTTTGTTTAATTTGATTGCCAAATGTCTTCGAAATAGAGATGTCTCAAGAGATAGAGAGAACAGGCTTCTTCTGGGTAAGCTCACTCCATCGTCGACTCTGTCTCTGTCATCTCTGACCTAGACTAGAGTCAAGAGCAAACCCATAACCAATGAAAAAAAAAAATTGTTTTTAGCCGTAAAAAGAATAATCGATGGAAGGTTAAATTTAATAACACAAACCGCTACGGGAGCTTTATCGGCTTCCGATGAACAGAAAGATTCCTATTTTCAGTGTTTGCCTGTCGTGGAATAGCTGTAGAATGTTTGACTGTTATGTGAAGTCTCTATGGTGGTGGTGGTGTCTATGGACTATTTTATTTTATTTTTTGGCTCACCAACAATTGAATACACTGATACACAGATATGAGATACATCTAATATACTTATAGACTAGTGTACCAATTTCTTACAGGTAAGCACATCATGCATAACTTATTTGCCGATTGACAATGGCCGATTGATATTGGGCGCCTACTTACAATTAAATGAGTTCTTATACACATCCAATTTCAAGCAGGCACACACGATTATGCTATGGACCAAACTCCAGATTAAAAATCGAAATCAAGAGCATATTATATCAAATCAAAGTTAAAACAATAATCAAAATTCAATTAAAACACCACCTATTGAAGATATCGTATTAAAAAAAAACAAAATTGCTGTAACATTTCAATTTTCATGAATATCTTTCAGTCGGAGGACGATTTCAGGAATACCTGTTCAACCTCATTATATTTATTAGTCTATTTCGCGAAACCTAACGACTCTTGAAATATCAGTTATTTTCCAACTAATCTAACCTCAAAAGTTGACTGCTCACCATTTTGGTTGTTTTCGTGCATTCAATGATCAAAACAGGTCCGCAGCAAATTTGCATCGTCATAGAACCGGTTTAAATTGAATATTATAGTTAGCAAATAAAAACATTCTGGCCAAAGTTGCAGTGTATTAAAAAATCAAGGTCGTAAAGCTGTTGAAAGACTGCAGGCCAAAGTTGAAAATTTGAACGCAGTAGTGACTGAAAAAATTGTATAAACGAAACTAAACTCGAATACAAAAATCATTGGCGAGCACATTAAAGTGCAAAACGAAATAACTGTAACAGTTGGCAACAGTTTGAAATGAAGTCATAAGTCGGAGGAGTTCTCACGCGGCGCCGACGACGACGCGGGCGCCTGTGAATGCGCTAAATGTTAAATAGTTCCCGAGACCATTGTACGAGGTGAGCCAAGTGGAAAATCATACACCAATTACACGCCGAAACACAAACTTTTTTAGTCTGACAATAGTCTCATTTTTACATTTGATTCCCAAGCTTTACGTCATATCAATTTAGCGGCGTATTTTTACCTATCTGTGTTAATTTCCGTGTGTCTAACAGTGACAAACGAAGTTAGAATTTGCATGTATTTTATAAGTGTACATTACGTAACATATTATTTTCAGATACAGTCACTATAGTTTAAAGAAGTTCCACGTAATGTGTTTTACGTGACCATTGCATGGTCTAGGCTGCCATCCATGATGAAGTCACGAGTGACTGCATTGCTATAACCAAATAATACTAATGAGGCTGATGCAGTTCATAAGAATATGGCTATTCATCAAAATAATTATAACACCATGATGATTGAACGTTCGTGGTAAATCAATTATCACTTACTACTCAGAACCGGAACTATAACTTCATTAAAACTTCTTTAATACCTGTAGTAAAAAGCAGACAATGTGACGTATATATGTATAGTAAGGTGGGGGTATCTGTGGTTAGGGGCCATGCCAAGCCAGTTCCCCGAAGAATCGTGAGAAGCTTCCCACCGTTTGTGCCAGAGCAATACATTCACAGAGCTTTTTGTAAGCCAACGACCGGTCCGACGACGCTTAAAAGGAATCGTGCTCCGTGCTCCCGTAAATCAGGGGCAGGTTTTATGAATAATACACCAAGAGCCCCCTTCAAGAATAATTGACCCTGATGTGACCAGTCCGCTCAAAAATTGTTTGAGTTGATCATCAAAGATTACCATACCTATATACAAGAGGTTAAATATGCTCAGATTTTTGTTCATATTTGCTTGTTTCACATTATAACATCAGAATGAATCCATGAATAGATACTTGACAACGGTTCTCAAGCAACATTCGATCGTGAACATGTCGAAGTAGACGACCTTCGCAGACCTGTTTTGGACAGCAAACACATCTTATTTGGCTGAGCGAAAAGAAACGTGACTCAGGAGAGGAACGTGACACTGGTAACGTACAGGGGTGGCTTGGAATTCAACGTTGCTTTTTTAAGGCATGATTGGGATATCAGCCCGTCAAAATAATTACACCACATGGTCGAGTTACAAGGTTTTTATTTTGTTTTTGGAGAATTTGATAAACATTATTATTAAGTCACATTATATGTGCGGCTGACATTAAATACTAGCTTCTGCCAGCGGCTTCGCCCGCTTGAAAAGTGTTTTATCATTCCAAGGGAACATTATACCGGGATAAAAAGTAGCATATGTGTAATAGACAATAATCTATGTCTGTGCCAAATTTCATCCAGATCCGTGCACCCGTTCTGGCGTGGTTGAGTAATAAACATACATCTATTCAAACTTTCGCATTTATAATATTAGTGAGATTCAATAAAATTGCTGGAAGAAAGTAATTATTGCTATAAATCACTTTTCTATTACTTCGAAAGCCATACATATAACCAAGAACTACAGGCTCCTAATTGTTGGTCACGAGCATAAGGAAAAACGAACATCCTGTGTTATTGAAAGGAAAACATTCTACCGTGGTCAAGTTTTCTGAAGAGTTTGTTTAAACGTTCCTCGAGGCTGAAGTTCGTAGACCGGTTCTATGACTTCCTATTGTGTCCTGCCAATGCTGTTTCCCTTAAAGGCAAACTTAAAAATTCTGACTTTTTCTTTATTGTTGTTTTTTTTTTCATTTCTTTTAAATAGGAAGTGAAAAATATTTTTCCTTTTTAAACCCCGACGGAAAAATTGGGGTGTTATAAGTTTCACGTGTGTTGCTGTGTATCTGTGTATATGTGTATCTGTCTGTGGTATCATAGCGCCTAAACGGATGAACCGATTTTGATTTAGATGTTTTTATTTAAAGGTAACTTTGTCGAGAGTGTTCTTAGCTATGTTTGGTGAAAATTGGTTTAGCCGTCCAAAAGTTATGGGCTGTTTTCTATTTGAAACGGAGTATTTTCGCAAGATATCGTGTCATAATTACGTGTTCGATAGATTGTTGATCGAAGCTTGTCTACTACTAGATATATTATGTAGTTTAAAAGTATGAAATTAAAAAAAAATTGCCGGGGGTTTTGAAATTTTTTATTTTTTACTTGTTGTAAGTTTGTTTATCTCGAAAATTTTAATTATGTATAACAGGGGGGTGACCAAAAGCTCTAGAGTAAGGTTATTTTGAGATCGCGTAAGTGACAGATGTATACAAGTCATATACATCTGTCCCTTACACACACTCAAAATAACCTTACTCTAAGAGCTTATGGTCACCCCCCAGTTACCTTTTCAGAACCGCAAAAAATATTCCTATTTGTTATATGTTTTTATAAAATCAGGATAAAAGTATTTATTCGTAGTTAGTTAATCCAATCTCAATTTATGTACATACGCCTTTACGTCCACAAATTAAATATACAGGTCTGTATAATAATTAAAAGTAAATAAATTACACATATAAGGCGCTAACGAATAAACAGGTAATATTATATGCACTTGTCTAACGTTGAAAGTGGTAACTTAATCATAGCAACACTAATCATGTTTTGAATGGCAATGCATGATGGTTTCCATACTGGGCAGAGACAAACGATAAGAAGCGTCGAAAAACAATTACCACACAGGTGTTTATGCAGAATACCGAAGTGAACATTTTAATTAAAATTGTAATATATATATTCAGTTATACATAACTGAATATATATATTGAAATTTTTGTATAAATTGTATAAATAAATACCTACCTACTCAATGCATCTGTTATGTATGCCACGTGATTAGGGCCGTACGAACAACTCTTGAGTTGAAAACAAACCAAATAGGAGGGGAGCAGAAGGGAAGGGTGCAATGAAAGGAGGCAAAGAATCGCAGCACAAAGGGCTTCCTCCATCTTACCTGCAACAAAGAGACGCGTATTATTACTCATGGTATTGTTTGACATGAAGCACGATACTAGCATGCATAATTTGCAGACTGCGACGGAATAATAATACTAAGGAATTTTATCGTTTTAAATCTGTAGAACGCAGTGGTGAGGATCAACTTGCTATTATACGTATTTATAAGTTTGTGCTCCATCCTTAGCATAAGCATAAGCAGTCTATAATTTTCCCACTGCTGGTACATAGTCCTCCACTCTGTGAAAAGAAATGGGCCATAATCTACCACGCGGGTTGCTATATATGACATGTCTTCGAATTTTTATTTCTAGTACCGCTTTCCTCACGATGTTTTCATTCACCGTTTTGAGAGCAGTAGTGATGAAATAAATTACACAAAAGTAAATCGATGAGAAAAACATTGTGAGGAAACCGGCATGTCTTAGAACCAAAAATTCGGAATCATGTGACATCTTTGGTGGATCCCGCACTGGGCCCTCGTGGTGGTCATAGCAGTGGAAACATTAAAAGGCTGAAAATGATAATGAATGCGCATGCCTGGGTTGTGCCCCGACTAGAATTCAAGGCCGTAACCACTGGGACTTGGGACATCAGTCCATTTTTATTTCTGGTAAATATTATGAAAGAGTCGAAATAGTAATCAAAAACAATAGCAATTTAAAAGTCTTCAATTCAATGAATTTAAAACAAGCAGCTTAACGTAGATAAGAATCTGAAGCAAGACCACGAAAGCCCATAACAAAAACCGATCAAAAAGCACTAAATAAAAACCGAACAATGGTAACAGCATCCATTGTTAAAGTTAAACCCCAGAATGACGTCAGAAAAAAAGTAAATGGGATTGTAAAAATTATAGCCGATGCTCCAACGAAGGTGTTAAAAACTTAGGTGGTCTTCGAGAAAAGGCAAAAAGTGCTAACGGTAATGTACCGTACGGTAACAGTTCGGGCGAGTAAAGGTACTGTTGATATTATGGTTCTGATAACATTTAGTGCGCACAAGTAGAAAGCGTAGTAAAAGTGAAATAACTTCGAAGACCTTTTGTTAAATATTTTTTTGCTTTTGTTGCTAACAATGGTTTTAAAGGGTTAATAATTTTAAGGGCTCACTTCACAGAGAAAGGAAACTTTTAGCCGCGCTTTTATGCAACAAAAACCTTGGCTGGTTATTCGTGTTTTTGTTCCTTGTAAGAAGGTGTACGCTCATTTTGTGGAGGCATCCAGACGCTCTAGACAAGTGGCATTCGAAGTCTATAGTCGAAATGTCAAAATTTAATGGAATGATCACGTTATTTTTCGAAATCGCTTGTCAATCCCATACAATTTTGCCTTTTTGACAATCGCAATCGCCACGATTTCGATGATAGAATATCACTTGTCTAGGGCCTCAGGTTGTTCAATAATTTGAAAAGATAGCAAAAATCGATTCGTATTGATTAAAATGCTCTGCCTTTTTCTTTGAAGTTCTGCTTTGACAGATAACGCAGATCTTGGTACTTAATGTGATATTAAGGGAAGTAGAAGTCGAACATAACTGCCAATATTATGTTTCAGCTCCTCAATTTGTATCAACCGCAACTTCGATCATGCATGCATGGAGTTCTGTTCTCATCTCTGGGACGGATCTGCAAAATACCAGCTTGATGCATTAGAGTGGATCGAAAAGCGGGCCAAGAGGCTCATCGGCAATGAGGCGCTTGTCAAGTCAAAGCTCCAGAATCTTGAACATCGTCGCAGAGTTGCCAGCTTGTCGGTTTTTTATCGGTTACATTTCGGAGAGTATGCGATGGAATGGCACGATCTAATTCCACCTAGCCCGTTTCATTATCGGACTACCAGACATACGGCGATGCGTCATTGATATACGGTGAACATCCCACCCATACGCACAAAACGTTTTGGGAACACTTTTATTATGCGTACACCTAAAAAGTGGAATTCTCAGCTGGAGTTGTTTCCCGACAGCTACAAACTGGGGGTCTTTAAGTCAAGAGTGAATAGGTAGCTTATTTCTATTCAAGCGTATTTCACCGTCGACCAAATATATATATTGGTTCAAAACCGACCATTATGACTTTTCTATTCATTACTTTCTAAGTTAATCTTGGACATCGGTGAAGGATAACGTTGTGAGTAAATCTGGACTTTATAGTTTTAACAAGCGTGGTGATTGAAGCTTCTGCCTTCTCTGCACGAGAAGAAGCCTTTGCACTGCAGTCAGAAGTGGGTCAAAAACATCCTTGAGTTGATACATAAATTGGAATATCTTAGTAGTTGAGGACCACACAAACAGCAAATTCTTATACATAATTCAATTGTACAAATAGCCTAATGACTCGATACTGAATAGGCATTTCGCGAGGTATTCAAGAGGCCACGTGCTTGTGACACTAGTCACGGCAGTCACATCGCTCACGCCTAATCAGTTTCAGAGTGTTAATTAATTTTATTTGTTCGCCATTGTGGGCGACGCGGGTTTTTTGAAGCCATTGTTTTTGCAAAAGCTTATCTGAGATCTAAGTTTCAGATCAGATGATATCTGTCAGAGAAACCTTTAGTCTCCTATTTCCGCGTTCTGTAATGTTGCGCAAGAAGGTCGTGTCGTGAGATGCCATCATACACTATGTATGTCTGGTTTCCTTGTATATTTAAGGTCAGCATTGCAATAAAATATAAGCTGGAGGAAGAACAGCCGCATGACGGCACGAGTATTTCTTCGAGGTTAACCAACGCTTGGCGAGGTTGGTCGGTGGATGGGTTTCCATTCCTGACATATCAGCACTCATCCATGCTTCGAAAAGCTCTTTGAGCCGTTAGTCCCGGCTGCCATTTGTAGATCATTGGCAGTCGTTACGGGTAGTCAAAAGCCTGAAATCTGACACCAGTCTTGCCAAGGGTTGTTGTCCAGTTTTTGGGTTGTGGAGGTCAGATAGTCGCTCCATGTGAAATACTGTATCCAGCTGAATTTGATTGCACTGGAAGCAGAACCCAATATAGTTGGGAAAAGGCTAGGCAGACGTATGTTGCAATAAAATATTAGAAACTGTTCATTCTGAAACGGCCATTACGCCGAATTCGCGCTTCAAGATCATTAACACAGACTCCGTTACACACACCATTGCTTTTACCGTCATAAAGCATTTAAAAAAGTCAAAAAGTGGCATTCGGAATGATTAAAGCGCTCTAATGCATACAGTAGCGGGTGCGGTGCTCGCGTGTTGCGTGCCTAGCCTACGCGGCACGCTGGTGGTCACGCGAGCGGTTTCCGTGGCTGGAGGATAGCGTGACGCACGTCACAGACACATTTCTATCCTCCACGGTGGAATAAAGAACAGGATTGTTCCGATAACGCGAACCTAATGGTAGGTATAGACGAACGGCTGCAGATATAAGATGTTATTTTTTAAGAGAGAGGTTGTAGATAAAACTAAGAAGGTTGGGGATATAGTTCTTTCTTGGTGAGAATTCAGGAACTGTTTTGGTGTAATTGTTGTACACAAAGAGTCAATTTAAATATTCAGGATTGTATAAAAGTAGATACTAAATTTCAATCCTAAACAAAAACGAGATGCTTTTGGTTTCGGTCACTGAAAAAGCCCTAGCTTTTCTGTGACAAAGTGGCTGTTCTTGGTTGGTTCAACAGAAAACTCGTAATCAAAAACAAATAACAAATCTAGATAATATGCGATACTTGCGGGCGGGAGTTATATTTAACGTTCACACGAAGACTATTAATGTCCTTAGCAATTTGTGTGGAGCGGCGTTGTTTCCGCCACCCATCGGCACACGGATAGCCCCTTGTCGTGTGCCACCACCATTAAACCTAAGTGTGGAAGGAACACGCAAAATGAGGATAACGGCAGTCACGGTGCTAGGAAATAACTATTCCAAACCCATAAATTATAATGGGCAAGTACTGGCTTGGGATTATCGAGTTACTGATATAGATAGCAGTATCTGAAGATAGTTAGAAACCAATGTAGCTCTTGCTTAAGCAGTTTTCGTATTCTAGACATCTCGTTGCTCTACGAAAGCTTAACGCAATCGGTTGGTTATTCCTAATCAAGAAACATAAATCTTGGAACATGCAAGGAACTTTTCACCACAAAATCAGCAAGTAGCACAGACCCTAACGCAAATTAGCGGAGTGCACGCCAGAGCGGCGAAGTCACGCGAGCGGTGTTAGAAAGCGCTGCGCACTCACGGTACGATGCCACTACTGTTTTTGTGATCCAGATAGATGGTCTTCGCTTCATCAAGCGGTTGATCAATTAATTACTAGGCTAGAACATTGGTAGTTGATTACTGATGGTATACATCTTCATCATCATCCACAGGCAAACCTCGCCCGTTACTCCTCTCTTTTTTTTTGTGCAAATCCCCACTCGCCTGTATTGCTTTTTAAAGTCTATGTAAAACGATGTCATTCGGATATTGACCGACGGTATCTCTATCATCTTCTAAGACTAGTGGACGTCAAAACTATCTACAGCAGCTTGAACCCATTTGAATTCTATTGTTAATTTATATGACAGACGTTAACAAAAGATGAAATATGTATTAGTTGGCCTACTGTGCTTAATGACGTCGTAAGTTTGACGAGTTTTGGCCGCGTTGGCCGCATCTAGCTCGGAGTAATAGTTAGAATTGTCTTGACGGATGCATGGGTGTAACAACGGACGTGCATTTGGGCTAATGCACGACAATAAACTGTAATGGGCGGTAAACGGTAATGTTACCAAATGAATGCTCATGTGTCTTGGTATGACTTCCTGAAATAATGTGAGGTACGGTGTAAAAGTAATATTTACTAGTGTATGTTTATTAGAAACTTTGGTTTGAATTAGTGGCAATACAGATGCCACTACTGCTTTGCTGTTTGTCTAATTTGATGTGTATGGGCTGTAATTAGAGGCACATGGGATATATCAGCTCTGACTCTGAAACGATATAACGCATCTTTAAAATCTTGTGTTGCAGATCTTATCAAGGTGGCAACCGCTTAGGCAGATGGGCCTCTGATTGTTTGCACCAACAAAAATAAAGAAATCCTCTCTAAGAAAAGAGGCCTGTGCCCCAGCAAAGGGAACTTTATGGCTGACGATGCTTATGCTAAGTAACTAAAGACAATAAATTAACTTAGATCCATTAACCTATATTAAATACAGTTCGCGTGTTCTTTTATAATATAATAGAATAAAGGATTGCGTCAAAACAAATAACATGTGTCGTATCATTAGCTCGGCCTATTTAACATGTTTACAGCTGAGTAAATTATAATACATTTTATTACTTGCGTGGCCTATGTCACGTAACATTGGATTATTTTTAATTTTATCGAGACGAGCGCCTTTTAATTGGAGCTATTGCACTAGACTCGACGATAAGGAATTGTTTTGCTCTCATATCAGACCCATGAATAGTAAGTCTTCTTTTCCTTTGTTCACACGAATTTCAAGAGCATACCTTTAGGTGAAGTCCTCATAATGCCGCTTGGGGTGATAGAAGTGTCATGTCGGACTCCCATCGATTAAAATTCGGCCTGCTACGATGAGTTAAAGTGCATTGGATGAAATCTTAGCATCGTTACTCTTGGAGGCATCTAAATTGTACCTCTACTGTGCTTTGTGATGACTATTCTCTTTGTTACTTGCTACCGGCTTCAAAAAATTTCCATTCAGTTCAACTTGAGTCTGGATATGAGTATGTGGGTTTCACCTCTGAAACCTTTCGGGGAATACAGATGTGTTGTTATGTTATGTTCAACTTATGTTACAAAAATTTGATCCGTATGTTCGACATTGACATTTCATGTCGTTCCGTTGTTCCACATCGCTGGCTCACAAGTCACGCTGTTTCCAAAAGCTTTCTATATCGGTCACGCTAGCATCGTTCTTGTATGAACTTCAACATTATGGAGTAAATGTTAACAGAGCAATTTGTGTTTCAGCTTTAATATCCACAAATTACTACATTTTAAAGGCTGTAAAGGTATCTATGGAGATTCAAATTATTTATTCGTGTGATTTTTGGTAATTTTCAGTAGGCAGTGGTGGCCCAGTGGTATCGGCCGCGACTTACAAGTTGTAGGTCGTGGGTTCGAGCCCAGGCAGGCGCTTTACTTTGTGTAAATTATTTCATCACCACTGCTCTTAAAACGGTGAAGGAAAACATCGTGAGGAAATCGGCATATCCTAAAACCAAAAATTCGAAGACAATCCACCAACCCGCACTGGGCCCGCGTGGTGGATTACGGCCCATTCCCTCTCACAGAGAAGAGGCCTGTGTCCCAGCAGTAGTAACATTAATAGGCTGATGACGTGTGATGTGTGTGATTTTTGGTAATTTTCAGTAGGTTTTATAATATAAATGTGCGCAAAAATTTTGATTGTTTATTGGGCTTACACTATGACTAACAAAAAAATCATTGCAAAAGCTTGTGCATACGGTAATGATCTTAGTTTTAGAAGGAACGGTAAAGGAATCATCGTGAGGAAAATGTCATAATCAAGAACCACAATCCCGGACTGGATGGACTGGAACCCAGCTGGTGGTTTAGTTAAGGCCATTCCCTCTCACGAGAGGAGACCTGATTTCCAGCGGTGGGAACTCCGAAAAAAGGCCGATTATGGTATGCTGTCAGGATGGTTTTGAGCTTCGGTTAAGACCTACAACGATATATAACATAGAACAGGAGCTTTAATTAGAACACGCTGGATCATGCGATGATGTCACAATTAGGTAAATCGCACGACATCCATATTTCACGGAACACGAACCCCGTTTGACCTGTGACTGCTGACATTAAAATAGTGACATTTCGTGTCTACCGGCGCTTCGAGGCACTAGCGTGATACAAACACTTATACTGTTCAAACTTTTATTATGGAGGGCTTCCATCGATACTTATTTAGGTTGCTGGCTTATTCTGCACTTGATACTGCTATTCCTTCATCTGTAAGCAATATAACAGGTTTGGAAAAAATGGGTTCCTAGATTTAGGATATTATTTCCATATTTGAAATATTGTGAACGATAAACCGTAATTCAGCTGAGTAAATAATAATTTTACAATGAGGTCATATTTATAATGCGTTATATTAATTCATATATTTTAAATGTGTCACCATTCAAAATATGTATATGAATTAACAAACGCCCTCAGTACTTAATTAAGCATCAGACATATCAAATGACGTCACTTAAAGTACAGACAAAATCTTTAGTAAGTCAAACATTGAATTGCTATGATCTCAATGCTTAATCATAGCTATAAGTTTATTTATGGGCCTACAAGTGGTCACGTGCGACATGTTACGCAGTGTATTTGTCGCGTAATCTTCTACGTACTCATACGGTTGACCTAGCGGAGTACCAGCTGATAATATGTAGGGCTGTCATTGGTCATCTATTATAAAAAGATCTTGGATGAAATAACGGGCAATTAAATATCCACAGACAAGGGCGTCGCCAGCCGATGGCCCAGGGGGGGGCAAGTTGATATGGAGATTGAGAAAAGTATGAATTGTAGGTGGTACAGTCGAGAACAAATGAAGCTTTTCACTTGTAGTACGAGCCTTAGATCTCCAGCGATTGTAATAATAAACGGTACAGAGTCCAACGTGTAAAGCATCACGAGTTCTTGACTGTACAATAAATAAGTTATTACATTTATTAGAAAAATAGAAAAAAAATATTTGGGAGTTTGAATTTGAATATACAGTGTATTTTTTTTGTTTTTACCAGAATTTAACATTATAGTGCTCGCAGAAGATTCTTTTTTTGATTAAGTTAATTAAAACATAATCTGCGTGGGTTTTTTGAAAACTTTTCGACCACTTTATTATGAAAATCTTGTAAGTTGCCATGAATAAGTTTTCTGTGCACACTAATCATGCCCAGACCATAGAGGCTATTATATATTAATATTCGCCCTTAGTGCTTCTTAGCCAGGTTTTTAGTCTCCTGAGGCTGTTAAACGTTCGCTCTACCTTAAGTCAAAGATTTAGGACTTTGGTTGCTTTACATTGGGCAACATTTTTAGAATCTCTAGGGGGGGGCAGCTGCCCCTCCCTGCCCCCCCTTGGCGACGCCCTTGTCCACAGATGATGATGATGATGATTTTTAGAAAGGAGACCAACCGGTAATTGATGATGAGAAAGGAGCAGTAGGAGATGATTAATATAAAATTCAATGTTGATGATTGGAGATTGAGAGAGAGAGGAAAACGACAGTATGGAATATGTGGTGGATGGAATGGATGAAAATGGAGTCAACAATAACATATGGTTAACAAAAGAAACTGTGAGCGAAGAATGTTTTGCGAGGGCAAGTAAAGTGGCACTAAGGCAGGAAGAAAAAGAAAAATCAAAAGCTTTACCATTTTCTAACGTAAATAAAGAGCAGTTATAAATTAAGTCTTTTTCAATAGTGGGTCTCCACAAAATACAATTTTGATAGTACCCCAACCCTGATGATGCGTCACAGAGAAGATAACTGACCCAAGGGTCGACTCAGAAGGCGGAATATTCCGCTGAACAATGACGACATTACTATGTTATGTGGTTTATGAGTGAGTATTGAAAAACTTATATTTAATTAATTGTTTTACTCCTGATAACATAGTCAACTCATGAGTAAACAATATTTGTTTAGGTATTAATCATATACGTTTACCATTCTAGTAGGTTTCTAGATTTTTGCTGTTAGGTTATTTGGTTGGTATCTGTGTTTCCCATTATCTTACTAAGAGAGGACTTATTAGTTACTAGAAATTACTATATCAATCAGGTTCAGTATTTATAGAAACAGTTTTCCGATTGCATAACCAACATAGTATCACACAAACATGATAACTCACACAATAGTACCGAGTTCTAGGTGGTATAACTTGCGTTATGTAATATTATTATAATAATATACTGCGCAATACTTCACCTAAGTGCCTGGTGCTGGTGTGTTGTCTTGCGTACTTGGTAAGACTGTAGGGTGTTGGTATGACATCGTGTTTTCTATTTTCACACCTTCTCAGTTTCTCATGTTTTCAACTAAATTCATGAATACTTTTGGGACTGTTCCGTTGTTTATTGACACGAATACGTCACAGTTGCAAACAGTTCGGACATTTCATCAAAGTTTGTTTGCAAATGATCGTCCCACTCGTTATGATTTACGGCATGTTTCCAACCAACTGTGACTTTGAAGGCACATATTCATTCAGTACTTTAGGCGTAGTAAAATCATTATACAAGAGATTGAAAACTTGGATTTCTCGTGAAAAATTATATGCGTCACTTTACAATATACATGTCACCTGATTTTTACAAACTCCGAATGATTGTAATAAATCTTGCGCTTTTATGTGAGCAGATCGTTTCAAATACAATAAATTCCATCATTATTCGATGCTTTATAATCTATCCGAGTCTGACCGAGAAGAAGAAGTGCATAATCTTACGGGATTTATTATAAACTAACGGTTTTTGCAATTACCCGGTGACATATGTTATAACCTTTGTGATTTTTGACATTGATAACGATACATTTTCTAAAGTTTTTAATTTAATCTCTTATTCTGATTATTGTGGTGGTACTTAATTAACTTTAGTATAAACTTAGCACTATTGTTTGCAATTTGAGAAGTTAGATTCGGTTCATTAGGTCAACCAGATATCGTTAATATATTAGAAACCAATTGCCAACATTATCATATCAGGTTAAGCATATTGTTAATTAAAATTCTGATAGCACCGTGGGTCAATAGCTCAAGCCATGTTATGACAATATGTTACGTAAACCACTGTATGATAACGCGCAGTTTTTGCAAGACTACGTGTATATGATACTACTAGTGCTGATACTGTTATTACGTCGTCACAATTTAGTTAGATAATATGTAATGATAAATTATTGCACGTAGGTTACACTCAATAAAACTACCATATTATAATAACTTGTGTTTTAAAGTCGAAGTAAAAAATAAAAACTATGAAGCATGATCGATATATATGGAAATGCTGTACGTGTTGTAAAATATATATCACCTTCAAAACTAGTTTGATAAGCTAATGAAACGCAACAACGACACAAACAATTTCTGGTAATTGGACAAGATTTTGAAATATTTTAGAAAAATACTAATTGTTTTTTTTAATGCCTTCCTGATCATATAACATAATATAAATGTTAACTGGTAGTAAAACAAACAGGAAGAAGAAGATGATAAAGTATGGTAATGTTAGTGGTCAAAATACTGATCTGAGAGTTATCAAAACATAATAAATAACACTATCTAGCTCGCTGAACATACAAAAGAATAGTTACGGGACATACAAGAAATTGCTAAATGAACACATCATGATATATCCATTGCGAAGCTGCAAAAATGGGTGTCAAATCTAGCCAATTTCAGATGATCAGATTACCTGCATGAAGTAAAAGCGGATACAATTAGCACTTTGGCATAACCCGAACAGGATCATAATATTGATGCTACTTATGAATGAACGATTACGAGCGAATACGACGTACTTTTTGGTGCAGTTCCAAGTCCCCACAATTAGTTCTTACGTGAACCGCCTGGTGATGCAAGAGATGTTATCATATGAGTCTTCGCAATGATAAGTATGCAACACTTTACTATTTTTATTGAATGGGTTTGACTTTCATAGATTTATTTGATAAGTAATGATATACGTAATATATTTTCGGTTATAAAGCAAGGGAGCTATCAAGCGGAAGTAGAAATTACTGATAATTCTAATTTGAAAATGACAAGTCTATAACAGAATTCAATCAAGCTAAACACAGAATGAGAGAAAATATTAATATAACACTGTTACGCAAGACAAGTTAGATTGAATGTAAGAGCATAATACCAACACAACAAAAGCCTGCAATCATAAATTCCTAGCACCTTAAGCAAACAAAAATGATAAAGGAACGTGCAAACACAGAAATATCTATAATTAATAAAGATATAGCATAACACTAAGATAAGTATCAAACGCTAATCGTAGATGATAACGGACTGACGTCAATGGTTACTGATATATTCATAATGTTAGACTTAAGGACGCCTGAGTGCTGATTACGCAGAAACTGATAGCAGATTGAGACATAGTAAAATTAATTAACATTTTATCGATGCAATAATTTTCTAATGATTGTGGAATCAATAGTGGACGGCTATACAGGAGCAGGGGAAGGACCAAGAATCGATGTAAGAATTGTTCAAAGATGATGGGGCAAGAAAGAGAGCGATGATATGTGATGATTTCGTAGAAAAATACATCATCGCTTAAGTTCTAACACCGCGTATGGCAAAATTGGAAACATTTCAGGAAAAAAATTATTTAGCAGCACGTAACTCAGGTTAACAAAAAAACTGAGTAACGCGCTGTTTCTTGTTTCTGATTGGCAAAACAGTTGAGTTACGCGGTTTTGCTATAGCTTTTCAGTGCAAAACTGACACACGAAATGATTTTCTTTTTGAATAACGCGTCACCGTTGATTCAAACTCGCGTGTTTTATTCGTCAAACGATGCGTCTTGCGATTCATTATCGAATGCCATACAAAAAGTATTTCGTAAAAAATTGACTTCAGCGGTGTTAGGACTTAAGCGACGACATGCTGCGCCGATACATAATAAAAATAATAAGGACAGGAGGAGATTTAAAATTGTTCTTACCTGAGCCTAATTCTAATGAAGTTCTAATTCAGGAGAAAGTTGGTAAAAGCTCTGTGCATACGAAGCAAAGTAAGCGAAGAGAATTGTCGACTTCAATTTGCTTGGTGCACATCAGGTCTTGATTCTATTCTACACTGGATGCCCCAAAGGTGTGGGTTTTGTTTTGTCATTAATTTCGAACATATATTGGACTAGCTTCTGCCAGCGGCATCGCCCGCGTGAAAGTCGAAAGTCATCGCGAGGGTACATATTCCCGGGATAAAACTTATCCTTTGTTCTATTCTTGGCTATAATCTATCTCTGTGACTAATTTCATCTAGATCCGTTTAGCCGTTTAAGAGTGAAGAAGTAACAAACATACAAACACACATACACACTCACAAACTTTCACCTTTATAATATTAGTGTGAAGTGATGTGATCTATACGAATAGAATACCTATCATACATCAAGTTAAACACACATCCTTTACAACAACAAAACCAGATCCCTTTTCCTCACGGAGCACACAACCAACCAACAACAAGTGTTTGGTTGTGTGCTCATTTTTCTCATCCATTACCACGCAAAAATACATTTCAAACTTGTTGTCTTCGAGGTTTTCTTGAATATAAATAAATTATTTATGCAATTTATTGATTTCTAACGCTGTTTGTGCTATGAGATCAGCGATCACTATTCTAATGTATTTCGATAACGTCACAGAATTAATAACTTCAAGGTGGGTTGTGTTTATGAAATTCTACGGTATTTTGTGTTTATTTGTTGTATGCAATTTATGTATCACAAATCCGTTATATTTATTCATCGTTGCAGGATTAGAAAGGCTGGCATAATACAAAATGTACTGTTGTTGATCCTTTGCAATTGCACAAAGTTGTATCATAGAGTTGCAATAAACAGTATTTTCGGTTAGATGAAGGCAGACCAACCATAGAGTTTATACAAGGACAACTAAAACACTCTAGCCAACCCGCAATACCTGAACCAACGCGGACGTGCATTGGCTGCAGGAGAGATAATTGCCATTCATCGGCCAAACTCACAACATTGATACTCGTAAGCACGACACCTTCTGAAGCATAAATGACATCATCAGAAAATGATAGATCCCAGACAGGTGCCGATAAACTTAAAAGTAAGGCGTAATCGAAACAAAAACTTACACGATAAGTCACGGACAAAAGTTATCCTCTATATTTATCAGTGAGTACTCAATTCGGCTGGTAATACACAAGCATTTTACGACAACATTTGCGAATCCGCAATCGCGCCACGTCATCCATTACCTTTACATTTATATCATTCATTACCACCTTCTCTTAGAAGTTTACGATGATAATGTTAATTTGAAGCCGCAGACTGTTGACACATTCATGGATTTAGTAGGAAATCTGTTTCAAATATTTCAAATAAATATAAAAGAGCAATGAATTTGAAGCGTTTCCGAGCTTCTAAATCTACATCAGTGGCAACGTGCCAACTATGAAAAATCGTTGTAATATCCAGATCATGTCATGACAGTTGCAAGCTTCGCAAACTTTACTACGGACTTGCATTACTTGAAGGGGTCGGCGTCGTTAGGAAACTTCACTGTTGTTTTAGGTATAACATAACGAAGCATTTTTACAATCCCTTCTCATATTATTTGCCCGATTTCCCGACTTTGAGCGTAAGAACTTGCGCAATTATTGATTATATACAATTTTCACTCAAATTATACTGTGTCAGAATTTGTGTCTATAAATATTTAGTGTACATTAGCATTATGTTAATAGATTGCCACAAGTTTCGAATTTGATACTTAATTTGTGTTTACTTAATCGTTTGACGTCGTGTCTTGGCAGTTAGCACACGTAGCCGCCAATATATTTTGTTCTGCTGGAGTTGAAACTTTGCTATACATAAGTGCGCCGTGACAGATTTAATGATTTTCATGTTCGTGATTTGCGTCTTGTGTAATGTTTTTATTTAAAAGATATTTTGCATTGTAAATGTTTACGAATTGGTCTATATTATGGTCTTTTCTGATATAGGCTTCATAAGGGAATATGTTGCAGGTAGAATCATCCCCTCAGTTCTTGCAAGTTAATCAAAATCTGTAAATTTATCTACAGCCTGTATAATATTATATTCTAGGTGCAGCGAAAATACTTGTGGAAAACTGGACAGAACTCCTTATGTTGTATATCGTGAAACAAGTTTCCCAAACCAGTTTGCCTAGCAGAAATGTAGACATATGTTCAATCACGTATAAACGCGAGTCTTAAAACCACCGTATAGATGTGTCCTTGTGTACGAGTACGAATGAAAGACTAAGTCCAACAGAAACCGGTTGTCAGAAACTAGTTTCTGCGGCACAAAAAATAACTTGTTACTTATTTGCGGCGCTGCTCAGAGACAGAACGTTCGATTATAACCCCTGACGATATAGACGGGTTTTATAAGGTATCCTTTGTCACCTGAAAGTTTTGTCCGTGTGTTTAACTGTAGCATCATAACTCTTAAATGGTTGACGCATACTTGGTTCTCTGCTTGGTTAAAGAGCCCACTAATGAGATACGAGATGAGTAACTAGTTGTCAGAGTGGCAGAATCTTGAGATGGCAACTCCCAAGTGTGTGAACCAATAGGTATCTACTCTTAGAAGCCCCATTACGTTAGTTTTATATTACATGTGGTCACACATTAACTTACTTAATGTGTAATACAGCAGTTAAAGAATTAATAAAAATCCTTGGTCAAAGTATGACTGCAAAATTGCGAATTTAATAAAAAACATCCTTCAAACGCAACTGTCACAATGATTGCGAAATACGAAAAACCCTTCCTACATCGCCTTACGTAATACAAGGATATGTTGGTGCAATATTATTAATATTCATGTAACTAACGATCTGCTCAATAACCAACTTCTTACGTTGAACTCGTTTATCGCACGGGGATTCTTGGCAATGAACCGTTCCCGTGACGCCAATGGAGGATGCGTCCGTGCCCCACGACACGTAGATACAGAGCTAAGAAAAGAAAAACTTTGGGAAGATGATAATTCAATCATGTTTGTCAATAACATACGGATAGAGACGCTTTTTATTTTTTATTTGTTGTGGGTTTGCTCGTGACTCTAGTCTAGGCCAGAGGTGACAGAGACAGAGACGACGATGAAGTGAGCTTACCCAGAAGAAGCCTGTTCACTCTAACTTTGAAGAGGTTTGGGTTGAAGGCGTTCAGAAACACGGACGAAGGTAGAGTTCCATTCATTCGCTGTGCGCATTATGAGCATTAAGTGGTAGATATAGTACTTATAAAAAATCAACAAAGTTATGTACCTCGAGAGAAGAGGTACAGTCCGTATATTCGGTATATTACCAGTGGCGATGTTGTGAAGGTATTTCGCAGCTTGGCATCCGACCGCCAATAACATTACAAAACCAATATTTCAATTTTTTTTTTTGTGAATCACAGTTGACATAAGCATTAACGCATGTTTTCTCTCCACTCCATGTAGGCCTACAGGGTTTTTCCGCTAGTCATCGGATCGGTTGAAACTGGATTTGTTGTATAATTTCTGTCAACAGTCTACCCACCATACTGGGGGAGAGGGGGCAGAGTTGTGTGCTCATCAAATTCTATATTTACGTATTCAAGTAACCGGACCGCGGCCGGCGATCCGCGACCGGTTCTGCGAACACCGATTGGACGTGTTACTACGCTTATAATACTAGCACATTTTTTACCAACTACACTTATTCAAAAGCTTCATTAAAATCGGAACAACTTTTCTTTTCTGTTGAGGAAATTTTTCCGGCTATGTACTAAAAACATTCGTGAGAAGCCAATTCGGTTGAAATACTATTCTTCAGGATCGTAGCAGGTGGCGTTCTGTAGTTTCTGCCTACCCCCATGGGAAAAAGGTGTGAGTTTATATATGTATGTACTATGCTCATGTTTTGTTAACTGTGGTTACTCTGGGATGAAAATACTGATACATAAACAATTACATAACCCTAGTAAACGATGAAAATAGTCGGTTACAAGTGATGCTGACGCAAGTTAGGCTACCGAGATATCTGTACGATATTTATTATAAGGCTCGTATACAGTAGTGGTTATAAAGTATAGATCTCAAGCATGTTACCATACAACAAGGAAATACGAATGTTTATGAGTGCTATACAAAAATAGCACGGGTTTGACGTCATTTGCGTTGCTCCACTGTCAAGGGCGCCTGAGAGCACTCGCTATGTTGTGGAGCTAAAAAATGTAGATAACTTACAGCTATACCTTATTGCCTAAAACCTTATTGCAAAAATCTGTCGTGCCTTTTAGGAAATGCATTGATCGAAATCGATATACAGCTCCAGATAGACTCACTAAAGGAACCACAGGAAACTACACATTTCATTATCATCCTAGATAGAGGGACACTGAAACAGGCAACTCGTATGAACATACGAATATCGATTGCCGACAAACCTCAAATTGCTACTTCGTGGAAATTCCCAACAGTTACATTATTTTCGCGCCACCACCACATCCAGGCTAAATACTTTATATTCACACAACGGACCAATAGCCCGGTTACAGTCAGTAGGACAAACGATATTAGTTATCACCATTTCCGTCAAAAAGAATTTGTATTGAGTTGGTGACATAGGTCAGTAAGTATTTTGAAGTAACTGGAGAGAATCATGCAAAAGCCTGCATTCAAAATGCTACTACCAAATACAGTAAACGGCCGTAGTCTCAATAACTAGTCTAACTCGTACTAATTTATATGAGGCTCTCCTTCATAGACATAAAACCTCTGTGTGAATTAGTAAAACGTAATTCATATTTTTTTGCTAACACAAGGCCATTATCAAGCTTCTTAATTTATTTCCGTATCATTCCTATTTCTTCCTTCTTCAATTACAAGAACTAAATTGAAGAATGAATTAATTATTAAACCCTATTTAATTGAGCGTGAATAACCTTTCATACAGTGACGTCAAATAAATTATTAACAATCGATTAAACACGAAAGCAGTGCGAGCAACGACCCATGTTCGACATTATGCGATCCCGTGTAGTCTGTGGCATGTATCGAGTGACGTCACGCACGCTCAGTGCCAAGGCTCCGAGCAACGTAAACAGAGCTCGATCACTCCCGCATCTGTATACAAACTGATAACGTTGTGAACGAAACGGATACGAATAGAAAATGTTACTTGGAACTGATATTATGTTGTGAATTGCAATTTCGGGGCCGACGAATGCGGCAGCGACGGACAAGAACTAATACGACAGACGGATAATACGAGTAACAACGGAATATTAGCAACTCCCGCGCAAGACAGCCAAAAAGGAACACGATGTAAAAAGACTTCTGTTAATGAATAGGCACTACTAGAAAGAACTGGCGAACCAAGAGATATATTTTGATTTATCGTCCCATAAACGCATGGCCAATAAACATTTCAAATCTTTAGACAAAGCTGTCAGTCTTTACAAAGAGACTAAAGAGACTCTCCCTTTTCATGAAACAAAGGCAGCTATAAACAACTCCTGAGCAGTTATTCATACAGTTCCGTAAATAAGTGAAAGTTCCAAATAACTAAATGGAGTTTGGGAGTATTCCAAATGTCTTGTCTACATCCATTATTGTTGAGCGGAAAGAGGAATGAATGGGACTAACAATGTATTATTTGCTGAATGTGTTATATTATGTAGAAATAATAAATGAGGTGTATTAACATCACACACTACTTCTTCATCTACTTTGATCATTGAGATCATTGTTGCGGAAATCAGTAATTTGCTGAAGCTCTATCAAATTGTTTTCCTTCAATCCTGCCACTAGTGGACCGATGACCTGGTTGTGTCAATAAATTTATTTTATTTATCATCAATACATATAATAAATTTGCAGAAAAGTTGTTTTTGTACATCGCAAATATTACCAAAAAAAATAGTCAGGGTGTTAAAGGATAACCAACAGGACCCATTTTCAGCATTTTTGGCATTTTGGTCTGTTTAGTTGTGCACGCATCACGTAAATGTACGAAACCAATGTAGATAACTTATATACATAAAATTGTGCGTAACTTGAAGTGTTACTTAGTTTTTGTTTCATCACATAGACGATGATGAAACCTTCTTGGGACTTGGAAACTTGGGAGCAGTGGTGGCCCAGTGGTATCGTCCGCGACTTACAAGTTGTAGGTCGTGGGTTCGAGCCCAGGCAGGCGCTTTACTTTGTGTTAATTATTTCATAACCACTGCTCTCAAAGCGGTAAAGGAAATCATCGTGAGGAAACCGGCATGTCCTAGAACCAAAAATTCGAAGACATGTGACACCCACCAACCCGCACCGGGGCCACGAGGTGGATTACGGCCCATTCCCTCCCACAGAGAGGAGGCCTGTGTCCCAGCAGTGGGAACATTAATAGCCTGATGTGATGTGATGATGAAACCTTTACAAAGTTATTACTGTGTCTTTTTGAGCCTCGAATCTTCCTTTAGTTCCCAATTCTGATCCTCTGCAAATAAATCGTATCTCTAAGCTATGGTGTTGGAAATATGTCACTGTCAATAGTAAATAATGCTCACACGACACGGTGAATTAACAAAAGCCTGACCGCGACAAATGGATCCCAGGAATCTCTGAATGGCTAATGCCTAAGCTGCCAAACGAGGATTGAACTAACGAGCCCTGGTCCTGCCTGAACGCGTTATCTGAATATGTTTCGTAGCAAGGTATCAAGCCTAAGTCATTCTGCTGCAGTTTATTGATTGGCTTAATAGACAGCGGCAGTAAAGTTAGTCAAACCAGCTTATTTTAATAAATGAACAACATAAATACGTAAAGATACACAAGAATCCATAATAGGGTCTAGATAGCAACTTTTAATTGTATTTGAAACGATTTAAAACGAAAGATAGATTGAAGGTGCGTATTGAAAGAATATAGGTACACATTATGCAGGTATGGTGAGAGTGAGTGGGTTCTTTGTTTTGTTGTGATAACATAATAATCTTACTGTTTACCTGATAGCAGAAAATTCTTCCTTATCTTATCTCAGCGGAAAGTAACGCTAGTCTTCAAAACAAAAAGTTTCACGTTCGCTTCACGCTTGTTAACGTTTTTCGAGTAATCTCTCAAAAGGATAACGGAACTGAAAGAGTTTGTATCTTTTAAAACTTTACCAGTTTATGGCCGACTTTTACTTTTTATAACTGTTGTTTTATTACGGTCTTACGTCCCGTTCGCCAAATAGTTTTACAACTGAAATACGATCACTTTTATTTTGTGGGCATAAGACTTTTGCATCTGTTTATGAGGTTTTCGCTTTTCATAAACTGTCGCTTGTTTAGTCAGTTGGTTTTGAGAACTAATTTCATCATTTGCGTTATGAAAATAAAGAAAAAGTACGCAAGAATGACACAGAATGGCTGGCCTACCGACGACGGTCGGACAATTTTTGTTAAATGTGCCATATTGACGACTTGGTACTATACATATTTCTTCAATACTTAAAAGCGCTCAAGCAATTGCCACAACTAATTAAGTTGTGGCAAATCTGCAAGTCATCGCTGAGAACTCAGTAAATCTTGGGGGAATCTGAGTATGTATGTATCTCATTAGTATGGACCCATATACAAGATATACATGAGAATTTCCAAAACAAACAGTGAGTCAGGCCCCCCGGAGCCCCGGACAATGAGCAGTTGTTACTGTAGTGTACTAGGACGTTACGTAAGCCGCACCTGAGCCAACATCCTTGTTTGCGCAACGTGTCACGTGCTCTGTTCCATAATATTTTCTGGTTCAGGATATGTTTCTGGTATGTCGTAGAAAAACTAGACTTCAAAGTACACTGTGATACCGCCACTAAATCGGCAAACATGTTAAGTTTTATTAAAATCAATCTCCCTAGCCTTTCCCAACTATATTGGGGTCGGCTTCCAGCTAGCCGGATTCAGCTGAGTACCAGTATTTTACATGGACTGCCTAATTCCTATCTGACCTCCACAACCCAGTAACCGAGTAACCCTATACCCCTTGGCAAGACTGGTTTCAGATATCAGGCTTCTGACTACCTGTAACGACTGTCAAAGATCTTCAAATAATCTACCAGAATAATCGCGTAAATTAAAACGTCATAAAGACCAATGACGAAATAGACGCAGGCGCAACGAAATAATAACGTATTTATTATATCCACGAGACAAAACATGCAAAGCAACATCTTTATTTTTCAAGGACTATAAATCTTAAGCAAGAAACGAAGCTTTGTTCGAAACACATGAATTGATTGGACGCCATATTTGCGATAGCGCACGCACACTTACACAAGTCGACGAGACGATACGTCACGGCATCAAGTAGGTCGATGACGATGCAATACTAAAAACGTTGACAGAAGCATGTCATTGAGGCACTGATTACGTTACTATGTACGTTATCTTGTGGTTCAATGTTTGCATCGCGGTGATATCAGCATCCTGGCATCTGTCCTCAATAAGCGCATGATGAAATGCCCATAAAATTTAATTTTGTTTGGAATTACTTAAGAACGCATGTTCATGAGCTGTAATATTAAGACTGTTTGTTAACTCCTGCTGTATTTGATATATAACTACATTTTGATGATATGAATGAATTTCATTTGTTTAAAATTGCGGTTTGCAAAAGCAAGTATGTTATTTCCTCAATATATGTGGAGGAGTTGGATCACTGCATTGAACCGGTTTGCCAAGTTCGGATCGAACACGAATACATGAAGACATGCAGCGCTTGCGCCTATGCTTGATTCATGAGTAACATGCGTGCTCAGTTTTTATGCCGACATAACTTGGGGATTGTGGAATTGCGTATTGTTCTAGGTCAATCACACTACTGCTTTTGCGATTCTGTAATATAACCTAAAAATACCACCAAATACCCACACGGTGTAAATATAAATTTTGCTTCGAATTTCGAAACCATTTATTAGACTCTACCAAAACCAAACTGTTACCATAGACGTGCGGTTGACCTTACTTAGTTCTGTTATGTACCAATATCCACGCACAACGGACCAAATGGGAGTATAAGTGCGGAAACGGGAGTCCCTACCAGTTTGTACCAATTTCTCTTTAGTACTACTACACGGCTTCAAAGCGCATCAAAGTTCAGGAGTGGAGGCTTGTAACGTCACTAAGGCAGAATAAAGTGTACTAGCGGCGTGACGTTTCACGATATTTCAACGCATTATATCGTCGACACTATATGATTACGTATCAAAAGAAAAAATACGAATCCAATATATTTTATTAATCTACCTGACGGACAAAAAACAAATTTTCAGTAAACTACCCTATTGACGTCATAATACTACGGAGATGGGGAAATTTTCTCAACTGTAGTACCATCTACATCTTTTATGGGGTTGACACATCTCTCTTTATTTGTTATACAGATTTTCTTCCATTTAACGAACTTCTACTACTTACAAGCTTAGTTGGGCGCCAATATGCAATGGTTGGGCGCCAATAGTGAACGGGGTAACTTACTGTGTTAAGGTCTATCCACACATATCAGGGCCGTGCCAAGGACGTAGACGGACCGTGCCCCGTCAGGGGCTCAAAAAAATATCGGTTTGTACATTTTATATGAACTCGTTCACACACGTCCGTGCACGGACCAGTGACGAATCTTCAATGCCTTGGCCCGGCCCTGTCACGTCCCGGGCACGGCCCTGATATGTGTGGATAGACCTTTAAACGGTTTTTACAAGCTTTTATTTAACTTGCCTTGTTGTTTGGTTCAAATCTTGCAACTGAATTGTAAAACAATTGTGCCCCACCCAATTGAGCTGAAATTTTGCTTACACTTTTTGTTTAGATGACAATACACCTTAAGCTAAAAAGCTTGTTTATAAAACACTTGCCTTATAAAAATATTTTAGGTTTACATAATATTAGTTACAACTTCGTGGTGAAATGTCGTCACGGTACTTAACATATCACGATTAAATACGATTATTGATCGCATAAAGTAGTTAAGAATAGAAGATCTGCTCCTCGAGTATCCATTATCTTGACTTACAATGATACCTAGTAGATAACATAACATACTTTGGAAATAGGTAGGTAAATGAAATTAAACAACATATTAATTATATTATGAGTAATACTCTGAAGACACAGATGATGAATTGTTTACCAAGCTGCATAAACTTCAGCACTTGAATGTTCACATTGTTACATTATGTTTATGATGGCAATGACGGCATCGGCCATCTGCCGCCGCAGCTGTCGCCAAGGTTAACTTCACAGCCTTATTTTGTACCACTGCTCCTTATTATAGAGTTCTACAATTAAACTGGGAACATAATATAGCTTCGCCATGTTTCTGTGTATGTCACAGGAGTTTAATAGCGTATTCACATCTGGTGGATGCGAGACGTTGGGGACCGGTCGATGTGGCTACCTTTGGGGGAGGTTTATGTTTAGCAGTGGACATCTTTCGGCTGAAATGTGAGCGGAACAATTCAGCTTGGTTTAGGGACGACGCTATCATCGTCAATCAACCTGCCAAGGTTTATCCCAACTCGGGGTCAGTTTCCAATCTAACCAGATGCAGCTGTGTACCAGTATTCTAAAGCGAATGTCTATCTGACCTCCACAATTGTGTAACACGGGTCACTGGGCCACTTTAGCAATCATCGTGGTGACTAAAATATCTTATATCAGTATACTGGCTACGGAACACTATACGTTGTTCGACACGTTTTATGTACTGTAGACTGTACATGTTTGGTTAAAATTACTCCTTCGAACGAGTTGAATGTTGGTTTATGGATACTTAATAATAAAGCCTTTATTTCTCACTGATTACAAATATACATTTATAACATTAATATTAAATTTAACACAATAATAGGACATTCATACTTAATTAGGTTATTTTACAAACAGATATTAATTAAATTAGTCAGATAAAAATTGGTTAAAATTATATATTACGTAATTATTATATTAACATTTAATTAAGTAATTTGAATTGTATTAAATTTATTATGGATACTTAATAAAAGCATATTACCCAGTGTCATTTACTTTACACATCTCGGTAGTGGATTTAGTTTAAACTGCTCCTACGAGTATGTTAAACTACAAATTTCTGAGTAATGTAGGGTAACGAGGCTCAGGGGAGACGCTTCTACAGTCTCAATAAGGATGTGCCCTAACAGGAAATGCACAGAGGGGATTCCAGGTTAGTCTTTAAAGAGGTCAGGGGGCCTCTTACAAGCGCTGATGATGATCACCCTCGGTGATTCACCGAGGTGGTTTTACTGAGGCAAAAATCTCACACACCCTGACACATCTAAAGAGGCATTGCGCGATTGTGATCTTTAGTTATTACCTAATGCCCAGATGTTGGATGTTGACATTGCAGCGTAAAAATAAAGAGAGAAGAATAATGATTGACCTTTAATAAGACTCCGTAAGGTAGAAAAATCACATAAAGGAAATAGTACAGGTAGAGACGAGGAGATAAACAAAACGAAAGTTTACGATGGCACAAAATCTAGGTTGATATTTTATTTTATTTCAAACGTATAGCGAACGTGTAAGTAATTTAGACGATGATAAACAAAAAATTGTTAAATACAAAACCGGTTTTAACAAAGCTAAAAACTTGCGGCAAAATATCAAAACAAAAATACGTATAAACCCAAATGCCGGTTTTGGGCAAACATTAATATCTAATTATACTTTAGGAAAATTTTGTAGCGTATAAGCCGAAAGCCTGCTGCACGTGTTTCAAAATAATAAGCCGGGTTTTTAAAACGTATCATGAGTTTGTTTTTAATGTGGAACATTCCGCGCCGTCCAGTAAGATTCCAAGCAAACCATAGGCACATGCTGATACTGTACTAATATTATCCTCTATAGCATCTACAGTATTCGAAAAAGCATGTGTCCGTTGTAAATTATAGATAAAGCGATTCCATGAACGAAACTCCTACCAAAAGTGTCAAGGACTAACAGAAACTTATAACCTCAATAATGCGTATCAACACAGTTTCAAAACGGGCAAAATATTTGAAAGAAAATCGAAACGAATTCCCATCACAGAGTGGCTGGAACAATAAATCCATCGGGTGTGCATTACGCGCCATTTGGTACGCACGGCGCGTACTATCAAGGACCCATGTAGGCAGGCTCGTTCGCATTCAGCAGCGCCCGCGGTACCCGCATTAGTATGCCAAACAGGATCGTGCAGCTTTGGCATTCGCGAAACGTAGCGACACTACGTCATGCTTTAGTCGAGGTATGTACGTGCGGTGAGAAACAGGGACGCACTTTGACGATTGTATATTGCAGGGGTCACCAATTACTTTCATTTGGAGTCCATTTCTTTTAAATAATGTGACCGTCGCGGTCCGTAAGGTTTAAAGCCGCCTAGCCCCCAATAATAAACTTAAATATGCCAATATAGATGTAATATTTTTATGCGATGATTCGTCCGTTGTCGAGTCGACAGCAGTAAAGACAAGCTGCAGGATATATTATTGAAATACGTGCTCATGTAACACACGTAATTTAGATTGTACTGTTAACAATATAAGGTCCACACAAAATATGTCGGCGGTCCGGAGCCGGCACGTGGTCCGCCATTTGATGACCCCTGGTTTATTGTATACAGACTATAGGATAGCCGAATGATGGAGAGTCCATCCCAAATGAAATCGGATAAGGCTAGGCAAAGAGAGAAAGCCGAAAGGAATTATAAGAAAGAAACACGTTTATTTGGCACAACACAAGGCACACGGATAACAGACAACTGTGTTGTGGAGATGAGATAGGCAGTCATTCCATGAAAAACACTGGTATTCAGGAACATACTTGGGAAAAGGCAGAATAAATGCCGTATTATCAGAGAAGTGGACAGGTGGAGGTGGAAATGAGAGGGAGAGAAAAAACTTTGTTCTGCGTCGGGACAAAAGAATGAATGAATATAAAACCAACGTCAAAGCTATAATACACGCAGTGCAATTCACTGCTGATGGAGACCAGTTCACTAATGAAAGATAATTTTACATTAATGAACATTTAAAATTGATGGTTCGCGCGAAAATGAAGAGAGTTTATAACATAACTGCATTCCCCGAAGGCCTTACCCTTTGGGGAATGCAGTAATCTATAATATATATATATAATATTATAAAGAGGTAAAGTTAATGAGTTTGTGAGGTTGTAGGAGTAATCTCTGGATCTACTGAACCGAATCAGATGAAATTTTGCATGGAGTTAGTTTGAGACCCTGGGAAGGACATAGGATAGTTTGTATTCCCTTGGAATTATAAAACACTTTTTACGCGGGCGAAACCGCGGGCAGAAGCTAGTGTTATATATTCTGAGGGGTGTTCCCATTAATATTAATGCTAATTTTTATCCGTGGTGCTAGGCAACTGGGCTTATCCCAGTTGTAAACGACCCTTTGTGCGTATTGGTCTTGTTTGTTAGTTCTGTCTCCTGCTTGATATGGAGGGAAGTGGAAATTTGTATTTTTTTTTTGTATTTTTTTCCTACTCCTCCATTTTTCTTTTCTGATTAATTTCATTGCGGGGTCCAAGACAGTTAAATTCATTCTCCGGGACTTCGTCGAGCTTCATTGCTTCGGCGCTTTTCTGTTGGTTGCCACTGTTGATTCTGGCTTTCAGGAGTTGCAGTGGTTTGGGAATAGTGCGGTGGGTTTGTCCCAAAACAAAACTCTGAGGGGTGCCCCCAAGGGTGTCGCCAGCCGATAGCCAAGGGGGCGGCAAGTTGATATGGAAAATGAGAAAAGTATGAATTGTAGGTAAAGTCGAGAGCACATGAAGCTTTTCACTTGTAGTACGAGCCTTACATCTACAGCGATTGTAATAATAATTTATCTAAGTATGTATCATATAAAATATGGATGTATGTGTATATTAAGCATTTTTTTTTCTCTCTATTTGTAGCTGCCACGTTTTAAACAATGCACCTGCCATGTTGTCTCTGCACCACTCTTGGTTGACTGGTAGAGAATGCCTAAGGCATTAAGTCCGCCATTGTACCTTTGTGCATGAAGTTTAAATAAATAAATAAATAAATAACGGTACAGAGTCCAACGTGTAAAGCTTCACGAGTTCTTGACTGTACAATAAATAAAACTTCTAAATAAGTTATTACTGTTAGAAAAATAGAATATAAATAATTTGGGAGTTTGAATTTGAATGTAAAGTGTATTTTTTTTTGTAATTAGGTATGTACCAGATTTTAATATTATAGTGGTCAACAAAGATTCTTTTTTTGATTAGGTTAATTAAAACATAATCTTCGGGGGATTTATGAAAACTTTTCGACTTTATTAAGAAAATCATGTAAAGAACAATGGCGAAATCTTAGCTGACTTAAATTTGAGCGTCTGAAAGTGAGTTATATACGAAAGACATTCTATTAATTGTCTAGTATAATTGGGCTGAATCAAAACGGATAAAAAAAAAAGTTAATTGATTTTTTAGTTATTTTTTTTATCATAGTGTTGCCATAATATATTTTATCTGCTAAGTGACAAGTAGAAAATATATTAAGTAATAATATCATTATTGTATTTATTGCAGTAAATGGGTTAACAATACAGTTTATATCTATGTGTAGATGTTCCTTGCAGGTAAGTAAGAATATTGTAGTGTAGTAGAAATAAATGAATTACTTTCAATTAATGATTGGCAAAAAGGCTAGTACCCAAGTCTAAAATATAGCTTGGTTGTTGCCGACAACCTTTTGATACACGTCAATGTCGCTTGGTTTAAATAAATGTAATCTTTCCAAAAAGTATATTATTAAAAAATAAATTATATTATACATTTCATGCTGAAATAACTAGGTAAGGGTAATACTAATGCGATATTCCTCTTTTACTGCCACGAAATTGAATAATATTACCTATTAAACACATTATTAAAAGTGACCCAGACATAACCTACAAAAGTTTATGACTGAATATATATTATTCTCTACACTCTCGAACAAAAATTCTTGCACAAACTAATTCAGAACATCACCCTGAGTTAAACCAGATATTTTTCATTTAATGACGTAGGAATTTAATCTCAGCTAAAACAATGTATGGGCACCTGCCATTGTTCTTTCTAATGAATAATTTTTCTGTGCACACTCATCATGGCCAGACCATCTTAGGACTTTGGTTGCTTTACATTTGGCAACTTTTTTAGAATCTCTAGGGGGGGGGCAGCTGCCCCTCTCTGTCTCCCCTTGGCGACGCCCTTGGGTGTCCCTATAGTACATCCACATTTCGGCAGTTATGTTTGAGTCCCATGTAATAGGGGGCCAGCCTATTGCCAATAACCAGCCACAAGTCCAGACCCCAGGCTGCTACTAAGGAAAACCAGATGGAAAAACTTAATAACACCATTGCCCGATCAAACCCAGAACCTCATACTCAGCAGCAGCGGCTGATCCTATAAGAAATACCTACTGTTACTAACTTAAACAAGTGTCTGAGTTACGTGTACAACAGCTAATAAGAACGGAGGAAGTCCGTGAGTATCGATTAACACCACATGTTAAATGTATTAATGCGATTGACGTAAAACGAAAACTCGGGCCAGTTCTCATAGCAGCGCTAAACGCAGTACACACACAGATTGACGCAAGTCGCTCGTTACCTACCGATATGTATCTGTCAGCGTCTTGTCAAGCTGATGTGTCGCGGTCTTTACCCTGCGCCTGCGATTTGTGGCGCGTGATGTTGTTTCACACTAAAATACACATTAGCGGAGCACGAACTACGCTTGAAGGAGTATGTGGAAAACGGTTGAACAACAATATCGATAAATTTTAAGGGCAACGGTATTGTTGTTTGGAAGAGGAAACTGTTGATATTTCATACAACTTCTTACTTTTTGTGGGTTTTTTTCCAAACCATAGAACATTGGTCGACTTTCATGACTGGACATGTATCTGCGAGAATTTGGAGGAGAGTCAGGATAACCAGTTTGTGCAAATAATCTCATAGCTTTTTTTTTATACTGTTTATCATTCATCATGATCATCATTTCAGCCGACGACGTCCACTGCAGACCATAGGCTTTCCCGAAGTGTCGCCACATTGACCGATCCCGTCCGTGTCTCATCCAGTGGATGCTCGACACACAGGATTTCCTACTCACTTTTAGGGCACTGTCCCAGTGAGAATCATCTCACCATAAATCTATTCTCTGGCTACGTGTCTCCACATCAAGCTATAGATGATACAACAATCATAAACAACTATTCTGCTATACACGACGGATATGCGTAGGCTAAAGTATTAAGGAGATTTGCCAAAGCCGATAAACTGCGGCGGCCGTTAAAATTGTAACCACTGGTTTCATTACCGATGTTATTATAGCTACAGGGCTATTTGCGAACCTCATGAATGAAAATTCGATTGAAAGTTACGTCGTACCTATTACAAACGCAATTAATTAAATTATTATCAAATCCTCCAGCTGGAAGTTTGTGGTCAAAGATGAAACGCTGTATCGATTTTAGAGGTCCTCGTTGGTTTTCGTGCACATTAAGAATTAATTGATCGGCGTCGGCCTGTTCTCGTGAACCAATAAATTAGGTATTGCTAAGCGAATATAGGCGATAAAACAGAAGTTGTATCACTTCTGGATGAATACTCCAATATACCACGAAATACTGACCGTAACGAAAAACGTAACGTCAATGAAAAATTAAACTGTATACTTGCAGCTAGCTAGTGGCAAACACAAATAAGTGGCCTAACTGGTGGTGTAAATAAATGGTACAATAAAGTTTGAAGTGAGTCCGTCCCTGCGGTTCACCTCGCGTAGTATTCGCACGAAGGACGCAGAAGCACGGCCGGGACAGATGCGCTCGAGAAAATCGTGATCCGAAATTCTCCGTCCCCCTTCACGCCCCCCACATTGCTTTTATCGACACCCAGTATTGTGTCAGCATAATGGTAACACATGGTAAGGAGGAAAGCGTACGAATGTTTTGAATGACAATGAGGCACTTGCGTTCTTCTGTGAAAATTGTATGGTGGCTATAGAATTCTGAAGTGTCGCATTGAGCGATTATGCTCTGTTCGTATTCGACTTTTTGTGTGTGTCACGAAACTCATGAATGTGAGGGATGCGTGCTTCGTTATGGCGGTTTTTAACGGATCATTTGGTTTGGTTATATTGACTGGCTTGGCCGGGTCTTGTGCGCTTAGTAAGCGGCGTCGCCTGATACACGGTCACGCGCCAGCAACTGTCGGTCAGTGGCGAGGCGGTCTCACGCCGCCGGCGCGGGTGCCCGCGCATCCGTCGCGACAAGCTCCGCGAGCCAAGCGCAAATTGCTGATGCGCTTTCTAACGCTCTTGGATATTAGCCATGCGTGTGATAACTTAATGCAACAAATGCATGGGAAGGAATGGCTTTATTTTATGTAGGTTTACAATCCCACCGCACTATTCCCAAACAACTGCAACTCCTGAAAGCCAGAATCAACAGTGGCGACTGGCCAGAAAAGCATCGAGGCAATGAAGCTCGGCGAAGTCCCGGCGAATGAATTTAACTATCTTGGATCCCGCAACGAAATTAATCAGAAAAGAATAACGGAGGAGTAGGAAAATATACAAATCTTCACTTCCCTCCATACCAAGCAGGAGACAGAACAAACAACGCCAATAGGCACAAAGGGTCCTTTACAACTGGGATAAGCCCAGTTGCCTAGCACCACGGATAAAATTTTTCAATAATATTAATGGGTCCTAAAATTGTGAGCTGTTATATTTGATTCCAATAATAGGTATGGCAAAAACGCTTCAACGCACGGAAATTTGTTCTAGTTTCCACAAGGTCCGTATAGTAAACAACTCCAGATGCAGCCTACACATTATTCAACATAATATTGCGTTCATTCTGCCAAAGAATACACTCCCATAAGATATGATGTGCAGATTGTACATATTCGCAGTCAGATGTAGAACACTGACATAAAGGCGAGGCAACGAGCTTGAAGGAAAATAATTTATTTTATGTAAGGTTAGCAGAAGAATGATTGGCAAGAACTCCAAAACATGACGAACAGCATAATTTTAGATAGTTTCATCATCTACGCCAAGGGTCTTTATCCCAATTTACCTAGGTTTAGCGCAGCTTATCCTCTTATTTCGAACAGCTCCATAAGCATCTTTGAGTGATAGCCATATCATTTGCCGCACATTTCATACTTTATTTATTCAAAACTCTTATAATTAAACACTAACATGGTAATCATTTGATTCTGATTCTTCTACCTCTAATGATACCACATTGGCCTGGCCAAAATTGAAAAAGCATAGTGTGTAAGAAAAATATGTTCCGCTTGTAAGGAAAGCGTATACCATTGTAACAGGCAGAAGAATCTACACATAGTACTCCCAGTACTTGTGGCTCAGCTTACCGGTTTAAAAGCGAGATTCCTTGGGGCAACAAAAAGCTTGGACTAATAAATAAAATGTATCAGATGCGAGTCATCGTGCCGGCCAACGGAACGGTCACGGTCGATGCTCGTCGCGGGACGTGATCTCGTGACGCTCCCGCACACGACACGCTCCGCCGCATCACTGTGAACCAGCCTGTATTTTTGCATAATACTTACTTTTAGATTTACTATTTACAGGTTTTTAAATTACCGAGTTTGAACAGCTCTTGCTTGTAATTTTTGTAATAGTTTGAAACTTGCTGCTTCACAGTGGATATCCGGACCAACGACGCTGTCTGGTCAAAAGAAGGTACAGTTGGTATCTAAGAAAATAATTCAAAAATCAAAAAACCCGACTGCTTAAAAAGCGAACTAAAAAGACGTAAACAAGAAGAAAATCATGCTGTGCAGTCGGAAGATACGTATTCGCGAGCTGGTTGACCAAAACCAGATGTATCCTTTATTTATAACTTTTTAGTATTTTTTTTTTAGATTTAGTAATTTTTAAACATATGTTTTATATATTTTTGAATCAACTCTTTAAACCCTTTATTTTGATACCCCACACGATGGGCACAAAAGAAAAAAAAAATGGCCCCCACAATATAGCGCCCAAAATCCGCCATTTTTCTATTTTCTAATTTTAATGTAGCCAGTGAAACTCGCAGGGTTAAGATTAAGACGAATATATTGACATATGAATCATCAAAATCGGCCAACGCGTTTGGTCTCTAGAACGCCACATAGGAACAAACATACATAGACTGATAAACACATTACCCTCCATCGGCAGTCGGGTAAAAAGAAGTACAACAATCTCCTAGCTCCACGCCAGTTTATAAACAAGCAGAACCACTCGTGACTTACGATCGTGATTATGAAACTACCCATAATGTTAGAGAGAGACAAGTCAATGACAGCATAGAACCTGGCCTGCATGCTGACGTCATCGTGTTGTAATTCGTTAAACCTACATGAGAGGCAGGAATTCGTAGAGCAAACACTTTCTCTGTTGGTACTGCTCCGGCCACACGATAACGCGATAAAGTTGTCAAGTTGGTGATAATGATAACGTTACCGCGTTGTATCAAACAGTAATATCACATGAGCATGCAACATGCGTCACTGGCTGGATTAAGTTAAGCTCTGTTCAGTGTTCCGAGAATGTAATATAAAGAGTACTAAGACTACTAGGAACGCATTACACAGACATTACGACTCACCTGTCGTAGGTCTGCGGTGAAAAATGTCTGATAAAGTATCCAAAAACAGAACAAAAAAAGGTTAGTAGATACTAGGTAACGACGATAATAAAACTGGCTTCGGGGAGCACACATATGGATTAATACCGGTTGAGTGCTACGAGGTGTGAGCCTACCAGGTGATGAGACAAAGTAGTAACGACACGATAGATAGACGGATCCACCGACCAGCGTCCATATTTGCAATAGGTCGCAGAAGATTCAAAGAAGTATCCTGGTGTTGATTCTTGAGGCAGCCATAGATAAATGCGAGATTTTAGGAGCTCTAAAAGACCCCAATTTCTGATAGAAGTTGTTTGTCGTGTAATCGACCATAAAAGGAGTCTAATTATTTTTTCGAGTCATGGTCGAACTTTTTACATACTTTGGGCCCAGTAGCTGGCTACGTTAATTACAGCGTCGAGGGCATTCATAAGGTCTTCTAAAGTGTACGTGTAAGGGCCCTTGGGGCGCTCCAATGTGTGGTTCATGTTTATGGCACCGCACCGCACTCACTTTGGGTATCCAACACCCAAATAATCCATAAAACCCCATTTTACCATGGTATATTTGCGACGGCCTACCTCGGAGTGCAAAACGATTGAGAACTTTCCATATAGGCCACCACAAAATAGAGTAACAGAGGTTATGTAAGGAAAATAGCACAGGGTCGACTTTTTATTGATTTATCTAGCATCGAGCAATGGCTATAAAAGGCACAATGACGAATAGAGATATAAATACACACTCAATTAAATTAATTAAAGTAAATCGAATATAGTGTGGTCCTTTACCTTATGCGTTGGTGGAAAAAACTGGCCAAGTGCGAGTCTGAGTCGCGCAGTAAGGGTTCCGTACCATAATCGCAAAAAAACGGCAAAAAAATCACGTTTGTTGTATGGGAGCCCCACTTAAATATTTATTTTATTCTGCTTTTAGTGTTTTTTATTATAGCGGCAACAGAAATACACCATCTGTTTTCAACTGTCTAGCTATCACGGTTCATGAGATACAGCCTGGTGACAGACGGACAGACAGGCAAACAGACAGACAGACGGATCGTGGAGTCGTTCTAAGTCTTTATGAAAGTCTGATATTCGAAATCAATACATGTAGACAGGAGAATTACGTATTTCATCATAACAAAAACAACACTGCCTGAATAGATACCCGTTATATCATAGTTTTAATATTCACACATTTGACTACACATACCAATTCAATTAATTGATGTACCTAATTACATTTTCAAAACAAGCTCAATGAATGCACACTTGACCAACATGTAAACTATTGCATTTGGCTAACACAATAGTCTAAACAAAACCCGAATAAAAATCGAATAATGGAGTTTTAGATCTGACTGAACTAGCATTTGTGTGGTGTGTCAAACTAGTCTGGTTCGCAAAGCACGTAGTAGAGTAGTCGATGTGGACGTGCGTTATGTGGATATGGCTAATTCCACAGCGGGCGGACGAGAAGTGGATGAAACAAAAAAGAAAGTCTGTTTTACCGTTCGTCGACCCACATGGCGGAGCCGAGCCGCGCCGAGCGTGGCGCGTCGCCGCTTCGCCGCCCGCGCCGCATACAAGTACGTGACTGCTGGTAAAAACGAAATTGATTTGCCCGAGAATTGACATTCGATGAATTTTAATATACTAGCAGCAGATTATGATGACCATGTTCTACGTGTACGTCTCAACTCCCAAAAAAAGAAAAGTTAAATATGAAGTCATAGCAGCTTGTGAACTACACTCCTACAGGGATACTACTACGAAGTAGCAGCATATGATGTCAGCTGATACTACAACGTAGCAGCTTATGATCTATATTAGCTTTAAAGGTGCTTTAAAGGATTCAAAAAAAAAAAAACGTAATCATCGCGTTAAGTTCCCGTGATATATAGCTTATGATCTGAATTGACACTAAGATATAACAGCTTATGAACCCGGCTGATACTACGACGTAACAGCTATGATCTAAACTGATACTACGATGTAACAGCTTATGAACCCGGCTGATACTACGACGTAACAGCTATGATCTAAACTGATACTACGATGTAACAGCTTATGAACCAGGCTCGTACTACGACATAGCTTATGAACGCGGCTGATACTATGACGTAGCAACTTATGAACCCAGTTGATTCTACAACTTAGCAGCTTATGATCCATATTGATACTACGATATAACAGCTTATGATGCTACATCTACTTGTTTACACAATTTTATAATAAACAAATAATCCATGTTATTAAATAGCTGAAGAGACAAACTTAAACACTTATGCTTGCATTATTATATCCATAAAAATACCAAGTTTTAAGAACGAATTAAAATGTAAGGCAGTTTTAGACGTCATGGCCCGATACAAATTGCAAGCTGCAAATCCTAATTAACTCGTTCCGCTAGAACGGGCTCGCTATAATTAGAAAAAAAACTATAAATAGGCCAAAAAATACTAACTCTTCGAAAGCTAGATCAATTTGACTATTATATATTAAATTTGACGGATTGTCAGGTGAAGATTAAACAAACATTAATTTAATTTCAACATGCGCAGAAAGGTAGTAAAGCAGTAGCAGTAGAATATATTAATATATAAGATAATAATATTATAAAGAGGAAAGATTTTTTTGTACCCAATAGGCACCGAAACTAATGGACCAATTTTAACAATTTTTTCACCAATAGAAAGCTATATTAGCAAGAAGTAACTTAAGCTATAATTTAATTTTAAAAAATTGAGATCCTTAAGAAAATTGCAATAATGTAACCCAAAGTAGCAAAAGCATTATTTGGCAAAAAGGGCGCTGAGAAAACTATTCATGATACATACAAATTATATACTAAAAGTATTCGATGGTATATATCTAACTATCATAGTTAAGTCACAATAGCAGCTTTTGTGTTCTAAAATTTAGTTAGATCACCGGTAGAAACAAAACTTGGTTACAATATTCGTATCGCAGTATTAATTCATACTCACATAATTTTAAGAAATTGGTAGGTAGGTAGGGTAGGGGAGGTAGGTAGGATAGGATAGGTGGGTCCATGCGATCGATGGCCCTGTATGGGGCTCCGATCTGGGCGGCTGACCTGACGGCCCGGGGTGGTAGCATCGATGTCTGCGGAAGCCGCAGAGAGCGATGGTCGTCAGAGTCATCAGAGGGTATCGCTTGATCTCCTGGACGTGGCGGAACGTGGCGGCTTGCGTACTGGCCGGATCCCCGCCCTGGGACCTGGAGGCGAAGGTATTCGCGTCACTGTATCGGTGGCAAGAGCAAGTGCAGGCGCGGGGCGAAGGGGCGATGCAGCGACATATGGAGTTGCGTCGGTCTCAGCTCTGCGAGGTCCTTGTGGCGGAATGACGGGACAGGCTTTCACGCCCTACCGCCCGGCCTCGTCACCATCGAAGCGGTCCGGCTAGTGCTCGAGCGCTGGCTCGGGAGTCGGGAGGAAGCAGGGCTCCCTGTCGTTTCGGGTGACGCAGGTGCTCTCGGGGCAACCACTGCGGGAAGTACCTGGGTCGCATAAACAGGGAGCCGGAAGCCAGGTGTCACCACTGCGTCGACTGCCAGGAGGACACGGCGCGGCATACTCTGGCAGAGTGTGCCGCATGGGTGGAGCCGCGCCGTGCCCTCATCTCAGAAGTAGGCAGTGACCTATCGCTGCCGGCCGTATTCGAGTCCTGGGATGCGATGATATCCTTCTGCGAAACAGTCGTCTCGCAGAAGGTGGCTGCGGAAAGGGAGAGGAAGATTTCATCCGCTCACCCGATCCGCAGCAGATGCGCCGGGCGTCAGCGCAGGGCAGACAACGCCCTCTTCCAGCCCTCCTAAATGGGGCGACGGACTCGGGGACGTCCGTCCCAAACATTAGGACCCGAGGTGGCGGCGCGTAGTGTTCCACGCACGCCCCTCCAAGACGTCGCGGGGGGAGTCAAACACCTCACTCCCCCTCAACCCGAGGTCGAGGCTCGCAGACGCGAGCCGGCACTAGCCGGGGCTTGCGGAAGTATCGTATGTTCCCGCGACCCCCGGCGTAAGTGTGAGATGGAACACCGAGGTGGTTTTTAGTCAGTACGAGTCTGACAGACCGTACTGGCGGAAGATTTTCCGCACCGGAACAAAAAATAAATGGTAGGTAGGTAGCCAGTTGACGGGCGCGAAGCCGCGGGGAACATCTAGTATAAAATAAGATTACGTTGAGTAGTATAACCTCTAAGTTAACGTCTCCAACAAAGAAGATTCTGTTCAAATAACTACTCAACCAGCCGCGATCAAAATATCCGATCTTAAATTACACTGCATCCTCAAAGGCAGTGATTAAGCAACGCACATCGATAGGCCACGATTACTTCGGCTAAGAGCACCATGGGATCATTGGCCGCGTTAGGCACCTTCGGCGGCAAGGCCTCTACCAAGCAGCGTCGTCTCTGACGTAGCGTGCGGTTAGAAAGTTGCCTGCTTGCGTCACAGCGCAGTGGGGTCGACGACCGGCGCACGCGCCTATACAGGGCTGACACACGGGATTCTGGGCGCCTGGTAAGGAAGGTTAGTTATGTGAATCTGTATTCAATTACAATGTTAAACGATTTAAGTAGTATACGAGAACGTTGCCGCTCGGAATTGGCATGATTAGTTTAAAATCATCAAAAGAAATAGAAGAGCTAAATCAGGCAAAATTAAGAGATCCTCAGGAAAATGTGGATTGTACGGGTCATTTAGGCAGCCGCTCCTTCCAAAATGCTGGCCGCTTTGAATGTGTAGCACTGTACACTGATTGGGATTTTGTTTGAGAAAACTTAATTATAATTGTGAACAAGAGGCTTTAGGCAAGTTACAATCTATCATCGAAAGCGTGGCGATAGGAAATTAGCGAGATGAAGCACAACACCAAGAGAAATGGAAAAAATGGGTGAGGCCTTTTTCCTGAATAGGCCAGGCTTCTTCTTCCTCTTTTCGAGTCGATGATGATTTAACCCTTAGACAGTTTGGGCCACGTTTGTAGCAGCATCAGTGGCGTTCACCAAGTGTTCCAAAGTGCAGGTGTATGGGCACTCGGAGTACTCCAACAAGCAGGTCATGCTCTGGACTGGTGCACCGGCTCATAAAAAATATAAGCTCTTCCAGTGACCAACCCTACAGCAGTCACGAAGCGACAACGTAGCGACCTCGTTCGCGTCCGAGCCGCCCCCCGCACTCCACCTGCGCCCGCGCCGCATGCCCGCCACCGCCGCCACGACCTACCAGCTGTTCCACAAGGTATCACGACAAAACAACATCTATAAGTAGATACCTGATGTAAGTCGTCATGTAACAGCTCCTAAATTGGACCTTAATAACTGCAAGACCAATTTTGAAGGTTCCCAATTTGACCCTAGATCTTAGGGGTCAAAAAATTATTTTTTACTACCTAAAAATACCTTTTTATAAACAAGCTTACTGTGCATTGTCATCCAAACAAAACGTGTATGCAATATTTCAGCTCGATCGGCAGGGTATATACTTTTTTTAAATCTAGTTGCAAGATTTGAGCCACATACACTAACAAAGCAAATAAAAGCTATAGCAGTAATAATACTCAATTAATGTATTTCTGGGAACCAACAAATATCAAAGGCAAAACCTGGAATCCAGTTTACCTGAAGTGGGCACAGCAACAGAACAGATACCTACGCGTATGTAAAAGCAGGACTACAAGAATGACCGGTTTCTTCGCTTTGACCCGAACACAGATGCGGTATCCGTATAAAGGACCGAATATCACATACAGTGTGTACGTTATAATAGTTCTGCAGTATAACTTATTTATTTTAGGTAGATAGTTTTTTTAGGTGGTTTATCTTGGCGCAAGAAAGTGAGGAGACCCGACCCCAAATAGCAGTACCAGGGAAGGAAGAATGAGGAGGAGATTTAACATAGGCACACCAACAACTTATTTACAAATCAATACTTAAAGTAACATTATTAGAAAAGCTCCTGTGTAAACAAGTCACATAAAGGCATGCACATTATTCGCAGATTATGTCAAATAAATTAAAATAAGAATAGTTAAAGTACTGTATCATATTCTAATGTATCAAGTAGAATCAAAGTTCTTGTCAATTATAGTTGTTCTATCTCACGAAGGAGGATAAATCATAGCAAAATGACTTTAATTTTGACGTCTTAAAAGTCAACTATAGCAGAAAGGTCTGTTGTTGAGCCACTTTTTCTTCCGAGCTACAATCCGGGGGTCTTTAAGTAAAGGGTGAATAGGTTACTTCTAGGAATACGTGCTTCACTGTCGACCACGTCATCGCTTATCATCAGGGGAAATAGTGGTCAAACGCGAGCCTACCAACAATAAAAAAAAACTAAATTAAAAACTAGGGAACGGTAAAGATCAATGTTATTCAAAGTGATGTATGTCTAAGTGGTAACGCAAGTCTTGTTAGACGGAAAGGAGATGAAATACTACAACGTTACTGAAATTCTCGTTACATATGCCAGGTTACAAGTACATTGATTATTATTTATTATTTTGAAGGTATCGATTATAATTAAGATATAAGAGTCGCATGGCAACACAGATAACATTGTCAGTTGCATGACCCAGTTTGTGATTCAAAGATAATGCTGATAGTAGATTTTCAATTCTTATCTTACCCTTTGCCGAAAGCGCTTTATAACCGATAAGAAACGTTGGCAACCGGATTCTTAGTAGGTTTTGTTCATCATCATCAACATTTTTAATGTTTACACTGCTGGGAAACAGGCCTCCTCTTTGTGAGAGGGAGGGTGGCCGTAATCCACCACGTGGGCCCAATGCGGGTTGGTGGATGTCACATGTATACGAATTTTTGTTTCTAGGACATGCCAGTTTTCTCACAATGTTTTCCTTCGTTTTGAGAGCAGTGGTGGTGAAATAATTTACACAAAGTAAAGCGCCTGCCTGGGTTAAAACCCACGACCAACAACTTATAAGTTAAACTTATTACCTTCTTATAGGTTTTGTTAATTTAGGCAAAAGCTCTATCAATTTGACACTGAGAATCAGATTCATTAGTCTCAGAGAGTAATCTGAGACCTCACACTAGGATTCCCTGCACCATAACATCTCCCTTTATGCTTTTCATTAATTGTTCTAATTTTGCCAGTATTTGATTATCTGCGATGTTCGCCGATAGCGATATTAGCTGCTAGCAAGCGCTTCCTTTCTCGTCTCAGATCAGTAAAAGCATTCAAAGTGCGTCACACACGCTTTCATTTTAGCAACATACTTATTTACGTCTTAGTTTTAAAATCCGTGTTCACGTCTCAACGCAACGGTAAAGGGAAAGCGATTGTCATTAAGAGTTCGTTACGCAATTTAGGCGCCAATGACGTGGAGATGGCAGTAGAGACCTACGTAAACGAGATGACGCAGTTGCAGCGAGCGATCTTCCGAGCTGTCTTTGTTATGGTTACATGGAGGGCCTACTATAATCATTTGCAGGGCGGGTGGTAATGTGCCAAGTGTAGGTCAAGGCGATTTTTTTATTATTAACAGTAGTTTCGCGTTTGACCAGATCAAGTTTTAGAAGGTTGGTAATATGTATTTCGCGGCCGCTTTTTTATAACATTCTAGATTTGGTCGAGTTACCAGGCATAACTATTTTTTTTTCGATTATCTCGTTAATTAATTAGTATACATATCTGAAATTTCACAGGTATATAATTGAACTGTATATCTAATAATTGATATAAGATTCAGTTACCATTACTATAGGAAATTCGGTAAATCGGTTGTCAAATAACTCAGCTGCGCGCCATGGCCGGAACAAATTGAAGTTTCATCATAACTTTTTAATTACGTATAGGATACTAATGAAACTTCAGTACCATTTATAGGCAGTAATTACCTATATTATAACGTTTCCAGTTAGCCTTTGGAGTGCTTATTGGAAGTGCTAGGACCTATTAAAGCATATTTCTATTTACTAAAAATAACTTCAAAACGGTGCATTATTGTGGATTATTTTATTGCGTTACAAATTATTAATTAGCCAGATGTCATGTACAAATATTATAATCACCCATTTAGTCAATTCCGAGATGTAGCAATCGTGCAAACGTTACCGTAGCGGTATTTTAAATATCTTCGCAACCATAGCAAATACAAATACAAATTAAGTTGAAACATTTATTTCAAATTGATATCTTATTATTTAGATAACATTTATTTTAACATACCCGTTAGGAAATAAAAGATCTGGCTGCGGTAACGTTACTCCAGCCGTAACTGTTTTTATCAAATAATTAAAAAACTATTAGCTAACCAAATTCAAAAATCTGCTAACCAATTACAGAAGTTGTATATCTAATTATCTATAACAAGCGGACGCCTCGCGGTTCCATCCGCGTAGTTCCCGTTCCCGTGGGAATACAGGGGTAAAAAGTAGCCTATGTCACCCGGGGATAGTGTAGATTTCCAACGATGAAAGAGTTTTTGAAATCGGTCCAGTACTTTTTAAGTTTATTCGTTACATACAAAAATACAAATCTTTCCTCTTTATAATATTAGTATAGATTGCGCTTAGATGACTATTAGTCGGCATTTTCTAGCTGGGGTAACGCACACTACTCATTGCACTAGAGCAGAAATTACTTAAAAAATTATAATTAAACTGATAAAATAATTCACCGTAAAGTTTTGTAGATAGGTACCCTTTCTTTATCGAAATAAATGAATATGCAAATTGTATAATTGGTAACTACAACATCCAAATGCTGCTAACATTTACGGGTACGATATTATTACATAAACATTCACATTCTAAGCTAATAGTCAGAGTTATTCTCAACGCGTATTCAAGTTAGGTTTCTTATAAACTTGATTCAGAAACTGGCTCTAACCGGCGTCATGCTAGCCACATACTCGGAGCAGCAAGTATACCTTTCTCTTTTGCCAGTTATTCAGTTCCTTTCACGCACTTAAAAATATCCACAATCCTGCATCGAACCAGTCTATGGAGACACATGGATCGAGTATCTGAGTGGAGTTTTGTATTGAGTATGTGTGGAGGTCTGTAGGATTATGGGTCTTACGTATTTTGTGTAAAGACAAGTCTCGGTTCGACGGCCGGCCTTAGCCCAGTTGTATGACGTGAAGGGGCCCCAATTATGCTCCCCACTAAATGCCACGCGCTGAGAACGTTCTCAAGCGCTACAAGCAAACTCTCGTGGTTCAATGAAACAGGGTCAGACCGACACGGTTGTGTGAATGCATGTTTTATCCACGACTTACACGTGGGAGATAATGCAGGTTTTACTTTTTTTCGTCACATTAGAGTTATCATAGATTAGGAAATAGTGAACAAGCCTACAGAAACAGTTAGAATCGGACAAATAAATGACTTCAACAAACGACACTAGATTCGGAACCTTTTAAATATTTTACAGCAAACAGTGCCAGACTTTACACAATCCGTGAATGAAAAAAAAAATTGGTTATAATAGAGTTGACAAGACATTCAAATTGTACAATGAACTTGATTCAAAATAGGCAATCTCAGTGGGCTGTAGTGTTATGCATAGCTGAGGTAAGGAAATGACATAACATTAAACATAATAGCATGATCATTATTACGCAACCAAGCATTGGTTCAAGCACTAACAACGATACAAGGAAAGATACAGATTGCTGCATGGTCATGTACAGTAAGGGAAAAGTATTGCACAGCAGTTAAGCACACTACGTACAATAGTCATTTCGTACGACTAATGAAAATTGACAGATATGATTTAAATTGATAGAAATCCTGAAGTCATAATTGATCAATTTGCTCAGGATTCGTTTTCTTGACTGGACATGTTTCCAGATTACTTATAGAGGTGGACGGAACAGGGTGCCGGAACCTCCATTTAAAAGGGAGGATCATCCACATTAAAAGAGAGGGCCATCCTCATTAAAATTGAGGACCATCCTCATTGAAAGGGAGGGCCATCCTCATTGAAAAGGAGGACCATACTCATTGAGAGGGCCATCCTCATTGAAAGGGAGGACCATCCTCGTGTCTGATGGACAAGTCAGCTCAGATGGCTCAACTTTGATTGCACGATGTAGTTTGTGTTGTGACGACAAGCCTTTTTGCAGTTCGTACATTTCGTTACAGATGGCGCTACATACTTACCAAAGTTACAAATTATGAGCATTTCTTTAGAATGCATCATGCATTTTTCTTGTTTTCTTTTTTTTCTTTAGAATGAAAGGAACTTGCTATGCACATTGTGAAAAAGCTATTTAGGCTTACTCTATATTTAGTGTTACAAATAAACAAAGAAATCTAGTTTATTTGGCACACACATAATGTAGGTACAAAAAAAAGGGAACTTTATCTTAAAACAATTACATAGGTCCAGTTCAGCAAAATACCAGACAACTAGGAGTTGTCTGATAACTTCAAAAAACATGCAGTTGTAATAATTATGCCGCTTACCTACATAAAATATACAACGCTCTAGTCATTCACGGCATACTAAACAATTTACTGGTGTATATGTATTAAGATAACGTTTGCCTTGAAACAAGTCCTGCGTTACATTTTCCTTATACTGGTAGCAGCATTTACACACTTCTATTGACTACTTCATTTAACTATAATATATAATTTGAATTTTTCAGATTCATATGTTTTTTCTAAGTTTATCTTGGACTTCGTTGACGACGGAGAAGGAAAACATCATGAGGAAACCTGGATTTACAAAATAAGTTTAAAATCGCCAACCCGTCTGGTGAGTATGGTGACCAATGCTCGTGCCTTCTCTGTATGAGAAGAGGCAGCCTGCAGTGTGACAGTTACATGCTGATGTTATTATTATATCATTTTTAAATATTCAATGTCATTAAATAAGAACCAGACTTACTTACCAAACGTATCGCATGTTGACTAGGTTATGGATGCCAAACAGGCAGTCGGTCCTTGTAAAAAACTGGAAGCCAAAATAGTTGGTAAATAGGCAAATGACGAGGCATAATATCTGTCACGATTACCGGTGTTATAAACAGTAAAATTATAATTAAGTATTGGCACAGATAATATAATACTAGCATACAGATTTGTATGGGATGAGACACCACTGGTATTAGCAATTATATGGGCTATAGCACTAGAAATTAGCATAAGGTCTCATCTGCCCAGACTGGCTAAGATATTTATAGTATGCACTTTTAAACCAATTCTTGATCCTTCTCTGTATGAGAAGACTTTCTCGGCGGAGTGACAGCAACAGACTTTACATATTTATTTATTTGATTTACGTTTGCATTCGATAGCACGTTGGTCGCGAAACTAGAGGTGAAAACAAAAAACTTTTTACAAAAAATACAACCGACTTCTAAATAAAAACACTACAAAGTGAAAAATAACTTCAATTTCGGCAGTCGGTGTTCATGTTTTCGTTTCTTCGTTTTTTGACACCGACTACCGAAATTGAAGTTATTTTTCACTTTGTAGTGTTTTTATTTAGAAGTCGGTTGTATTTTTTGTAGATTTTTTTTTATTTATCACTTTTTAGTTTTGGTATAATGGATGAGTTCTATAGGCTAGGTACCAATAATGCTCAAATTGAAGCCAGGATAGATTAACCCAATAACATGAAACTTAAACAAAACCGGTGGAATAAGACTATTCCAAGGTGAGCTGTTTACTGCGTACCCCTTTAGAGCGTACTAGTGTGATGTTATGTTATGAAATGGTGTAAACAATAAACAGACATGCGATTGCAGCTATCCCGAGTGATTTGCCTCATTTATTGAAGAGTTCTGATGTATATCTCCGAAGTTCTTCATCAGATCTTGATGAAAATTAAATGGGACCACATGACAAGCACCAGATTTCAAATAAAAAAACCGGCCAAGTGCGTCTCGGGCCACGCGCAGTAATAGGGTTACGAAGTTGCATAATAATGCGGACTAAAAAGAGGGTTTTGTTGTTGTTACATGAACATTAAAACGGATTCAGCGGCTGAAAAAGTCTAAAAACGGGCCCACATAGGATTTTTTAATCTATATTCTCGCGTTTGACCACTATCTCGCCTGATGGTAAGCGATGATGTGGTCTACGGTGAAGCACGCTTGCCTAGATGTAATCTATTCACTCTTGACTTAAACTAAATAAGGACTAACTGGTAATTGAAGAAGGAGTTATAAAATCCAACTTCGCAACTGAAGTTAGAAAAATATTATCTATTTGAGTACCACCGCGGGTGCAAATTGCGAAAGGAGCCGATACGAGCGCGCGTTAGAGCCACGGGGATCCTTGAGTGCTCGCTCCTTGTTTATTTATCTTACGGAAGTTGAAAAAAATCGTATGTATTCACCTCTAATCTGCGGTATTCACTATTTCATTCTGGAAAGTTTTACGCTACTCAATTAGTGATGAAGTCTGGTCGAATATTGACTTTATAGTAGGATATCGACAAAAGAAAATAAGTATTTTGCTTGGAAATCGAATCTAATTTGACTTTACTTTTAATTACAAAACTCCGAAAATACTTCTGCACTAACACAAAATAGACTCCACCGCGCGCATGCGCCGTATAGTCCATACGTTCTGGTACTGCCAACGACTCCGGCCACTTCAATGCGTTATTCGAGCTTAAACATTATTAATTTAGAAATCATTATTATTAAGGATGTTATGATTTTATTTTTGTATATTTTTACATGGTTCATAAGCATATATTTACTATTTGTTTTACACAGCTAACAACGTTATTTAAGTAATTTTTCAATGGCATTTGTACAAAAATTTTACTGTGCCAAATATATTTTATAAGTTGGTCGACCATTACTCGTAAACTTGTAAAGCCTTGTTATCCGTAATAATTTTCCTTTTAATTTCGTTATATTTACTACTGCCGTGTATTTTTTCACATAGCCAAGAGCAACCATTTCGTTGGCAGGGGGGGGGGGACACTTGACTCTAACATAAATTTGCAACTTAAAGCTTAATTTTACGCAAACGAATCTCTGAATCGAAAAATGGTTTTTACAAACCCATAATATTTTTGAATGGCCCATCCAACGATACCCCACACTATGGGATAGATGAGAAAAATAAAATACATCCCCACTTTACGTCTATGGGAGGTACCCGAAAAAAAAATATTTTTCATAATTTTATGTTACCACTTTGTCGGAATTATTAATATGTATATCCATGCCAAATTATAGTTTTCTAGTACTTAGATTATCTGAGCTACGCTGCGGACGGACAGACGGACAGAGCGAAACTATAAGGGTTCCTTGTTGACTTCGGAACCCTAAAAAGGATCATCAAAATCGGTTCACCTAGTAACAAGTTCTGAGGTAACACATATATAAAAAAATACAGTCGAGTTGATAACCTCCTCCTTTTTGGGCAGTAGGTTAAAAAAACTTGTTTTAATCCAACTTGTGCTAGCATAAAAAAGGCTGAAAAATTTTGTTCTTTTATCATACTGAAATGCCGTGAGTTCTTATTGATATTTTTAAGTAAAATCTACCGCTTGCCATCACAGAACACAATGCAAAAATAGCCAAACATGTTGTTTATGTACAACGCAAATTCAAAGTTGGTCGTGGTTATTACAAAAGTAGGTACAGTATTGAGTCATGTTTAACCTTGGCAAAGACAAAGAACGCACTATTGTGCGGGACAGTATGGCCGATAAAAGTATACCTAAACAGGTAGCACAACGCGTGTTCAGAATACGTATAGTGTTTGTTGAGTGTCCATGTTTTCGCAAATTAATGAAAGAAATCGCAATGTTACGAATTTACTTATTTATTTAGTGAATACTTCATGCACACAAATGTACAGGGGCGGACTTAATGCCTTAGGCACTAGTCAACCTTTGGGTGATACATACTCACATACAATATACTCCGTTAAATTTTGGTCCGTTTCGGCGGAATCGTCATGAGATGTACTTTGGCTATATAAGATGTTTATTGCAATTGGAAGTACCTATCAAAACTAAAAAGAGATAAATAAAAAACTTTTTAACAAAAAATTAAACCGACTTCCAAAAAATCACTGCAAAACGAAAAATAACTTTCTTTTCCGAAGTCGGTGTCGAAACACGGAAAACAATAATGTACCAAAGACAATAAACAATTGCAATAAACATCTTATATAGCCAAAGTACATCTCATGACGATTCCAATAAGCCCATACACGACTAGGATACATTGTTTTATTTCGGAGTACCAGTGCCTACCTGCCGGCTTCATCATCAGATCAGTTCGATGGTACCATTTTCATCAGCACTATTTGCTTCATCATAGTCGTTAAACTATTCTAGATATCTTATAACCCATGACATACTTAGCATTAAGGAATTCTATTGGCCGTCTGTGGTCTTCTTCACCAGTTCCACTTCACCAAATGTTACTTTCTGAGTGCAGATGATTGCATTGTTGATAAAAATACCAAAATCGCTATATGTATGCCTATAATATTTGAGGAGTTCCCTCGATTTCTCCAAGATCCCATCATCAGATCCTGACTTGATGACTATGGGACCAACTGGGAAGTTATACCCTTTCAAACAAAAGAAGAATTTTCCAAATCGGTCCAGGCGTCTTACAGTAATCGGGGAACATACAAAAAAAAAAGATTCCGACGAATTGAGAACCTCCTCCTTTTTTTGAAGTCGGTTAAAAACGCATCCGCAGCGTTTCGAAAGCATCTCAATCTCGGCAACTCGCTTCTAAAGTACTAGGAAGGCTGACCCCAAATAAAATGGGATAAAAGCCTGGATAAAGAAGAAGGGGAAGACAAGAGTTCTTTAAAACTCGCAGTGGTCGTCACGGGAGCTGGTGCAGCATATTCTGTAAATTTTTGGTCGCCATGTATAGAGAAGAGTCTTGTGCTTCCATTTTACAAAAAATCACAAAATGTATGGACGACGCATTGACATTTTCGACCTCCGGTCTCCGGAGGAGCGTAATGTAGTGGACTAGCGGCATCTATGCCGCCACATAGGAACTACAAAACGTCGTTTGACGTCACACAAATCCTACACCGCTCAAGCAAAGAGTTCTGCGCGATTTGCGACACATGCAATAACAACAAGAGATAAATAAAAAACTTTTTAACAAAAAATTAAACCGACTTACAAAAATCACTGCAAAACGAAAAATAACTTTCTTTTCCGAAGTCGGTGTCGAAACACGGAAAACAATAATGTACCAAAGACACCGACTTCGGAAAAGAAAGTAATTTTTGGTTTTGCAGTGTTTTTTTGGAAGTCGGTTTAATTTTTTGTTAAAAAGTTTTTAGACAACTGTAAACGGGCCACCATATAATTTTCTATTAGATTACTACAATTTGGTAGACTCAATGCACAATATAAGTCAGTAAACAATGGCGTCGGAAGCGGAACGCAACGCTTGCCTTTACCTCCGCTCGTGCAATGTCATTGTCAAGGCCGTGCGATAAGGCATTCGTCACATCGCCACGTTTAATTGCATTCCGGCGATATCGCGGGTTGCATCATCGCAACGTGATGTTGGTGAAATGTGATTTTTTAACTTCCTCGCAATTTATGTACGGTCATTTTCTCTGCTTCACAGTTTAGTCACGGTGAACAATCACCGTCGTATTATGATCGATTGTTCTTTTTTCTAGATTTGATCATGATCGTGATATTTTTCAGCTTATTTTAGTATATTGGGCCCTACATGCGATGCACTGGCTGGTAAGCGAATGAGTCTCCTAGGGGTTGAATATCCAAAACCAGAAGACTATAGGCTCATATCTCCTAGTCTCGTTGCAAAACATCATGAAAACAGTTTTCAACGAGATTGGGGAGGAGTAAGTTATCTAGGGGACCACAATAGATCCCAATGGGTCGAAGTGTCCGAGTTATTTCTCGGCCCCTCCATAAGATAAGATCTGGGGCCCTACCAGTTATATCCAGTGTGCATAAGGGACAGATGTCTGTCCCTTATGCACACTGTCCCTTCCAGACGATGGAAATAACCTTGCTCTAGGAGCTCATGGTACGAGTTCTGTGGATACAGCAGATTTGTGTCATCAACTCGTCATGTCTGCCTGTCTGTCACAGCTGGTTGGCTGCCAGGATGTTATATCTTACTAGCTTTTGCCGGCAACCTCGTCCGTTTCAAACTCTTAAAACACTTGCCAATAAAACTGATAACTGAATCGGAGTTTGTTCACAATTTCTTGATGTTTTTTTTTTGCGCGGAACCTTAACTCTCTATCTTAAATAAAAATATTATATGTTACTCCTTATAATATCATCAGCTATCTGCAGCCTAATTGCGTAAGTGAATTCGGCTAGGCAAAGAGCAAAGAGTATGAATAATCAACCAAACACATAAATCTACATCACGTCTTTCATCTCGCATGTGATTGGTCAATTGTGAATACTATTTGCCCTGTTTTACTGAATTCACTAAGCAAATAGGATGCTGGTCGTGAAGTAAACAATACTCCTCGGCAAGACTGGTATCAGATCTTAGGCTTCTGCCTACCCGTAACGACTGTTAAAGATCTTCAAATGACAGCCGGGACCACCGCTTAACGTGCTTTCCGAGGCATGGAGAAAACTCGCTATGTAAAGGTCACCCATCCACGCATTGACCTAGGCAAGCGCTGCTTAACCTTGTAGATCGAACCGTGCAGCTGTTATTATTTAGCCACGAGCTCCTCATGGCGTTGCTAAGCAAAACAACAGAAATGGCGTCCTGTATTGAACGTATTGAAAACTGAAGACTATTGTTTAAGTAATTAAATAAAGAACAATGGCAGGTGCCCATACATTGTTTTAGCTGAGATTAAATTCGAGAGTCTTTAAATGAAAAATATCTGGTTTAACTCAGGGTGATGTTCTGAATTAGTTTGTGCAAGAATTTTTGTTCGAGAATGAAGAGAATAATACATATTCAGTCATAAACTTTTGTAGGTTATGTCTGGGTAACTTTTAATAATGTGTTTAATAGGTAATATTATTCAATTTCGTGGAAGTAAAAGGGGAATATCGCATTAGTATTTCCCTTACCTAGTTATTTTAGCATGAAATGTGTAGTATACTCATTGGAACAGAGAGTTTGTATATTAACCTAGAGGTAACATATTTAAGACGCAATTTCAACATCGGTATTCAGTTTCGCACTAACAGATAATGTCATAAGCAAAAAGAGATAGATATACTTTTGTCTATGCCATCTTTTCTGCCAGTGTGACCGAGGATGCTATAGATACTTATCTATAGACATATATCAGAACTAGATCTGTGCCACAGTCATATCGATATTATCGATTTTATTTTAGGAGGATTTTCTACAAATTTGGTCAAATATCTGTAATAATCGTCCCTGACTGCAACTAATGTTATCTACGTTTTTTTTAAGGAATCTTTATAATAATGTTTATTCATACCTTGTGCAAAAACGAGGTACATCATGAGACAAAGTGACAGTTTTTGGTACACACGTACAACTATATGTACAAACAGGTACTGATCAATATACTGATATATAATAAGCTAGTTCTTGTGCAAGACTGAAAATAGAGTTTACAGACGAGAATGTATAAGTATAAAAGTAAATAAAAATAAAATGGTTGACATATAATTATTTAATTTGAAAAATTAAAATGCGAAAATAAACATGATTCATCAACCTTTATCCATAGATGGGTCGAGGGATACCGATAGCGATTCAATAAAATGCAGTGATCACAAGGGAGAATATGGTGAAGGTATCCAGTTAGCATGTTTTATATTCTTGATCCACTTATTTCTTAAATAAGTACACTTAGGAAACCTGTGCACAATCAATATTAGATTAATAATAACAAATAGCAAATAAACTTTAAGAAATACATTAAAGTAAGTAAAATAAAAATACAGTATCGATAAATCTTTCTTGTGACTTTTGTCACATCTCTAACATCAGAACGTAAGTACGTAAACTGTCATAGCTCTATTAGCGAACGCATAAAAGTTAATTATTTCACTACATAGAATGGTTTAAATGATACTATACGTGCTTGACGTATTTAGAACTAAGATTCCTTTATTCCGGACAGCCTATGAAATGTATTCCCTGCACAATAATTTCAGTATGCTAGTCGATAGCTCACCTGTGGAAAGATATCCTTTGATTATTTTCTGTTAATACACTCATTCTACTCTTGCAACTGATAGCCACACACGACATGGTTCATGCAGATAATTAAACAACAAAATTCTTCCTGATATAAACGAAACAAAGGTGTGAAAACAGCGAAACACTTTAATAAGAGCTGCTAACCGATGGGTTACAACAGTGACTAAAAAGTTATCTCTTTGACGTTCAGGATGGTTGCGTTTGTCTATGTTTGTCTCTTTTTTTTCATAGAGTTTTTCTATAAGCAAGAACGAGAGAATTGACAGTTTCTTTTTCGTCGTAAATACGTTATCTCTAGTTACTATACAAACTCTCTGCATTGGAAAGAGTATATTTATTTAAACTAAGTGACTTTGACGTGTATCAAAAGGTTGTCGTCAACAACCAAGCTATATTTTTTTTAGACTTGGGTACTAGTCTTTTTGCCAATCGTTAATTGAAAGTAATTTATTTATTTCTACTACACTACAATATTCTAACCTACCTGCAAGGAACATCTACACTTAGACATAAACTGTATTGTTAACTCATTTACTGCAATAAATACAATAATGATATTATTACTTAATATAGTTACTACTTGTCACTTAGCAGTTAAAATATATTATGGCAACACTATGCTAAAGAAATGAACTAAAAAATCAAATAACTTTTTATTTATTATGTTTATTTTTTATCTATTTTGGACCAGGCCTAATTATATTTTAAAAAACATAGACAATTAATAGAATGTCTTTCGTATATAACTCACTTTCAGACGCTCAAATTTAAGACAGCTAAAATTTCGCCATTGTTCTTTATACATGATTTAAGTAGGTATACAAAATGTCTGCGACATAGTTATATACTCTGAAATAATATGGAAGGGATTGATCAAATTATGGTTGACCTATGGAACAATAAAAGGTTACCTATGTTACAGTACATTTTTTTCTTGCTACCTCTTTGAAATAACGGCATAATACATACTTAGATTTAGATACATAATAAAAACCTTTTGCAACAATTTCAAAGATTTGAGGATGTCATGTCATGAAGTCAAATTACTACTTATGATTACGGACGACTCGCCCGAATCGGGCGAATTGTCCACTATTAAAAATATTCATTTTTCTGTGTCGATTCGCCCGAAGTTTATTTATCGACGAATTTTATTTTAAAGAACAAGCATTATAAAAGTACAGTCGTGCTCACCCGTCTCGGTAATAATATGCAGAATTAATCGAAGTTAATAGATATTGTACTAGAAACTAGGAAAGCAATTCAAACTACCAGGATGCCAGAATCATTTCGGGCGAATCGTCCACTACATAATTTTGGAGTGGTCAATTCGCCCGTCGATAAATAAACTTCGGGCGAATCGACACAGAAAAATGAATATTTTTAATAGTGGACAATTCGCCTGATTCGGGCGAGTTAAATTCGAGCGAGTCGCCCAATAACCCACTTAAACACTAAAAAAAAGTAAACCAACTTTAAAACTTTCGCGTTTCGTAATGGAAAACAATATATCACGAGAAATGTAACGCGCTGATTTAGATTATATAATTATTATTTTATGATTTGTAAATAAATAATCTAAATCATCGCGTTAAATTGCCCGTGATATATGTTACAAAAGTAAACCATACAAAATTATACTTAATCTTACTACTTACACTATATACAAAAGAAAGGTACACTAAGGCGTCGAAGTACTCCTCCACATCGCTGTCATCCGGGAACGTGCCCAGAAGACTGGCAGCATTGCCACGTTGAACGGCAATTGGGTTACAGTGTTTGCGCCGCTTGAGGCCCTCAACAGGCGCAGCAGCAGCGCCAGCACAGCCCGCCGAACTAGGAACATGAGATGGCGCAAGGGTGTCAACACAGGTTGCGTCCCACACCAGAGGCCTACCCACCTTCCACGGCACCAATTGTCATGCCATCTGGTCTCTTCCCATCGTCACGTACCAAGCCGTTAGGTTCTAATACAGCTGGTTCGCTGGCGGTGATAAGGGCTCGACAAATGTCATTGTTGCTGGCTTGCCGTGCTATGCGTCCTGCGCTCTTGCAACAAGACAGGCCATGGCCATTCTATTGATCATCATTATCATCAGCCTTTTAATGTTTCCACTGCTGGGACACAGGCATCCTCTCTGTGAGAGGGAATCGGCCGTAATCCATCACCGCGGGCCCAGTGTGGGTTGGTATTGATACAGCTATCAAAGCGACCGTATATTTAAAAGTCGTGGCAAGCAACACTGCGATTCATTTTGTAATCTAACTGAGTGTAATGTAGGTAATAATGCCAGCTGAAAGTCACCTTCAGTAAGTTATGTCACACATTTACGGCGCATTCCGATGCCGATCCATGTGTAAGTAGCTCCCGACCCGAAACGAACTATCAACTTAGAAGAAACAGATCATCATCATCATCTTCCTGCCCTTATCCCATGTTACATGGGGTCGGCGCAACACGTTTGCTTCTTCCATACCGTCCTATCCCCCGTCATGTTATTACTGACTCCCTTTTCTTTCATATCACTCCTCACACAGTCCATCCATCTTTTCTTTGGCCTTCCTCTCCCTCTCCATCCATCCACATTTATATTCATAACTGTTTTAGTAATATGCGTTTCATCTCTCCTCATCACATGACCATACCAGGACAAACGGTTTCCTTTCAACTTTTCTGCCACTGGCGCCACTTTCAAAAGGTCTCTAATATACTCATTTGTCACTTTATCCAATCTCGTCACGCACTTTAGAAGAAAGAGATAACAAGACATTTTATTTTTATAGCAGTGTCAAATCCAAGTCTTCGTCAATCGCTGTCTTCGTTGCATCCTCAAATTTACTGCCCGAAACTATCTCTAGCGCAGAGCTCGATCAAACTTTACTAGATCAAGCATCGCAGGTGGATATGAATTATCCACACTGTTCAAAAAGGTCTCAATCACATATCCAAGCAAGCATTGGATTGGAATCCCCAAGGAAAAAGGAAGCGTGGCCGTCTCTATCAAACCTGGCATTGCATATTTTCTTTATATATAATCTGAATCTCGAAAACGGCTCCAACGATTTTCATGAAATTTTGTATGCAGGACCTTTCGGGGGCGATAAATCGATCTAGCTTATAGGTTTCATTTTTAGAAAACGTCGTTTTCTCTATTTTCATTCATTTTCGCCCAGGTACTGTTTAATATAAGGCCAAATATGTAACATCGTTTATCACCATAAATGGTTCAAATTCAAATTCAAATTCAAATTCATTTATTTGTCCGAACATGGTACAATACAAGGTCTCAAATAACATAAAGGTCTCATCACATTCTGCCACATGGGGCGTGCAAATTTCAGGTACACAAAATAAATTATTACAATGCAAAAATAGAAATATCAGGCTAGAGTTGATACAATTACATGAAAATATTAATGTTACAATAAAAGGCATGTCAGAGTCAGTAAATATTATTATGTCAAAAATAAATAATAATTAAAAAAATGTCAATTTCAAAATGGAATGTCAAGCTATCTGTTATAAAAAAGAGATTACAATTAGATTATAATGTCAAAGTACCATTTAAAAAGTCGTTTAAATTGTAATAACACTTTTTACATAGTAACTCTTTAAGCTCCTTTTTAAACCCATTTAAATTTAACTGTTTAATTTGCTTTGGGATTTTGTTAAAAACTTGCGGAGCTAAACAAAACATGCTTTTCCACATTAACGCTGTTTTTGCTCTACGTCCGCGCAACATATCATTTCGCCTGTTACGACAACAACATCATCAATATTTCAGCCAAAAGACGTCCACGTCTTGACATAGGCCTCCCCCATACTGATCCAGCGTGGCCATACTGATCGGTCCTGTGCATGTCGCATCCATCGGATTCCCACAGCCTTGATCAGGTCCTGGCTCCATCTAGAGGGAGGCCTTCCAACGCTGCGTTCGCGGTCGCTACTCCAGAACTTTTTGGCCCCAACGACCACCCGCTCTGCGAGATATGTGCCCTGCCCACTGCCACCTAAATTTGGTACCTAAATGGTTATGTATAGAACATATAAGTATAACATACCCTCCCAAATCCTGGCAGACTTTCATTTTAGTTATTTACGAAACGTTATTAATGAAACTATAATACATTTTTATTTTTAGTTAGATGGCGACCTGCTCTGCAACTTATATTTACTAATAAATATTGTTTAATTACTAATTGTTTATGAGGTCGACAAATGGATTTGCTATTAACACTTATGCAACGAAACGGTACTGCGACTTAGCTACCATAGTTCGAGTGCACGCTTATGCGACACCAGCGTGGATGAAGTTCGTTCCTTGAGAGAGGCTATGGTGGAACGGACAGATTTGACCTTAAGCCTTGTCTCCCAGTGGGGTGATGACAATCTGGTCTCCTTTAACGCCACCAAAACACAGGCGTGTCTTTTTACCGCTAAAATGAGTCTTTTCGATCATACTCCTACTTTTCGGGGTACATCTGTTCCTGTGACTGATCGGCTCGAGCTCCTAGGCATGGAGTTGACATCCAATCTCAACTTCGGCGCCTCCATTGAGTACAAAGCCCAAATTGCGGCCAAAAAACTCGGCATCCTGAATAGAGTGAAGCGATACTTTACGCCTGGACAGCTTTTAACCCTTTACAAAGCGCAAGTCCGATCCTGCATGGAGTATTGCAGCCACCTTTGGGATGGCTCAGCTAAGTATCAGCTTGCCGCGCTTGACTCGGTGGAACGCAGAGCCAAGAGGCTCATCGGCGACGTTGAACTGGCGGATGCCAAGCTACATAGCTTGGCTCATCGCCGCAAAGTTGCCTGCTTGTCGGTCTTCTACAGACTGTACTTCGGTGAGTGTGCTCAAGAACTCCACGACCTCATCCCACCAGCTCCCTTCTACCATCGGACATCTAGACGCACTGCAAGTTACCATCCTTACCTTGTTGCCATTCCACCAATTCGCACCAAGCGCTTCCAGACATCCTTCATAATGCGCACAGCGAATGAATGGAACTCACTACCTGCGTCCGTGTTTCCGAACGCCTTCAACCCGGATCTCTTCAAAGTTAGAGTGAACAGGCTTCTTCTGGGTAAACTCACTCCATCGTCGACTGTCTCTGTCTCTGTCACCTCTGACCTAGACTAGAGTCAAGAGCAAACCCATCACAAATAAAAAAAAAAAAAAAAAAAACACTGGACGACACGCTAGTGAGAAGACTCATAATTGTTATTCTCAAAATATGTATTTAAGATTATACATATCTGAAGACCTTGATAGTTCAGCTAGTTACCTACTCCTAATAGTTTCCGGAACGATTCCAGGTTACGAATCTGATTAGTACCTACTTTTAACGATATTTCTTAAATTTTCGTGAGAACATTTCGAGATTTTCTTCGTACCTAATATTCGTAACATATATTTTTTTTTAATGATAATTAACAGCCTACTTCATTTACCGATAATACACGTACAGTCAATCAATCTGCCTAGCCTTTTCCCAACTATGTTGGGGTCGGCTTCCAGTCTAACCCGATTCAGCTGAGTTCCAGTGTTTTACATGGAGCGACTGCCTATCTGACCTCCACAAGCCAGTAACTGGGTAATACGGTACGTCTTGGCAAGACTGGTGTCAGATCTCAAGTTTCTGACTACTCGTAACGACTGTCAAAGATCTTCTAATGACAGCCGGGACCAACGGTTTAACATGCTTTCCGAGGCACGGTGGAAACTCGGTTTGTTGAAATGGTCACCCATCCACAGACCGACCACGTCAAGCGTTGCTTAACCTTTATCAGATGGCATCTCGTCCCAACGAATCGCGATACTACTGTGTAAGGGAGGTAAGTTATTGTACGGACGTGACAAGATTGAATGTAAATTCTCAAGAAACCAAATATTCGTCTCGCTAATCCCGTTATCGCACAAAGTGGTAACCTGATGAATTTAAGCACCTTAAGGTACTAAACTTCATTAATGGCCTTTAACTTTTTTTCTCCGTAGGCGAATTATTTGCCCACTTAAATATTTATTTCTTGCATTCTGTTTTTAGTATTTGTTGTTAAGGCGGCAACAGAATTACATCAACTGTGAAAATTTTAACTATCTGGCTATCACGGTTCATGAGATACAGCCTGGTGACAGACAGACAGACAGACGAACCGCGGAGTCTTAGTAATAGGGTCCCGTTTTTACCCTTTGGGTACGGAACCCTAAAAATGATATCACTTTGTTTCATCATTGTAGTACTGTATGGAAACAAAAAAGTAAAAAAAATATATATTTAAAAGTTATAAGCGTCCAAAGTTCCATATTTCAACACTAATTTTAACGCATCTTTGGGCGCAAATGAAAACTTGGTATAAAAAGAAGGAAAATTGCAAAACAGTCACCATACAGGGATAGATTAGTAGATCAACAATGCAAATAATTTTATTTTGAACAAATATATTCAGTAGTTTTTTCACGATATCCTTACTCCCAAAGGTTTGTTTATAAAATTTCACGCGCTCGTTTTCGTCCTTAATCCATTTCGCTACAAATTTGCAAAAGTGTGTATTCTAACTACTTTTAAGCGAACTAGCTTCTTACTGCTCATCACAGCATCTATCTCTTTCGCACGTGTAGTCGGATGAGATAGCATGCATTTTAACCCCGCGCACAAAATAGTTCGTGCCGTCGACTAGGGCAATCTTAAATAGAATACACAGTGAATCGGTGTGGGTGCTATAAAGGTCTATCCACACATATCAGGGCCGTGCCCGGGACGTGACAGGGCCGGGCCTAGGCATTGAAGATTCGTCACTGGCCCATGCACGGACGTGTGTGAACGAGTTCATGTAAAATGTACACACCGATATTTTTTTTGCCACGAGCACGGTCCGTCCACGTCCCTGGCACGGCTCTGATATGTGTGGATAGACCTTTAGGCTGCATTACTTGTCAGTCCGGCCGGTCGCGGTGGGCCACATCGCCCATCGCCCATTCAGCTACGTGAAGGCGTTACAAAACTTACAAACCGTTTATTGGTATTCCTCTCAACCCGGTTGAAGCTCAATTATCATTGTAAATGTACTGGGCTGAGCAGACGCACATTTTCTTAGTGACGATTGTATAACGAAAAGACAGGCGGTGACAATTAATTTCTTTGATTCGCAACAGTAACCTGCAGAAATGCAGACGTTTCAAATAAGGGGCTTCAATACAGATACAGACATATTGTAATATCAAAATTATTAACTACTAGCTGTTGCCCGCGACTGCGTGTGCGTAGCTATACTAATTCGAATAGCCTATTAAAAACAGGACCCTATTACCACAGTAAAAATATACAAACAATATGGAAACTACCTACAAACGCTCGAAACGGCACACTCACACAAACATGCGCATCGACGAGACCCCTAAGTCTAGTTCACACGGCTTTATGCTGCACGTTTTTTTGCAGTGTAAAGTTGGGACCAAACGCCAGCGTCCCGCTGTTGAAACTGTAAAAACATGCGGTGTAATGCCGTGTGACGATTGATCCCAGCGTTATACTGCAAAAAACGTGCAGTGCAGTATTGTACAATGCCGTGTGAAACCAGCCTTATAGCGGCTCGCACTACTGACAGCACTGCAGAAGCAAGTGTATGTTTGTGTAAGTGTGCCGTTTCGAGCGTTTGTAGGTAGTTTCCATACTGTTTGTATATATTTACTGTTCTATTACTAAGACTCCACTGTCCGTCTAGCTGTCTGTCAACAGGCTGAATCTCATGAACCGTGATATCTAGACAGTTAAAATTTTCACAGATGATGTTATTCCTGTTGCCGCTACATAACAAATACTAAAAATAGAATAAACTAAATATTTAAGCGGTGCTCCTATACATACAACAAAAGTGTTTTTTTTTTGCCGTTCTAAAATGTTACGGAGCCCTTCGAGCGCGCGTCCGACTCGCACTTGGCCGGTTCACCTTACAAACTTCCATCCCCTTAAGGATGATTTCCGGCATAATAACTATCCTATGTCCTTCCAAGGGTCTTAAACTATCTCCATACCAAATTTCATCTAAATCGGTTCAGTGATTTAATAGTGAAAAGTTAACAGACAGACAGACAGTTACTTTCGCATTTATAATATTCCTAGCTGTTTCCCGCGACTCCGTCTGCGTAGCATTAGTACTTGAATAGCCTATTTTTTTATCGCGCAATATAATATTATAGGTTTTCCATACAATTTTCCACCCCCTTATGTATGATTTCCAGGATAAAAACTATCCTATGGCCTTCCCAGGGTCTCAAAATATGTCCGAACCAAATTTCATCTAAATCGGTTCAGCGGTTTAAGCGTCATATGGTATGAGACAGACAGACGTATTTTCACATTTTAATATTAGTATGGATAAGTATGTATACAAACAACAAGAAGAGAGGATATATTATATTAATAAGTTTTTGTTACATTGTGTATCAAAATCGCAAAACGCAAAGTCAAAAAATCGCATAGTCGCAGGACTGGAGAACCTCGTCTATTTTCAGTACAGGTACGAATGCAAATCGGGTTGCGGGAGTATCCTCCCCCCGGGCAGGTCTGGCGATGGAATATCAATTTGCGATCAGGCGTGCTCGTACTAAATGTCCCTATTTATCACCTTAGTCAATACAATACCTGCAGTTTTGTATAGACCTTCATTCAAAATGGGGCTACCTCGACGAACAGCAGTACTGGGCGCCGAATCGCAAACCAACCTCCACATGCTGTGCTGTCCTCTGTGACCAACAAATATGTATGCCCTAAATAAAAATATGTATGCCGTAACTGTAAGAAAATTAACAAAGAAGCTCTTCAAAGTATGTCCTACGAAGATACAGAGAAGTTATTACTACTGCTAAGATAGATATTGTACGCATATATTTTAAGAATCTAGGATGTCAGAAAATAAGTTTTTTCTTAATATTATTTACACCTTTTAAAATATTATTACCTAAGATTACTATAAACATTATATTTGATTAATTGTGATTATTTGAAAAATACTATATATTTGAACAGGACGGACAGGACGATCCACTGGATGTTGAATAAAAATCAGCCGTATAAAGAAGTATGAGACAATAAAGTCAAACTTATACATTAACTATGTTGATATCATCATCATCTTCCTGCCCTTATCCCATGTTACTTGGGGTCGGCGCAACACATTTTCTTCTTCCATACCGTCCTGTCCCCCGCCACGCTGACTCCCTTTTCTTTCATATCACTCCTCACACAGACCATCCATCTTTTCTTTGGCCGTTCCCTCCCTTTCCATCCATCGACATTTATATCCATACTAATCCATACTAATATTATAAATGCGAAAGTAAGTCTGTCTGTCTGTCTGTCTGTCTGTTACCTTTTCACGCTTAAACCGCTCAACCGATTTAGATGAAATTTAGTAAGAAGATAGTTTGAGACCTTGGAACGGACATAGGCTACTTTTTTTTGCAAAAAATGTGAAGGGGGAGAAATGGGAGGGGGGTTAATTTTTAAGAAACTTCTTATTATGGCTTAAGCCGCTGAACCGATTAAGATGAAATTTGGTGTGTAGATAGTTTGAGACCCTGGGCAGTACTTAGGCTACTTCTTTTTTGCTTAAAACTCAAAGGGGTAGAAATAGGGGTGTGTGTTAGATTTGTAAGAAACTTCTTATTATGGCTTAAACCACTGAACTGATTTAGATGAAATTTGGTATGCAGATAGTATGAGACCCTGGGATGAACATAGGCTACTTTTTTGTATAAAACAAGGTGCGGGCGAAATGGGGTGGAGTAGTTATAAAATATGAAAATTATATGAAACTTCTTTTTATGGCGTCCTTCTTATTCGGCTGTAGGCATGATATAATTGTTTATGAAGATTTGAATGTCAATTTGAAAAAGTCAACTTAATGTCAGTGTCCGTGAAAGTGGTAATTTAAGCAAAACTTTAAAATATTCTGTAATTTAAGCAAAACTTTAATATATGCCTCGCAAGCGTAAATCTCATCTGAGCCGTAGCTCTAGCAGAGCTCGAACAGCAAGAGTAGCTAGAAGCCAAGAAACAGAGGAGCAGACTCAATCCGTCTAATTTTAGATGCTGAGCGTCACGCAACCCAAAGAGCTGCTGAGACTTTCGATCAGATTCAGGCTCGCCAACTCGCAGATGCTGAGCGTCACGCAACTCAAAGAACTGCTGAGACTTTAGACCAGATTCAGGTTCGCCAATTCGCAGATGCTGAGCGTCACGAGACTCAAAAATCTGCTGAGACTTTCGACCAGACTCAGGCTCGCTAACTCGCAGATGCTGAGCGTCACGCAACTGAAAGGGCTGCTGCGACTTTCAACCAGACTCAGGCTCGCCAATTCGCAGATGCTGAGTGTCACGCAACTCAAAGGGCTGGTGAGACCTTTGAGCAAACACAGACCCGTCGGATTTTAGATGCCGAACTTCAAGCGTTATCGATAGCTGCTGAGACGCCTGAACAATCTCAAATACGGCGTATTTTACGAGCTCAACGGCAGTTTGAAAGGAGACGTACGTTTGCGAGAAATACATGGAAGTCGTTCCACAACGCTGCGTATGATTATGACCCATTGATTGATTACAATAAACATCGATTAGTTCTCATTGGGAATTTGGATAAAAAATGTAGATATTGTGAAGCACTGAAGTGGAATGATGAGACACCGGGTATGTGTTGCTCTGGTGGAAAAGTTTCAGTTCCAACGCTTGGTGAGCCGGAAGAACCACTCCAAGTCTTTGCTTTTGTATGACAGTGATGAATCGCACCGTTTTTTAAGCAGAATAAGAAAATATAATACATGCTTCCAAGCAAGCTTGAAGCAAGTGGCAGCAGTGACTCACCCTGAAACTCTACAGAGTGAGTTACCACTCTTAACTCTACCCTGTAGAGTTTCTTAACTCTTTAGAATTATCTGGGGTACCGTCCTATACGTTGAGGCTGAAAGTTGGTGTCCCAGTCCTGTTAATGAGAAATCTGGACGCACCAAAATTATGTAATGGCACCCGACTACAAATAACACACCTGGGACGCAATATAGTAAGGGCAACAATTATGACAGGAATAGCAAAGGAAGAAGATGTAATGATTTCACGTATTCCGATAATCCAAACCGATATGCAATTCCAATTTAAAAGGTTGCAATTTTCCCTTAAAGCGACATTCGCGATTACCATAAATAAAGTTCAAGGCCAAACACTGAAAGTTGCAGGAGTGCAATTAGAAAAAAACTGTTTTTCCCATGGGCAACTGTATGTAGCGTGTTCATAAGTATCAAGTCCACATAATCAATATGTTTTAGCAAAAGATGGTAAAACTAAAAATATTTTTTACACGACTGTGTTAAAGTAAGTTATTAAAAATTACAACTCTGTGCTCACAAACCATTTCCACACTTTTATCGACCTAAACAATATTTATAAGAATCAAAAATCAAATTAGTATCTACTGCATGTTATGTAACGCAAAATACACTATTTTTGTACTACTACTCTGTGTTTCCTTTTCTACGTTTTACGTGAGCGAAGCCGCGGGTAAAAGCTAGTTCATAAATAACTCTTTTAGTAACACTTTTGGTATCCCTCCACATCACATGACCATACCAGGACAAACGGTTTCCTTTCAACTTTTCTGTCACTGGCGCCACTTTCAAACTTCCTCTAATATTTCTCACTTTATCCATTCTCGTCCACCGCATATCCATCTCAACATTCTCATCTCTGCTACATGCAATCTCTTTTCTAGCTCTCTCTTTCATCTCTCTTTTTCACAGCCCAACATTCTGATCCATACCGTAAGACAGCTCTAATCACGGACTTGTAAATTTTAAGCAAAGGTACAGGTTGCATGCGAACCTACTAAAAGTTGCAATATGGGATGGTTTTTGGGTCTTGAATTTCTCAGTTGTTGGCCCTGGACAGAATTTTAGGTACCCGGAGGAGCCGTCGGCAATAATTATGCTTTTGGGGGGTCCGTGCCTCGGAAAGCATCATCGGACTACCAGAAGTACGGCGATGCGCCATCGGTACATGGTGGACATCCCACCCATACGCACTAAGCGTTTTGAGAATACTTTTATTGTGCGTACAGCTAAGGAGTGGAATTCCCTGCCGGAGTCTGTGTTTCCCGATAGCTACAATCTAGGGGTCTTTAAATCAAGAGTGAATAGGTTACTTCTAGGCAAGCGTGCTCCATCGTCGACCACATCATCGCTTACCATCAGGTGAGATAGTGGTCAAGCGCAAGCCTATAAAGGATAAAAAAAAAAAAAAAAAAAATGCACGTTAAGCTATTGGTCCCGGCTGTCATTTGAAGATCTTTGACAGTCGTTACGGGTAGTCAGAAAAGCACTCGTTCCACTAGGATCCCCTAAATCAGTCCCCCAGGGGATTCATGTGCATCTGGACCGAGGGCCCATTTTTTTAATCCTTGCGAAACGAAATAAGACTTAAAGGGAAATTAGTTAAAAATAGTAAAAACATAAAGCAATGGGCCAAGAATTTCTTAAACGTGAATTAAAACAGTTATGCTTAAATTACTTGGGCCCTCAATCCAGACGCGTGAATAAACTGGCATAGCCTACATCTCAGAAAATACTATCTCTGGGTTAATCATTTTTATTTAGGAATTTAGTTAAGAATTTCTTAAATATTTTAAGAAATTCCCAAATCTGTAGAATATGACATTACAGATTTTTGGCGGTTTAGCTTGGGCCCTCAATCCTTTAATGTCTCTACTGAGGAATCTGCAAAACATGAATTTATCTGAAGATATATATTAATAGGACTGTAATATATTTTGCTTAGATACCTCTGTAAATTAGTTAAAAAGAAATAATGACACAAAAGTGAATTGTTATAAAGTAAATGAGAATCGAATTTTACTATAACGTCTGGACTGAGAGCCCAATATTTTCGGCTTTATTGACTAGGTTCAACCTCATAGATTAAGTCAAATTAAAATATATTTTTTTACTATTTTTTAATTAAAATGTTACATATCGTCCGTTCTTCTAAATGCAATACTTTAAGAGAAAATACATTTTTAATTTTTCATAGGAGAAAGTTTTGTAGGGTACATATGATTTTGTTACTTTTTTGGACTGATCAGTATGTATCCTCATACAAGCTATTTTTAAGCGTCTAAAGTAAATATTTACTGCTTGTACTGTCGGAAGCGACTGTTTTTTTGATGCATTATTTTGAAGGGAAGACAGGTCAATTGTCAGGAAAAGTCATTATTACATGGGTCCTTTTCGGGCGAGGATAAAACAAATCTTTCTTGGTAATGTACTTTTACAAAGTAACTAATTGCACAATGTAATGGAGAATAACGTAAACGACATTTCACTAGGCACGTATTTTTATCTAAACTTACAATCGGGAACTATAACGACTGTATTTCTCTTCAAGTTTTATCATGTTTACTACTGATCAAACTCGCAATCTTTCTTTCTCGATCTCCTTGTGATCTTCTCTTGTTCGCGCCATAAACTAGTGTTATGTCAAGTTAACATCTGTCAGTCATTCGAAACCAAATCTCTCTTCAGAAGGAAATCTTTAACATTGCTGACAAATTTAATAGTGCAGTAAATATTATTATTATCAGTGATTCTGTTTTGTGATATCGAAGTAAGTTGGTAGGTACCCAGATCGCTTTAATATTGCTTATTTCATTTGAAGAATAATATGCATTTTTCCTGTGTTAATTCATCGTCATCGAAAATTTCTGATTATTGTGTTTTAATTAAGGCATATTTTATTATATCTTGAACACTTTATTGCATTAACACATACTTGGGAACTGGTATGTAAATAAAAAAATATAAATAATAAAATATAAAAATAATATAAAATAATAAAATATAATAATAATATATAATATAATATATATAATATATAATAATATATATAATAAAATATTTTAAAATATTAGGTGTTATTGAATTTGTCCCCCCGTTGAAACTGGCTGATCTTGGTCACTACAAGGGGCATGGTTTCGTAAACGGCCGCATGGTCTGTTATGATGATTTAATGCTTAGATTTTACAATAGTAGAGAAGAACAACCTATTTATTTACACATTGTGACATATGGTTTGGCTGATCCTAATTTTGAAGAGTAAAGATAAAAAATATTAAAAATACATGACTGCGCTGCTAAAATCACGAACTACAGTTGGGGGACTGTTCTATGGAACACTATTTAACGTCTAAGAGGTCATCCGACTGCAATTCGTGTTTTTGGTAGCGCAGTCGTGTTTTTTTATATTTTTATTATTATTTATTTTTCTTTAATACATTTTAGTGACAAGTTTAATTTTAAAACAACATGTAGATAGGTAGGTACTCATATGGACTTTAAATTTCATATCCATGTTGTTATAATCGACGACAAAATCTGATTTCATCTTCGAAAATAGGGGCATATAGTTAGCCGCTATTTTTGCATAAAAATTATAGCACTAAAAAATAACATTATTATTTAGCGTTCATAACTAAAAATCAGCATACAAACTTCGCTCACTCGCTTCTTTGAACAAATTTATTGATAATTTAAACTGTTTATTAGAAAATTTGTTACAAAAAGTTTGTAAGTAGGTAAATTTTATTTTACAACTAGTTGACCCGGCAAACTTTGTTTTGCCATAAAAACACCAAACATTCATCTACCCTACCTACCCTACCCTAACAACCCTACACTATCTACCCTACCTACTCTACCTACCCTACCTACCCTACCTACCCTACCCTACCCTACCTACCCTTTGTTGTGATGTTAGCCTTTTCTCAGACCTACTCAATATGCTCACAAAGTTTCATGAGAATCGGTCAAGCCGTTTCGGAGGAGTACGGGAACGAAAACTGTGACACGAGAATTTTATATATTAGATATCAGACTATTTTTAGGTTACATTTATGTGAAGTAAATAGTTTTCTTATATTTATACCGATCGTATCCGTTTATTTGAATTGTTGTTACAAATAGTTTGTAATTAAATTGATGTTACGATATCAAAGTATTTTTAGATTATACAATATAAGTGAAGTAAATAGTTTTCATAAATTTATACCAATTGTGTTTTATTCATCGAAATGATTTTGATTGCGACGTCTCTGGTGCTACATATCCTGTCTTTAGAAACAATGACATACGATTTTCCGTCCCAAAAAGTAACAAAATCATATGTACCCTACAAAACTTTCTCCTATGAAAAATTAAAAATGTATTTTCTCTTAAGGTATTGCATTTAGAAGAACGGACGATATGTAACATTTTAATTAAAAAATAGTAAAAAAAATATATTTTAATTTGACTTAATCTATGAGGTTGAACCTAGTCAATAAAGCCGAAAATATTGGGCTCTCAGTCCAGACGTTATAGTAAAATTCGATTCTCATTTACTTTATAACAATTCACTTTTGTGTCATTATTTCTTTTTAACTAATTTACAGAGGTATCTAAGCAAAATATATTACAGTCCTATTAATATATATCTTCAGATAAATTCATGTTTTGCAGATTCCTCAGTAGAGACATTAAAGGATTGAGGGCCCAAGCTAAACCGCCAAAAATCTGTAATGTCATATTCTACAGATTTGGGAATTTCTTAAAATATTTAAGAAATTCTTAACTAAATTCCTAAATAAAAATGATTAACCCAGAGATAGTATTTTCTGAGATGTAGGCTATGCCAGTTTATTCACGCGTCTGGATTGAGGGCCCAAGTAATTTAAGCATAACTGTTTTAATTCACGTTTAAGAAATTCTTGGCCCATTGCTTTATGTTTTTACTATTTTTAACTAATTTCCCTTTAAGTCTTATTTCGTTTCGCAAGGATTTAAAAAATGGGCCCTCGGTCCAGATGCACATAGGGGATTCTACAGCACTCAACGTTCCACTAAGATTCCCTATGCAGGGGATTCTATAAGTACTAATAAGTTATATTCCTTTAAAGTCCCTTCTAAATAAAAAAGCCACCTATAAAATAACAATACGTAATACATAGAATTAAAAATCGGTCTACAGAGGGGATTACAATGACGTAAATAATTTTTTCTAAAATAAGTTAGATGTTGAAAAAAAAAAGTACCAAAAGCGTTGAACAATTTCGCAAGTTCGACTAGTGCAGCGTCTCGGTGGCGTTGGGTTCGAGTCACAACTACGGCGTTCGGTTTTTTTTCAATGTTTAACTTATTTAAGTACATTTAACGTTATCAACGCAAAATATAAAAAAAACCTTTTATACTTAAAAAAATCAACATCATCATTTCAGCCGAAAGACGTCCACTGCTGGACATAGACCTCCCCCAAGCGTCGACACATTGACTGATCCCGTGCGTCTCGCATCCAGCGCCTTCCCGCAACCTTAACCAGGTCTTCGGTCCACTTAGTGGGAGGCCTTCCAAAGTATCGTCTTCCGGCTCGCGGTCGCCATTCCAGAACTTTTCGGCCCCATCGGCCATCCGTTCTGCGCGCAATGTGCCCTGCCCACTGCCATTAAAGTTTCGCAATTCTTCGGGCTATGTCGGTAACTTTGGTTCTCCTGCGGATATCCTCATTTCTGAGGTAATCACGCAAGGAAACGCTGAGCATAGCCCTCTCCATTGCCCTTTGGGTGACTTTAAGCTTTCTGATAAGGCCCATTGTGAGCGACCACATCTCGGTCCCATAGGTTATCACTGGCTAGACACACACTGGTCATAGACTTTTGTCTTGAGACACTGTGGTAAATTGGACAAGAAGATACAACTTCCCGAACGCCGCGCGCTGCCCAGCCGAGTCGGATTCGACGGTTAACCTCTTTCTCGAAGTTGGATCTACCCAACTGGACCGTTTGTCCCAGGTAGACATAATCGTCTTGAACTTGCGAGTGTAGGTATCCGATAAAAAAAAATACTAATTAATTAACTTAAAAAGTGGTTTATTCCTGAATTATTATTCACTTCATTTCTAGAAAATTACTGACTGATATATTCAACAATTTCAGTTGTGACTCTTGAATCCACTGATCTTTGAGTACATCTTCTGGTCTTCGTTGTTTAACTATTGGGCGGCGCTCTTTTTTAACGCATTCAAAGCATGTACTAGCGATGGTTTACAGCCAAATTTTTTATTTATCTGGGAATGCCAGTTTTCTTCAACATTTTTAGTTCTGTGACGTTTGCCGAAAACTGACCATCTTCTAACAAATTCTTCAATCATTTTGTAACCAGAACGGTGTAAACCGAACGCCTTACCAGCGTCTCGGTGGCGTGGGACTCGAACCCAACGTCACCGAGATGCTGCAGTAGTCGAACTTGCGAAATTCTTCAACGCTTTTGGTACTTTTTTTTACCCGACTGCCGAAGGAGGGTAATGTGTTTATCAGTCTATGTATGTAAGTATGTATATATATATCTTTGTTCCTATGTGGCGTTGGCCGATTTTGATGATTCATACGTCAATCGATTCGTCTTAACCCTGCGAGTGTCACTGGCTCCATTAAAATTGGAAAATAGAAAAATGGCGGATTTTGGGCGCCATATTGTGGGGGACAAAAATATTATTTACTTCCAAACCCATCGTGTGGGGTATCAAACATGCTGTGCAGTCGGAGGATACGTCAGCCAGCTCGCGAATACGTATCCTCCGACTGCACAGCATGATCTTCTTCTTGTTTACGGCTTTTTAGTTCGCTTTTTAAGCAGTCGGGTTTTTTGATTTTTTGAATTAACTTTTTTTTTTCAACATCTAACTTATTTTAGAAAAAATAATTTACGTCATTGTTTTTTTTTTGTTTTTTTTTATTATAGTTAGGCTCGCGCTTGACCACTATCTCACCTGATGGTAAGCGATGATGTGGTCGACGGTGTAACACGCTTGCCTAGAAGTAACCTATTCACTCTTGACTTAAAGACCCCGAGGTTGTAGCTATCTGGAAACACAGACTCCGGCAGGGAATTCCACTCTTTAGCTATACGCATAATGAAAGTATTTCCAAAACGTTTAGTGCGTATGGGTGGGATGTCCACCATGTACCGTAGGCTTATTACGTATCTTTTGCAAGAGCAAAACGATAGCGATCAAACGGTTTATGTCATAAAAGTCGGAATTACCTGCAGTGTAGGTATGTTAGGTCCTACACAATCGTTTGCTAATCGCTCGCTGTTTGTCAAATGCACTTATTGAAGAAAAAAACCGCCAACAACTCTAAAACTTCTGTATGGAAGACCAATTATTGCGCAAAAATCGCTATCGTTTTGCTCTTGCAAAAGATACGTAATAAGCCTGCCGATGGCGCATCGCCGTACGTCTTGTAGTCCGATGATGAAACGGGCTAGGCGGAATTAGATCATGCAATTCCATCGCAAACTCTCCGAAATGCAACCGATAAAAAACCGACAAGCTGGCAACTCGACGACGATGTTCAAGGCTCTGGAGCTTTGACTCGATCAGTGCCTCATTGCCGATGAGCCTCTTGGCCCGTTTTTCGATCGACTCTAGAGCATCAAGCTGGTACTTGGCAGATCCATTCCAGAGATGAGAACAGTACTCCATGCAAGATCAGTCTTGCGCTTGATACAACTTAAGCAGCTGTTCCGGCGTGAAGTACCGTCTCACCTTCGCAAGGATCCCCAACTTTTTGGCAGCCAGTTGTGCCTTTGCCTCAATGTATGGGCCAAAATTAAGTGTCGATGTCAACGTTACGCCAAGAAGCAAGATGGTCCGTTATCGGTACGGAAACCCCTCTGTAGACCGATTTTTAATTCTATGTATTACATATTGTTATTTTATTGGTGGTTTTTTTATTAAGAGGGGACTTTAAAGGAATATAACTTATTAGTACTTATAATAATCCCCTGCATAGGGGATCGTAGTGGAACATTGAGTGCTGTAGAATCCCCTGGGGGACTGACTGATTTAGGGGATCCTAGTGGAACGAGTGGTCAGAAGCTTGAGATCTGACACCAGTCTAGCCAAGGGGTACCGTGTTCGGTGTTACAGATAGGCAGTCGCTCCATGTAAAACACTGGTACTCAGCTAAATCCGGTTAGACTGGAAGCCGAACTTACCATTGTTGATAAAAGGCTAGGCAGATTGATTGGGGGGTAACTGGTACTAAAACATACATGGTGTGATCGCAAAATACGGTGACCATTGCTGATTTGTTTGATATTTCATTCAATAAAATACTGTTATCACTTAATAGGTAACATACTTTAATTTATATATAAACAGTCTTTAAAACTGTAAATTAAAGGATAATAAGATTATATTAAAATCACTATAAAATACAAAAAAAACTCCAGCCGATACAAGACACATAAAATACCTGTTATAATAAGTAACAAAACTATGAAAAAAAAAATTACAAGTCATTCATAACATTAAATAAAGATAAAAATAATAAGGATATATTATGGATAGCTTTATTAACGGTGGCTCTGTTACAATATTTGCCGGAGCACACACACACATGGTAGCGGGCAAACAGCGAGATGCCCCGCGAGAACGGAGTGAGCGACGCGTGCGGGCTGGACACGCACCCGTTGCGGTACCGTCTCAGTATCATTTCCAACTTAGCGAATCTTCTGGATACAGGACTATTATAAGTTTGACCATCCCATTTGCGACAACCTCTGGCTGTATACACCGTCCCAATATCCAAATACCTCTTGAAGCATCCAGGTATATAAGCAAAAAGCTTTTGTATTCTAAGCCCCGGATCAGGTTTTTCATACAAATTATTAAAGTACCGGTGGGACAAATAATTCCAGTAATAAATGTCTTTTTCTACGTATTCGATGCTAAAGTAACATTTTACGCGAAAAAACCTTTTCATGGTCCTTGCTCTCCAGTCTTGGGAATCAAAAACATTGTGACATATTGGATTTTGTGGTATATATCCTTGAGCTGGTGGCCTGTGGTGGAAGCCACAACTAAAGCAATGTCCTACTACTGGATATGTGTCCCAATTGATAACGCGTTCCTCAGATCTCCTCCACAATATTCGCTTCTGGCTATCATTAAGAAATTGGGTGGGCGGTACGACGCGCCCGACGGTCAGCATGCGGAACGCGTGCGCACTGTCGGTGGTGTTGCGCGCGAGCCTCCAAGGCTGGACGGTGTATCGCACCCTTGTACTGGCAGGGCCCCCGTCCCCCTGCCAATAATCCTTGTCCTCCTCCTCGTGGCGCACTCTCGGGTACACAAACTCATGATATACGGCCGATTCACTCGCGGACACAGTTTTTTTCCTCTTGTCAGCCTTAGGGCGCCTAACTTTTGTATTTCTCAATGGACCTAAAACAGGCTCCAGTTCTGGTCTCTCATCTATCAAGTCCTCGTACAAGTCATCAGGCAAGTCTTCAGCCAAGTCTTCGGCCAGCAGCGTGTCCTCCGGAGGCGCGGCATATACGTTCGGGTATCTGAACCTCGATAAAAGGGAACAATTTGTCCATTGTACAGTAATTAATAATATTAAATACACAAAACATCTGCAGGAATCAGTCGTCATCATAGAGAATAGTCAAAACCATAACCGACATAATCACAGAATACATATGTACATCACTACATGATATAAAACCAAGTCCGTCTGTCTGAACGCGATATCCTACTCAAAAACTCGATTTTCATACAGTTTTTATCAATGAACGGAGTGATTCAAGAGTAAGGCTTATGTGTATAATCCACTAACTGACCCGTGCCCACTTCGCTGGGCGTAATTTTTAGCAATAATGTAGCTTTCTGCTGGTGAATTTTTTTTCAAACACGGTTAATTAATTTTGTGTAAATTGGTTAAAATAGGACGATGATTGTCGAAGATGTCGCAAAAAATTTCATCCGATTTGCTTACTTACAAAGAACCAGGCCAACAGAATAATGCATTTAAAAAAACTGGGGCAGGAATCATGTGTGGACAAGACTCACAAACTACCAGAAGGACGATGACGAATTATAATTTTAGTACTAATATTCCACGCAGGTAAAGCCGCGGGTTGCAACTAGTAGTTATATAATTAATTACATTTAAAAACTTAGGTGACCACAAACTGTCAACATGTTCTATTTGTTTTTTTTTTAAACCAGGCTTGATGTTAACGACCACAAAGGCGGAGTGTTAAAAAGTTTTTGTGGCTTTCGATTCAAAAAACGCCGGTTAACGTCACTTGATTATAAGTTTTTCTTTAAAATATAAGTACAGTACAACTATTTTCTTAATGTCCCTCGGCAAACTTCGTGTATCGTCAGTCGTCGGATTTCTATCAGTAGCCTCTCAACACAAAATAGAAAGTATACAGAAGGACCACTTCCGTCATCGTAAAAAATTGTTACCTAAACTTGACACATTCACTAGGGTTGCTACTATATTGATTCTGAATTTTAAAAAGGAGTAGATAATATAAGTTTACAAACACAAATACATCGATTCGTCTAAACAAACATCATATCATGCTTACATGCCTTAGAGAGTAGACAGAGCATCGATCATTTAAGATCACGACGGTGATGATTGGTGGGTAACAAGACGTAACAATGGTGTAATAATGATCTCACCAAAAATGTGAAAAGGCACCAAACTCGACAAAAACATAAATGTGAAAAAACCGGCCAAGTGCGAGTCAGACTCGCGCACGAAGGGTTACGTACTTGGTATATTGCGGTTTACGATTTCTGACGTATTAAAAAAAACTACTTACGAGATCTCGTTCAAACCAATTTTAAGTGGAAGTTTACATGGTAATGTACATCATATATTTTTTTAGTTTTATCTTTCTCATATTTTAGAAGTTACAGTGGTAAAATGTGTCCCTCCCAGACACATTTTACCACTTTGGAAGTGTCTCTCGCGCAAACTATGCAGTTTAGAAACCTCAATATCATTTTTGAAGACCTGTTCATAGATACCCCACACGAATGTGTTCGATGAAAAAAAAATTTGAGTTTCAGTTCTAAGTATGGGGAACCCCCAGAATATTTATTTGTGTATAATTAGTATAATTATTATATTGTGAAAATCTTGATGCGGTTCACAGAATACACCTACTTACCAGGTTTTAACAAATCAAGAAAGTGTTTTTTTTTATTATTTTAGTTAAATTATTATTTTGGTGTACCTCTGTTGTGTTTTTAAAAACATTACCCTCCCGCATTCGGGAAAAAATACTGATAGATTAGAATTAGAATTCATCGATTGCGAGTTGCGACCTAGCCTAAAACCCTAAAATTACTATTTTATTTCAATAGGGGTGTTTGTTTATATTAAAAACAGAAAAAAAAACACTCTCCACAATTTATTGTGTCCCAGGCGCCTAAGTCTTTATAGGAAGACGTCTGTTGTGGTTACTTGAATAAGTTTCTAAAGTGTCGATATACACGAAAGTTTAAAAAAAACACTTTTATTTCGAATCGAAATGTTGTACTTAATTTTGCCAGCCCTTACACAAAAAAAAAACTTCACGAATCTTTTAATAAACAAAAAGCACCGTACTTTGGTTGATACTGATATCGATATTGAAAAATCCCGAAGCTAATAGATATTGAAGCCTTGTACGCCAAAGACATTAATAGAAGACACCATGTGACGATATAGACGTAAGTGCATCAAGGACAGTGTGAGATAGTGCAGCGCTGTTGTGGATCTTCGCACGCAAAATGTATGCCAAAATTTTGTGTCACTCAAGTGAAATAAATTTAGAAACTCAAAATTGTTGAAATAGTTGATTCAATTTATAATTGTTAATAACTACAGTTTAGTAATAAAAATGTAAAAACTGATGAAAATTATGTTTCTTAATTATTATAATGCCCTACGAACTTCAAGAGGGCAATGTGTATGTAATAATAATATTAATGAGTATTTAGCATAAACATGGAATAGGCAAAAAAATTAAGAAAAGTGAACATACACGTGAACATTCCGTATAAAAATTGAACATTTAAGTGCTACGATCGCCACGGTCTTGATAAGATGACAACTGGATGACGTCAGAAGACAATAGGGATGTAGCCAACTATAGTTATGTATCTATGTTTTCATTATCTATAGTGTATTCTGCTTTTTTTATCACAACTATTGTTAATAAAACAAGATATCGAAATATGTCATTACTTTTATTTATCTAGATAGCGAAATACGTCATTATTTTTATTTATCTGGCACATTTATAAAAAAAATGTAAGTAACATTTATCGATGATACAATTATCCTCATCTCTACTGTTTACTATATATTCGTTATACATTTATAGCTTGGCGCTGGGGGACACATCGCTTTTGGTACCGCTTGGCGCTCAAAATGTTAAATACATGATGGGGAAACATGTGCAAAGCATTGAAAAATATATATTTTGAACTTCTTCCAAAATACTGAATGACGTAACAAACGCCCGCGCTATCACTCGTGACAGCCAGTATAAGCCGCGACTAAGCACTGTCCAATACTGCCCGTTATTCCCTGTATAATCGTAATGTCAATGTGTGCGTGCAAAATGACTTACGCTTACGTACTTTTAGTTCTCAATCAACTTGGAAGCATCTAGAGTTGTTAATACTCTTTTAACTAAACGTAATTTATTAAAAAAAATGGAAGGAAAGCTGCGGCGTGGCGGTTAAAAAGGAAAACAGTCATACAGCTCTACATAGTTCACACGGAAATCAAAACAAAACAACAATAAAGTACTTAGTTCTGAATTCAAATTATTATACACGATAAATCTAATAATTAATAGACATGGAAATTAGCATTCGTTTATGTTCGGAAATGCGATGATTGCCGAGGGACATAAAGAAAATAGTTGTACTATACCATTATTTTGGGTATAGAGCAGTAGCAGATAAAAAATGTACTTACAACAATCGTCTTAAGTTATCAGTTGTTAATCATGATATCTACAAAAAAACAAGTCAAAACAATGAAAACGAAGTACAAAAAGTGATGTCAGATTATCATTGCCTCCTGTGAGGATTGAACTCACGACCCCTGGTTTACGAGACCAGTGCTCTACCACTGAGCTAAAGAGGCGGTGCGAAACACCGCGAAATACTGGATCCTTTCCTACGATATACAAACAGTTCAACATTTTTTTTTATAATGTTCCAATGCCGTGCAATTCGATATGTTTACCCATATTCAGATAATATAAATGAAATAGACAAACACAAACTTTGTAGAGGCAAAATCAATCTGTTTAGTTACGTGATAACTGATAAGACAACGTTGTATTTGAAAGAACATGCAGTGACAACAATTGAAAAGAGTTGTTTAGATGGTTTGGTCATGTTGAGAGGGTGAATGAATGGCGAAATAAAACCGGTATTTACAACGCGACATCCCTATACCTACCTATAACAAATAACATGCATTGTCGTCTATTTGTTCCGGCTAAACAATTCATCATCAGCCTTATAATATTCCCACTGCTGGGACTCAGGCATCCTCTCTGTGAGAGAGGTAATGGGCCTTAATCCAACACGCGGGCCCAGTGCGGGTTGGTGAATGTAACATGTCTTCGAATTTTTGGTTCTAAGACATGCCGGTTTCCTCACGATGTTTTCCTTCACCGTTTTAAGAGCAATGGTGATAAAATAATTTACACAAAGTAAAGCGCCTGCCTGGGCTCGAACTCGAATCTTACGTATCGAACTACGATACGTAATTCGGGGCCGTTATCACTGGGCTACCATTGCTAAACAATTAGTATTAGATCTTTCAAAATTCCAAGCAATGTACAAGATGTCCAAAGAAACATATCATGAGCTTCTAAATCTCATTGCCCTGCATTTACTAAACAAGATCAAACGGGCGAGTGACTCGGTACAGAGGACGCGTCTCTGTACCGAGCCACACGCCGCAAGTCAGCTGTAAGACGCGTGTACATACGCTCGGTAAAGAAACAGTTTTGACACGTCAGGATATCGGAACGACTTAGTAAGGAAGCAAGATTCAATACATACAAACCGGCCAAGTGCGAGTCGGACTCGCGCACGGAGTTCCGTACCATTATCAAATAAAACGGCAAAAAAATCACGTTTGTTGTACGAGAACCCCGCTTAAATATTAATTTTATGTATTTGTTGTTATAGCGGCAACATAAATAAATCATCTATGAAAATTTCAACTGTCTAGCTATCACGGTTCATGAAGTGGAAATATATGTTTTTTTTCGTACTCCTCCGTTATTCTTTTCAGATTAATTTCGTTGCGGGATTTAAGACAGTTAAATTCATTATCCGGGACTTTGTCGAGCTTTATTGCCTCGGCGCTTTTCTGGTGGTCGCCACTGTTGATTCTGGCTTTCAGGAGTTGCAGTGGTTTGGGAATAGTGCGGAGGGATTGACCCAAAAAAAAAAAAACACGGTTCATGAGATAAAGCCTGGTGACAGACGGAAGGATCGCGGAGTCTTAGTAATAGGGTCCTGTTATTACCCTTTGGGTACGGAACACTAAAAAACGCATCTACCCGGTCAGGAAGGCGCCGAATACTGACCTAAATCCACAATTTAGACACAAAGACCCAAACAAAGGGAGAGAACCTTTCAAAAATATTAGTTTTAACACTTAGGCGATTCGCACACTGCACTGCATTACGTAGCGTAGCGCGGGAGTGCGTATTCTTACGTTGCGTTGCTTGAAACTATCTCTCTCTCTTTGCATTGAAAACACGCGTAGTGTCGTGACTTCGTCGCCACGCACCTGCCAGCAGCGAATTGTGAATTGTGAGTTTGTGAATTGTGAGTTTGTGAATTGTAAGTTTGTGAATTATGAGTTTGTTACGTTGGCGTTGTAGGGGGTAATCTCTGGATCTAACTGAACAAATATTGAAAATTCTTTCACCAGTAGCAAATGTTGCATATAAAATTCATTCTTTGGCGTGCGCTGAGAAAACTATTGATGATACATAAAAATTATGTACTACATGAATAGGTAGGGTAGGATAGGTAGGGTAGGTAAGGTAGAGTAGGTAGGGTAGGTAAGTTAGGGTAGGTAAGGTAGGGTAGGTAGAGAAGGTAAGGTAGGGTAGGTAGGCAGGTAGGTAGCCAATGGACAGGAGCGAAGCCCCGGGTGTCAGCTAGTGCATAATAAAAATCTACAACCCAAATAGGAGCTGTACTCTTATACGTGTGCTGCCAGCTTCAGCAAACGGCTTCATTGATAAACAACAACGACTATACCATAACAGTTAGAAATCAATCCAAGTTTTCTAGCTGCTCAGTTAATAAATATTTACAAAAAAAGTCACGCTTTTTGTATGGGCCCAATACAAAAAATGTGACATTTTTTTGTCGTTTCTTGCGATAATGGTACGGAACCCTTGGTGAGTTCGAGTCGCAAATGGCCAGTTTTTTTTTTGTTACTAAAAATATAAGACAGTAATTATTAGTGCTTTAATTTGTGTTGCCAAATAAGCCAATTCCGCTCACCTTATCGCCGACTGTCCAGTGCCTGTAACAAACAAATACAGGAAATTATTCCACAAGATAAAATTACAAATTTAAAAAACCCCTTATTTCATGCTTTTTAGGGTTCTGTACCCAAAGGGTAAAAACGGGACCCTATTACTAAGACTTCGCGATCCGTCTGTCTGTCTGTCTGTCTGTCTGTCTGTCTGTCTGTCTGTCCGTCTGTCTCCAGGCTGTATCTCATGAACCGTGATAGCTAGACAGTTGAAATTTTCACAGATGATGTAATTCTGTTGCCGCTATAACAACAAATACTAAAAACAGTATAATATAAATATTTAAGGGGGGTTCCCATATAACAAACGTGATAATTTTAACAACAAACTTATAACACCCCTCTTTTTCCGTCGAGGGTTAACAAATACAGGCAATTATTCCAAAACGAATGCCGAAACCCGGGATCGAACCAGGGACCTTTAGATCTTCAGTCTAACGCTCTCCCAACTGAGCTATTCCGGCTCGGTAACCCTTACAGCGAAATTTCGCAATTGGTGCTTACACCGAACTACAAAAGCAGTGCGAGCATGCGCAGCGGATACTGTTTAGCTTGGTACACATATTCCTCGCTCGCGTTCCTCACACATATCTCTCGTTTTTTAGGGCTCCACACCTCAAAAGGTAAAAAACCGGCCAAGTGCAAGTCGGACTCGCACACGAATGGTTCCGTACCATTATCGCAAAACACTGCAAAAAAATCACGTTTGTTGTATGGGAGCCCCCCTTAATTTATTTTATTTTAATTTAATAATTATTATATTTTGAAGAGAATATACAACTAAATATTCTGTGAATATTTCAAGTGTCTACCTGTTGCCGTTATTAATATCGAGCAAAAAACGGCAAAAATATCACGTTTGTTGTATGGGAGCCCCCCTAAAATATTAATTTTATACTGTTTTTAGTATTTGTTGTTATAGCGGCAACAGGAATACATCGTCTGTGAAAATTTCAACTGTCTAACTATCACGGTTCATCAGATACAGCTTGGTGACAGACAGACAGACAGACAGACGGACAGCGAAGTCTCAGTAATAGGGTCCCGTTTTTACCCTTTGGGTACGGAACCCTAAAAAAGGAATCCTTATAAGATCACTTTCTTGTCCGTTAGTCCGTCTGTCTGTCTGTCCGTCTATCCGTGTGTCACCACCGATTTTCTCAGGAACGGGTGGACCTAGCAAGTTGAAATTTATACCAGACTAGCTTCTGCCAGCGGCTTCGCCCGCGCGAATTTCGAAAATTATCCCAAGGGAACGTAATCCCGGGATAAAAAGTATCCTATGTGCTATTCCAGACTATAATCTATCTCTGTGCCAAATTTTATCCAGATCCGTTCAGTAGTTTTTGCATGAAAGAGTAACAAACATACATACATCCATCCTCACAAACTTTCGCATTTATAATATTAAGTAGGATAGTAGGATACTGAGGTCCTGAGTCCTGAGTCGCCGGGATAATCAAAGTCAGGACCTTGCCCAGAAATTTGCCCACATCTTTTTATAGTGTTGACTCAGGAGATAAATAAATAAAAAAAAGGGATAAATTTAGATTTTCGCGAAAACTTGTAAGTACCGAAATTTACCTGAATTTTCAACTTTTTTATTTTTCAATTTTTCTCTTTACTGGTGCTGACCTTGCTTTTAACCAAAATTGACAATTCTAGGCCAACCGGAAGTACCCCATATATAGGTTTTGGGTCGAAAACCTATATGGTAGTTCCCGTTGACCTAGTTACCTAGCTAATTATGTTGGTGAATGAAGCTGTTTGTACGGAACCCTCGGTGCACGAGTCCGACTCGCACTTGACCGGTTTTTATTAATGTGTTATATATAATACTTAGCTTTTCTACCCCTTATCTACAAGAGTTGCGCCATGCGAAGGTACGACTCTGGAGTCATCCTATTTGTTGACAACGCACCCTTACACGTAGACGTAAACTTTCATTAAGGCGTATATATTCCCCAATGTTAACGCAGTACTGGCCGCTAGGAGCCAGAATATCAATATTGAACCTCCTTTTGGACAGTTTTGTTTGCAAAATATTTCTATGAATTCAAATGCTATTTCAGTTGTGAAGAAATTCTATGTAGCCAGAATTTTTCAGTGTTAAAATATTTAAATTAATATCCCAGGCATTTTTGGGGAGTATCCAAAAGTAGCGAAAAGATATCGTGTTGCTTTTAAAGCCAAACTATTAGTTACACGAAAGAACCATGTTTCACAAATAATGTACATGAATCAATAATAAATATATATTCATTTCAAACCTCTCTAACCTAGCCGTTACTAAGTAGTATGCTTTAAAATGTAACCGTTTTAGTGCACTAAAGCGGAGGAAGGCCCTTAATGACGAATTTGAACTCTGTTTAACATCGGACTACAAGACGTACGGTCATGCGCCATCGGTACATGGTGAACATCCCTCCCATACGCACAAAGCGTTTTGCTAATACTTTCATTGTGCGCACAGCTAAGGAGTGGAACTCCCTTCCGGAATCTTTGTACCCTGATAGCTACAACCTTGGGGTCTTTAAGTCAAGAGTGAATAGGTAGGTCTAGGCAAGCGTGCTTCACCGTAGACCACATCATCGCTTAACATCAGGCGAGATAGTGGTCAAACGCGAGCTTATCGACAATAAGAAAAAACATCTGCTACCTCTGTTTTGGAGCGAAGAATTGTTTCGGACACAATGCCTTAATTTCACACATAGTAATCTGCACTCTATTGCTCGTTGACAAACCTTGAGAATGGACTTCTGGTTTTAAGTCAAAGTCTGTATGCACAATAGATTATTAAGACGGGGCAAGACCCAAGCTTATGAGCTTGGTATTCAGTGCCATAGGCCACTCATATTTAACAGATCTTTTATCTATCATTTTGACTGCAAGAGGTAGGCGATTACCGTCAGTCTTCCAACTTCTATATTTTGCCTCGCGTAGAAAATTGGCACAAGTAAGGTATTCAACATCATCCGCATTATATCAGCCGAAAGACGCCCACTGCTTGACATAGACCTCCCACAAGTGTCACCACATTGATCGGTCCCGTGCGTCTCGCAACCAGCGGATCCCCGCAACCTACACCAGGTCATCGTTCCACCTGGTGGGAGGCCTTTCAACGCAGCGTCTTCCGGTTCGCGGTCGCCACTCCAGACCTTTTCTGCCATCGGCCATCCGTTCTGTGAGCAATGTGCACTGCCCACTGCCACTTAAGTTTGACAATTCTTCGGGCGATGTCGGTAACCCAGGTTCTCTTGCGGAGTAAGGTATTACTGGACATATAATATTGTTGTCCAGTCTACTTGTATGCTTTTAACTAATTCGGTGGTTGCAAATAACTTTAAGTCATCATCATCACATATTCATCTTCAAATCCCAAGGTTTTTAGAGTTCCGTACGTCCGAATGAAAAATCTCCGCTTTCTTATCTATCCGCCTTTTAAAACCAATTTGCTCTAATTTTTAAATATTCAAAACCTGAGACATCTTATAGTCCAGAAATTTATGAGTAAAGAACTATTTTGTTTTTTTTTTAGTGTTCCGTACCCAAAGTACCCTCTGGCGGGACCTGTTACTAAAATTCCACTGTCCGTCTGTCTATCTGTTACCAGGCTGTATCTCATAAACCGTGATAGCAAGACAGTTGAAATTTTCACAGATGATGTATTTCTATTGCCGCTATAACAACAAATACTAAAAAACAAAATAGAATAAATATTTAAGTGGGGCTCCCATACAACCAACGTGATTTTTTGCCGTTTTTGCTATAATGGTACGGAACCCTTCGTGCGCGTATCCAACTCGCACTTGGCCGGTTTTTTTTTTTATTTAAGATTCAGTAGTATTGGGTTTTCCCACCCGGATTTTTTCAAAAGCATTCCGGAGTCTGGACTTGCGTCCGGTTGATGGCTATAGACTCGTCTCCTATTCCATGGGACTTAAAACATAACTGGCTAAATGTTGGTGTTGGTTGTTGGTGGTGTTGGTGTAAATGTTAGTGTTGGTGTATGTTTGTGTGTGGTTCTCTGCTTAACCCCTGGAGGCATATAGGCTTGTTGCGATGAATGTAGTTTCGGAGATAAAGGGGATGGTCAACTACCATCTATTTTCTTAACTTTAAACAACATCATGAAAAATTATACTTATTTGAGATATGTCACACAGTACAGTTTGACAAAGTTTTTATTATTTTTATTTCTGGTTTGTTCCAAAAAATAACACCCGTGTAATTTTTTTGGGTCGCAGCTGCTCTTAGGTGTACGAAATGTCAACTGAATAGATAGATCCAGTGGATTCGGAGTAAATTGGCTATGTCAGCCAGACACACAAGTGATTCTATAAGTGTGCCGTTTACCTAAAAATCTATAGTTTCTTTACAAAATAAGCCTATTTAAAATTAAATATTGTTGGAATATCGGTTCGCGCGAGACGGGGCCCGGCGGCGGCGTGCCCCACGCTTTTCGCCTTCAGCTTCATAACAAAATTCAGATTTTGAGGGATAACCCGACCATTGGTGCGGAAAAATAATAATATTTATAGTAAATAAAAAGGAGTTAATATTGTTCCTCCTTCTTTTTTTGTTTTTTTATTAAAAAGGAGTTAATATTGTCAACAATCTTTTCTACTTTTGTGGTAGCAAGCGCCATCTAGTTCTTAACGCAAGAATTAACTTGACCGTGAACAAAGTTAATTGTTAATTTGAAAATAATGAAATAGCTAATTAATGAATAATTGTCCACAGACAACAAACTACTTGTACACAAAACTGTCCTCAAACCTATCTGGATGTGCGGCATACAATTGCCGGATAGTGCCACTGATTAGAAATAGATCCACTGCAGAGTAGCAGTCCAACCGAAGTGCGGAAAAAAAAATTCATACAGTCGAACATAGAACCTGCTACAATTTGGGAAGTCTGTTAAAAAAACCGGCCAATGCGAGACGGACTCGCGCACGTAGGGTTCCGTACCATTATCGCAAAAAAATACCTTGGTTATATGGGAGCCCCACTTAAATATTTATTCTATTTTGTTTTTTAGTATTTGTTGTTATAGCGGCAACAGAAATACATCATCTGCGAAAATTTCAACTGTCTAGCTACCACTTGTTCTTGAGATACAGCCTGGTGACAGACGGACAGACAGACAGACGGACCGCGGAGTATTAGTAATAGGGTCCCGTTTTTACCCTTTGGGTACAGAACCCCAAAAATTACTCCAACCATCTCCAAAGCTGCACAACAGATAGTTGCACTCTACAAGACATTGTCCTCAGAACACTTCTGATTACAGTCTATTGAAGTCTGATGGCAGATACAAAAATAAATACGAATGGGAAACCTCCTTTGCGTCGCACAGTCGGGTAAAAAACTACGAGTAGCTGTATAAAAAAAAATATGATATATGCAGTTCATAGCTCAGGTATAAGTAATACTCTATGCCATTAGTGAATAATATGTAAATTATTAACAAGGTACCTACTGTAAAATGGAGTAAAAAAAAAAAAGGCATGAATTAATTGAAATCCTTGATTAGGATTTGACTTGAATCTGTAATATTGGTTTTGTAAGCATTTTAGTTATATTTATTCTTAAAGTAATTGGAGTCCTGAAATGCTGGACATCCACTTCAAAGTTTTCTTTCAATTCACACAGTTTTTCTTACAGTATTACCTCATCTTATTGGCCAGGCTGATCATAGGCTTTCTGATGGGCAAGGCATGATGCGCTGCAATTTTTTATGAGATTTACTACTGCACAACCATTGTAGCAAGCTTCAGGGTGGCCAAGAAGATAGGGAAGTACTGCACTTGTAGTATGCAACAAAATAGCTCACAATCAGTGTCCTCTTGTGGAAGTTCCGCCTGCACAGCTTTATCCTCTGCCATGTTCCCCACCTCATCCAGCACTACACCACACTTCTTAAACAAACTACTCCGCAGCCTCATCAACTTCTCTGTCTCTTTGTATGCCTTTATTTCATCCTGAAATCATTCAAAGCAATTATGTATTACTTTTATAACATAATATTAATGAACTGATAAAAATTGGGAAGCTAATACAAATCTTAGACTTATGGCAGCTGCATAAGAGGTATACTAGGTATCTCAAAACCATCATCTATATATATCACATCACATCATCAGCCTATTAACGTTCCCACTGCTGGGACACAGGCCTCCTCTCTGTGAGAGGGAATGGGCCGTGATCCACCATGCGGGCCCAGTGCGGGTTGGTGGATGTCACATGTCTTCGAATTTTTGGTTCTAGGACATGCCGGTTTCCTCACAATGTTTTCCTTCACCATTTTGAGAGCAGTGATGATGAAATAATTTACACAAAGTAAAGCGCCTGCGTGGTCTCGAACCCATGTCCTACAACTTGTAAGTCGCAGCCGATACCACTGGGCCACTACTGCTCTATATAAACTATATCTATATTATATATAGAGATTTATATCTCTATATATAATATATCTGAAGTTGGCTGCAAGACCCTGCACAGTTGCTATTTTAGTGTATATATTGAAATATAATAGATCATTGTATAACTCCCTCTTTCACCCACTTAGGTTTGTCACATCATCCTGTCTCGCTTATTGTATGCAGTATACTTGATGACAAACTGTTTCTTGCGCAATGGTTCACAGGGCCAACTTTAGAAACACAAAGATCCACTGTGATTACTTCTTTTTCCTTGTTCATAAAACCACATACCAAAATGTTGACCAATATTTTTATAAATATCTCTGTTGCAAAGACTTCAAAATAATGTTTACAGATAATATTAGTCATAAAATGATTCGAATTATTAAAAAACTGTTACCTTTAAATCCTTAAGTCGTGAATGAGATCTGCTAGACATACACTCTCTTAAATGTGTGGCAGACCACTTTTGCCCATTGTTAATCAAAACCGAAGGGGCTGACTCCTGCAACCTAATATTCGAGGACTTTTTAGCTAATTCTTTTTGCTTAGTAGTACGAGGTGGAGAGGCTGCGAGGTCCAAACTCTTAATAGTCTTACGAGGTTTCACCACATACGTCCGTTTAAGTTTCTCACGACCAGATTCTGGTACAAAGTCATTCAAAAAAGTTGGCAGTTCATTAAAAACTCCTGAAGAGCTCACGTTCGAAGCGGTTAATTTCGCGCCAACTCTTACAGACGACGGTATACCATGGCGTGTAACAAAAGAACTCGATTTTAAGCTGGTGCATGACTGATTGTGAACACGAGACATAACTCTATCATATTTATTGTTACGACTTCTGTTTGCTGAATCCATTACTTTTGAAAATAAGTAGAATAGGGTAGTGTTTCGAAATCGAGTTGTTTTGCAAACAAACAAACTGTCAAAGCAAAGTGTCAAAATAATACCAAACTAATTTGACATTGGCAGTTTGTTTGACATTGACAATCATTTAATTTTTTAAACTCACTGTCAATATCATTCTGTTTTTTTTGGTCTGGAAATGAGTATTTTAGACGTTCGGTTTTTATTTCGGGTACATATAAACCTCAACCTCCTCAAAAAATTCTCCTTTGCAACAATTCATCACTGCTACCAAGAATAAAAAGTCCTCATTTTATGCAATTAGCAACAGAAAAATGCAGTACGGTCTACATGATATTAGTTTCTCGAATGATGATGATGATGATGATGCTATCGAGCCGGTTTCGGCCACAGCGACCGCAATCATTGGTTTGCAGGCGCTGATAGGTGGTCTCAATGACTTTTGTTGCAAGTTCGGTCTTAAAATAAATGTCAAAAAGACCGAAGTTATGGCCATGGGTGTAGAAGACTCTGTACTAGTCTCAGACTTCATAATCGGCAGCTGTAAGTTGAAGCAAGTGGAGAGCTTCAAGTATCTTGGTAGCAAACAGTTAGCAACAAGTTGATGACCTTGATGCTGAGATTAATCAGAAGATTTGTGCTGCAGCAGCGGCTTTTGGCAAACTGCAGCCTAAAGTTTTCCGTTCTCACGATCTCAGGTTGGCTACAAAGGTCTCTGTAGGTATATATGGCAATAGTTCTCCCAAACCTTTTGGTACTCTTCGGAAGCGTGGTGCCTCTACCGTAAGCATATACGGACCTTAGACAAATTTCATCTGAAATGCCTCCGGAGCATACTGAACAGTTCAGATGGTCAGATCGTGTAAGAAACACAAACGTCCTAAGGGGAGCAAAGGTCCTTGGTATAGAGGCCTACCTGATGGGACGTCAGCTTAGGTGGTGTGGGCATGTCTCCCGGATGCAGGAACAAAGGCTAGCTAAGCGTATATTCTATTCTGAACTCCAGGAAGGAAAACGGAGGCGTGGCGCGCAGTTCCTGCGCTTCAAGGATGTTCAGAATAGACACATGAAGAGAGGCGACATTGACCCCACACTTTGGGAGAATCAGGCACAAAATCGGCCCGAGTGGAGACGTCGTGTGCAGCGGCAGGTGCAGGCCTTTGAGGATAGAAGGAGGTCGGAATTGGACCAGAAACGCGACGACCTCAAAGCTAGACCACCAACAGCTACTATTTATTACGTAGTCAACGGTGTTCTGTCGTGTCCGCTTTGTGCTCGGAGTTTTTCGGCCAAGGGTGGATATGCAAGTCACATGAGAGCACATAACAGAGCAGCAAATCTGAGCTCTCAACCACATTGAGTAGCCAATGAAACCAGTTTCTCGAATACTGCCTCATGGAAACATAAAAACACTAACCATGCCATAATTATTGATATCTGGTTAATTAATTATCAGAATGACGATTGACATGACATATTTTGGAGCATCAAATTTAGTTATAGTTCCTGCCAAACTTCTGGGCCACCCTGAAGTTGGCTTGCCGATGCGCAAGGCACGGATTGATGTTGTTATTATATGAGATTTACTACTGCGCAGCCATTGTAGCCAACTTCAGGACGGCCTTGAGGTTTAGAGAGAACTGTAATTGCCCGTTTGAAATGCATGGAACCCGGCTTTCTAAGAGCGTGTCGGCCAAAGATTACTATTATGTACTGGGGTGTCACTAATGACGAAAAACTTTCAGACCTTTTCTGATATGACGAGCTTCCAATTATGTAATTTCATTACCTACCTATGTTTTTTTAAGATATATATAGTTTATTGTTTAGTAAATAATAATTATATACACAATCTAAAAAAATCTTTGACAATAAATAACTTTAAATAAGTATACAAAGGCGACAGCACAAAATACACGATTTTGAAATGTCCGTGACTACCACCGGACCAAACACTTTTTTATATTTATTGAATAGGTAACTAAAAATATACTCAAGGTCCACAGATTTGTCAGTGGGATACAATTGACTTCAGGTACTGAAAAAATACATACCTATTACTTATGTAATGCTTTTATACTTACGTTATATTAGCAACATATTGTTACTGCAGTAAATTTTTAACACAAAGGTATAGGCCACAAACCCTACTATGTAGGGTAGAAAGGGTAGGAAGGGTAGGTATGTAGGGTAGTTATGTAGCACAGAGTACATTGAATATATGGTAGGTAGCTAGGCTTCCCGGGGTGGGTAGCGTTGGTGGTTAGTTTGTATATGGTCAAAGCCTTTAACTCCCTGCCCTGGGATGCGATTAGGGCGGCACTAGTACATCATAGAGTGCCCGCTTAAGGGCGCGGCGAAGCATGAATTGTCCATACAAACGTAATACCTAAATCATTTGTAAGTTGAGCATATTTCCACCAAATTATGCTAATATTCGGATTCAGACAGTATTTATCTAGGTTCCTACGTCTTTTTTTTTTCAAAATACTTACCTAAAATGAAGTTTAAGCGAATTCCATTTCGTACATTTTTACAGCGTAAATGACATGTTTTCTTATTGATTTTTCTATCTTAAAAAAAACAATATCTATAAAATTGTCAACGCTATAACATAGCTCATATTATCAAGAAACAAATTATCGAAAAAAAATTAAAAATACATTAAGTTTTCATTCATCATTTTTGGTATTACGGAACACATAAAAATAATCATACATTTTCAATAGCTAGTATTGCTGTCGCGTGGAGCACGTCATGTCAATGTGTGTGTAGTCGTGCTTCATACGGTTGAGTAGGTATCGCTCGTACGGCTTTTGTTCGGGGCACTTCGGGGTTGTTTACTGTTTGTTGTATTGTATAGTTTTTACCCGACTGCCGAAGGAGGGTAATGTGTTTATCAGTCTATTTATGTATGTATATATGTAAGTATGTATGTATGTATGTAAGTATGTATGTATGTAAGTATGTATGTATGTATGTATGTATGTTTGTTCCTATGTGGCGTTCTAGAAACCAAACGCGTAGGCCGATTTTGATGGTTCTTACGTCAATCGATTCGCCTTAACCCCGCGAGTGTCACTGGCTACATAAAAATTGGCAAATAGGAAAATAGCTGTTCTTGGGCGCCATATTGTGGGGGCCCAGATTTTTTTTTACTTCCACACCTATCGTGTGGGGTATCAAAATAAAGGATTTTAAGAGGTGATTTCAAAAATATATAACACTTATATGTTTAAATGTACCTGATTTGAAAAAAAAAATAACCAAAAAGTTATAAATAAAAAAAGTTAATTAAAAAAATCAAAAAACCCGACTGCTTGAAAAGCGAACTAAAAAGACGTAAACAAGGAGGAAATCATGCTGTGCAGTCGGAGGATACGTCTGGTTTTGGTCAGCCAGCTCGCGAAGATGTATCCTCCGACAGCACAGCATGATTTTCTCCTTGTTTACGTCTTTTTAGTTCGCTTTTCAAGCAGTCGGGTTTTTTGATTTTTTTAATTAACTTTTTTTTTTGTGGTTTGTTGTCAGTGTTAGACGATTACTTTACTGTGCTGCTCGTGCGTATTTATTTATTTTCTAAGTACATATTGTAATATTTCTGACACTATTGACCTAAGCTATGAACTTGGATTTAGATTTGCCTTGTGATTTGAACTTTGATATTGAGTAATCTACTTTCTTACGAACTTTGCGTTGTTTACGGACTTTATTATTTACGATTTGGTTTGGTTGCCGACATGGACTCCGAGTGTTGGGATGTTTCTCACAGTAAGTACCTATATCCCAATGATATAATACAATAAGTTACTATTTTTACCAGATACAAGGACAATTGCAAATAACAAACCGCAAATACTGTATTTTTATAATATGGACGCCTAAAGGACTGGCATATGAAAAAATTGAAAAAGACAACGAATTTTGGAATTCAATAGTCTTAAAATTAGAAGAGTTTTATTTTAAATGTATATTGCCTGAATTAATAGATCCCCGTTTACCTAGAAATCTACCTATCAGAGACAGAATATAAACTTTTTTTTTTCTTTACCTACGTAATGTTCAATTATTACAAGGTACAATTGTACATATAAACTAAAAAGCGTGCGTAAAAATGTTTTCTGATTATCATTATTGTATTTTTGTATTTCGTTCAGTCGATAATATTTATGGTCACCCTACACGACTTTATCACGTTTTGATTTATATTTTTTAAATAGATGAATGATGATCTATAAAGTAAAACATAACTAAATAAATGTTTATACGAAATTCTTGTTTTTATTTTGAATATTCTTAGATCAGAGCGCTGTTATTTGTCTGTACCTACTTATGCGTAAATAGGCATACATTATTGGAATATTTGTCTTGTACTAATACTTTGCCTAAGTAACATTTGTATTATTTTACTTGCATTCATTATTTATTATAACAATACATATTTGAGGTTTCGTAAAAGGCATAGTTACCTACATAAATAAGACAAAAGAACGCCGGCGCAGTTCGCGTTGGTCGGCTTGCCGGCTTTCGAGTCGTTATGAATGAATGGAAGCCTATCTACTCGCACACACACGGCTGCGCACGGCGCACCGCGTGTGTGTGCAAAGCGAGATAGCAATACTCTGAACGAATTCTTCACTCGTCTCGAACTGCATTTGCGAGCTCCGTTCGCCGCGCTCTTAAGAGCGCTCTTAAGAGCGCGGCGAACGGAGCTCGCAAATGCAATTCGAGACGAGTGAAGAATTCGTTCAGAGTATTGCTATCTCGCTTTGCACACACACGCGGTGCGCCGTGCGCAGCCGTGTGTGTGCGAGTAGATAGGCTTCCATTCATAACGACTCGAAAGCCGGCAAGCCGGCCAACGCGAACTGCGCCGGCGTTCTGTTGTCTTATTTATGTAGGTAACTATGCCTTTTACGAAACCTCAAATATGTATTGTTATAATAAATAATGAATGCAAGTAAAATAATACAAATGTTACTTAGGCAAAGTATTAGTACAAGACAAATATTCCAATAATTTATGCCTATTTACGCATAAGTAGGTACAGACAAATAACAGCGCTCTGATCTAAGAATATTAAAAATAAAAACAAGAATTTCGTATAAACATTTATTTAGTTATGTTTTACTTTATAGATCATTCATCTATTTAAAAAATATAAATCAAAACGTGATAAAGTCGTGTAGGGTGACCATAAATATTATTGACTGAACGAAATACAAAAATACAATAATGATAATCAGAAAACATTTTTACGCACGCTTTTTAGTTTATATGTACAATTGTACATTGTAATAATTGTACATTACGTAGGTAAAGAAAAAAAAAAGTTTTTATTCTGTCTCTGATAGGCAGATTTCTAGGTAAACGGGGATCTATTAATTCAGGCAATATACATTTAAAATAAAACTCTTCTAATTTTAAGACTATTGAATTCCAAAATTCGTTGTCTTTTAAATTTTTTTCATATGCCAGTCCTTTAGGCGTCCATATTATAAAAATACAGTATTTGCAGTTTGTTATTTGCAATTGTCCTTGTATCTGGTAAAAATAGTAACTTATTGTATTATATCATTGGGATATAGGTACTTACTGTGTGAAACATCCCAACGCTCGGAGTCCATGTCGGCAACCAAACCAAATCGTATATAATAAAGTCCGTAAACAACGCAAAGTTCGTAAGAAAGTAGATTACTCAATATCAAAGTTCAAATCACAAGGCAAATCTAAATCCAAGTTCATAGCTTAGGTAAATAGTGTCAGAAATATTACAATAAGTACTTAGAAAATAAATAAATACGCACGAGCAGCACAGTAAAGTAATCGTCTAACACTGACAACAAACCACAAAAAAAAAAGTTAATTAAAAAAATCAAAAAACCCGACCCGACGACGAAAAGCGAACTAAAAAGACGTAAACAAGGAGAAAATCATGCTGTGCTGTCGGAGGATACATCTTCGCGAGCTGGCTGACCAAAACCAGACGTATCCTCCGACTGCACAGCATGATTTTCTCCTTGTTTACGTCTTTTTAGTTCGCTTTTCAAGCAGTCGGGATTTTTGATTTTTTTAATTAACTTTTTTTATTTATAACTTTTTGGTTAATTTTTTTTTTTAAGTTGGTACATTTAAACATATAAGTGTTATATATTTTTGAAATCACCTCTTAAAATCCTTTATTTTGATACCCCACACGATAGGTGTGGAAGAAAAAAAAACATTTGGGCCCCTACAATATGGCGCCCAAGAACCGCTATTTTCCTATTTGCCAATTTTTATGTAGCCAGTGACACTCGCGGGGTTAAGGCGAATCGATTGACGTAAGAACCATCAAAATCGGCCCACGCGTTTGGTTTCTAGAACGCCACATAGGAACAAACATACATACATACTTACATACATACATACTTACATACATACATACATACTTACATACATACATACATACATAAATAGACTGATAAACACATTACCCTCCTTCGGCAGTCGGGTAAAAAATATACAATACAATAAACAGTAAACAACCCCGAAGTGCCCCAAACAAAAGCCGTACGAGTGATACCTACTCAATCGTATGAAGCACGACTACACACACATTGACATGACGTGCTCGACGCGACAGCAATGCTAGCTTTTGAAAATGTATGATTATTTTTATGTGTTCCGTAATACCAAAAATGATGAATGAAAACTTAATGTGTTTTTTATTTTTTTTTCGATAATTTGTTTCTTGATAATATGAGCTATGTTATAGCGTTGACAATTTTATAGATATTGTTTTTTTTAAGATAGAAAAATCAATAAGAAAACATGTCATTTACGCTGTAAAAATGTACGAAATGGAATTCGCTTAAACTTCATTTTAGGTAAGTATTTTGAAAAAAAAAAAGACGTAGGAACCTAGATAAATACTGTCTGAATCCGAATATTAGCATAATTTGGTGGAAATATGCTCAACTTACAAATGATTTAGGTATTACGTTTGTATGGACAATTCATGCTTCGCCGCGCCCTTAACTGCAGTGCATTGTCGGGGCTTACCTACGCGACCGACACATTTGATATGTGGGTTGAGATGGTGGAGTACATCGGAGGGAGATTACGTGTGGGGTTCCGCAGGGGTCGGTTTTAGGCCTTCTCCTGTGGGATCTCGCATATGATGAAGTCCTGCGTGTTGACCTCCCCGTCGGCGTTAATATTGTTTGTTACGCAGACGACTCACTGGTGTTGGCCGGCGGGGACACTTTCGACGAGACAATCAAGCTTGCCGAGTTCAGAGTAGCAAAAGTCGTGGCGTCGATCCGCGAGCTGGGTTTGGAGATAGCGCCTCATAAAATTGAGGCGCTATGGTTACATGAACCTCAGCCAGAAGTTCGCCGCCTCTACGTGGGTGTCGTGCGATAGATGATCCGACACTGCAGGACAAAAATTAATAGCCTGCAGCGGAGAAAGGTCATTCGCATCGCACGAGGTTACCGGACGGTATCCTTTGAGGCGGCAAGTCTCCTGGCACGTTTTCCTCCGCTAAACATTCATGCGGACATGGACGCGAGGGTTTATTACCAAATTCGCGCCATCCGCCAAAATGGTGATAGCGTGCCAGGAATCGCTTTAGTAAGGCTGAGGCGGCAGGAACGGCGACACGCGATCAAGCGGTGTCGCGAGCGGCTACAGCAGCCGCAATTATCGCGCAAGCGTGTTGTCGAAGCCGTTGTGCGTGTGTTGTCGCGTTTCGTCAGGTATGACATCTTCACACAGGGGGCCATTTTTAGTCATTAACAGAAGTTAAAAGACATTTGACATACAAAGGGGCGATCATCGATCAACTGTGTCCATAGATTGGTTAAAGCCCGCGCATTTAGTTGCGGAGGAAAATAATCAAATAAAAGTGTTTACGATAGAGATAGTCCCTGCGGTAATGATGACACTGAAGCACCAAAGTAGCAAGGCGAGCAGAAATCGCGTCCGCCTATGACTAAAACCACACGCTCGGGACGAGTGATTAAGCAACCCGTGTGATTTCTGCACACCTAGCAAAAGTAGCATAGTATATTCGCTAATGTAAAAGATTCTTGTACATTTCACTATAGCTGCAAGCTAGCCACATAGTTAGTCCGTAAAAAACAAACACTAAGCTATTTTAAAATGGGCAATTACCATAATAATGAAATCATTTCCATGGCCCAAGCACAAATGTTGTCCGGCCAACAATTAGAAAGTAAATTGAACTATTTCGGGATAACATTCATCATCATCGCCATATTATTGGGCATCCTTTTATGTTACGCATTAAGAAGAGGCTGCATAGGTCATATGGAAGAGTGGTTGAGAAGGGAAGTACCGCTCATAGGTACAGTCATACTGAATGCTTAGATAAAGTACCTGAATGGGACAGCAGCAACGCTAGGTAATCCCGGGACCAGGGGAAATCCCGATTATTCCCGTTGTCCACCACCTAGTTTGGCCACCACTGGGGGACAGCGGGAAAACTTTTAAAAAATATTCCCACTGGCCACCACTGGGGGACAGCGGGAAAACCTTTAAAAAATACTCTCGCTGTCCCCCAGTGGTGGCCAGTGGGAATATTTTTCCCCTGGTCCTGGTGGTGGAAAAGTTATAGGCATATGGATTATAAATATTATTTTCAGGGCCTTTGTCTACAAAAGAAACTCAGTTTTATTAAGATTATATATTTAGTGACATCTAAATCTATTGACTCTAACAAGGTACTTATTATAAGATTCAAGATTTTCCAACCAGTTCATTATGTTTTTGGTCATAAATCTGTTTGGCTTGAATCAGGTACTCCTCGCACATTGCATTGATTTGCTTTGTAATATTAAATACTAAATCTTCAGAAACGCTACTTTGTCTCTTAACTTTTTTGATGTAGTCTGCTTGTACATCTTTGACGGAATCTCTACATTTTATGTACAAAGCCTTTGCATTCTTAGCCAATGCTTCCCTGTGTTCTTTTGTGACTTTGGGTACAGGAACATACAGTGTAGTGCCATCTTGCTGAGGATTCAGATTCAGACCAGACCCTTGAATGGCTTTCAATGCATTTGGTATGGCTTGTGGAAAGGAAGCAAAGTTTATAACCATAGTTTTAGGATTTTTACGCACTATTTGAGCAAGCTCCTGTAACTCGTAATCTTTGCCCTCAAACTTCACGAACAGAGTCTCTATAGAGCCAGTAGTGGATCGTAAAGACAGATTCTTCGCAAAATCTTCCTTCATTCTGTCAATAGCTGAACTGCATCGTTCTTTCATCTTTTCCACAGGCACAATTTCGGATATTGCTGCGATATTAATCTCCACTTTAGCTCCTTTACCCTTTTTGTCTCGTCCTTTGTCTTTGCCCTTCGCATAATTTCGAGATACTGTAAAACTCACCGCATTGGGATAAATAATCCTATTGTTACCCCTAACTACATTTGGAAAGACTGTTCTCAAGCTGTTTATTGCTGGAGCAGCCAGTCGAAGTAATAATCTGGTACCCATTTTATACTAGTTTCTTTAACGTTTTGTACATTTTCATTCAAAAATAACACACAATTCGGTATCGTACATCGTTTCTTAACCTCGAAACTTAGGAAGTTACTGATAATAATTAGTTCATCTGTTAAAGTGTCATTACTGTCAATCCTGACAGTATGTTTGACAAGCAAGCACAGACTACTTAGAGATACAAGCAAGTAGTGAGCGGTCAATATTATTTTTAACCGACTTCCCAAAAAGGAAGAGGTTATCAATTCGACTGTATTTTATTTTTATTTATATGTTTGTTACCTCAGAACTTTTTACTAGGTGATCCGATTTTGATGATTCTTTTTTTATTTGAAAGCTGGTGGTTGCCATGCGGTCCCATTAAAGAAAAAAGAATAACTTTGGTGATATACATCAGAACTCTTCAATAAATTACGGCAAATCACTTGTCACATGATATTACAATTACCAGACAATTACAATGTCTCTTCACTTCACTTCACTTCTTGTTTGTTTGAATGGCACCAGATGTGTATCTCTGATTTTGCATCAGCAACTTTGACGTTTCATGTCAGTTTGACACAGACATGTTTTATCGGTTTGTTTGACACTTGAACTTGACAGGGGTTCAAAGTTAAAATGTCTGTAATAGTTCAAACTTTAGTAAATAAAGGAAAAACACACTTGTTTAAGAAGTTACTGACAAGTACCCAGTCTACATGTAAATGCCTTAATTTAAGGAAATCATCAGGTACCGGTTGCTAACAGTTTTTAAGAAATATTGTTATGAAGGTAACTTAGAGGTTATGTATATATGTATTTTAGGTACTGCCAAGAAATTTGTGTCGTTTGAAGACGTTGTGGCACAGAGGAGAGCTGAGGCGAAACGGAGCATCGTCGTGCAAGTGAACTCAGAGGCTTCGTTCAGTGAATTACATGGCTACTGCTCAAAATATGCTGTTGTCAATGGAATACATCATTACAAAAACATGGGTGGAGAGGTACTTATTATTTGATTAAAATGTATCTTTCTCTTAATATGGCATGGACCATACAGTCATAAAATTGATAATAATAGATTGCCTAGTATTTAATCCCAGTGTCCATTTATTTTTAGCACTTCATGCTTATTGAATTCAGTTCGGAAGAAAACTTGAAAGCTGCATTTCAATCATGCAGTACTCATCAGAAAGACCTCGAGATCATGGCATTGAATTCCCCATTCCTTTGGTTTCGGGCTGCTTCAGGCAAGAAGGAAACATTTGAAACACCTAGTGCTACATTAGCATCTGTAAATGGAATTGAACAAGTTGATGAAGACAAACTCTTTAAGGAGTTAGTGAATTGTGAAACAGTGTCAGATCAGATACAGTTGCTGTATGATAGAACTATGCTTAATGATCTGGGAAGTAGATTAAGATACATGGTAGCAAGACAGGTAAATGGTTTTAAAAAAAATTAAAACTATCAAGCTATTTAAATAGATATCACTTTAACATTTAAAAACGTTAAAGTAATGACGTTTAAAAACGTTTACGATTAACGTTGAATCATTGTATTTCAAATATGAAATCAAATTTGTTTATTGAATGTATGTTAATTAAATTAGAGATGAATATTTTCATTTGATCAAATGCAATATTATATTCGTTTCACATTGACATGATGTTGCAAATTTTTTGATGCGCAATGAGCCCTTTTCCCTCTCCCTTTTGTATTTGTATATAAGATTGTTTTTGTTTAGAATACTCAATTGTATATAATTATGTAAATATTTGTTACATTTCATAAAAAAAATTGACAGTTTTTTAAATGTTCTGGCCACAAGTTATAAAACTAATACTGTTTTATTTAGAGGAAACTTGTCAAAGAAGTTAAATACTTATTATTTGTCCTCTAATTTAAACTCATCAACTACTTAACATTTTGATATGTAAAATATATTGAACAAAATATCTATTTTTAGATTGAGTGTGTACTAGAGAGTCTGTATGCAAACATAGCTGTCAGACCATTTGGTTCATCCATCAACGGTTTTGGCAAGATGGGGTGTGACTTGGATCTTGTGTTAACCAATACAGTAACAGAAGAAATGGTAAATATTTTATTTAGAATTAATTAATAATATAGAATATACTTTATTGTACAGAAAATAGTTAAACATCTCTTAAAACAAACCAGCTGCACGAGGCGATCTTCAAGGTTAAGCAATGCTTGCCGAGGTCGGTCCGTGGATGGGTGACCATCTTTACCAGAAATGGTAGTATGTGTGAAACAATGTTAAATGTAAGATCTCAATGTGCCATATACTGAGAAATAAATATTTACTTTACTTTACTTTACATAGCAAGGTCCTCCGTGTTTCGGCAAGCACGTTAAGTCGTTGGTCTCGGCTGTCATTTAAAGATCTTTGACAGTCATTATGGGTAGTCAGAAGCCTGAAAGCCGACACCAGTCTGGCCAAGGGTATTGTGTTACCCAGTTACTGGGTTGTGGCAGTGTATATGAATAGAACATAAGAGTGTAGGGGTGTGGTTACAGAGCCAGGCGACGCGGCGCCTGGTGTACCAGGAGGCACGCACCGAGGGGGGGCGGCCGCCATGGGCGCGCCACATGCAGAGCGTGGCCGAACTGCTGGAGATGCGCGTGGCCGGCGCGCGCCGTGTGCAGCGCATCCTCAATGCGCGCGTGCCCATCGTCAAGTTCGCGCATAATTATACTGATCTAGAGTGTGATTTGTGCTATAATAATATGTAAGTGCAACAATGTTATTCGAGTTTTATCAGGGTTTTTTGTTTTCGGGTTTTTAGTTCTGACAGGATCTGTACAACACGGCCAAAATAACTGTGCACTTCGACCCCATTCCCGCGCGGCTCCCCCGCATTCTCCTGGTGTGCCAATAGCGAGAGTCGAACGTCAGAGTGACGTGTCAGCGCCAAGTACACATTTATTTTGACCGAGTAATACAGTCAACAAATTGACAGCGCCTTTATTTCGTACACAGAACAGAGAATACAGTAGAAATCGCATATCGCTTCATTAGTATCGGAACCAGCGTACCCAAACTCACACATATAGGTTAATTGTATTCGTAACACTAAGAAATCTTTGGAGTGATTGGTAGTTTGAAAGTAGGAAATATATCAGTCGTCGCTTATTTGAAAATAAACCACATTTTAATGATCATAGAGTTGTTAATTGAATACTCTTTTTAAGTATTTATTACATTTTCCGTTAAAAGCGCAGATGGAATAGTTTAATAAGCAAGTTACGCTACCCACCGCTAGATGTCACTTTACTAAATGCATTCAATTTAAAGCTGTATTTCGTTATCCATAAGATTTATATTTGCGTAATGAGGTCATTACAATTCATTATTTTTATAGGTTTGAGACTTTGTGAATTACACTTATTCGATTAACCTTTTTTCGATTAAAATACTAAGAATAGATTACCCATATCCATGCTTTATTTATTTTAAACTTGGTTAAGGCAGAATTCGAAAAAAAAGGGTTTGAACATGGAAATGTATTTGATTACTAATACTGAATCACCAAAAAAAACCGAACACTAGTTATTTTTTTTTCAGATATATCATAGAACACAGAACAAAGTTTAAAATATCGATAACTCATTATCGATAACGGCAATCTTTAATTGAGTAGCTGACTGTGACATGTGCATAGTTGGAATCTTCGAGAACAATATGTTTGAATTTAAAAGAAAGTAGACCTTAAATTTAACAACATAAAATCAACTTTTACTTGTCTTGTTTAATAAAATATAGTTTTTCAAATTTATATCGAAATAAAATCAATTAATACTGCCCGATGGTATGATATACCTCCATTTGATAAATGTTTGGTTCTGCTATCGTGTTTATATTCGAAAACAGCACTATAGGGCATTTTTGTATTTCTTTTTAAGTTATTTTCACCGTGACGGTTGCAACAAGACTGATGTGCGTAGTGTGGGCGGGGCAGCAGACATATGCGGAATTGTGCAAATCTCTGGGTACGCGGGCCCCGCCTACTTGCGACTTCTACTGTAGAAGGCGTTTTTTCTGTTCTGTGATTTCGTATAATTATTAGGCTTAACACGCATTGCGAGTTTTATTCGCACGAATAAAAATTCGCTCGAACTTTTTTGAACTATTTGTGCGCGATTTTTTTTCCGCAATGCGTGCAGGTACATTTCCATAGGTCACAGAATGGGCGGAAAAAAATTCGTGCTAATAAAAATCTCAGTGCGTGCTATGCCTTATAGTAAGTACTTTTATAGTTATAGATGCGCTATTTTAGAAACTGCGCGCTTGTCGCATCCCCTCGTCTCGGTGTATGAAGTTTATTGACTATTCACAAATCGTCCTTTATACGAATAGGAGGTGCTAAAGACAAGTTCGAACTGGTCTTGTCCACGGGTCGATCTTCAAAGTCGTGGATGGCAGCTCGGGTCGGTCCGTAGATGGTCGAGCATCTCCTATGTGTCGAGACACTCAATATTGTTACGAACTGGGGTGCAGGGATAAATAATTCAAACAGCACTCGTCAATTAATATTGAAACTAATTTATTACATCGCACTATTTCGCTTTTGATCGCTCCAAATCGCTTTCAAATTCGACTCACGACGTTCGCCCCTTATATAGCACGGGAAACGTTTCTGAAACAACTCGACAAGACGAGAACTTTCCAGGATGTTATTCAAGAATTTTCGAGGCCGTTCTCGACTTGATTAGAACTATGCAGAATGTTCGGCTGAGAGAAGAGACTTTCGATCAAAATTTCGAGAAGATAACTTCTGCTTTTCGATACGAGATGGCGCTACTAGCTACAACTAGTTATCTGCCTCCCGTCAATAGATGGCGCTACCTTGTCTTGTAACAATATGTTGTGTGCAGGTCGGGGGTGTACATGAGCGAGCTGCTGTTCCTGCTGGGGTCGCTGGACGCGCGCGTGCGGCCGCTGACGGTGGCGGTGCGCCGCTGGGCCAGTGCGGCCGGGCTCACTAACCCGCACCCCGGCCGCTGGATCACCAACTTCCCCCTCACGCTCATGGTGCTGTTTTTCCTTCAGCAGAAGACGACAGATGGATATGTGCTGCCCACCTTGAAGAGTCTGGTTAAGAGAGCCGGTGAGTGGGGTTGTTTCGAAGAATTGGGGCACGAGATTGAGAATTGCGATTGCCTGTAGTTGCATTTCTGGTTAGGGTTACATTTTTTAAGTGCTGACCTCGCTGGAGGCAGAACTCTTCTGAGAACACATCTGATTATACTATATGGCGACTGATGGCAAATATAAAAACAAAGATTTTTTTTTTTTAATTCTGCTTTACCTACTACTGTACTGTTTTTTCTTTAGGCTAATTTTTCAACAGTCAATACTTTAAAGATATGTTAAAGGCCATATTTATTCTTCAGATACCTACCTAAAAGTTATCTCGCTATTGAAAAATCGGCCCTTAATAAACAACCGCGTGAAATCCCTGAGTTTAAGATACAGACTGCCCGCACAAGCATGGGTGACTGATGACACCCTGAACTCAAAGTCGAATTTTGTACTGCTGTAATATTTTAATGTTGTTATTATTTTATAATTTCAAAATTGCAGGTAAAGAAGACATCAGAATAGCAGAAGAGAATCTCAACTGTACATTCCTGCGTGACATGAACAAACTCCCCTCAGACTGTTACTCGCAGAACAAAGCGAGCCTGCAGACCTTGCTGCTGCAGTTCTTCGAGTTCTACGCGCAGTTCGACTTCCAGGACAAAGCCATATCTATCAATGAAGGCGTGCCCGTAAGGAAACCAAACGGGCTACCTCTATATATTGTCAATCCTCTAGAACAAGCATTAAATGTAAGTAGAAACGTTAGCTACGAGGAATGTGAGAGACTCAAAGCAGAAGTCAGGAACGCCGCCTGGCAGCTAGATGCAGGCTTGGATAGACAGAAAGGAGAAGATTGGGGCCTACTGGGGCTCATAGAGCAGAAAAGCACGCGAGGTCTGAAGAAGTTACTCCGAGCAGGGAACTCCCACAGACTAGTTTCAGTTAAAGATCTATTTAAGGACTCCGACGACAATGAACCACAAAACAGTTTGAAGAATAAACTTCAAAGACTGGCGCCTAAGAATGACAAGGAAGTGGAGAAAAGTGTGCAAGAGATGAAAGAGGAGCTCGTGAAGGAGAAGAGGACGCAGAGAATGAAGTTCAAAAACAGTTTGGTAGCCAGCGAAGTGTACCGGATACGGAGAGATAAAATTGTTTGATTTGTAGAATTTACATAGTTTTGTTATATTATATGTATCAAGGAGACTGTCTAACCGTGTTTGTGTTTTACTTGCACATTTATCATAAAGGTATTGTCCGAATCACAGAGTCACAGCTGCTGCCAGAGGCGCCATTTTCAATGGTTTCCATACAAAGGAATCGTGTCATCATTTACTCGCATTACGACACTAAATACAATCATCATACCAGAAGTTGTGTTCTCAATGCACTTCTAGCGCACCAACTTTTTTTAAAAAGATTTTTTTTTTGGTAACTCAAAATCTATAAGTAAACTAGAAAAAGAAAACTATTATATAACGAGATTGTTGTTCCGAATGCATGTTAGAACATCACCTAATGATGGTAGTCTGGTAGTCTACCTCCCTGCTATGTTCTTCCACAGATAATATAATACTAGCATGCAGATTGCCTCATCCCATACAAAGAAACCGTGCCGACGTAACTAGCGTTTTCCATCTGATTATACCGATTATTTTTTGTAAATCGATCGCGTTCGGTTCTGTTCCACGGTGATAGATAGATCTATATCCGTGGAACGGAACCGAATGCGATGGTATTTTTTTTTCTTCTGTATGCTTGCGCTTGACTATTATCTCACCTGATGGTAAGCGATGGTGTGGTCAACGGTGAAGCACGCTAGCCTAGAAGTAACCTATTCACTCTTGATTTAAAGAGCCCATATTTTTTTCCCTGGAGAAATGCTCATGCATACTGCACTACTACCGGGAGATAGTGAATTTATGTGGGACTCAAACCCACTAAAACTCCACGATGTCCTCCTGTGCCGCTTATGGCGGGAACACGGGCACGCGTTAGCACTCATCGCGAACCCGCCGCGGCTGTCCGTCACCGGACCCTCCTCTGGCGCGTACCCCCATCACCGGCGCACCAGAACACACTGTGCGCCGTGACCACCAGATTGTAGCTATCGGGAAATACAGTCCCCGGCAGAGAATTCCACTCCTTAGTTGTACGCATAATAAAAGTGTGCCCAAAAAGTTTTATGGTATCGGTGCATCGCGGTGGTACGCATCGCCGTAGTCTGGTAGTCTGATGATGGAACGGAATTAGATCATGCAATTCCATCGCACACTCCCCGAAATGTAGTTATCCGATAAAAAACCGACAAGCTGGCAACTCGGCGACGATGTTCAAGGCTCTGGAGCTTTGACTTGGACAGTGCCTCATTGCCGATGAGTCTCTTGGACCGCTTTTCGATCGACTCTAGTGCATCAAGCTGATATTTGGCAGATCCGTCCCAGAGGTGAGAACAGTACTCGTTAATGTGCAACAAGAATAATGTTGCTGAGAGTACCGACCCCTGAAGGATCCCGGCATTAATATCCAATTGGTCCGACGAGCAGCCATCGATAACCACTCGATTAGACCGATCTCTAAGGATGTCTGCAATCCAATCACACAGACCAACGGGCAGTGCGAATGAAGGAAGCTTACCAATAAAGCTTTCGTACCAGACCCTATCGAAAGCCTTCGAGATATACAAAACGTACAAAAGAAAGAGAGGTACAAAATATAATCATTATAATTAGTACAGTACGTCGGCACATTGTATGCGTTTCGATGGCGCGGCCACGGCGGTTTTTTTTTATAAACCTGCCATGATTATGTAAAAATTGGTAAAAGTTGATTCCCAAAACTATAAATTTGTCAAAGTTATGGTTAAAAAGTTTTAAGGGTTTGAACGTGGCCGCGCCATTGAAACGCGGAGAACCGCGCGGCCACGGAGATCTTTAAAACTAAGCGTTGCACAGACCTGAAATTTAGGTACATAACTAACAGAATAAATTTGTAAAAATATAGAATAAAATCCTGGGTTTATACTTTAGGAGCTGTAAGACTAAAACCCCATGGCCGCGCCATTGAACCGGTGAAAAACACGTTATCACCGATATCTCGCTGAAAAAGTATCGCAGTGGTCTGAAGCTTTTTTACCCGACTGCCGAAGGAGGGTAATGTGTTTATCAGTCTAGTAGGTCTCTGGAACGCCACATAGGAACAAACATACATTCATACATACATACATACTTACATATATACATACATAGACTGATAAACACATTACCCTCCTTCGGCAGTCGGGTAAAAATAGGATACATTTGGTTTTGGTCAGCCAGCTCGCGAATATGATTGTATCCTCCGACTGCACAGCATGATTTTCTTCTTGTTTACGTCTTTTTAGTTCGCTTTTTAAGCAGTCGGGTATTTGGATTTTTATAATTAACTTTTTTTGTAAAACCTAGATTTTAATTTGTCAAAATAGGTAAAAATACACAAAAAGTCCTAGGTTTATATTTCAGGAGCTATAAGACCAAAACCCTATGGCCGCGGCATTGAAACGGTGAAAAACACGTTATCGCCGATATCTCGCTGAAAAAGCATCGCAGAGGTCTGGAGTTTTTTGTATAACCCAAATTAAAATTTGTGAACTTATGTAAAATGCACGAAAAAATCCTAGGTTTATATTTTAGGAGCTGTAAGACCAAAATCCTATGGCCGCGTCATTCAATACGTTTTGAATGTTCCGGTGACCATGTCTTATTCTTTACAGAAAACTTTCCACCTGCAAGTATTAGAAATTATATCTCAAGGATTCTAAATTAAAATGAGAAGATAACATACAAAAACATAACTATGTTAATTTCTTTAAAAATCACATGAATCACAGATTATTTAGTAACCCCTCCATACCGTTTATTCCGAACCTAACCCGAAATCCTAACCTGGTCGCGCGGGTTAGTTATGGGTATTTTTTCTACATAATCCTGGTAAAGTTATTATTTAAAAAAAACTCCCTTGCCGCTCCATCGAAACGCACACCGGCACATTTTCATTGTATGGGATGAGACATCCGTATGCTACTATTATATTATCTGTAGTTCTTCAGATTGGAGTTGGAGCTAAACCACACTCTGCAGAGCAAAGAAGCATTAGATAAGTACCTTATTACTGCCGTCTGTGGACGCTATCATGCTCTTTGGCTCGAATAGTAGTATTAGTAGTACTGATGCCGTAGTGCGAGTTTTTTAACGTGAACGCGTAAACGATCTCATAAGGCAAATAATTGTATATTACAAAAATAGGATTTCCCTTACTGTCACCAGAGGGCGCTTATCTTGTTCCTATACAACTTTACGTTTGCGTTGACGCGATCGAGCACAAGTAAAAGTACACCCACCACCGTACCGTCGCGTCATAGGGGAGGAGTTGGCTATGGGGCTTGTTCAGTCTAGATCTATGGTGCATCAAAATTCTATTGGCCGAAATACTTCGCCACTTCCGCGGCATCGTCGGAGGCTGCAGGTAATGGCAGGGCACGGAGAGCAGAAACAGAGGCGGGATATAGTATATAGTCTGCGATGCAGTTTCTCAGCCGTTGCGTGGATCTCCAGCTCCGCTTCACCAGATTGGCGTTCATCACAATCACCATCAGCTTTTAATGTTCCCACTGCTTCTTCTTCTTAGCGTGTCGATAGCAAAAATAGTCTCTAAATTTTATGTTTGGCCCAGAATTCTGCCACGGCAACACCAAACGGTGACGCAGCTTTAAGGTCTTCTTTGTTCCTCTTTCCCACTGCTGGGACACAGTGCTACTCTCTGTGAGAGAAGGAATGGGCCATAATCCACCACGCGGGCCCAGTGCGGGTTGGTGAATGTTACATGTCTTGGAACTTTTGGTCCTAGGTTGCTGGTTTCCTTATGATGTTTTCCTTTACTGTTTTTAGAGTAGTGGTGATGAAATAATTTACACAAAGTAAAGCGACTGCCTGGATACGAACCTACGACACGTAATCCCATTGCACTGCACTATTCCTAAACTACTGCATCTCCTGAAAGCCAGAATCAACAGTGGCGACCACCAGAAAAGCGAATATGAATACGACACCTTAGTCGTTAGCACAGGGTCACTGCTCTCTATTGACATGACATCTGCCTATTTGCTATTTGTGTTCGCAGTCCGTACAGAGACTTACAAGTAGACCGCGGCAGATTTGACCCTGCGGGAAGGTGTTTACTCGTCTGTATTAGGAGAATCGATTGAATGTCGAATTTCGAAATCATGATTATTATTTTTCGTATTTATTACAAAATTTAACGCAAAATACACAGTAACTGCATTATGATAAAGCCTGAAAACTTTGCCCAGAATCGCAAATTTATCGCGAGAAAAATTGTACAGATACTCTCCTTAAATGTTTTGTCAAAAGTAAATGTGCGCCGCTTGTGGTGTCAAAAGAGTGACAAGCATTCGTACAACACAGTTTAAAATAAATGTGCACCTCAACCCCACCGCATCCCCGCGCGACGCCCCGCGTTTGCCTCGTGCGCCAATAGCAAGAGTCGAACGATGCACAGTTATTTTGATCGCGTAGTTCTAGGATTATAGTTGTCGGCACGTAACTTGGCATCGGTCGTTAGATTCACACAAATCGTTTTTAGGATTCTGGTTACCAAGCGGGACGCGGGGAACGTTTAGCACCGTTCCGAGTGCGCGATTGTTTGGTCAGTTGACATAAGGATCGAATGACCAATCGCGTCGCGTCCACGTTCCGTTCGCTCTATACGGTGGTTGGTCAGTTCGCACACCATGCGTGAACTTACCCCCACTACGCCAAAACCTTGCATGCCAAGTTACGTTCCGACAACTATACCCTGCAAGCAGTCACCTTCTACCGGACCAACTAGGTTATTCATGATTATATTTTTAACCTACAATGATGGATCTTCTATTCTACTGAGTTGATAGATTATTTTCTTGAATAACAGCGTATTGTAGGCCCAGTTTGGAACGATAATTATCGCAAAATTAATCTTACAAATCAGACCCTTTGACTTGCGTTAAATTTGTGACGCGCCGATAATGTATTCTCTCTTTCTTCATATTTTTAATCGTCAGTATTTAGGAAATTGCCCCACGGAAGCCCTACCTACTCGAGGAGTCCCGTACGATATAGAATTACCCTTGAACGATATAATTGTCTACAGAAAGCATGAGCTAACAAATTGTGGCCCTCCCCCGCCTCCGCCGTTGCTCAAAATCCTTTCGAGCTCCTCGACCACTAATTCACACCATCATTTGGTGCCAATTTGGTAAGCGATCCACCACTTCGTTTTAAAAAACGTAACTTATGACACCAAAATGATGTGGATCGTTTTATCTTATCATTTCGCCGAGCAATCGGAGATCCTTCCGCCTGCAGCCTAATTGCGCAAGTGAATTCGGCAAAGCAAAGGGTTTGACCGCCATCAACACACCAAACACATGTGAGATGAATGGAACGATGTTTATTCCCGACTATGTGATTGGTCGATTGATGGTGGTCTATTCTTTGCCTTGCCAAATTCAGTTGCGCAAGTAGGCTGCTGGGCACGCGTTGCAGTGTGGCTGACCTGGAAAACTTTGAACAGACAGACTCCGCACTCAGGTTGGTCGCAACAAAGACCATCACCACAGTAGCCTAATTGTGAAAGTGAATTCGGCAGTGCAGGTGTCTCGGATGGTTCCAATCTTCGGTGTCTGCGCTGCATCTCTCTATAGATCATACCATAGACCATGGCGCACCTTTTATCTTGTGCCGCTTGCCCTTTTGCCGGTTATCATGAGGACCTTAAGGCTGCGTCTGCGGACGTCCCGTGGCTGAATACTGGGCCAAGCAAGTGATCTAGATCTAGCTGAGAAAATTTATCATCAAATCGCTAAGGAGAACAAGACGGTGACGTTAATTTAACAAATGTCGGAAATTATAAGGGCTTTGCCAGGCGCTTGGACATGATGTCTCATTGCTGCCACCTAGAGCACATAATTAAAAAAAAGCGAACTAAAAAGACGTAAATAAGAAGAAAATCATGCTAGTGTGCAGTCGGAGGATACATATTCGCGAGCTATCCTCAGACTGCACAGCATAATTTTCGTCTTATTTACGTCTTTTTAGTTCGCTTTTTAAGCAGACGGATTTTTTTATTTTTTTAATTAACTTTTTTTATTTATAATTTTTTGTTAACCTTTTTTTTTGAATTAGGTACATTTCAACATATAAGTGTTATATTTTTGAAATCAACTCTTGGAAACCTTTATTTTTAATACCCCACACAATGGATTTGGAAGAAAAAAGAAAATTTGTCCCCACAATATGGCGCCCAAAAGCCGCCATTTTTCTATTTTGCAATTTTAATGTAGCCAGTGACACTCACAAGGTTAAGACGAATCGATTAACGTATGAATCATTAAAATTGGCCAACGCGTTTGGTCTCTGGAACGCCACATAAGAACAAATATACATACATACGTAGACTGATAAACACATTACCCTCCTTCGGCAGTCGGGTAAAAAAGCCTCATTGAGGTTCGCGGTTTTCTCGCGCAAATAAAACAATTTTCTAAAATTTTGTACTGATATATTACATTCTGCCGGTTTCCCAGCTCAGAATTATCGGGCTGTTAACGTAATCGACGAATAATCGCCGGTTAATTCTACTTTCAGTTTCTCAACACCAAGTGTGACAAGTCGTTGACAATTTGTCACATTTGACAAAAATCTCGAATTAACCACATGTTACAGCAGTTTTGGGTTTCTGAACACCTTTTTCAATGTTTATCTCTTGTCAACGAGCCTAATTTATAATTCTTAGAAATTGGTGGATTATTCGCAGATTAAAATTAATATTATGATTTTAAAGGCTTATATTACGATAAAAAGATCGCTTGTTTATTTATAGGTGACTCCGCCAGGGTAAGCAACACTAACCAAGGTCAGTCTTTGGATGGGTGACCATCACCAAAAAATTTTGATTACCCATCCTAAAGTCACCCCGCTAGGTTAAACAACATCTACCATCCAAAAACAAGCGAACCCAAAAAAAGTGGTCACCCATCCAAACACAGACCTTGGTAAGTGTTGCTTACCCTGGCAGCATCACCCATCCAAAAACAAGTGAAACAATAAAAAGTGGTCACCCATCCCAAGAATAACCTTGATAAGTGTTGCTTAACCTGTGTGGGGTCACCTATCCAAAAACAAGCAAACCAAAAAAGAAATGGTTACCCATCCAAAAATCGACCTTGGTAAGGTTTGCTTAACTTGGCGGCTACACCAACCCAGCCTCTCAAGATAAACTACTATTTAAAGTTACTGATTACGATATAGTAGTGAATGAAGTGAATGAATACCAGCTAGGGTAGCCAACCGAAATAAATTATATGTCGAGTATTTAATGTAACAAGCGATTACGTAATTTCTCGATGATGAAGTGTTGAGAAATTCACTGACAACTGACGGCTGGTTAATTTGTGACAAATTGTCAGCTGATTTGAGATGTGACGTCGACTTCAGAAACTGGCCCTAAGTTATTGTAAAACGTCACAGATTATTCTATTTGTACAAGATCAAATTCTCTAGCGATACAATTACAGAACAACTATTTTCTTTATGTCACTCGGCAATTATTTATTTCCGAATACAAACGAATGCTAATTTCCATGTACATCAATTATTAGATTTATCGTGTCTAATAAGAACTAAGTACTTTATTATTGTGTTGTTTTGATTTCCGTGTGAAATAAATAAAACTGTAAAATAGCAGCTTTAACAGCTTGCCTCCCACTTTTAAAACAAATTACATTATGTTATAAGAGTATTAACAACTTATATACTTCCAAGTTAATTGTGAACATCCGATCTGCACTAAGTGCAAAGGGCAACTGATAGAAAGCCGACGACTGACGAAACACGAACTTTGCCGAGCGACAATAAGTAAATAGTTGTACAGTACATATTTAGATTGAAATTAATATGCAAATAAAATAAGTATGTAGGTATTTTATATATTATAAAAAAATATAAGTAGTAGAAAATGTATCAATAGGAGCCTAATGTGTCTTGAATACAAGTCACACAAGATTTCTTGTTCTACCAAATATTTGTGCAATGCACAGCACAGCAAAAAATGCCTAGCGACCCTGTCAAAGACATTTAGTTAGATATAAAATTAATATTCCTTAATTCTCCAACTTACTTAACTTATTTACAAATAATTCTATTTTAGGATTCAACGCGTCATTTCGCGGCAACTTATGTCCAGCAGCCATTTTCTTGAAAACTTCTACATTATCTTTGCACAGCTTGTCAAAGGTTTGTTTATAGGCCGGCTTGTTGATGATCGTCTTCAGTGTGGCGTCGTTGATCTTGTAATCGTTGATGAGAATGTCTGCGCAGGCAATGGTCCATACAGTTTCCTCTAGGTATATGTTGTATCTCTCGTTTTGATCAAATACTCGGCACTGGAAATAAACAGATTTTATGGTTTAAAACTTACATTATTTAAAAAGGGAACCAAAAAAAAAGAAAGAAAAGGAATTAAAATCATGTTGCCACAATAAGGTTGCCCCGCTATGGTATACTAAAGCTGGAAATTTGACGATGGTCCTCAAAGGACCACCGTTTATTATAAACCTGGCACGTTTTGGAAGAGTACCAAATCATAATTAGAACGCTAAGAATATTTGAAGCTATTTTTACAAGCTTTTAATTAACTTGCAATGTATATATGTTTGTATGTATGTAATTGTGTTCGGGTCAAATCTTGCAACTGAATTTTAAAGCAGTTATCCTCCATTGATTAAGATGAAATTTTGCTTACACGTTTAGTTTGGATAACAATGCATGGTTAGATAAGTGACGTCATTCTAAATCCAATATGGCGGACGGCTCAAGATGGTGGACTAGTAATTTTTTGTGCACTGCCATGATATGCGTATCAAATGAAAGGGTTTGCTGAGAAGAATACGAAAAAAGCCTGTTTAAAAAAAAAGGATTAAATTATTGTTTAGTTTTTTTTGGGACTTCTGTAAAAGCCGCCTGAGGATTTTTTTTTTATTACTTTTAACTTTTATTGACTCAAAAAAAAAATATAAAGGAATTTCTGTCTACCATTTGAGCAACCCTGAGCTAAGTCCCCACAGTACCCTAAAATTGATGCTCACAACTTATACTCAGAGGAAAACATTTTTGATTGCCAAAAATAACTAAACAATAAACAAAAATTGTTTGCCTAAACCGGGATTCCAACGAATTCGAATACAAAACGTCTCGTATTAATTGACACCATTCGAAAGGGCAAGATAAAATCCTTATAAACATAAAAAATACAGTAAAATAAAAATAATGGTATTTTATATTTGTGAGTCGTTATGGATGGTATCTTTTTTAATATATTTTTCAGTTTTGGAACGTATTACCAGGAAAAATCTCCCACCTTTTTCCTATGGGGGTAGATAGAACTACTGCACCTGCTACCATCCAAAGGCGTGCGTTTATGTACCTATGTAAGTAGCAGGAATAAATGCTAGGTATTGGAACGAAGTTCCTTATCGCACGTTGCAAAAGGGGGCTAGACGAAAAAAATTAAGATCAAAAGTTGGAACGACACTTTTTGCTATAGTTGTAAGCCGTGTGGCGTGCGCGTGTTTCTCTGTCTGTCTGTCTATCTCTCTCTCTCTCTCACTCTCATAGAAAGCAAGCCAGTTATTTTCGTTTCGTTATTTTCAACAACAACTACAACAACAACAACCAACAACAACCACAACCAACAACAACAACCAACAACTCAACAACAACAACTCAACAACAACAACAATCAACAACAACTCGACAACAACTTTGCAAGTCATCTCAATAGCAAAGGATATAATAACTGGATCTAAAAATCAAGAACAAGAAGCTTTTTTTTTGTTTTTTTGACAATGCTCGAGACCATGATGTCACGGATCATTGGAACCTATACGATTTCTCCAATTAAACTACAAAATAAATGACAAACTTTTGAAATTATCTGAAGTTCTTACAATGTGTCTAAAGGGTGTCTCAGAATGTTTTTCGTTTTTGATACTTAAAAAAAAAACACTGGAATTAGTTCAAACTCGTTTTTATGTAGATTATAAATAAAAATTGGTACCGACTTCCAAAACAAAAAACTACAAAGCAAAAAATTATTTCCTTTTCGGATGTCGGTTATTCATTGGAACAATCCCACCGCACTATCCCCAAACCACTGCAACTCCTGAAAGCCAGAATCAACATTGGCGACCACCAGAAAAGCGCCGAGGCAATGAAGATCGACGAATTCCCGGTGAATGAATTTAACCGTCTTGGATCCCGCAACGAAATTAGAATAACGGAGAAAAGAATAACCAAATACAAATTTCCACTTCCCTCCATATCAAGCAGGAGACAGAACAAACAAGGCAAATAGGCACAAAGGGTCGTCTATAACTGGGATGAGCCCAGATGCCTAGCACCACGGATAAAAATTAGCATTAATATTAATGCGTCCTAACATTGTAAGCTGCTATATTTGTTCAATAATAACTATGGCAAAAACGCTTGAACACACGGCAATTTTTTCTAGTTTCCACAAGGGCCGAAGGTCAAGGTCGGAAGTCGGTATGGACAACGAAAAAAAATTGGTACCAGACACCAGTAAACAAAACAATCAGTAGTAAAGTAGTTTGTACAAAGTACGTTAGGTATACGAGAGAGTTATTGTGCTGTGATTCAGCGAGAGCTGCGTGTGCCACCTCCGGTTGCCGCGTAAGTCTATTATTCAATTTAGGTTGTCCTGCAGGGCTGACGAAACTAGTTAACGCGCTTCTTTCACCCGGGCGTTTCGCAAGACATGGTACCTATATCATTAAAAAAAATGCTCTTCAAAAGTGCATCAGAAATAATTTATGATTACTATTTTTAGAAAGACCATATATGCGAGGATTTCGATTATTTATTTATCTATTTCACCCGACGTTTCGGCCGTGTTGCAACTACCTTGGTCCCGGGTAGACCACGGTCTATAGGATACGGATATATGGTTTTTCAATTATGAAACGCGAAAGTTTTAAATTTAATACTATTTTTAGATTATTGTTTCCTAATTCGCTTTTGATATTATCACCATCGTTCTCCCCTTAGCCCAATTTATTTGAGGTCGGAGCAACATGTCTTCTCCTAATATACATCTCATCAGCTGAAAGACGTCCACTGCTGGACATAGGCCTCTCCCAAGCGTCGCCACACTGATCGGTCCTGTGCGTCAAATCCATCGGATTCCTGCAACCTTAACCAGGACATCGGTCTACCAAGAGGGAGGCCTTCCAACGCTGCGTCTTTCAGCCACTCCATAAATTATCGGCCCATCGACTATCCGTTCTGAGAGCAATGTGCCGTGCCTACTGCCACTTAACGTTGATCGAGCGAAGTCGGTAACCCTGATTCTCCTGAGGATGTCTTCATTTCTGATTCAATGACGCAAGGAAACTCCGATCAAAGCCTTCTACATTACCCTTTGGGTGACTTTAAAGCCTTCTGATGGGGTCCCACTGTGAGCGGTCACGTTTCGGTTCCGTAAGTTATCACTGACAACACACACTGGTCTTGAGACAAATCTTTATTCGCCGTTATTTCAATAGTCACATCCTCTCTCGGTATATCTTTTTTCGGACAATCCATCCATCGCTTCTTTGGTCTTCCTCTACCCTTAACCCATTCATAGTCAATACTGGGACACGACGTGATGATAAAATTGTATGTTCTTGTTTAATCACATCTCCTAAGCACAAAGTTATGGAATGCCGTGGGGGTCAGCCCCCACGGCATCGCTACGATCAACTGGCTACCTATGTACCTACCCTATACCTACCTACCTTACCCTATCTTATATACCTGCCTATCCTACCCTACCTACCTACCCTACCCACCTACCTAAGAATTTGTTAAACTTATTATTTGAATAAGAATTAATACTACAATCCCATCAAAAACATAAATTCGAAAAAGGGAGCCAAGTTCAATACTAAGAATATGCGCGGTTGTTGACTACGCCGACAAAAGTATTGAGATCTAAATGGGTGCCAAGACCTGAAATGTATTTACAAGAACATAAAACATTCTAAAATAAATTTAAAAAGACATTTTTTTGTTTTTTCTTCTACAACAATATTTGCTATTTTAAAATATAACTTATTAAATATGAAAAGTCGAATTATTTACATAAAGTGGCTCCAAATGGTTCGTGTAATACACACGGCTCCTGCGTTGCCAGTTCGATCGATGTACTTTTAAAAGTAATCAGTATAATCTGACAAAAATCGCCAGTTACGTCGGCACGGTTTTTTTGTAAGGGATGAGCTATCTGTATGCTAGTTATGTATTTTCTGTGAGGGAGTGAACGATAGCGTGACGATTGAAAAGGAAGAATGGAAGAGAAATCGTGTTGCAACCCCATGTAACATTTGACAGGGGCAGAAAGATGATGTTGATATATTTATTTATGCTACAAGTGCGGAAGGTAGGTGATTCCCGATGAGTGGCAAATCGACACGAGTGAACACTCTTTTCGAGGACATGCATTGTAAAATATGTTACAATGCATGTCCTCGAAAGATGATTCCCGACTCGTGTCGAGAATGCCACTCATCGGGCATCACCTACCTGCCGCACTTGTAGCATAAATAACTATTTCAATTCAATTTTATTAACCGACTTCGCAAAAAGGAGGAGGTTTTCAATTCGACAGTACATTTTTTTTTATTTGTTCGTTACCTCAGAACTTCTTATTGGGTGAACCGATTTTTATAATTCTTTTTTATTCGAAAGCTGGTGCTTGTCATGTGGTCCCATTTAATTTTTATCAAGATCTGATGAAAAACTTCGGAGATATACGAGTACATCAGAACTCTTCAATAAATGACGGCAAATCACTCGGGATAGCTGCAATCGCATGTCTGTTTATTGCTTACAACATTTTATAACATAACATCACACTGGTACGGTCTAAAGGGGTACGCAGGTGTGAACAGTTCACCCTGGTAGACTCTCATTACACCGGTTTTGTTTATTTAAGTTTCATGTTATTGAGTTAATCTATTCTGGCTTCACTTTGGGCATTATTGGTACCTAGCCTACAGAACTGGTCCATTATGTACCACAACTAAAAAGTGAAAAATATTTTTTTTTACAAAAATTTCAACCGACTTCCAAACAAAGTGAAAAATAACTTCAATTTCGGAAGTCGGTGTCAAAAAACGAAGAAACGAAAACAGGAACACCGACTTCCGAAATTGAAGTTATTTTCACTTTGTAGTGTTTTTATTTGGAAGTCGGTTGTAATTTTTGTAAACAATGTTTTTTATTCATTGTATTTTCGCTTTCTCGTGTATCCATCTATCACCATGATTAATTATTATTTTTGATAAAATCCGGCTCACTGAATATAGATTATATTAATTTCATTTGTTACTAATATACGATTTGACGTGGTTAACCAACCGTTAATCGAATCACTGCGATAAAGGTTTATTATAGTACCTATTATAAAATAATAGCGAAAACATGATTTTATAGCTCACGTGGATGTTGACAATAGTTCGCGATTCATATTCGTTGAGTGAAACATCCTGCATCTCCCACGTTCAAGTGTCGTTCTCACGAGTTAGTCGGGTAATCTAAACATAGGATGAAATATGATAATATTTAAAAAAAAATCTTTAAATAGTTGAGAGTTCTTCGGCTCAGCCCTTGTCCGTCTCAAACAATTGTCCCCAGTTTTGTCTGCTCGCTTCATTACACTAACACACGTGCGTGCAAAAGTTAACTCATACCCAACTTCATCTGCCGCCCGAAGGAAAAGGAGCACATCTCACGATTTTTGTTTTTTTTTTATTATGGCGCTGAATTATTACAAATACCGTAAGTTTATAATAAATCCTCTCAATAAATTGTGAACTGAATTCGATAGGTTATATTAAATCTATGTATATAACCGTGAAATCGCGAGATAGTTACTAATATGGTCGAAGAATGCATGTGTTTTACCCATTGATATATTAAAAAACCTAGATAGCTCAGCGTCTCAAAACCATCCGCATAAAATTAATCTGCCTAACCTTTTCCCAACTATATTGGGGTCGGCTTCCTCCAGTCTTACAGGATTTAGCTGAGTACCAGTGTTTTAGATGGAGCGACTGCCTATCTGACTGCCTATCTGACAACCCAGTAACTGGGTAACACGGCTTGGCAAGACTGGTGTCAGATCTCAAGCTTCTGACTACCCGTAACGACTGTCAAAGATCTTCAAATGACAGCCGGGACCAACGGCTTAACGTGCTTTCCGAGGCACGGAGGAAATTCGGTATGTTGAAATGGTCACAGATCCACGGACCGACCTCGTCAAGCGTTGCTTAACCTTGATGATCGACCAGTGCGGCTATTATTATTTAGCCACGAGCTCCTCCAAAACCTCTCAAATTCTATCAAAACCGTCCGCATAAAAAGAGCGCAACATATAAATTGTGCGTTCATTTCAAATAGACTCGCGTCACTGCACATTCGTTAAAAATGCCGAAGTGTTTGTTGAGAAATAGTCAAATTATTACGTCAAAAACGTTAAAAAAGGATGGCTTATCGTATTTTTGGTAAGTAAAAGAGTTTATTGATTTGTTTTTGTTGTTTCTATGACTTAATATAGAAAGCAATATGTGACCCTATCGATTTTATTTTAAAGTGTTTAATTTTTGTATTAATAAGTTTATTCACTTCTTCTGTATTAACAATTACTTATAGGTTATATATTATAATACTAGCTGACCCGGCAAACTTTGTTTTTCCATAAAAACACCAAACATTCATCTACCATACCTACCCTACACTACCTACCCTATCCTAACTACCCTACACTACCTACCCTACACTACCTACCCTACACTACCTACCCTACCCTACCTACCCTACCCTACCTACCCTACCTACCTTACCTACCCTACCTACCCTACCCTACCTACCCTACCCTACCCTACCTACCCTACCCTACCCTACCTACACTACCTACCCTACCTACCCTATCTAACCTACCCTACCCTACCTACATACCTACCCTACCCTACCTACCCTACCCTACCTACCCTACCCTACCTACCCTACCCTACCTACCCTACCCTACTTACCCTACCCTACCCTAAACGGGATAAAAAGTATCCTATGTCCTTCTCCTGGTTCTTAGCTACCTCCCTACCAATTTTCAGCCTTATCGGTTCAGTCGTTCTTGAGTTATAAATAGTGTAACTAACACGACATTGCGGTAAATTGGACGAGAAGATACCACGCAACTTCCCGAACGCCGCCCAGCCGAGTCGGATTCGACGGTTGACCTCTTTCTCGAAGTTGGATCTACCCAACTGGATCGTTTGTCCCAGGTAGACATAATCATCTACAACTTCAAGTAAAGAGTCTCCGATCTTGATAGGATTGGGTGTTACATGGGCATTCATCATGACCTTGGTTTTGTCCATGTTCATTTTAAGACCCACTTTTTCGGAAGCTCTATTGAGGTCATCGAGCATTGTACTGAGGTTCTCCATGGTCTCAGCCATGACCACTATGTCGTCGGCAAACCGAAGGTGAGTGATGTACTCGCCATTAACGTTGATGTCAAGCGCCTTCCAATCTAGAACCTTGAAGACATCCTCCAGCGCAGCAGTGAACAGTTTCGGAGAAATGACGTCTCCCTGTCTCACGCCGCGCTGGAGAAGGATTGGTTTCGAGGTCTGATCCTGAAGACGGACTGACATGGTGGCGTTTTTGTACAAACACTTCAACACCTCAATGTACCGGTAGTCGATCTGGCACCGTTGGAGAGACTGCAGTACAGCCCAAGTCTCGATCGAATCGAAGGCTTTCTCGTAGTCCACAAACGCTAAACAGAGAGGCAGGTTACACTCTTCGGTCTTCTGTATGACCTGCCGCAGCTTATGTATGTGGTCTACGGTGCTAAAGCCTTTTCGGAATCCGGCTTGTTCGGGAGGCTGGAAATCGTCAAACCTGCGCGCGAGACGATTCGTGATGACTCTTGAAAACAACTTGTAGACATGGCTAAGAATTGAGATGGGCCTATAGTTCTTCAGCCGGGCATTGTCGCCCTTCTTGAAGAAGAGTACCACCACACCCCTGCACCATGCCCGTGGCGTTTTGCCCTCGAGTATGACGGCATCAAACAGCTTCTGAAGGGCCTTAAGGACCGGTTTTCCACCCGCCTTCAGGAGTTCAGCCGTAATTCCGTCATCACCCGGCGCCTTGTTGTTTTTAAGCTGTTTCAGAGCCATCCTAATCTCGTACTGGCTGACGTCCGGGATATCTTCGGTATAGTGTCGGGTCAATCTAGCTCTTGGGTCGTTTGCTAGACTCGCAACGGGCTTGCTGATTGATGTGTACAACTGCCCATAGAATGTCTCGATCTCCCTCAGAAGCTCCGGTTTGGCGGATACGATCCTGCCATCGTCGGTCTTCAGTCTCGTGAGCTAGCTCTGCCCAATAGCCAGATCCCTTGAAAATACCTTGGAGCCTTTATTTCACTCAATCGCGTCTTTAATACGCTCGGTGTTAAAGCGGCGGAGGTCTCTTTTCAAGGATTTAGAGATCTGTCTATTGAGCTGCCGGTATTTGCACGCCTCATCTGAAGACTGCATGATCATCTCACGCCTCTCCTTCATAAGCTTGAGAGTAGGATCAGAGAGCTTTTTGTTTCTATCTGTATGACGGGTCTTGAAAAACTTAGACCCGACCGTATGGACAGCTTCCACGAACCCGTCATTGTATTCGTCCACTGAGCTCCCTAGGCACTCGAAACGATTCTGGAGTTCGAGCTGAAAGCTCTCGGGGTTTTGGACCTGGATCTGTGCTGGACGGAGCGTGGACTTCATCAGTCGAGACCTTTCAAGCTTAATATTAATGTTCAATGTGCCTCTTACAATGCGGTGATCGCTCCCGGTTTTTACCGAATTGATCACAGAGACATCATTGAACATTTGCTTCTTGGTTGACATGATGAAGTCGATCTCATTTTTTGTTGCACCATCGGGGCTCTGCTAGGTCCACTTCCTATGTTCACGCTTTTTGAAGAAGGAGTTCATCATATAGAGGCCCTCCTTCTCCATAAAACTGGCCAGTAGGTGACCCCGGTGGTTCCGACGTCCAACTCCAAATTGCCCCACTTGCAGCTCATCCTCGTCTCGTTTGCCCAGTTTCGCGTTGAAGTCCCCCATGACAACGGTGAAGTGAGTTTTGAAACCATGCATGGCTCTGGAGATATCCTCATACATGGTCTCTGCCTCGTCGTCGGGGTGTGCCGAGGTTGGGGCGTAGACCTGTATGACCTTCAGCGAATATCTTGCGGATATTCTGAGTATAAGGTACGCCAACCTTTTTTTTTTTTTTGTTTTTGGGTGGGAAATCATCCAATGACTTCTCCCGCTCTGGGTGAAGCGGGAGGGCGTGTCAGACTTTTACTGACTAAAACCCACCCGTGTTCCTCCAGTTGCTTGTGCCAGGGCCGCGGTAACTCTCTTTCAAATTTATCCGCGACCCAGACAGGCATCGGCCCTACCGGACCCCGTCCCTTTTGCTGACATCTCTTTGAGGCGCGCGTGGAACACTACGCGCCGTAAACTCGGGCTTGGTCCTTATCGGACGGCGAGCTACCCATTACTTTCCGTCCGCAAGCCCGCGCCTACGGTGGCCGGGAATCGGCCTGCGACTCCCGACGCCCGGGGCGTCTCCTGCGGTGGCTAGGGGCGTGAGGGCGTCTCCTTTGTGTCTCCCTCACGCGTTCCGCCTCCTCCTTTGCGAGCATTACTGTTTCGCAGAAGGAGGAGACAGCTTCCCATGCCCTCTCGCTCCGTACCATGGCCTGCACCAAGGACGGACGCGAAAGGTCGCCACCGCCGATCGCCTCCATGAGGACACGGCGGTGCTCCGCCCAATCTCCACCGTATGCTCCACCGTGTCCTCCAGGCGGTCCACACAATGGTGACACCCGGGCGTTTCCTCCCGCCTTATCCGGAACAGGAACCTCCCGAAACAGCCATGTCCGGTGAGGACCTGCGTCAGGCGGAAGGTGAGAACGCCGTGACGCCTCTTAAGCCACTCCTCAAAGAGGGGCCTTACCGCCGCAATTGTGGCGTGCCCAGCGCTGGGTTGCGACAATCGCCCTCTCCATGTCGCCATGAGATCTTGTCGGAGCTCTGTCCGCCGAGCCGCGATTTGTCGCGGCATCGGGGTTTCGCCCCGGCATTTTGCCTCCTCGCGCCACTCCCATATTTGCGCGAGGACTTTTGCTTCCAGATCCCATGGCGGCAATCCGGCAAGGAGGCTCGCCGCCTCACCGGAGACCGTGCGGTATCCCCGGACTAGCCGGATGGCCATGACCCTTTGGGACGCGTTCAACCGGCGGGCTGGTCGCCGCCTCAGGGAACACGCCCAAACCGGTGCCCCGTTTAGGGCCATGGACCGCAAGACCCCCGCGTAGAGCCTCCGGCAGGAGGCGTTTGGACCCCCTAGATTGGGTAGCAGCCGCTTGAGGGCAGCCCCCGCCCGAAGGTACGCCACCCTGGTCGACACACTCTCGATCTTCACCACGTTGTTCACAAGGGACTTGTGGACGATAAACCCGACACCACCCTGGGACTGCCGGTCACCCTCTCGGAAATAGACCAGGTTGCCGGATTTGAGGATTATCGAGTCCTCCCCCTCTCTTCGGACTTCAGATAACCTATAATACTCCATCGCAACCGGCTCAATTCCTCTTCGAGTTCGGTGATCTTTTCGTCGGTCCGAAGTGTGCGCGTGTTGTATGTTGCCAGGTCCAGTCGTCGGTGTTTGTTGGGGTAGCCGGATCCCGTCCGGAGATTCTTGGCACCCCTTGCCATGCCGTAACCTCGACCGCTACCGTAGTCGAGGGTAGGCAGGCTGCCGGGCACTAGGGGCCATTTTTTATTTGTGCTATTCATGGGGGGGTTTTGCCATAATCGCCACGCTTGGCAGGCGGGTTGGCGATCGCAGTATGGTTGTTATAGAAGCACAGAGAACGCTGCTGCCCATTCTCTGGTTTGTCCCTTAGTCGCCTCTTACGACACCCACGGGAAGACATGGGATGGTGAAATTCTTTACGTCCGGCACCATACGGAACAACTCTTAAAATACTAATTCAAATTCTTATAAAAAATATTCGTCTCCACTTCATGCCTTGTCCTACCGGCTAACTTCGGTCGCAAATTTTATTGCTTTTTGTACACTGCTTAGTAAAAACAACTTTAAACAATCCGTGTAAGATTAAATTTGCAAAAAAATATGTTTATAGTATAACAATAACTACCCACATAACTGGTGAGTGTTGGGTGACAGTTTCGAGTGTTACTTTTGTTCGAGACTGTGCATCTTGGGTTTTTTAATATATCAATGGTTTTACTTGAGGGTTCCCCACTTCGCGCTGTCGCGTGACCACAGAATAAATATACAAACAGTATGGAAACTACCTACAAACGCTTGAAACGGCATACTCACAGAAACATGCGCATCGACGAGACCCCTAAGCGGCTCCACTACTGACAGCACTGCAGAAGTGCCTGAATGGTTTTTTCGGTGCGCATGTTTGTGTGAGTATGCCGTTTCAAGCGTTTGTGGGTAGTTTCCATACTGTTTGTATATTTTTACTGTGGCTTGACGCATTTGCCACCGGGCCATGTATGTCAGACCTTATTATTATAGCTCTGCAATATCTATGTCACCGGATTATTGCAAACTGTAAGTTTATGAACTATCTAAAGGGATTGTAAACTCTCGATAAATTGTGAACTGAACATGTCGAATAGAATAATACGACCAATCATCATTACACCAGTCTACAATGTAACAGTAAAATTGTAAAAACGCCTCTCATTTTGGTCGGTTTGGTGCCAGTTCTTACACAGCTCATGTGAATGCCATAGAATTACACATAAAATGGATGTCCGATGTTGATGGATTTTTTGTTGGTGGTCAGGAAGTGATATAATATTGGGCGCCAGGTGATTCGGATTTTATCAAATTTGGTTTAAATTACGGTCGTAAGTAAGGTAAGTCGTCAGAGCTCCGCTGGGCGGGGCTCCTATGTCCGTTTGCATGGTTTAAAGAAACCTAACATGAAGGAGATTACGGGAGCTTAGTTCGCTCGGTTTGCTCGCTCACTTCGGTATCCGTCATCCCCTTCGAACCTAACCTATACGTGTCGGGGTGCCCTAAGTTCCTGAGCTCGCTTCGCTCGCCCTTGGGCTAATTAGTTTGAGATTATTAGAAACCATGAAAATTACACCCATAACAAAAATAGCGCAGCACGTCACAGTTGGCGCAGTGGTTGAGCGATCGGCTGCTGCGTTGCGTGTCGCGGATTCGATTCCCGCACGGAACAAATATTTGTATAATAATAATAACCCCACCGCAATATCTCTATGTTGACGTCTTGGTGGGGCTTGCGCGTTTCAATGCACTATAGGTTTGTGCCGGTAGATTTTGCTTTGCTGTAACATGCCTAGCGTGACAGGCCAGACTAAGTGAGATACAATCCGCAGGGCAGGTTTGTGGCGAGCTGGTGGGCAGTGGCGACCCCACGGACCTGATCTCCAGGGAGAAGCCTTGTCCCTCATCTCTGGCTTGCCTTTATTGGCCGGCGGGGATCAGAGCTCCCACCTCTCTCTTGCCTTAATTGGCTGGCTTGATTGGAGATTAGCAAGAGCAAAGGTGCTAGGAGGAAGGAAGTTAACCCAGTAAGATGCTGGTAGGGATCTTGACCGTACTGCCGGGATTGTCCTGATAGCCGTGGTATATCTCTCCACTCTTCAAGCACCTCCGGATATGTTGCCCCCTTGGCGCTACGTCACATAAGTGCTAGCGACCCGTTATGGGGGCCCATCAATTGAGTGCGCAGGTCACCCCCTGCCATATTATAGCCGTGTAGTTCAACAGTGGTTAGGCAGGGGCCAGTAATCCTCCTATAGTTTTAGACAACCGATCCACTAAACCTACCAGACCCATAGCTCAATACATTTTTTCACCATATTTTGCAATAGTCCTGCACCAATCGGGGATTGCCCTTGGGTGCAGTTGCGTAGTGCATACAGGGATAATCGTCGGTTTGTGTCACATTTCCTGATACATGCCTAACAAGGCCTCTGCGAATTGGCTTCGGCTCCTCGCATGCCTTTCAAAGGACCGGGACCCTGGCTGAAGAGAGAGGAGCGCATCTCCTACAAGCTCACTCAGGTACTGACCGGGCATGGTTGCTTCGGTGAGTACTTGAATAGGATTGGGCGAGAAGCCATGGCTAATAGCCACCACTGCGGAGGCGACCTTGACTCTGCCCAGCACACGCTCGAGGAGGGCTCTGCGAGGGCCTCTGAGCGGCAGGTCTTGGTCACTAGGATCGGGCGAGACCTGTCTTTGCCAGCAGTGGTGAGGGCCATGCTGGCAGAGACAGAAAACTGGAGGGCACTTCCTTCTGTGAGACCGTGATGGGCTGTGTGAGAAGACCGCTGAGCGAGGTCGTGAGAGGGTCGATCCCACTCGCAGAAGAAGGCGTCGGGGAGGCAACCGCCCCGATGCCTAAAACGGTGAAAACCCGCCTGCATTATAAGCAAGTGGGACTCTGGGGTCACGGGCGCTCAGATTGGGGAATCTGTCCGTCCACCAAGTGACTCCAGGAAAAACGGTGGACAGTGATCACGTGCTGCCGTGCACAGCGAGGCTCAGGGGAGGCGCTCTTTCAGTCTCCCCAGGGATGTGCCCTAACATGCGATACACAGAGGGGGTCCCGGGGTGGCGCATTAGTGAGGTAAAAATCCCACACTCCCTGGTATTTTCCCCAAAAGTCCAGGCGCCTTTTAAAGATTTCCCCCGTAAACAAAAAAAAAGGTACCCTAGGGTCCCGAGACTGTCAAAGTCATATAAATAATAATAATCTTTATTCATACTTGAAATTGGTAAAATATCTAATAGGTCTTATATATAAAATGGGTACAACAATGTTAGCCTATAGTTGTTTCGGTCGTTTGTGTATGTGAGTTTATACGTTTTAAATGCACCCACGATACAGGAGTGGTATCCAAGTGAGGGGCAACATTAAAAAAAGCATTAAAATCGAACAACGGCAGGTCCATTTCATTTGTAACTGAATGGCATTCACGTGACCTGTATAAGTACTTGCACCAAACCGACCAATGAGGGCCGTGTTTACAGTTTCACTGATACACTAAATCCGATAGATTGTAGATTGGTGCACAGATTGGTCGTATTATTCTATTCGAAATGTTCATTTCACAATTTATCGAGAGTTTATAATCTCTCAGGATAGTTCATAAACAAAAGAGGTTTACAATAATCCGATGACATCTATGGGCGCGCAAATCCGCCTAGTTAGTGAATCGATTAAAGGTTTGTTTTTCGATTCACTACGGACGAACGGACTTGCTCCTGTTTTTGTTGTGATGTACTTGTTAAAATTATATCTAAACAAGATTTAGTCGGCGATACGATAATATTAACAGGTTTTATAATCTAAATTTCGTTAAAATATGTGAAATTGGGTTATTGGACGATTCGCCCGAATTTAACTCGCCCGAATCGGGCGAATCGACCACTATTAAAAATATTCATTTTTCTGTGTCGATTCGCCCGAAGTTAATTTTAGAGAACAAAAAATAAAAAAGTACAGTCGTGCTCACCCGTCTCGGAAATAATATGAAGAATTAATCGAAGTTAATAGATAGTTTATTACCCAAACTACCAGGAAGCCAGAATCATGAAGAAGTATTTGCAAGACTAGAATCATTAGCGGTAGAGACTAACGGAGTACTAGGACTTCAGAATCGAAAATGGGCCAAAAAAAAACAATTCTTTTTTGTTCTCTAAAATAAAATTTGGCCAAATCGCCTACTTAATAATTTTGGAGTGGTCGATTATTGCTGTCTCCCTCTTAGTGTTTTGTCGCCAATGAATCAAAAGAATCATAAGCGCTATAAAGAGTACTGGGCGAAGCCGCGGGGAACAGCTAGTTACTTATTTAATGATTTGCTTGCCTAGTTTTTAGTAAAATATCTATTAACTTCGATTAATTCTTCATATTATTTCCGAGACGGGTGAGCACGACTGTACTTTTTTTAATTTATGTTCTCTTAAATTAACTTCGGGCGAATCGACACAGAAAAATGAATATTTTTAATAGTGGCAGATTCAAGCGAGTTAAATTCGTGCGAGTCTTAGTCAGTCCAATAACCCGTGAAATTTAATCTGTGCTTTGAAACAGCTGTGCAAAGGCCTCCATTCGCCAACAACTCGGAACAATAGTACCGAAGTATAGAAACACCGAAATGTTTATAATTTAACGGAATCCCCCGTCAAATTGTGAATACCGCAGTATCACAAAACGAAAATCTGTTAGGTTGTGAAACTGTGCACTAAATGGTCGCCACAGGTTAATGATCTGTGCACAATTTATCGAGTTAATCTCGCGAAATTAATTATGAACTCACAGAGTTTGCAATGATCCGGTGACATAAAGATATACAGAGTGGACATTTGAAGCCGCCTGGAGCGGAAGCACTCTAAATATTGATGCTAAACGAACCTTTAAGATGGTTCAATCACTACGCAATGGGTGATTACTGCCATGAAAATTGATTTAAATTAATCGAACTGGGAATCTAGCTAACTGAAATACGAAATTATTTCAGTTAGTTCGATTCCCAGTTCATTACATTAATTAATCACATGGTATTTATTTTGTATGAAATTACTATCAAAAAATGTTAAAGATGTAGATTTACTAACTTTTGAATAAAATAATATAATGTTTCGTTTGAGCAAAATACGGCACAAACATATTTGGGGTACATCCCAAACAGGACCCTCTTCGAATTTCCACCTTGTATACGACATCAGGAAAAAAGGCACATCTGGTAACAATTTTTTTCTTCGACTTTCTTTCTCGAGTACTACACTATATGAAAAGTGGGGAACTGACTAATTCATCTTAAAATGTTAAGGTTCTACTAGTCTACGGCACGAACTATTTTATGCGCGGGGTTAAAATGCCTGCTATCTCATCCGAAAACACGTGCGAAAGAGATAGATGCTGTGATGAGCAGTAAGAAGCTAGTTCGCGTACGAATTAGCACTTTTGCATGTTTGTAGCGAAATGGATGATGATTTCGAATGGATGACTGATACTAAGCGAAATATAAATATATTACTAAATCAATGATATCATTCATAGGAAATATCATGACTAGATTTGGACGCAGCAAGTATTAGTAAACATAGAAGAAAAACATTTATTTATTTCTCAGTTTTATGTTTTGGTTAGATGTGCCCCTTTTGCTTTCGGCGGCATTGATCCTCCGTGACCAGTATGAGTTAGTACGTTGAGCGCTCAGCACACCCATTGTGTCTTTGATACCAATAGACGGCCTACTGAACCACTATCAAAATACCTATTGATATCAGCCATCTGGTCAATTGGGCCAATTCTCCACCTGTACAGAAGTCGTGCTGCATAACGTTGCTATGGATAAAATACTGGTGTCGATTTTCCTGTGTCTTGTAAGTACAATTTTAATTATTTTGTTGTGTAGGGGTGAAAACGAAGGGCGTGTCCTAACAGGCGTTGCACAGAGAGGGTTCCGGGATGGCCTTTTAAGGTCGTACCCTGACCAAAAAACCTTGAGAATTCCTAGTGCCCTAGCGGAATACTGGTGGCGCATAAGTTACAGTAGTGAATACGCCCAGATTTTAGAAGAAAATCTTATAAAAAGAATTTTGGTCTTTTGAAAAAAAAAGGTACAAAATGTTCGTTATTAAATTGTCTATCCATTAGTGTAAATTAGAACAAAAAATAATTAATGACCACTTTATGAGGAGATGCATTCTATCAATCATAATGTCTCATTTTTATGGTTTTGTTGGAAGGAGATTAGTGAGACATAATCTTCTTTTTAAAAAAAAAGTAAACTACCATTTTCGAATCAATATTATGTAGAAATTTAATGTATTTTCATTAATTGATATTTCTTTTTAAATAACGAGTAGATAGCTCCTAAAAGTTGCACTAAAACGGCAAGCGCGGCGATTTGCTCGGGGAGGCACCTTATGAGGTCTATACTGCATGCTGTTGGTGATCACGGGGTGGTTTTAGGGGGGTTAAAATCCTATAGACACTGGTCTGTACCCCAAAAGTCCAGGCGTCTTTTGAAGGTTTCCCATCAACAGTAAAAAAGGCGTGAAAATGCATGAGGTTATCGTTGGTTGCAGGTCATAATTAGTATCGCGGCGGCCCTTCCGCTGGAGCACAAGGATGGCTTCCGGGTCAAGCGTGATGTGATGGACTCGATGAAGAACGCGTGGGGCGAGGTCGTGAAGACGCTAAGCGACGCCGGAGACGCCGTGGTGCACGTGTTCAAGCCCACGGAGAAGAGCGTAGTCAACAAGATAGCAGACGGCTTACAGAATCCGTTCGACTAATGTCAACGTCAACGTCAGGAACTCGACAACAAATGCCTATTGACACGGAATTACAAGTTGCTCTATATTAATAAATTTATGTATTCTGTTGTCTGACTCTTCTGTATTTATTTAATACTATACTAGCTTCTGTCCGTGACTATGTCCGCGTGAAAGGTACCTATAAGTTGGTACTGCAACTATACAAATAAATAAAATTTAAATATCTGTATAATCCTTATACCCAAAACCATTTTTATTTGTCTGGTCTTTGTATATCCGGCTGGACCGTTCATTGTCAGACAGTTGATGTTATAAACAGTAAATAAGACTACTTTTATTTTAGAAAAAGAATTGGAGTTCCGCGCAAAAATAATGTTTGACTGGTAGAGAATCCCTAAGGCATTCAGTCCGCCATTGTCTTTGTACATCACCATCATCAGCCTATTAATGTTCCCGCTGCTGGGACACCGGTCTCCTCTCCGTGAGAGGTAATGGGCCGTAATCCACCACGCGGGTCCAGTGCGGGTTGGTGAATATCACATGTCTTCGAATTTTTGGTTCACTCACTCTAGGACAGGGATGGTGAACCTTTATTAGAAAACGTGCCATTTAAATTATATTTTATTTATGTGACAATGAAGTGCCCACCAAAGAATTATGACTTTGTCTTAATTCACAAAAAATAAACATCTAAATGCTATGAATTAACCAATTCCTTATTTGCACCAGAAAATCTTACAGTAATCCTAATATTTATTTACAGTTTTATGTTGTATTTAAATAAAAGTAGGATTGATGTCATTTCTGCTGTTGCAAATTACCTAAATTCTAAATAACCTCATTTTAGCGTGTCCAAAATATTGTGTCGTGTGCCACCACAGGCACACGTGCCATAGGTTCACCATCCCTGTTCTAGGACATGCCGGTTTCCTCACGATGTTTCCTTCAACCTTTCTGCGCTGAATTTGTCTGATAATATTTATCTGGAAATTTATTTTCAACAGTTTCTAGAACGTTGTTTTTTAATAGTTTTGCTCAAAACTAACATTCTACTTGTATCATGTTTTAAGTTAATGTATAAAATGTAATGTATAACTGTTTCAAATAAAAATGTATTGTCAACATATACAACTTTTTGGTTTTAAATTAGCATATTTACTCATATTTGGGTTTTTGACCCAAGCTTAAATAGGAAAAGTTGCATTATACTTTGTTACTGGCCTTTTTACCTGACTGCGTGATGCAAAGGAGGTTATTTTTTTATTCTGATTTGTAGAAACTGTGCCAGATAGGGACAGCGTTTTATTTTCATCATCATCAAAAATAGTAGTTTATGCAATGGTCATATAATAGGGGTTATTAAAACACGAGCGTAGGTTTATCAAATGAGGCGAAGCCGAATTTGATAATAATATTACGCGAGTGTTTTAATACCTAATTATATGCTATTGCATACACTACTTTATCTTCACTCATACAGTTGAAATAAAACAAAAGTGGAAAAGGAAAAAATATGTGGTATGGTATGGCGGGCAATTTAGATTCTCATTGCGCAGCGCGCGCATCCACAGACAACTGACAATGACATGAGCCCATACGCGCCAGAAAATTAAAAAGTAAAAGTATGCTATAAAAATTAAAAAGTTATTTTATGATGCAGTTGTTTGAAAATCGAAGGAAAATGTTGAACTATAATGGTTTTTATCTACACTCACAACGTAATGTTCCAAATATGAATTCAAAAAATATTGTATAAACACGTACTTTATATTCATGGACAGGTAAAATTTAAAAAAAAAAACCATTACAGTTCAACATTTTCCTTCGATTTTCAAACAACTGCATCATAAAATAACTTTTTAATTTTTATAGCACACTTTTCCTTTTTTATTTTCTGGCGCGTATGGGCTCATGTCATTGTCAGTTGTCTGTGGATGCGCGCGCTGCGCAATGAGAATCTAAATTGCCCGCCATACCATACCACATATATTTTCCCTTTCTACTTTTGTTTTATTTCAACTGTATGAGTGAAGATAAAGTAGTGTATGCAATAGCATATAATTAGGTATTAAAACACTCGCGTAATATTATTATCAAACGCTCGTGTTTTAATAACCCCTATTATATGACAATTGCATAAACTACTATTTTTTTGAATTTTACCTATCCACGAATATAAAGTACGTGTTTATGCAATATTTTTTGAATTCGTATTTGGAACATTACGTTGTGAGTGTAGATAAAATATATTTTAGGTTGTTAATTTTGAAAATCACGGCGATACATGATATTTTTAATTACACATTAAAGTCAAAACCGATACGCGATAAATTAAATTAAAAATATGGTTTGTAATGCGACAATGAATCCCTTTCACCCCCACGCAGTGCCGTAAATAGCCTTTTCTGCGCCCTGTGCGAGCTTCTATAACTGCGCCCTTGTTTTTTTTTAGATATTATAGGTACCCTAGAGCAATGCTATGTATAGGCCTATTTTAAAGAACTGATGTAGGCAAACAAGCAGACGAGCCATATGATGTTAAGTGGACCCTTCGCCTATGATAAATACTAAACACAAAAACGCTCGTGCGCTGCTAAAAAAATTAGCGCGATGTTTTGTCTAATTTAAGAGACGTTTTTGATGATACTGGTATGTAGGTACGTATTAGGGCATGAATATCGGAATCTCGTAATATCGGAATCTCGGAACGAATTACCGCTATTTCAATTCCGATACTGAGTGATCCAATATCGGAATCTCGGAATCAGAAAAAAATTGTGCATACTTTTGAGAGAGCTGTTTTGGAACGAGTACCTATGCATGTTAAACTTTATTTCAAATTTATAATGTGTTACTTGCTTGAAAACCTAAATAAATTAAAGCTTAATATTCTTCTGTGTTCTTCTTTTTCTGTCTTGTTATAAAATTGTTGTATTCAATACAATACAAGAAAAAAAAAATCTTGTATTGTATTGAATACAACAATTTTTATTATCCGATCACTAATCTGTTGGATAAATCAAATTCCACTACTTGACTTCATTGACTCTCATCATCATCAAAATTTCACCCAAAAGACATCCACTGCTGAACATAGGCCCCAGGAGGCCTCGCCATGTGACTGATACTTATACTAGATTTATAAATGATTATTACTCAATAAACTTATCGGTACTACTTTCAGATTGATCGATAAACATTTATTTTCTGTTTCTTTTTTTGCGTTATCCTTTTTCAGAGAGACATGACTCTTCTTGGGAACATATGTGCAGTTTAGTTTAATACACGCCCGATTACACAGTCACTGGTGATTAGAGGGAGACACAACAGAAAATCCCATTATGTCCCATAAACGTATTTTTTTATTGTACTCAATCCAGCCTTATACCGAATTTAGGTAATTAACAAAAAAAAAAACATGATATTTAACGAAGTGCGCAATTCCGATATTAATATCGGCATTCCGATATTGAGATCTAATATCGGAAATCAATATCGGAATTGAAAAACTTCCGATATTACATGCCCTAGTACGTATGTGTTGGAATCGAGCACTAGGGACGCAGCGGGAACTTGTCAGGAGCATACTGAAAAAATAATAGTCCTGCCTGGTCTGGCCATTCTTGCGCCCCCAGAGTCTACGCCCTATGCCTGGGCACCGGTGGCATCGCCCTATTTACGGCACTGCCCCCACGTCACCACATGCTGTCGCAAGATACTAATTTATAATATAAAACACGTAAAAAATAGTACTTTTAGATCATTACCTCATCACTGACGTCATCAGCCACCACGACGACCGACTGAAAGTCTAGCAGACCGATGACAGCGAACAGGGCAGCTTCCCACTCCCCATCTTCCAACTCTCCACTTCCCCGCTCCCGCATAAGTTCCAAAGCAAGTTCGCAGCTCCTGCTAGGAGTGACCTTCGTCGGAGACAGAACATCGGACACTCGCTGCCGAATGGCGTCCTCATCATCTTCCAATAACGTTATTATTGCTGCCCAGATCGTTGCTTGGAGTTCAACTGAAACACATAATAATAAACAACCAATCAATCTCTCAAAAAATATACTAAAAGAAACGACTGCCTGACTTAAGGCGCAGATACCATTGAGTAGCTGATTTTAAAATGAGAATCACGTCTAAACGGCTAGTCGTGATTTTTTGGAAAAAATATATGCTACATTAGGCTATTTTCTTAATAATTTGATCTGAGCAAATTTTGAGTTTTATTCGTATAACATAGTATAATTAATTTGTAAAGTTATGTCTAAAACGGACAAAAACATGACAATCGCACCAAAATCACTGGGCGTATTTTAATGAAATTAACACCATCTCAAAGACAATTTAATTATCTACATTTTTATCTGAGGCTTTTTTTTTTAAAGTCATAGAATAAAGAAAGTAAATAATAAGGAAAGTACAAAAATCTACTAAATTATGGGTCGCGCGGGTGTGAAACGTGGTTGGCGTTAGTCGTCGTCTTAAACAACCCAGTAACAACACGTTACCCCTCGGCAACACTGGTTGGCAGACTTTGGGGCTTCCGACTGTAAAAATGACAGCTGGGACCAAGGGATAAACGTGCTTTCCAAGATAACTGCAGTGGCCTATATGGAAAGCACTCAATCGTTTGCGCCCCAAATAGGCCGCTGCAAACACAATTTGACAAAATGGGATTTTATAGACCCGTCTGATACCCAGTGTGAGTGCGGTGCCCCTTTGCAAGATATGGCACACATGCTGGAGTGTCCCAGGTGCCCATAAACCTGCACTTTGGAAGATCTTATGCTCGCCGCAATCGGGGTGGCCACATACTGGGTCCAAAATTTATAAAGAGTTTTCCATCGACTCGAAACGAAGGTCTCGGTATGTAATAACTGGTCACCCATTCACAGACTGACCTCAGTTTACTTTCCTTAACCTTGAAGAATGACCAGTGCGGTTGTTATTGAGCCAATATAATAACATAAAATATTCATATATAAACAACCACCGAGCAAATCAATTGTTTATCAATTCATGGTTGAATTGTGTAAAACGTAACGTGAGCGATTGTTTTTATTAGGGTTCCGTAGTCAACAAGGAACCCTTATAGTTTCGGCATGTCCGATCGTCCGCAGCGTCCGTAGCTCAGAGACTCTTAGTACTAGAAAGCTATAATTTGACTTGGATATACATATTAATCACGCCGACAAAGTGGTAAAAAAAAACAGAAAAAAAATGTACCTCCTGTACCCGTGAAGTAGGGTTATTTTTTCTCGGTAGGCTTCATGATGTGGGGTATCGTTGGATAAGCCAATCAAACATATTACGGGTCTGTGAAAACCATTGTTCGATTCAGGGATCCGTTCGCGTAAAAAAAAAGCTTTAAATGTCAAATTTTTGTTAGAGTCAAGTGTCCCCCCTGCCAGCTTAATGGTTGCTTTTGTATATGTGAAAAATTCACGGCAGTAGTATATATAACGAAATTAAAAGGAAAACTATCACAGCTAAGTAGGCTTTACAAGTTTACAAGTGATAGACGATCAACTTATATAATGTAATAGGAAAAAAATGTATATTGATGTATTAGGACAACAGTTTTCGAACTGCAAAGTTTATTTTGTCCCTTCATTAGAGCAATGTTCGGTGCTTTCATTGTTTATGAACGTTAATTATGTTACCTATTTATTTTGGTGATACATTCACTTCTTTTGTTGATACATGCTGTTTATACCGAACCCTCGGTGCGCGAATCAGACTCGGACTTGGCCAGTTTTATTTTTGATAGGCTCGCGTTTGTTTGACTATCATCTCACCTGATAAGTGAGTCATAATAATTATGATCAGCAGCCTTATTGCGTAATGAATTAGGAAAGAGCAAAGGCCAAAGAGTATGGAAAATCGACCAATCACATGCGAGATGAATGACGCGATGAAGCTTGCCGTCTATGTGAATGGTCGATATTTCATACTCTTTGCCCTTTGCTCTTTCCAAATTCATTACGCAATAAGGCTGCAGGTCAAATATAATATCCTTGATAGAGTTTCAATTTACCGAGAACGTATTTAAAGAGGCAAACAAAAAAAAAGACTATAAAATCTCCATGGATTCATGAATTATGAACACTGTATAATTTATGAACACAGATATGAATTATGAACACAGATATGGATTATGAACACAGATATGAATTATGCTCGTGGCTAAATAATAAAAGCCGCACGGGTCGATCTTCAAGGTTAAGCAACGCTTGACGAGGTCGGTCCGTGGATGGGTGACCATTGCAACATACCGAGTTTCCTCCGTGCCTCGGAAAGCACGTTAAGCCGTTGGTCCCGGCTGTCATTTGAAGATCTTTGACAGCCGTTACGAGTAGTCAGAAGCCTGAGATCTGACACCAGTCTTGCCAAGGGGTATCGTGTTACCCAGTTACTGGGTTGCGGAGGTCTGATAGGCTGTCGCTCCATGTAAAACACTGGTACTCAGCTGAATCCGGTAAGACTGGAAGCCGACCCCAACAATAATTGGGAAAAAGGCTAGGCAGATGATGATGATGATATGAATTATGAACACAGATATGCACTTGCTTCTGCCAGCGGCTTCTCCAGTGTGAAATGTGTTATCCCAAGGGAACGCTATACCGAGACGAAAAGTAGCCCATGTGCTATTCCAGATTATGAGTCAGTTAGTAACAAACATACAAACATACATCCATCCAAACTTTCACATTTATAATATTAGTAAGATTACATCATGCTTGTACGTATCGAAGGATTAGGCAGGGGGGTATAGAGCAGCCTTATGTCGCCAGCTATGTTTATTGCCATGCTATGAGTATATCTTTAATGCCATCTAATTGATACGAATCTAAATACAATACTGCTGAGAAATTCCTAATGGAAAACTTAACACCACTTTGAGTGAGCTGGGGATCCTTGCAAAGGTGAGAAGGTACTTCACGCCAGAACAGCTGCTCAGCTTGTATCAAGCGCAAGTTCGATCACGCATAGAGTACTTTTCTTATCTCTGGGACGGATCTGCCAAATACCAGCTTGATGCAGTAGTCGATCGAAAATCGTGCCAAGAGGCTCATCGGCGATGAGGCACTGGTTAATAAGCTCCAGAGCCTTAAACATCGTCGCCGAGTTGCCAGCTTAACGGTTTTTTATCGGTTACATTTTGGGGAGTGTGCGATGGAATTGCATGATCTAATTCCGCTCAGCCCGTTTCATCATCGGACTACCAGACGTACGGCGATGCGCCATCGGTACATGGTGGATATCCCACCCATACGCACTAAACGTTTTGAGAATACTTTTATTATACCGTACAGCTAAGGAGTGGAATTCCCTGCCGGAGTCTGTGTTTCCCGATAGCTACAATCTGGGGGCTAAAGTCAAGAGTGAATAGGTTACTACTAGGCAAGCGTGCTTCACCGTCGACCACATCATCGCTTACCATCAGGTGAGATAGTGGTCAAGCGCGAGCATTAGCGAGCTATTTTAAATAAAAAAAAGGGAACTGGGAATCGAATCCAGAGGCCCTAGACAAGTGACATTCTATCATCGAAAGCATGACGATAGCGATTGGAAAAATGTCAAAAATGTTTGGGAATGTCAAACACTATCAAAATGTCACGTTTACAATCCCTTACATTGTGGCATTTCGGTCACTGCCATCGCTGACATCGAATGGCACATAGAAGCTCAGGACCTGCAGCCGTATTGCGTAAGTGAATACGGCAACGCAAAGAGTTTGACCGCTATCCAATCGACCAATCACACAGACGGAAATCCACATCGCTTCATTCATCTCGCATGTGATTGGTCGATTTGGTCGATTGGATAGCGGTCAAACTCTCTGATTTGCCGTATTCGCTTACGCAATACGGCTGCCGATGTTGCGGTTGCGACAGCCAAACTAACGAGGAAACCATACATCGAGTTTTCTTGTTTATGGTACCTAGGGCGTATACAGATTATGATAGACACGTTGAAAATCCGAACTTATATTGGTTCTCTCATGAAGAACATCATCTCTTCATCATCAGCCTTTTAATGATCCCACTGCACACAGGCCTCGTCTCTGTGAGAGGGAATGGGTTATAATCCACCACGCGGGCCCAGTGCGGATTGGTAGATGTCACATGTCTTCGATTTTTTTGTTCAATGACATGCCTGTTTCCTCACGATGTTTTCCAGTTTTTGATCCAGAGACTACTCGTACCCTACGCGACTGAACAAACTCACACAATAGGGGTGTTTCGTGGGTACAAACATGATAATTCTATTTAGTCCTTCAGTGAGATTATCAAATAATATTGGACTCGTATTTTTTGCTTTACCAAATCAATACAAATTACAAAGTTAAAGCGCATCAAAATTCAGTAGTGGGGTCTTGTGACGTCACTAAGGCAGTATAAAGTGTACTAGCGGCGTGATGTTTCACGATATTTCAACGAATTATATCGTCGTCACTTTATGTTTACGTGTCAAAAGAAAAAATACGTGTCCAATATTTTATTAATCTCTCTGACGGACAAAAAACAAATTTTCAGTAAACTACCCTATTTGAGTTGTCTTTATTATATTAGTTCGAAAAAAAAAACATTCACTTACATCTTTCCGCTTCGCTCAACTCGTTCACTTTGCGCACATTCAATCCCAACAAGTGACGAATATTCTTCTCTATGAAGCCAACAACCACCCTTCTACTATCCTCACTGTTTTCCGACGAGCTGCACTCGAATACCACCCTTACGACATCCAGCAACACTCGCATACAAATACGAGAATCCTGTAGCTGGTCTGTCACAAAGTTTAGAAGACTTTGTAAGTAAATATGAGTTACTTTTTCATGTTCATTTTGAATGCATTCAAACAATTTGTCTATGATCATATCGTCGGTTACGTTGATTCTCATCTTAGTTTCTATGATGTTCCGTTGAGTGTTGCCTTCTAGCACAAGAATTTTTAAACTTTTCTCCTGACATTCCAAATAGTTGTTTTTCAGGGCTTTACATAACAACTGTATATAGTTATCATTCCTTATTTTATGTAGAGTTGATGTGTCAGGTATTGATTTCAAGTGTTCGTGGAACTTGCAATGATCGGCTTCCAAGTCTTTGTGGAGGATCAGGAGATAGTTTAATACGGATAGGACAACTTCGTATGAGGAGTGTTGTAAGCCTTTGTAGATTATATCACATGTATCAGTGTGGTTGTGTTGTGTTGCCAGTATTAAGTAAAGGTACATGGCATTAGACAGGCAGATGTCTCTCCCGGGGCTAATGACCGTTGGTTTGGGCTCAAATATCAGAGTGTGTAGTCGAGAACAAATTTCAGATACCGTTTCTTGTGGTACTGTTGGGGATCTGAAAATAAGTTAATAATTATTTATTTTCTCAAACATGCTTGGAAATTTGAGCATTATTTTGACAACCTTCTTCGAGATAAATCAAAATTGCTGTACTGGCCAAATACATGCGAGCAGCGGCCGGCAAAAGTTGTATGAAAATCCATATCTGTCGTGTAATTTTTGCTGGCCGCTGCAGTAATGTACTATTATTAAAATTTCATGCAACATACAGGTAGGTACAAAGGCGAGCTTAATGCCTGATAATTATACATATTAGTACCTATTTGAATAAGGTCTATGCACAAACTTCTCCGTGAAAATTATTATAATACAATTAGAAAATGGCACAACGGTAACGTTACGCAAGCTTTTAGTGATATTTATATTTAATTAGCTTTTTAATCCATCAGAACAGTGTCTTTTCAGCATATTTGTTTAGAAGTAACCTAGAATAGGTTTATCGGTAGGCACTTTGTTTTAAAGTCTCTCAGGTTATAATTATACGCTATCAGAAAACACAGACTCTTAATTTCTCTTAAATCAGAGAACACAGAATTTTATTCCTTAGCTTTGCTCATGTCAGAGTGTCCCAAGTGCTCATATACTTACACTTTAGAGGACCTACTAAACACCATTGACATTGCAATTAATATGGCCACCTATTAGGCCTAAAATATTTAAAGAGTTTTCCTTCGGATCGAAAAGATAAAGCTGAACGCACAGTGAAAAAAAATAAACCGACTTTTATTAGAAAATCAATTGTATTTTATTGTAAATAAGTTTAAATTTTTCACTTTTTTGTTATGGTACCTAGCAGGTAATTTATATAATAATGTACAAAAAACAGACATGCGATTGCAGCAACCCCGATAGTTTTGCCATCATTAATTGAAGGGTTCTGTTATTATAGTTATATCTGCAAAGTTTTTCATCAAATCTTCACCAAATTTATATGGGACCATTTCGGAAAAATACCATTTCAAACACAAAAAGAATTTATTTAATCGGTCCAAACTGACGGAGAAATCGATGAACAAACATAAAAAGTACATACAGTTGATTATTGAACCTCCTCCTTTTTGTCAAGTCGGTTAAAAACTAGATCTCACCTCATGATCAGCAAATTGAGCACCTTCACATACTCATCTGCCACGAGATAGCAGGTCTCCCGGCCAGGCTGGCCCAGCAGCCACATGGCGGGCGTGGCCCAGGCTGGCCAGCGCTGGGCCAGTGCTTGCCCCCCCTCCTCCTGCCGCGCCCCCAGCAGCCGCACCAGCTGCAGCAGCACGCCGTGGGAGTAATTCCTCTTGATCGAGGAGTCTTGCAGCAGCGCGAACATTGATTGTATGTGGGGGATGTATCTGTCAAACAAATATTTGTTTTTTTTTTATCTTTTTAAGAGGAAATGCGGTCGCAGACATTCGATTGAATTTCCTAAGTAAAGTAATTTTGCTCCTCCAATATTGGACCAATTAAAAAGATTTATGGAAAAAATGAAAAATAAAGATATATACTATGTTTGCCCCTGTGGCTTTCCTTTTTGATGATACATTATCTTAAGAAGCACAAGAACCCTCAAAAGATGCTGAAAATTGCGCTGTTAACAGGGGCCTAGTGTACAAATCTGACATCTATAAATAAAAAAACCGGCCAAGTGCGAGTCGGGCTCGCGCACGAAGGGTTCCATACCATTATCGCATAAAACGGAAAAAACATCAAGTTTATTGTATGGGAGCCCTACTAAAATATTTATTTTATTCTGTTTTTAGTATTTGTTGTTATAGCGGCAACAGAAATACATCATCTGTGAAAATTTCAACTGTCTAGTTATCACGGTTCATGAGATACAGCCTGCTGACAGACAGACGGACCGTGGAGTCTTAGTAATAGGGTCCCGTTTTTACCCTTTGGATACGGAAACCTAAAAAGAAAAAACAGGGACACAATGATACTTGTGATACTCACTGCTCGGGCGATATGAGCGGCACGATGGCCTTGGCGGCCAGCTGCCGCGTCTTCATAACGCTGCTCCTCGCGCACGCCAGCACGTGCGGGATGAACGCTACCAACTGCGCGGAACATTCACTTACATGTAATAATCAGTAAAGATAACTTACATAAATAGTAGGTACTTTGAGTTGGCTATGTAAAGTCAGGCTTTCATATGAACCTTATTGTTAAGCTATTAAGATTCATATTTGTATGAAATAATAACTTTACTTTTTCACTTGATCCAAAAATTCAAAGCCAGAATGCAAGAAGATAAAATTACAAATTTAAAAAACCTTTGATCTTAATTTTCATTTCATGCTTTTTAAATTACATAATAATATACCTAGTAGCAGACACGCTTCAATCGACAATATATCGAAACACGTAATAATGACACGATATCTTGCGAAAAAATCCAGATTCAAACAGTAAAATGCGAATAACTTTTGAACGGTTAAACCGATTTTATTCAAACATAGCTAAGAACACTCTGTACTTTCAATCAAAATCGGTTCATCCGTTTAGGCGCTATGATGCCACAGACAGTCACACAGATCCACAGCAACACACGTCAAACTTATAACACCCCTCTTTTTTCGTTGGGGGTTAAAAAGAGGTTCATCTATAAGGCGATCATCATTAAAAGCTCAATGTTTTTAGTACTGCGATTGAATATTTTCCAAATATAAGATAAGCATGTAAGTAATATACCTTGAGGTTAGACACGGTGCCTTCCAACGACGAGGGGTACAGCCGCGCCAGCAGCAACAGCACCGGGTACAGCGACGGACGCAGCACCTCGCTGTCAGCCTCCATGCTTACTTCTTGTAGTTTCTCCTAACAAAATAAGCACTTTTTAGGGTTCCGTACCCAAATGGTAAAAACGGGACCCTATTACTAAGACTTCGCGATCCGTCTGTCTGTCTGTCTGTCTGTCTGTCCGTCTGTCCCCAGGCTGTATCTCATGAACCGTGATAGTTAGACAGTTGAAATTTTCACAGATGATGTATTTCTGTTGCCGCTATAACAACAAATACTAAAATCAGTATAAAATAAATATTAAAGGGGGCTCCCATACAACAAACGTGATATTTTTGCCGTTTTTTGCTCGATATTAATAATGGCAACAGGTAGATGCTTGAAATATTCACAGAATGTTTAGTTATATATTCACTTCAAAAAATAATTATTATTAAATTAAAAAAAAAAAAAAATAAGTGGGGCTCCCATACAACATACGTGATTTTTTGCAGTGTTTTGCGATAATGGTACGGAACCCTTCGTGTGCGAGTCCGACTCGCACTTGGCCGGTTTTTATTATTATTGATAGGCTTGCGCTTGACCACTATCACACCTGATGGTAAGCGACGATGTGGTCGACTAGAGTCTGGCCAACGAAAGCGTGATCTGAAAAACGCGGTAAATTTAAGAAATCTTAATGTGGTATCACCAACTATACCTCTAGTTAAATGTTTTGATACTTGTATTATTTCTATTTATTATAATTTATTTTTTGATTTTATTGGCTCCATTAGGTGAAGTGAGACGGAGCCGTGACTGTCATGGATATGAGTTAAAAAACGAGTGTGTTGATTTATTTATTAGTATGTACATAATGTTAACCCACTTAACATTTAATTTATTAATCAGTCTCAAAAATTCAACCTCTAAGGATTCATGTGTATCTGCATCATCATCTACACTTATTATATTTTTTTCCAATACTTCTTCTGTTATGTGATCTCTTTGTTTATATTTAATTTTCCACATTTATTACATGGTCCGCCAATTTTTCCAGTCTTCTGCAGTTATCCGGCCAAATAAGGAACATTGAAACAAATTTATGAAAAGGTATCATCATATCGTAAATATATAACAATCAGCCAACATGGATCAAGATTATCAAGTCATACTAACAATCGCAATAACAGACTTTGACGTACCTTTGACAGCGTAATAATGTTGCCATATTAAAACTTTGAAAATACCCCAGATCACACTTTCGTTGGCCAGACTCTATGAAGCACGCTTGCCTAGAAGAAACCTATTCAGTCTGGACTTATAATAGACTCCCAGGTTGTAGCTATCAGGAAATACAGACTCCGGCAGGGAATTGCACTCCTTTGCTGTACGCATAATAAAAATATTGCCAAAAAGTTTAGTGCGTATGGGTGGGATATCTACCATGTAACGATGACGCATCGCCGTACGTCTTATAGTCTGATGATGGCACGGGCTAGGAGGAATTTATTCATGCAATTCCAACGTAGAGTGCGTTGGAATTCCCACGTGATATCCGACGTGCTCTCTGTGCAACAACACCTGCACCCTGAAGGACTTTTGTGAGGCAAATGAAAACGCTGTTGTCGTGGCTGAATTTTGGTCAAAACGAATTTAATTGAGGAATCATCGATACGACGAAGAAGAAGAAGAACCGATAAAAAACCGACAGGCTGGCAACTCGGCGCCGATGTTCAAGGCTCTGGAGCCTAAACTCGACCAGTAATTCAATACCGATGAGCCTATTGGCACGTTTTTCGATCGACTCAAGTGCATCCAGCTGGTACTTGGCAGGTCCGTCCCAGAAATGAGAGCATTACTCCATGCACGATCGAACCTGCGCTTGATACAAGTTGAGCAACTGTTCTGGCGTGAAGTACCGTCTCACCTTTGCGAAGATCCCCAGCTTTATGGCAGCCAGCTAGGAATTTTGCCTCAGTGAATGGACCAAAATTAAGTGTCGATGTCAACCTAACGCCAAGAAGCTCAAGATGATCCGTTATCGGCACGGTCACACCTCGGAGTGAAGCGCGTGCGTCGGACACGTATCTTTTAGGTTTCAGCCCGTTTCATCATCGGACTACCAGACGTACGGCGATGCGCCATCGGTACATGGTGGACATCCCACCCATACGCACTAAAAGTTTTGAGAATACTTTTATTATGCGTACAGCTAAGGAGTGGAACTCCCTGCCGGAGTCTGTGTTTCCCGATAGCTACAATCTAGGGGTCTTTAAGTCAAGAGTGAATAGGTTACTTCTAGGCAAGCGCGATCCATCGTCGACCACATCATCGCTTACCATCAGGTGAGATGGTGGTCAAGCGCGAACCTATATCAAATAAAAAAAAAAAAAAAAAAAAAGGTGCCATTTAGCAGATCGTTTATGTGCAGCAGGAACAATGTAGCTGAGAGTACTGACTCCTGAGGGACCCCGGCATTAATATCCAGTTGGTCAGACGAGCGGCCATCAATAACCAATCGAATGGACCGGTCCCTCTGTCAAGTCTGCAATCCAGTCGTACATACCACCGGGCAGACCGAATGAAGGAAGCTTACCAATAATGCTTTCGTGGCAGACCCTGTCAAAAGCCTTCGAGATGTCGAAGAAGACGGCAATCGTTTCCCAGTGCCTCTCGATGGCCTCACTCCAGATGTGAATGGCATACGCTAGAAGATCCCCAGTTGACCGATTTTGGCGGCAACCATATTGTCGGTCACTGAGGATGTCGTTAGCTTCTAGGTACATTATCTGTGGCCAGGAGCTTAGAGTTCTGCACTCGTTCCATACTCTGACAGAGGATAGAAGTTATCGAAATGGTTCTGTAGTTGGTCGGATCAGCCCGACTGCCCTTCTGTGGCACAGGCTGAGCAGCTTGCTTCCATGCATTCTTCCGCTGACTCACGTCACTAGCTTTGCGCGTCCGAGCGTCGACCCATGCCAGGTATGCCTCATGTTTAAGCGCGACGGCGCGATTGCAATCGGCGCCAAACCATGGCCGGCCAACGCTAGACAATGCTACGTCAGAGAACGGAATGTGACGCACCCTGACGCAAAACATCCGTCACGGCGGCCGCGCACGACGAAGGATCAGCCGAAGAGAAGTAATTAGGCTGCCAAGGATAAGATGCGAAGAAAGAAAGCATCCCTCTTGGGCTGGAATCGGTTAGGGAGTGGACGGATACAGACTATACCAGACAATGGTCAAAACTACCCAAAGGTGAAGATACCGACACCGAGTAACGGTCTGGATCTGTTGTCAGCAGAAGTAATCAATATCCGGCACCCTGGACTAGCTGGGTGAGATTTAACGAAATCGCAAGCTTTCTCGTCTCTCGCCCAGCATGATCAGTGTACTGGTAGAGGAAGAGCCACTCCTGGTGGTGGGTATTGAAATCCCCCAGTAACACTTATTGGGCGAAAGGGTACCTGCTGTGCTGTATCAGCCACCTCACTAAGGTACTCTGTGAGCCTTGATGTCTCCTGATCTCCGCTGTGCGAACGGTAGACACTAGCTTAGATAATTTTATCCAAGCCCGTGTACACCACGGCCCACAGCACAGAAAGTCATATCGAAGAAACAAATTGTTAAATTTGGACCATCGGTTTTCGAGTTACGATGCCATAGATAGACGCACACATACATAGAAAGACCGTAAAGGCCGCCGGTTGTATATTTTTAGTTTTAAGTTTCTTTTGTTACTGTATTTTCTGGTGTACAATAAAGAATACATAAATAAATAAATAAATAAAATGACGATCCTCTGATCGAACCCTGTGTCTGTTATTATTTTTACTCACGATCCATGTACACGGAGCTTCAAAATAAACTTGAAAGGATAAATAATAATACAGGCTTTATGTCCCTCTGTTGCAAGGACAAAGACACATACATAGAGGGTACACATTAATCACCAATCATAAACGCAGGTAATGTTAGCTAATGATCAGATACCACTTACCAGCATGAAGTCGTAGACCTCGGGGTAGCGCAGGAAGAAGATGCGGCCGGTCATGGTGGAGCGCTGCACGCCGAACACGCGCTGCACCAGCGCACTCAGCAGAAGCGTCGACGAGTTGCGCTCCTGGGGACGACGCACAAAGTTAAGTGAACTTCTTGCAACTAGCCATTTAAAAGTAGTCCTACGGACAGTTTTAGGGCGAATTAATAAGAACTATTATTACTTATTTATTTTAGTACATGGAAGACTTACAGCTAATAAATACAGACAAAAAGGAAACCATAGTCAACAGAAAGCCAATAACAAATCCTCACGTATAGACTTATAATAATAATTTATGGTGTGAGCACAAAAACAAAAATCTCACAGCTTTAATTAAAGTAAGAAGAAGAAAGAAGAATAGAAAAGAAGAAGAAGAGAAGAAGTATTGGTTCACATGCGTGATACAGCTGGCGTTTTCGTCATGGGTGTAATTTTCTTGATTTTCAGGGTAGCTACTAACGAAAATGGACTCTAATCAAAATCCAAGATGGCGTCAAGAAAAATTTGCAAATTTTTGTGGTTGCGTGTTAGTTTCATGTTTTCTGGGGGGAGTTATAGTGTACGTACGGCCCAGCTGTGCGCGTCGAAGGCGTGCAGCGCGGCCACAAGTCCGCGCGCCACGTGCGGCGCCACGCGCTCACCCAGCGCGGCGTGCCGGAACAGCGCGCGCAGCACGTGCAGCGCGTGTCCGCGAGCCTCCGCACTGCCGGTGGCCGACAGCTGCAGCAGCTCAGTGATGCAGCCGTGGAAGCACAGCGGGTTGCCTTGCACTTGCAGCTCGGTCGTTACTAGAGCCTGATACAGACCAAAGATGTGCTCTTTTATCAAACAGTTTCGGTTTTACCCAGAACTACCAGGTCAAAAATTCACTTTAAATCAATTTTGAAGGACATTTCCGCGAAAAATACTTACTTGCACGAAAGACACTTGCGCAAATTCTTACGAAACCAGACAATGGGTTGGAAAACAAAATCCAAGATGCCTGTCCTGTTTCATTATTTTCGGTGTCGCTCATAAGATGAATTCAAAATCCAAGATTAAGGCTCCTGTTAAGATTCATGTTTAGAAATGTCACATTTTATTATTTAGTAGCCCCAAAACTAATAGATGGCGCTGTACATTTTTACCACACCGCTGAAGCTATTAAGATTTTCTGCGATTATTTCATGACCCTTTGAACATAGAAAAAATGAATGTTTCTACCGATGACATCCCCACGACGCAGGTTGCCACACTCGGGCTATATGCTGACGACGCCGCGTACATTTGCACGTCAATCGTGCAAATGTACGCGGCGTCGCACGCGGTCTTCAAAATACAGCGCGACCTAGATCTGCTTCTCGACTGGCTGTCGAAGTGAAGATTGGCGGTGAACGTGGGTAAGAGTCAGGCGCTGCTCGTCGAGTACGCCCACCTCCCACCATCCCTTTGACTACAGGGGGCAGACATCGAGTAGTCACCTCAGATGAAGTGGCTCACTATCGATCGTCGGCTCACCATGGGTGGTCACGTCTGTCAGGTCGCCGCGAAAGGTAGGACACCGCGCACTCTGCTTGACCAGTGCACTCATCTCGCAGCCCACTACGCGTTAAACTGGGTGTGTACAAAACGTACATTCACCCGCTCCTCACGGACGCCGCCCCAGTTTGGCTCGCCCACATTAGCGAGTCCCACAGCAAACACCTCCGCGCGCAGCAGAGCCAATCGCTGCGGAGGATTGCCGAACGTTTAGTGTCCCTGTATGATGAACGGCACCCCAGCACTCCTGCGCGTGGCGCACAGCGCGCCCTCCCCGTCGGCGATGGCGCGCATGAGCTGCGCCAGCCAGCGCCGAACGTTTAGTGTACCTGTATGATGAACGGCACCCCAGCACTCCTGCGCGTGGCGCACAGCGCGCCCTCCCCGTCGGCGATGGCGCGCATGAGCTGCGCCAGCCAGCGCCGAACGTTTAGTGTACCTGTATGATGAACGGCACCCCAGCACTCCTGCGCGTGGCGCACAGCGCGCCCTCCCCGTCGGCGATGGCGCGCATGAGCTGCGCCAGCCAGCGCCGAACGTTTAGTGTACCTGTATGATGAACGGCACCCCAGCACTCCTGCGCGTGGCGCACAGCGCGCCCTCCCCGTCGGCGATGGCGCGCATGAGCTGCGCCAGCCAGCGCCGAACGTTTAGTGTACCTGTATGATGAACGGCACCCCAGCACTCCTGCGCGTGGCGCACAGCGCGCCCTCCCCGTCGGCGATGGCGCGCATGAGCTGCGCCAGCCAGCGCCGAACGTTTAGTGTACCTGTATGATGAACGGCACCCCAGCACTCCTGCGCGTGGCGCACAGCGCGCCCTCCCCGTCGGCGATGGCGCGCATGAGCTGCGCCAGCCAGCGCCGAACGTTTAGTGTACCTGTATGATGAACGGCACCCCAGCACTCCTGCGCGTGGCGCACAGCGCGCCCTCCCCGTCGGCGATGGCGCGCATGAGCTGCGCCAGCCAGCGCCGAACGTTTAGTGTACCTGTATGATGAACGGCACCCCAGCACTCCTGCGCGTGGCGCACAGCGCGCCCTCCCCGTCGGCGATGGCGCGCATGAGCTGCGCCAGCCAGCGCCGAACGTTTAGTGTACCTGTATGATGAACGGCACCCCAGCACTCCTGCGCGTGGCGCACAGCGCGCCCTCCCCGTCGGCGATGGCGCGCATGAGCTGCGCCAGCCAGCGCCGAACGTTTAGTGTACCTGTATGATGAACGGCACCCCAGCACTCCTGCGCGTGGCGCACAGCGCGCCCTCCCCGTCGGCGATGGCGCGCATGAGCTGCGCCAGCCAGCGCCGCGGCAGGCCGTGCAGGGATGGGCTGCGGCAGCGCCACAGTCTGCACAACACGACATAACATCAAGCTTGTATTCCTCGAAGGGAAGACTGAGTACAGCGACGCAAACTAAATAAAGTAATTCGAAATTTTATGATATTACTAGCTGTGCCCGCGGCTTTGCTCCCGTCAACTACCTACCCTACTCTACCTAGATACCCTACCCTACCTATCCTAACCTACCTACCCTACTCTAACTACCTACCTACACTACCCTACCTTACCTACCCTATCCTACCTACCCTACCAATTCTTTTTCGTAATTTTTTTAATGTTAGAAGGTTCTACGAAATATTAGAAAACATTAAAAAAAAATGAATGAAATCGGAAAAGCCGTTCTCAAGTTATAGCGTGACCATTATTGACACATATTTCTCCAATAGGGGTTAATTTCTATATATATAGATTATATTTCCTCAAAAAATAAATTGTTATTTGACATTAAGACCATATAAAATAGGGAGTGTGCTGACTCTTATCATACAGGTCCGCTCAGTGCGGGCGTCAAAAATTGCTGTAAAACTTAATGTCAATAAAGATTATTTGTCTTGTATTTGCATAGCAAGGAACAGTACGAAAATAACAGATCACATAAAATGCACAAAAAAGTTCAAAAACACAATCTCGTTGTCTACAACTATAATTTTTTTTATTTCTGTCTCTCGAAAAACTAGTTATATCTCACGTTTTTGCCACCTTTAATTATGGTGTATGTAACACATGTAGTGTACCAAACGTCCGCTGCCGACACTTAGCCCGAGTTTCCCACCCTAAAGTTATCGCAGAATTTGACAAATTGTCAAGCACGCGTGAGAATTTCGGCGTTGAAAATTCATTCAACTAATCACAGCAGATAACGCGTGTGTTAGAATCATAATGGAACTCCATATAAAAGTATCGATATATGTCAAGATGGTTATTTACTGTGTATCAGAGTTCCTATGTATGTGGTGTATAAGGGAATGGTTTCATGAATAAAAGCACAGAAAGACAAGACTAGGTATTTATTTCAATTAGGCTTGTCAATTAATTCATATTGAGGCTCAGATAGCTTACCGCCCGTTCGCTAGACCTAGTTCTCGTGGAGAAGAAGGGCAAGAAACTCCACGGAAGCAACTATGGTTGTAAAAGTATTCATAGACATCTTTTACCACCATATAAATATCGTTTATCACAATAAAGATCTAATTCTATTATGGCCATTATTAATCTTGTAACATTTCACAATGTTACATAATCAAAACAACAAGGATAAGGCAAAGAACATGACTAGCCCTTAAATTAATTTATCATCATTATGAATAAAGGCCACAATATGAAAATAGTTTCAACACAACCATTAACAATAATCAAGTTATAATATCAAATAACTTACGTGAAGCTTGTGTAGTCCATCTTTCACAGAATATAACAATTCAGGAAAACAATATCAATATCACAATATAACAACTGGTCTGTACTAGCTTGTAGTTCACAACGAAGTATATCAACTTACGAATTACACACTATTTATAATAACGAGTCGACCTGTCAAATGTCCCCACCATTTTCTACATTTCTATAAATAATCTCACAATTATGTCAATAATCAATTCTTGAGTAATGGAACCTTTTTAAAACGTATCAAGACAATTAAGGAATTTAATATCGCCTATTTAGTAATTCTTAATCAATATTCGAAAGAATATTGATACTAACTGACAGTCTTGTATTAATTGTCTCAAAAGACTTGTATTAAACTAGCAATATAAAATCCAGGATACATCACAATGATCATTATAAATTACGTAATATTTTATAGGAATATCATCACTATGACTTATATGTAAGTTTAGAGTTATTTCCTGTACACAAAACACTATTTTCTCAGGTGGGTACTCTAACAATTGTAGGTATTTGAGAACACAATAATAATTTTAGGTAGGTACTTCGACTTTTGTCGGTAGATGCTTAATAAATATGACAGTTTGTATTTTGTAGCAAACCCATTGTGCTTAAACTTGTAAATTCATAATTTAATGACGTCACACGTAATTCCAATACTAACACGGCCATTCTGACATGTACTTCGTTCTCGAAGTACAACTTTTTGTAGAATTGTAATATTTTTTTTTTTTAGTTTTGCCAATTGACTAGATGTGTCAAGTCCCCTCCACCCGCTGCTAGTGGGATAGACTTGCACCAAGTATAACTATACATCATTAATCTAAATATTATTACACTAACCAACAATACATCGCTCGGCCAATCTGACAATATTCTTTCAAATTGTACTGAACGTAGATACTTTCTTCCGACCAAAATCAGATCAACAGAGGGTACATATTTAAATTCTTTATTTAACCAACTAACTCCGCCAAACTCAGAGGTCGCAGAACGCTGCTTGATCATAAAGATTCAGAGGCCCGTCTCAACTTGTTTTGACAGAATCTTATTCAAACAACTAACTCCGTCAAACTCAGAGGTCGCAGATCGCGGCTTGATCATAAAGATTTAGAGGCCCGTCTCGACTTGTTTTGACAGAATCTTATTCAAACAATAATTCTGTCAAACTCAGAGGTTGCAGATCGCTGCTCGATCATAAAGATTCAGAGGACCGTCTGGACTTGTATTGACAGAATTTTATTCAACTTAATAATTTTTCTAATGCACCATGCTGTTGGAACGACCTGGCATTATTATAACTCCTCTCTGTCTTTCTCCCGTCATGTCTCTTTTCAAACAAACTATTCAACAGTAAGTTACACCCACATGGTTTTTATTATTCAAAAATTTTATTTTCATTTATTTGTTTTATCCTATAACGTTTTTTTTAATATATATTCACGACTCAATGATAAGAATTAGATCACGATTTGTTTATATCAAAATCTCAATCTCCAATAGCTCTAAAACTAATTACTTAAATTTATTATCAGATCGTGAAATGCAAGGTATAAAATAATTAATTGGATTGTTTATTTTAAACAGACTTATCATGAAAATAACTGCTCAAGAGCCATTGCCATATATAAGATTCCTTTTTAATTTTACTCAAGAAACAGCCAAGAGAAAAACAGAGCAGAGAGTTTCTTGTAAATGTGAGAATATTGGTGAAAACTACTATTCTGCCTCCATTAACTAATAACGATTATTTGCAAATCCTTTGTACCCCTCAAGTATGTAAGTGACCACTAACTGTATTATTACCAAGTTGGGTACATTTTTGCAAAAATACCCTCCGTTAAAAATTTTAGACAAGTTTCTGATAGCTAAACTAAAACCTTAGGAATTATCCTTTTACGCTTATTCAAACATAATATTATATCTTTGTAACACCAAAGATATTCAACAGTAAACAAACAAAAACAAAGCCTCTGAAGGCCTTACCACTTTTAGCAGTTTCGTGCTGCAGCTGTCAGCTAGATGTCCATAGTCAGAATCCGATACTCTGACCATAGGTTGCAGATCCATGTCTTACAGCTTCTAGATCCGCAAGCTATGCAGCTCGCAGTGCCGTCGGCTGGGTCGGCATCGCAAGGACATCGTCTTGGTGCGAGTGGAGTCGGGTGACTCGTCGACACGTTGTTTATGAAAATGACAAAATGAAATTCATTAGAAATCTTGTGTAAGCTAGAGCTGAATCCCACTTCTGATGTTAGAATCATAATGGAACTCCATATAAAAGTATCGATATATGTCAAGATGGTTATTTACTGTGTATCAGAGTTCCTATGTATGTGGTGTATAAGGGAATGGTTTCATGAATAAAAGCACAGAAAGACAAGACTAGGTATTTATTTCAATTAGGCTTGTCAATTAATTCATATTGAGGCTCAGATAGCTTACCGCCCGTTCGCTAGACCTAGTTCTCGTGGAGAAGAAGGGCAAGAAACTCCACGGAAGCAACTATGGTTGTAAAAGTATTCATAGACATCTTTTACCACCATATAAATATCGTTTATCACAATAAAGATCTAATTCTATTATGGCCATTATTAATCTTGTAACATTTCACAATGTTACATAATCAAAACAACAAGGATAAGGCAAAGAACATGACTAGCCCTTAAATTAATTTATCATCATTATGAATAAAGGCCACAATATGAAAATAGTTTCAACACAACCATTAACAATAATCAAGTTATAATATCAAATAACTTACGTGAAGCTTGTGTAGTCCATCTTTCACAGAATATAACAATTCAGGAAAACAATATCAATATCACAATATAACAACTGGTCTGTACTAGCTTGTAGTTCACAACGAAGTATATCAACTTACGAATTACACACTATTTATAATAACGAGTCGACCTGTCAAATGTCCCCACCATTTTCTACATTTCTATAAATAATCTCACAATTATGTCAATAATCAATTCTTGAGTAATGGAACCTTTTTAAAACGTATCAAGACAATTAAGGAATTTAATATCGCCTATTTAGTAATTCTTAATCAATATTCGAAAGAATATTGATACTAACTGACAGTCTTGTATTAATTGTCTCAAAAGACTTGTATTAAACTAGCAATATAAAATCCAGGATACATCACAATGATCATTATAAATTACGTAATATTTTATAGGAATATCATCACTATGACTTATATGTAAGTTTAGAGTTATTTCCTGTACACAAAACACTATTTTCTCAGGTGGGTACTCTAACAATTGTAGGTATTTGAGAACACAATAATAATTTTAGGTAGGTACTTCGACTTTTGTCGGTAGATGCTTAATAAATATGACAGTTTGTATTTTGTAGCAAACCCATTGTGCTTAAACTTGTAAATTCATAATTTAATGACGTCACACGTAATTCCAATACTAACACGTGCTTGACATTTTGTGACATTAATCGATAATTTTAAGGTGGGAAACTCGGAGTTAGATCACTATAATTGAGAAATCATTACAGAAAAGAAACAAAAAATCGTTTTACTTTTTTTTTGTAAATTCAATGCTGCCCCACTGGCAAAGGCCTAACCAACTCCTTCCAGACATTCTTTTCCCTCGCCGTCTCGAACCTGCCCTCATGGTATGCGTCCAAATCACCTCGCCATCTCTTTCTGGGCCGGCCTCGATGATTCCTTCCATCCTTAGGAACCCACTGTGTGGAGACTCTTGCCCAGCGGAGAATTTTCCTGCGACTAACGTGATCCACTCAATCTTGTTTGAGCCTGGCAGCCCTTTTGCACACGTTTTTGAGCACAGCGTGGTATTCCTTGTTAAAACTGATCTCTTTACAACCCAGAATGCTGTTCTCCATAGCTCTTTGGAAAACCCCAAAACTAGACTGTATGTATCTAAAGAAAGGTGTCCCAATAAATTTATCTATAAGACTTTTGCAATTCGATGCCTGACCCTGTCTGAAATAAATAAAATGTTGTGAAGTGCGCTACCTGTCGAGTAGCAGCGTGAAGCCCACATAAGCTTGCTCGAAGGCCCCACGGTGCTTGGTTTCCGCCAGCAGGCTGGTGAAGTGCTCCCCCGCGCGCGTCAGCTGCGCTGCGCTCAGCGTGCCCGGCTGTGCGTCACCCTCTGAGCCCTCACCCTGCCCGCCCTCCCCGCGCACGCTTAGCCGAGCACATATCCCGCCCAGCAGAAGCGATACCTGACCATGGGTTAAATAAGTATTAAGTATATACTTTTTAGGGTTCGGTACCCAAAGGGTAAAAACGGGACCCTATTACTGAGACTCCGCGGTCCATCTGTCGGTATGTCACCAGGCTGTATCTCATGAACCGTGATAGCTAGACAGTTGAAATTTTCACAGATGATGTATTTCTGTTGCCGCTATAACAACAAATACTAAAAACAGAATAAAATAAATATTTAAGTGGGGCTCTCATAAAACACCTCCACCTCATCATTCACACTATCGCTTACCATCAGGTGAGATAGTGGTCAAGCTATCACGGTTCATGAGATACAGCCTGGTGACATACGGACAGACAGACGGATCGTAGAGTCTTAGTAATAGGGTCCAGTTTTTACCCTTTGGATACGGAACCCTAAAAAGCTGTAACTCGTAAAGCCCGCGTCAAGCAGGACACAATTTAAGTTCAATCATGTGGAATGCCTGAAATACTTAAAACTTAAGGCGGGTCAGAGCTCCATAACCGGAGATGTGAAGGGGTGTTTTGAGGCACTTCTTCTTCCCCACTATTCAAACTGTCCACCAAACAAGACGGACGTCTGTCCGGCTTTTAATAGCTTGCGAAAAAAACCCAATTCAAAGAGTAAAAAGAATACTCCTGACAAAGCTTTCAAACAAAAAAAAAAACTAAATCAAAATCGGTTCATCCGTTAACAAGCTATGATGCCACAGACAGAAACACAAACCACACACACTTCAAACCTATAACACCCCTCTTTTTCCAATGGAAATTATAAAGTGTTGATTCGCAGACGAATTTGTTCCAGTATTACAAAATATTTTAAAAAAATACACTTGAGCAAAGCATACCTCTTTGACGGAACGCCAGGCACACAATAGCACCATCTGAGCGGTGACCTGTCTGCCGTCATCCAACGTCACGTTTCTGGTAAACAAACATACTCGTTTAGCCATCCAAGAAGATTCAAGAAGTTACAGTAGAACACTGACTGCTAGGTCACAGGGTCCCTCTAGTTTAGGAGGCAGGGTTTTTCACTATTTGTGCGGCTTTTCCAAAAATCCAATTTACATAAGTGAAGTGTACTGCTATTGTATACAAAGGTATTTTGTGTCAATAAACTTATTTTATTTATTCACTCATTAAAGTAAGTTTTTGAAAGATTTAATCACATAGATCAAACAAAGTAAAATTAGCCAGTCTGTGTCCATATTATCACTGACTCACCCAGTGTTCCCGTGATCAGTGACCTGCACCGTCATGTCCATGGGCAAGTGCCCCTCGGGCGACGAGTTGTTGACCACGCACGCCACTGCGTCGTTCACCTCCATGCACGTGTCGATTGTCTCAGCAATCAGATCGGTCCACTGCTCATCTGATGATATTTCTCTGTGAACATTATTGTGTTCGAATGATATAAACATTGCAGTCGTATGAAATAAATGTTGGGCGTTCAGTGAAGGTTGACTTTAAAGTCAAAATATAAATAGTCGGCGTTAATTCCAATAGCTAGTGTAGTAGCTGGATCTTATATGCTTCATTCCTTATTTAGTTTTGAGTTTAATGTAAATATGTGTTTTTGCATGAAAAGATTTAGTTGCAAGTTAGGTAACTGCCATTATTTCACAACCCTTGATCTTGCGAGTGGATTTTACCAAGTGGAAATGAACCCAGACGACATTTATAAAACTACGCTTACTGTTGAGCATGAACACTTCGAATTCCTTCGCATGCCGATGGGTTTAAAGAATTCTACCTCAACCTTTCAACGAATGATGGGTAATGTCTTACGGGACCTCCAAAATGTTGTGTGCTTAGTTTATCTCGATGATATTATCGTTTTTCCAGTTAATCCTGTACTCTTTTTAAATCCTCCGGCTACAGCCTTCGTAATTGGGAAGGGCGTAAGAAACCTATTCACTCTTGTATAGTCACGTAGCTATCGGGAAACACAGGCTCCAGCAGTGCATTTCACTCCTTAGCTGTCCTGTTTTTGTGGAAATAGCCCAAATTTTTAATGAACGAACCAATATGGGATAATGACCTTGCGTCCACATGCTGTATGGCCCGCGCGAGGCAGTGCAGCGCGCCATACACGGGCGCTCGCGCCGCGCCCGCAAGCACGCTGCGCGCGCACACCTGCAGTTGCGCGCGCGCCAGTCTCAGCAGCCGCCTGCACAGCGCGAACAGCACCGGAGATGCACGGTCCGCACTGCAACGAGGAACGAGTGTGATGCACAGCACTATTCAGACAATTCCTAACAGTCGATCAGTGGCGTAGCTAGTACAAGTGAATAAAAACCACCTATAAAAAAATGGTCGCTCTTTTTACAAATTTTTATTTAGTTTCACCTGTCACGGACTTCCGGAGTCTGTAATCTTGCAAGTTAAATTTGTCTCACTTTCAGGTGTTTGGTTTTGTTTAGAGCTGAAGTTTTGCACACTCCTTCCACAAATCACAGACTATATACACACAGTCAACGCGCGCTTTTTCGAGAGGTAACAGGTTCAGTATCATTCTATTGGATAGGGCCGGTGGAAAAAGCACGGGCGTAGCGGCAGAATGCGTCTACCAACATTAGCCTATTCAGTTACGTACTTTTTTTTCTTTAAATTGCAAATTGTTTGACACGTACTTGGCCCTCAAAAAGAAAAAAAGTTACGTTGTATACATGTGTACATAATGATATGAAAACTCCATACAAAAGTCATTTCGTAACTGTTATTAAATTCTTTTTTTATTTTTGTTTTATAATCTTGTGTCTTAATGTTCATATTTCGAACCGAATTTCTTAGGCAATGTGTTACATAATAGACAAGGTAGTGGCAAAAACAATATTTTTAATATAAATCTTGTTACCCGACTGCGATGAATACCAAAAGAAAAGTAAAGATTTCTACAAAATAAATAAAATGGTATTTAACTGAATAGCACTGGTATTGTGAGCGAAGCAACCCAGAAAATTTTAGCAACCTGATTCTTGGTTAAGTTTCAATTGAAGAACGAAACGAGATAAAAATATGAAGCATCATGACTGGCACTGGTTCAGTTTTCATCAAGATTTATCTAACAAAATGTATGAGCGAGCGTTGAAATAAGAATCTAATGCAAAATTTTAAGGTTTTGAAACTTTCACAACACCCGATCCCCACCCTCTAGTCTTCCATCATCATCTAGTCTAGTCTTAACCAGGTCATCGGTCCACCTAGTTGTTGGCCTACCAACGCATCGTCTTCCGGTTCGCGGTCGCCATTCCAGCCTCATCGGCCATCCGTTCTGCGAGCAATGTCCCACTGCCACTTAAGTTTGGCAATTCTTCGGGCTGTGTCGGTAACTTTAGTACTCTTGCGGATATCCTCATTTCTGACATGATCACTCAAGGAAACGCCGAACATAGCCCTGTCCATTTCCCTTTGGGTGACTTTAAGCTTTCTGATAAGGCCCATTGTGAGCGAACACGTCTCGGTCCCGTAAGTGATTACTAGCAACACACACTGGCCATATACTTTTGTCTTGAGACACATGCCACCCTCCAGTATCATTGATTAATGATTGGTGTATATGTTTTAGCATTAAAATAAATGGATTAAATAAATTACTATTGTTATATTATTTAATTAGTTTGTTCGTGCTTTGTTTTTAATTTAAATTTTAATGTTTCAATCTATCTGATTCATTAATCAAATACTATGTATGATTGATTGTATGTGTGTAGTAATATAATTGTTGCCGTTCTGCACGTGTTGATTTAAATTGAAAGTGCAAAGATTAATTAAAAATTACGGCTGTTACCGCTGTTACAAGGCGCTGCAGACGATCGCGACTGGCACCAACTGACGCCAACCCGAAAATGCCATTTCAATCAGACTACGAAGCCAGTGAGCAGTGGTGGCCCAGTGGTATAGTTATCGGCACGTACCTTGGCAAGAGTCGTTAGATGCGCACAAGTCAGTTTTTAGGTCTCTTTGGTTACCTAGCGAGACGCGGGGAGCGTTTAGCTCCGTTCCGAGCGCGCGATTGGTTAGTCAGTTGACACTAGGATCGACTGACCAATCGCGTTGCTTCTACGTTCCGCTCGTACTATACGGTGGTTGGTCAGTTCGCGCACTATGCGCAAACTTACCCCCACTACTATAAAACCTTGCCAAGTTACATGCCGGAGACTTTAAAGGCCGCGACTTACAAGTTGTAGGTGGTTCGAACCAAGGCAGGCACTTTACTTTGTGTAAATTATTTCATCACCACTGCTCTCAAAACGGTGAAGGAAAACATCGTGAAGAAACCGGCATGTCCTAGAACCAGAAATTCGACGACATGTGACATCCACCAACACGCACTGGGCCTGCGTGGTGGATTACGGCCCGGGGGATTGGCTCACAGAGAGGAGGCCTGTGTCCCAGCAGTGGGAACATTAAAAGGCTGATAATGATGACGAAAACAATCGCAGGTGTCTAGATAGGAGGTATTTCAATAATGAGAAAGTTCTTACCAGGGTTCACCCTGCAGTATGTAGTCAGGTAGCTTTGTCCTCAACAAATCTAGTTTAAAAGCCGCCGAGACACATTCAGTGGGCTTTAGTGACGATGCTTGCAGGAATATGTCCTCTAAGTCCAAGCTGATAGAGTAGTTTTTACTCTGAAACAATAAAAATAACATGTTGAATGAAGGAAATCTGCCACGTTGGTCTATTGGTCTCAGGCGCAACTGCCGAGCATGAGGTCTTGGATTCGATGCCGGGGTCGGACAAAGTGGTATTGGATTTTTGCATCTGGAATTACTCTAGCATCTGGATCGATGCACGCCTTCTAATAAATGGTAAAGGTGGGTGTTCGAAAGGGCTTTCCTCTGGCCAGACCCTACACTTTGGGAGAAACGTCGTGTGTACTTTTACGTACGTCATGTTATGTTGTGAATGAAAGAAAATATTACATTTTGAGGAACGAGAAGGAATAATGAAACAGGCCTTATATAGAGTCCACACCAGACGTCAGACGTTGGTCAAAATTATATTACACTAGAGGACGCCTCGCGGTTTCACCCGCGTTGTTCCCGTCCCCGTGGGATTACAGGGATAAAAAGAAAATAAAAAGTGTTTATTCACAGAAAAAAGATGTTACAATTTAAATATTACCTCTGCCAAACTGCAAGGCAGTTTAAAAAGTAGCCTATGTCACCCGGGGATAGAGTAGCTTCCGAACGGTGAAAGATTTTTTGAAATCAATCCAGTACTTTTTAAGTTTATTCGTTACATAAAAAAATACAAATATTTTCTCTTTATAATATTAGTATAGACTGGCTTCTGCCAGCGGATTCGCCCGCGTGGAAAATCTTTTATCATCCTAAGGGAACATTATACCGGGATAAAAATCCTATGTGCTATTTCAGACTATAATCTATCTCTGTGCCAAATTTTATACAGATCCGTCGAGCCGTTCTGGCGTGTTTGAATAACAACATCCAAGTTCCCGAACGGTATCTAGGATTGATTGGGCGACACTTCCCCAGGTTTCTTTCAGCAACACCGTTGTCCCTATAGCTCACACTGTGAAGAACCTGGGGATTTACATCGACAGCACCCTTTCCTGGACCAAACAACTGCAGGAGGTCAGTCGCAAACTGTTTGCGTCTGCGGGCTCCCTGAGACGCCTTCGTAACTTTCTTCCCATCACCACTAAAATTGCGATAGCACAATCTCTTCTTCTCCCTATCCTGGACTATGCCGATGCCAGTTATCTTGATCTCACCCAAGACCAGTTGGACAAGCTTGAGCGACTTCAAAATCTCTGTATAAGGTTCATATTTGGCTTGCGCAAGTATGACCATGTTTCTGAATTTCGAACCAAGCTCAAATGGCTTCCTATTCGCCTTCGCCGGAATGCCCACATACTTTCATTGCTATATAATGTGCTCTTTAATCCTGCTAGTCCTTCTTATCTTAAAGAACGCTTTCAGTTCTTCTGTGACACACATTCTCGGTCCTTGAGATCATCGGAAAACCTAAAATTAAGCATTCCTATGCATTCCACATCCTTCTTCGACAAATCTTTCACGGTTCAAGCAGCTCGTTTGTGGAATGCATTACCTATTGAGGTAAGAAGTGCGCAAACATTACCTACCTTTAAAAAAATGGTGAAGGAGCATTTCCTTTCTCTGTAACTATTCTTCTCCTTTCTCTGTTCTATATTTTATATTTATTAGTATATTATTTTATTGGTATGTATGTATTTTATGTAATATCTAAGTAATATTATCAAGATAGTTCTTGTACACTGACAGCCCTATGTCTATCTCCTCTCGTTCAGTCCATCCAAAGGTTGTCTGTAAGAGATTGCCCTGTGCGATAAGACCGCCCATTGTACACTTATTTTTAAAAATATTGTCCTGTTATTATTTAAGTGGTGTACAATAAAGTATATAATAAATAATAATAAATACATCCATCCATCAATACTTTCACATTTATAATATTAGTAAGATTTGTTAATAGCAAGCCAAGTTACTATAATAAACCCTTATCTAATCATGTTACTATTAATTAAAAATGTAATAAAAACGCAAAATGATAAAAATAGCAAGTTGAGATTAATCTCTATGTGATTCATAATTACCATAATACTATATATTACATTATATATCCGGGTCAGTGTGTAACTCGACGTCCAAGCGCGTATTTTGTGTACGGAACGACATATTAAATTGTGAAAACAGCAGAAATAAAGAAATACGTTAAGCACAAACTTAAAACGTCCACATCACAACCAGTTTTAAGAACAAACAAAAATAAAGGAAGTGTGAATAATTTGTATTTTTAAATATCCGATTTGATTTAGTTTATCTAAATCAAATCGAATATTTTGCAAGACTAGAGCATTTCTAGTGAAAGAAGGTGTTTTTTTCATAAGACTGGTGAATAACAGCGAGTTATTACTTCTATTGGAAAGAGCAGAGAATTTAAAATTGAACGTGACAGAAGAATTGTTAAGACCTACTCCATTACTTTCAAGGGACACAATACATAGCAGAGCAAACCGACGAGAATGAAACCATAACTTGAAGACCTACATCACCGCTTCGCAATACATACCAGAGCAAACCTGAACATATAGCTATGCTCAAACAAAAGCAAGGATAATCAACTCCGTCGGGAATAAACCACAAACAAACGAAAAAGAAACCATAACTTGAAGACCTACATCACCGCTTCGCAATACATACCAGAGCAAACCTGAACATATAGCTATGCTCAAACAAAAGCAAGGATAATCAACTCCGTCGGGAATAAACCACAAACAAACGAAGAAGAAACCATAACTTGAAGACCTACATCACCGCTTCGCAAGACATACCAGAGCAAGCCTGAACACATAGATATACTCAAACAAAAGCAGGAATAATCAACTCCGTCGGGAATGAACCACAAACAAACGAAAAAGAAACCATAACTTGAAGACCTACATCACCGCTTCGCAATATATACCAGAGCAAGTATGAACACGTAGATATACTCAAACAAAAGCAGGAATAATCACCTCCGTCGGGAATGAACCACAAACAAACGAAAAAGAAACCATAACTTGAAGACCTACATCACCGCTTCGCAATATATACCAGAGCAAATCTGAACACGTAGATATACTCAAACAAAAGCAGGAATTATCAACTCCGTCCATGAACCACAAACAAACGAAAAAGAAACGATAATCTTCTTCTTTCTTCTCTTCAAGCATGGACGAGAACGAGATCCCAGAGAACGACCAACCAGAATTGACACAGTTCGTTACTACAGTGGTGTCAATTATATGCGCTTTAACATCCATGGCAGTACATCGTTTGCACAAAACATGGCGGAAACACAACTACTTGTACGCAAAGCAAACCGTTCTTAAAGCAGCTGCCGAATGCTGTATGCTACTGATAATTCTTCTCCCAGAAGATTTTGTACCAAGAGAGTCGTTGTTCATAGCATATTTCTTCATCGTCATGGTCACCGTCTTAGTGACCTTTCACACAGTTGGGTTTGGGCATTTACACGTGGCACTAAACTGCGAGAAGATACCGGATGAAGAATCTTTGGTGGCTAAGACCGTGTATTATATGACTGCGGTAACTGTCAGCGTATTATTCACTGTAGCACAGATCCTAAATCTAAAATTAGGCAAAACTGCATGGTTCGCTGGGATATTCGCAGCCGCGTTAACGACCGGCAAGGTCATGTTGTTATCGAGAGTATTCGGGAATATTGAAAGAAAATGCAGGACGATAGTAACATTTATCTTTTGTGTTATTTCTCTGGAAATGTTTTGTGATGTGTTGCTGATCTTGTATGGAAGCCTTTTGTTGAGTGGAGACATTGTTAGCATTTTTCATGATATATTGAAAGTGGCGATCACTGCGACGATCGTGTTGAAAACTGTTTTGATTCTTTGTAGTAAAGATGCTATGGACTGGAAGAATTGTAGGTATAGCAGTAATGAGGAAATAGAGATGTAAAATGTTAGTTGTTTGTAGTAAAATTACTTTGATTTGTCATATTTGTGTTTTATTTGTGAGCTGGCAACGTCGGCTCTACTAGTATTGGTATCCTACTTGGTATTTTCTTTTGGTATTTTAATCGCAAAGTTTGGTGAGCAGGGATGTTTGTTACTGTTTCATGTAAGATCTACTGAACAGAGTTTTATGAAACTTTACAGTAATATTAGCTTATACATCAGAATAATAAATAGGTTATAAATTCATAAAGATGAGGTATCTGAATAAATGTGAAACTCCGGATGGTTGTTCATCACTCAGGCCTCAATGGATCATTGACTTTCGGTAAAATTTGGAACACGGATAGACTATAAACTGGATTATGTCTTTAACTTTATCGCGATAGTGAACCCTTGGGATAATATCCGACATTCTCTCTAAAATCATTGACCTGATTAACAAATGATTAGTAGATTCCAAATTCAAAATCCCTTTAGAAAATTTGAATATAAAATGTATGTATTCGCTAAACAGTGTCGAGACGCGGGATTATTATAACTAAGAATATTAATGGGCTGTGCGTACCCTGAGCAGCTGGTCGGGACAGCTGGCCAGCACCTCCAGGGCGAAAGCTTTGTTGTTCTCGTAGCTGTCCTCCAGGTGCAGCAGCAGCTTCTCCACGTACTCCGGCTCCCAGCTCCTGAGGAAACGACTTACATTAAAACTATTTCAAAATGTTATTAATTAAACTAATTAATTCGTACATTGTGCCTTCTCTGTTTAAGAAGAGACCTTTTCCCTGGAGTGAGTAGGGCCTTGCCAGTAACTGGCTGGTACTTATTATTCAGGTTATATACTTATATCAGGTCTTATATAATAAGTATTTACCTATGAAATTTCCGTTCTGCAGTACTGGCCATTTTCAAATCAAAATATTTTTTGTTTGGGTAAGAATTCTAATTTCAAATTAATTTTATTTTAGAAACATGGAATTATTTTTTCAAAACTTGTTTTTTTTTTTTTATTGATTAGTGTTATGTTTTCATCGCATTTGAATCATTTTCATCATCATGGATACGTTAAAAACTCGAGTAATTATGGAATATGAGTACCGTCGTGGCAGCAACGCGGCATAATGGTGGCCATAAAGGATGGTGTCCTTCCTATCGTCCAATCGTCATGACGCTATCGATTGGATCAGTTAGAAATGACCGTGTGTGGGTGGGAGTGGATTGGCATGACAGTTATACTTGACGGCACAATCAATTTCGATTCTTTTGGCTTGATCATGCCGATTGGACCGTGTAGGGCGGTCGGCGATCGTCAGTTCAGTCAGATTAACCTCTCGTGTGCCGAGACAGCGTTTCTCATAACAGTGTCTTCTTCTCAATTAGAGGAGTAACTAGCGTTAGAAGTTTCATGTAAGTTTCTTCATTCATTCGTAAATAATTAGAATAATTTTTTGGCGTAATCCTCAATTATTTTAATAAATTTGTATGAGCAAACTGTTTTCGTTTCTTTACCACTGTTTGCACTAGGGCATGAATATCGGAATTTCGGAATCTCGTAATATCGGAATCGCGGAACGAAACTACCGATATTTCAATTCCGATACTGAGTGATCCAATATCGGAATCTCGTAATCAGAAAAAAAACCTTATTTTAGCTCCTTGTGAAGCGTTGAGCGAGAAAGCGCGGTTTAGCCCTTTGACTACGGTGATTAGCAGTTGTCAGATAGTCTGTTTACTAATCGGGCGCTTATTTACTTAAACTTCACTTCATGAAAAAATAATATGTACCTTGATGAATTCCAATTCAGAGATTGCTAAAAATGTTAGCTTTAAGAGTACAAGTAAATACACAGATTCATAGAACCCGTCGTAACAATGATATTTTCATTGATTAATCCTTAGGTTACGGGTATCCGCAGAATATGAGACGCACGGCATCTGCCAATGTGACGACATTTAAGGTAGGCTTATGTTCAGCAGTGGACATCTTTCGGCTGAAATGATGATGACGATGAATACTAAGATAATTTTGCATACTTTCGAGAGCTGTTGCGGAACGAGTACCTATCCGTGTTAAACTTTATTTCAAATGTATAATGTGTTACTTGCTTGGAAACCTAAATAAATTAAAGCTTAATAGTTTTCTGGCTTCTGCTTGTATTGAATACAACAAATTAGTCTATACGATCATTAATATGTTGGATAAATCAACTTCCACTACTTGACTCTCTCATCATCATTTCAGCCAAAATACGTCCACTGCTGAACATAGGCCCCAGCAGGCCTTGCCACAGTGACTGATACTTATACTGGAATTATTAATCAGTATTACTCACTACACTTATCGGGACTACTTTCAGATTGAACGACAAACATTTATTTTCCTTTTTTTTTGCATTATCCTTTTTCAGAGAGACATTACTTATATTCCTTCTTGAAAACAAATGTGCAGTTTAATTAAATAACGCCCAATTACACAGTCACAAGTGATTAGAGAGAGACACAATAGAAAATCCTATTATGTCGGGGCATAAACGTGTTTTTTTTATTGTACTCAATCCAGCCTTATAGAAAATTTGGGCAATTAACAAAAAATAATGCGATATTTAACGAAAGTGCCCAATTCCGATATTCATATCGGAATTCCGATATTGAGATCTAATATCGGTAATCAATATCGGAATTGAAATACTTCCGATATTACATGCCCTAGTTTGCATCATCACTTACCATCAGGTGAGATAGTGGTCAAGCGTAAGCCTATCAATAATAAAAAAAAAAAAAAAAAACTTCTAAAACATCGTCGTTTGTCACCGGTGACGCCAATGCTTTAACTGAACGTCGCTGCCGATTGGACAATTTAAACTGATCGTGTGTGGTGTATATAGTCTATAGCACGTATATAGCACGTCTCCAACCAGATTTGGTCGATCGTTCGTCTTCGCTGATCCTGCACGACAACGCGCGACCGCATATTGCACAGCAGACGGTCTCCAAGTTACAAGAGCTGTGGTTGGAAGCTCTCCGCCATACCGCTCCGCTCCGCTCTCCGCCATACCGCTCCGCTCCACTCTCCGTCGTCCGCCATACTTACCAGACCTTGCGCTTACAGACTTCTACTTTTTTCAGAATTTGGATAACTTCTTGGAGGGAAAAAAATTAAATACCCGAGAGGCAGTCCAAAATGTCTTTGAAGAATTTGTTGCCTCCCGCCTAGCAGATTTCTTATCATCTATTTCGGGCATCAATAAAATGCCACTGCGTTCGCAAAGATGCATCGATTTCATGGGACTTTGAATTAATAGAAATATAAATAAAAATTGCAGTTCTAAAAACTAAAAACACGCTTTAATAGTAAATTGAACTAAAAGTCGCTAATCCTGAAGATCCTTGTAAGGATAATGGGACAAACTATACTATTGCATTGTCATCGGTCCTTGATAAGTGTGCAAAGTTTCAAATCAATCCGACGTTTTGAAGGGGGTAAAAATCAATTTCAAAGATTCCGTTACATTGATACATAGATACATACATACCAAGCGAATAAAAGCGTGTTAAAATATAGGTAATTTCATAGGTAAAGACCTAATATATTGTAAAAAATTAATATCTCCTATTGTAATGAAAAGCAAAGTTATCGAGCTACTATTGGAAGAGGAATACGATGATATGCTATTATATTACTCAATACAATAAAACTAAACAAAGATTAGCCGTCTATAAATTATATACAACTAGAGTTCAAAAATGATCGTCTTCAATATGGTTGTCAATAAATAAATGGTTCTTTAATTGCTTTAGTGCCGTAAAACGGTAACTTTCTAAAGCATACTCCTTAGTAACGACTAGGTTAAAAGGTTTGTAAAATAAAAAAATATTATTGATTCATGTACATAATTTTGAACACAAGGTTTTTTCGTGTAACTAATAGTTTTGCTTTAAAAAAATAATTAACAACACGTTATTTTTTCGCAACTTTTGGAAACTTCTGCTCCTCAACTTGGATGTTTAAAAATATTTTTACACAGAAAAATTTACGGCTGGAATTCCTTCATACCTAACATAGCATATGTAAATCAAATAATATTTTGCAAACAAAACTGTTCAAAAGGAGGTTAATTATTGATATTTTGGCATCGAGCGGGCGCACGGCCAGTACTGCGTTAACATTGGGGCGTATAGGTATATCGCCTTAGTGACAATATCTTAAATCGTACAGGAGCGAGACCGTCTAGCGGTCTTCTGTCTCTTATCGCGGTCTCACTCGCGAACTCGCGCCCATACAAAACCTAATTACAAGTAGTTTCGCGCGTTTCCTGCCTCTCTCTCTAAGGCCGGGACTCCACCAAAGCGGAGACGAGACGAGCGGAGAGATGTTTTTTAAACAACCAATAGAATTGTGCTATTGACACGTCTCCTCTCCGCTCAGCTTCAGTGGAGATCGCTGTGCGGAGATGTGTAATATTTGTATGGCGCGATGGAAGCGGAGATGTGAGCTGTGCCCGGACGACGCGCAGTGGAGACGAGAGATGTGAGCGGCGTGCATTGAGCGATGTCACCCTCCCCCCTCTCGCCCGCCAGCAACCCGCAGAGCCCCGCGCGCGCGCCCGCCGGCCTCGCACCCGAGCCTCAAAATATCTCTTCTCGCACAGCACACAGCACACCGCACACATCTCTGCTTTGGTGGAGCCCCGGCCTTACCCTGTTTAGTTCTAGGACAAGCCGGTTTCGCGGCGGTAATTTCCTCTACCATTTATTTTATATGCTCTATTTACCTTTCATAACCTTCCAAAGTGATCTGTTCGCACCACGCCAGTATTTGCAAGGCAACAAATCGCCTGCTGTAGTTAGTGCCCGGTATCAAGCTGTCGAAGCACTGGCGACGCAAGTCCTCGGCGAAGCGCAGGTAATAAGCGACCTTATCACTCACGCCGTTGGGTTGCCTTTCCCGCTTTATCACTGCGTAGCTTTCTTCAAAACGTTTTATGAACTGGAAATGCATATTTTTTTTTCACATCACATCACATCATCAGCCTATTAATGTTCCCACTGCTGGGACACAGGCCTCCTCTCTGTGAGAGGGGATGGGCCGTAATCCACCACGCGGGCCCAGTGCGGGTTGGTGGATGTCACATGTCTTCGAATTTTTGGTTCTATGACATGTCGGTTTCCTCACGATGTTTTCCTTCACCATTTTTGAGAGCAGTGGTGATGAAATAATTTACACAAAGTAAAGCGCCTGCCTGGGCTCGAACCCACGACCTACAACTTGTAAGTCGCGGCCGATACCACTGGGCCACCACTGCTCCTTTTTTTTTATTAGATTATAATTCAAAGTGCCTTTGAGGTTGTTTCAATGTTAATAAAAAGTACTAGTGTGAACAAACAAATTAAAAAAAACTCTTGACACATTTTTATTTCATGCTACATAATTTATCTAGTAGTAGACACGCTAAGATTGACAATCTATTAAATTCGTAATTATGGCACGATATATTACGAAAACGGCCATAACTTCAGAACGACTGAACCGATTTTCATCAAACATACTTAGCTACACCTCGATAAAGTCACCTTCCAAATAAACAAAACGAAATCAAAATCGGTTAATCCGTTTAAGAGCTATGATGCCACAGACAGTTACACAAATACACAGGTACAAACGTCAAACTTGACAGTGACGCGTGAGCAGTCGAAGCGAATACACGTACGCTTAGATCGCATTATATTATCGCGTTGTTTCTACTGTATGAAAATGATTATTGTGGTAACTGAAAATGGATGAAGTAGATAATCACTTGGATCTGCGAGACTCTAGTGACAGTGAAATAATGGAGGAGGAACCAGTAATCCAATGTGAACAACAACTTAATAATATTTTAGTTAATGAGGGTAGGACGAATGGAAAAGGAGAACAACAACTAAATTCAACTTCTACTGAGGAGTTGAAAAAGATAAAAGATACTGAACAACGACTTTCGGAGAAGAGACGTAGACAAGATGAAGATGAAATAGTAGAAGAAGATGGATTTGTGACAGTAAAGAGGGGTAAAAGGATTAACCGAAAAAATTCAAACAGTGATAAAATGAATGAGAGTAACGATAAGGCAGGTATCGAACAGTCAAATATAATCGTATCAATAACAGGAAAAGAAATTTTACCGAAACAATTTGGAATGGCAAAGCTTTTACGTTCTCTGAACATCCAAAATATTACGAAATTGGTATATAAAAATGCTTATAAGGTCCTGATTCATTTCAACATTAGAGAGGATGCAACAAAGCTATTAAGCTGTGTAAAGTTAACGGATCTAGGATACAGAGTACAAATGACTGATGAAGCTAACCTGTGTTACGGTGTCCTTAAGCAAGTAGATTTAGAAATGGAAGAAAAAGAAATCTTAGAAAATCTTACTTGTAATTATGAAATCATATCAATAAGAAGACTAAGAAGACAGGCTGATAAGGGAGAGTGGATAAACTCAGAAACAATCAGAATTTGTTTCAAGGGTTCAATTTTACCGCCGTACGTTTATGGGTACGGTTGCAGGTTTAAAGTGGAACCTTATACATTTCCAGTGTCCCAGTGTTCAGTATGTTGGAGATTTGGTCATTTGTCAAGGTCATGCCCAGCTAAAAAACAAATCTGTCCTAAATGTGGTAAGGATCACCCAAATTGTGACATCGATAAGTATACTTGTGTGAATTGTAAAGGACCACATATGGCCCTATTTAAACGATGCCCGGTTTTCTTAAAAGAAAAAGAAATTAGAAGCATTATGACTGCCCATAGCTGCAATTATCGGAAAGGATTGGAAATATATTTAAAAGACAAAGAAACAAACAAGAGAAGTGACCATGTTGATGTCGAGGAAAACGCACAACAAATCATATTCAACTCACAAAATAGCTTTGAGACATCGTACAGGGATATACTTATTACTGAAGCTCTAATTCATAATGAAAATGAAGTAAATGAGATGGAGATAGATAATTATTCGCAAAAATATAGTCAACAAAGAAATGTAGCACAAAAAAAACAACAAGCAAATTTGACTCATAAGAAAAATACAGGGAATCATAAAATATCGGAAAAGAAAAAGACGGAAGAAAGAAACAATGGTCAGCTAGATGCGACAAATATGGAGAAGGACAAGAACCCGGATTCCAATAAATTTAAACAATCTTATAGTTTATATGGTATTTGTAAACAGATAAGAGAAATTTGTATGTCTGAGGGTAGTTGGTTAACTAAATTTCAACAACTTGGTAAATTATTTATCGAAATATGTGGTCAGTGGTTTTTTAAGTATTTGAGTGGAGAATATGATGTTTTGAAAAATTTTGTTTCTATGTTTAATGATGGATAATGATTCTAATAACATTGTCTTACTCAATATAGTACAGTGGAATGCACGGAGCTTACGCCCTAAACGTAATGAATTAGAACTACTATTAATACAAGATAAAGTACATATTGCGTTGATATCCGAAACATGGTTACAACCGGAATCGCATATAAGTATAAGTAGCTATAATATCTTTAGAAATGACAGACTTGACGGATACGGAGGAGTAGCTATATTGTCTCACAAGTCAATCAAAGTACAACAAAATATTATCAAAATTAATAATTCGGGCATAGAAATAATCTCAATTAAACTTTTAAACTGTAATAAAATTGAAAATATTGTACTAATATACTGTCCATCATCGATACGTACTAGCCTATCCGATTGGGAACAAGTATTTTCACTGTTCTCTAATAAGTGTATTGTAGCAGGGGATTTCAATGGCCATCATGCTACCTGGTCATGTAAGTCTGACGGGAGAGGCCTACAAATATATGACTCCGCGTTAGACAATGGTTTCGTTTCTCTAAATGACGGTAGTACGACAAGAATTAGTTGTGTCGATAACAGCATTCAACGCAGTTCTCCAGATGTGACATTTGTATCTACCGACTTGTCCCACTTATTAAACTGGAATGTTATGAACGAGTGTTTGGGGAGTGATCATTTGTTTGTGAAGGTCTCATACAAATATTGTAGTAATGCACGCTTGGTTTATAATACCAAAAAACGTAATTTTAAGTTAGCACAATGGCTAGAGTATACTAAGTGTGTAGAAAATTATTTGCTACTACCTGTTGACACTGTCACTGTACAATCCTTGTATGATAACTTTATCAGGCAGGTGAATAAAGCCGCAGATCAGTACATACCTCTTATAAAGGAATGCAAGAACTTAAATAATGGATTCCGACCTAAGCCTTATTGGACCCCTAAACTTTCCCATTTAGTAGCACAACGAAGATTGGCCCTAAAAAATTTTAGAAATAATCCTACACCCGACAATCTCACCATCCTTGAACGAAAAACAGAAACCGCAAAGACGGCCATACAACAGGCGAAGACAAATGATTGGCAAACATATTGCAGCAGCATTGATGAACGGACATCCAGCTCGGATATGTGGAAACGTATGGGCTGGGCGAAGGGAATTAACTCCTCAAGGTCATACGTGTCCAATGAACAAAAACTTGAGCTCCTTTGTAATCTCGCGCCCGATTATGTGTGCCATCAACCCTATCAAAACTTTAAATCAAATAATACAGAATTAGAGAATCCATTTAGTGTACAAGAAATGACTCATTGTTTTAAGCGGAAAGATACGGCGCCTGGTAACGATGGGATAACATACTCACTTATATTTCATCTTTCTCCTGTGAGTAGACAGTATTTAATAAGGTTATATAATTATATATTTGACACAGGTGTAATTCCAGTACAATGGCGAGACATTCTAATTGTGCCCATTCCCAAAAATTCTCCTAATAATAGTCCTAAACTAAGACCAATTTCTTTGATATCTTGTTTGTGCAAAATTTTTCACTCAATGTTGACAAAACGGCTTGAATGGTACATAGAAAAAAACAAATTACTATCTCCGTACACTTCTGGGTTCAGACGAGGACAGTCATGTCAGGACTGTTTGGTTAAATTAGTAAGTCAAATATATGTAGGTTTTTCGCATAAGACCCCAACTATAGCGTGTTTTTTAGATATTTCAAACGCCTATAATAATGTATTAGTGGACAAACTGATTAACAATTTAGATGATATAGGAGTTGGACAAAAGTTATGTCATTATTTGTGGAACTTTTTAAGCGAGAGGCACCTTATGATGAGAGATGAAACTGATCAAAATAATTATTTTATTAGATATACTGATAGAGGTTTGGCACAAGGAGACCCTATATCTCCCATTCTTTTTAATGTAGTCACAATGATCTGTTTTCACAAAATAAAAAATGTAGGTATGTGTCAGTACGCGGACGATTTTGTTTTATATTGTACCTCCAGAAATCTTAGTCAAAGTCAATGTGAATTTCAGTTAGCGTTGAATGTATTCTGTGAGGTTCTGGATGACATGGGATTGGAATTATCGGCATCTAAGTCTAAAGTGTGTATCTTCACTAGGGGGTTTAGAAAATTAGTAATAGATTTAAAAGTAGATAGGTATAGCTTACAGTTAGTAGATAATTACAAATATTTAGGAGTGTGGTTAGACAGTTCGTTGCGTTGGAGTAAACACATCAACATGGTAGCGGAGAAAGTGCAAAGGAGTCTCAATTTACTGAAAGTCTTGGCAGGTACTGCATGGGGTTTGCACCCAAAACATTTGAGACATATATATATAGCTTTAATTAGAAGTCGCATAGACTATAGCAGTTTTTTATATGATGTAAGTGCAAACTGTCATTTAGACAAACTCAATAAGATTCAAAATCAGGCTTTGAGAATTATAGGAGGTTTTATCAAGACTACACCTATCCATGTGATGGAAAGTGAGCTCTGTGTAGTCCCACTGTATTTACGGAGAAAATATTTAGGCTATAAGTTCTGTTTAAAATCTAAATCCATAGAAAATAATGTTACAATTAGTTTATTACAGGAACTTCACACTCTTCGACAAAATAGTTATTGGAAAAATAAAAAGATTCCACTGCTGGTTTCTTTACATAATGAAGTAAAAGAAGAAAACATGGTATGTTCTTATCCCTTGCTGATGTTTACTCTGAGGACATGGATGACCAACATTAATATTCAGGAAGTAATTATGTGGGATTTGGATGTAGTAAAATTATCTAAACAGTCTTATGATACAAATTTATTAAAATCGGAAGTTATTAGAGAGTTACATTTGAAATACAATGGTTGGTTTAGTATATTTACAGATGGGTCGAAGAGTGTAGAAGGTCGTGGAGCAGCCTTTTATGTGCCTAGGCCACCTACAGGTTGTGAAATCGATTGTTTTAAAATAGATAAGAATGCGACCGTTATGACGTTGGAACTTATTGCGATCTCGGCAGCGTTGTCGTACTGTATCACTAGTAAACATAATAGTATTGTTATTTGCACAGATAGCAAAAGCTCTTTACAACATATAGCTCGATGCGCCTCTGGGAAAAGAGGTGTATCGATAGCTTATGTTATTCTATCTAAGATCGATGAATTAATTGTAAAGGGAGTTAAATTGAGACTGCAATGGGTTCCATCGCATATTGGGTTACAGGGTAATGAAAGGGCTGATATTCTAGCTAAACATGCAGCTATAAATGGTAAAGAAACTAATGTAACGCTGGATTATACAGAAATTTTAACTAAATATAAAAATAGGTGTTACGATGACTGGAAAGAGTATTTTGATAAGCGTTCTTTAGAAAAAGGGATCTGGTATAAAACTATACAGGTTGAGCCTTTTCATGTACCCTGGTTTGTTAATACTAAATTAAGTAGAAAATTTGTTGTTACTGCTTGTAGACTCAGATCTGGACACATACCATGTAATAAGTTTGCGTTCCTAATGAAAAAAGTTAACTCACCTAATTGTGTCGAGTGTGGAGTTGTTAAGGACCTACAGCACTTATTGATGGAATGTGTGCGATATGAGTCTGCAAGAAACGATTTGTTTGGGGTCCTGAGGTTGAACAGACTTGACGTAGGCACGTTCCATAGACTTATGTCACAACCAAATGGTGATGAAGCGAAGAATCTATTTAAGTTCATGACCCAAATCTAATAAATAATAGGTACATAGTGTATATTTAGTTTAGGGTATGATGGGACTGTCATACGCATGTCGATTATAAAAGTCCCTAATTAAATAAAGAAAAAAAAAAAAAAAAAAAAAAACGTCGAACTTATAACATCCCTCTTTTTACCGTCGGGGGTTAAAATAGGAGTATGTTAGAATTGTAGCAGATGGGGATGCCTAAGCTCAGCAGTGGAAGTCTTTCGACTCAAATGATGATGTAGCAGATGGCATTCTGTAGTTTCTGCTACCCCAAACGAAAAAGGGCGTGACTGTGTAGATACCAAAACTTGAACATTTTTAAGGTTCGCTGAGCAATAAACTAATAATATTTTGTGGCTTACCGAACTTGTCACAAATTATTCTATTACTTTTTTTATTAATAAACGAATTAATTAATATTAACTCAAAAATATCTTTTGGCACATTTTATTTTATTGTTTCCCATAGAGCAATGCAAAATATCAGCCATAGGCAATCGTAAAGTTCTGTTTGAAACTTTAAAGAAATGAGTTGCTAAACGAACTATTTATGTGTATCTAAGGACTCTTATTGTGTAAAAAGTCAACAAAAAAAATACAACCGACTTCCAAATAAAAACACTACAAATTGAAAAATAACTTCAGTTTCGGAAATCGGTATTACCGCCTTCAGAAATTGAAGTTATTTTTTAGTGTTTTTATTTGGAAGTCGGTTGTATTGTTTTTGGAAAAAGCTTTTTATTTTTCACTTATTAGTGGTATATAATGGACAAGTTCTATAGTACTTATAATAGTGTCACAGTGATGCCAGAATAGATTACCCGAACAACATATAACTTGAACATAACCAGTGGAATGAGAGTGTACCAGGGTGAACAAATCTAATTAACCTGTTTAGAGTATACTGGCGTGATGGTATGTTATGAATTGATGTAAACAATAAACAGACATGCGATTGCAGCATTCCCGAGAGATTTGCCGTCATTTATTGAAGAATTCTGTTGTATATGTCCGAAGTTCTTCATCAGGTCTTTACCAAATTTAAATGGGACTATTTATATAACGTTTATATATGACGGAGTTATGCCCGAACGTATTAAATAAAAATAAGGTATATATATATGTCGGCATTTCTAAGAGCGTTTCGTTACGTTCTGAAGAGCGCTATGGTTTCAAATGACTTTGACAGATGTCAACTTGACGTTAACACTAAACGCTAGTTTTTGGCGCGAACAGGAGATGACACAAGGGATCGAGTGAGAATATGGCGGGTTGGATTGAGTTGTGAATTCGTGATAAAAACCTAAAGAGAATACAGTCAACAGTGAGAGTTACCGATTGTTCGTGTAGATAAAACTACGTGTTATAGTGGAATGTCGTTTAAGTTATTCGCCAATACATAACGTGATTAGTTACATTGTGAGCCTACATACAAGCAAAGAAGTTGGTTTGTTTAACATCTAGCCCGAAAGAACCCATGCAATAATGGCTTTTCCTGACAATTACACAGTCTTCCCTACATATATATAAACATCCGAATTGAGAAGTCGGCGTCGTCTCCTTTTTGGGAAGTCGGTTAAAAAGTAAAAATATCTTGTTATATGTTGTTTCAATATGATATCATAGTTTCTTATGCAGTTTTCTGCTTAATGCCGTAGCTTCAAAAGGTGAAAATGTGCTACTTGATTTTGAAAATCGACGAAGGCATAAACAACTAGACTGTACCTTCTTCATGGCGGACATGGTGAGCTGGCGGAAGTTGGGCGCCTGTGCGTTGATGTTGTACTTGAGGTAGTGCAGCACGAAGCGAAGCTCTCCCTCCGCGAACAGCTCCGTGCTCTTCGGGGACTCCACGATCAGAGACAGGGACAGGAGACGCGTCTGGAAATAGTACATAAATCTAATGTGAACACAGAAAGAACATTAAACAAAAAGAAACTGGCCAAGAACGAATGAACGATAGACTTATAGCTTTAGACTATTAAAACAGTATTTTAGATATTCAGTTGGGTTACGCCTATGTCCAGCAGTGGACGTCTTTCGGATGAAATAAGTGTTACCTCATCCACGGCATCCACAGCTGCTTGCTTCAACAACTCGTAGCTGATGACGCCCTTCCACTCAGTTTCACTCGTGTGAGACAATTTGTCGGTGACACACGACTTGCGACACACGCGCAGTAGCATTAAGACACATTTTAGATCGCGCGGCTGCGCTCCCGGCTCCACAGTTTCTTTTATGTAGGGTAGACTGTTAATGAAAATTAGGTTTATTGAACATCGTTAGAGAAAGACGAAAGATACGGCCTAAGCTCAAGCAAACCTAAGCTAAGAAACAGTTTCTGAATCCTTCTTTAATGTCAACGTTTGACAGGTTTTCAGTGCAAAGTAGTTTGCAAATTCTTAATTCAAAAATATTGATAAACTGTACTGCTATAACCTCTCAAAGAGGAACCTTCGCTCGGTTACAAAAAACTTAATAAACGAATTCCGAAAATAAGATTGTCGCAAATAGAGCTTGTAACATCAACGATCAGGATTAAAAAAATAATTATCTGAAAAAAAAAAGTAAAATAAAAATGGTAAGCCGAGACGCTTTTGTCATACAAAATCATAATATTACATTCAGTTACATTTTCACATTCAGTACATGTTGCTTGTCCTAAATTATTATAGCAGGGATGTTAGTAATGTCATATTTTAGACATTCGCGAAAGCGAGTGTTTGAAAGGCGAATGTGTGAATGCGAATGCGAGTGCGAATGTTGAGAGGATTGTCTAAAGCTAGAGTCTGGCAAACGAAAGTAGACACTCGAATTATTTGCAAACTTTTTATATGGCAATGCTATACTAATGACAACCTGATTTGTTAAGGTCTTGATAATATAGATATTACACTTTGCATGATCTCGATCAATAGGTGTGAAATGTCGCCATATTTCACTTTTCTTCCCCGGCGCCATAATACAAAAATAAAGTTCTAAATAACTATTTATAACAACTTATCCTAGCTTAAAATAACCCACAACTCGAAACTGTGTTAATTCACTTAATCACAATACCTGCTTACTAATTGATCGACAAGTGACAACTAGAAACAGACTCAAAGTAACAAACACGCGATGATGACCCGCTAAATTCCGCCCACTCCTACTTGTCTCGACCTGCATACACTCGCATTCGCTAAAAATTCGCATTGTTGCGAGTGTTTCAAATGATGCGAATGCGAACGCGAACATTCGTAACATCCCTGTATTATAGTTTATTTTTTACATTATAGACCAGGGTCGATAATTTTTGAAACCAAACAAAATAATAGTAGGATGAAACCCATTGGAAAAGCCTGGAAAAGGTATAGAAGATAACAAAAATTAAAGGAAAAATCATTTACGGGTGATCTGAGGTCGGGAAGTGGAAGTGGGAGAGTTTTTAAGGGAGAAAACGGTTTATCTCGATTTACGGCAAAACTACAAGTCCTATAGAAAAAGTTAAATGGCAAAGTTGTAGGTAATAAAAATATATACAACTTTAAATTACCATTGTTTTAATCCGACTCAGCACAATGGACACTCAAAGGAATATTTCACATACATTTTGAGTTTATGTGAAACAAGTTGTATATCTTTTTATTAGGTATCTACAACTTTGCCATTTAACTTTTTCCATAGGACTTGTAGTTTTGCCGGAAATCGAGATAAACCATTTCACCCTTTTAAAACTCACCCCCTTCCACTTCCCGATCTCAGATCGCCCATAAATAATTTTTCCTTTCATTTTTGTTCTATTCTGTTCCTTTTCCAATGGGTTTCATCCTACTACTTTTTTTTCAAATTTACCATTTTCAAAGACTTCTGCCCTGGTCTATTATTTATCAAAAAATAAGTGAAAATCTGTGTGTTAAATATCCTTCTTACCTCATGATATAAGTTACTTATTTATTCCAAAAGCAAGCATAGTTCTTGAACTAAAATTAATATTATCATGTTTTCAATTTATCCAAAAAATGTGGAACGCTTCACGATTTTGCGTGTCATCCTTGCGCAGGGGCCATGCTAATCTTCTCTGTATCGTTCCAATTTTAGTATATGTACTGCCGAAGCAAGTACATTTGAGACGCACAAATTGTTGAACGTGTACTAAACGACGCGAAAACTTTGATAGTGCGATGCAGGATTCCATACATTTGGAGATGTTTTTATAAAGATTACTTACAGCGCCATCTATTGGCGACTATTTTTTGAATGTTCCTAAAGTATTCATTACATTAAAGAGACGTCACAGGGGATCTGATTGGAAGATAGTTAATTCAAATCTTTATTTTTATCTTTTGTTTTGGAATAAATTAATCGTGATATTTTTAATAGCTTTCCAAAGTATTTTTAGATTGTCTTTATTTTCTTCAATCTCAGCGAGCACGAAGTAGCTAGGTATACTCACAGCACTGTCAGCAGGTCAGCTCTCCTGGCACACGCGCGCGCCAGCAGCTGCTCCAGCACGGCCAGCTGCGCACTGTCCGCGTGCGCCGCGCTGAGCACGCACGGTTCTACCAGAGCCGCGCGCAGCTCTTCCAGCGAGCACTCCGCGCACAGCTTCACGAGCATAGCGTCCAGTGCTGCGCTCGCCTGCGGGGAGAATTAGGACGTTTATAATAATAATTAGACCCCGCGGTCTAGCACCTGAATTACTATAAGTAATAAACGTGTAAAAAATCTCTTTTTCCACTACCTTGTCTATTATGTAACACATTGTCTAAGAAATTCGTTTCGAAATATAAAAAATTAGACACAAGATTATAAAAAAAAAAAATAAAAAAAAATTACATAGTAACAGTTACGAAATGACTTTTGTATGGAGTTTTGATATCATTATGTAATTGGCAGAATGATACTGAACCTGTTACCTCTCGAAAAAGTGCGAGTTGACTGTGTGTATATAGTCTGTGGTTTTTAGTCCGAACGTTTCTAATAAATTGTTGTTAGCACTTATTTGCATTTAATTAAGTAATCTCATCAGGTAGTGGAAAAAGAATCGTTCGTGTCTCGCATAAAAAGGCTTTGTTTTAACACTCGCATGTAGCTACATCGCTCGTGTTAAAATCTCGACATTGTATGCTCGATACGAAATGTACTATTATTTGCTTGAAAGATTTCGATCTCTCTATTTGCAGGTTTCACTCCTTATTATACCCTACCGTGTTCCGCAGCCTCTGGTCGTGCAGGGCGTGTATGACGTCGTGCGCGCGCACGATGGTTAGTACGTCACGCGCGCGCAGTTCGGCCGCCAGGTACGACACGCACACGTAGAAGCTCTTGCGCGACCGGTCCAGTGACTGCAGCGCTGCAGTCAGCGATACAAGAGCTGCATTGTCGCCTGAAACATACATAAAGTCAAGAAATTTATTTCTATTAGGCCATCAAACTTTAGTTTTAAATGTCAAAATTTAAATATACAGGATGTAGCGAAAGGACGGCGAGTAAGGGGTAGCTCGCCGTCCGATGACGTCCAGGCCCGAGTCGACGGCGCGTAGTGTTCCACTCGCGCGCCTCAAAGAGATGTCAGCAAAACTGACGGGAGCCGCTAGGGTAGACTCCTGTCTGGGTCGCAGATGAATTTGAAAATGAGTTACCGCGGCCCTGGCTCAAGCAACTGTAGGAACACGGGTGAGTTTTAGTCAGTAAAAGTCTAACACGCCCTCCCGCTTCACCCAGAGCGGGAGAAGTCATTGGATGATTTCCCACGCAAAAATAGTAGATTACTGCAGCGGCCAGCAAAAGAGGCATTGATGGACGAACGTGTAAATGTGGGCCGAGGCGAAGCCGAGACACACATACGTAAGTCCATCAATGCCTAGTTGTGGCCAAGGCTTGTATAATACTTTTCTCAAACATGCTTGGAAATATGATAATTATTTTGACAACCTTCTTCGAGATAAATCTAAATTGGTCAAATACATGCGCGCAGCGGCCGGCAAAAGTTGTATGAAAATCCATATCTGTCGTGTCTAGCGGCCAAATAAATTTCATAGTAAAATCATATCTGTCGTGTAGTTTAAAAATGGAACGATGTTTTACTCCGAAACATGGCAACCAAGGAGGTAACTTATCAAAAGGTTTTATTTAAATTTCGAACTGGCTTGCAAATAGAACGCTGTTTATTGAAAAAAAAACAAAGGAACACTTTAACGCGGGAACAATTATTGTTGTTCGTCATTGATTTTGACAAAATGAGTTCTAGGTACTACTTAGTTTTAATTTCCGCGCATTATTTGAGAAAAGTACTATACAAGCCTTGGCCACAACTAAGCATTGATGGACTTACGTATGTGTGCCTCGGCTTCGCCTCGGCCCACATTTACACGTTCGTCCATCAATGCCTATTTTGCTGGCCGCTGCAGTAATGTACTATATCTCAAATAATGCGCGGTAATTAAAACTAAGTAGTACCTAGAACTCATTTTGTGAAATAAAATTATTACTTTTCAAAATCAATCGACGAACAACGAGAAACAAAAATTTTACCCGCGTTAAAGTGTTCATTTGTTTTATTTTCTCAAACATGCTTGGAAATTTAAGCATTATTCTGACAACCTTCTTCGAGATAAATCGAAATTGCTGTACTGCCCAAATACATGCGAGCAGCGGCCGGCAAAAGTTGTATGAAAATCCATATCTATCAATCAATCAATCAACCAATCATTTATTTTTTAAAACATAGGTATGGTTACAGATAGTATTGTTATAATATGTGCACTATGTTTTGCCATTATCTGGCGTACAAAATTGACAATAGCATGCAAATTAAAATTAGCAAGCAACAATAAATAATAAATAAAATAATACAATTAAGGTAGCATGTCAATTTACATGTCAGATTACATTGAAAAATAAATCAATTTAAAATATGTCAACAAAAATAAATAATAAATAAAATAATACAATTAAGGTAGCATGTCAATTTACATGTCAGATTACATTAAAAATAAATCAATTTAAAATATGTCAATACGTAAACAGGACATTATAATTATAGATTAAGAGCGCGGCGAACGGAGCTCGCAAATGCAATTCGAGACGAGTGAAGAATTCGTTCAGAGTATTGCTATCTCGCTTTGCACACACACGCGGTGCGCCGTGCGCAGCCGTGTGTGTGCGAGTAGATAGGCTTCCATTCATAACGACTCGAAAGCCGGCAAGCCGGCCAACGCGAACTGCGCCGGCGTTCTTTTGTCTTATTTATATAGGTAACTATGCCTTTTACGAAACCTCAAATATGTATTGTTATAATAAATAATGAATGCAAGTAAAATAATACAAATGTTACTTAGGCAAAGTATTAGTACAAGACAAATATTCCAATAATTTATGCCTATTTACGCATAAGTAGGTACAGACAAATAACAGCGCTCTGCTCTAAGAATATTCAAAATAAAAACAAGAATTTCGTATAAACATTTATTTAGTTATGTTTTACTTTATAGATCATTCATCTATTTAAAAAATATAAATCAAAACGTGATAAAGTCGTGTAGGGTGACCATAAATATTATCGACTGAACGAAATACAAAAATACAATAATGATAATCAGAAAACATTTTTACGCACGCTTTTTAGTTTATATGTACAATTGTACGTTGTAATAATTGTACATTACGTAGGTAAAGAAAAAAAAAAGTTTATATTCTGTCTCTGATAGGCAGATTTCTAGGTAAACGGGGATCTATTAATTCAGGCAATATACATTTAAAATAAAACTCTTCTAATTTTAAGACTATTGAATTCCAAAATTCGTTGTCTTTTTCAATTTTTTCATATGCCAGTCCTTTAGGCGTCCATATTATAAAAATACAGTATTTGCGGTTTGTTATTTGCAATTGTCCTTGTATCTGGTAAAAATAGTAACTTATTGTATTATATCATTGGGATATAGGTACTTACTGTGAGAAACATCCCAACGCTCGGAGTCCATGTCGGCAACCAAACCAAATCGTAAATAATAAAGTCCGTAAACAACGCAAAGTTCGTAAGAAAGTAGATTACTCAATATCAAAGTTCAAATCACAAGGCAAATCTAAATCCAAGTTCATAACTTAGGTCAATAGTGTCAGAAATATTACAATAAGTACTTAGAAAATAAATAAATACGCACGAGCAGCACAGTAAAGTAATCGTCTAACACTGACAACAAACCACAAAAAAAAATTAATTAAAAACCCGACTGCTTGAAAAGCGAAATAAAAAGACGTAAACAAGGAGAAAATCATGCTGTGCTGTCGGAGGATACATCTTCGCGAGCTGGCTAACCAAAACCTTACGTCTTTTTAGTTCGTTTTTCAAGCAGTCGGTGTTTTTGTTTTTTTTATTTATAACTTTTTGGTTATTTTTTTTTCGAATCAGGTACATTTAAACATATAAGTGTTATATATTTTTGAAATCACCTCTTAAAATCCTTTATTTTGATACCCCACACGATACGAAAAAACAAATTTGGGCCCCCAAAATATGGCGCCCAAGAACCGCTATTTTCCTATTTGCCAATTTTTATGTAGCCAGTTTCACTTGCGGGGTTAAGGCGAATCGATTGACGTAAGAACCATCAAAATCGGCCCACGCGTTTGGTTTCTAGAACGCCACATAGGAACAAACATACATACATAAATAGACTGATAAACACATTACCCTCCTTCGGCAGTCGGGTAAAAAATATACAATACAACAAACAGTAAACAACCCCGAAGTGCCCCGAACAAAAGCCGTACGAGCGATACCTACTCAACCGTATGAAGCACGACTACACACACATTGACATGACGTGCTCGACGCGACAGCAATACTAGCTATTGAAAATGTATGATTATTTTTATGTGTTCCGTAATACCAAAAATGATGAATGAAAACTTAATGTTTTTTTAATATTTTTTCGATAATTTGTTTCTTGATAATATGAGCTATGTTATAGCGTTGACAATTTTATAGATATTCTTTTTTTTAAGATAGAAAAATCAATAAGAAAACATGTCATTTACGCTGTAAAAATGTACGAAATGGAATTCGCTTAAACTTCATTTTAGGTAAGTATTTTGAAAAAAAAAAGACGGAACCTAGATAAATACTGTCTGAATCCGAATATTAGCATAATTTGGTGGAAATATGCTCAACTTACAAATGATTTAGGTATTACGTTTGTATGGACAATTCATGCTTCGCCGCGCCCTTAATAAACACTACCTTACCAAACCTAACCTAACCTTAATATACTTTATCAATAAATTAAATCATAAATGTCCAATTGGCAAGTCGGAATCGTCATACCTCTGTTTATCAGTAGTAAACTCAGTGACGGACCGCGATTTGTCGTGTTTGGCGGCCAAATAAATTACATAGTAAACTCAAATCTGTCGTGTTATTTAAAAATGGAACGATCTTTTACTCCGAAGCATGGCAACCAAGGAGGTAACAAAGGTTTTATTTAAATTTCGAACTGGCTTGCAAATAGAACTGATACACGGAAATCGACATCGCGTCATTTATCTCGCATGTGATTGGTCGATTGATGGCGATCAAACCCGTTGCCTTGCCGAATTCACTTGTGCAATTAGGCTGCAGGTTTCCTCACGATGTTTTCTTTCATTGATAAACTTAGAAATTACTTATGAATTGAAAAAGCCATTTTGATACTTGCCTGTATTCGAACCCACGACCTCGAGCACAAGCGGCGAGGTCAGTGGGCCATCACGACACTGACTAATTGAAAAAAATAAATAAATTGAGTTTAAGTATTTCTTACCAGATCTGTCCATCTTCGCGCAGTACTTGACGACGCAACCGAGCATCTGTCCGGTGAGGTGTCTGACGCTGTCCATATAGTGTTCCAGATGACCCCACGAGAACAGCAGCAGGGCATTCACTAGAGTGAGCCCTGTGGCGCTGTCTGTCAGCTTGTCTAGTAGCTTACTGATCTGCAGCAGAGTGCGCGCTACGCCTAGGATGAACGCGGACTCTGATGAACTCCTGAAAATTGGTATAATATTTGAGTTATAACTCGTTGGCGAAGAGCAGGGATGCACAAGCTATGTCTGCGAAAACTTCCAATCAGGCCCGTCAGTCAGTTTGACTGTTAGAGTGTATACCTTCGGTTTGTTCAGGCGTACTCATACACACAAATGGATAAAAAAAGGATTCATCATCATCATCATATCAGCCGAAAGACGTCCACTGCTGGACATAGGCCTCCCCCAAGCGTCGCCACATTGACCGGTCCCGTGCGTCTCGCAACCAGCGGATCCCCGCAACCTTCACCAGGTCATCGGTCCACCTAGTGGGAGGCCTTCCAACGCAACGTCTTCCGGTTCGCGGTCGCCACTCCAGAACCTTTCTGCCCCATCGGCCATCCGTTCTGCGAGCAATGTGCCCTGCCCACTGCCACTTGAGTTTGGCAATTCTTCGGGCTATGTCGGTAACCCTGGTTCTCTTGCGGATCTCTACATTTCTGATTCGATCACGCAAGGAAACTCCGAGCATAGCCCTCTCCATTGCCCTTTGAGTGACTGTAAGCTTTCTGATGAGGCCCATTGTAAGCGACCACGTCTCAGAGCCATATGTCATCACTGGCAACACACACTGGTCATAGACTTTCGTCTTGAGACACTGTGGTAAGTTGGACGAGAAGATACCGCGCAACTTCCCGAACGCTGCCCAGCCGAGTCGGATTCGACGGTTGACCTCTTTCTCGAAGTTGGCCCTACCCAATTGGATCGTTTGTCCAAGGTAGACATAGTCGCCCACAACTTCGAGTGTAGAGTCTCCGACCTTGATAGGAGTGGGTGTAACATGGGCATTCAACATCACCTTGGTTTTGTCCATGTTCATCCTAAGACCCACTCTTTCGGAAGCTCTACTGAGGTCATCGAGCATTGTACTGAGGTCCTCCATGGTCTCAGCCATAACCACTATATCGTCGGCAAACCGAAGGTGAGTGATGTACTCGCCATTGACGTTGATGCCTAGCCCTCTCCAGTCCAGAACCTTGAAGACATCCTCCAGTGCAGCAGTAAACAGTTTCGGAGATATGACGTCTCCTTGTCTCACACCTCGCTGCAGAAGGACTGGTTCCGAAGTCTGATCCTGAAGTCGAACTGACATGGTGGCGTTTTTGTATAAACACTTCAACACTTCGATGTACCGGTAGTCAATTTGGCACCGTTGGAGAGACTGCAATACAGCCCAAGTCTCGATCGAATCGAAGGCTTTCTCGTAGTCCACAAACGCTAAGCAGAGAGGCAGGTTGTACTCTTCGGTCTTCTGTATAACCTGGCGCAGCGTATGTATGTGGTCTACGGTGCTGAAGCCCTTACGGAATCCGGCTTGTTCGGGAGGCTGGAAATCGTCAAACCAAAAAAAAAAAGGATTAATTATGGTCAATCGCGATTGTACGCTATTTTTCACTCTTTCCTTCAATTGTTGAGTTGATACGGTTACAAGATAAGGCAACGCCATCTAGTGACGAGAGGAAGAATTAGTAGTAGCTAGTAGCGCCATCTCGTTTCGAAAATCGGAAGTATTCTTCTAGAATGTTTGTGTCGCCGAAGTCTTTCCCAGCCGAACGTTTTGGAAAGTTCTAGTCAATTCGGATCGATCTCTAAAGTTCTAGGGGAACTTTAAAGATCGATCCGAATTGAATATATATCTGTTTTAGCCTGTTTTTATCTGTCTCGACGTATCTAGATCAGTATGGAACGTTCCAGAAACATCTTCTGGGCTTTATAAAAGGCTGTCGTCTTCATCATGGGACAGTTTCGATTTGAAAGCGATACAGAGCGAATGAAAAGGTAATAGTGCGAAGTATTAAAATAAGTGTTTCAGCAATAAAGTATGATTAAATTAAAGTCTGCTATTTAAATAATATATCCCTGAATCCCAGCTCGTAACAATACTATCATGATTAATAAAAAAAATGTCATAAAGATAGCTTACAGATCAGCGGAAACACCAGCAATATATTTTATATTGCTTGCTACTTTAATTAAAGCGGTGTGTATTTTGTTTTTGTGCTCACACCATAAATTATTATCAAGTCTATACGTGAGGATTTTTAATTGGCTAAATTTATGGTTTCCTTTTTTGTTCGTTTTTATTAGCGAACATCGAGGGCTGTAAGAACTACTAAAATAAAGATATCTGTAATACTCCGACCCGTGTGTAAGAAGTAGGTTACCAAACAACTATAATATCTATAATATAAAAATGAATCGCTAAATGTGTTGCTAAGCGCAAATCTAGAGAACAGCTGAACCGATTTCGCTAATTCTTTTTTTGTTGTGTTTGTCATTGATAGGAAAAGGTTCTTCTTAAAAAAAAAATTGTGCCATTTTACACCTACATAGGTAGAGTAAGGCAGGGTAGGGTAGGTAAGGTAGGGTAGGTAGGGTAGGTAGGGTAGGTAGGGTAGGTAGGGTAATGATAAATGATAAATGATTTATTTTCTGTAAGTTGGTTTGTACAAACACTTTCACATGTCGATCATATTTTTTAAAACTAGATGAGGTCGGCGTTTCCTGTCTGACTACTCTGAGAAGAAAGGCCGAAACAAACTCAGAGGTCACAGTCTCTTTTAAAGTCCAGACAAAAACTTGTTTAGATCATGTGAAGACCATGTAGACTGATGTCTGAAATGGTCTTTTGAGAAAAGAACCAGCCAGATTGAGTGGACCTGTCCAGTCAGTGCACGCATTTGTCAATAACCGTGCAGCTCAACTTAGAATTTAAGGAGCTCAACGAATTGACGAACAATACCAAAGAAAGGACATTCGGGTAGGCCGCATAAATACTCAAACTGCCAGACCATGATTAAAAACTAACTAAGATAAATTAAAATTTAAAAAAAAGAATAATCCACATAGTCTTCACATTCACAATAATTAAAATAAAATAATATAATACTTTAAAAAGTAAATATTCTTGTCATTGCAAAAAAAAATAAAAAAATTAAAATATAATTAAAAACTAAATCCGCGAAGCAAAAATAAAAAAATAAAAAACGAAATTAATTGGAGCAGCTCAATCCCAAGCCTTTTTGTCCTCAACGTAATCTTTAATGTTATAAAACGCTTTCTGGCACAACTTACGTTTAATGAATGATTTGAATTTATTAACACTTAAACCTTGTACGTCGCTTGGAAGCTTATTATAAAAGCGTACACATTGACATCTAAACGAGCCACCTATTTTCTTGAGCCTTGTTGTAGGTACTACAAATTTGTGTTTGTTCCTAGTATTTATGTTATGGATATCACTGTATTTTTTAAACAATTTTATATTTTTATGGGCATATAAAAGATTTTCATAAATATACTGAGAAGGCACAGTCATTACATTAATCTCCTTAAATTTCTCTCTGAGAGAGTGTCTCGGGCTTAATTTATAAATTGATCGAACAGCTCTTTTCTGCAAAACAAAGATAGTCTGGATGTCGGCGGCATTTCCCCACAACAGAATACCATACGACATTACACTATGAAAATAGCTAAAGTATACTAAACGGGCTGTCTCTATGTCAGTTAAATTACGAATCTTTCTAACAGCATATGCTGCGGAGCTTAGCTTCTTTGACAATCTATCTATATGTGGGCCCCACTGAAGCTTAGCATCCAAAGTTAGGCCTAAGAATACTGTGCTATTTTCAGGATTCAATTCTTCGCCCTTTAACATCACATCAGTTTTCACCTGCCTAACGTGAGGTAGGGTAAACTTAATGCATTTGGTTTTTTTTCCATTTAAAAGTAAATTGTTAACATTGAACCAGTGAACTACTTTTGAGATCGCGCTATTTACATCGTCAGTAACCAGCTGCTGACGTTTAAGTTTAAACAAAAGTGAAGTATCATCCGCAAACAACACTATATCATGGTTATCCTTTATGAGGTAAGGCAAGTCATTAATATAAATAAGAAACAAGAAAGGGCCAAGAATTGAACCCCGCAGGGTTCTTCTCCCATTTTTACTATAGATCCGGGAGATCTTTTTCCATTAACGTCAACGCTCTGAATCCTATTACTCAAGTATGAAGTAAGAAGAGCCAGAGCGCTGTTCCGGATCCCGTAGTGGCGGAGTTTCCTGATTAGCGTTTCATGAAGAACACAATCAAATGCCTTGGACAAATCACAAAATATTCCCAAGGCATCGCACTTATCTTCCCATGCATTATAAATATGTCCTAAAAGCTCAACACCGGCATCAGTAGTTGAACGACCCCTTGTAAAACCGAACTGTTTGCTATGTAATAATTTATGTTTATTAAAAAATCTTTGCAATTGCTCTAAAATTAATTTCTCAAATATTTTACTAAACGTAGGTAGTTCTGAAATAGGTCTATAATTTGTAGGGTCTGAAGTACTACCTGATTTAAACAAAGGTATTATTTTACTATTTTTCATTAGGTCAGGAAACTCCCCACTGTCGATACAATTATTAAAGATAATAGCTAAACTAGGTGCGACAATGTCATTAATGGACTTAGCAACTTCTACAGAATGTCCCCACAGATCTGCAGTCTTTTTAACATTTAAAGTGTGAAAGGTTTTAATTATGTCTCTACAAGTAATATGTTCAAAAAGAAATTCCGAATCACAAACATTAACATTTTCTTTTAGTATAGACTCAGCAACAGAAGGTGATGAGTTTAGGGGAGGTAAGGGGGGTAGGTAGGGTAGGTAAGGTAGGGTAGGTAGGGTAGGTAAGGTAGGGTAGGTAAGGTAGGGTAGGTAGGGTAGGGTAGGTGGGGTACGGTAGGGTAGGGTAGGTAGGGCAGGGTAGATAGGTTAAGTAGAGTTTGCCGGGTCAGCTAGTATAGTAATAAATAAAAAACCGGCCAAGTGTGTGTCGGGCCACGCGCAGTAATAGGGTTCCGAAGTTGCATAATAATGCAAACTAAAAAGAGGGTTTTGTTGTTGTTACATGAACATTAGAACGGTTTCAGCAGCTCACAAAGTCTAAAAACGGGCCCAGGATGTTTTTTTTTAATCTATATTCTCGCGTTTGACCACTATCTCGCCTGATGGTAAGCGATGATGTGGTCTACGGTGAAGCACGCTTGCCTAGATGTAATCTATTCACTCTTGACTTAAACTAAATAAGGACTAACTGGTAACTGAAGAAGGAGTTATAAAATCCAACTTCGCAACTGAAGTTAGAAAAATATTATCTATTTGAGTACCACCGCGGGTGCGAATTGCGAAAGGAGCCGATACGAGCGCGCGTTAGAACCACGGGGAATGGTATGGTTCGTTCCTGGAACCTTGCGTGCACGCTCCTTGTTTATTTTTCTTTCGGAATAAAAAAAAAATCGTATGTATTCACCTCTAATCTCCTCTAATACCGCAGATTAGAGGTGAATCCTCTAATCTGCGGTATTCACTATTTCATTCTGTAAAGTTTTACGCTACTCAATTAGTGATGAAGTCGGGTCGAATATTGACTTTTAGAAGGATATCGACAAAAGAAAATAAGTAATTTGCTTGGAAATCGAATCTAATTTGACTTTACTTGTACGTTTTAATTACAAAACGTCGAAAATACTTCTGCACTAACACAAAATAGACTCTACCGCGCGCATGCACCGTATAGACTACGGACTAGTACTGCCAACGATTCCAGCCACTCCAATGCGTTATTCGAGCTTAAACATTATTTAAGTAATTTTTCAATGGCATTTGTACAAAAATTTTACTGAGCCAAGCACATTTTATAAGTTGGTCGACTATTACTCGTAAACTTGTAAAGCCTGTTATGATTTAATTTTTGTATATTTTTACATGGTTCGTAAGCATTATGTTTACTCTGTTTTACACAGCTATCAACTTTATTTTAGTAATTTTTCAATGGCATTTGTACAAAATTTTTACTGTTCCAAGTACATTTTATAAGTTGGTCGACTATTACTCGTAAACTTGTAAAGCCTTGTTATCCGTGATAATTTTCCTTTTAATTTCGCTATATTTACTACTGCTTTGATTTTTTTCACATAGCCAAGAGCAACTATTTCGCTGGCAGGGGAGGGGGGACACTTGACTCTAACATAAATTTGCAACTTAAAGCTTAATTTTACGCAAACGAATCTCTGAATCAAAAAATGGTTTTAACAAACCCATAATATTTTTGAATGGCCTATCCAACGATACCCCACACCATAGGATAGATGAGAAAAAAAAATACATCCCCACTTTATGTCTATGGCAGGTGGTACCCGAAAAAAAAATATTTTTCATGATTTTATGTTACCACTTTGTCGGAATTATTAATATGTATATACATGCCAAATTATAGCTTTCTAGTACTTCGATTCTCAGAGCTAAGCTGCGGACGGACAGACGGACAGAGCGAAACTATAAGGGTTCCTTGTTGACTTCGGAACCCTAAAAATGGGCCAAATTTGCCAAGACACTTTGACAACTTATCCATAAAAAATCCAGGCAATACTTTTAAAGGAACATTTTACTACACACTCGATTGCGACCCCACTCCCGTCTACCCACGCACCGCCCCTTACGTCAATAGCGAGTGACATGACAGTGCCAGGTGCACAGTTCTTGACTGAGCTAAAAGTTCATAAAACATACAAACCTCTCTCCTATCTCCAGTATCTTGTTGGTAAGAGTGAGGATAGCGGGGCCTTCGTCCACGGTGTGTGTGAACAGATGGTCCACTGCGACCACGGTGGCGATAGCTGAGTATAGACTGAGGCGGCCCGCTTCTAAGCTCAGGAGTTTGGTCAAGTAACTGTCGGTAGTGCTTGAGTTTAGTACCTGGAATTCAAAGTTAGAGCCTGAGAATAAAGTACTTTTTGTTTTGAGTAACACCTGGTCTCCGAATTGAGAAAACTTTAAAACATACCTCAAAATTTAAAAAAAGGAACCCTTATAAGATCACTCTCTTGTCCGTCTGTCTGTCCATGTGTCACCGCCGATTTTCTCAGGAAAGGGTGAAACTAGCATGTTGAAATTTATACCTATATGTACCAGATACAGTAATCTATAGGTAAAAAACCGGCCAAGTGCGAGTCGGACTCGCACACGAAGGGTTCCGTACCATTATCGCAAAACACTGCAAAAAAATCACGTTTGTTGTATGGGAGCCTCCCTTAATTTATTTTATTTTAATTTAATCATTATTATTTTTTGAAGTGAATATACAACTAAACATTCTTTGAATATTTCAAGCGTCTACCTGTTGCCGTTATTAATATCGAGTAAAAAACGCCCACAAAATCACGTTTGTTGAATGGGAGCCCCCATTAATTTATTTTATTTTAATTTAATTTTATTATTTTTTTAAGTAAATATACAACTAAACATTCTGTGAATATTTCAAGCGTCTACCTGTTGCCGTTATTAATACCGAGCAAAAAACTGCAAAAATATCACGTTTGTTGTATGGGACACCCCCTTAAATATTTATTTTATACTGTTTTTAGTATTTGTTGTTATAGCGGCAACAGAAATACATCATCTGTGAAAATTTCAACTGTCTAGCTATCACAGTTCATGAGATACAGCTTGGTGACAGACGGACAGACAGACAGACGGATCGCGAAGTCTTAGTAATAGGGTCTCGTTTTTTCCCTTTGGGGACGGAACCCTAAAAACGGGACCCTATTACTAAGACTCCGCTGTCTGTCTGTCCGTCTGTCACCAGGCTGTATCTCATGAACCTTGATAGCTATTCAGTTGAAATTTTCAGTCTGTCTGTCTGTCACCAGGCTGTATCTCATGAACCGTGATAGGTGGGATGTCCTCCATGAACCGATGGCGCATGGCCGTAAGTCTTGTCTTATGATGGAAAGAGCTAGGCGGAATCAAATTGTGCAATTCCGTCGCACACTCCCCGAAATGTAACCGATAAGAAACCGTCAGGCTGGCTTTTCATACTATGTACTTACTTGAATCCAGCTTTCTGCTCCACGCTCCGCAACATGCATAGTGAGGTAAAGAATACCACACACGGACTTAGTATCCATGGGAACATCCTCGTCAAACATTAAATCTTGCATGACCATACGAATCCCATCGAAGAAGAACACCAATATGCTCATATCAATAGGAGTAGCTTTCTGGACCAGGTGTAGAAGCAGTCGTAAGGCAGTGTGTGATACAGTGAATATTTCGTTCTTTTCTGTTGGTGATAAGGTTTTCTGCTCTCTGAAAACATGAAGAGTTTGTATTAAATCAAAAATCATTTGTAAAAATAAGCCAGAGAATCAGCAGTTTTCAAAAACAGTCCTTAATATTATGACAGTGCCAGGCAAATACATTAATATAAAAATATTATGAACGCAAGGAAAAATCTACATCTCTTTATTAAAATTAGTGATACATAATTTTAATACTAGAAATAAAGTTAAATTAGATCAATCATTTTTACATAGATTAGTTGAATAAAACACATTTTTCATTGGGTACTGTGTTAAATGTCAGAAAGTCCTTTCTCAAAATGTCCTATCTCAAAATGTCCCTTTCTCGTAATGGGGCCATTACATTTTCTTTAATTGAAAAATATAATAATATGAAAATGCATTGGATGACATTAATTTGTTATATTTGTTTACAAAAAAGTCATTAAAAAAGAACTGTAATAATAAATCCACAAAAATAAAATATAATTCTTTAGAATATACTTTACTACAATTCTAAACATGGAGAAAAGGACTTTTTGAGAAAAGACATTATGCGCTGATACTGTGACATCCACCAACCCACACTGGGCCCGCGTGGTGGCTTAGGGATTTACGGCCCATTCCCTCTCACAGAGAGGAGGCCTGCACACACAACTTACCAATTGGGAGTCTACGTGCGGAAAAGGGTACCCATCTATCCTATACTACATAAAATATAGCATACCTCAAAGTTGCCACACAGCACTCCAAACAGCCTGTCAAATACTCCACAAGAGTCATTTGCGCAGCCCTCAATGCAACCACTCCTGGTTGAAAGTTCTCAATACATGTGAGGAGCTTGTTTACAACATCTACATACTGTTTGTAGTTAAAAGCTTTCTTCAACATGAGTACAGAGATTTGTAACTCTAGAGCGTCCGAGAATGGCTGCTGTAAGTGCTTGTTTTTTATTATGTGTCTGGAAATTAAAAGTATACTTTGTTAGTTCCAAATATTTTTGTTGAAGTGCTTATAAGGCAGGCCTGCTGAAAAATCTTATAAAACAAAGTCGGGTTAGTTACACCATTTATAACTTGAGAACGGCTTGATCAATTATCATATTTACGTCGGCACGGTTTCTTTGTATGGGATGAGCTATCTGTATGCTAGTATTATATTATCTGTGCCCAAGGGAACATTATACGGGGATGATATGTAGCCTATGTGCTATTCCAGACTATAATCTATCTCTGTGCCAAATTTCATCCATTCAACCGTTTTAGCGTGATTGAGTAACAAACATACATCCATCCAAACTTTCGCATTTATAATATTATAGTAAGAAGTAAGATAATAAAAGCCTTTTTTTTGCTGACCAAAATTCAGTAGACATATAAGTAGAGTAGTAAACATATAAATCTAATGACTTTAATTTATTTGTTTAAACTAATTTATAGTGAAGCTGTTTCCGAGGTTTTTCCCAAGGAAACATACTTTATTGTGGATAAAAATTACCCTGTGGTACTTAGTGATAGTATATCTACCTACCAGTGAAAGAATCATCATAATGTGATCCTTTCCTTTTAAAAATAATTTAAGCCCTTTATAATATATAAGTATACAATGTAGGTACCTTGATATAAAACATTTTATAGGATGTTTGGCCTCAGCATGGAAGAAAGCCGCAACCAAGAACTTTATAACATCATTGTCAAAGGAATCCTTGTTTGTGTCTATTATCTTTTTCAGAATAGCTAATTGATCATCTGAAGATGGCGATTTGATAAAAGCTTGGATTTCAGCAATATTATCAACTGGAAAATTAAAACATGTTTTGTAAGTTCCGCATTTTTTTAAAGGAAGAAAACAAAAGACTCTTTGTTTAAAAAAAGATAATAGTCGATGTGTAGTCATAAGAACAGCTAAAAAAGATAAATTTTATTAAAAAACACATAGTAAATAGTTTGTTTTTACCTAAATTTTCAAATAACGAGGTTGGAATAGCAATAGGCGAATAACCAATAGAATTCTTGGATTTACCGCCCCCGCCTCGATTTATTCTTAAAGCTAATCCATTCATCATGATAATAGAATTCTATTTCATTCAACTAAGCCAATTTTTCATTGATATTTAAGCTGCGAATACCAGTTTTTTACAATGTTTACTTCAGGTTAGTCAACAATCGTTTTATAACCTTAAAACCTGTCACATTTAATCAAATCAATCTGAACGTCACGATGACGTTTACATTATTATCGAATCATTCTCCGTAAACTTAAGAGAACTGCAACTTTTCTTATCGTTTGACCAAAATATATATTTGATTCGAGGCGAACTGTAAATTGTTAATTTGGAAACGTGTTTTTTTGTCTAAAAAAGACAAGCAATAAAATTGTTTCATGGATTTGAAACGATTTTATTGCCTGTCTTTTTTGTTAGTCAATAAGTGACTCTGTAAATAGCATTGTTTTGTTCAGAAATATTGCCAAGAAAATTATAAAATTAATACGTCGCGTTCATATTTCTAAGCACTTTATGGCCAGAGCTCACTGGCGGCGAAGTTATAAATCAACTAGAAACCAATTACGTACTTCTCGTATAAGTAAGTACAGTTTTTGCAAAGATCAGGCAGTCTCTATTTTTTTACTTTTAACGCATTTCTGAACTGTTCATATGCGGAATTGCGGACAGCAGAAGGCAGTCACAACAAATCACACAAAACCGTAGAGAGAGAAGTATAAATCTACTTATTATTTCTATGCTTTGTAATAGCAGTGGTTGGCAATAAGCAGGCTCAGGCTCACCCTTAAGGTTGCCCTAGTCGACAGCGCGAACTATTTTGTGCGCGGGGTTATAATGCATGCTATCTCATCCGACAACACGTGCGAAAGAGATAGATGCTGAGATGAGCAGTAAGAAGCGAGTTCGTGTACGAATACAAACTTTTGCAAATTTGTAGCGAAATAGATGATGATTTAGGACGAAAACGAGTTCGTCAGATTTTATAAACAGACCTTTGGGGATTATGAATATCATGAAAAAAATACTAAATGTATCTGTTCAGAATAATATTATTTGCATCGTTGAACTATCTACTAATCTGTCCCTGTATGATGACTGCTTTGCAATTTTCCTTCTTCTTATGGTATTTATTTGCGCCCAAAGATGCGTTAAAATTTGTGTTGTAATATGGAACTTTCGACGCTCATAACTTTTAAATATATTTCTTATTTTTTTACTTTTTTGTTTCCATTCAGGGCTTGATAATGATGAGATAAATTGACTTATTTTTTTATTTTGAACGTACACCTTCTAACAGAGGAGTAATCGCCAGACTACGATTGTATGGAAGAATGATCGACTAGGGCAACCTTAAGAGCCAAGGCTCTAATGTGCATGATAAAAATGAGGATATAGGTACTCAGGCTTCTTCATCTTTTCGTGTGAGGTGTGGCTACCTCTAGTGTCAGTGTTAATTAAGCCGCCTCTGGGATTCCCACATGCCTCTGACTTGGATATTTCAAACTTACATTAACTATATAAGTCGAGGTTTCCTCACGATGTTTTTCTTCACCGTTGCCTGTGATGTCCAAGATAAAATTAGAAAGTACATATACTTTAAAAAAGTTGCATTGATACTTGCCCAGCAGCCTAATTGCGTAAGTGCATTCTGCAAAGCAAACAAGTCGGAACCTTCCCAAAAACGACTTTACGTATTGCATATTACACTCTAAAAAGGAAAGGTTATGCTCCTTTCCATTACCAATATTTTGACATAGAATTGATTGTAAAGAATGAACGAAAACGGAAGAATCGAGATAAAACATCACTATTGGTATTGTGTAATGAAATTATGTCCTAATGATTTGGAAATAAATCATTCGAGTTTGATGAAACATAACGCAGTAGATGAACTTCAACTCAAAGGAGGATGTTTGTACTCTTTCCAAATTAGTTTCACAATACCGAAAAAGTTGAAAGAAATGATTCTAATTCTTTGAAGGAATCGACTTGTTTGCTTTGCAGAATTCACTTACGCAATTAGGCTGCGGATTTGAACCCACGACATCAAGCACGAGAGGCGAGAACTTGGCCACTGAGCCACCACGAAATCTGAGGCTGATAAACCCTTCGCAGTCATATTCACAGATATCAGCACCCCAATTATTGCGTGAGATCATTGATAGCGCGAGCGCGCGCGCGCGCGATATTTTTATCAAATAAAAAAATAAATAAAAAAAGTGGTTAGCGCAAAACATGCGCGCACGTTTTTTTTTGACGCATGTCTGCTTTTTTAATATAATAAAATATGAAGTAATGATAAGTACGATTCATTGCATTTTAGGCTGCAGGTATGTACATACTGGGCACGCCACAATTGCGGCGGTAAGGCCCCTCTTTGAGGAGTGGCTTAAGAGGCGTCACGGCGTCCTCACCTTTCGCCTGGCGCAGGTCCTCACCGGACACGGCTGTTTCGGGAGGTTCCTGTTCAGGATAAAGCGGGAGGAAACGCCCGGGTGTCACCATTGTATGGACCGCCCTGAGGACACGGTGGAGCATACGGTGGAGATCTGCCCCGCTTGGGCGGAGCACCGCCGTCTCCTCATGGAGGCGATCAGTGGTGGCGACCTCTCGCGTCCGACCCTGGTGCAGCCAAGGTACGGATCGAGAGGGCATGGGAAGCTGTCTCCTCCTTCTGCGAAGCAGTAATGCTCGCAAAGGAGGAGGCGGAAGGCGTGAGGGTGACGCAAAGGAGACGCCCTCACGCCCCTAGCCACCGCAGGAGACGCCTCGGGCGTCGGGAGTCGCAAGCCGATTCCCAGCCACCGTAGGCGCGGGCTTGCGGACGGAAAGTAATGGGTATGCTCGCCGTCCGATAAGGACCAAGCCCGAGTTTACGGTGCGTAGTGTTCCACGCGCGCCTCAAAGAGATGTCAGTAAAGTGACGGGGTTCGATAGGGCCGATGCCTATAAATTTGCCGGATAAATTTGAAACAGAGTTACCGCGGCACTGGCACAAGCAACTGAAGGAACACGAGTGGGTTTTAGTCCGTAAAAGTCTGACACGCCCTCCCGCTTCACCCAGAGCGGGAGAAGTCATTGGATGATTTCCCACCCAAAAAAAAAAAGGTGTGTACCTACAATAACGTAAAGAACTAGGTGTTCTTAACCTACCGTTTCACATTTTCGATGATGGTTTTGAAAATCAAAAGCCGTTAGAATAATAGCAAAACCCCTAACATGATTGTGATATTCGTTAATAAATGTATCGCACGACTCAAGAGGTCGCGCCTGGAGTAGTCCCGTTCAAATATATAATAATCTTTGGTCCCGTTCGGTCCCTGGTGACGGTTAGACGCTAATCTTCACGCACGCGTGGGTTCGTATCCCATCCACGTCGCCAATGCTGTGGTGTTCACTAGTAACCTTGAGTTAGTTTGTAATAAAACCACCAAATTCTCAGTAAGCACACATAACTCAAGAGTAGCGTCTAACCCTCAACAGGGACCGAACGGGACTACTCCAGGCGCGACCTTGAGTTGTGCGATACATTTATTAACGAATACTACAATGATTGTTTACATGCAGCAGATCTAGATTTAACCAAAATAAATAAAAAAGAAAAAAAAAACAGGCTATGACGCCTTCCTCACCCGCGGTTCGGTGCGTTTTCGTTTCTCAATCAACAGATAATATGCTGTGCGCTCGGTAAAGAAACTGTACCGAAACGATTCAGTCAGGAAGGCGCATGAGCCGTTGCGGTACAGCTTCTTACCGACCGCGAGGAAGGTGCCTAAACCTGGAACGTTCAAAGCTTGTTAGTTGGCGGTAGAATAAATAGTCACGTTTTTCAAGGATGGTCATCAATTTCACTCGACAAACATTTGTGGACAATGGATAGTTAAGATATTCCTGTTTAGTCTATGAGTGGTTTATGTTCAGCTATTATAGGTAGGTACCTACCTGCAAATCGATAACTGGCAGCCATATGACAAACCGACTGTTTAGCTCTGGGCAGTAGTGGACATAAGGATAATGAATTAATGATTCTATAGCGAGAATAAGTTATATGAAGACATTTTTTTTATAAGCCTAATAATGATGAATGAGATTTTTATTAATTTACCTATATTTTCCCATTGCTGGGTAGGGTCTCCCCCATGCCCCCATAGCCTTCCAATCTGTCCGGTGTTTTGCCTTCTCCGGCTAATCACGGGTACGCACGGGCTACCGGGCCGCAGATCCGTAGCCTAATTGCGTAAGTGAATTACGCAAAGCAAACAAGTCGGAACCTTCCCAAAAACGACTTTACGTATTGCATATTACACTCTGAAAAGGAAAGGTTATGCCCCTTTCCATTACCAATATTTTGACGTAGAATTGATTATAAAGAATGAACGAAAGCGGAAGAATCGAGATAAAACTTCACTATTGGTATTGTGTAATGAAATTATGTCCTACCTAATGATTTGGAAATAAATCATTCCAGTTTTATGAAATACTAGCACTCCGCCCGCGACTTCGTTCGCGTTATTTTGTTTATCCTATAAATGATTTTCTTATGTGCAATTAGTGAAGGCGACCAAAAATAAGCTATTATTAAAGTAGATATATAGGGTTTATTGGATTGGGACGATTCGTTATTTGACTTTAAGAATAATAAATTAATATTACGGCCACAAAGTAAAATTCTCTCCTAATAACTTATCTACCCCTTTTTGCCCAGTTGAAGTTGAGTTTTGAACAACCTAAATACGCTATTCACTCTTTTCTTCTCTTTTTATTTTTCGTTTATGTTAGTCAGATTGCGCAGTTAGATCTCGAAAAAAACTATAACACCCCTAACCCTATCTGGGGGTGAATTTAAAAAATGTTTTATGTAAATTTTGATTATTAACTTCATCCCCAAGGAATTCGATTTTTCATACAAACTAATTTTGGCCCTTTTCACCTCCTTAAAGGTTGAATTGCCGCAAAATCGCGCCTTAGTGCTCTGCCCTAGAACCCCACGTCAAAAACGAAACCCTGACCAGTAAGATTCTTAGCTTGAGTTAGTTTCGAAAAACTTATAATGACAACCTTTATTGTTTCCTTAGGTTGGTATTTGTGCCAAGTTTCAAATTTATTAACCCAAGAAATAAGATTCTTGAAAAATACTTTGATATCCCCTAAATCGTATTTTGGGAATAGATAAGTAAAACTAATAATGACAACCTTTATTGTTTATTTAGGATGGTATTTATGTCAACTACCAAATGTATTAACCTAAGAAATAAGGTTCTTCAAAAACACTTTAATATCCCCTAAATCGTCTTTTGGGGGTAGCTGAAAAAAACTAATAATGACAACCTTTATTGTTTATTGAGGTTGGTGTTTATGTCAGGTTTCATGTTTATTAACCCAAGCTAAAAGATTCTTAAAAAAAAAATAAGATCCCCTAAATCATCTTTTGGGGGTAGTTCCGAAAAACCAACAATGAAAGAAAATGGTATTTATGTCAAGTTTCAAATTTATCAACTGAAGTAATAAGATTCTTCAAAAGAGCTTTAACACCCCTAAATTGTCTTTCGGGGGTAGTTTCAAAAAATAATAATAACCACTTTTATTATTCATTTAGTTTAGTATTTGTGGCAAACTTCAAGTTTTCTGACCCAAAAAATCAGATATTTCCATACAAACTTAATTACATCCCCTAAATCATCTTTTGGGGGTAGTTTTGAAAAACTTATAATAAAAACCTTTATTGTATATTAAGATTGGTATTTATGTCAAGTTTCAAGTTTATTAACTGAACTAATAATATTCTTTAAAAAAACTTTAACAGCTCTAAATCGTCTTTTGGGGATAGTTACAAAAAATAATAGTAACAACCTTTATTATTCATTTAGGTTAATATTTGTGGCAAGTTTCAAGTTTATTGAAACAAGAAATCAGATTTCTCCATACAAACTTGAACACCCCCTAAATCATCATTTGGGGGTAGTTTCAAAAAACTGATAATGTCAATCTTTATCATTTACTTAAAATATTGTTTGTGCTAAGTTTCAAGAATTTTGGTCGCAGGAATTAGATTTTCTTACAAACTTTCAACCCCCTTTTTACCCCCTTAGGGGTGGAATTTCCAAAAATCCTTTTTTAGTGCACACCTACGTCACTTGAGGAACCTTTTTGCCAAATTTCATGCTTCTAGGCTTAGCAGTTTTGGCTGTGCGTTGATTGATCAGTCAGTCAGTCACCTTTCGCTTTTATATATATAGACTAGCTTTTACCCGCGGCTTCGCTCGCGTAAAACGTAGAAAAGTAAACACAGAGTAGTACAAAAATAGTGTATTGTGCGTAACATAAAATGCAGTAGGTACTAATTTGATTTTTGATTCTTATAAATATTGTTTTTGTCGTCAAAAGTGTGGAAATAGGTTGTGAGCACAGAGTGAGACTTTAACACAGTCGTGTAAACAATATTTTAGTTTTACCACCTTTTGCTAAAACATATTGATTATGTGGACTTGATACTCGTGAACACGCTACATACAGTTGCCCATAGGAAAATCAGTTTTTTTCTAAATTCACTCCTGCAGCTTTCAGTGTTTGCCCTTGAGCTTTATTTATGGTAATCGCGAATGTCGCTTTAAGGGGCAATTGCAACCTTTTAAATTGGAATGGCATGTTGGTTGGGATTATCGGAATACGTGAAATCATTATATCTTCTCCCTTTGCTATTCCTGTCATAATTGTTGCCCTTACTATATTGCGCCCTAGGTGTGTTATTTGTAGTCGGGCGCCATTACATAATTTTGGTAAGTCCAGATTTCTCATTAACAGTACTGGGACACCAACTTTCAGCCTCAACGTATGGGACGGCACCCCTGATAATTCTAAAGAGTTAAAAAACTCTACAGGGTAGAGTTTCTCACCCTGTAGAGTTTCAGGGTTACTCACTCTGCTGCCACTTGCTTCAAGCTTGCTTGGAAGGATGTATTATATTTTCTTATTCTGCTTAAAAAACGGCGCGATTCATCACTGTCATACAAAAGCAAAGACTTGAGTGGTTCTTCTGGCTCACCAAGCGTTGGAACTGAAACTTTTCCACCAGAGCAACACATACCCGGTGTCTCATCATTCCACTTGAGTGCTTCACAATATCTACATTTTTTATCCATGTTCCCTATGAGAACTAATCGATGGTTAGTGTAATCAATCAATGGGTCATAATCAGACGCAGCGTTGTGGAACGACTCCCGTGTATTTCTTGCAAACGTACGTCTCCTTTCAGACTGCCGTTGAGCTCGTAAAACACGCCGTATTTGGGATTGTGCAGGCTTCTCAGCAGCTATCGATGACGCGTGACGTTCGGCATCTAAAATCCGAAGGGCCTGTGTTTGCACAAAGGTCTCACCAGCCCTTTGAGTTGCGTGACGCTCAGCATCTGTGAGTTGGCGAGCTTGAGTCTGGTTAAAAGTCGCAGCAGCCCTTTCAGTTGCGTGACGCTCAGCATCTGCGAGTTAGCGAGCATGAGTCTGGTCTAAAGTCTCAGCAGCTCTTTGAGTTGCGTGACGCTCAGCATCTGCGTGTTGACGAACGTGAATCTGGTCTAAAGTCTCACCAGCCCTTTGAGTTGCGTGACGCTCAGCATCTGTGAGTTGGCGAGCTTGAGTCTGGTTGAAAGTCGCAGCAGCCCTTTCAGTTGCGTGACGCTCAACCTCTGCGAGTTAGCGAGCCTGAGTCTGGTCTAAAGTCTCAGCAGCTCTTTGAGTTGCGTGACGCTCAGCATCTGCGTGTTGACGAACCTGAATCTGGTCTAAAGTCTCAGAAGCTCTTTCAGTTGCGTGACGTTCAGCATCTGCGAGTTGGCGAGCCTGAATCTGATCGAAAGTCTCAGCAGTTCTTTGGGTTGCGTGACGCTCAGCATCTAAAATTAGACGCATTGAGTCTGCTACTCTGTTTCTTAGCTTCTATCTACTCCTGCTGTTCGAGCTCTGCTAGAGCTACGGCTCAAAGGAGATTTACGCTTGCGAGGCATATCCACAGCATAAAAATATCCCCCTAATAAAAATAAGCAGTAGAATATTTAAAAGTTTTGCTTATATTACCACTTTCACGGACACTGACATTAATTTGACTTTTTCAAATTGACACTCAAATCTTTCATAAACAATTATATCATGCCTACAGCCGAATAAGAAGGACGCCATAAAAAGAAGTTTTATATTATTTTCATATTTTATAACTACTCCACCCCATTTCGCCCGAACCTTGTTTTATACAAAAAAGTAGCCCATGTCCATCCCAGGATCTCATACTATCTGCATACCGAATTTCATCTAAATCGGTTCAGTGGTTTAAGCCATAATAAGAAGTTTCATACAAATCTAACCCACCCCCCTATTTCTTCCCCTTTGTGTTTTATGCAAAAAAAGTAGCCTAAGTCCTGCCCTGGGTCTCAAACTATCTTCACACCAAATTTCTTTTTAATCGGTTCAACGGCTTAAGCCATAATAAGAAGTTTCATTCACAATTAAACCCCCTCCCATTTCTCCCCTTCGCATTTTTTGCAAAAAAAAGTAGCCTATGTCCGTTCCAAGGTCTCAATCTATCTTCTTACCAAATTTCATCTAAATCGGTTGAGCGGTTTAAGCGTGAAAAGGTAACAGACAGACAGACAGACAGGCAGAGTTACTTTCGCATTTATAATATTAGTATGGATAAATAAGATTCTTCAAAAAAACTTTAACACCCCCTAAATCGAATTTTGGGGGTAGGTTCGAAAAACTTATAATGACAACCTTTATTGTTTACTTAGGTTGATATTTGTGTCAAGTTTTAAGTTTATTAACCTAAGAAGTAAGATTCTTCAAAAAAAATAATCGACTCTTGGGGGTATTTTTGATAAACTAATAATTGCAACCTTTTGTTGCTCACTTAGTTGGGTATTTATGCCAAGTTTCAAGTTTATTAACCTAATAATAAGATTTTTCAAAAAAACTTTAACACCCCCTAAATCGTCTTTTGGGGGTAGTTTCGAAAAACTTATAATAATAACCTTTATTATTTATTTATTTTAGTACTTGTGTAATGTTTAAAGTTTAGTTATCCATGAAATAAGATTCTGCCATACAAATTTCAACACCCCCTAAATCGACTTGAGGGGGTAGTTTCGAAAAACTAATAATAACAACCTTTATTATTTATTTATTTTAGTACTTGTGTAATGTTTCAAGTTTAGTTACCCATGAAATAAGATTCTGCCATACAAATTTCAACACCCCCTAAATCGACTTGAGGGGGTAGTTTCAAAAAACTAATAATGTCAATCTTTATCATGTACTTAGATTACTATTCGCGCCAAGTTTTAAAAATATTTGCCGAAGGAATTAGATTTTTCATACAAACTTTGCCCCCCTTTTTAACCCCCTTAGGGGTAGAATTTCGGAAAATACTTTCTTATCGGATGTCTACATCATACCAAGAATACACCTTTCAAGTTTCAGGTCTCTACGTTCAGCGGTTTGGACTGTGCGTTGATCCGTCAGTCAGTCATTCAGGACAAAGCATTTTATATATATAGATAGATAACGCAGTAGATGAATTCAACTCAAAGGAGGATTTTTGTACTCTTTCCAAATTAGTTTCACAATACCGAAAAAGTTGAAAGAAATTATTCTAATTCTTTGAAGGAATCGACTTGTTTGCTTTGCAGAATTCACTTACGCAATTAGGCTGCCGGTCTCTCCGTTAGGCCATGGTGGAGCGTTTCGAATCCAGTCAAGTTTAATGCTGCTAAAACCCTGGCGTGTCTTTTTCCGCTAAAAAGAGCCAGAGAAAGGTACTTCACGCCGGAATAGCTGCTCAACTTGTATCAACCGCAAGTTCGATCATGCATGGAGTACTGTTCTCATTTCTGGGACGGATCTGCCAAATACCAGCTTGATGCACTAGAGTAGATCGAAAAGTGGGCCAAGAAACTCATCGGCTCATCGGTTTAATGACACTGGCACTGGTCAAGTCAAAGCTCCAGAGTCGAACATCGTCGTCGAGTTGCCAGCTTGTCGGTTTTAATCGGTTACATTTCGAGGAGTGTGCGATGAAATTGCATGATTTAATTCCGCCCAGCCCGTTCCATCATCGGACTACCAGACGTACTGCGTTGCGTCATCGGTACATGGTGGACATCCCACCCACACGCACAAAACGTTTTGGGGACACTTTTATTATGCGTACAGCTAAGGAGTGGAATTCTCTGCTGGAGTCTGTTTTCCTATAGCTACAATCTAGGGGGTAAGGTTTAAGTCAAGGGTAAATGGGTTTTTTCTAGTCAAGCCTGCTTACCATCAGGTGAGGTAGTGGTCAAGCGGAGCCTACATTACAAAATAAATAATCTCCCGTAAACGTTTATAAGTCGTCACACCAGCTTTTCCCACCTCCTACTGCGTGACGACTCTGGCCCATCTTTCGTTCACGTCTTCAATTCAGCCGAAAGACGTCCACTGCTGGACAAATGCCTGGGGGGAGGCGTCGCCACATTGACCGATTCCGTGCGTCTCGCATCCATTCTGCATACTTAAATTATTATATTTTCAGGAAAATAAAAAACAAAAATTCAGTTGAGGAAAAATTTAATTCTCGTCATCATTGTCTTTTATTTACATTTAGTCTTAATAAATAAATAACCCTACACTTTATAACTATCACACTATGACTCATTCAGTCTTGTCGACGACCTTTTCGGTCTTGTGTTCTTTAACCTCGTCCTCTGAAGCCTTCTGTACTTCTGTGACCTTTTGAACTTCTGGAACCTTCTCAATTTCTTCTTTGACAGGTTCTGGTTGTTCTACCCGGCTGTCGCTGATGTTGTTATTATCCCCTGCGAAAGCAAAAAAAAAAAACATTAGTCTATACCAATATATAAGCAATGATGAGTTTGATTGTTATTTAAACAACGGTGTTAGAAACAACAAAAATGTTAAAACGATGGATAAAACGTAACACGTTCATTAATTGCACCTATCCTAAGTAACTTCGACAAGGGCAAGACGAAGATGATTATGATGACAAATTGACTATGGCCAAAAGCAAGGGTCAGTTTCATCAAGTCATCAGTTAGTACCTCATGAGACTGCAAAGATGAGGAACTAAAAGTGGAAGCCATGACGCATTTTATCACAGTTTTCAATCACTTCTTTATATTTCCAAAAAGTAGTTAAGTAAAACAAAATAATAAACATTTTGAGTGAATAGAACTACTCGAGATCTTTTTTTGTCGAAAATTCGTTTGGTAATAATTTCGGTAAAATACAGTTCGTGCAGAACTTGTGGAGGCACCTAGACTAGAGCCCTTGTTGCCCTGCCCTAAATCCGGCCCTGTCATGAAATGGGATAGCTGAAACTGATGGCATGATACATTGTTATAAAGTCATTACTTATCATAGCATCACGATTAACGACTGTATTTTCTGAAGGGTTTGGCAAAGGTGTACCTATAGTATACGCACGTTTCGCGAAAATAGAGAAAACGACGTTTTCTAAAAATTAAACTTAGCTAGATCGATGTATTGCCCCGAAAGGCACTGCATACCAAATTTCATGAAAATCGTTGGAGCCGATTCCGAGATTCAGATTATATATACATATATACAAGAATTGCTCGTTTAAAGATATTAGATTATTATTAGATAGGGAGCGAGGCTTTTGCCTTCAACCGGACAGTCCAGACACAAAGCCAGACTATGCTTGTATTATATTATCTGTGGCCAAACTTAGGGCAGCTACTGAGACATTCCAGGTGGAAAATTCAAAAACAATAATAGTAAAGTCATAATTTGTTACAAATTTGGCCTTCATTTTGTCTTGAGGACACGTTTTCCCATTCTTCTAAATAACGACTTAAGGCGCAGATACCCCTCAGTAGCTGATTTGAAAATAAGAATGACGTCTAAACGGCTAGTCGTATTTATATAGAAAAATATATGCTACATTAGACCATTTTTTTAATAATTTGATTATGAAAATTTTGAGTTTTATTCGTGAAACATAGTGTAAATTTGTAAAGTCTAACTTGGACAAAAAACGACAATCGCCCCCAAAACCGCCGGGCGTATTTTAATGAAATTTTCACCATCTCAAAGACAATTCAATTATCAAAATTTTCATGTCAGGCTTTTTTTAAGTCCTAGAAAATAAGGTAAGAAAAATCTAAGGAATTTTGGGTCACGCAGTGCGAAACGAGTGCGCGTTTTGTGCCCTCAACGTTGTTAGCGACTGTCATCATCTTAAGTTGAAACACCGTTAATCCGTAGAGATGAAATTTGACAAACATAATATTCTACATAATTTAAGTGTCTTTCTTACAAATAAACCTGCTTTCCAAGTAAAAGTTGAAAGTCATCTAGAACGAAGGTGCTAAATAAGTACAAAGGCATAAATATTTTCACCTCCTACTTGACCACAGTCTGTGTGCCCAATATAATATGCAGTTACTTTGTCTGCAAGTATTTTTAAATTGCAGTTAAGTAGGTACCTACCCACCCCTGCCTTTCTGAAGAAAATTACTAATAAGGTCTGTGTACATAAGTATTTCCTTCTAGGGCGTCCCTCCCGCGCGGCGTTTTCGCTCACGTCTGCATCGACTAAAAATTTTTGATTTTATTAAAATATATAGTATTACTTGAAGTTTTTGTAGGTTCGACTACCACACTAACGTGTTTTACATTCTTTGATAGGTCTGTAATTACCTAAACTATTATTATGTACTAGTTACACACAATAAATATTAACACATAGCTCATTGATAGGTACATAATGTACTTGTACTTGCATGACTGGGTTAGTTCTACAGTTCAATAGTTACCCTGATTCTATTGTGTTCATTGAAAAATTATTAATTACTATTAAGTGTATTCTTAAAGGTATAATTATAATACGTTATTAGCCTGTCTGGTGTTTGTTGAACAGATAAATCCAACAGTCATAGATGCCTTTAAGTTTATTGCCCTTCATTTTAATACATACTTTCATGATTCATATCATCTTCAACTCAATCTGGCCGGCGGAGAGAAACGATTAAGAGACCATGATCGCAGAATTCGCAGAGACTGTCTCCGCTATTCGAATCTAGATTTATCAACACACACGCCCAAGACCACAAGAACATACAAACAAACAAGCTTCACAGATAACTGGCCCAAAAGCACATATACTTTGCTGTCACAGGAACCCTGCTATTGACACGAATAGCAGACAAAAGCGGTACATTGAACCAAAATGTTATTTCACAATATACATCGATCACACACAGCGCACCAACGCAACTCTTCGGTACCTGAATGTTACCGCCAAGTGTATTTATAGCACTGTTAACTGCTGTGCTGATGGTGCCAGCGGTACCATTTATAACAGCACTTATGCTGCCTATCAGAGTATTGATGAAAATCCCCCATGCCGCCACTGTTGGAAAATTGTTCAAACAATGTAGTACTTTACTGACATACAGTTATGTTATAATGATAACGAATATGGGTGGGTTTCTTACTCACCCTGATTTGCACCTCCTCCTTTTTTAGGTTCTGGATCAGCTTGGTCTTCATCTAGCTTTTTGATTTGCTCAGCGGGTTGATCTTCTCTTGGTTTATCCGGATTGTTAACGTTCTGTAGCCGCTGCACAGCGCCGGCTATGCCCTGAGCGATGGGGTTGTTCTGCAGGATCTGTCGGATGGGCCCGACAGGGGTAACGGCGGTGGCTTGCGGCGCTTTCTCCGTGCTTTCAGCTGGCTTCGCTGGCTCGGCCTGGGCTTCGGGTTTGGTTTCGGGCTTGATGTTAGATTCTCCCGGCTTGCTCGGTGTCTGCACGGGCGCTGGCTGAGTGCCCTGTGGAGCCTGGCCTAAAGACCATGGGAGGGTGCCCCAGAAATTATTAATCGCTTGTGCAACTGGATTGTTACCTTGGTTTTGTGCTTGGCCCAGAATAAAATTTCCAAAACTTTGGAATGGGTTGGATGGTAAAAAAGGAGCAGACGTCACTTGAGAGTCACTCTGCACTCCTGCTGGGACTCCTGGAGCAGGTGTAGTTGTGCCCCGATTAATTAACTGGTTATATAAATTTGTCATGCCATTTGACACTTGGTTTTGCCAGTTTTGCAAGTTTTGCGTCGCCATCTGCCAGATTGGAAACATAGGCGGAGGAGTAGCAGCGGGGCTGACAGTTGTGGAGGTCACACCAGAGCTCTCGGCTTGCGCTTCACTGTCAGCCTTCAGAAGGGCAACCAACTCGATACTTTCAGCTAAAGTGCTCACTCCTCTGTTGAAGTCATTTCGGAGTTTAAAAAGGCCTTGTTCAAATTGATGAAAACCAGCTTTAGTCTGCTCTGCAACAGGCTTATCAACACTTGAACTTTCTGTGTTTATGTAACTCTGGATGGTTGCATTAACTTTAACTATTTCAGCGGAAAACTTGTCACGCAGAGACTGGATGTTCTTTTGTAATGATTGAATCGGTTCGTTGTTTGCAGCGATATATTGGATGCCGTCGGTAATTTCCTGGAATCCTTGGCTTAAAATATCCTGTGCGTCTTGAATTCTTTGTTTGATGAGCAAGACAGTATGTTGTTCAGACGCATAATATTCGGGGTTTTGAGTCTCATGTTCTTGTCGTTGAGGTGGGCCAGGGTTCCGCAAATCTGGAGTTGGTCTTTTTATTTCTTCGTCCTGTTCGTCGTCTTTGAGCGCGGGCTGCACATTCTCGACGACGACCTCTACGGGGATGTCTTCTGATTTGGTACGCAACTTGTTATCGACATCCTTGATGGTGTTTGCTTGGTCGATTAATTCCTGCTCACTGGATGTATTTTCTGGTAATTTATCCAAATTATCGGGGACGATATCAATAAGTTTTTTCTCTGTTTCCGGCACGGGGATAGAGGCGGCGCGCGCGCACAGCGCGGCCCCGGCGACCAAAAGGAACGCGTATAGTCGCATGGTGAGTGTCGCGCAGTACTAAGGCGGCCGGGAGGAGCTCTTCATTTATACGAGTGAGCTAACGGTGCGGAGGACGGCCGCTGCGCGTCCATGTTTACGCTTTCCGTACGTTCCGTCCGCGCTAAATGTTTTTGTCATTATTTGTATTTAAATTGCCTACACCGCGATTTGGTGTCTTCTTGCAAATTAACTGACAATTTCATGACACCGATATTGTTTTGTTTTTACTCATTTGTTTGTTGCTATTTGGACGCTCAACAGCTTAACATGATCACATAGGCAATAAATAAGTATGTGATATTTTAACCCCATACCTTATGGGTCTCCATCTTCACTTTAAAAGAATAATAAGTTTCAGTAGGACTTACTTAAGTATGGCAAATACTTCATGTAGAGCTACTTGGGTACACAGAAAACAATAAAATAAAACTTTTTATCTTAAAAAAACAAACCGACTTCTAGAAAACACACTACAAAGTGAAAAATAATTTTCTTTTCCGAAGTCGGTTTCTTAGGTACATATTGTTTGCCGTGTTTCGACACTGACTTCGGAAAAGGAAGTTATTTTTTACTTTGTAGTGTGTATTTTGAAAGTCGAATTGTTTTTTTTTGTTAAAAGTATTTTTATTTATCTCTTTTTAGTTTTGATAGGTTCCTCGATATAAGGCCAAAGTACATCTCATGACGATTCTAATAAGCCCAAACACGACTAGAAAAGGTACATTTTTTTATTTCGGAGTTCCAGTGCCTTCATCATCAGATCAGTTCTATGGTACCATTTTCATCAGTAGGTACTATTTATTTATGAGTATTTGCTTCATCATAGTCGTTTAACTATTCGAGATATCGTAGACGCGCCACATACTTAGCATTAAGGAGTTCCATTGGCCATCTGTGGTCTTCTTCACCAGTTCCACTTCACCTAATGATACTTTCTGAGTGCAAATGATTGCATTGTTGATGAAAATGCCAAAATCGTTACATGTATGCCAATAATATTTGAGGAGTTCTCTCGATTTCTCCGAGATGCCATCATCAGATCCTGACCTGATGACTATGGGACCAAATGGGAAGTATACCCTTTCAAACAAAAGAAGAATTTTCTAAATCGGTCCAGGCGTCTTTGAGTAATCACACCGATTGTTACATACATAAAAAAAAATACCAATCGAATTGAGAACCTCCTCTTTTTTGGGCAGTCGGTTAAAAATTAGTAGGTAGTGTAAGTAATAAGTTCCTTCCTAGCGGCGGCGTTCCGTTCCTACGAAGTTTTCGAATTTCGAGCTTCGGCAAACTGACGTAAAGTATTAAATATTGTTATTGCATTGGTTTGGTTGTGAAGGTGGTCAGGATGATCTTTCCGGGACCCAATTTCGACAAAGTGAACCATTCCTTCGGCAGGGCTGCTTGTAGGATTAACACTAACATTCTTACTATATTGTGTGTCTGTGTCACTCAACGGCAGGTCAGAAGTCATGCAACGAAAGTGTTCACAAAAAGGAAAGTAACACCGCAGGATCCGGTCAGAGTACACTTGTTATTATTGAGGTATTATCGCCATATTAGTGTGTCGTGTAAAATCTTCTTAGTGAGAGGGAATGGGCCATAATCAACGACGCAGGTTGTTCTGTCGGCTTTTTATCGGTTTAATTTCGGGGAGTGTGCGATGGAATTGTTTGAACTAATTCCTTCTAGCCCGTTCCATCATCGGACTACAAGACGTACAGCGATGCGTCATCGGTACACGGTGGACATGTCCCACCCATACGCACCAAACGTTTTGGGAATACTTTTATTATACGTACAACTAAGAAGTGAAATTACCTGTCAGAGTCTGTATTTCCTGATAGCTACAACCTGGGAGTCTTTAAGTCAAGAGTGAATAGGTTTCTTCTTGGTAAGCGTGGTTCATTGTCGACCACATCATCGCTTACCATCAGGTGTGATAGTGGTCAAGCGCGAGCCAATCAATAATTAAAAAAAAAATTGCCACATAGTCTTCGAATTTTGATGTTCCTTAATTTGTGTAAATTATTTAATTACCACTGAGCTGCTATCAAAATGGTGAAGAAAAAATCGTGGGACACTGGCATGTCCTAGAATAAAACAAAACCGGCCAAGTGCGTGTCGGGCCACGCGCAGTAATAGGGTTCCGAAGTTGCAGAATAATGCGGACTAAAAAGAGGGTTTTGTTGTTGTTACATGAACATTAGAACGGTTTCAGCGGCTCACAAAGTCTAAAAACGGGCCCACATAGAATTTTTTAATCTATTGCTTATATCGTTTGACCACTATCTCGCCTGATGGTAAGCGATGATGTGGTCTACGGTGAAGCACGCTTGCCTAGATGTAATCTATTCACTCTTGACTTAAACTAAATAAGGACTAACTGGTAACTGAAGAAGGAGTTATAAAATCTAACTTCGCAAATGAAGTTAGAAAAATATTATCTATTTGAGTACCACCGCACCGCGGGTGCGAATTGCGAAAGGAGCCGATACGAGCGCGCGTTAGAGCCACGGGGAATGGTATAGTTCGTTCCTTGATCCTTGCGTGCACACTCCTTCTTTATTTCTCTTTCGGAATTAGAAAAAAATCGTATGTATTCTCCAATACGCGCTTGGGTAACCATGGTGTGATTGATTAGAGGAGTCTAATCTGCGGTATTCACTATTTCATTCTGGATAGTTTAACGCTACTCAATTAGTGATGAAGTCGGGTCGAATATTGACTTTATAGAAGGATATCGACAAAAGAAAATAAGTAATTTGCTTGGAAATCAAATCTAATTTGACTTTACTTTTACGTTTTAATTACAAAACGTCGAAAATACTTCTGCACTAACACAAAATAGACTCCACCGCGCGCATGCGCCGTATGGAAGACTGCCAACGACTCCGACCAATCCAATGCGTTATTCGAGCTTAAACATTATTAATTTAGAAATCATTATTATTAAGGATGTTATGATTTTATTTTTGTATATTTTTACATGGTTCATAAGCATATATTTACTATCTGTTTTACACAGCTAACAATAATTTAAGTAATTTTTCAATGGCATTTGTACAAAATCTTTACTGTGCCAAGTACATTTTATAAGTTGGTCGACTATTACTCGTAAACTTGTAAAGCCTGTTATGATTTCATTTTTGTATATTTTACATGGTTCGTAAGCATTATATTTACTATGTTTTACACAGCTATCAACTTTATTTAAGTAATTTTTCAATGGCATTTGTACAAAATTTTTACTGTTCCAAGTACATTTTATAAGTTGGTCGACTATTACTCGTAAACTTGTAAAACCTTGTTATCCGTGATAATTTTCCTTTTAATTTCGTTATATTTACTACTGCCGTGAATTTTTTCACATAGCCAAGAGGAATCATTTCGCTGGCAGGGGGGGGGGGGACACTTGACTCTAACATAAATTTGCAACTTAAAGCTTAATTTTACGCAAACGAATCTCTGAATCGAAAAATGGTTTTAATAAACCCATAATATTTTTGAATGGCCTATCCAACGATATCCCACACCATGGGATAGATGAGAAAAAAAATACATCCCCATTTTACGTCTATGGGTACCTGGTACCCGAAAAAAAATTATATTTCATGATTTTATGTTACCACTTTGCCGGAATTATTAATATGTATATACATGCCAAATTATAGCTTTCTAGTACTTAGATTCTCTGAGCTAAGCTGAGGACGGACAGACGGACAGAGCGAAACTTTATGGGTTCCTTGTTGACTTCGGAACCCTAAAAACACACCCAACAACCCACACCGGCCCCGCCGCGTGGTTAATTACAGGCTACAGCCCACTCCCTCTCACAGAGAGGAGGCCTATGTCCCAGTAGTGGGAACTCTTTAACTTTTTTTTAAAGAATAGCGCTACTGTTTTTCCAATGAAGATGAATAAGCTAGGAAGTAGTCTTACTGTATAGTACTATACTGGTGTTTATAGTATTATTATAAACGCGAAATTTAGTGAGAATTAATGGATGGATAGATGGTTATTACTCTTTCTCGCAAATAACTACTGAACATATTTTAATGTTACTTTACAGTAATATAGCTTATACATCAGAATAACACATATATATAATATATATAGCGGGTAGTGCACGCGAGTGGAGCCGCGGGGAGCAGTTAGTACATCATACGATTATCTACCGTATGATTATCAGAGTAGTTGTTATTGTTTAAAAAAAACCAGGTCCTGAAAAGCAAAAGCTACTTCTTATCGTGTGAGGTGTGGCCGCCTCTTGTGTCAGAGACCGCTGAAATTATGCTATTATATTTAATACTATTTTGGAAATGTTATATTTGACTAGGTATTCGATTTTATTAATTCTTGACCGGTTAACCAAATTGTTTTTTTTAATTAATTGTTCGTTGTTGTGGGTGCGTTTACAAACATTTAAACTCACATACACAAGACACCCAGAACCGGAACAACTATCTGTAGGTCGTACAAATATTATTTGTTCCGTGCGGGAATCGAACCGGCGACACGCAGCGCAGCAGCCGATCGCTCAACCACTACGCCAACCGTGTCGACAGATTTGACAGATTTACTTCATCGTTTTTATTTGGAAATTTGAACTGAATTTGCCTCTTTTTATTTTATTTTTCACAATGATTTTATTGATTGCACCTCCTCCTCCTCCTTGCATCATGTACCTCATTATTGAGGGTAATGATTCCCCCGAAGAGAGATTAACCTCTCTTATATAATATTCCTCCATATGTGTCTGGTCTTGGCATCGTGCACATTGGTGTTGAGCGTTGAACGAATTTGGTCAGACCATCTGATAGGACTGCGACCCCGCGGTCTCCTGCCATCAACTTTGCCAGCAATCATCAACTGCTCAAGGTAGGCCTTCTTTTCGGGCAATGTGGCCAAAGAATTTCAGGACTCTACGCAAGCAGGATAGACGTTTGTGCGGAATGCGTCCACGGAATCTGAAGCATCCTTCGCCAACACTACAACACGAAAGCGTCGATGCGATCACAGTCAGCCTTCCTTAGCGACCATGTTTCCGTGCCATAGATGATGGAGAATACTAAGGAGTTCACTAGTATCATCTTCTTTTTTTGAGATATGTTGCGGTCCTTCCATATCCGCTACAGTAGGGACATTGCGCTTTTGGCCATACCAATACGTCTCCTTATGTCTTATTCGCAAGAACCTGTGTTGCTGATGGTAGCGCCAAGTTAAATAAAGTCATCCATCCTTTCGAGGGATACTTCTTCTTCTTAGTCGGGCACCCTTGCCAGAGTGGTCGTGGTCATGGATGGGTCCTGATGCATGATGACTCTTCCCAATGCAATGACAATCCCATCGCACTATTCCCAAACCACTGCAACTCCTGAAAGTTAGAATCAACAGTGGCGACCACCAGAAAAGCGCCGAGGCAATGAAGCTCGACGAAGTCCCGGTGAATGAATTTAACTGTTTTGGATCCCGCAACGAAATTAATCAGAAAATAATAATGGAGGAGTAGGAAAAAAAAAGAAATGGCTCTTGCCATGCGTCTCCATTCGGTTCTATTGGACGCAATGTGGGAACAGCTGGTCATCGTAGATTTGGTGATATTTTTAATAAGCTGCCCATCTGGTCGGAGAGCGACCCCGGGATATCTTGCCCTCCATTCTGCCGGATACAAGGTTCCGGAGTTATGTTTGTCCCAAGACGTTGACACATGCGGTATTAGCATGTGAACGTGGGGATTACTATAATGGTACTCTCAATATTTTTGCCATCTTTCTGCTAATGCGTCCAAATCTTGATGTCAGGTTCCGTCCTCGTCTTCGACCACCCAAGTTTTGGGTTTGAACTGTTTCGAGAGGAGTTAGACTTTTTTAAAGAGATCTGAACTTTGTATCTTCAATTTCCTGGCAAATGTTCGCAATATAATTGTTTTTGTCACGGCGGCATAATAGCTGTATTATTCTGCTCAGTTCCGAGTGTCTATCGTGATCACCTTGATTAGTCAAGCCCGTCAGTTTCAGCTCTTACCTCTCTTGAATTTTAGACTAAGTGTCAAATGAAAGCCATGACTGTATGCGAAAGTATGGAGTGCGTTGCTTGGTGATTTTGTCTACCGTCATCCATATTAGGTATTTATGTAATTCCACTGACCGTTTGCACTGGCGTTTGCAGTTGGTGAATCTTCCACTATGTCGTCGTTGATGCCCCTGCAGAACCCTGTTGTTTCAACGAAACTTCGTCAGTATTATATTTTTAGCCTCCCAAGGTTATTCCCTGGATACTATCTCACCTCGATTTCAGGATTAAGTTTATTGACGGCTAACCACAGGTCCTAACTTCTGATAATACGAAGCTATGAGGGAACAGGTGAACATGCATACATACACACATACCGGTCAAAAACATTAACCCATCCTTTTTGCTTCGCCGTAGTCGGGTAAAAATAGGTACAGAGGTGATGCTTTTTACCTGACTGCCGAAGGAGGGTAATGTGTTTATCAGTCTATGTATGTATGTATGTTTGTTCCTATGTGGCGTTCTAGAGACCAGACGCATTCGCCGATTTTGATGATTCATACGTCAATCGATTCAGGCTTCATTAAAATGGGAAAATAGTAAAATGGCGGATTTTAGGCGCCATATCATGGGGGCCCTATTTTTTTTTCTTCCAAACCTATTGTGTGGTGTACCAAAATATAGTACATTACTGCAGCGGCCAGCAAAAGAGGCATTGATGGAACGTGTAAATGTGGGCCGAGGCGAAGCTGACGCACACATACATAAGTCCATCAATGTCTAGTTGCGGCCAAGGCTTGTATAGTACTTTTCTCAAACATGCTTGGAAATGTGATCATTATTTTGACAACCTTCTTCGAGATAAATCGAAATTGCTGTACTGGTCAAATACATGTGCGCAGCGGCCGGCAAAAGTTGTATGAAAATCCATATCTGTCGTGTCTAGCGGCCAAATAAATTCCATAGTAAACTCATATCTGTCGTGTAGTTTAAAAAAACCGGCCAAGTGCGAGTCGGACTCGCACACGAAGGGTTCCGTACCATTATCGTAAAACACTGCAATAAAATCACGTTTGTTGTATGGGAGCCCCCCTTATTTATTTTTTTTAATTTAATAATTATAATTTATTGAAGAGAATATACAACTAAATATTCTGTGAATATTTCAAGCGTCTACCTGTTGCCGTTATTAATATCGAGCTAAAAACGGCAAAAATATCACGTTTGTTGTATGGGAGCCCCCCTTAAATATTAATTTTATACTGTTTTTAGTATTTGTTGTTATAGCGGCAACAGGAATACATCATCTGTGAAAATTTCAACTGTCTATCACGGTTCATGAGATACAGCCTGGTGACAGACAGACAGACAGACGAACAGCGAAGTCTCAGTAATAGGGTCCCGTTTTTACCCTTTGGGTACGGAACCCTAAAAATGGAGCGATGTTTTACTCCGAAACATGGCAACCAAGGAGGTAACTTATCAAAGGTTTTATTTAAATTTCGAACTGGCTTGCAAATAGAACGCTGTTTATTGAAAAAAAAAACAAAGGAACACTTTAACGCGGGAACAATTATTTTTGTTCGTCATTGATTTTGACAAAATGAGTTCTAGGTACTACTTAGTTTTAATTTCCGCGCATTATTTGAGAAAAGTACTATACAAGCCTTGGCCACAACTAGGCATTGATGGACTTACGTATGTGTGCCTCGGCTTCGCCTCGGCCCACATTTACACGTTCGTCCATCAATGCCTATTTTGCTGGTCGCTGCAGTAATGTACTATTTCTCAAATAATGCGCGGAAATTAAAACTAAGTATTACCTAGAACTCATTTTGTCAAATACAATTATTACTTTTCAAAATCAATAACGAACAACGAGTAACAAGAATTTTGCCCGCGTTAAAATGTTCATTTGTTTTTTTTTTCAATAAACAGCTTTCTATTTACAAGCCAGTTCGAAATTTAAATAAAACCTTTGATAAGTTACCTCCTTGGGTGCCATGTCTCGGAGTAAAAGATCGTTCCATTTTTAAATTGCACGACAGATATGAGTTTACTATGTAATTTATTTGGCCGCTAAACACGACATATATGGATTTTCATACAACTTTTGCCGGTCGCTGCTCGCATGTATTTGGCCAGTACAGCAACTTCGATTTATCTCGAAGAAGATTGTCAATATAATGCTCACATTGCCAAGCATGTTTGAGAAAAAGGGTTTTAAGCCTCGCGCATCCGGGAAACCAACTTTCAGGGCGGCCCAGAAGTTTGGCGAGGGCTATAGACTTAGTAGGCTCAGTGATAGCCATCCCATGTCTTCTTAAAACATGCAATACGAAAAAAAAATACGAATTCGTGAACAAGTAAGGTGACGACAGAATAACATAGGGAAACAATGGCACAGCTTCAACGACCCATCTGCAATGAGGTGACCTACTACTTCTTCTGTTTTAGATACTAGCCAAACCAGTAAAATATAACTAGATACGGTTTTAAGCTACATTCAAGCCAAGAGAAAGTTTTCGCAGAATTTATTCACTAATCAGTTTTTAAATTAATCAAAAATCCTGATCTAGGTAAGTAAGGCGCTATCGCTGAGATGCCAAAACGTATCTTGTTTCCAATTACAGCTGGCTACAGATACAAGTTGTTCCACACAAGTTAGAAAGAAGTTTCCTGTTAGCATTATAGTCAAATCTGCGCTTTTGAACTCAAAACATCGAATCGTTTGTATTCGACTACGGCGAAGCCAAAAGGAGGGTTATGATTTTAACCGATTTGTACATATGTATTTTAATCTGTTCCCCCATAACTTCTAAAGTCCTTATCATAACTTGACAAATGAGGTGTCATTAGAAGCATCTTGATCGTTCGCTGGTTATATGCTATGTGACGTCACAATAAATTGAATGTAGCGCCCTCTAGAGGGCATAAAGTCAAGAATAAACAGATTGTAAAGGTACCGTGTTGGGTAACAGATGAAAGAGCTTTAATTAACACATTTCAAAAATATTAATATTACTATATTTTGCTCGCTGCTTTGTGTTCACTCGATAATTGCATATAATTTTTACCTGCGGATTGTTGAAATAACAATAAATTACAACAGTAGACAGTAAGCAATATTTATAGCTAGGTAGCTTAAAACCACGGCTATCTTCTAAGTATATTTTCTTGTTTCTACTAGCAAAACCACGCGCCATTCCAGAACTTTGCATTCGCGATCGCCATTCCAGAACTTTTCATCCGCGGTCGCCATTCCAGAACTTTTCGGCCCTATCGGCTATCTGTTCTGCGATCAGGCATCTACAGGTAGTCAGAAGCCTGCAATTTGACACCAGTCTTTCCAAGGGGTATCGTGTTACCGAGTTAGACGTCAGACAGGCAGTTGCTACCTGCAAAATACTGGTACTTAGCTGAATCCGGATAGACTGGAAGCCGACCCCAACATAGTTGGGAAATGGCTAGACCAATTGATTGCCTTAAGATTACGCGTCTTCTCCCTGCTCGTAGACTTTTACAACTATTATATTCTTTATTGAGAATATTCTGGTTCACATCCTTTACCGTAAGAACTTCTCTCTGAATATCTAACCTCTATTCCTCAGATAATGACGAAGACCTTAGAAGACAGAATGTACAGTACTCTCCAGTCTTTTTGGCCAGATTGAACGTAGACTTTCCGATTCCCGACTGCCGAAGAAGGGTAATGTGTTTATCAGTCTATGTATGTATGTATGTTCCTATGTGGCTTTCTAGAGACCAAACGCATTGGCCGATTTTGATGATTCTTACATCAATCGATTTGTCTTAATACCTCGATCGTCATACATTTTTATTGAATGGCCCCTCGCTCATGGGTTCTCGACGACCGTACCTATTGTATGCTAACAAGCACATTAGACACCTGTGACTAATACCACGTTATAATGTTTAACTACACGTGTATGGTTTGGTGATTGTTTACCAACTTTTACTTCTATTGTTACGTTACTCTCCAATCTTCTTAGTAGGTCTGAAGTTGGCTACATTGGCTCTATATTAGTAAATCTCATGCAGAAAAGTTAATTCAAAAAATCAAAAAACCCGACTGCTGAAAAGACGTAAACAAGAAGAAAATCATACTGTAGTCGGAAGATATTTATCGAGGATAGGATACATCTGGTTTTGGTCAGCCAGCTCGTTAAGTATCCTGAATGATTGAATTATCCTTTTTTATTTAAAACTTTTTAGTTAAAATTTTTTTTCTCGAATTAGGTGCATTTATATATTTGTTATATTTTGGAAATCACAAATTGGGGATTTCCGGCTCGAAGGACCAAAAAATATAGATAATCTGTAGCCGTGGCTCGTGGATTTTATACAGCAGCCAGAATTACCAGCAGCCGTATTCACTTACGCAATTAGGCTGCTGATAATTCTTCTGTGTAAAATACCGCTGGCTGCATACACCGAGCATCTTTATTGACGGAATACATTACCAGATGCGACCAGTGCCATGCTGTGTATTCTATATCATTAAATTCTGTCGAGACTGGTTTCGGATGGGTTTGGAAACATATGAGGATAAGTACAAGTTTTTTTCCCAATCTACAACAAAGATCAAAATCGGACCATAATATTCGAACTTTGAAGTCTTTAACAATTACAGTTATATTTATTTTCAATAAAGCTTGAGCATATTTTTAGCATTATCTCCATTCTGATCCGAAAAAGGGCTCACAAAAAGACTCAAAAATCTTAAATTATGCATACTTACGGGGGTCATTGGTCTCTGTAGCCCGAACTTGAGGAAACCAGTATTTGGAGACATTTCGAGATTAAAACAGAAGTGATTTGGAGAAATATATTCAAATATATGCGCGCATGGAGTGCGGCGCCTCGCTGCCCAGAGCAGAACAGCTAATATTTGAATATGCCGCCGGGTATTTCCAATGTTGAGGCAACTCACACGGACGACAAAAATTTATATGGAAAAGATGTTAGTACCAGCCCAACCAACACAGACTGGCTGAATAATCATTGTATAAAAGCGTTTCTGTAAACTTCAAGCTGAAATAGTTGACTGGATAATGTCTGGATAAGCGCTTACACAGATGTAATTCAAGCAATTTGGGCACAAAATAAAGTGCTTTAATTTGTATAACAGCAATATAATCACAACATAGTATCTGAATAAATGTATAACAAGCTTAATGTCGTCTGTATAATCGCTGATCTACCTTTTTAACAGCTATTACAACTCTTTTAACCAGTTGAAAGTGTTCAAATTCAGTTAGCCAGTCATTATTCAGTATTTAGATTATTTTCGTAATTTTATGGAGATCACCCCCCCTCTCACAGAGAGGAGGCCTGTGTCCCAGCAGTGGGAACATTAATAGGCTGATGATGTGATAATGTGATGATGATGGAGATCATAATACAAATAACATTTAATGTGACTTTCAGCAAGACATCATATTCTGCAATGATGTATATTTTTGAATTTTGATAAGTAAACTTTTTTGAGTGTTTATGTTAATGGCGAGTGAATTATTAATGTGCATGTAACTTTGTTGTGAATATATATAATTATATCTTTACTGTAAGTTTTTTAAGCGCCACAAGATAATGCTACCTTTCAATGATTAAAAAAAGGTTTTAATATTAAGGTTTTAGTCAGTAAAAGTCTGACACGCCCTCCCACTTCATGATTTCCCAGTCCAAAAAAAATAATGACGAGTGAAAAATTTTCAATGCTATTGTGAATTTTAGTGTGCAAAAACAACGTAAAACGCAGTTTCATATCAAACACAGTGTGTTATTCCTCCCGTTCTTTTCCTGTTCTTCCATGTATTGGAGACATTTTTTACCCGACTGCCGAAGGAGGGTAATGTATCTATCAGTCTATGTATGTATGTATGTATATATGTATGTATGTATGTATGTATTTATGTATGTATGTATGTTTGTTCCTATGTGGCGTTCTAGAGACCAAACGCGTTGGCCGATTTGGATGATTCTTACGTCAATCGATTCGTCTTAATCCTGCGAGTGTCACTGGCTACATTAAAATTGGAAAAACAAAAATGGCGGATTTTGGGCGCCATTTTGTGGGGGGACAAGTTTTTTTTTCTTCCAAACCCATCGTGTGGGGTATCAAAATAAAGGGTTTTAAGAAGCGATTTCAAAAATATATAACACTTATATGTTTAAATGTACCTAATTCTAAAAAAAAATAACTAAAAAGTTGTAAATAAAAAAAGTTTATTAAAAAAATCAAAAAACCCGACTGCTTAAAAAGCAAACTAAAAAGACGTAAACAAGAAGAAAATCATGCTGTGCAGTCGGAGGATACATCTGGTTTTGGTCCGCCAGTTCGCGAATATTTCCCGCATCTTCTTCGTATTAGGTTACTTTAGACCCTCCAGACAGAAATAGGAGCCCCGCGCAGCGGGGCTCCGTCGACATTGTTGTTAAAAAGTAATTGTAAACATTTTAACCATGGATATCTCCATAACCATGGGGTTTCGCGGGGTGGGGATGGTACAGTGGGGTAGCCCCCCTATCGCCCCACTACCCTACCCCCTTTCCTGCCCCAAAAATCGATGGATATTGATGGAAATTTTTATTCTAACCTAAAAACTTTAACCATGGATATCTCCATAACCATGGGGCTCCGAGTAGTGGGGATGGTACAGGGGGCCATCCCCCACTCCCCCCTCCCCTCCCCTCCCCCCCCCCTTGCCGTGCCATAAATCAGCGGCCCATAATGTAAATTTTAACCAAAAATAGTTCTGGTAGTAGCGGCATTGTGCGTGAAAAACGAGTGAGGAAGAGGGTAGACAGATATGTCAGTTCGTAAATATCACCCACCCGCAAAGACTTTAGTTCTCGTGATCATGGCGCTTTGTAACGGCGCGGTGCCGAAATATCGAGCTCTCAACAAAATACAAAATATACATGGTAAATATCCCGAAACAAATATTAATTCTAATTATAGCTACTATTTTTCAAATAGTCACAAAAGTACCAAAATTTAATTAAAATAAAGCTTTTATTGATATAATCCTCAGCTAGTGTGAGTTGTCTCCACATTTATGGTGACCATAAACGGACCGTTACTATGACGAGAGCGTACCGTCGAAATTTATGCGTCGCCACAATTTATGGCCCCCTAAACACCTGATTAGCGGTGCTAACCAGAATCACAAAACCTCTTGTTTTGTAGCTTTCTAGGCCAATGTTACAACTGTGTATTGAAAATAATACTAGAAAGAGCAAGCTTTATATTAACATTTGTTAATAAAAAATAAAGTTCAAAAACTAAACACCACTATGAATATGTATGAAATACAATAAATATTTATAACATGTAAGTTGTTTATCTAATCAAATAATAATAGTAATAATTTGTTCATATCGAATAGTTTGTACATAACATTTCAGATGAGAATATTTTCTTGTTTTAGACTTTTTAGAGCGTGATTTTTCAGTAGTCGGGTTTAGTTTTTAGGGTACCATACCCGAAGGGTAAAAACGGGACCCGATTACTAAGACCCCGCGGTCCGTCTTTCTGTCTGTCGCCAGGCTGTATCTCATGAACCGTGATAGCTAGGCAGTTGAAATTTTCACAACTATACTAATATTATAAAGAGGAAAGATTTTTTTGTTTGTTTGTATCGAATAGGCTCCGAAACTACTGGACCGATTTAACTACTTTCACCAATAGAAAGCTATGAGTAACATATTCCTGAGTAACATAGGCTATTTTTTTTATCCAGAAAACGGGTCTTGTTGTGTGGCCCACGGGAGCGAAGCCGCGGGGAACAGCTAGTATGATACATTTCTGTTGCCGCTATAACGACAAATACCAAAAACAGAATAAAATAAATATTTAAGTGGGGTTCCATACAACAAACGTGATATTTTGCCGTTATTCGCGATAATGCAATTCAACTGCCTAGCTATCACGATTCATGAGATACAGCTTGGTGACAGATGGACAGACAGACAGACGGACGGACCTCACACGGAGTCTTAGTAAAAGGGTCCCGTTTTTACCCTTTGGGTACGGAACCCTAACAAGAAAGATTTCCTTATATTATTACCTGCTTCTAACTTCCCCTCGACCCTCTGAGCAAAGGTCTCTTCTTATACAGAGAAGGCACGAGCATTGATCACCTCGCTTGCTCAAGATGGGTTGGCCACTGTGTCTAGGTGTCCTCACGATATTTTCCTTCAAGCCTGTCAGTAATATCCAAGATAAACTTTAGAAAGTTTAAGCGCATATGAATACAAAATGTCACGTTGGTACTTCTGCTTGCCCGGATTTGAACCCAGACTTTTCCTTATTAAATCGTGTCGATATAATTAGTGTAAGTATAATGTTTCCACAGGCCCTCTCTCTCACATCTCTTTGATAAAGATTGAGTTATAAAATGCCGAAATGACGATAACAATACGAGCTCAAAAATCTGGTCCATTTTGACCGACTTCCCAAAAAGGAGGAGGTTCTCAATTCAGATTTTTCTAATTTTTTAGGGTTCCGAACCCAAAGGGTAAAAACGGGACCCTATTATTAAGACTCCGCGATCCGTCTGTCTGTCTGTTCTGTCACCAGGCTGTATCTCATGAACCGAGATAGCTAGACAGTTGAAAATTATACAGATGGTGTATTTCTGTTGCCGCTATAAACAACAAATACTAAAAACAGAATAAAATAAATAATTAAGTGGCGCTCCCATATAACAAACGTGATTTTTTTGCCGTTTTTTGCTTTAACGGTACGGAACCCTTCGTGAGCGAGACCGACTCGCACTTGGCCGGTTTTTTAATGTATTTTTGGGCATAAGTCGGCATAACTCTGTCATATTTGAAATATTATTTTTTGTTTAGAAGGGTATATATACTCTCGAGGTGGTCCCATTGTCACCAAATCAGAATCTGATGATGGGATCCCATGGAAATCAAGGCAACTTCTCAAATGTTATAGGCAGAAATCTAGCGCTTTTAGCATTTTCAATATCATGGCAAACATTTGCATCCAGAAAGTATCATTTGATGAAGTGGAACAACAACGGAATGAAGAAGACCACAGTAGACAACTCCTTAATAAGTATGTCATGGGTATAAGATATCTCGAATAGTTAGTTATCTTAGAATAGAAGCAAATACATATAAATAAATGGTAGGTACTGATGAGAATGGTACCATCGAACTGATCTGATGACGAAGCCGGAAGTTAGGCACTGGAACTCCGTAATAAAACAATGTATCCTAGTCGTGTTTGGGCTTATTGGAATTGAAATGAGATGTATTCTGGCAATAAATGACATTTATGGTAATATGAGGTACCAACACTAAAAAGAGTAAAATAAAAAACTTTTTAACAAAAAAAATAAAGCGAAACATAACTTAGTTTTCCGAAGTCGGTGTCGAAAAACGAAAAACAATAGGTATCAAGTCGGTTATTTTTTTTTTGTTAAAATGTTTTTAAAAATATTTAAAAACATAACATCATCACAAACATTTAATTTTGCAAATAAATTTGCTCGAACCGAAGGACCAAAGTGGTGTTTGGATAGTAACGGGCAGATTAAAAATGTATGCTTTGGTAAGCATACATGTTTAATCTGCCCGTTACTATCCTCACACCCATGTATTGACTTATGTTTCCGCGAGTTGGTCTCGAGAATACCAACAAATTTGTGTCCAAAGCTCTTGATCTAGGCCAAACCTACAACGGTTGTCTAGCCTGGCTTGAACCTACTGATGCAAATTATTGTTACGCTATTAGAAAATCAATGGGACGTATAACTTGTGTTTTAAAGTGATTAGACTTATTTTAAATGAGTACTTGATTTTTAACTAGATTAAGCGCTTCACCGGTACATGGCAGGCAATCACTGTCCATTTCAGGTTGCATGGATTCAAAAATAAAATAGAAAAAACAAGATCGCGGAATGCGATATGTATGTTTTTATAGTTTTTTATTTCCTTTTTGTTTTACCGACTTCTTTTTTATATAATCTGGTGTACAATAAAGCAAATTAAATGAATCATATAGGGTCATAATAAATTAAATGCAGCTTCGCAGATGTGATTGGAAAAAAGTAGATTTTAACAACACAAAATTTCGGTTAAGTATTTTCAAGTCGTCTCTATGCACCAGAGAGCGTTAACCCCGAAGTCGGCTCTTGTGGTTTATTGTCGACCTACCACAAGGGCTGGTCCGCTGGTTCGAGGTGGCTCAAGAAATGAAAAAGGATACCTGGAAGGATTTGGCAGAGGCCTTTGCAAAAATCTTCATTAGATATCAACACCCAACACGTCAGCGGGGATTCACCATCAAATTAAATTGACCCTGTACTTATTTAACGTGGTCATTTATTCATTGACTCAAAACGGGACATTGGCCACAATTCGGATATGGTATCTTTAAAAAAGTTTTTTGTGTAGGTAACAGGGGACATTTTTCAATACTCAAAAAGTAGTTTTTAATGGCTGATACATTTTTAAAACCCTTTCCAAGGCAGGCATAAGAGCAAGCCATCTCGTTTTGCATTTGTTGATATTCCGTTTCAGTTACGGCGCAAAACTCCTTTATAGCTTCAACTCGAATCGTGTAAAAATTAAAAAATAAAACGTAATAATGCTTTCGTAATCTAAGGGTAGCCTGCTTGCAGCAGATTTTATTGCATTGTGAATTACATGGGCTCCACATCCAATACCTATTAATGACTTTTTCAGAGATGATTGTAATTTCGTTAACACATGCGGCGGCCGTCCGGCCGGCTGGACTACTATAAAATTTCCGCGCGGTTTCAGAAAACGGGTCAATTTTGTGTCCCAGAGTTCATTTCGGGGACAGCGGCAGGCTTATTACGTATCTTATGCAAGAGCAAAACGATAGCGATTTTTGTGCAATAATTGCTCTTCCATACAGAAGTTTTCGAGTTGTTGGCTGTGTTTTAGTTAGATAAGTGCATTTGACAAACAGCGAGCGATTAGCAAACGATTGTGTAGGACCTACCATACCTACACTGCAGGTAATTCAGACTTTTATGACATACTAGCTGTTCCCCGCGGCTTCGCTCCCGTGGACCACCCCACAGGACCCGTTTTCGGGATTAAAAAATAGCCTATGTCACTCAAGAATAATGTAGCTTTCCAATGGTGTTTTTTTTTTTAAATCGGTATAGTTGTTTCAGAGCCTATTCGGTACAAACAAACAAATCTTTCCTCTTTATAATAGTATAGATAGATAGATAAGTATAGATTATAGTAAAGCGTTTGATCGCTATCGATTTGCTCTTGCAAAAGATACGTAATAAGCCTGCGGGACTCGTAATTATAAAAAGGTACAGTCCCATTCAAAACGGGACGTCTGGTCGTTATACATACTAAATGTAGCCTCCACTCTTTTATAAACTACAGTGAATCTATCGGAATGTAAACTAAGTTCAAGGCTAAGAATAGCTACATACAAGTAGGTGACAGATGCGAGCTAGTCTGAGTGATAGTCAAACTGTCACCTCAAACGAACCAGCGACCTGTTTACCTCAATTTCTTATTCTATGCGCGTAGAAACTGCGGAGAGCCTTGTTTTGTTTCCTCTTGGAAGTAAACCATTTTTTTATTAAGTACGTTGGCAACTTTTCGGTGTGATTTGTATTTATTTTGACATCAGGCTTTTGCTTTATTAAAATTTATTTGGAGTTGGCACAATATGTCTTCTTTTGCCATGATTTTCTGCTGTCAGTGTGTCGGTACAAACCCCCGATTTCTCAATTAAGCATTTGAGGTTGAGTATTTCTCAAACTTAACTTTAGCCTAAAAACCTGTAAAAATTTGGCACTAAATACGTTTTTAACCTCAAATAGGTACTCAAATCAGAAGTCGGCTCCACAGGTATACACTAACTAGATAACGCGATTGTATGTACTTCGCGTGTCAAAAAACCCGACTGCTAAAAAGTAATTAACTGAAAAGAGAAAAACAAATACTAGATATAATCTAAACATTAAATATTATGAGGTGCCAGCGGTGACAAACGAAGTTTTGGTTGGTTTTTCTATTTTTTTGTTTCCGAATTAAACATTTGATGACTCACCAATTATGAAGGCAAACTCCTTGCCTATAATAAGACTGGCAACAGATAAATAGTCTTGAAAGGTACTTAACTGAATTTCGAACATAATATAAATGAAGAAGTTTTTGCTAGACTTTTTCCGTGTATATAAAGGCTCCTCTGTGCCACAAAGTACGCAAGCGGCGGCGCTTTGATGGGGAATTCGATAGAAGCCGCCTAAGGGCAGGCACATTGTTTAATTAATACAAATATATCAGATAAAAGTAATTTGTTTTTGTCCCAACATTAATTTTAAAAAAATACAGATTTTCAGTAGAGCTTGACAAATACTCCACGTAGGGAGATAGCCATCTACATTCATAGTTTCTTAAAAACGTTTTAAATCTATTTGACACTAACTGAGAAATAATACTCACCTTATAAATGCCTGACATAGTTTTGCCAAAAAAACATTCGGTTCGGACAATCTTTTTACTGTTGGTTAAAGGCTATTAAAGTTGATTTATTTAGGTGTTAATTTAAAGCTTTTTAATGGGCCCTGTTTTTAACATCGTTAATTTCTTGATTTTTGAGTCTTGAGGACATAACGGGATTAACGGAAAAACTTGTATGTCCAATTGTGTATTCATATTAAAATCGTATATATGAATGCTCTATAGGCAATAACCTACATTATGTTTCTGAGATGAAAATAAATCAATCGAAAACTATAAGTACAGGAAGATTTTCCTAACGAATAAAGCCTAACTATACTTCATAAAAGATAGCTTGATCTCTGCGACATATGTCAAACTGACGTATACGTTATTGTTAAGTTATTGTTAGCCTGTCAAGCGCTATTGTTACTGTATTGATACTGACAGCTGTCGCAGAGATCAAACTATCTTTTATGAAGTATAATGAGGTTAAGTAATTATACTATTCAGGGTGAAAAGATAGTGTAGAAAAATAAACAATTACAAAAGCCTCACACTGCCAAAAGACGAAGAAGAGAAGATAGTAATGCAACTACCTGGACATAAGAGAGATAGAGGTCGACCTCTATCTCTCTTAGGTCCGGCTACATGGTGGACTAGCTTTACGAAAGTCTTAATGGAGGAAGAGCTACCCAGAACATATTGTCCTGGCGCCCGGGAATTAGGGTAGCCAAGAAGAGAGGTGAAAAGATAGTGTCAGCGAAGCTATATTTAGCTTAGAATTGTGAAGACGATAATCCCACTGTTTCAACACGTATCTTTACGAGTACTTATATTATTAAGCTGAAGAGTTTGTTTGTTTGTTTGAACGCGCTTATCTCAGGAACTACTGGTTGGAATTGAAATTATTTTTTTGTGTTTTATAGTCCAATTATTGAGGTAGGCTATTGGCTATATAACATTACGCTAAGAGCAGTAGGAGCGGAGTATAAATGTAAAATGTTGCAAAAACGGGCAAAAATATTCCTTTTTGTGAGCTTCCGTTGCGTGCGTTGCATACAATCATGTATTTAGGGTAGACTAGGTAGGTAGTTAGGGTAGGGTAGGGTAGGTAGATAGGTAGATTAGGTTAGGTAGCCAGTTGACGGGAGCGAAGCCGCGGGGGACAGCTAGTTCCTTATAAAATCAGGAAAACGACTTTATAAAGAATGTTCCTCGTTCCGTCGGTCAACGGGACCTTCTTGCTTTAATGCCAATAGTCATCAAAGACATCACAAGATCAAAGACTAGTGCCTAGTTTAGCTTGGCCCTCGGCTAATTAACTGCAATGTACGGTATGGAAGTATTGGACTTATAAAGCAGCGCTGCAAAGAGAGGCCAAATTATATTGGATCAAATTATGTAGACATAAATCTTCATCATGTTGGCTGTTTCATCGTGTGTTGACCCCTGGTTCGCATCATCCTTTGTATCTACTATGTTACTGCTTACTGCATTATTATGGTCCCATTGAAGTAAGTTCGTCGGCATCTTTTTAATTTTTTGTTCCCCGATTACTCAAAGACGCCTGGACCGATTTGGAAAATTCTTCTTTCGTTTGAAAGGGTATACTTCCCAGATGGTCCCATGGTCATCAGGTCAGGATCTGATGATGGGATCCCATGCAAATCAAAGGAACTCCTCAAATATTATAGCCATATCATATAGTGATTTTGGTATTTTCATCAACAATGCAATCATTTGCACTCAGAAAGTATCATTTGATGAAGCGAAACTGATGAAGAAGACCCCAGATGGCAACTGGAACTCCTTAATGATAAGTATGTCACGGGTATAAGATATATCGAATAGCTAACAGACTATAATGAAGCAAGTAAATTTTTTTTCTGCCAAACCCATCCTGTGTGATTTCAATAATATATATCACTTATATGTTTAAATGTACCAAATTGGAAAAAGAAAATAAACTAAAAAGTCCATTCAATAAACCTAATGTATTCGGATACCTATTCGCGAGCTGGCTGACCAAAACCAGATGTATGATGTATCCTCCAACTGTACAGCATGATTTTCTTCTTGTTTACATCTTCTTAGTTCGCTTCTTAAGCAGTTGTGTATTTTTATTTTTTTGAATGAACTCTTTGTTCCCATCCATTCTTTTTGTTGACCTAGCCATCTGTCTGATTTTGTTTGTCGTAGGCACTAACTAGCTACCTACATTTAAGTCATATGTTCTGAGGCATCATATACGTAGTCCCTACATGTACCCATAGTGTAACACGTCACGAGGTCGTTGACCCCACTGCAAGGTGCAGGTACTCGCGGTCCCGTTACAAGATGCTGCTACTTTCGGCGCTTTTTATTTCAAATCGCTTTTTACGTATCACTGGCGCCGGCTACATTCGATACTGCTGATGCTGGTTTGAGAATTAAGCTGCTGAAGCGCTGAGATTTTTAAGTGCGAAGGATTATTAATTTATCATTCAGGTCTGGAATTTTTAAAGGATTTCAGCTGATTCAGCACATGGTATGGTATGTATTGAAGGAAATAAACCCTCCATTTATGAGACAGGAAACTTCAAGAGATAGAAAAGAAATCGATAAAAATGTTGTTTGTTAGAATTTCATAAACTATTTTTGAAAATCTAGCATACTAGATAGGATACTGATAATATGTGTAAGGGTGGTTACACACTGCATCTGATCCGTGTCCGTGAAATTTCGTTTCGATCTAGCCGTAGTACTTCTTGTAGGAAAGATTACGCACTACATCCAAAGTCTATCCGATATACTTAATTCAGAAAATTTTGAACTCGGAACTCAAATCACGGACACGGATCGGATGTAGTGCGTAACCGTTCTTTTTTTAACAGCACTTTGGGTTCAGGAATCTGGCTGGTTAGAGCCAGAATCTAATAGCCGTTCTTCCCTAGGAGATACTTACATTGCTGAAAACTAATCCTTACCTCATTATGAGTTTTCTAAATCAACCTCTAACAAACTTAGACGGGCCTGCCACCGCTTGAGTGACGTAATACGGTTACTTTCTACAGCATACTTCTTAGTAACTGCTAGGTTAAAAGGTTTGAAAAAAATATATATTCTTGATTCATATAGGTACATCATTTGTGAAACATGGTTTTTATGGTTCCGTACCCAAAGGGTAAAAACGGGACCCTATTACTGAGACTCCGCGTTCCGTCTGTCTGTCTGTCTGTCTGTCACCAGGCTGTATCTCATGAACCGTGATAGCTAGACAGTTGAAATTTTCACAGATGATGTATTTCTGTTGCCGCTATAACAACAAATACTAAAAACAGAATAAAATAAATATTTAAGTGGGGCTCCCATATAACAAACGTGTTTCTTTGCCGTTTTTTGCGATAATGGTATGGAACCCATCGTGCGCGAGTCCGACTCGCACTTGGCCGGTTTTTTTTCGTATAACTAATAGTTTTGCTTTAAAAAAATAATTAACAACATGATATTTTTCGCTACTTTTGGATACTCCTCCAAAACGACTTGATGTTAAAAATATTTTACACAGAAATATTGATGGCTGAAATTTCTTCATAACTGAAATAGCATAATTATGTAAATCAAAGTATATTTTGCAAACAAAACTGTCCAAAAGGAGGTTCAATATTGATATTCTGGCACCGACTGGGCGCATGGCCAGTACCCATAGATATATAATTCTATGCCAGTACCGCGTTAACCATTATATATCTATGGCGTTAACATTGGGGAATATATACACCTTAAAGACACTTTTGAACTGTAGAGAAGTCTGTCATTTAAAAAGATGAAGTTAATGGCACATAATACAAAGCTTAGTTCATCTCTATGGAGAAGAACGTCCAAGAAACTCCTTAATATCTTAGGCAATAATCATCAAGTAAACCACAAACTTTGTACGCAAAATCATCATCGAAAACGAAGTCACAGTCAAGAGCTAGCTAATAAGCTAAATAAACTTGTAAAGCGCTAGCAGCAGCTTAAAGCTCGTTCCGCATCTGAGGACCAGTTGTGCCGTTATCTGCCGGTCAGCGCCGTCACGCGGTCACCAGTGGGCCGCGTGTTACGTACGCACTTTATCACTCAACATTTACTTAGGTCACCTGCCTGTATCATATTAATTACGGTATATAATACAGACACTGGCAAAATTAGCGGCACAAGAAAAAATATCGTAAACCTTTTTTTTCCCGTAACTTGGTGGTTTTATTTTGTTTTATAATAAAACCAATTATGCCTAATTGATAAAACAATTGAACGTCAACTTTCATGCAATTGCATGAAAGTTGACGTCTTTATTCGAACTTACATCATTTTGAGAGAATTTCGCTTAATTGCCACTTTATTTTACGGTTAATCTTTTAAAACTTCGAAAAATGTCATTGTCATACCTACTTAGTTATTTGTTTTATTTTTTACCTTTAGATCTTTTTCAAAGTTAACGACGTCATTGTGCCCAACTTAATTCAAACTGAGAGGGCCAGGGCACTTGCGATGAGAAAAAACCGGCCAAGTGCGAGTCGGACTCGCGCACGAATGGTTTCGTACTATTATCGCGAAAAAACGGCAAAAAAATCACGTTTGTACTTAAATATTTATTTTATACTGTTTTTAGTATTTTTTGTTATAGCGGCAACAGAAATACATCACCTGTAAAATGTCAACTGTGTAGCTATCACGGTTCATGAGATACAGCCTGGTGACAGACAGACAGACAGACGGACCGCGAAGTCTCATTAATAGGGTCCCGTTTTTACCCTTTGGGTACGGGACCCTAAAAATTATCAAGGCTCAATTATCAAGATGATGTGCGTAATTCATCATTTACCTGTTTCAACCATTTATTGCACTTTCCAATAATTCAGAGAGACTAATATTTTTGTGAGAAGATCGGCCTTATTGCGTAAGTGCGCAAAGAAGTTAAACTCTATCCAACCGACCAAATCGACCAATCACATGCGAGATGAATGACGCGTCCGTTTTGTGTGATTGGCCGATTTGGTCGGTTGGATAGAGTTCAACTTCTTTGCGCACTTACGCAATATGGCTGCAGGACAGATTTGACTCTGACTTGTTTGCTAGAAGAAAATAATCGTTTCATTCAGTTTCGCATTCGCAACAACCGTTTAAAGGCTGTTCAAGCCAGAAACGAGCTGAAGGAAGTTCAAGGTGCAACAGTAAGTAAGCTTATGGTACGAAGGAGGTTGAAGGAAGCTGGTTTTGGTTCGTTCATGCCCGTGAAAGGTCCATAAATTGAGGCACACCTCCTGTTTCTACCAGTATAACTTTTACTAGAAAACATCGACTTTGGTCCACGGACTAATGGAGTAAAACATTGTTTTGTGATGAGTGTGGAAGTAATTTAAATTGAATTGACAGACGGCAATAAATGTGTTATCATGAACAAGAACAACACAATCTGTCACTTTTTAGGGTTCCGAAGTCAACAAGGAACCCTTATAGTTTCGCTCTGTCCGTCCGCAGCTTAGCTCAGAGAATATAAGTACTAGAAAGCTATAATTTGGTATGTATATACATATTAATAATTCCGACAAAGTGGTAACATAAAATCATGAAAAATATTTTTTTTTCGGCTACCTCCCATAGACTTAAAGTGGGGATGTATTTTTTTTTTCTCATCTATCCCATGGTGTGGGGTATCGTTGGATAGGCCATTCAAAAATATTATGGGTTTGTTAAAAACCACTTTTCGATTCAGAGATTTGTTTGCGTAAAATTAAGCTTTAAGTTGCAAATTTATGTTAGAGTCAAGTGTGTCCCCCCCGCCAGCGAAATGGTTGCTCTTGGCTATGTGAAAAAATTCACGGCAGTAGTAAATATAACGAAATTAAAAGGAAAATTATCACGGATAACAAGGCTTTACAAGTTTACGAGTAATAGTCGACCAACTTATAAAATGTACTTGGCACAGTCAAATTTTTGTACAAATGCCATTGAAAAATTACTTAAATAACGTTGTTAGCTGTGTAAAACAGATAGTAAATATATGCTTATGAACCGTGTAAAAATATACAAAAATAAAATCATAACATCCTTCATAATAATGATTTCTAAATTAATAATGTTTAAGCTCGAATTACGCATTGGAGTGGCCGGAGTCGTTGGCAGTACCAGAACGTAGTCCATACGGCATATGCGCGCGGTGGAGTCTATTTTGTGTTAGTGCAGAAGTATTTTCGACGTTTTATAATTAAAACGTAAAAGTAAAGTCAAATTAGATTCGATTTCCAAGCAAATTACTTATTTTCTTTTGTCGATATCCTTCTATAAAGTCAATATTTGACCCGACTTCATCACTAATTGAGTAGCGTAAAACTTTCCAGAATGAAATAGTGAATACCGCAGATTAGAGGATTCACCTCTAATCTGCGGTATTAGACGATATTAGATGTAACAATACATACGATTTTTTTCTAATGCCGAAAGAGAAATAAACAAGGAGCGTGCACGCAAGGATCCAGGAACAAACTATACCATTCCTCGTGGCTCTAACGCGCGCTCGTATCGGCTCCTTTCGCAATTCGCACCCGCGGTGGTACTCAAATAGATAATATTTTTCTAACTTGAGTTGCGAAGTTGGATTTTATAACTCCTTCTTCAGTTACTAGTTAGTCCTTATTTAGTTTAAGTCAAGAGTAAATAGATTACATCTAGGCAAGCGTGCTTCACCATAGACCACATCATCGCTTACCATCAGGCGAGATAGTACTCAAACGCGAGAATATAAATTAAAAAATCCTATGTGGGCCCGTTTTTAGACTTTGTGAGCCGCTGAAACCGTTTTAATGTTCATGTAACAACAACAAAACCCTCTTTTTATTTCGCATTATTATGCAACTTCGGAACCCTATTAATGCGCGTGGCCCGACACACACTTGGCCGGTTTTTTTAAACTACTGTGGCATATGGTAGAGGAACAATTGGGTTCAGGTAGGATATGTTTAGGAGCTCGTACGGACTTGGTGGTGATCGATGGAGGAGATCTTATTACAGATCGCTGTAGAAGTGTTATTTAAGAATAAAATATGGTACCATTTGCCCCTTTATCAGGGGTAATTTGGATTTGAGCCAGGATTTTGATTTCTTTCTTGGCCTCAAACCACTTTTTCAATTTCAGTCTAAAAAAAAAACAATATCGCAGTTTTGGGATATGCAGCGAGTTCACCAGATAGGCATCCTATAGAACCAGTTTAGGACCTGCTAAAACAAAGGTTTAAATTCATAATACCTACACCTGTCAATGTGGGTGAACTGCGAAGCGCCGTTGTATAGGAATGATTGAGATTACCATACGCAACAACGGATAACATTATTCTCAACATGTCTAGTCGAGTGGAAACTTTATTAAAAGAACGTAGATTAAACACTCAATATCATGTGATATTATTTTTATTGTAAAAATTTTCTTATAATTCTTATTTTTTTAATCTTTCAATATTAACCTTAAAAATCATAAATGTGCAGTTTGCACATAAAAATAATGATACTCACACTAATATACTAAATGCGATCAGATTTTATGTTAAAAGGTGTATTTTTAAATAAAGAAACTTGTCTTAATATAAGTTTCTAAAATTAAAGAATATTTAAAAAAAATCGTCATTTTTATTTTGTGCCGCTAATTTTGCCGGATAGTCTGCCTCATTGTTTCCTTCTACGCCTTGCAGAAACTAGAACATATTTATGTGTGTACAAACGTTCTATGGAGTTACCCCAGTTGTACATAAATGTCCCTGTGTGCCTTTTGCCCTAGTTCAGGGGGGTGACCATAAGCTCTTAGAGTAAGGTTATTTTGAGTGTGTGTAAGGGACAGATGTATACGACTTGTATACATCTGTCACTTACTCGATCTCAAAATAACTTTACTCTAGAGCTTATGATCACCCCCCAGTTCTGTCACGTTCTGTCTCCTGCTTGGTAAGGAGGGAAGTAAACATTGTTTTTTCTACTCCTACGCTGTTTTGTTCTGAATCTGATTAATTTTATTGTGGGATCGAGACAGTTGAATCAATTCACCGGGACTCGTCGAGCTTCATTGTCTCGGCGCTTTTCTGGTGGAAACTTTCAAGACGCTGTCAGAAGGTGCAGCTGTAGCAAGTGCGGCAGCTGGGCAAGGGGACCTGCAGCCTTATTGCTTAAGTGAATTAGACAAGGCAAAGGACAAAGAATATGAACAATCGACCAATCACATAGACGGAAATACACATCGGTCTTTTATCACGCATGTGATTGGTGGATCGTTCATACTCTTTGCCCTTTGCCTTGCCAAATTCACTTACGCAATTAGGCTGCTGGATTCGATTTCCAGGTCGGCCAGTGTTTTGGTTTCAGTCTGGATTGCCTGGCAAACGCAATCCATAATTGGCTCCTAAACATAAATGATGATATAATACTATATAATTATAAGTACCAGTAAAATAGTTATCCAAATGTCGCTAGTTATGATAAAACTAAAGAGGTTACTTGAAGCAAAGATTTCAGCATACATCATCTGCCTAGCCTTTTTCCCAATTTTTGTTGGGGTCGGCTTCCAGTCTTACCGGATTCAGCTGAGTATAGTGCGCGACACGTAAGTTGAACCAAAATGTATTATCGTTTTAATGAAATTAAACATTATGCCGAAATAAATCCCTTTTCTATGACCTAACCATTTACAATATACAGATTGTCAACGGTTAGGTACTAAAAAAAAATTTCATTTCGGTTGAAATCGTTTAATTTCATTAAAACGATAATACATTTTGGTTCAACTTATGTGTCGCGCACTATATCAGTGTTTTACATAGAGCGACTGCCTATCTGACCTCCACAACCCGGTAACTGAGTAATACGATACCCCTTGGCAAGACTGGTTTCAGATCTCATGCTTCTGACTACCCATAACCTAACGACTGTTAAAGATCTTCAAATGACAGCCGGGACCAACGGCTTAACGTGCTTTCCGGACTGATCGACCTCGTCAAGCGTTGCTTAACCTTGAAGATCGACCCGTGCGGCTGTTATTATTTAGCCACGAGCTCCTCCGAACATTTCAGCTTACGAGTAAGTAATAAAAATGTGTCTACGACTAAATAATATTGCAGTTTTTCTGAATAGGGAAACTGTAGCCTATTTGCGTAAGTGAATTCAGCAAGGCAAAGAGTTTGATCCAATGAAAGAGTATGACAAAATTCTTTCTAAATAATTAGTTAGGTATTACCAAAAATTATTGAACGCTTTCATTGCTGAACATACTCATTTCGAAAGAGTCCTACAATTTTTGGCTATTCGTATTTTTTTTTATTATATTTACTAGACTAGAGTCAAGAGCAAACCCACCGGTCTACTGCTGACAGAGACAGAGTCGACGATGGAGTGAGCTTATCCAGAAGAAGCCTGTCCACTCTAACTTTGAAGAGATTCGGGTTGAATGCGTTCGGAGACACAGACACTGGTAGTGAGTTCCAATTATTCGCTGTGCGCATTATGAAGGAAATAAAAGAAGAAAGGAAGGGTTATTTAAAGAGTATAATTTAATTGGGACAAACCCACCGCACTATTCCCAAACCACTGCAACCGCTGAAAGCCAGAATCAACAGTGGCGACCACCAGAAAAGCGCCGAGGCAATGAAGCTTGACGAAGTCCCGGAGAATGAATTTAACTGTCTTGGATCCCGCTACGAAATTAATCAGAAAAGAATAACGGGGAGTAGGAAAAAACATAAATTTCCACTTCCCTCCATATCAAGCAGGAGACAGAACAAACAAGGCCACTAGGCACAAAGGGTCGTTTACAACTGGGATAAGCCCAGTTGCCTAGCACCACGGATAAAAATAAGAATTAATAATTAATGGGTCCTAACATTGTGAGCTGCTATGTTTGATTCCAATAATAGGTATGGCAAAAACGCTTGAACGCACGGAAATTTGTTCTAGTTTCCACAAGGTGCGTATAGTAAACAACTCCTGAGGTAGCCTCTACATTATTCAACATAATATTACGTTCATTCTGCCAAAGAATACACTCCCATAAGATATGATGTGCAGATTGTACATATTCGCAGTCAGATGTAGAACACTGACATAAAGGCGAGGCAACGAGCTTGAAGGAAAACAATTTACTTTTAAAGTTACCATGCCCTGTGAGAAATTGAGCAACACAGTGATCCACCTCCAGCCACGTCCTGGCCAGCCGAACGCGAACGGATGGAAAGAATTGGTGGAGATGTCGGCCCTTGATGGAATTATCCCACCTACATTGCCATTCGGATAAAAGTTCCTCCCAGACGTCAATAGGTGGTTTAAATAATCTAGAGATTTTCTCACGGTCACTCCGCGTTAAAAAGTTCGCGTCCGTGGTCTCTCGTGCGGAATAGTACATTGCAGCACGTCGCTGCACTTCAAGGTCGACCGGAAGTACGCCAGCAAGTACCGGTAAGGCCTCAGTACTAACCGTCCTGTACGCTTTGCATAAGAATATCAAAGCCAAACGCTGACTCTGAAGCAACTTACGTCGCACCGCCCCTATGGTGGCCCTATCAGCCCAAAATTGGCGCCCCGTAGCAAATACAACCCAAGTAAGTAGCCCCATAAATAGTTTTTAAAGTTAAAAAAGACAGACCCCACGTAGATTTAGATATTCTCGTTAAGGCATAGAAATTTTTTTTTGCTTTTTCACCGACTATTTTAATATGATCAATAAATGCAAAATTCCTCTCTAACACGAGACCAAGATAGCACACGGACTGCTTCCTTTTTACGGGAACGTTATTAAATTTAATAGTAGGACACGATTTAAGATTACCCTTCAAAATGAGTTGATAAGTTTTGTGCGGAGCAAAGGTCAGGCGTTTTCGATCGCCCCACTGAGATACCAATCGTAGGCAAGTGTCAGCCAAGTTCTCGAGTCCAGCTCGAGTACTTGATTGAATGAGCAGAAGAGCGTCGTCCGCGTAACCGGTTAATGAACAGCCGCTTGGAAGAGGAATCGCGAGGAAATCATCAAAGCCTAAATTCCATAAAGGCGGACCAATAACCGAACCCTGAGAACATCCCATGGTGAGAGACTTCGACATGGAATGATGGCCGAGTTTGAGCTTCGCGGAACCATTCAAAAAGTAAGAGTAGACCCGTAACGACTGTTAAAGATCTTCAAATGACAGCCGGAACCAACGGCTTAACGTGCTTTCCGAGGCACGGAGGAAACTCGTTATGTTGAAATGGTCACCCATCCACGGACCGACCTCGTCAAGCGTTGCTTAACCTTGAAGTCGACCCGTGCGGCTGTTATTATTTAGCCACGAGCTCCTCCGAAGTTTTCAGCATACGAGTAAGTAATAAAAATGTGTCTACGACTAAATAATATTGCAGTTTTTCTGAATAGGGAAACTGTAGCCTATTTGCGTAAGTGAATTCAGCAAGGCAAAGAGTTTGATCCAATGAAAGAGTATGACAAAATTCTTTCTAAATAATTAGGTAGGTATTACCAAAAATTATTGAACGCTTTCATTGCTGAACATACTCTTTTCGAAAGAGTCCTAAAATTTTTGGCTATTCGTAATTTTTTTATTTTATTTACTAGACTAGAGTCAAGAGCAAACCCACCGGTCTACTGCTGACAGAGACAGAGTCGACGATGGAGTGAGCTTATCCAGAAGAAGCCTGTCCACTCTAACTTTGAAGAGATTCGGGTTGAATGCGTTCGGAGACACAGACACTGGTAGTGAGTTCCAATTATTCGCTGTGCGCATTATGAAGGAAATAAAAGAAGAAAGGAAGGGTTATTTAAAGAGTATAATTTAATTGGGACAAACCCACCGCACTATTCCCAAACCACTGCAACTCCTGAAAGCCAGAATCAACAGTGGCGACCACCAGAAAAGCGCCGAGGCAATGAAGCTCGACGAAGTCCCGGAGAATGAATTTATCTGTCTTGGATCCCGCAACGAAATTAATCAGAAAAGAATAACGGAGGAGTAGGAAAAAACATAAATTTCCACTTCCCTCCATATCAAGCAGGAGACAGAACAAACAAGGCCACTAGGCACAAAGGGTCGTTTACAACTGGGATAAGCCCAGTTGCCTAGCACCACGGATAAAAATAAGAATTAATATTAATGGGTCCTAACATTGTTTGGTTCCAATAATAGGTATGGCAAAAACGCTAAAACGCAGAGTATAATTGTCATACTCTTACATACATGGGGTCAAAATCTTTGCCTTGCCGAATTCACTTACGCAATAAGGTAACCAATGTTAAGGAATATACCTACCTGACTATATCCCTACTCTCACTTGTGCGATGCTACTCAATACTCACGCTGCGCACAAGCGATTATCGTCTGCAAACATCGTGAACAAAAGATTAACACTAGGCTCAACTGTCCACAGTAAGGTTATGTAAGCACTTTCACTGAAGAACTTTCTTTCAGTTATCACTGTTACGCAGTACCTTCCAAAAGAGAGTTAAACTATTTATTATCGGTTATATTACTTATCCTCGCCTGTTATTTATATTTATTATATACTTTATTGTACACCATAAGTTACATTTATAAAGGAAACTTAAAACTAATACACATACAATGGGCGGCCTTATTGCATTCCGCGATCTCTTCCAGGCAACTAGGCATGAACAAACATTAATTGCTGAATACGAATTGATTGTACTTATGTGGCATACTCTTCGATGAATAGTATATTTTTGATCGAAGGGCATACTGCAAAAATGACGAAACGAATAAAATATATGTAGTACAGCCGACGTGCATACTAACTTAGTAGGTACACAGAACACAGGATATCATCCAATTAAGATTACCATGCCTTCAAACCGGAATGTCGAATAGGCCAGCCTATCCGGACTCGTGGGTAAAAAGACCAGATCACTTATTAGTAAAATCACAGATACTTAATAGGTAAAATGTAAGAAGTCTTACAAAAGCTAGAAGGCCGGTACCTAACAAACAAGACTAAATCCTGGACTTTTTCCACGACTAGCTAACACATTCCCCCGGAACAGACGTGACAATAACCAAGTTTGCTTGCACAGTTACACACATCAAAAACTGCCTAAAGTGTTTTTGTATGGCTCCCAAAATCTACACTAAAATATCACAGTCCTATAAAGCTTTGCCGATCAATCTATATAAAAAACACAAAATAAATTATAACTCTGCAGGGGTTGACCTTAAGGACCTCCCTTAGAACAATTTTTTGCTGCTGATGGCCACATTTAACCCCTAGTTGCGTTTGATCCACGACTTTTTGGCCACCCTGTATAACGAAATTAAAAGGAAAACCATCACAGCTAAGTAAGCCTTACAAGTTTACGAGTAATAGTCGACCGACTTATAAAATGTACTTGGAACAGTAAACATTTTGTACAAATGCCGACGCCGTAGACGTTGTGAAACGCCGCTGAAACCGTTTTAATGTTCATGTTACAACAAAAAACCCTCTTCTTAGTCCGCATTATTATGCAACTACGGAAACCTATCACTGCGCGTGGTCCAACACGCTCTTGGCCGATTTTTGTAAAGTAAAATTATAGGTATTAGATTTGCTAATGGCACGGCTAGAATGGTGTGGGCTAACTTTATGGCATCATTTGTGATATTGTCAGAACCTGGGCTCTTGTCAAATTTTATCTTCCGTACTGCCTCTATAATTGCAACGCAGGCTGCGTTGAAATTATTGGCTCTATGTGGTGGTTACGGCTTTCGCATTCTAATAAACAATAGACTTTAGAACAAATAATAAACTTTTCTCCAAACTAATTAGTTTGGAGAAAAGTCTTTCAAGTTACCATAAATAAAAATAAAACTCGTTTATTTACAACATTTATTATCTTTACAAAATTACTTAAACTAGAATGGTAAATGTCTTCTTTTCTATCAATATTTCTGTCACAGTCACAGAGAACTAGATTCGCTGAATCCGAGAGCAATCAATGTCTTTACACGTTTACGTGACAAAATGAAAAGAGGCTATAGACAAATGACAATCTATCAGCGATATCAACTGTCAAAAATTTTAAATGACATTTCGAACATTTTTTATTTTTTAACAATCGAATGTCACTTGTCTAAAGCTTAGGGTATAATAATTAGAGTAATGTACAACTAGGTGTAACTTATCACATATCAGCTAAGTGTAGGTGAGGTGAGGTTGTTAGTAGCGAGACCTCCGGTCCCTGTTGCGTGCGGTGTTCGCCAGGCACAGGCCAAATACTGCTGCCACCAACTGGAAACGAAGAATACGATGTCAATATTTAGAATGTAGGAGTACCTAATTTAAAATACTACTTTTTTCCATTGTATAAAGGCTGCCCAACATAAATAAGACTGGGTACGACATGTCTGCCGCATGGGCCAAAGTAGGATAAACTGTGGGCCAAAGTAGCACAGACTACGAAGAAGATGGCAAGACGTACGTGACAGATTTTGTCAGAACTCCAGATCCTTCCAAGGAGGATGTGCGTATTTTGAGGAGTGATATGGAAGAAAAGAGAGTCAGTGATAGCTTGACAGTTGACTGGAAGGAAGAAAAAAACGTGTTGCGCCGATGCCAAATAACATGGCCGTAATTGTGGGTTCTAATTACAAACAATCATAAAACTACAACGCCAGCCTCAAGTACAGAGATAATAAGTAGGTTATCAGATAGATTAGGCGTTGATAAACATAACTGATTACCTCATGGACGCTTGGTGGATACCTTATAGCTAAGTAGACCATAGAGAGTAAATTACTAAGGGTACTTTTATCTTTGGTATTTTTAGGTAGAGCTGATAAGTGTTGATATGCGATCATAAACAGCTTAGTAGTTGTTTTATAATTCTTTGCTTAAATATCGATAATCATTTTCACCAAACTTCTTGGCCGCCCTGAAGTTGGCTACAATGGCTACGCAGTAGTAAATGTCATACAAAAACTGCACCGATTTGTGCCTTACGCATTGGAAAGCCAAATTCAGGGCGGCCCATGCAGCCGACCGACCAAATCGGCCAATCACACAAACACATCGCGTCATTCATCTCGCATGTGATTGGTCGATTTGTACGGTTTTGCGCACTTACGCAATACGGCTGAAGTTTAGCGAGAACTAAACTGGGCTAAATTCTCTGGATTCTCTCGCAAACCTTTACCGTCATCAACGACTGACACCGCCCATTGCTGAGCACATTTTTTTTTCAAATCTTTTATTTGAAAAAAAAAGATGTTATTATTGATTCATGTACGTTTAAAATCAATCAAAATCAGTCAATCATTATTTGTGAGACATGGTTTTTTCATATGACTAATACTTTTGCTGTAAAAAAAATATTCGCTTCTTTTGCATACTCCTCCAAAACGCAAATATTAAAAAGCGAAAATACTTTTACAAAGAAAAATATATGGTTAGAATTTCTTCTTAACCAACATAGGATAAGCAAATAAAAAAAAATATACTGCAAAAAAACTGCACAAAAGGAGGTCGAATATTGATATTCTGACACCGAGCGGGCGCACGGCCAGTACCGCGTTAACATTGGGGTCATTGGGGAATATATACGCCTTAAGCTTTACCTCGATAGACACGATGACAATCATGACGGATCCGATGGCGATGCCGAAGGTCTGGAAGAACTCCTGCACCAGGGTGTTGCAGCCGGAGTAGGCATTGACGAGAGGCACGCAGGGTGGGGTGGCGCAGCAGGTGTTCGGGAGCACTACCTGCCCGTAGGACTGAGCGCCGTTGGGCCCGCAGCACGTGAACTGGAAACATAAGGTTAAAGTTTTAGTACCTATTATTTGAAGGGCAAAGAACAGGGAATGTCACAATTTTTATATTTTTTATTGGCAAGCAAATCTTTATCTATGGTAGTTTTAACCTCAATCACTAACTTATTTTAAAAGTAAACGTCAGGCGCCAAAGAGACGTTTTTGTTTATGTCCGAAACAAAAAGAACCAGGAATGTCCATGACATGCCGGTTTAAAATTACTTACGTTAAAATTACATACTCCTAAACTTTTAACTGCGTTTTTCTCAAAATCTATTAATTAGGACATGCCCTGTTTTTTACCCGACTGCCGAAGGAGGGTAATGTGTTTATCAGTCTATGTATGTATGTATGTATGTATGTTTGTTCCTATGTGGCGTTCTAGAGACCAAACGCGTTGGCCGATTTTGATGATTCTTACGTCAATCGATTCGTCTTAACCCCGCGAGTGTCACTGGCTACATTAAAATTGGACAATAAAAAAATGGCGGATTTTGGGCGCCATTTTGTGGGGGAAAAAATTTTTTTTTCTTCCTTACCCATCGTGTGGGGTATCAAAATAAAGGGTTTTAAGAGGTGATTTCAAAAATATATAATACTTATATGTTTGAATGTAAGGAATTCTAAAAAAAAAATAACTAAAAAGTTGTAAATAAAAAAAGTTAATTAAAAAAATCAAAAGACCCGACTGCTTGAAAGGCGAACTAAAAAGACGTAAACAAGAAGAAAATCATGATGTGCAGTCGGAGGATACATCTGGATTTGGTCCGCCAGCTCGCAAATATGTATCCTCCGACTGCACATCATGATTTTCTTCTTGTTGTTTACGTCTTTTTAGTTCGCCTTTCAAGCAGTCGGGTCTTTAGATTTTTTTAATTAACTTTTTTTTTGCCTGTATCCTTCATTTATAGTATTATGTATGAGATGTGTTACGTGAAAAGATTTTTATTTTATTATAGATATAATATTCCAAAACGAGTTGCCTTTTAAAAAATATTTTTTCTATCATCTTGTCGCTATTGACATTAGCTATGTGACAGTATCACCTGTAGTATCACATTGCCTTGGTAAGACCATCTGTGCAAATACTAACGTTTTGTTTGTAATAAGTTGTAATATCCCCATAAAATATGCACATCATAATTTCGTACTATGCCGTTGCACGTGTTGCTATAAAACTACCTAATTTTAGTGTTATATCGATAGAATTAATTACTCATACTCATCGCAAAAACTATCAAAACTTGAGCAAAAGTGTTGCTAAAGACTTATTATTCTATCGACGAAGCCAACTGCAGTTGGTTGAAATTGATCTATGAAATTGATAAATCCAGTCATCAACTATTTCGAACATCTCACGTTGAATGAAAATAGTCGAAGTAGACCGTACGTAGTTACGTACAAGTTTATAAACGGTCGATGTCATCGTCAATGCTTCAAAGACAAAGATATTTTATTTCAACTAGGCCACCAAGGCCAAAAATTGAATTGAAAAATTGAATGTTACATATAAATGATTCTACCGTGCATTCGGAAAGTAGATTGTTATGGAGAAGAATGCACAAGAAACTCCAAACTTACTCTTTTAAAAAATAAATGTTTTTTACAATATTAAGGAACATAGGTACATACATGATTAAATTCATACATGTGAGTACAATGCACCCAGAATAGCACTACACACTATACTACACTATACTTGCTTGTACCAAGGACCAGAAGCCTAATTGCGTAATGAATTCGGCAAGACAATGATTATGAACAATCTACCAATCAAATAGACAGAAATCCAGTTCGCGTCTTTCATCTCGCATGTGATTGGTCGACTGTTCATACTCTTTGCCATTTGCCTTGCCGAATTTATTACGCAATAACGCTGCTGAATCCGCTATCGGTCAGTATTTTTTAATATTTGTTTGATCTACAGTATTCCCTATACCACAGATGCTTTAATACGCCCGACCTAATTGTAAAAGGAAGCTTATCCTTAGCCCCCCCTCTGTGTTTAATCACATTTTTTCATCAATACTAACCTTTGATCAATAATACACTAGATGCCCGGTCAGCGCTTCAAAAACGGGCCAAAAATAAGGCCACAAATACGACTGTGGTCTTATTTCAAATTAGTATGGTCCAATCATAGCCAACATCAAGACGTTAAAATTGCCGCAATATGCGTTCAAAAATTGTGCAAATAACCACCGTAACACGTTGATTTTGGAAGGAATATCTTTTTTTTTCAGAAAGTAAAAACCGAATTAATAGTAAATATTAATCTATCACCAAATATTATAATCGTTTGACCAACGTTTGCGTCGACAACGCGCCAATTATTGTAACAAACAGATGTTTATTGTTTTGAAATTACAAAGTTCCAAAATAGTCGATACTATTCTGGATCTTTGTAATTTAGACTTTAAAACATGCGTGTAAGACTAAATTTGTTTTGATGTATGTTGAGCAGCGAAGCAAGCTCATAATTTTTTTATTGCTTTTTGTGCATAGTTTTATGAATGCAACTTTAAACATTGCATTTAAGGTTGTATTTGCATTAATATATATTTATTATAACTAGAATTCTTAGAATTACCTAAAACACAATTGGCGTCTGTTTTAAAGAAATATTTTGTATGGGATTGTATATCTAGAATATTATTGATCGAAGGTACTAACGCCCAACTTATTTCAGCCTACGTTATTCGGCGGTCGTATTGGTAGTTCTGTAGTTCAAGATGAGCTTCACTGCTCTAATATCTATGGTTAGACCGAAATGGCAAGTTCCCTGGCTAGTTATAGTTGGTAGAGCTACTAACTAGTTTGGAAGTAGCTCTTGATGGGACCGCGAGTTACCGTTGAATGAAAACGCTGAACTTATGTTCAGTCTTGACTTACCGTCGTCTCAATAGTTTGGAACGCGACACGATCCTTCTGGAAGGCTTCGTTGAGCCACTTGGGCACCTCAGCCACCACGTTGTCCAGCTTCACGAAGATCAGGATGGCCAGGATCAGCTTCACGACCATCAGCATCAGCATAAAGATCGAGTACTGGAAACATTGTTTTTTTTTTGTTAGAAAATCTTATTCAAATATTTCGTTTTATAACACAGGCACAGCACAAATAACTGACATAGGTGTTTGAATAGAACACTGATCAACAAAAAAAAAACACTTTTGTAAGTAACAATAACATATTAAGAACATTTTTGTATCATATATTATTTAGATACGAACATATTTTTGGAATATGACATGGTACAGTGAAAACGATGTAAACGGTACTAGCTACCACCTACTACGATTTAAACACAAAAACTAGAGCTAATAAAAAACCTAGTTTTGTAATGAGGATAGACAAGTATTTCAAAATTACTAAGCACCTTCCTTGGTACAAAATCTTGTTGACTAAAGTTGTCAAAATATAAAAGGCCCATTTTGACAGCTATAAAAATACTTAGTAATAATTAAACTTGATGCTTGCGAATGATACTCGTTGTTATAGTGTATGGGTAACATAAAGTAATAAATTATGATTATTTTGATTTTTCAATTTCTTACGTAGAAAGTTATCGCGGCATGTAATTTGAGAAACGTCAACGGACTTCTTAGATTGTGACGACAATAGTGTAATTTGTGATATGTATAATAGAATGTATCTGTGAGTATAACTGTGTTAGAAATATTATACGTTAGTTACTGCCTCATTCTTGGTAATGATGCCCAGATCATGCTAAGTGTCATTGGGTTTTCCATATGGAAATCCTCAGAAGCATCCCAGTGTCTAGCTTTGTGCTCAGCTAATGGTAATAGGTTTGCTCTTTATCACATGGGACTTCAACATAGCTGCAGCCTTGTTGCGTAATGAATTCGGAAAGAGCAAATAGCATTCTGCATGGATTTCCATATGGAAATCCTCAGGAGCATCCCAGTGTCTAGCTCTGTGCTCAGCTAATGGTAATAGGCTTGCTCTTTATCACATGGGACTTCAACATAACTGCAGCCTTATTTCGTAATGAATTCGGAAAGAGCAAAGGGCTAAGAGTATGAAAAATCGACCAGTAACATAGACGGAAAGCCACATCGTGTCATTCATCTCGCATGTGATTGGTCGATTTTTCATACTCTTAGCCCTTTGCTCTTTCTGAATTCATTACGCAATAAGGCTGCTGGTCGGCCTAACACTTCAGGGAATATAGAGGCTATTATTAATTTCATCACTTTGGAGACCTCAGGAACCTGTAGTTATATTCCTGATATACCTGTAGGATACAGCCTTGACCGCAGCTCTGCGCCAGCGACAAAACGATTAGTATCCTTATGGAATTGGCACTACTGGGGGAATGACAGATATTTATTTTTTGCTATCTTTAAATAATTTTCCTCCAGAGTGGCGCATTTATAATTACCGATTATTATCGTCCATAACAGGTAAATCATGCGAAAATGGTGGTTAACGACTAATATATATAATTTGCCTGACTGAGGACATAAATTAAAATATTTATCTATCTATTTAACAGCGCAAAACACGATTATCCTTAAGCGGATGACTATCACAAAATTGTTGGTATAGCCTGCATATATGTATTCCTCTATCTCTGTATTTACTATATAATATGTGCATCATACACATTATGACTACCTGCAACGTTGTCTATTCTTCTCACTTTTAAATCAATACAAAGGTTGCCTTTAAAAGATCGCTTTTAGCGATAAGACCGTTCTGTAGGAACTTGTAAAACGTGATCTTTTATCACCATTCGAAATTTTTATCAGAGACGCGAGTTATTCAGAAATCAACTCGCCAATAAGAAAAAAGATGTAGGTACTCGTATAAATATACTGTTACCCTATTTACCCTATATTTTGTTGAGAGAGAGAGGAGCAAAAGTGTACTGAACAGTTACATTTCTTTTCTATTAAAAATCTAAAATTTTACTCTATGTTAAAGTACTGTGTGTACAATAATAAATAAAGTTACTGCAAAAACTAAATACTTACAGTGACAAGCATGCAGTTGCTCTCCCTGATGGCGCCACAGCAGCCGAAGAACGCGATGAAGAAGACGATGCCGCCGACCACCATGGAGGTGATGGGGGCCACCTCGAAGCTGATGTCTGCTACCTCCACGATGGCCGTCGCCTTCAGCTGCACCGCTATGCCCAGACCCAGGAGGGCTAAGCCAAGGAGCTGAAAGAAAAAGGGTTTATTATTAGCATCACATCTTTGTAGATACGGGCGGCCATGTGTGAGTCGGACACCCGCACGAAGGGTTCCGTTATTCCGTGCCATTATCGCAAAAAAACGGCAAAAAAATCACGTTGTTGTACGGGTGTTAATACAGTTCATACGATACAGCCTGGTGACAGACAGACGGACAGGTGAGGCTTAGTAAAAGGGTCCCGTTTTTCCCTTCGGGGAACGGAACCCAAAAACAACACAGATCGAGCTTTTAGGTTAAACAATGCTTGCAGAGATCGGATCCTATTTCATACCGAGACGCTTCGATGCTTCGGAAAGCACGTTTAACTCCCCGGCTGTAATTTGTAGATTGTGACAGTCGTTAGTTTTAGTATGAAGCCATAAAGATTGACAACCAGTCTTGCCATGAGGGTTAGATATTGTGTTACCCAGTTACTGGGTTGTGTGAGGGTCAGATAAGCAATCGCTCCTACTGGGAAAAGGCAAGGCTGATTGATTTTGGTAAACACGGGAATCCGCTATAGAGAAACGCAGGGCCGGTCTTTGTGCTGATGCTTACTTTGCGGGAGGCCTATTGTTCAACTGAGTAGCTCCTCTAGCACTACATATTGACGATGATGAATGTAAGACATCAAGGAAGGCATCTTGTTGCTAAGCAGACAGACATTTTTATACGCTAACATTTTAGGAAACCATTTTAAGCTATTGCATAGTTTTTATCGCGGGCTTTGAGCGCGGCGACCGAATCAAGAAATTCCGTAACGAAAAAGAACCTGACACCTCAAACTGTTCCGAAATCGGACGATGGATTCCGAGTGTGTGAACGGGTGAGGGGTGAGGGGGGAGGGGGGAGGTGGAGGGGCAGGAGGGGTTTGTTTCACTTTTGCGTAGCAATTAAAAGTGGCCTTATGCCAGTGGTAATAAGGGTCACTCAGAATTTGGTGCCGCGTTATCCAGTTCGGAGGTTCGATTCCGCTTGACAAAGAAGTTTTTATTCTTGCTGACTGTATGATAATGTATAATTATGCTCGAATTAAAATTAAATGGGGGGATCTGGAGGAGGTGTCCTGGTCTTCAAAATCGGGCTATCTCGCTCCGTTGCCGAGTTATTTGTGTTTTTCTAATTTGGAGGTTGAATTTCGCTTGGCAAAAGAAGTTTTTCCAACTGATGGATGAACATTTTTTAATTGAGATTTAGCATAAATAAAAAATAAATAAACAATTATAATTGCATAAGTTGATAAAAAAATACTATGCTTTACCGCGGCAGTCCCCGAGTGCCACACGTCTTTTTTTTTAAGGGTTTGTCCTCGCACCTCGCATCGTGATTTATTAATATTAAATAGATTATTATAGCTTTTAAATATTTCGCATAGTGTGTTATGTAGTTAAAATAACTTTATCGTTAGGCCTTTAGGCACTTACCTACACCCACATTTTATTAACACTTACCTGATTCTGTGGTAGGAATATGTTGTCAGACCAAAATATTAACTTTGCGCTATAAATAAATTCTACTACTGTAGTCCCCCAGTTGAAATCTAAGTATTGCTGTATTTATGCAATCTTTCGCCATAGAGCTTGCAAAACATCTTGTTGGTTTGAATTGAAATCATTAGTTTCATACTCATTTATCATAAAACTGATAGCTGAATAAGCGTAAAGTCCCAATTGGTTCCAAAGTATTGTTGATAAACTTCCGACCCCAGTATTTTGGGTCCAATTGATTACAAAGCCACACTACAAGAAGACAAACAAGAACAAGAAGAAGAGGCAACAGAATTATCAAATGATTATGAATGAGACGGATCATTTTAAACTTTTTAGAATTCACATGGCTTCCATAATTTCCAGTAGTACCTACCAGTTTTTACATAATTTTGAATAGTATTGAATTAAACAGGATCACAATAGATTGTGGAATAGGCCTATCGGGCCAAATACATTAAAAAAAAGCGCCAAGTACACTATTTCGCAGGTGGCGTGGAAACCTGTGCATATTGTGGAGAATACAACTATTTCAACCATTATATCTCAGAAATTGTGACGTTTAGGATAAAAATTGTAGAAATAATTTTTATAGATAATTGCATAATCTACAATTTTTGTCTGACCTATTTTTATTATAAAACTTACCATTCGGCAAAAAAAAACGCAAAAACCTATATTTGCGAACTTTGACCTTGAATAAATTTTGTTGCAAGGGTGGGATCGATGGGGACTGTTTTACTTTTCTTACCCGACTGCCGAAGGAGGGTAATGTGTTTGTCAGTCTATGTATGTATGTTTGTTCCTATGTGGCGTTCTAGAGACCGAACGCGTTGGCCGATTTTGATGGTTCTTACGTCAATCGATTCGTTTTAACCCTGCGAGTGTCACTGGCACTACATTAAAATTGGAAAATATAAAAATGGCGTATTTTGGGCGCCATATTGTGAAGGCCCAAATTTTTTTTTCCATCCTAACCCTTCGTGTGGGGTATCAAAATAAAGGGTTTTAAGAGGTGATTTCAAAAATATATAACACTTATATTTTTAAATGTACATAATTAAAAAAAAAAATAACTAAAAAGTTATAAATAAAAAAGTTAATAAAAAAAATCAAAAACCCGACTGCTTAAAAAGTGAACTAAAAAGTGCAGTCGGAGGATACATCTGGTTTTGGTCAGCCAGCTCGCGAACATGTATCCTCCGACTGCACAGCATAATTTTCTTCTTGTTTACATCTTTTTAGTTCACTTTTTAAGCAGTCGGGTTTTTGATTTTTTTAATTAACTTTTTTTATAATGGTGTTCCGAACATTCGTACCAATTTTCAGCTCTATGCGAATTACTGTAAACCTGTACCCCTATTTTTTTGTCTAATTTGACTTGACACAGCTTAACGTACTGTCAGTTATGTCTTGTTATGTAGGTGTTAGTTATGTATTGGATGTTCACCCACCCAAGGACAAACCTTAGCAAACGTTGCTTACCATTAAACATCGACCGGTGCCGTGCGGTTTTTTAGTTTAGCTGTGAACTCTTCGGCCAACAAATCATTCGTAACAAAACTAGTGTAGGCACAATGTTATTTTATGGATGGTGATAAAAAATTAGGCACCAAGGTCAAAGAGTAACTACCGATGCACGGTCGACTGTAGGTACCTATTTAGTTGTGTTTTTGTAAATACCCACGATAAAATTAAATATTATTTACTTTATCTGGTAACTTGTTACTTACCCAATTTATTTTAATTATCATTGATATATAAATGTGTGTTTACAAGGAAATTTTGCTGTTAACATACTCTTTAGCAATTGTTGTTAGTGTTTCAACGATGATTTTATGTTTTTTTTTAATAATCTAAGGCTCCCGATAAGAATAGTACACTAATTTACGACTGGCGTGATGTTTTGTTATGAAATGGTATATCAATAAACAGACATGCGATTGCAACAATCCCGAGAGATTTGCCGTCATTTATTGAAGAGTTCTATTGTATATCTCCGAAGTTCTTCATCAGATCTTAAACAAATTAAAATGGAGTGGAACACACTCTTTCAAACTAATAAAGAATTTTGAAAATCGGTCCACAATTGACGGAGAAATCATTGAACATACACAAAATCGAACATAGAACCTCCTCCTTTTTGGTAAGTCGAGTCAGTTAAAAATATAGAGATCTGGATGAAAATAAATTTGGATGAGAAGAAGATGCGTCAAGTGACCAGTCTATTAGTATCTATGAATACTGACTTGACTGTTTACCTAAAAAAAATCTTTAAAATTAAACTACAGTATGTCATGGACTAAGTGATCGGAAGTCGGTGCCTTTGGTAGGTACCTCTTATTTTTTGGTCGTTTTCGACACCGACTTGAGAGACGTTATTTTTGCTCTTTTTAGTGTTTTGCTTTAGAATAGAATAGTTCTTTATTTGCACAGAAAGTAGGTACAAGTTACAGATGTTGAGTTTTAATGTAATGATCCTTATACTAACTACCTTAACTAAGGCATGCAAACAGTTTTAATTATAATAATAAAGACCCATTTAATATAAATTATTAAAGAAGTGGAAGTCGGTTTATTTTTTATTTTTGGTACTCCATCACTAATCAAGTAAGTGATCTTATAAGGATTCCTTATTCGAAACACACACACACTCACAAATTTCAATAATACAAAAAGTAAACAACAATTTGACAGCAAGACTACCACGAACACAACCACAAAATTCGTCACCTAATATGGCGAATACGGCACTTACCTACTACTGCCATTACGTCACAAAAAACTGTTGCCATTATGTGCAACAACTGAAATATTGTTGTCTCTTTTGTCAAATACGATTACTACACTATCTTTTTTTTTTAATTTGATTTAGGCTCGCGCTTGACCACCATCTCCATAAGAATTCCACTCCTTAGCTGTAAGCATAATAAAAGTATTCTCAAAACGTTTAGTGCGTATGGGTTGGATGTCCACCATGTACCGATCGCGCATTGCCGTACGTGTGGTAGTCCGATGATGAAACGGGCTGGGCGAAATTAGATCATGCAATTCCATCGCACATTCTCCGAAATGTAATCGATAATAAACCGATAAGCTGGCAACTCGGCGACGATGTTCAAGGCTCTAGAGCTTTGACTTAACCAATGCCTCATCGCCGATGAGCCTCTTGGCCCGCTTTTCGATCGACTCTTGTGCATCAAGCTGGTATTTGGCAGATCCGTCCCAGAGATGAGAACAGTATTCCATGCATGATCGAACTCGCGCTTGATACAAGCTGAGCAGCTGTTCTGGCGTTAAGTACCTTCTCACCTTTGCAAGGATCCCCAGCTTTTTGGCAGCCAGCTGAGCCTTGGCCTCAATGTATGGCCCAAAATTGAGAGTCGATGTCAACGTAACGCCAAGAAGCTCAAGATGGTCAGTTATTGGCACGGTCACATCTCGGCAAGTTGGAGCCGGGTGAAAAAACTCTTTTTAGCGGAAAGAGACACGCCTGGGTTTTAGCAGCATTAAACCTGACCAGATTGGCATCGCTCCATTCGGAAACTGCCTGGAAGGACAGGTTCAAGCGCTCCACCATGGCTTCCCGGAGAGACTGGATCTGAGGCCCGGTAGCACGACCGTTGGACAAGTATCTCTCAGCAACAGTGCTGTCGTCTGCATACCCAAAGATTTAGCAGATCGTTGATGTGCAGCAAGAATAAAGTTGCTGAGAGTACCGACCCCTGAGGGACCCCGGCATTAATATCCAAGTGGTCCGACGAGCAGCCATCGTTAATCACTCGAATAGACCGATCTATCAGGAAGTCTGCAATCGAATCACACAAACCACCGGGAAACCGAATGATGGAAGCTTACCAATAAGGCTTTCGTGCCAGACCCTATCAAAAGCCTTCGAGATGTCGAGGGAGACGGCAAGCGCTTCCCCGTGCCTCTCGATTACTCCACTACACATTAGAAAGAATGAAACAAAACTATCTATTGTATTTCACTCATATTTGTATAAGCTAATGTATGTATAAAACATCGCGGCGCATCCATGTTTTTCCTATCTCAATGGGGTATAAGCACAAGTTACACAGTGGACAACCCACTAAGTGTCACCCTCTGGAATTCCACCAAAGAGTAAGAAAATATGTCCAAACGCAGAGAGGTGCTATTAAGTATTCTTACTGCACGAATCACTGGTGCAAACTAACTGGTGGATATTATAATGTTGCATCAAAATAGTTACGATTTTATCATTGGATTTTGTCATGATTATGACTATGACTAAAATGTTTTCTATTTATTTGTAGCTCACATACCGAAGTCTTTTCTCATTTACTGTACAGAAGACTAATGCTACATTACATTATTTGTGCATGAGAATGGCGTGTGTCTAGCAAGGTAGGTTTCAGACTGAAGTCCTGAAAGAAGTTTGTCCAGAATAGACTACTGTATTGATTTCTGCGTTTTTTTTTATTCCCATGGACATAAATGACGAAGTTCCATGCAAAGTTGCAAACAAACGATTTTAGTAATTATATTTAGTAGATGTATAGTTTTGTTTATGTAGATATGCATTTTTTTATAATTATGGTACCTATACTAGGTTTATTCTAATGAGGTTTCCATGCCAGCCTTATTGGGAATAGGACATTTATAAAATTTGCTATATTTGTTTTTACCCGACTGCTGAAGGAGAGTAATGCGTTTATCAGTCTATGTATGTATGTTTGTTCCTATGTGGCGATCTATAGACCAAACGCGTTAGCCGATTTTGATGGTTCTTACGTCAATCGATTCGTCTTAACCCTGCGAGTGTCACTGGCTACATTAAAATTGGAAAATGGCGGCTTTTGGGAGCCATATTGTGAGGGCCCAATTTAGTTTTTCTTCCAACCCCATCGTGTGTGGTATCAAATAAAGGGTTTTAAGAGGTGATTTAAAAAATATGTAACACTTGATTCGAAGGAGATGACGGGAGCTGAAGTGAGCGAGCAAAGTGTTTAAAATGTACATGACTCGAAAAAAAAATTAACTAAAGTTATAAATAAAAAAGTTAATTATAAAATAAAAAACCCGACTGCTTGAAAAGCGAACAAAAAGACGTAAACAAGAAATAAAAAGAAACTTGACACGGAGGATACATGTTTTGGTCAGCCAGCTCGCGAATATGTTATAATAAAATAGTTGTAAATTTCTCCTTGTTTTTAGTTCGCTATTCAAGCAGTCGGGTTTTATGATTTTTTAAATTAACTTTTTTTTCTGTAATGCTGCTATCATAGCCATCTGTAGTATCGTCTCGGAGCGTTACTACACTTACTACATATGGATAAATTCACAGAAATTTTAGCAAACTATTTTTTTCCATGCCAGCCTTATTGGGAATAGGACATTAACAAAATTAGCAATTTTTTCCTGTAATGCTGGTATCGTAGCTATTTTTAGTATCGTCACGGAGTGTTACATAAGCATAAATTCACAGAAATTTTAGCATACCTAGCTTGTGTACAATCAATATGTGTATATCTGTAATTGAGGCGATATCTCCATCCTATGGCGAGCAGTTATCAGATATCTTATCATCGTTATCACTAGGTTTTAGGTGCGAGAGCCGAGACGCACCTAAAAACGATATTTATACAAGTTGTTTTTTACGAGTATCGTACGATGTAACAGTAGAATATTACGGACTTATTGCATTGTTTTTAAATAACGTCGCGATAAAGTTGCTATTGCGGATTTGAAATTATTTGTGATAGGATGTTTAATACTGTTTCAGGAAATGCTTGCGTCAGTGTTTGCACTTTCTTTACTGTAAATAAATGCGTGACTAAGGAGAATGTTAGTCATGATATGATCAAACCACTTGGACTGATAATCGACTGAATGACTGAACCCATTCTGTGTAATAAGATAAGAATCTAGGGTCTGCAGGGAAAGAAATGTTTTCGTTCAGTTGTAACACTGGCTGGTTAGTAATAGCAGTGGAATTCCTTTTTCTGCACTTAGATTTTCATTTGATCCGTTGTGCGTGGGGGCCATCCTAGCTCAGCCCTAAAGAAGCACGGTTGGCGCAGTGGTTGAGCGTTTGAGTCGTATGCGTGTCGCGGGTTCGATTCCCGCACGGAACAAATATGTGTATGACCTACAGATAGTTGTTCCGGCTCTGGGTGTCGTGTATGTGAGTTAATAATTGTGTAAACGCACCCACGATACAGAAAGAAATTCCTAGTGTGGGGAAAAGAGAGAAAACAAAAAAAATGCACAGAAGCTGCCTGAGGGCTTCACAGGCTTCGCAGAGTGACCTCACTGATCCAAGGATTTCTGTGATTTGAGAAACCACGCGGCCACGTATTTCAGGATAATAAAAGTTTTAAATCGCCAACCCGCCTTCAACAACGTGGTGATTTATGTTCGTGCCTTCTCTGTATAAGAAGAGGCCTTTGCCCTGCAGTGTTATAGAACAGGCTGGTGTAATTATGTATCAATCGCCACATCAGAAGGTCATAAGGTCGGGCCTGTTCCAATAGTCCCATTGGCCCAGTCCCACCATGGGACAAGTGGGATAATATATCCCACTTGTCAACCTACATGGTTGCACCCGTGTTTGTTCTCAAATACTTCATCAACATCATCATCAGCCTTTAATGTTCCCACTGCTGGGACGCAGGCCTCCTCTCTGTGAGAGATGGAATGGGCCCTTAATCCTACAAGGCGAACCCAGTGCGGGTTGGTGGATGTCCCATATCTTCGATTTTTTTGTTCTAGGACATGCCGGTTTCCTCACGATGTTTCACCGTTTCTAGAGCAGGGTTGATGAAATAATTTACACAAAGTGCCTGCCTGGGTTCGAACCCATGACTTAAGACACGTATGTCGGGGCCGTTAATTGCCACTGGCCCACCACTGCTCTTAGTTCGGACCGTTACCACTGGGCCATCATTGCTCTTAATCGGGGCCGTTACCACTGGTCCACAACTGCTCTTAACTCCTCAAGGACTTATAATAATATTATGATTCTGATAAAAAATTGACAAACAGAGTGGAATATACTGTTTCAAGTAGCTAATAACTAATAAGTAATCTATCCATGACCTACTTGTAAACAGATCGATCAAACAACGTAAAGGTCGTATAGACTATCACCGCATAACACATTAATAGCAGACTTATTTATAAAAGTCTCATTTGATGACCCTTTTAGATGCCGTTTAATTGCCCACTCATCAGAAAACACTAATTCCCGGTGTAGTAACTAAACCATCCTTTGGCAAGGGGCGGGTCTTCGGATCCTAGGATGGGAGTTTTTGGGGCTCATTTTGTTTTATTTTAAATTGGTGTCGGTAGCTAATTAAAATAAAAAAACCGGCCAAGTGCGAGTCGGACTCGCACACGAAGGGTTCCGTACCATTATCGCAAAATACTGCATAAAAATCACGTTTGTTGTATGGGAGCCCCCCTTAATTTATTTTATTTTAATTTATTAATTATTATTATTTGAAGTAAATATACAACTAAACATTCTGTGAATATTTCAAGCGTCTACCTGTTGCCGTTATTAATATCGAGCAAAAAACGGCAAAAATATCACGTTTGTTGTATGGGAGCCCCCCTTTAATATTTATTTTATACTGTTTTTAGTATTTGTTGTTATAGCGGCAACAGAAATACATCATCTGTGAAAATTTCAACTGTCTAGCTATCACGGTTCATGAAATACAGGCTTGAGACAGACGGACAGACAGACAGACAGACAGACGGATCGCGAAGTCTTAGTAATAGGGTCCTGTTTTTACCCTTTGGGTACGGAACCCTAAAAACCGGCCAAGTGCGAGTCGAACTCGCGCACGGAGGGTTCCTTACCATTATCGCAAAAATCGGCACAAAAATCACGTTTGTTGTATGGGAGCCCCACTTAAATATTTATTTTATTCTGCTTTTAGTATTTGTTGTTATAGCGGCAACAGAAACACATCATCTGTGAAAATTTCAACTGTCTAGCTATCACGGTTCATGAGATACAGCCTGGTGACAGACAGACAGACAGACGGACCGCGGAGTCTCAGTAATAGGGTCCCGTTTTTACCCTTTGGGTACGGAACCCTAAAAAGCACGTTACACCGTATTTACAAATGAATTCTAATAAAAACGATGGATGGAAAATTGTGTCATCCTACTTCCTACTAATATTATAAACCTTGGATGGATGGATGTTTGTTACTCAATCACGCCAGAATGGGTAAACGGTTCTGGATGAAATTTTACTCAGAGATAGATTATAGTCTGGAATTGCACATAGGCTACTATTCATCTCGGTATAATGTTTCGTTGGGAAAAACCATTTTGACGGGCGAAGCCGCTGGCACAAACAGTGATTATCCAAAATGGGCGTGGTGCTCATTCAGCTGTTGCGTCAGCATCAATTTCCGTCATCATCATCATCAGCTTAACATTACCCATAGCAGTCCACATTGACAAAGTTTCTCCATCGCACTATATACATCCTATGAAACAGATATGCTGCTTAAGGCCCTGCGCACCCCGCAGAGGCGCGGCGGAGAGCAATTGAAGACAACAATTTAATATAAACCTTAACTACCTTGACATACGGTCAATATTAGATCACTGTGTCGTGCGCCGCACGGCTCGTTCTATTTATCTTTGCCATGACATTTTCAACTTTATCACAAAAGAATTAGAGTCTAATTTAAATTGTTTTCTTCTCAGAATCTTCGCCGCGCCTCTCAAGGTGTGTGCTGGGCCTAAGAACGTGGCTCCAGAGTCCAGAGTCCAGGAGCTTCTGAACGCCCGCGCCGCGCCGAGCGATAGCACTACGCAGTGATATGACTGCGTATCAACGAATCAACCTTAGTAATCTTGGGCATCAACAAATGTAAGGTAACTAGTCCGTACTACCCTACGTTTGTTGATTTATTTTCCACTCAAGATTACGAGTTATTTAAACAATATAAATCACTCATTGTACGTATGGATAAATATGTATTTAAGTGCATATTGTCAGTGTTCCATATATCAAATCCACAATAGATCGTAAATTAGTTTGCTATATAAATATAAAATGCCAATAACTGGTTCAAAAACCCTGTAAGAAGTAATGGTCCAATTAAACTGCGTTCAACTCAATTTGACAGTGTCGGCGTACCTACTTAATATACCCTCTTTGTTTCATTAAACTATTTTGATTTGCATTTAGTTATGCTGCATTGCATTAGAATAATGTCCACTTATGTCTCGTGTGGAAAACAACAATAAATAGGGTGTGTCCAGTAAATCAATATAAACTGAATACAATGAACGTGCTGCAAGTCTGAATCAATAAAACTTTTACAAGTGCGCAACTCAACACAGTCTAGACATTTTCTATTTTAAAAACTAAAAGAAGACTTCAAACTACTTCGATCCATACTTAGTTCGTAATCTAGCTTAATACAGGTGGATTGTAAAGATAAACAAGCCGGGCAATAGACAAACAAAGGCTAAAATACACTATCTAAAATAAATCTCACTGTTACCCACTTGCATCGTAAAAATCACCAAACTTTCGAAAATAAAAAAATAAAAACACTTACTGCAAACACCAAGTTGACGAAGAACAGGATGTATTTAACCACGAATTCACCGCAACCCATCTTGATGGACTATATTTAATTACTTTTTAAAAAAAATATCGTACTTAATAGTACGTTCGTTCCACTACGAGGTTGTACGTAGACTGCGAGTGCCGGGCGTGGGTGATACAAAAACTTATCGACTGATATGATAACAAATGTATGAACAAAATTAAATGTACGTATCCGCTGGAGTTATGAATATTTTATTTCGGGGATTTGATAGCTTTAATAGCACACTTTTCCTTATTGATTAATCAGTGTAATCATTATCATTTCAGTCGAAAGACGTCCACTGCTGGACATAGGCTTCACCCAAGCGTTGCTGCATTTATCGATCCGGGGTGTCTCGCATGCAGCGAATTCCGACCGTTATTGCATATCTGTCTTAACAGCATGGAGCACACTGCTTTCCTTTCATTTTGGTAACTCAACAATATTTATTGCGTGTTTTACGCTGTCGAGTAGACGGGTTTTAGTGTGTCTAAATTCGCCGCGTTTTCCCTACATAATTGCTCTCCCCGCAAATTACCTAATCAGACGGAAAAGCCCCGCAGTTTGGGGAATTCCCCACAGATTGGCATCGCTGGTCTTTTGGTTCGCGGTCGCCACTGTAGTAATCAATATGCTTAGCTTGAAGAGACAGAAAACTTCGTAGCAATTTGTAAGTCAATGGTCTTTAATATTGTTTGGAGTTAAGGGGTCAAATTTATTGCGTAATAGATTTGTGAATGAATTCAATCGTTATTCATTGAAGCCTTTTGGTAACTCAAGAAGGAAATTAAATTACCCTTTCTTCGTAAACAAAACAAAGGTCTTTTGAGTGATGATTTTTAGGGTTCCGTACCCAAAGGGTAAAATGTCATCCATCCTGTTGTACTTTTGGTCTGCCCAGACTTCGACAGTTTCTCGGTAACTATTCAGAAAATCAGATACCGTAACTTCTGGTTGATGGAGACTCGATGAGAACAGAGAAGTGTGGTGCGGATTATGGTTTAGGCCTAATACTCAGCAGATGTAATGAGACAGCCAATAATGATGACGTTGATGAAGCTTTTAGTAAAAAATATTGAGTGATTATAAATGTTATTCTTGTTCTAGATTATTCATTGGAATCTACACTGTGTAACTGGACACTTATCATCATAATCACTTTTCTAATATTTTTATGTATTTACAGATTGTCCAATTTAATGCTCATAATTATTATAAATTTTTTACTAGCTTCTGCCAGGCAGCGGCTTCGCCCGCGTGAAAGTCGAAAATTATTCCGAGGCACAGATAATATTATTATAATACTAGCATACCCATCACAAACAACATCGTGAGGAAACCGGCATGTACTAGAACCAAAAATTCGAAGACATGTGACATCCACCAACCCGCATTGGGCCCGCGTGGTGGATTACGGCCCATTTCCTCTCACAGAGAGGAGGCCTGTGTCCCAGCAGTGGGAACATTAATAGGCTGATGATGTGTGATGTGACTAGCATACCCGAGGGAACATATTCCCGGGATAAAATGTATCCTATGTGCTATTCCTGACTATAATCTATGTCTGTGAGTACTAAGACTTCGTGATCCGTCTGTCTGTCTGTCTGACTGTCTGTCTGTCTGTCCGTCTGTCACCAGGCTGTACCTCAGACAAACGTGATATTTTTGCCATTTTTTGCTCGATATTAATAACGACAACAGGTAGACGCTTGAAATATTCACAGAATGTTTAGTTGTATATTCTCTTCAAAAAATAATAATTATTAAATTAAAATAAAATAAATTAAGGGGGGCTCCCATACAACAAACGTGATTTTTTGCAGTGTTTTGCGATAATGGTACGGAACCCTTCGTGTGCGAGTACGACTCGCACTTGGCCGGTTTCTTTTTATTTTAATGTTGACATTCGTTTTAATCTAGAATAGGTGCATCCCTACGACCCATCGTTGAGGCCGGATTAGTCAATTTTTAAAAGCGCGCCAATTTGTCTCCGCCTCTATGAACATATTTTCATTAAAATTATAAATTGATGTATTAAATTGGTAACGAATACTATTATTTTAATAACTGAACGAAATTAAATGTAACTACTCTACTGGTGACAAAATAACAAATAAAAACCGGCTAAGTACGAGTCGGACTCACACACGAAGGGTTCCGTACCATTATCGTAAAACACTGTAATAAAATCACGTTTGTTGTATGGGAGCCCCCCTTAATTTATTTTATTTTAATTTAATAATTATAATTTTTTGAAGAGAATATACAACTAAATATTCTGTGAATATTTCAAGCGTCTACCTGTTGCCGTTATTAATATCGAGCAAAAAACGGCAAAAATATCACGTTTGTTGTATGGGAGCCCCCCTTAAATATTAATTTTATACTGTTTTTAGTATTTGTTGTTATAGCGGCAAAAGGAGTACATAATCTGTGAAAATTTCAACTGTCTAACTATCACGGTTCATGAGATACAGCCTGGTGACAGACAGACAGACAGACAGACAGACAGACAGACAGACAGACAGACGGACAGCGAAGTCTCAGTAATAGGGTCCCGTGTTTACCCTTTGGGTACGGAACCCTAAAAAGGAGTCGCAGTCAGGGATTGATAATCGATTTATTTGGTGACAGATCTACCATTCTGAGCACAAAGCTATTATTCTAAACATATAAAAGAAGAAAGTGACTGACTGACTGACTCACTCACTGACCATCAACGCACAGGCCAAACGGCTGAAGCTTCAATCATGAAACTTGGCACGTAGGTTCCTTTGGTAGTGTAGGTGAGCACTAAGAAAGGTTTTTGGAAATTCCACCCCTAAGGGCGTGAAATAGGGGATGAAAGTTTGTATGAAAATCCGTCAGTTTTAAAGTCAGGATCTTCATATTGTGGGTTTTGGCTGAAGATTAAAAAATAATTTACACGTGTCTCAGCGATTTTAAAGATTCCACCCCCATGAGGGTGAAATCGTCTAGAGACTTGAAATTATGCAAATATATACTTTATACTGTGCAGGCATCCACTAAGAAATAATTTTTGTGAATTCCACCCCTAAGGGGATGGAATAGGGGATGAAAGTTTGTATGAAAGTCGGCCAGTTTTGAAGTTAGTATAATATATCAATATCTTCGAATATTGGGTTTGGGCTGAAGATTAAAATCTAACGCAAATTAAGGTTTTTTGGGAATTCCATCCTTGGGGGGGCGGATCATGGGGGATGAAATGTTGTGTACAAAAGTCCTTCTTTTACAAAGGAAAAATTATTAAAAATACTTTCATTACTTTAAAGTCTGTTGGTAACTATAAAATGGCTCAACGCATAAATATAGGAATTAAATAGGGACGGGAAAATCTGCTTCGCCATGACAATTAATAAGGCTCAAGGACAAACTCTGAAGTATGCTGGTGTAGATTTGAGGGCAAATTGCTTTTCCCATGGACAGTTCTATGTCGCGTGTTCACGTGTTATCATCAAATAGTCTGGTGATATTGGCGTCAACATCCAAAATGGTTTAAAATGTTGTTTATAAGGCAATACTTTAATTTAATTACTTACTTATGCTTATAATTACTTATTATTAGTCATGGATAAACACAGAAATAGTGTGGGCATACGGAACGGGACAAGGATAGAACGTATTGACGATAGGGTAGGTAGGTATAAGTCTGTCCTAAGAAACACTTTCGCATTACATTATTTTTTACTTTTCTCTACATACTGTTAAAATATGATAAAGAGAAGCATGTAGTCTACGCGTGCGAAGCCGCGGGCAAAAGCTAGTTTAAGTAATAAAACTATTATTATAAGAACGAAGTTTATATTCATCTAATGCACTACAATTTTATTGGTAATACATTTTTTATTTTACACATTATATTAACATTAATATGATAATTCATACCAGGGAACACTTTTTGTTTATCTGAGAACGAAAATATTTCGTGGCGATAAATCTATTTATTAGGTGATACAACTTGATGACAAATATAAATTTTGGGGACGAGAAATATAGTCCCCATTTATTTTTTACATTTTTTTTTTGTTGAATATACCTTAGCACCGAAAACCGTAAAAACCGAAACCGTTAATTGTTCCTCAACGTATTGTTGTTTACGTCTATGTTATTACTAGCGAAATCTGCATGTTATCTTTTTTAATTGTTATATTGTTACTGTACTAATATGATAGGTATTTTACAAACAAAATGGTAAAAACGTTAACTACTTTTATTAGGAAAAAGGCATTCCTGACAGAAAACCGTATGCGCGGCATGCGTCTGTGTAGATCAAGTATTATTTTAATTAAAAAACTTATTATTTAATTAACCCAAACGTAGTTTTTGGGTTCAGCACCTTACTTTTCCTGTCCTAAATTATCCTGTCGCCTGTTGTCAAGAGAATATTACGGCAAGCTTATTGCGTATTGAATTTGGAAAGAGCAAAGGGCAAAGAGTATGAAAAATCCTCCAATCACATAGACGGAAAGCCACATCGCGTCATTCATCTCGCATGTGATTGGTCGAAATTTTTCATACTCTTTGCTCTTTCCGAATTCATTACGCAATAAGGCTGCGGGTTGTCAGTCATCACGGCGAGGCGCGACGGGACGGCGTCAGACCTTTTAGGCACATAACATCACGCTTGCATTCTGCGAAAGGTTAGGTTGAGGTGCTTCTACAGTAGTCTCACATTCAGACCTGTTCATTAGATATTATTATCCCATGCTTTAGAGCAATTGCAAAACAAATGGGTCCGACCCCCAATTGACCCGCTTAAACTCGACCCGACGAATAATACCTGGCTATTTCTGTTTTGACAGGCGTAAAAACGTCAATTTATAGTCAGGCAAAAACGTGTCGATTTAACTCGCACCACTATTCTTCGGGTCGAGTCTAAGCGGGTCGAGTGGGCACGGACCAAATAACCTGCCTATACTTAATTGCTACCATAATTAGCTGCTGAGACAGTGTATGGGTTGTGTAAGGAATATATGTCATGAAAGAAAAGTATAAGTGATAGCACAACAGGCAGGATAAAATGGCAGAAGACAAAGTGTTGTACCGACCCCAGGTAACAAAAGAGACGGGCAGAGAGACGACAATAAACCAGCGGTTCTGTCGAAATCAAAAGTTTACGCTACTCAAAATTATTAAGCCGATCCAAGCAGAAACTTGCTTCTAAGTACAAGTACTTATTTACGTAATAGATTGGTTATCGATTGCACTAAGGAAAACTTCGTTTTCCTGATTTCATATCTGGGACTAGCGGACGCCTAGCGGTTTTACCCGCGTAGTTCCCGTTCCCATGGGAATACAGGGTTTTTATGTTTACGTCAGGAATTCTAGATAATTGTGCTTTTGGTTTTGGTCACATTAGAATTTTGGGTAGTTTATTTTTATTTATTTTTTACTGTATTTATTTTATGATCTTTGTATCTATTTTAACATACACAATAGATTTGGTTTCCGTACGTCACGGCCTAGGCGACCACTGAAAATCAGCGCCGTGATATTGGCAGAAGGATAGAAGGTAAGTGTCATCCATCAATAATATTAACCATTTAAAATTTAAAGTATTTAGCAACATATTCTTTTTAACCCACAGGCCTCCCAACCTCGAGCGAAAGCAGGTGTTAAGGATGGATGACGTTTCTCCATCTTGGATTTCTCCCCGGATTTGTGCCCGGTTGTTGAATAGTCTCACCCCTATAACATAGGACTTGAACACAACTGCAAATGTGGCAAAATGTGGGTACTATATGTTGGTTGAGCTGAGTGGTGCCGATCCATGCGTCATGTTCGTGAACGGGCGCCATCAGTTGGGATTGGTCATAACTTAGCTGCCTCGGCCTGTTATTGTATGTTTTTTTCATAATTGTTTGTTACTCTGGACGCTTTTTTTTACATGCACGTCTTTTTACATCGTTCTCACATATATGTATTTTTTCAACAAGAATGATGTAACCAAATACTTTTAACAAGAGTGTCCTTGGAGTTTTTTGCAAATTCTTCTCCATTGAGATCGTGTGTGTTATCTGACTTAAAAAAAAAGTTAATTAAAAATATCAAAAAACCCGACTGCTTAAAAAGCGAACTAAAAAGACGTTAACAAGGAGAAAATCATGCTGTGCAGCCGGAGGATACATATTCGCGAGCTGGCTGACCAAAACCAGATGTATCCTCCGACTGCACAGCATGATTTTCTCCTTGTTAACGTCTTTTTAGTTCGCTTTTCAAGCAGTCGGGTTTTTTGATATTTTTAATTAACTTTTTTTATTTATAACTTTTTAGTTATTTTTTTTCGAATTAGGTACATCTAAACATATAAGTGTTATAGATTTTTGACATCACCTCTTAAAACCCTTTATTTTGATACCCCACACGAAAAGTTTGGAAGAAGAAAAAATTTTTGGGCCCCCACAATATCGTGCCCAAGAGCCGCCATTTTCCTATTTTACAATTTCAATGTAGCCAGTGACACTCGCAGGATTAAGACGAATCGATTGACGTAAGAATCATCAAAATCGGCCAACGCGTTTGGTCTCTGGAACGCCACATAGGAACAAACATACATACATACATACATACATAGACTGATAAACACATTACCCTCCTTCGGCAGTCGGGTAAAAACCTACTGACGCTTGCGAATTTGCAACTAGTCTACTAGAGTCATCTTTTTTTTTTTTGAGAATTCAATAGTTCCTTTATGGTTTATTTGAAATATACTATTTGATTTTTGATTTTATAGGTTCAGCTCTGCCTATCCCTCCATTACGTTAACGCCCCTCCATTATTTCCTGTGTATGACGCCATTGCTGTTTCACCAGCCAAAAACGAATGCCGGAAAGAAATTGACTCGTAAACGTATGAAAATGTGTGTGAGTAACAAAGTCAGCACTCCAGCTAATCTTATCTTGAGCTGATTACCACAGCATGCATGTTCGAGGTATTGTTTTCGCTATATGGAATAGATATTTTGAGACTGATTATTATTTTACATGGAAAATTACGTAGGGTGCGTTTGCACCCAGATATTGTACGAGAATACGTAGCGAGGGATGTGTGCGATAAATGTAATTATTTCATTAACCTCGCACAGCTCAACGCTGGTGGAAAAGGGCTTTTGGAAAGCGAGGTCATACAAAACGAGAAATGTGTGCTAGGAATGCGTGTAATGTTTCGAGAATCTGACTTTTTGCTATATACCGTCAAACGGGGTGAATAGGAACGCAGGGGTGGATAGAAACAAAACTTTGAAGGGAATTTTAACTGTGATACCACTTTATTGGTTTCAAACAAAGCATTGTTTTTTTTTTTAATACATAATTATTTAATATATTGGAGTGACTAAATGCAAACTATTTTTAAATAACGTGAAAATTCCCTTCAAAGTTTTATTTCTATTCACCCCTGCGTTCTTTTTCACCCAGTTTGACTGTAGACGTTCTGCTATACAGACCATCTGATATTTGGATGTTTTGTTACATGAATTCAATCTATAAAATGAGTCCACGAGAGTCCCTCAGAGAAAAATTTAAAGAGATCGATATACTGACCCTACCTTTATATATTGGAATGTATTTTGTATGTCCGCAAAAATCGAGGGCTTTTCAAAACTAGAAGCGATTTCCATAATTTAAATACACGCAGTAAGCATGAAATTGTAATACCCAAATTCAGATTAACGAAAACTAGCAAGTCTTTTCTTATAAACAGTATACGCTTTTATAATAAGTTGCCAAAGCCAGTTATAGAATTGACCGATGGAAAGTTCAAAAACTACATCAAACGTGTCCTTATTAAAAAAGCATATTACAAAATCAAGGACTACGTTGAAGATAAAAATTTTAGCTCCTTCTGCGCATGCGGCTTCCCTGGTAACTCATAAATGGCACAAATATGTGGATGTCTCTAACTATTCTAAATCTCATTTTTACTTTTTTTCTTTCTTTTAATTAGACTTTTTACAATGATTTCAATAATCTTTATAGCCCTTTGCTATGAATAGTTACAGCACTGATAACAACATTTGTGCCACATGTTAAATTTAGTCTTGTTATATATTTTTTCTCGGGGGAGCCTCACCCCTAGAGAACGCGTCCCCAGGTGGCGGATCGGGGAAAGCTCGGCAGATATGCAGGGTAGGAGGGAAATCAAATACCTCCCGCGGACCAACAGGCCGGAGATGGACACTCCGTATAAAACCCCTGCCCCGAGCTACTTTGACGTATTCGGAGAGCAGGTCGGGACAGTGCTGTATGTTTGGCCAGGCTTACAGAAGGGATGGCGGCAGAGGAACTCCAATGAGTCAATGGCGGCGCCCACGCCTTGTAAAGGCGACGGTCTTGGCGTCAGGTGGTAACCGGCCGTAAAATATAAAACCAAATCACTTCTCCTTGTGCATCATGATACATACAAATAAAGGAAAAACGATAAAAGTTAGGGCGTTCCCCGTAAGCGACGTCGATGCTCAGAATGCGATTACTGTTAACTCTGATGGATGTGGCCAAGCTAGGGCGTCCCCCCGAAGCGACGAAACTGACAAGAACAAAAGTTCGCTCAAGACAAGTAGATCAATTAAATCTACGCGCCTTAGGTTGGGTACATGGAATTTGGGTTCCATGACCGGACGCAGTACAGAACTAAGCAATATACTCAATGATAGAGACATAAACATATGCTGCATCCAGGAAACCAAGTGGAAGGGTTCCAAATCACGAGACATTGGCCACGGTTACCAGCTTATTTATAATGGAGTAGATTCGAAACGTAACGGAGTAGCTATAGCATTGGATAAAGACCTGAAGCAAAGAATAGTCAGCATAGAGCGAAAGAATGACCGGCTTATAGCTGTAAAGCTGGCGATGGACAACCAACCGGTCCTTAACATAATCTCGGCTTATGCCCCTCAGACTGGATGCGGATCTGAGGAAAAGGAAAACTTCTGGGAAGATTTCGATGAAGTGCTGCTTGAAATACCACCTGGTGAGCTTGTGCATATTGGCGGGGATCTGAATGGACACGTGGGTGACAAAAGCAAAACGTTCAGTGACGTACATGGGGGATATGGATATGGAACTGAAAATCAATCGGGATTAAATGTTTTGAACTTCGCAAGCAAACATAATTTTAAAATAATTAATACCTGTTTTAAGAAAAAGCCTGAGCATTTGATAACCTACAAAAGCGGGAATTCGTCAACACAAATAGACTACATAATTGCTTCCAGAGCAATGTCACATAGGTACAAGGACTGTAAAGTTATCCCAGGAGAGGCACTGACATCCCAGCACAGACTCTTGGTTGCAGTTATGGATTTACCAAAACCTATTAAAGTCCACGTCAGCAGGACTGAACGTATTAAATGGAAGGAATTACACAACAACAAACGTCATAAATTTGTTGACGAAATAAAAACCTACCTCAGTCTGGATATGGCTAAGGACAAACCGGCTCATCAAATGTGGGCAGATTTCGAGACTTTCTGCCAGGAAAGCGCCAGACGGATTTTGGGTGTAGCTAAGGGCAACCTAACCACTACAAAAGACACCACGTGGTGGAATAGCGACATAAAAGAACTTGTTAAGTCTAAAAGGGAAGCGTTTAAGCTCTGGCAAAAATCTGGCCTTGATGAAGACCGGACTGACTACAAGTCCCTGAAAGGTGTGACTAAATCGGCAGTAGCACAAGCTAGAGCGGCATCACGGCAGAATTTCTATGACCGACTAGAAGCCGTTCCGGATGAACATACCATATTCAAAATAGCTAAACATCGCCATAGATCCACACTAGATATCAAATGCAACAAATACATCAAGGATGACCAGGGTAAGCTGCTCACAGCGAACTGCTTATGAACGAGGAAAACGAGAGTGAGCCGTTGCCCAAGTTATCTATATGCGAAGGACCAATAGATCGTATAGCTCCAGCAGAAGTTAAGCAAGCCCTGAAACACATGAGGTACCATAAATCCCTTGGACCAGATGAAGTCCCAGCTGACATCTGGAAAATCCTGGGTGAAGATGCGCTCCCATGGCTCACAGATCTGCTGAACAAAGTATAGACACACGGCAAAATACCACCCTCATGGCGAAAAAGTTACCTGTGTCCAATATACAAGAACAAGGGCGACGTTGCCAATTATAACAATTACAGAGGGATAAAGTTAACGTCCCACACGCTCAAATTATGGGAAAGAATACTGGGTGCTCGGTTAACAGCGATGACCAGAACAACTAAGAACCAGTTCGGTTTCACTCAGGGTAGGTCCACAACAGAAGCCATACACACCCTCAGATTACTCCTAGAAAAGTACAGGATAAATAAAGAAAACTTATACATGGTCTTCATTGATCTCGAAAAAGCTTTCGACCGCGTCCCAAGAAAGCTTGTATGGCAGTCGCTGAGAGCGCAAAAGGTACCGGAAGTTTACATTAATCTGGTACGAGACATGTATGATGACGTCAGCACACAGGTCCGTAGCCCTGCGGGTATGAGTGACCCATTTTTGGTTAAGGTTGGAGTGCACCAGGGATCAGCCCTCAGCCCGCTGTTGTTTAATCTGGCCATGGACCACATAACACTGCATATTCAAAAAGAAGCCCCTTGGAGCATGCTGTATGCTGACGACATCGTACTTGTGGAAAAGAAGGCCTCCGACCTCCAGAACGCATTCGATTTGTGGCTGTCTGAGATTGAAAGGCACGGACTTCGGATCAGCCGTACTAAAACCGAATATATGGAATGCGACTTTGGTGGTGCGGAGGAAGTGGGCTGTGACCTGAAGGTGCGCGACACCAATCTACCAAAAGTGTCCCGATTTAAATACCTTGGCTCTATGCTGACTACTGACGCTCGTATAGATGAAGATGTGACCCATCGAGTTAAAGCGGCATGGATGAAATGGAGATCTCTGTCGGGCGCCCTATGTGACTCTAAAATGCCTATCAAAACAAAAGGGAAAGTCTATAAAACAGCCGTTAGACCTACTATGCTGTACGGCGCTGAATGTTGGGCAGCCTTGAAGAAGCACGAACAACAGCTACACACAGCGGAGATGAAAATGCTCCGCTGGGCAGGGGGCGTGACGCTTGGATAAAGTGCGGAACGAATACGTACGAGGATCATTCAAGGTAGCACCAATCGCCGACAAGATCAGAGAGAGCAGACTTAGATGGTATGGGCACATTATGAGACGTGAAGATAGCTACTCCGTCAAGACAATGCTCAAAATCAACACCAAGCAACGAACAAGGGGCAGACCACCAGCCTCTTGGTGGACCACTGTCGAGAGAGACCTTAGGGAGAATAATTTGCCGCCATCGACAACCCAGGATAGACCATCCTGGCGTAGACGCACAAGGAGGCCCGACCCCAAATAAATTGGGAAAGGGGCAGGAAGAAGAAGAAGAAGATATATTTTTATTTATTTTTTCCTTTGTATAGATTCTTTTACTGATTGTTTTGTGAATGTGTGAACATTGTAGGCCTTTTAGATTTCTAGACGCTTGTTAACATTTGTTAACTCTCTCGTTTATACAATTTTTTTTTTTTAGTTTCTTACGACTTATTGTCGGGCCTACGTTGTCCCCCCATATCTAAGCACTAATACTGTAACGTGGAAATATTGTAAAAACAAACCAATTTTTTTAAAAGAGTAACCGTGGAGTTTCTTGCCGGTTCTTCTCCACAGGAAACGACTAACCCGAACCGTGCACCTTTTGTCGACGTTTTATAAGTGCCCATGTAGGCCTATGTGAAATAAAAAACATTTGATTTGATTTGATTTGAATGGACAGTTTGCTAATTAGACTTAGTGCTCATTAGACGTTTCGCGCTGTTGGACATTTAGCACTTAACCCTTCTGATCAGGAGAGGGTTTGTGTAAGGCCTATCTGAGGCTCTATCGAAATAGCTTTTGACATTCTCATACAATTTTGATATTTTTCCAATCGCAATCGCCACGCTTTCGTTGATAAAATGGCACTTGACTAGGGCCTCAGGAGTCAGTAGTTTTGTGTGTGCAACAAGACTGCTTCCTAGTTCGACAGAGTCCGCTATGCATCCACGTACTACTGAGCTTCCTCGTACTGGTTTTATAGCTCTGGTGAGGTACCTTGTATCACTCAGCTTCCTGGCACAGTTCCCAAATGTGCAAGAAAGCTGAATGGTGCAACAAGGAGCCGTAGTAGTGCTGGAAACGCACCCTGACTCTTAGACAATGGACTAGGCAAACTACTCTGAATAAAATCGGACAAGTGCGAGTCGGACTCGCGCACGAAAGTTTGTTTTTTGGGAGCCCCACTTAAATATTGATTTCATTCTGTTTTTAGGTATAACGGCAACAGAAAAACATCATCTGTGAAAATTTCAACTGTCTAGCTATCACGATTCATGAGATACAGCCTGGTGACAGACAGACAGACAGACGGACCGCGGAGTCTTAGCAATAGGGTTCCGTTTTTACCCTTTGGGTACGGAACCCTAAAAATGAAACGCATAGAAACCGTAAACTTGCAATTGACTGTACGAAGTGTATTTATAATATTTTGGCTTTCAACTGATCTTATCTGATAACACGATTGATGAAGGTGCATTCTGACTGAAGTAATATACACTACATTGAGTCATGGCTTGAAGTTTCCATTAGAAAATGCCTGTGCTTATTGAATAAAAGTAGGTAGGAAATTACTTTTATACTTGTACTAGCTTTTGCCCGCAACTTCGTCTGCGTAGCATTATTAATTCGAATTGCTTATTTTTATATCGCGGCATAATATTGTAGGATTTCAATATACACTTCTACCCCTTTATCCACCCTCTTAAGTATGATTTCCGGGATAAAAACTATCCTATGTCCTGCTCATTGTCTAACAAAAGTGTTATGTCAATTTTGATTATCACACAGGACCAATCAGTGTGGCGACGTTTTGAGAAGATCTATGTCCAGCAGTGGACGTTTTTTGGCAGAAATAATGATGATGGTGAAAGGTTGATTTTCCGAAAATTATTTCTTCGTGCTCACCTACATACATCAAAAACGAAACCTTGTCCAGTAAGATTCTTAGCAATCTTTAACACCCACTTAATTGGAAGTATGAATAATAATTGGGAGTAGTTTAGAAAAAAAATATTATTGCAACCTCTATAGTTTACTTAGGTTGATATTTATGTCAAGTTTCAAGTTTATTAACCCAAGAAATAAGATTCTTCAAAAAAACCTTAACACCCCCTAAATCGTCTTTTGGGGGTAGTTTTAAAAACTAATAATGACAATCTTTTTTGTTTACTTAGGTTGGTATTTATATCAAGTTTAAATCAAATCAAATCAAATGTATTTATTTCAACTAGGCCATTATGCGTCACTTTTGAAGGTTAAAAAAATTTACATGTTATAAAAAATTGATTCTACCGTGCATTCGGAAAAGTAGGTTGATATGGAGAAAAATGCACAAGAAACTCCATACTTACTCTTTTAAAAAAATAAAGGCTTTTTACAATATTAACATAAATAGTACATACATTAATAAATTCTTATACGTGAGAACGATACACCCAACACTACTATACTAAATATAGGTATAAAGTATTACAAGCACCAACAGGTAAATCCCTTCACTTGATAAATAGGGACATGGTTCTCACATACTTACAAATATTGCAAACTTAGGTAAATTACCTAATTCAACAACAACGGAACAGTGTGCGAGTCAATTTTTTAAACAAATAGAGAAGAATATAAATAAAAATAAAGCGTTACTATAATAATTATGAATATACCGTACACAAATTAACCATTTTGATAGTTCCCACACTAAAGATTGCCCTACGGAGTAGGACCAGCACGTTTCCAAGCATTCTTATCTTGAATATAATCATCTAATTTGTAATATTCTTGTTTACAAAGTGTGCTTTTAATTATTGTTTTAAATTTTCTTTCATTAAGTTTTAATATCTCACAAGGTATTTTGTTATAGAATTTAACACAGTACCCCATGAAAGATGTGTGTACTTTCGCTAATCTATAAGATGGCTGATCTAACTTATCTTTATTTCTAGTATTACAATTGTGTCTATCACTAATTTTACTAAAGAGATTTAAATTTTTCCTTACATACATAATATTTTCATAAATGAATTGGCAAGAAACTGTCATAATATTAATCTTTTTAAATAGCTCCCTAAGAGATTCTCGTTGACTTAACTTATAAATGGCTCTCACAGCTCTCTTTTGCAATATAAATATTGATTCAATGTCAGCCGCCCGACCCCACAGTAAAATACCGTATGACATAATGCTGTGAAAGTAACTAAAATAGACCAAACGCGCGGTCTCCACATCCGTCAACTGTCTTATCTTTCCAACAGCATACGCGGCCGAGCTCAGGCGACCCGCAAGAGATGTTAAAGTTTATTAACCCAAGAAGTAAGATTCTTCAAAAAAACAAATCGTCTTTTGGGGCTAGTTTTGAAAACTAATAATGGCAATCTTTATTGATTACTTAATTTGGTATTTATGCCAAGTTTCTTTCAGTATTCTTAGTTTCTTTTTTTCTGTAGTTTCTTTCTTTCTTATTTATTTTAGTATTTGTGTAATGTTTCAAGTTTAGTTACCCATGAAATAAGATTCTGCCATAAAATTTCAACACCCCCTAAATCGACTTGAGGGGGTAGTTTCAAAAAACTAATAATGTCAATATTTATCATGTAATTAGATGACTATATGTACCAAGTTTCAAAAATATTAGCCGAAGGAATTAGATTTTTCATACAAACTTTGCCCCCCTTTTTAACCCCCTTAGGGGTAGAATTTCACAAAATCCTTTCTTATCGAATGCCTACAAAGAATACAAAGAATACAGATTTTTTTAAGTTTCAGATCTTTGCGTTCAGCGGTTTGGGCTGTGCGTTGATCCGTCAGTCAGTCATTCAGGACAAAGCATTTTATATATATAGATAAATAAGATTCTTCAAAAAAACTTTGACACCCCCGAAATCAAATTTTGGCGGTAGATTCGAAAAACTTATAATGACAACCTTTATTGTTTACTTAGGTTGATATTTGTGTCAAGTTTCAAGTTTATTAACCTAAGAAGTAAGATTCTTCAAAAAAAATAATCGACTTTTGGGGGTATTTTTGAAAAATTATTAATTGCAACCTTTTGTTGCTTACTTAGTTGGGTATTTATGCCAAGTTTCAAGTTTATTAACCTAATAATAAGATTTTTCAAAAAAACTTTAACAACCCCTAAATCGTCTTTTGGGGGTAGTTTCGAAAAACTAATAATAACAACCTTTATTATTTATTTATTTTAGTATTTGTGTAATGTTTCAAGTTTAGTTACCCATGAAATAAGATTCTGCCATACAAATTTCAACACCCCCTAAATCGACTTGAGGGGGTAGTTTAAAAAAACTAATAATGAAAATCTTTATCATGTACTTAGATTACTATTTGCGGCAAGTTTCAAAAATATTAGCCGAAGGAATTAGATTTTTCATACAAACTTTGCCCCCCTTTTTAACCCCCTTACCTTAGGGGTAGAATTTCGGAAAATCCTTTCTTATCGGATGCCTACATCATACAAAGAATACACCTTTCAAGTTTCAGGTCTCTACGTTCAGCGGTTTGGGCTGTGCGTTGATCCGTCAGTCAGTCATTCAGGACAAAGCATTTTATATATATAGATTAATACAACAACATGCCTGCCCTAAGCCGGCTTCTATCGAATTCACAATCAAAGCCTAGCAAAAACATCTTCACTTATTTATTTGTTCGAATTTCAATTCACTTTGAAAACTATTTAGTTATCTGATGCCAGACTTATTATAGACAAAAAGTTTGCCTTTTAGATAAGCAGAGTCCTCACAGTACCTAGCTACCAGGGATCACAGTCTATGTTTGGGCTAGGGCATGCAGTTTCGTACATTTTCAATTTCGAAATTAGCTTACGAAATTGGACACCTCAGTTTCGAAATTTCGAAACTGAGGAGCCGAATATAATGAAAAATCAGAATAATACTTAAACTAAACTCAAAAAGCAAAGTTTGTAGTCTGGAGATGTGCCTAGGTGCAATTTATATTCAAACAAAGTGAATATTCTTTTCCTGAAGACTTCTACTATAAATATGCCACTGCTGGGGACACCTTCGACGACACCACTCCGAACTCGGCAAGCTGAATGGTAGCTTTCCGAGCTCGGAGTGGCGAGATGTTCGGTCAGCGTTGATTCGCGAGCTGGGGTTGAAGGTAGTTACAGATAGCGTCTCATAAAATTGAGGCGCTGCCGAAGAGCAGAGAGCAACCTAGCTCGTTAGTGACAATAGGAGATGCGCAAGTACACTATCATGGTTTAACTATGTACGGTGGGGCTTCGAAGAGCATTTTGAACGCCATTTCCCTCGCATTGGTCGACCGGTGGGCGCTTTGCATAGACTGCTGCCCAATCTCGGAGGCAGAAACATACTGTCAGCTGTCCGACGCTGCAGGACTAAAATCAACAGCCTGCAGCGGAAAATGGTTATTTGAATAGCACGTGGCTGGCTAAAAAGAGCGGGGCGCATCTCCTATAGTACCTGAATAGGATTGGGTGAGAGACCACGGTAAATTGCCATCATTGTAGACGCAACTTGGATTCTGCACAGCACACGCTCGACGAGTGCCTTCTTGGGGTCTTGGAACGGTACCCACCGTTCCAGCTTAGTCGCCAGGACCTGGCGAGACCTGTCTCTGCCAGTATTATTGAGGAATATGCTGGCGGCAACATAAAATTAGAGGGAAATAGCCGCCGAGTGGAATCGTGAGAAGGCCAATCCCACTCGGAGAAGAATGTATCGTGGAGGCAACCACCACGATGTAGAGACGCTGAAACCCCACCTGTATCATTTAAGGCAGGTGGATCGCCAGGGTTTCGGGCACTCAGAGTGTGACAGAGTCCCTGTCCGTCCACCGAGTGACCTCAGGAAAGACAGTGACACAGTGATCACGCGCTGCCGTACACAGCGAGGCTCAAGGGAGACTCCTTTATAGTCTCCCCAAGGATGTAGTCTTTTAAGAAGTGCTGATGGTGATCAACGGTTTGGTTTTAATGGGGTAAAAATACCACTCTGCTTGGTTCTTTCACCAAAAGTTCAGGCGCGAGTTCAGGTGAAGATTTCCCCCCGATAGCAAAGAAATATGTATATTCCCAGCAAGCGATTGTAGACCGTGTCAAAGTATTCCCCTCACTGGCCACCATTATTATAAAGCTTGTTTTTTTTTTAATGGCTTTATTTATCACCATGATTAGCCTTTGTTTTATTGTAATGTTAGCACAAATGGTCACAAGGTGGCCCAAACGCAACGGTCTAATCGGCTTTAGATTCGTATTCAGACATTTTCAGATGATCGTCTTTTGGTTTCAATAATACATTTCATAATTGTATGAAAAAATTTAAATTAAATCCAGTTTCGAAATTTCGAATTTAGGGGTGTCAATTTCGAAATTAGTAAACATGCAAATATGGTCCGAAATTTCGAAACTATGAAATTTCGAAACTATGAAATTTCGAAATTTCGGAATGCATGCCCTAGTTTGGGCCAGTGAGGTAGCCATAAGATTTACTCGTGGTAGCAGCACACTAATTGCGTAACGATTACCATGGCTTCGAAATTTTCATCTGTTCGACAGTGAAAATAACGCAAAGAAAGGCATTGCCATTGATTGTATGTTATGAAATTTGTCTCTATTTTTCAACTTAGGCGGATTTCAATTAATTTTTTGCACATTCGTCCATGGTCCAGCCGTCCAGCCGTTTAAACAGACTGAGGGACAGACATACATAAAAATTATCCCTTTGAGTATCCATCGTGCGAAACGGATTAAAACAATGCAGGTAATTTCTAATGTGTCTGCTAATTGACAGATTGATAATTTATGCCATGTTGCTTTACTTCCAGCTTTTTAACAATATTTAAGTTAGAGCAGTGGTGGCCCAGTGGTAACCGCCGCGACTTACATGTTGTAGGTCGTGGGTTAGAACCCAGGGCGGCACTTTACTTTGTGTAAATTATTTCATCACCACTGCTCTCAAAACGGTGAAGGAAAACATCGTGAAGAAATCGGCATGTCCTAATACCAAAAATTCGAAGATATGTGACATTCACCAACCCGCACTGGGCCCGCGTGGTGGATTAAGGCCTATTCCCTCTCACAGAGAGGAGGCCTGTGTCCCAGCAGTGGGAACATTAAAAGGCTAATGATGATGATGATGGTGGTGGCGGCGAAAACTGTCTTGGACACCTGCATCTTGCCTACTCTTACATATGGATACCAAACGTGGACATACAACACTAAAATAAAAACTAAAATAGTAGTGTGCCAGAAAGCAATGGAGAGAAGTGTACTGAAATTAAGAAGAATACAAAAGGTAAAAAGCGAAAAAATAAGACGAAAAACGAAAGTAATAGACGCCAATAAAAAAAAATACAAATAAAAAAATTAAAAAAATATAAAAAAATAAAAAAATATAATATATATATATCGGAAATAGGAGGGCTATCTTCAATAATACCCTCGGTCTGTGGGCATATCGTGGGTATGCAATGCACAAAGCAGGTAACTTATGCCGTTTTAGAGATAGTTCTTGTTCCAATTTTATCAAAGCAGCGGATTCGGCCACCAATCGTTTCGCTTTTTCCCAACTAAAACACACTTGTTCAAGTTCACACACGCCACTTTAGGCTACTTCTCTACTCTTTTTCTCTCAACTCCTTTTTAACTCCCAAAACGCGCGTCCGCGCGTATCTTTTCTAACTTCACGACCCAATATGGCGGGAGAACCCACTCAGAGTGCCTCTATGACACTCCTGCTTTTTATTGGCTAAGAGAATCTCTTCCGGCAAATTACTGCTTGTATTATCCAATCCAAATCGAGTATTTTGACATAAGAAAAATAAAGTGTTGTCAATCGAATAAAATCGAACTGAGAACTGATCAGAAGCTAAATGTTGCCAATTAAACAAACCTGAAGTAATAAGTTTACAAGGGATATTTATTACTAATCATTTACCTTCCTCCGATACGGCCATCTTGACATTCAAACGGTCCCACGTTTGATGTAAAGCGACGAGCAACATCGTTACTCAACCAAAAAAACAAAAACCAAGAGGAGATAAAAAAATAAGTAATAGGTTAAGTTCGGCCGCTCCTGACCAAATAAAAAAAAATAACGTGGTCGTGACATCTTCCACGTGAAACCTTCAATCAACACCTTATATTACCAGCCTACAACAAAACTCAAGTACTTCTTTACTCATGAAAACTGAATTCTCTTAGCTTTCACACTGTTCATTTGTTTTCTCCATGTAAATCTAGGTCTCCACACCATACACCGTACACAACCATCATCGTACTATCGAACCAGCCACCTCACCATTTAGACAACCATATTAACACATTCTAAATGGTTACCGAAGCACCAGAGGTACCAGGTTCCCAACAAACGCCAAGTCGGTCTCGAAGCACTAAGTGTGCCAGAAACCACCCAAACGCCCAACACAACATACCATGTCACATACACCAAACAACAGGTCACCGAGGCCCCAGAGGGACCAGGCTCCCCCAGACATACAACAGGTCACCGAAGCCCCAGAGGGACTAGGCTCCCCCCAGACAACAGGTCACCGAAGCCCCAGAGGGACCAGGCTCCCCCAGACAACCGGTCCTCTCGAGGCAACAAGACTGCCAGATACCCATGCCACATACACAAAACAACAGGTCACCAAAGCCCCAGAGGGACCAGGCTTCCCCAGACAACCGGTCCTCTCGAAGCAACAATACTGCCAGATACCCATGCCACATACACTAAACAACAGGTCACCGAAGCCCCAGAGGGACCAGGCTTCCCCAGACAGATAACAGGACTCCAAAGCCCCAGAGGGACCAGGTTCCCCCCTGACAAATCCAGCAATGTTTCTTGGTCCCACAGCAATCGCTGTAGCTCCTGATGGTCAACCCAGTGACCACCCTGCAACCATAGTCATCCTGACCAGGCCTCGTAACCCACCACGGTTACAGCAGTCATCTTACTGACCACTCACCTCGTAACCCACCTCGGTTACAGCAGTCATCTTTGACCACTCACCTCGTAACCCACCTCGGTTACAGCAGTCATCTTACTGACCACTCACTCACCTCGTAACCCACCTTGGTTACAACAGTCATCTCTGACCACTCACCTCGTAACCCACCTCGGTTACAGCAGTCACCGCAGCGACTACTCATCACCGTACAGTCAGTCCTTTGACCATACACACGACCTCACCATTGCTAGATTGATTTGAATCAGTCTTCAACACAGTACATTCAGTTACTTCAATGGGTACTTGATCTTTCAGCTTTCCTCTAACTCATCATGAACCAAAGCTTTTAATTCATAAACACATAGCTGCCACCATTCAGAACTCCAATAACCATAAACAGCACATTTAAATCAAAATCAAATTTGTTATTTCAATCTTCTCAGTACTGAATACAAAGGCAACCTCATATTCAGGATTTCTAACCCTGCCAAAAGCATATTCAAGAACTTCATTTTATGTTCATGATTTCATACCAAACCCTCAGTGCGATTGGTATAATAACTAGTAACATCAAACATTACCAATTTTGCAAACTAAATATGAAAATGAAATCATGCACCGCATGTCAACGAGTTTACATCTGCATTAACATTATCTTATCCAACTTGCTCAGATAGCAAATAAAACAAAATTATGTTAGGTATGTTCACAATGACCAGCACAGAACATTCAACAAGTAAGAACACCACAACCATTACTGACAGTATACTTTAATTCATTATTCCACATTTATTATTCAAGGTAGGTACTAGCCTACATGACACTACACAATCACACAATTCACAAATTCACACCTTTCTTTAAAGAGATGTTACAATTATTAAAACTTCTGAATAATGTTCAAGATTACCGAGGCCAAGCATCGTTGAACAACACAGAACAAGGAAACCATTCCTAGTTTTCTCCAAAAAACAAAAACTCATGAACCAAGTAAATCAAATAGAAACCAAGTGTCCCATTCATGGTCCACAATCAACAATAACTTAGCAAATACATTTGCTACACAGAATACACTTTCAACTTAAATGCCGAATCAACTCTTGACTCCGTCATCTCTCTGACCCATGAAACTGAAAAACTCTTCTATGTAAATTAAAATGTTGCCAATTGAACATCTATCTCATCTTCAGCCACAACTTCAAACAGTAATTGGCCCTCGGGCATCCCATAATACCTGAATACGACTTCTAGACGCCATCTTAATGTCTAGTTGCAATTTTCATTTGCCATAGTCAATTTAAATCGTTTTTATTTGTAGGTATCGTTAGAATGACATGTTATCAGTTGGTTAGTTCCCTACATAGTGATTTATAACAACTACAGACATTAACTTTACCTCTATTCAACCGTTGGTAGCAACAAAACTAAACGCCAACTGTCTAGGCTATAGTAACGTTAATCCTCGTGATATTTCCAGGTTGTAAGATTGCAAATCGAGTCAACCAGCAAACTATTTCACTAAACTTAAACACCGGTTTGAAAATAATCTTTATCAGATAGCTCTTAACTGAAAGTTATTGCATGTCTTTGCAACAAAGCAAAAGTTAAAAGTTTAATCCTCACAGTGACTCACACCTTGTAACGACTTATTAATAATCTAGTCTTTATCCAGTAATTTATAAGTTAAAAATCATATCACAGTTAAAAGTTATTTGTTTTTGTTTTGTCTTGTCCGACTTTTTTCAAACTTTTTCGAATGTTGACACTTACATGTCACTGTCTAATAGAGATGGGATGGCGATCTGTTATCGATTAATCGACGAATCGATTTTAAAGAAAAAAAAATAAATTAACAATTTTTCAATCGATATCCAGTACTGAATCGATCCAGCGTATCGATATTTCGCCCTAGAATATCGAGATTCGATTTTTCTGTTTTGATATGAACCAAAATATTATTTAAAAATAGTCGAATGTATTACACAAAGATATTTGAATTCAACGTTAACAAAATAAATTTCTTTCCCTTTTACCTGATACTTTAATTTAGTTGTAAAAACAATCCCAATCAGCCAAAGATGTGAAAAGATACACTATTATTACGATTTTTCTTTTTACTTTCCATAACGGGATTCACACTTGCATTAAAAATACCAACGCGAATAGTTAGAATGTACGTTATTTTCAAAGAAAAGCATATTCACAAATTTCCTTGAAGATCAAATCAACAACAAACTCAGTGGTAATAATATTTACGGGCAATCTGAAGTGACACCTATTAATAAAGAATGCATGGCTAAAATGCCTAGTATCTTTACTTCTCGATTATCAGTAGTGAGTAAACTAAAAACCTATTCATAAATGTGTGTACTCTTGTGACAGCACTAGTGGTCACAAAACCGTATATTGTTCTAACATCATGCAACATAAAATAGTGTGATGAAATCTAATTTCTTTCCGTTTTGTTCTCACATTCCAATGCTCCAAGTACATTAGAAAGATGAAATTGCGAAAATCGTTTCATTGTTTATTTTGTTGGTAAATAAAAACAATTAAATACTTGAAACAAAATATTTCAAAGCTTGAGCCCGTCAAAGATTTAAAAGATGGCGTGACATGCACGGACTTCTCATTCTGTCTATGCAAAAATTATTTGTTTGTTTTTAAATTGATCACGAAAAAACAACATGCTCGTATTCAATAAGCTCCCCCAAGCAGTAAATCACGGCATAATGGGGTCCCGAATCCAATTTCGATGATTATTGAAAGAAACATACAGTATCAATACCATTACATAGATGGCGCTGTTTGATTTTTCTACTCTTTTCATGTAACTTACATTAAACATTTCCATTAAACAACGTAATGCAATAGTTATAAATTGCAATTAATGCAACAATTAATTATAAAACTTAGGTACTTCCAAATCCAATACATACTTTGGCTGCCACAAATGTATGCCAATGCACAGATAGTTGAATGCAGATCAAAGTAACATACCTTTAAGCCTGTACTCCCGGAAAGGTCAGGCAGCAGTGCCAACCATGCACATGTCCAGACTCCTAGGTGCTATCAGAAAATATTAAATTGATTGATCACCGCAGCGGCATGTATAAAACCACTAAATTTCCTCTTTCATAGCGCTGTAGACTGCAGGTTGTATGTTGCCTCTTGAAATGGAACCTGAGCTCCACACTTATCTTGTAGCACTACACGCAGCCGGTCACAACAGGTCTTGTGGTATCCACAGCCATGTTGAAGGGCTCAGACGTCCGTGCTATTTGTTGCATATTGTGTGAATGGCTGAAAAATTCATGTCTATGAGCAAGATTTCCACAAGCATAAAGTTTTATTGAATCAAGTTGTAGCTTAGGATGTTTGCTCTCTTGCACTGTATTTGCACAAGTGGTCTTAATCTCTTGCGGATTCCGCTGGCAGTATGAATCTGGCTGAGTTTCATTTAGCATCATAACGAAAATATCAATTTATTTTAAATTTTAGCCACTATAAACCAAGAAAAACAATATTGTGGCTAAACTTCATAAGGCATTAGATTGGTACTTATTATTGTCGGAATACTTAAGTTTATACTTCCCTGAACATCACCACCACAGTTGCGTTTCCCAAGTATCTAGTCAGGATCGGGCGTCGATGTCATCATTAACTTCATCATTATCTGCAACCCGACTTCGCATATTGTCTAGGATAGGCCATACTATACGGTTGAACTCGGGCAACATGATATTCCTGTCTCTAGTAGCCGGCAAGTTGCAAAACATCTCCATTAGGTAGGTACTTCCATGCTAAATTTCGCGCACCAAAGAGAGCGCGCCAGCCATTAGGTACTCGTCTCATTTGGTCCATCATCGCCTTGTGCTTGCATTGTTTTCACTTCCGATATCGGAAATAGGAGGGCTATCTTCAATAATACCCTCGGTCTGTGGGCATATCGTGGGTATGCAATGCACAAAGCAGGTAACTTATGCCGTTTTAGAGATAGTTCTTGTTCCAATTTTATCAAAGCAGCGGATTCGGCCACCAATCGTTTCGCTTTTTCCCAACTAAAACACACTTGTTCAAGTTCACACACGCCACTTTAGGCTACTTCTCTACTCTTTTTCTCTCAACTCCTTTTTAACTCCCAAAACGCGCGTCCGCGCGTATCTTTTCTAACTTCACGACCCAATATGGCGGGAGAACCCACTCAGAGTGCCTCTATGACACTCCTGCTTTTTATTGGCTAAGAGAATCTCTTCCGGCAAATTACTGCTTGTATTATCCAATCCAAATCGAGTATTTTGACATAAGAAAAATAAAGTGTTGTCAATCGAATAAAATCGAACTGAGAACTGATCAGAAGCTAAATGTTGCCAATTAAACAAACCTGAAGTAATAAGTTTACAAGGGATATTTATTACTAATCATTTACCTTCCTCCGATATATATTTTTTTTTTTTTTTTTTTTACAATATGCCCTAAAACAAAATTGGCAATGGGTAGGTCATATAGCAAGATACACAGGCAAAAGATGGACACTGGAATCAACTAAATGGAAGGGACCGAAAGGAAAAGAGGGCGGCCTCGAAAGAGATGGAGAGAAGATATAGAAAGGATAGCAGGAAGTGACTGGAGAGAGAAAGCTATGGATAGAGAGGTCTGGAAGAAGCTGGAGGAGGCCTTTAGGGGTTCCGATCAATGTTACTGAAGAAAGCAATGATAGCGAGTAGGAGAAAAAGAAAACAAATTTATACATACATTCACTTATATTTAAAACTAATCACTACAGGTTATACATATTTGTAATATATATTTAAAAAAACATGTAATAACAATTGAAGATTGGAAATAAAACGGGCTTTATTATTTTATGGGAATAAATATAATGACCACCAAAAAAAACTTTGTGACGATAACCCCTAACCACCAAATCTAGTAATATACTGACAAAAATAGTAAATGATCACCAAATTTAGTAAATTGATCACCAAATTTTAATAGCAAATTATTGCGCTATTTAATGTTGTAAAATAGGTTAGGTTAGGTTAGAACTGTGACCAACCGCGCGCGAGCCGAGCGAGCAAAGCGAGCGGTGCCGCGGCAGCGGCCGGCGAGCGCTACTTCCAAGTTGCTCCCAGAAATTTTATAATCTTTTTGGTCATTGGTTTAATTTTGGTGATCATTTACTACTTTTGGTGATCATTTACTACTTTTGGGTTAACAATGATTTATTTGGAGTCATTTTGCCTAAACAGGATAGCGAGATGTTAAAACTTTGGTTATAATTTTACAATAAGATGCGGGTTTAATTTTGGTGATCATTTACTATTTTTGTCTGTTATATGTTACTATATCTGGTGGTAAGTTAAACATAAGCCTTATTTTATTATAATTATGATGATCACAGAACAGAAAAAACACTGTCTTCTCTGTTCTGATGATGATGATGAAGTTAGAAAAAGTATTTTAACAGAAATGAATTTCCTATGCGAAAATCGGTGACTAAAATGTAACGTTATTCCCTATATCCTTTAGAAAACAACTCAATAATTACGTACTTCATTTTCAAAAATACGCTTATCAACTTAATTTTAAGAAACGTAAAAAGTTTTTAGAATTCAGTCAATTTTCAGAAAATGGTTTGACTCACAGCGCACCGGATAATCGATACGTTATAATATACAATAATCTCTGTGGCGTCATATAGCGATGTTTCCTGGGTAGAAAATGTTTATAATTCTATTAAGTCCGACAGTGAGATTATCAAATAATATTGTACCCATATTTTTTGCTTTATCAAACAAATACAAATTGACAAAGATAAAGCGCATCAAAGTTCAAGGCTTGTGACGTCACTTTATCAGTAGGTCACACCGTGAGTTCACATGATATTTCAACGCACTGTATCGTCGTAAATTTTGTTTACATGGCAAAAGAAAAATAGGTGTCCTATATTTTTAGGGTTATCTAACTGACGGACTTAATATATATTTATGTCAACATCCATATTACTATATTTCTGAGTAGTAGGTATGTGGTGATAGATAAGATTGATTGATTGCCTACTTTTAAATATTTATTAGCATATGCAGCTACAGCTATATATGTGTCTCAAGACAAAAGTCTATGACCAGTGTGTGTTGCCAGTGATGACATATGGCTCTGAGACGTGGTCGCTTACAATGGGCTTCATAAGAAAGCATAAAGAAACTCAAAGGGCAATGAAGAGGGCTATGCTCGGCGTTTCCTTGTGTGATCGAATCAGAATAAAAATCAGATCCGTAAGAGAACCAGGATTACCGATATAGCCCGAAGAATTGCCAAACTTAAGTGGCAGTGTGCAGGGCACATAATATTGCTCGCAGAACGGATTGCCGATGGGGCAGAAAGGTTCTGGAGTGGCGACCGCGTACCGGAAGGCGCAGCGTTGGTAGGCCTGCCTCTAGGTGGAGCGACGACCTGGCTGCGGGCGTCCGGTGGATGCAAAACGCACAGGACTGATCAGTGTGGCGACGCTTGGGGGAGGCCTAAGTCTAGCAGTGGACGTCTTTCGGCTGAAATAATGATGATGATGATGATATAGCTACTAAGTAAAGAGAGCAAACGTGTTATTACCATTTTAACAATCAAACTATACAGAAACAACAACGAAAAACGTGTATTTAATCATTTCTAACTGCATTTACACATTTTGAAATCTTGCCTTCAATAAAATTAGTAATTTACACAAAAACTTAATTTTTGATAACATAGGAGGAGGAGAATCCTGTTTCTAATAAGAATTTAAAAGGTGAGCCACACATCGTAAAAAAAAAGCTAATTAAAAAAATTCAAAATACCCGACTGCTTAAAAAGCGAACTAAAAAGACGTAAACAAGAAGAAAATCATGCTGTGCAGTCGGAGGATACATATTCGCGAGCTGGCTGACCAAAACCTGATGTATCCTCCGACTGCACAGCATGATTTTCTTCTTGTTTACGTCTTTTTAGTTCGCTTTTTAAGCAGTCGGGTATTTTGAATTTTTTTAATTAACTTTTTTATTTATAACTTTTTAGTTAACACTTTTTTCAAATTAGGTACATTTAAATATATAAGTGTTATATATTTTTGAAATTGCCTCTAAAAACCCTTTATTTTGATACCCCACACGATGGGTTTGGAAGAAAAAATAAAATTGGCCCCCCACAATATGGCGCCCAAAAGCCGCCATTTTTCTATTTTCCAATTTTAATGTAGCCTATGACACTCGCAAGGTTAAGACGAATCGATTGACGTATGAATTATCAAAATCGGTCAACGCGTTTGGTCTCTGGAACGCCATATAGGAACAAACATACATACATACATACATACATACATACATACATACATACATACATACATACATACATACATACATACATAGACTGATAAACACATTACCCTCCTTCGGCAGTCGGGTAAAAAAACTTGTCATACATTTGTTAGTTCCAGCAGAATTCGGCCTTGCCGAATTCACTTGCACAATTCGGCTGCAGGTCCAGTTATTTCGTTCCGCTACTTATGGAGACGATTTTCGCTATCCATAATTGGGACTAATGAAACGTGCTTTGTCGCTATCAGGCCTACTGAAATATGGTTTTCCAGATAAAAATAAAAAAAAACAATCTCATCAACCAGAAATCATACCTATATGAACGATAAGTAAGATTCAATATTTTTAGTATTGCAATCTGAAAAGATAGAGCAATGATGGCCCAATAGAGCAGTGGTGGCCCAGTGGTAACGGCCACAACTTACAAGTTGTAGGACGTGGGTTTGAACCCAGGCAGGCGCTTTACTTTGTCACAGATAATATAATAATAGCATAACTTTGTGTAAATTATTTCATCACCACTGCTCTCAAAACTTTGAAGGAGAACATCGTGAGGAAACCGGCATGTTCTGTCCGCCATGAGGCATCTTCGAAGCCGCACTGGGCCCGCTTCGTGGATTATAGCCCATTCCCTCACTATGAGAGGCGGCCTGTGTCCCAGCAGTCATTACCTACTTCATTTAAAAAGGGATCATTAGGCTGATGATGATGATGAATCTGAAAAGTGCAATGTTTTCGATCACCTACTTTGCCCCCTAGTACATGGACGAACTATAATATAACTGACGAAATAAGTGCATCACTGCCTATCCCATTGGGGCACGGCGGCTTACCAAACTTTTTGCGATTGTTTGATTGATACACAAAGTTTATTTTTTGCGACGCTCTTGTAATATTTATTATTAACTGTTTTTTCTAGACGCTTTAAAAAATATTGACTATTAGGAGAAACAGTAGTCAATGAGCTTGGTTTTCTGAGCAAAAATTTCAAATCAGAGCTAGTTTTGAAAAGTTACTCTCCTTTCATTCTCTCAATCTTTCTGTTTTACGTCTCCCGTGGAAGAGCGCCACGACGCCCCAGGGCGTCGAGACGCACAGTTTGGGTATCACTGCATTGGGGAATATAGGCCTGATAATATGTTTACATACAAGAAGTTATTTAGCAATTCGCTTTTAGAAATAACTTTAGAATTGCATCAGGCGCTTTCGGACCAGATTGCGGCACCGGGCACAACCATAGAAATATTGTTATTTCTTTTATCTATGAGCACAATATATAGAATACCGTCTAATTATGTTAGTTTTGTTTTAAATGGATTTAATTAACATAATTCTAACAATTTTCTACACTTACTAGTAATTATATGCACGCACGGAGTAAGACCTAGTTTATGTTGTATCCCAATTTCAATAATTTACAGGGTGGCAGGCAAGTAGGTAGCTAGCTGTAACTAAATATAACACATGCAGTTTAGAATAATAATTAAGAGGACGACTAATGCACAACGCCATCTATCGAATATGGAGTTCAACTGTCCGAGTATTTAAATTGCATGTGTTGTGATATTTTACTTCTTGAATTCTTTAAAGGACCTCGGGCAAAAATGTATGGTCTCCATCCTCATCCACCAACACAATATGGACCTGATGCCAATATGTTCCTAAAGTATCCACTATTTGATTTAAGTCCTTTTTTTACATAAATCCATGGGATTATATCAATAAAAAATCAATTTGTAATTATTAATAAAACTATATTTTCATTTTACACTTGTAATTATTTTAACTTTATGGTAATATTACAGTACAACATATGAATATTTAGTAATCATACAACATTATGGTTATATAACCTTACAAAACATGATTAATTAGTAATTATACAAAATATATAAAATGTATTTTAACTTTCATATTCTTACAGTGCTCATTAGGGCATGAATATCGGAATCTCGTAATCTCGGTAGCTCCGAATCTCGTAATTTCGGAATCTCGAAACGAAATCACCGATATTTCAATCCCGATACTGAGTGATTCAATATCGGAATCTCGGAATCAGAAAAATGCCATAATTTTAGCTCCTTGTGAAGCGTCGAGCGAGAAAGCGCGGTTAAGCTCGTTGACTACGGTGATTAGCGGTGGTCAGATATTCTGTTTAATAATCGGGCACTTATTTATTTAAACTTCACTTCATGAAAAAAGAATGTGTCTAATTGAAATCCGGGGTTCCAGTCCTGAGATTGCTAAAAATTTTACTTTTAAGAGTACAAGTAAATACACAGATTCATTAAACCCATTGTAATAAATATATTTTCATTGATTACGGTTGCGGGTCTTGATGAAATCCGGGTTTACAGTTCTGAGATTGCTAAAACATTTTACTTTTAAGAGTACAAGTAAATACACAGATTCATAAAACCCGTTGTAAAAAAAATATACTTTCATTGATTACGGTTGTGGGTATCTGCAGGATTTGAGACGCACGGGATCGGCTAATGTGACGACATTTGGGGGAGGCTTATGTTCAGCAGTGGACATCTTTCGGCTGAAATGACGATGACGCTCACTAAGAACATTGGTGGCCCAGTGGTAACGGCCCTGACTTACTTTGCGTTGGTCCGAGGTCGTGAGTTCGAACCCAGCCAGGCGCTTTACTTTGTGTAAATTGTTTCATCATCACTCTTAAAACGGTGAAAGAAAATAACGTGAGGAATCCAGCCAGTCCTAGAAGCAAAAATTCGAAGACGTGTGACATTCACCAACCCGCACTGGGCCCGCGTTGTGGATTAATGCCTATTACCTGGATGATTGTGTCCCAGCAGTGGGAACATTATAAGGCTGATGATGATGATTACTCACTACACTTATCGGGACTACTTTCAGTTTGATCGATAATCATTTATTTTTTGGATATTTTTGCATTATCGTTTTTCAAAGAAACATGACTTACATTGTACATGCAGTTTAGGTAAATAAGCACCCGATTATACAGTCACTGGTGATTAGAGAGAGACACAATTGAAAATCCTATTATGTCATGCATAAACGTGTTTTTTTTATTGCGTGTATTTTTTTATTAAAAGTAAATGAGACGAAATTTAAGACTTGTATAAAACGCACACTATGTAGGCAAGCATATTATAAGTTGGGGGATTACATCGCTGATAAAAATGCTTGGCTCAATGCTGGTCCTGCTCCGCAGCCACTAGGGCGCAAGAACAATTAGTGATGGGCAGAAAAGTATCGAAGTATTGTTGGACCTGCTGAAGACTGTATGAAAATGTTTGTATTGTATAAACTCAATTTCTTTTAGTATTATATAATTGCACAGCACATGTGTGAGTACTATGTTCCGACTGTAGATAAATCTTCCATTCACTGTACCTATGTGTCGTTCGTTGACTTCTGTGTGCCCTGGCAGTTGAGTGTGTCATGCTCTCTCTAATTTCTCTCTGATGGTGGCACATGTGTTGGATCATTCGGTTCCCTTTATGATGGTTGAGCTGAGTGGTGCCGATCCATGCGTCATGTTCGTGAACGGGCGCCATCAGTTGGGATTGGTCATAACTTAGCTGTCTCGGCCTGTTAAAATGCTTTTTTTTTAATTATTTGTTACTCTCTAGACGCTCTTACGTACACGTCTTTTTACATCGTTCTCACATATATGTATTTTTTCAACAAGAATGATGTAACCAAAAACTTGTAATTAAAACTGATTGAAAAGAGTGTCCGGGGAGTTTCTTGCAAATTCTTCTCCATTGAGACCTACAGACGCTTGCGAATTTGCAACTAGAGTCATCTTTTTATTAATTTTTTGTTTGACAATTCAAAAGTACTTCTAAAGTTTACTTGAAATAAATACCTTGATTTTGATTTTGCACTCAATCCAACTTTATAGCGAATTTGTGTAATTAACAAAAAAAAATGCGATCATTAATGAAAGTGCCCAATTCCGATATTAATATCGGAATTCCGATATTGAGATCTAATATCGGAATCCATATCGGAATTGAAAAAGTTCCGATATTACATGCCCTAGTGCTCATAGTAGGCAAATAAAAATAGCGAGTGCATTATTATTGCTCGTCTATTATACCTAATATTGTTTAGCAGCTGCTCTTGCAGATTAAAATCTGTATTACGACCTATTCCCATGTACCATTAATCGATATGACATGAGCACAACAAAGTGCAACTGCCTGCCAAGCAGTTACAGTAATAGTGTGCAATAGCATGTCTGTTATTAATATTCCCATCAATTAGTATATACGAATAATATATACGTGATCTCACATGTCTGGATTGTATTCGCGCACTTACCAGCCACGCATTATTTATCATAATATTGCATCTTGACAAATCAGTTCGGTTCAGGTTCATTTTCAATAAAAGCCTCTTGCAAAACGTGCTGCCATTGTCGCAAGACAGATCTCGGGCTCATTATAAACCGCCGTCCCGTTTATATAATACACAGTATCCAATCCAGTATCTACAATGTCCTTTATCGTGCCAGGCTCAATCGAAAAGCTATCAATCAGTCCAGTAAACAAGCAGAGGTCATAGTTTTAAAGTAAATACCGATACTTAATACAGTGTTAACTTAACTTAAAGTCTGCTAAAAAGATAAGGTTGCAAGCGCAGGAGCGCGGGTCGGGGGCGGGGTATTTTGAAACCGCTTATCTTTACGTGCATGGCACCGCCCTTTTGCAATAATGACTAGATAAATGAGTAGCTATTTTACAATTACTCGTCAATAATACGTAAATGAAATATTTGTAAAAACATTAGATGCTATGAGAACCCCATGCATTTGGGCACGGGGTCTCATTGCTAAGAAAGAAAATTTGGTTCAAATAAGATACGCACCTCCATCTGTTATTGAATGTGTGTAAAATTAACATTTTCTGGAATTGAACACAAAAATTGTATGTTCTTTTTTAATCAACTTGCCTAAGTACAAAATTATGGAATATTGGGCTCTTAATTCACATTTCAAAGATTATTAGACGGATCATTTAAAATTGAAGCCAATAGATGGCGCATTTTTAAATTTCTGAGGCATTTCACTCGATTGTTAAAGTTTGCATTTTAACACATTTTGGCGCAAAAAAAAAACTGTATTAACGTGCAAATAAATACTAGAAGACAAACCTTCACTGTATTTAAGGAAAAAAATATTCATGAACCTAGTAAACCCTTTTACTTGCAAGTCGCTGCTAACACCATCTATCTAACACCGTGAAACAGAACCGAATGCGTTCGATGTACAACAAAAATTGCCAGATTAAGCAGTCGGAAAATGCTAGTTACGTCGGCACGGTTTCTTTGTATGGGATGAGGTATCTGTATGCTAGTATTATATTATCTGAGATGTGGGCAACGTCCACATAGTAACAAATTATCATCTTGCCAAGATATATCAATTAAGCTACATTTAATTTTTGTTGATGGGTTGGGACGATTCTGCCCATGGTCCTATATCATTTTTTGATAGACTGAACCAATTGCGATGGAACAAAAACTAAGTAATACTTTAAGTTACGTGTTTCGTATATTTTACGTGATCGTGCACAAATAAACAGATAAACAGACAAACATTTAAAAAATGCTGTAAATTGGTTCTGTTGGTTACCTTTTAATTAACAACCGGCAATTTTTTTGGAAATACTTTCGATGTACAAAAAAGACTTTTCTACAGATTTATTATGGCAACAGTCCGCTAATCTACTAAACAGTAATAAAGCAATGATACAAATGAAACTTAATTAGGTACAGCTATTTGGCATGTCCTTTGTGAATGTATGTCACTATGAAGAACAATGGATTAATCGGGCCCCAGTTATGAAATCCAGAGTTTCGCTAAGCTTTAAACGCCTGTCTGAATATCGTTTTTTGGTTGCTCACAAGATTATTCTATCTCATATTGCTGCCAATAATAATTCAGGCACTAAGTAGGGGATAATTAAAACCTAAGTTTAAAGCAATGGGCGATAGATGGCGGTAGTGGTATTGCATGATTAGGTTTGACAGGTTTTCCTCTTGCTAGGTTTGATGCCCAGATCGAAAATTGATAGAAAAATTGGAATGACAGCTAGATGCATCGCTAATGCGGTGTTTAGAAAAAAATCGTAAATTGGTAAATTGCTAATTCTTAATAAAAAAGGCACTAAAAATTATTGAAAAAATGTTATGAAATATTTCTAGCTCGCTTCGCTTGCTCTGTTAGTAATATCACAATAAAACTATGACAAACCTCAGCTCTCAGACGAAAATGCTTCAATATTCTAGCTCACTCGCTCGTTCTACAATGAAAACTTATCATATCTCAGTCAAGTTTTTCCATATTTTTAAGGTTCCGTACCCAAAGGGTAAAAATGGGACCCTATTACTAAGACTCCGCGGTCCGTCTGTCTGTCTGTCTGTCCGTCTGTCACAAGGCTGTATCTCATGAACCATGATAGCTAGGCAGTTGAAATTTTCACAGATGATGTATTTCTGTTGCCACTATAACAACAAATACTAAAAACAGAATAAAATAAATATTTAAGTGTTATTTTTTTATTTTTTTGTCCCATACAACAAACGTAACGTAACGAAATAAAATGTGTTTTTTTGTTACAATGTAGGAATAACGAAATACCTAGGCGTCTTAGTTGACTCGTTGATTCGAAAACTCGCGAAAAAGACTCGCAAATTCATCTACTTCGCGTAACGAGTCTAGTGCCCCATAGAGAAAAGTGCCCCTTCCAAAACTTAAAACTCTTTTTCCGGCACGGTTTTCGCCGTATATACCCATAATAATATGTACATATCATATACTTACTGTAAGTAAAACTTTTACTATACCTTCCAAGTACTCAGAGCCAAATCTTTGCCTTTCTCAAAGATATTAGATTATTAAGATTGCACTCATCGTCATCATCATATCAGCCGAAAGACGTCTACTGCTGGAGATAGTAAATTGTCCCCGTTGTCACCCCCCTTGTGTCTTACATATATATATTTTAAATCATACCTAACCTCTAACGTTTTATTATAAGTAGATAATAATTATGTCAATATGTCAGTATTTATTTAACTGCCATTTCGAAAACAAGCAGTTTTCCCTCTCTCCTTGATTTTGATACCTAATTAAGAGTATTTTGCTATAGTTATGATCACGGAACAGTTTCGTGGCTGGCAATCGCCATGTCATAACATTACGTCCATTCACAGGAAAAAAACAAGGAACTCACTTCATTTACCTACAACGTAAAGTGCAGTGTTGTAACTGGTATTTCTCGTTTCGCAAATAAATTTAAATAATATTTTACCTACGTACTTTTTATTTGGTACCTTTTCCTAAAATCTAAACCTAGTTATGTACTAGGATGTAGGTATACCTACTTATTATTGTAGGCTTACGGGAAGACCATGTCCTGGATGACTCCATAGGATCATTTTTAGGGTTCCGTACCCAAAGGGTAAAAACGTCTGTCTGTCTGTCACCAGGGTGTATCTCAAATGAACCGTGATAGCTAAACAGTTGAAATTTTCACAGATGATGTATTTATATTGCCGCTATAACAACAAATACTAAAAACAGAATAAAATAAATATGTAAGTGCGGCTCCCATACAACAAACGTGATTATTTTGCCGTTTTTTGCTATAATGGTACTGAAACATTCGTGCGCGAGTTCGACTCGCACTTGGCCGGTTTTTAAGTTAAGAAATCCAATCCCGCAAGAAAATCTCAATCCCGCAAGGTTGCGGGGTCGAAGCCAGCTATCCCGCGAACCCATGGGTCTTGTGAGAATGCAAAATAAATACGTTCTTTGTTCTATATAGGTACACGAATTTATGAAGTGTTACGTATATCATCTAATGGTTCATAAAGTATACAGGGTGGATTTTGGAGACAGGGCAGTAACCCAGTAAGGATAAGGTAGGTAACTGCATTGGTAAGGTAGAATGTGGCTCCGGGGCCCGACGGAACCCACGGCCACGTGTTAGCCAGTTGTATTGGATGAGGCATCTGTATGCTAGTATTATATTATCTGTGGTACAGTGACAAGAAAATTGGAAGAGGAAAAGGATAAAAAAAAGTCTAATGGCCCAACTCCTCTGTTGGGCCATAAGAGTACCTATTTTGATTTGGAACTGAGAACATGGAGAGAAGATCCCGTTTTTACGGGATCCCGTACCTGAATCAAGGAGCGAATGCCTGTCTGACCTCAACAACCCAGTAACTAGGTAACAGGATACCCATTGGCCAGACTGGTGTCAGATTTTGATTTTAATTAAGGCGATGACAGCTCAGTGGTAGTGACGTCGGATACCGAGACGAAGGTCGCGGGTTCGAATCCTACAATGAGCTTGAGCTTTCGGTGAAGGAAAACATCGTGAGGAAACCATAGCACGGTGGTAGGGTACTTTGTAGTACCCGCCTGGCTGGCAACCACCCTCAAGTTGAAAATCTGTCGCCAAGCACCTTCCGGTGTGTTCCGACAGCAGCACTTGAGAGCCAGTTCCCTTCTAGGCTTTGTGTGCTTACCACCATCGGCCACATCATCACTGACCACGGTGAGATTGTGGTCAAACACAGGCCAATACATAGTAAAAAAAAAAAAAACAATTGTAGTTGCTAGAACGCAGTTTTTAATTACTATCAGTCAGGTACCGATTACTCGCATACCGATGTAACACGATCACTTAAATCAAGATAAATCTTAGATATAGAAGAGGGAGGTTGTATACGTTCCAGTAGATCCAGTATAACACTGTTGTATTGTTCATTTTGTCGGGCAAGTGAACTGCGTCCTGAAGTACAGGCTCGGCCTAGCTCAGGCGCAGTTGCTTATTTTTAATTTTGACATACTTTACTATTTTATGCAGAAATAAATATAATAATAATAGCCATATAAATATTGCATATCATCATCTGCCTAGCCTTTTTCCCAATTATTGTTGGGGTCGGCTTCCAGTCTTACCGGATTCAGCTGAGTATCAGTGTATTACACGGAGCGACTGCCTATCTGACTTGCACAACCCAGTAACTGGGTAACACGATACCCCTTGGCAAGACTGGTGTCAGATCTCAGGCTTCTGACTACCCGTAACGACTGTCAAAGGTCTTCAAATGACAGCCGGGACCAACGGCTTAAAGTGCTTTCCGAAAAAAAATAAACACATAAAACTAAAAACAACACATAAAATAAAAACACAATAAAAAACTAAAAACTAAACAAACAAAACTAACAAACAACAACATATAAAACTTTAATAATAATTTTAGCAATATCACCATGACCATAATGACCATGTGTCGAGCTACATTTCTGACCTCAAATGCATTACCATTCGCCAGAGAAGATGTTTGCACGCTCTTACTACGCTTTTCTCTCTACTCAACTCCCCTAACCCACCTTCTTACCTTATGTCTCAATTTTAATAAAACGCACGCTAGGAAACTGCGTTCTTCCAACAATCTTCTCCTACTCAACAGAGTAGGAGAAGATCCCTAGCGTGTCAAATTGTCAAATCTAATAAATGGAAGAATAAACAAAATCAGAAGTGTCCTTCTCATATTACTGATTTTGTTGATTGATTGGATTTATTCGAATTTGTAAAGAGCGTATCCACCGACGCATGTTTCACTGTCAATCTAATTACCAATGACGTAAATGACAAATTATGACACGTTTCAACTGACTGCTAGACAATGATGGCACTATATATGGGTTTGTGATTATTTGCACTGTTATCCGTAAACCTGTTTGTCCGACCCCAAGCAACATGGACATATTATGGCCAGAAAAATGATGATGATCATCTGATGGTGTCTATTAAATCTCTGTGTAATTATTTATTATTTTGAATTTTAAACTTAATCGATATAGAATACGACTGTAAGCCCCATCACTAATTAATATAAATTGGCAGACAAGTGTTATAGATCGCAGGTAGTGTTGTAGGTGTGGGATCGGGGCGCTATATACGGGAGGGAGGTTATAAGTTCAAGAGTCCAAAGTGTTGATTGATGGCTGCTATGTGTTGAGGTGTGAAGGCTTCTTATGTAGGAAATGAAAGTCTTGATTCTTAATGACTATTTAAAGCGGTTCTGCAGGCCCCTAAAGTTCAGGAGGTGGCGAAGTGAGGATAATATTTCCATGTCGATGGCTACAATTAGGTCGATGCGCCTGCGCGCTCTCGAACCCCGAAACTTTACTTTGTTGAGGACCGCAAAATCACTTGCAAATTAGTTTTTTTTTTTTTTTTAGGTAATTTTCACCCCTTGTTTCTGAAGAAACTATGACATGTTATATATGGGCGTGTGCGCCTTGAAGCCCTCTATTCAGCGTCTTCCAGGTCCGTAACTATACACCCTGAAGATATTCTCCGGGATGAATGAGGGATGAAAGGAAACTTTGTTGATTTTACAACTGACAAGCTATTTTCTACTAAAACTATACAATTTATCTCTATTATATAAATATGACCTTGTAGCTGCGGCTTAATTTACAAGATTGCGCAATCCCACCATCTTGTGAGTTGGTTTCTACTTAAACCATCCAGACGATGTTCATCATCCATGGATGGTTCTGAGTACGTGCCAGTAAGCTTCCGATAAGTAATGCTTCAGAAAGCATATCTATAATCTTTCATGCACCAAGTGTTGCTGAAAGCGGTCAGTCCGGTAACACACATAGAAACTTCTGTACTGGTTCGTACAAACACATTATCTCAACTAAATGTGTTTATATACTAGAACTATATGACTTTAATCTAAATACAGGGCCTAGGTATCAGTCTAGGTTACCTGGAAACGCTAAAACAACAATAACATGATCACTGACCCACTTATTTAAGGAAAATGTGCCTGTATTTTGTGTTGCAGGGTGAGATTCTATTAGCTTTCGCTATTTACTGTCATTATGTACTGATTAACAGTCATAGAATAGGGTAAAAAACTTAGAACAACTAGTTTGTGTTTTCTAACAAACTAAATAGAAGAGTTTTTGCTGCCAAACTGTGATAAAAATGTGTGTCTCAAGCCTACCACAGCAGGCTCTTTCTGGTATGATCATTTGATCGCGTTGAGTTTTAGTTTGCTATTAAATCAAATCAAATCATTTTTTTATTTTATTTTACATAGGCCTACATGGGCACTTATAAAATGTCGACATAAGGCGCACGGTTCGGCTTGGTCGTTTCCTATGGAGAAGAACCGGCAAGAAACTCCATGGTTACTCTTCTAGAAATATGGTTTGATTTACAATATTTCCATGTTACAGCATTACTCAGTTAAGGGTACACTAGTCGACGGCACGAACTATTTTGTGCGCGGGGTTAAAATGCGTGCTATATCAACCGACAACACGTGCGGAACAGATAGATGCTTTTATGAGCGGTAAGAAGCTAGTACGCGTACGAATTAGCATTTTTGCAAATTTGTAGCAAAATGGATGATGATTTAGAACGAAAACGAGCACGCGAAATTTTATAAACAGACCTTTGGGAGTCTGGATATCATGAATAAACAACTGAATGTATCGGTTCAAAATAAAATTATTTGCATTGTTGAACTACTAATCTATTCCTGTATGGAAGCCGTTTTTAAATTTTCTTTCTTCTTATGGTACTTATTTACGCCCAAAGATGCGTTAAAATTAGTGTTGAAATATGGAACTTTCGAAGCTCATAACTTTCAAGTAATTTTTTTTTTTACTTTTTTGCTTCCATACAAGGCTAGATAATAATGAGACAAATTGATATCATTTTTTATTTTGAACGTACATCGTCAAACAGTGGAGTAAAAGCCAGACTACGTTTGTATGGTAGAATTTTCGACTTGTGTACCCTTAAGGGGGGACAACGTAGGTCCGACAATAAGACGTTAGAAACTAAAAAAAAATATAAAAAGTAAAACGAGATAAAAAGTTATCAAATGTTATCAAGCATCTAGAAATCTAGAAGGCCAACAATGTTCACACATTCACAAAACAATCGGTAAAAGCATCTAAACAAAGGTAAAAAAAAAAAAAAAATTATAACAAGACTAAATTTAACATGTGGCACAAATGTAGTTATCAGTGCTGTAACTATTCTTAGCAAAGGGAGACAAGGTGGTAATGATTATGCCAATGTAATCTAGAGATCCTAAGGAACAAAAGAACATGCTTTTCATTACTAGACATGTATATTACGACCACGTGCTACGCTTCAAACAAAATCGATTATCTCCTTTTGGCATTAAATTCGGATTTGACACATTCTTGTGAGGAAATGAGGTCGCAGAAATCGCGACTGAATTTCCAATGTAAAAATTCATAATTCGAGGTTTGACCTGGTGTTTGACTCTCGCCTATTTCCACCTCCAATACTGGACCAATTTCAAAGATATTCCTTATATAAAAAAAAAGATATGTACTGTGCCCCTATATTTCCGTCTTTCAATTTGTGCACTAGCCCTCTGTTGACAGCGCAATTTTGAGCATCTTTTGAGGGTTCTAGTGCTTCTACTATACTATACTAACTATTTTGTATACTATTTATTTAAAAAGAATAAGTATGGAATTTCTTGTGCATTCTTCTCCATAATAAGCTACTTTCCGAATGCACGGTAGAATAATTTTTCATGTAACGTTCAAAAGTGCCGCTTGGTGGCCTAGTTGAAATAAAATATCTTTGTCTTTGTCTAAAGATGTATCATCCAAAAGAAAAACATAGTATATATCTTTCTTTTTTAGTTTATGGAATGTCTTTTAAATTGGTCCAATATTGGAGGAGGAAATAGGTAAGAGCCAAACCTCGAGTTAAGACTTCTTACTTAAAAAATTCAGTCGCATTTCCTCTAACTCCAAATTGGTACTCAATTCAAAAATCAGCCGTTACTAAGTTTTCGAGCCTATGTAAAGAACTACTATATTTAGGTATCATAGATACATATAGTTTTTAAATCAAACTTTTCAACAAAAAATTAAACCGACTTCTAAAACAAAATAACTACAAAGCGAAAAATACCCTAGTTTTCCGAAGTCGGTGTCTTTGGTAAATACCCATTGTTCTTCGTTTTTCGACACCGAGTTTTTTATTTTACTCTTTTAATTGTTGTACCTCATATAAATGAAAATCATTTAAATTCACTTCTCATTTAAATTCCAATAAGCTTAAACACGACTAAGTACATTGTTTTATTAAGGAGTTCCAGTGCCTACCTTCCGGCTTCATCATCAGATCAGTTCGATGGTACCATTCTCATCAGTACCATTTATTTATATGTATTTGCTTCATCACAGTCGCTTAACTATTCGAAATATCTTATACCCATGACATACTTATTAAGGAGTTCCAGTGGCCATCTGTGGTCTTCATCATCATTGTCGTAGTGGCCCAAAGGCTGAGACTTCACCTCTCGTGCTTGAGGTCGTGGGTTTGAATCCGGGCAAGTGCCAATGTGACTTTTTCAATTCATATCTACTTTCTAATTTTATCTTGGCAATTGCTGACAAAAGGTAAAACCTGGACTTATAACATGTTTATCATAAGTTTGTGCTCCATTGGTGTAAATGCAAGGCGTTCCAATGACAGGGTAATCGAATAAAATAAATAAATAAATCAGTTCCACATCACCAAATCCATCTGGATTTGCAAAAAATATATGACGGAGATGGTGTCGGCGATGCTTTCCGAAGTCTAAATTGTCCAATTTCTTAATCCTTCATTTTCTTATTTTTCCGAATTCTTATTTTTATATATTCTTATTTTTTCATATTCGTTTATTTACACTTTCTCATCATTACATGTTTCATTTTATTCCACATTCAGTATTTTCCACATTTAAGTACAATCACAATAAAAACTCTGTAACAGATTTTGTTTCACACACAATTCAACTTGTGGATGACCAAATCTGCTTTGATTTGTGGAGTTGTTCTAGTGAACCCCATAGGCCAACCAACGCTTTAGAGGGCCGGCAGTTCCGTTTAAATAAAAAGGTAAGAAGAAGTAATTTATTCTTTTTCATAAAAGAGAAAAAAGAGGCAACATATTTTTTTTTATTAGCCTATGCTGTCCCACTGCTGGGCAAAGGCCTTTATATTATGAAAAGATAATTAAAAATTGCAAATACATACGGAGCAAAGCCATTGATATGGAACAAAGCCATAAAAAGCGCAATATTACCTGAAGAATGTTTAAAGAAATTATAACATTTTGGTTCAAGTAACAGTATTGATACTTGAACCGCAACACTTAAAATAAAACCGGTTCCCTTTTTATTTCAGAAAATGTTTGAAAGGGAATAAATTGTTTACACCCACCTTTTTATACATGTACATACGAAGTTTATAGTTTATATTTTGCTCTAGACCTCTTTTTTCTTTCTGTGATTTATTGGCTGAAATAAATGGTTTTGATTTTAAGTTTCATTATCTGATGAAAAAAATTATGGCAATCCGTTTATTTTCCTTTTTGTATCGAACTGTACTCATTCGGAAAATTTTGGTCTTAGGATAATTAACAATAGAGAAATGTAAGAATTCGGAAATATAAGAATTCGAAAAAATAATAATTAGGAAAAATAATGTTGCGTATTTTAAAGAATTCGTAAAATAAATAATATGGAAAATCGCGAATATGGATTTTGGCGCTGACACCACGGAGATACGCCCGAAAGAAAATTTTAACATCTGAATTGAGAACCTCCTCGTTTTTGGGCAGTCGGTTAAAAGAACCTACGTGACGAACATACTACTATGTACCTACTATTTTTAACGTTAATAGAAAAACCATAACAGTAGGTAAATGTACAACAAAAGTTAAATTAAATAATTTTCTAATTAGGTATTATTTACCCGCAGGCCATAAATTCACAATACCAATAATTTTGACAACGTTATGTCAACCAGCGTCATACTTTTACGTCTATCGTGTTTCTGCGGGGTTTTTTCATTCAAAGTTCCGTGAGAAGTGCGAAAAATTTAATCGGTATCGCTGTTAGTGCAAAACTCATAGATACTAACGGCAGTTAACATCGGTCGCGTAGTAACTTTATTTTTAGAGATCAATGTCATTAAATCATACACACCGGACTTCGCCAGCCAGTCTTTGCCTGACCGTTGTAAAGAGCTATCGTGTGCGCGCGCGCATTTTAAAATACCGGCGAAGTTTATCAAAGAAAACGTTGTAAAGAAACGTTCATACTGTGTTTTTTAATAATTTATTTTGTTCGTGTAAAACATGGCTAAGGATCCTGTGAAACTGAAGATCGTAAACGAGAATCACAAGACTTTGGATCAAAGTTTTGACGATGAAGTCGAGATGATTTTCGGCAGACCTGCGCAGGGGAATGCTAAGAAACCCGTCACGAATAACGTTCACCTGATGGACGCTGAACGAGGACTTGATACACATTTTGTAAGTTTTATTGATCTCTATTTATTATGATGATGAGGCAAAAGGTGAAAAAAGCCGGCCAAGTGCGAGTCGGACTCGCGCACGAAGGGTTCCGTATCCAGGGTGGCGTCAACTATGTATGTATGGGGACACCCTTTAAATTTCAACTTTTATTATTTTTGGATTTTATCCTTTATTTGTTTACCTTATTTTTTACTCGACTCAAAACCTATAGGGTACTTCCGGTTGACCTAGAATTGACAATTTTGGTTAAAAGCAAGGTCTTACGGCACAAGTATAGGGAAAATTCCGAATTATAAAAGAGTTGAAAATTCAAGTAAATTTTGGTACTTACAAGTTTTCGCGAAAATCTAAATTAGTTCATATCTTTCTATCGTTATACATCTAATAGGGACTATAGACCTCAGTATCTAGTATAAATTTCAACTTGCTAGGTCCATACGGACAAGAGATCTTATAACGGTTTAAATTTTTTTCCTTTTGAGGTACGGAACCCTAAAAATGAAAGAAAATCGATGTTTTCTCTTTTTGCGATAGCTGATGATAGTTGTACAACTTTATCTACATAACTCTACAACTAATCTTTATTTTGCCCTGGATATTATCCCAATATATTAGAATTGTCTTCTTTTATACTTCTCTGTAAGTCGTTATCTGAAAATCACCATCCTAACCATATTATCTTATAGACAGTAGGATTCTAAAATTTCCTCAAATAATTAGGTTTATTTATAAAAAGTCCTGACTGCTGACTCAGAATTAGAACAGGACTTATAAGCCCACTACTAAGAAACACGGAACAAATTTAAAACCAAGCAACGGTTCTAGCAATCAATCAAATTAAAAAAAAAAAACTCATAGATAATCACACCTTCCAGCGGTCAGTGACCCGCCATTTAGCAAGTCTATGATTGCCAGTAACATGACGTATCTGGCATGAAACTGCACATCCTACGATGACAGTGTAAAAAAGAAAAACCGGCCAAGTGCGAGTCGGACTCGCGCACGAAGGGTTCCGTACTTGGTAAATTGTGGTTTACGATTTATGACGTATTAAAAAAAACTACTTAATTGATCTCGTTCAAACAAATTTTCGGTGGAAGTTTATATGGTAATGAACAACATATATTTTTTTTAGTTTAATCATTCTCTTATTTTAGATGTTACAGGGGGGGGGAGGGGGACTAATTTTACCACTTTGGAAGTGACTCTCGCGCAAACTATTCAGTTTAAAAAAAAAATAGGAACCTCAATATCATTTTTGAAGACGTATCCATAGATACCCTACACGTTTGGGTGTGATGAAAAAAAAATTGAGTTTCAGTTCTAAGTATTGAGAACACCAAAATTTATAGTATTTTTTTCTATTTTTGTGTGAAAATCTTAATGCGGTTCACAGAATACATCAACTTACCAAGTTTCAACAGCATAGCTCTTACAGTTTCGGCAAAAAGTGGCTGTGACATACGGACAGACAGACAGACATGACGAATCCATAAGGGTTCCGTTTTTTACCATTTGGCTACGGAACCCTAAAAACACATGCCATTTAAAACCGGTCCGCCGAAATTAGAAGTCTGGTCAAAGACAGTCTGGTACTGTTTTAAATGTCGTAAGGATCAAGTTGGTGTCGAACTCATTTTAGTATCAAAACAAACTATTTTTGGGACATTTTCAGCTGTTCTCGCGACAATTAATTTGAGGTGAGGTTCCATAGAAAATGAGTCAATGTGATTGTATGCAAAGTGGTTTCATGCAAGTTGTTGCATTCACTTTATTTGGTTGACAAAGCAATCAGTTATTATTGATTAGAGCAATAAGACTCCCTAGATGCATGGGACCCGGGAATTTCCCCGTTGTGGCTTTACCCTTATGATGAGTCATCTTTCAGGCTAGGACTTGTGGTTAACAATTACAGTTAAATAATACTTTCAGGAATATTATTGTGTTTATTAAATGATGAAGCCACAATTAAAGCTATTATTCATCCGATAATCCGGTAACTTACACATCCATAATTAGAAAAGCGAAAGTAACTTTTGTCTGTCTGTTTGTTTCTCACGTTTAAACACCTAAACCGCTGAAACAATATTTATAAATTTTGGTATAGAGACACATTAGACTTTGGAAAAAGGCACAGGATACTTTTTATCCAAGGAGTAAGTTATCTTGAGATATTTTGCGGCTTCCAAGCAGGCAAAGCCGCTGGCATAAGCTAGTATTAGTATTAATGAAAAGAACTTAAAGTACTAATTAACTCATCCATAATTGAATGCCAGTATTTTTTTCTTCAAAATATTTTAACCCTCGACGGAAAAAGTGGGGTTTTATACGTTTGACGTATGTTTCTGCGTATCTGTGTGTCTCTCTGTGGCATCATAGCTTCTAAACGGATGAACGGATTTGGATTTAGTGTTTTCTGTTTGAAAGATGAGTTTGACGAGAGTGCTCTTAGCTATGTTTGATTAAAATCGGTTCAGCCGTTAATTAATCAAAAGTTATCCGAATTTATCTCTTTGAATCTGGGTTTTCTGGGTGTAATAATTACGTTTTTCGATATATTGTCGATTGAAGCGTGTCTACTACTAGGTATATTATAATATTTAGTTAAAAAAACATTAATTTAAAATGAAATAAAAATTCAAAATACACCCGACACAACAAAAACGTTAAGTAAATAAAATAAACTGCTGTAAACGTTGGCGGTTTCGCGACGCGAGTACGAGGCTTATTATAGGTTTTGTCGGGGGTTTTTTTATAACTTCATTTTCTTTCATTCCGATGCGAAAGAACTCTTGGAAAGATAAATTACAAACATGACTTATATCTAAGATTACAACATATTAGTTCTTGTAAGGCAGCATTGCACACCTTTCAGACTTTTTTCACGCATTTACACTAAGCAAACTATTCAACAAGTCTGAAAGATTTCATCATTGCACAACTGATAAACGTAATTTTATGCAATGTTCAAGACTATTACAGCTGTTCATTAGCGAAGATTAAAAGTAATTAATTAAATGTAATAAGTAAGGTTTTAAAGCACAATTTGCAATATCTGGAGTAGCGAAAAGCAACTATTCAATTACCTACGTTTGGAACCATTCCTATTAGGGTAAAGGCTTTTTAAACTTTTTTCGCGGTTCTTGTGGGATATGCCACAAGAACGAAGCCACGGAAATACCTTATTACCCGACTGCCGAAGGAGGGTAATGTGTTTATCAGTCTATGTATGTTTGTTCCTATGTGGCGTTCTAGAGACCAAATGCGTTGGCCGATTTTGATAATTCTTACGTCAATCGACCTTACGAGTGTCACTGGCTACATTAAAATTGGAAAATAGAAAAATGGCGACTTTTGGGCGCCTTATCTACCTTTTCTTCCAAACCCATCATATTAAAATAGGGGGTATTAAGAGGTGATTTCAAAAATATATAACATTTATATGTTTAAAATATACGTCAATTGGTACATTTAAACTTTAAATGTACCAAATTCGAAAAAAAAGTGCCTCCCTTATGAAGCGAACTAAAAAGACGCAAACAAGAAGAAAATCATGCTGTGCAGTCGGAGGATACATCTGGCTTTAGTCAGCCAGCTCGTGAATATTTAAGTATTTTTAATTTTATTTATTTAAAATAAGTAAATTAAAAGAATTTTAAGTACCTAATATACAAATGTTGAAAGTATACCACATTTCCTATTTTGGCTTGTATAGAACCAGCGATGTAGAGCTAGACTAGCTCTCAGTACAAATGTTATTAACTTCAAATGGTTCACGCGGACACAGAGTTCATTAAAAAGTCCATCTCACGCTAATCAGAACATTGTCCATTGATAATTATTGGAAACATACTGAAATCAACGAGGAAACAAAAAGGTTTTCTTGTTCTAGAGAAGAATAAGATTGGTTTTTCAGTAATTATGTCGTATCCTATTGTAGCTAATATATTGATATAGAATAGGTTCCACGAGTAGTCTACACTAATAAAAAAGAAAAAAAGAAGAGAAGAGTAAATATATTTTTTTAAGTTTGTTTGTAATGGAGAAACTCAAAAATACTTATCCGATTTTGAAAATTCTTTCGTATTTAACATACCTACGACTCAGTTTTGCTTGGGACCCTTCCAAAACATAATTTGTTCTGTGTCTTGCACTAAACACGCCTATCAGCTTACTATATTTGTCAAAATCGTGAATTGATGAATATCAATATAAAGAATTAAAATAAATCAGTTGGACTACGGGTCTTCGGTAAGGGCAGTTGTCCATTCATTATATTTAGTTGGACTACTGCCCCTACCGAAGACCCGTAGTCCAACTAGTTGGACATTATAGTTGGACAACGACCCCTAAACGGCGAGGCGAGCACGTACCGAAGTGACAACCAAAGCTAAACAAAGACATCTTTAATAATTTGACAAGCGTTCCGATTTCAATCACCCGCCAAAACTAAATAGTTTCTTGCACGTTCTTCTCCATAGATAACCTACTGACGCTTGCGAATTTGCAACTAGGTTCATTTTTGTTTCTTTTTGCTGACATTTCAAAAGTTCCTTAATGGTTTAGTTAAAATAAAATAATATTTTGATTTGATTTGAATGTAGAGAAATTAAGTGTTTTTGACAGGATACAACTGAGATGCTAGTGTTACAAAAATACGCAAATTGCCTGACTAAACCGTGGGTTACAGCAAAAATCACCGTGCCCTTTTGGCATAATAATGTTATTTTGGCTGACAATCGGTGAAGGAGAAAATCTTGAGGAAACCTGGTCTGAAATCGCCAATCTGCCTTGAGCAAGCGTGATGAATAATGCTCGAGCCTTCTCTGTATGAGAAGAGGCAGTTGTCCTGCAGTGAGGCAGATACAGGCTGGTATTATGAATGTTTTTTTGTAGAATGTAACGCAATTTTCTTTCTTTCAATTTATATTAATAACGAATCCGTGCGTCAGTTAACCACAATACAATGACAACCTATAAATATATTTTCCGATAGTAAACAGGATACAGGAGTGAAGATGCAGGGCTGCAGGAGTCTGGTTGATGCGAAACGCATAGGACCGATCAGTGTGGCGACGCTTGGGGGAGGCCTATGTCCAGCAGTGGACGTCTTTCGGCTGAAACGATGATGACGAAAGAAGATACGGGCTCTTCTTAAACAGAGAAGGCATTGAGCGCCTCACTTGCTACTAATTGCGTGTGACTCACCTTTCCAAATATTACCAAACTTATTCCGTATTTACTATTTGAGTCAAATGACGGGTATTCCCACCAAAAAGGAGAGTAGACATTTGCGGCAACACCATGACTATAGTAAAACCTGTTTCAAAAAAAAACCCAGCGATGAAATCTTACTCTCTCCACTTTTACCTCTTATTAACTTGTTTTAAATTCGGCCAGTATTAATAGTCCCGTTGCAAATATACACAAGTATAAAAACAATTAAGTATATTGACCAAGCAATCAATTTTTAAAAAGTGATTGTGAATTTATTGTCCTACGAATTCATGAAATAAGGTTTATTTCATGTAGACCTTCACATACTATTTAAGGTTCCTGCTGACCACCTTTTACCGCTGTTGTTCTTTGTGGTGTGGTGGTGCTCTCTATACTGTGATTTTTACTGCCAGTTTCCCAGCTCTCAATTATCGGGCTGTTAACGTAATCGAGTATTAATCGCCTGTTAATTCTACTTTCAGTTTCTCAACATCCAAGTGTGACAAGTGGTTGACAATTTGTCACATTTGAGTAAAATCTCGAATTAACCGCATGTTACAGCAGTTTTGGGTTTCTGAGCACCTTTTTCAATGTTAATCTCTTGTCAACGAGCCTAATTTATAATTGTTGGAAATTGGTCGATTATTCGCGGATTAAAATTAATATTATGACTTTAAAGTAGGGAATGCAATCTCGATCTCGCGAGATCCCAATCTCGCAAGATCTCGCCTCATTTTTCGAGATCAATCTCGAGGCATAAAATGGCGAGATCCCAGTCGAGATTGAGCGGCCGTAGCCAGCGACGCACGACGTGTGCTGTCGGCACGCGAGCGAGTCGCTGACTGGCGGCAGACGGCATAAGCAAACTATCCCGCCGATTCCCGAGTATTTACGATTATGGGCGAGCGAAATGAAAAGGACAAATGATGTAGTTTTGACTAGAGTAAGTAAGCGAGATATATTCGACAGCGTGTAGGCACTTGTTTGTTTACAATTGTTTTAGTTGTGCAGTTATTGTCATAAAGTGCTAAAATTACGTGTTTTTTATTGATTAATTAAATGAAAACTTGAATATTATTATCACACAAGTGCAAGACTGTGAAGTTAATACTTTTAAAATGTCGATAAATAATCAAAATGAACCTTACGTGGAGTTTAATAGTACGTTACCGGTATGGAGATATTTTAAGAAAGCAGTGAATAATTTGACAGCCCAATGCAAACTTTGTAAAGCTATTCTGAAAACTACAAACAGTAACACAAAAGGATTACATGTACATATGAAGGCAATCCATAAAATTGACACAAAAATACTGAATACGGAAGTCAGAAGGACATCGACCACTCTGCAACTTGATGCATCGTCGTCGTCGTCTCTGCCGTCATCCTCGTCAGCGTCTACTACAGTTTTGGCAGTGCCACCATTGCCTATATTTGAAGAAAATAGCGAATGCCAAACGCCTCAGAAAAGAAAGAAAATCAGTGATTACTTTCAATCCAACTGTGACGTGAGTAAAGAAAAAATGATTTCTCGAATGGTAGCGAAAGACGGATTGCCTTTTAGAGTTTTCTGCACATCCGAGGACATAAAGAATCTTTTTGCTTCAAAAGGTAACAATTATAAATTGCCTTCTTCACCAAACACTATTAAACTAATTGTGATGAATTATGGTCTGACACTCAAAATGAAGGTGAAAGAAGATCTTCAAAAGTTAAAGAACGAAGGCTATAGATTTACACTCTCCTTTGATGAATGGACGTCTGGAACGAGTCGGCGCTTTCTGAATATTAATGTTCATACCACTGTCAACAACCAACCTTCTTTCTGGAATCTAGGACTGGCACGCATATTTGGAAGTATGTCCTCAGAATCTTGTGTTCAGCTTCTCAAAGAAAATCTATTAAAATATGATTTATCCCTAGACAATGACATAGTCGGTATAACCACAGACGGAGCCAGTGTCATGAAGAAAATAGGTCGTCTAATAGAACCACTTCAACAGCTTTGCTACGCGCACGGGATACAGTTAGGTATAACAGACATCATTTATAAAAAAAAACAAGAAGCTAATTCTGAACAAGAAATTGAAGACACTGAAGAAAACACAAACCGCGGTATAGAAGAGGAGGAAGAGTTGGAAGATAACCCAGACAGTTACGATGGTTTACACTTTTCTTTACCTGTGGAACAACCTGATCTGGCTTCGGAATACCAATCGATTGTAGCTAAATTAAGAAAATGTGTCAAGCTCTTTAAGAACTCTCCCACCAAGAATGATATCCTTCAAAATTACATTCAGCAGGAGTTTGGTGGTAAGACGATTCAGCTGGTTCTTGATTGTAAAACCCGTTGGTCTAGCCTTTGCAATATGATAAGTACATACAACAAAGTAAAACAATGTGTGGCCAAGGCGTTAATCGATCTCTCTCTCAGTTCTAATTCCGATTACTCTTTCACGGATGGAGAACATGCAGTCCTTAGCGACTTCGAAAATACATTCCAGCCGATAAAATTGGCCGTCGAGGTATTGTGTCGCCGCGATACAGATTTAGTAAGTGCTGAGTATACGTTGCGATTCATGCTTCGCAAGTTAGAGGATCTAAAGACTCCACTATCAGAAAAACTAGCTGAGTCGATGAAAAAGCGGATCTCTGAGCGTCGTATAAATGCAACCGGTGCATTGTTGTATTTAAAAAATCCAGCTAATTATCAGCATGATTTAGAATTATTGAAGGGCGACGAAACTTTTCAATTACCTAGCAAGTATGTTATAAGAAAGGAAATTAAGAATATAATTAAAAGATTACATCGCAGCAGCCCTACACAATTAGACACTCTTTCTCAAGCCTCAGCTACTGGTAATGAACTAAATACTAGTTCTGCAGGAGACTTGGCAAACGAGGATGACTTGCCGCTTTCAATGATTGCTGAGGATATTAATTTGCGTACTGCTGCTGCAAGTTCAAGTAAAAGCCTTCAAGAGGAACTCGAAGATACTCTGAAAGCCTGTAAAAGTTCTTTCACGCGAGTAGCTACGATTACAGACCGGCTGGAATCCGTGATAAAAAAAGAGATGGATCTCTTCGAATGTGGTGGGTCGAGGGGTATTTTATTGCAATTCGCGTACAACAGCTTGCTCACGCTGATACCAACTAGCGTTGAATCTGAGAGAGCTTTTTCAGCCGCTGGCTACATAGCGACTGACATACGCTGCCGTTTATCAGATAGCACTCTTAGTAATATTTGTTTTTTAAGAAGCTATTTTCAAAACCACTCCTAATTTAGTCACACACATTACAATAAAAAATTGTTAATTTCTGTTATTACGTAAATTTTTGTTTAAATAAGTACTTTGTTTATAAAAGATTTTACGGGTCTAAATAATTAGAAAATTAAAGACTTTTTTTTCAATTATTTATATTGTTTATCTTTCTCGTCTCCTAATCACAACTAACCAGTTTCAACCATGTTTCACTTATTTAATTAAAACCATACATTTTGAAATCCACTCGAGATCTCGATCTCGGCGAGATCTCGCCGAGATCGAATTTGTAATACCTCGAGATCTCGTCTTGGCGATCTCGTCTCGAGATTGCATTCCCTACTTTAAAGGCTTATATTACGATAAAAAGATAATAGGGGTCGGCGAAAACTATGGTATGGGTTGAGTTATAAAAAATATGTTTAATAAATCAATTATAGTTGATTACCAAGATCTAAAAAAAAATTAGCATATTACAAACTTTTAAATTAATTACATTATAAAAACTTGACACAATTATAAAAAAAATGTTATTTTGTATTTATTTAAATAAATAAAAATAAAACAAACTGTCACTGACCTGGGAATCGAACCTTCCTCACGCTAGTGCGCGTGAGGAAGGTTCGATCCCCAGGTCAGTACTTTACCCTGTACTTTTTTGTTTACTGTTTGTGTTTAACTTGAAGCGGCTGGGGTGGTGACCGCGCCAGGGTAAGAATAGAATAGAATAGAATAGAATATACTTTATTGTACACCATAAAATTATACACATTTACAAGAAAAACTTATTTATACGGGTACAAAGGCGGTCTTATCGCTGACAGCGATATCTACCAGACAACCTTTGGATGGACTGAAGAAACAGAATAAAAAAGGGGGTAGTCTGCGGTGTACATAGTGCTATTAGATTAAAACATAAATATATACAAGATAATATTACTATAATAAATACTATACATAAACCTATATATAAACATACATACGCAATATGACATGAAATTTATAGAAAGAGAGAGAGAGGAAAAATAAAAAATAAAAAAATATTGTCTAAATAATGATGACAGAGATTAGATCAGAATAGAAAAACGTTAGAGAGAAAGGAAATGGTTTTTAACCAGGTTTTTAAAAGAAACCAGTGACTGGGCTTGTCTAACTGACAACGGCAACTCATTCCACAATCGCACAGCCTGGACTGTAAACGATTTGTCGTAAAACTTAGTGGAATGAGCAGGCATCAAAAGTTTCAAATTCTCCGATGATCTCAATTGTCTAGAATGTGTGTCATGAAGGAACTTAAAGCGTTCTTGTTTCCTTGGTAAGCAACACTTACCAAGGTCAGTCTTGGGATGGGTGACCACTTTTTTTTGGATCGCTTGTTTATGGATAGGTGACTCCGCCAGGGTAAGCAACACTAACCAAGGTCAGTCTTTGGATGGGTGACCATCGCCACAAAATTTTTGATCACCCATCCTAAAGTCACCCCGTTAGGTTAAACAACATCTAACAAGATCACCCATCCAAAAACAAGCGAACCCAAAAAAAGTGGTCACCCATCCAAACAGTGACCTTGGTAAGTGTTGCTTACCCTGGCAGGGTCACCCATCCAAAAACAAGCGAACCAAAAAAAAGTGGTCACCCATCCCAAGACTGACCTTGGCAAGTGTTGCTTACCCTGGCGGGGTCAGCCATCCAAAACAAACGAACCAAAAAAAAGCGGTCACCCATCCAAAGAATAACCTTGGTAAGAGTTGCTTAACCTGTGTGGGTGGGGTCACCTATCCAAAAACAAGCAAACCAAAAAAAAAAGTTGTTACCCATCCAAAAATCGACCTTGGTAAGGTTTGCTTAACTTGGCGGCTACACCAACCCAGCCTCTCAAGATAAAATACTATTTAAAGTTACTGATTACGTTATAGTAGTGAATGAATACCAGCTAGGGTAGCCACCCCCCCGGTGGGTTCCCGCTTTGTCGATGCGGGGGGGCTCAGTAACCGTGGCTTGGTCACCCACGGTGAAGCGAAGAGGAACCCGAGGAGGGGCCGCTCGTCAGGGCTTTTGCCGATTAAGCCGACGACGTAGCGGCCAACTAGTAGGTTGCGGTGCCGCTTGGTAACAGGTGACATCGCAACTGAGGCGGGCCGCGATGTCTTATGGAGATTCCCAGGTCCCATACGATGTCGCGGCTGAGGGTTGGAGGCCGCGGTGGGAGAGGAGTGCCGGTATTGCGGTGCGCCGCTCTCCCTACCTCCCGCGGCCCGGACGGGGTCGCCACCGTCTGATGGCGGACGCGGTGGGGCCGCAGGGGAGGAGGAGTGTTGGTATTGCGTTAGCCGCTCTCCCTATCCCCTGCGGCCGAACAATGTTAGGTGGCGGGGCCATTGACCTTGACCCGTCACAGGGGGACCAAGGGTGCCATACACGGGGTCGTCTGGCGCCCATTTGTTGATTGGTCCCTAGGGTGGTCACGGCGTGCAGTGTGTTCTGGTGCGCCGGTGATGGGGGGACTCCCCCGAGGAGGGTCCGGTGACGGACAGCCGCGGCGGGTTCGCGGTGAGTGCTAACGCGTACCCGTGCTCCCGCCATAAGCGGCACAAGAGGACACCGTGGAGTTTTAGTGGGTTAGAGTCCCTCATAACTGCACTATCTCCCCGTGGTAGTGCAGTATGCATGAGCATTTCTCCAAGCAAAAAAAAAAAAAAAAAAAAGCTAGGGTAGCCAACCGAAATAAATTAATGTCGATTATTTAACGTAACAAACGATTACGTAATTTCTCGATGATGAAGTGTTGAGAAACTCACTGACAACTGACGGCTGGTTAATTTGTGACAAATTGTCAGCTGATTTGAGATGTGACGTTGACTTCAGAAACTGGCCCTTAATTTCATAGACTAAACTGACAGCAGCGAATGGCCATTTTTTTAATGTTGCAAGCGCGGAGCATAGTGTTGTAGGTAAGACTTAATCATAAGTGGTTCATCGAATCAAAGTGACATGACTCCTCAATAACATTTTACTAAATAGTGTAAATAAATGTTTTATGAATATAAACGTAATACATTTAAATATAACAGTATTAATGCACGTAGTATATGCACTTTTATGTAATAAATAAGAAAACAACAATGAAATAAATGCGGTCGATAAAATGAAGTCTAACATAAATGAGTAGAAATTAAATATGGGCCGCAAGTTTCTTAACAAATTAATATTTTTGTGCCGTGAAATAGTTAAATTTTCGATCTACTTCGATTTTCGATCAACTTTCGCTCACTCAGGATACGACACTATTTTTATGCAATGATAAAGCAAAAACCCCCCAAATGTCAGTTTTGTCTACGATATAAAAAATCACAGTATAATAATAAATCATTAATTGACAAGAAACAAGACGAATAGTGTTAGTAACAATTTACTTACAAACTCTTAGTAAAACAATACAGAATTAGTTCGTGACACCGCTACTAAAAAGCCACAGGCCCAGCCGAAATCTTGTAGCAGTGGGTATGATTCGTTGGTCTAATACCTTCTCGAAAACGTCACTGTTGAAAGTGAAGTGGGATCGGTGCCCGGGTTGATTATACATGTTACTGTTTATAACACGCTTTTATTAACTTGGTATGTATCTATGTAACGGAATCTTTGAACGCGATTTTCACCCCGTTTAAAACGTCGGATTAATTTGAAACTTTGCACACTTATCAAGGATCGATGACAATGCAATAATTTAAATAGTTTGTACCATTATCCTCACCAAGATCTTCAGGATTAGCGATTGAAGCAAAAGCTGAAGAAAAAAATGCTGCAAAAAAGCGTGGGGTGTTTGATGTCAACTGTTATAATATTTTATTGACTGAATTTTATTGATTTTATTTTATTGATTGAATGTAGAATTATTTTTTAAATATCTTAAAAAGCACGCTTTTTTTACAATAAAATATTTTTTGTTTGTTAATCACACTATTCTTAATTTAAACTTATTGAAAATTATTTACTACATGTTAGTTTGATTTTCTATAATTTTTTTTAGTTCTTTTAAAGTATTATTTTTCACTAGCATCCCGAAGTGTGTCTGGTTGATGGTCCTCGTAACAGGTTCGGTACCTTATTACTTGGAACTTAACATAACTGGGGAAATGTGGCTGTACGGAGGGTACAGCCACATTTCCCCAGTTAGGAACCATTTTGCTTTACGCTCCGGAGAATACCGTGTAGGTGTTATGTTTTATTATAAAAAATAAATAATATTCCACGGGGTGCGGTTTCGGGTTTCCCATATTTCAAACTTGAACAAGACACATCACTAGTCATGGCTTCTTTCAACTCTCCGTAAGGAAGTCGTTAATAACTGAAAAATGCAAAAAAATACGTATTATTTCGTGTCACTGAATTAAACCGAAGTTCGAAACAGGCGTTTACCTGAAATAAAGCCCTGAAACCCCCGCAAACATAGCCCCATGACTCAATCCTGGAGTTTGCGTTTGCGAAGAACGAAGTATCGAACCGACACTTCACGAAGATACCCGAGTCTCTCCTAGTGTGTGTGTTAAGGTCGAAACTAGACGTCGATCCCGTGAAATAATCTTACTTACTACTTGTACTCGTGATCGTGAGTACCTAACTTCAATCATTAAGTGATAATACTTTTTTAAATTTTATTTTATTTCTCTACCTTAATAATTAACTCTCAGGCTCCCGAATTGATAATTTGAAGTTAAGAATTTGTCAACTTTATTGCCAAAGCTTGACAAATTTTCAGGCTAGACGTTTGCCAAATACTCAACTACATTATTCTTAATTTTGAAATCGGGTGTAAAGCCACATAATTATGTAACTTTGAAAATAACCTTAACAGATGACAATTCCCCTTTGAATTGCGAATGTGATAAAGAGGTTAATAGTTTCTCATACGACTATTTATAGAGTGGTTAATACACGTAATACGTAATATATTTCCGCATCCTCATACTGTGAGGCATTAATCACTATAGTTACAGCTACGGTTAACAAAGAGTTGCATATACAATTGGTTCTAGTTATTCTAGACAAAGTTATATTCTGTCAGAGATAACAATAAATTATCGTAAGGTTAAAATGGGATTGACAAACGCTAGCGAATGTCAACCTTTGAGTTTTTGACAATCACACTTCACACGAATATTATAAAGGCGAAAGTTTGTGAGTGTGTTTGTATGTTTGTTACTTCTTCACGCTCAAACGGCTGGACGGATCTGAATGAAATTTAGCACTAAGATAGATTATAGTCGGGAATAGCACATAGGATACTTTTTATTCCGGGAATATGTTCCCTCGGGATAATGTTCGTCTTTCACGCGGGCGGAGCCGCTGGCAGAAGCTAGTCGTTATATAAGTATACTAGCTGACTCCCGCGGCTTCGCTCCCGTCCACTGGCTACCTACCTACCTACCACCTACCTACCTTACCTACCTACCCACCTACCTTACCTACCTACGAACTTACCCACCTGCCCCATATACTACAATACGAATGTAACCAACTTTTGTTTCTACCGGGCGGCGGCGATCTAATTAAAATATAGAACACAAAAGCTGCTATTGTGACTTATTAACTATGATAGTTAGATATATTCTCTTGCAGACTTTTTGTCGGTAATAATGAGTACTTTAATCATGTAGTACATCATTTTTAACCGACTGACCAAAAAGGATGAGGTTCTATGTTCGACATTATGTTTGTTTTTTTTTTTTGTGTATGTTCTTGCATATCTCCGTCAATTTTGGACCGATTTTGAAAATTATTTTTTTGTTTGAAAAAGTATGTTTCGAAATTGGTCCCATTTTAGTTTAGTGAAGATCTGATGAAGACCTTCGAAGATATACAACAGAACTCTTCAATAAATTACGGCAAATCTCTCGGGATTGCTGCAATCGCATGTCTGTTTATTGTTTATACCATTTCATAACATAACATCACGCCAGTACGCTCTTAAGGGGTGCGCAGATCTCTCATTTCACCGGTTATGTTCAAGTTGCATGACATTCGGTTTACCTATTCTGGCGTTATAGGTACCTTACTAAACAACTTGCCTATTAGGTACAACTAAAAAGTGAAAAATAAAAAGCTTTTTTACAAAAAAATACTACCGACTTCCAAATAAAAAAACTACAAAGTAAAAAATAACTTTATTTTTGGAAGTCGGTGTCCATAACGCAAAAAATTGGTACCTACCTACAAAAGACACCGACTTCCAAAAATAAAGTTATTTTTCACTTTGTAGTTTTTTTATTTGGAAGTCGGTAGTATTTTTTTTGTAAAAAAGCTTTTTATTATGTATCATCAATAGTTTTCTCAGCGCACGCCAAATAATGAATTCTAAAGGCAAAATTTTGCTGCTTTGGGTTACATTATTGCAATTTTTATAAGGATCTCTATTTTTTTTTATCTATACTAATCTATACTAATATTATAAATAGGAAAGATTTTTTTGTTTGTTTGTTTATTTGTTTGTTTGTACCGAATAGGCTCCGAAACTACTGGACCGATTTAAAAAATTCGTTCACCAATAGAAAGCTACGTTATTCCTGAGTAACATAGGCTATTTTTAAACCCCGAAATCGGGTCCTGTGGGGTGGCCCACGGGAGCGAAGCCGCGGGGAACAGCTAGTAAATTATATGTTGCCTATGTTCCTTCAGTATAATGTAGCTTTCCATAGATGAAAGAATTTTTTAAATCGGTCCAGTAGTTTCGGTCTCGGACTCAGAGGATATTCTTTTTTAAATTTCCTCTTTTAGACCGATAGCGCTGGCTGATTTTGATGCCATAAGTTTAAAAAATTCTAAAGTTGCTTATTTTTTGCCTGTGGATACAGTCGTACCTATGTAGCTTATTTTTGCATTTTGTGTCACATCTGTTACTTGCATTTACAGTAATTCGATGTTTTGTGGTTGATTCTTTTTATTCTGCTTAAAACAGGCAAAAAAAAATTAAAGTTTAAAATAATTATGGTATCTTATCTAGGATAGCTAGTGGAGTGTGCAAACCCAATTTGTGTCATATTTGCCCAGTGCAAACTGACATACAGTCATTATGTAAAAAATAGTGCAAAAAAAAATTACAATTTATGAAATAACTATTTCCTTTCTTAGATCACTTACATATGCCTATTAAATAAATTTGTGCCAAATTAGAGCACGGAATTTTAAGATTTTAATTTATTTTGTTTTACCAAGCTACAAAAGCTTCAAAAAAATATTACAATCATTAGAGTTCACATATTCATTATCATAAATGCATGAATAATCGACATTGTAAATTTGTGTCATTTTAATGCACGCATATGTCTTTAAATTAATAAAACACAAAAACAATGGTTGAGGTGGAAGCGGGCGGAGGCGGCCAGGCGGCATACGCACGCACACACGTTCGTTCGGTACGATTTCTTCTTAGATGCGAAGCGTTCATAAATAAATAACATACCTATTATATCGAATATTGATTGACATTTATCTCCGCTACGTAATGAACAAATGTGTAACCTATAGAGATAAACATAATGACGTGCGAATTTTGTACAAAGCACGCGTCTGCAATCTTATTAACTACGATTGTCAATGGTCCATGCTTAGAAGACGGTCAATATTTTTTTTTGGTTTGACGCTTTAATTCGCTTCGAATTTGAACCTGAAAGCGGTAGGTAGATTGATATGCCGATACCTACCTACCTTTTTTTTTCGTTATACTGCTTCTCAATATCCCGCGCCCCGCTTCGAGTAGGTAGTGTACAGTCAGCAAAACAAATAGTACACGAAGTAAAAAAAATACTAGATATTTTTGTTGTGTGGTGATAGTGATTATGTATAGTTTTATTTCATCACGGTCCCTAAAATAGTCTGTTTTTCCGACATCCCTTATAATGCTCGATTCTATGAAATTTAATAATCCCCTTTCATTAACCACATATCGACCCCCAATATGAATAACATTGTAACTTTAGTTACACATTGCTACAACTTTATATCATAAAATCAGCAAGAACAGACCTTTTCGTCTGCCTCTTAACCGTATTTCTATGAGTAAGAGTAAGGTAAGAACTCCTTTTGTGAAATGAATAATTGCATTGTAATTATAAATTAACAATGATTCTATTGAAGTATACTTGTAGATCAAATTCCAGTACACAAAAGTTTTGGTAACAAGTCTTTGTGATAAAGTCATTTTAAACTGACAAACAATGTAATACATTTTAAATTTTGGACTATTTATATTTTAACCATATTGGAATTTTAAGTTACTATTCTAACCATATATTGTTTTTCTTCTTAAATCTAAACACTTATTTGAAATGTTATCATTGTAAAGAAAGATGCAGTGTTGACGTCGATAATAGGTTTTTAGTTCATCATTAATGGTATCAGCATAAATAGTCTTGGAGAAAAACTAAGAGTAGGTATGTAATAAAAATGTTTTTAGACTTATTCAATATTACAGATATATGAGTAAGTAGAATAATAAAAAAGTGTGGAGAAGTAATTGCAAACGAAAGGCGTGATATGCATAAGGATAGGATAGATGGACCCTCTTTTCCGAACTTAGACTCCCATTTGGTCCATTGTACGTGTAGGCCTCCTCTCTGTGAGAGGGAATGGGCCGTAATCCACCACGCAGGCCCAGTGTGGATTGACGGATGTTACATGTCTCAGTTTTTTTTTTACTTTAGTGTTTTGAGAGCAGTGATGAAATAATTTACACAAAGTAAAGCGCTTGCCTGGGTTCGAGCTCACGACCATACTTGTAAGTCGCGTCCGTTACCACTGGGCTATCACTGCTCTATGTTCTACTGTCCACTGGGTAGACAATTTGCAATAGGGGGAATTCATTTTTTTATATTAGGTTGGCTTGCGCTTGACCACTACCTCACCTGATGGTAAGCGATGACGTGGTTCATGATGAAGCACGCTTGCCTAAAAGTAACTTATTTACTCTTAACTTAAAGATTCCTAAGTTGTAGCTATCGGGCAAAACAGACTTCGGCAGGGAATTCCACTCTTTAGCTGTACGCATATTGTACGTATTACCAAAACGTTTATTGCGTATGGGTGGGATGTCTACCATGTACCGATGGCACATCGCCGTGCGTCTTGTAGTCTGATGATGAAACGGGCTAGGTGGAATGAGATCATGTGATTCCATTGAACACTCCCCGAAATGCAACTGATAAAAAACCGATAAGCTGGCAACTCGGCGACGATGTTCAAGGCTCTGGAGCTTTTACTCTACCAGTTCCTCATTGCCGAAGAGCTTCTTGGCCCGTTTTATTATCAACTTAAGTGCATCAAGCTGGTATTTGGCAGATCCTTCCCAGAAATAAGAACAGTACTCCATACATCAACGAACTTGCGCTTGATACAATTTGAGCAACTGTTCTGGCGTGAAGAACCGTCTCACCTTTGCGAGTATACCCAACTTTATAGCAGCCAGCTGAGCCTTTGCCTCAATGTATGAACCAAAATCGAGGATCGTGTTGAACGTTACGCCAAGTTGCTCAAGATGGTCCATTATCAGCTCGTTTACACCTCAGAAGTAAGGAGCCCAGTGGAATTGGGTCATTTTAACAGAGAAAAGACACGACTGGGTTTTAGCAGCAAAGAACCTGACCAAATTGGCATCGCCCCATTTGGAGACTGGCTTCAAGGATAAGCTCAAACGCTCCACTATAGCCTCAAAAAGTACAAGGATGGACAAGTACCTCTCAGCAACAGTGATGTCGTCTGCATACCCAAGTTTTTAGCAGATCGTTTATATGCAGCAAAAATAATGCTGCTGAGAGTACAAACCCTTGAGGGACTCCGTATTAATATCCAATTGGTCCAACGAGCACCCATCGATAACCACTCAAATTCTGCAATCCAATCACATATACCATCACCAGGCAAACCGAATGAAGGAAGCTTACTAATAAGGCTTCCGTGCCAGACCCTGTCGAAAGCTTTCGAGATGTCGAGGGAGACGGCAAGCGCCTCCCTGTGCCTCTCGATTGCCTCACTCCAGATGTGAATGGCATACGCTAGAAGATCCCCTGTAGAACGAGTTCAGCGGCAACCATAGTGGCAATCACTTAGGATGTCATTAGCTTCTAGGTATGCCAGGAGCTTAATATTAAGCACACGTAGAGATGGGTCTGTAATTGGCCAGATTACCACGACTGTCCTTCTTGGGCACGGGCTGTACGTTAGCTTCCTTCCAAGCATTCAGCACTTTTCCAGTTGCATACGAAAGGCGAAATAGACGTGTCAAGATGGGAGACAGTTCGAGCGCACAAGTTTTAAGGACAAGTGCTAGTATTCCGTCAGGGTCACTAGCTTTATTCAAGTCGAGGTTGCCCAGCACTCTACGAACGTTCTTTTGATGGATGCGAATGTCTGACATATGTCTCACACCTACCAAGAGAAAGAAAGGGCCGCGCATCACCAGAATGCAGAAGCAAAGATGCCGCAAAAAGAGGCAAATAATTTTGCCTTCTCCTCAGCGAAGCGGGCCAGCGACCCGTCACCCGCAGAGTGGTGGTAATGAAGGATGGCAGAAGTTCGACTTAACCGACTTACCCAGGGACCAAAACACTTGCTGGGTAAGAAGCAACTTATGTCCCTATTCGGCCGTTGCAACACCTTTTTGCAGGACTTGACAGCGCTGTTGAAGGTCTTCTTTTCTGACATACGTGACTCGCAACCCAAGGTAAACTATCGACACAGAGTATCGGTCTGTATCTGTTGTCAGCAGAAGGTCCAAGCAATTGGCCGTGTGCGAATCAACATCCCCCGTTGCCGTTGCCCCCTGAATCAGCTGGCTGATTAGCGCTAACGAAAGCTTATTTATCTCCCCTCCAGCATGATCGCTGCACTGGTGTAAGAAAAAAGATAAAAAAAAAAAATTAGCTCTTCCATAGCAATTAACGAAAAGCGAATTTATTAGCTCTTCCATAGCAATTATCATGTCTTTTTTATCCGAATGTAACATTGACACGCATGTAATTAAGATACAATAATATTCACAGAAAAAATCTTTCTTCAAATACCATCATGACCCCAGTGTAACGGTCGTTACAATGCTTTTCATATTAAAAATTCTTTACAATCTGTACATTGTGACATTGCAAAAATCATACTTGCAGTGGTTTTATCAAAACTGAAAGAGCAATTAAAATTAGTAACAAGAAACCTAAAATTGTACCATGCTATATTGAGTTACAATGTTAATAATATTGGGTGTCGATATAACACATTTATTATATTCAACCTTCATTTTAGTCTTTCATAGCTTCTTAACTAACTTTTAAGGCCCACGTGCGCATAGTTAGTTGCTAACACTAGATTAAATTGACTGTTTGTTATACAGTATTGTCAATTTAACCTCGTGTTAGCAACTAATTCTGAAAATAGTTTTTAGTGCAAGTGGGCATTAATCAATCAAATACATTATAAATAACGTACGCACTTGTTTGTTGCAACTTGCAAAGACCTAATGTAAACAAATAAAAGCGCCGCGAGTCTGGCTGGCCGGCAGGCACCCGCCGCGCGCGCCCGCTCTTTTCTCTGCGCTCGCCCTTCGTGCGAAGAAGTCTAGTATTTTTTATTTAAATAATAAGATTTCGTGGATAAAAACGACACAAATTATGAATAGTGTTTTCTTACACCATAATAATCAAAAACACGTAAACTCTAATAACTTGCATTTTCTTTTGTGTATTTTACAGGGTATTATAATAAAAAAATAAAATATCTATGAAACCCGTGGATGAATTCGACACAAAATATTTTAACCAACAGATATCAGTACTCTAAAACGAGTAACACTTATATAACCTATTGTAATATTCTTTTAGAGCTAGTTGGGCGACGTGTTAGGTACTGGTTAAATATTAGGATTCCCGTGGACAAGGATGACACAAAATGCCTATGTACATCAGTTAATACTTCGTTATTATCATGGAAGTAAAATTATTATCTCGAATTTTCTTTTCGACCAGTATTGAACGAAAAGACAAATACCTAAATTTCTACCTATGCAAGTACCTAGGATGACACAAACTTAGGTATTAGGTTGGGCAAATGGTCCGAAAACTATATGCGAAACACGAATAACTTTAATATTTTTGAAACCTCAAAACCTAGCGCTATCGGTCTATTTATAATATTATTATAATGATATTAATATAATTATATATTTTATATATAGCATAGATGGATGTTTTATGTTCGACATTATGTATTTTTTATTCTTGTATGTTCACGCATATCTCTGTCGATTTTGAAAATTCTTTTTTTGTTTGAAAAAGTATGTTTCGAAATTGATCCCATTTTAATTTGGTGAAGATCTGATGAAGAATTTCGAAGATATACAACAGAACTCTTCAATAAATTACGGCAAATATCTCGGGATTGCTGCAATCGCATGTCTGTTTATTGTTTATACCATTTCATAACATAACATCACGTCAGTACGCTCTTAAGGGGTACGCAGATCTCTCATTTCACCGGTTTTGTTCAAGTTTCATGATATTTGGGTAATCTATTCTTCTATAAAAATCTACCGACTTCCAAATAAAAAACTACAAAGTTAAAAGATAACTTTATTTTTGGAAGTCGGTGTCCATAACGCAAAAAAATTGGTACCTATCAAAGACACCGACTTCCAAAAATAAAGTTGTTTTTCACTTTGTAGTTTTTTTATTTAGAAGTCGGTAGTATTTTTTTGTAAAAAGCTTTTTATACGTTTCAGGGAACCTCAGCTTTTCGGTAGCTTTGGCAAAATGACATGTTTTCCATTTTTGTAGATACAAAATTTTCCATGTGTAGATGCAAAGGTTTTCATGAATAAGACTATTATATATATATACTTCTTCTAATGAGGTCATTGGTTTCCCTTACACTAATTGCGTTCGTAGAATCATACTTTATCGTTTGCATAACACGTTACAGGAATAGGTACAACAGAGGCTTCGCAAATAAGGAAGTCTTATTCAGAAAAACCTTGCTTTGTTGTTGTTGACAATCATTCACTTTCAATATTGACGTCAAAGAACCGTCCTATCTATGCTGAATAATTTACCTACTAATATATATAACTGAGACCGAAGTTGTAAAGGAAAAAATAGGTATACCACAGTACTGAAAAGAACCTGTGCACCCGGGTTTGCTGTGCAGTTGGAGGATACATATTCGCGAGCTGGCTGACCAAAACCAGATGTATCCTCCGACTGCACAGCATGATTTTTTCCTTGTTTACGTCTTTTTAGTTCGCTTGTCAAGCAGTCGGGTTTTTTTATTTTTTACATTGTTTTATTAATTAACTTTTTTTATCTATAACTTTTTAGTTATTTTTTTTTTTCGAATTGAGTACATTTAAAAATAAAAGTGTTATATATTTTTGAGATCAACCCTTTATTCTGATACCACACACGACAGGTTTGGAAGAAGAAAAAAAAATTGGGCCGCCATTTTGCTATTTTCCAAATTTAATGTAGCCACACCTGCAGGGTTAAGACGAATCGATTGATGTAAGATCCATCAAAATCGGCCCATGCGTTTGGTCTCTAGAACGCCACATAGGATCAAACATACATACATACATAGACTGATAAACACATTACCCTCCTTCGGCAGTCAGTTAAAAAAAAACACCACGAAGTTACTCTGCTCTGACTCTGTTTTTGTCATGAATTTTGGCCGGTTTTTTATTTGACAATTTGGAGTTAAGAAAAAGTCAAACCCTACTATAATAGAATAGAATAGAATTTCTCTTTATTCGAGTATCCATGACTCAAAAAAATGGTTCGTAAAACTTACAACTATGTTAGTAACACTTAATTATATTAACAAACTGACACTACAAAAACAAAACAACAAATTACAGTGGATCACCGTTGCGACAACCCATGTGAGATGGCACAACAGCGACCCAGAAAAACACAGTCTTGGCGACACGAAATCATACTTAGGATACTGTTGGAGCTGCCCCACACTGCGCACCATGGATGCGCACCTTTTGCGCATGGTTGTGTAGAAACAATCTACATGCCAAAGTTAATGTGTTAAGTCATGTAATGCCAAAGTTTGACAGCTTTTCCGGCTAAAGTAGAGTCTACCATCGACAATTCGCTTTGATAATTGTGTTGGGAATATCCTTCAAAATCTGTAGAGAAATTGTGTTTCTGCGGGTTCATAATGAAAGGCCAGGGGGGTGACCTTAAGCTCTTAGAGTAAGGTTATTTTGAGTGTGTGTAAGGGACAGATGTATATGACTTGTATACATCTGCCACTTACGCGATCTCAAAATAACCTTACTCTAAGAGCCTATGGTCACCACCCTGACACTTTGTTCTCTCAGTTTTTCTAATTCCTTTTTACCCGACTGCCGAAGGAGGGTAATGTGTTTATCAGTCTATGTATGTATGTATATATGTATGTATGTATGTATGTATGTATGTATGTATGTATGCATGTATGTATGTATGTATGTTTGTTCCTATGTGGCGTTCTAGAGACCAAACGCGTTGGCCGATTTTGATGATTCTTACGTCAATCGATTCGTCTTAATCCTGCGAGTGTCACTGGCTACATTAAAATTGGAAAAAACAAAAATGGCAGATTTTGGGGCCATTTTGTGGGGCGAAAAATTTTTTTTTTCTTCCAAACCCATCGTGTGGGGTATCAAAATAAAGGGTTTTAAGAGGCAATTTCAAAAATAAATACTTATATGTTTAAATATAACTAATTCAAAAAAAAAATAACTAAAAAGTTGTAAATAAAAAAAGTTTATTAAAAAAAACAAAAATCCCGACTGCTTAAAAAGCAAACTAAAAAGACGTAAACAAGAAGAAAATCATGCTGTGCAGTCGGAGGATACATCTGGTTTTGGTCCGCCAGCTCGCGAATATGTATCCTCCGACTGCACAGCATGATTTTCTTCTTGTTTACGTCTTTTTAGTTTGCTTTTTAAGCAGTCGGGATTTTTGATTTTTTTAATAAACTTTTTTTGATACATATTATAAAAGCAAACCTACTTTGGCCTTGTTTGAACTATCTTTAAACAGTTATTCACATGCGGAAAATTGCAAAGCTTATTATGTTTCTTTAGTTCAACAAATCATTTTGTAATAATCAATTACAATTTTCCTGAACATTGTTATTGTTTAAAAAGCTTCATTATATTTTAAACTTATTTTATCCTTAGATAGTGGGGTATTTTGCGACCAAAGTTAATTAAATATTAAAGTACTTATAGCTTACTATTTATTTAAAACAATAAATCATTTACAAGACATCGCAGATTCCAATTTATTCCAACCTTTTGAAAATCAAGCACGTCGAAACCGGAAGGAAATTGTATGGGTGTATGGGGATTTACAAAACTATTCAAGGTATTGAAAATTCGCATACACAGATCACTATATATTTTTTCTCATTAATATAACATCAAAAGTTAAAAATTGACCGAAGGGTGACCATAAGCTCTTAGAGTAAGGTTATTTTGAGTGTGTGTAAGGGACAGATGTATATGGCTTGTATACATCTATCACTTACGCGATCACAATATAACCTTACTCTAAGAGCTTATGGTCACCCCCCTGGTCAATTTTTATGTATATTTTAATTTGATTTGATTTAATTTCAATTTTATTACTTTGACATAATCTGTATTTTTATTTTATTTCGCTACTGTATTTAAAAATTGTTTTGATTTAATTTTGACATCGTCAACATTTGGAGCTAATTTGACATAATCTTAATCTAAACATTAATTGAATCTAATCTGCATTCCAATGTTATTTTTATTTTATTTTAATTTTGATTTAATAGTTATAATTAATTTTTATGTAGAGCATGTATACTCAATAATGTGTAAGCTGTGGTTACCTATAATTGAGTGTGCATAACATGATAATGTTTGCAATTTATATGTTTCCTGTAAGTTTTTGTTATGCCACTCGTTGGTGATCCTAAATAAATAAATAAATAAAGAGCTTATGGTCACCCCCCAGATGTCGGATAAAGGCATTTTAGTTATAACACGGAAGCATTATAAAAAAAAAAAAAATGTGTTTATTATCTTAAATCTAAGTATACAATTAAGTTGCCGGGGCTTCCCAGAAAGTAATCCGAAGATACTTGTGATGGGATAAACCTCGCTCCTCCTCGTTTTATTAACAATTGTTTCGATTGTGCCAAGATAAGGAACATTTAGGAATTTTAGGTAAATGCCAATTAAATTGATAAGATACTATAGGTTTGTTTAAATGTGCTTGATTTCACATTTATAGAAAGATATTTAATAGATACCTTTTTATATACTGAAGGAATATTAGATTAGGAAGAATCTCCACCTGATAAAAGCGTATTAAATGGCAGATTTGTAGCCCATATGGCACAGCCAGGTTACAGCTGTAACAGGTTCTCTTCTTCTTCAACCCATTCGCATCAGCTCAACGCTCGAATGTAAGGTCTTCCCAAATACAAGGCAATTTACCTTCCTTGGTCTTTTGCTTCCAACTCTTTCCAGCCACTGACAATATTAAAGCTTTTCATCACCGAACTATACCATACATCACCTACGTAGCCGTACTGTGGAGTCAAATAAATGAAAGATTTCCCCTTCATCTACAAACTTGTGATTAGAAACCCACATGTGATTTCATGGTAGCAGATGCCTTAGCTACGTCACAAATTAGTCTTACGCAATAAAAAAAATCTGATGACTAATATGAAACAAAGAATAGTAACAGCTTATTGTAACGCTAATTTTTGCCAACGAGTGCTTAGAATATTGCTCAATAGTAGGTCTAGATTTGTAAGAATTAAAAAGAATTAAAAAATGACGCAATGATTACACCTGATGTAAGTTCATGCAAAAAAATCCCGATTACCAACTAGATACAAACCACAACACCGACACCCACCTGTACTAGTTTGGATTTGATACTACGTCACATCCAATAACGCGCGTTTTACCATTGGTCATATTCATATTGCGTTCCGTCCCAAAAACAGGCCTTAGCTTAACTCTTGATCTGCAGCCGGCTTTAAGCACAGACTCACTGAAAAGGCATTAAAAAGAGAAATAGTGAAACCTTATAAAAAAAATCGGTTATATGCGAGTCGGACTACGCGCATTTAGGGTTCCGTTATATTACCAAAGAAAAAATGTTTCAATATATTGGTAAATTGTTAGTAAAATATACGTAATAATAAACATTATCGCCAAATTTCAAGTTCATATGACAATGGGAAGTTAAAAAAATTCTCGAATCAAAATTAAGTGACTGCCGACGGACAGACAAGTGAGTGATCCACGGCTCTGTGTACTATTAATAATTATTCTGTGGCTCCGTTTGGACCCTTCGAGTACGGAACCCTTTAAAATATCCTGTACAACCCAGTACCTGGTTTAGACTGGTGTCAGATTTGCTGGCTTTTGTCTAACCGTAATGATTCAGGTATGTAAATATGTACATATTTTACATAGCTGTTCAAGACTACGTGACCAAATTAAGGCTTTACGATAGCCAATTGGTTTGTTGAATCAACTTTTTTTTTGTAATAAATGAAAAGATCATATATAAGTTTTCATACAAAACTATTTTTAGTTTTTTTTTTTTCATTGTAATTACAAAGTAAAATCCAATCGAAAATATTTTTTTGAATCCAGTACCGAAAACACCCCGACAGTTTTCCGAACAAAGCCGAGCCCGTGTGACGTCACAACGTTCATTTCTACTTATTATGGCACATAGCTTATACAGTGTTTTGACTTATAACCAATTCCATCTTGTTATTATCGTCAATATATTGATGAATATCGATTACATTGATCATAAATATCGAACCTTAAAAGTTATCGTGCTTGCTTCGCATCATTATGTACGAATATTACAAATAACTCCCCATTATTGTGATTCGCGCAATACCCAACATAGCAAACTGTACTAAAGTTTTGAGAAATGTTCTATGATTCCAATTAGAATATGTTAATCATGTTGTTATCTTGTTCTAATTTAGTATTAGATTCTGATTAATTTCTTAATTTGATCATTAAACATTGAGAAAAGTAAATTTTTAAGGGAACTTTCGAGCAAAGTTGACATTTTTGTATAATTACGTAACTTGAAAACATGATTTTTTGTTTAAGGAGATATATTCAATATTTTAATTTTAAATGACGGATATAGGCGTAAAACTAATATTTTTGTTTGAATTGTGAAAATCGGTCGACGCATTTAAGAGATATTTGAAAATGTACCGAATTAATATTTTCACGTTTTTGTTCTACAAAGTTTTTTAGTGTTTGTAATTATATTATATAGATATTTGTGTTTAATATTATAAAGGGATATGCAAATTATTAAAAATACCGAAAATTTTAAGGATGTTATGCAAAAAATAAATAAAAATAAAGGCTCCACAGATTTTAGATATTTAGTGGTACCTATGAAGTTTTTTGATATCTAAAGTCGAAGTTGCGCGCCAATCGTGTTTGTTAGCTTTTTATTTTACACGAATATCACCTACCCATATATTATGTAACAACAATTACATTATGACAATTATGTTTCTAAATGTAATGTGTACAATGAACAACAATGACAAACACCGGTCGCGGTCCACTATCGGTCGCGGTACGACTACTTTACTTATGCTCCATTTTTCCAAATCGTCCATCAGATGGATATCTTTTCGAAATTTGCCTCTATGAATCCTTTATCACAAATGTCTAAATAAAATTTGCTGTTATAAATAATATTTTTGCACTAATTTTCGGATATTTTTGGTCAATTTACGTGACACTGTACTATGGTGAAATTCCTTGAACGTTATGACGTCACCAACATGGCGACCAATCATGGCCCGTTCGTAGACAGGTGGTTCTTTATAAAATTTTATCGATTTTCAATTGCTTATAATAAATTGAAAAAAAATATTTAAGAGATTTTTGCAACGACAATATAATTTATGATATGTAAAGTTTCAAAATAAATTTAAAAAATCGGACTTTTTTTAAAATTCAACAACCCAATTGTACGTCATTAATATCATACCTACCATATCGCACTGTTGTGACGTCGATACCTGAAAGTTTCTCACAAATTGTTGAGGAAATCGTGGTGCGTTTCCCGGCATAAAATTATTTGCGCAAATTAATATAATATGCCGAATTTAGTAGCAGAGGAGCCACACTGCTTGGTCTACAATTTAAGCAACGTTAGCCGAGGTCGGTCAGTGGATGCATGGGTAAACTTTCAAACCGAGTCTCCTCCATGGCTCGGCAAGCACGGATCCTAGCTGTCATTTGTAGAAGAGTAGAACCAAAGTTGTCGACATAGCTTACAGAAAAAGCAAGCTGAAGTGGCAATGACCCGCGGCGGCCATATAAGTCGTAGAACCGATGACCGTTATGGTAGACGTGTTCTAGAGTGGAGACCGCGAACTGGTAAACGTAAGGTAGGACGCCCTCAGGTTAGGTGGAGCGACGATCTTCGCAGGGTAGCTAGTAGTAGCTGGATGAGAGTTGCCGAAAATCGAAGCAAATGGCGTGCGATTGAAGATGCCTATGTCCAGCAATGGACTGCTATAGGCTGATGATGACGATGACGGTAGTCAGATGCCATAAATCCCATATGATGCCATATATTTATGCCCCATTATTTATGATGCCATAAATAAATCGGACACTAGTCTTGTCAGTTGCTGGGTTGTGGAGTTTAGATAGACTATCTGTCGCTTTATATAGAATACTGGAATTCGAAGACTGGAAGCCGCTCCCAACATAGTTGATAGGGGAAAGGCAGGCAGATTGATTGATTAAGATAGGGTAGGATAGATGGACTCTTTTTCCGCACTTTGGTTCGTTGTGCGTGCAGGCCTCCTCTCTGAGAGAGGGAATGAGGCGTAATCCACCACGCGGGCCCAGTGCGGGTTGGTGGATTGACATCCATCCATGTCCTTTTTTGAATTTATTGTTCTAACTTCTAAGACATGCCGGTTTCCTTCACCGTTTAGAGAGCAGTTCGAACTTATCGAAGCCACGACCTACAACTGTAAGTCGCGGCCGTTACCCACCACTGCTCTGATTAGGATACGATATGTACGTTATTTACGTAGCTCGGTTGTTAATTTTTCAGGACTTCGTGACCAAAGAAAGGCATTGCGATTGGTAAAAGTGAACGTCATAATAATCGCACCATATCGCAAAGTCCATTGCACTGTTGTGACGTCGATGCCTGAAAGTTGCCCAAAACTGTCAAGGAAATCGTGGCGAGTTTCCCGGAATTATTTGCATAATGTCCACATAATATGCCAATTAAGGTATTATATTTTTATGACGTAGGTACATCACTACTTTCATTTTCCTTATGACGTAGATAATCATTAGTTAAACATTGATTTTATTCGGGAACAAACAAATAATCTGCCTTGCGTTTCTTAGTTTTGTTGGGGTCGGCTTCATGTCTAAAAAATGAAGCTGAAAACCATGCATGTCATAAACGTATTCAATCGATTGCCAAATACTCGTATAACTTTCAATCCGATTTGATAAATAATCTAGTCAATCGTCGCTTGAACCAATCAATCAACCAACCAACCTTTTTTGTCTGAAATAAGCTAAATCCCTTTTAGTGTTGAAAGTTACCTACGAGAAGTACGTATTAGTAGTAAGTTATAGTTATCATTGTATTTTGTAACATCAATCCTGTTTAAAGGTACCTAACAACAAAATGGTTTAGACAATGTTGGCAATAATATTTTCATAATAAAGTTACTATCCCGGATACTACGACAAATTATTTGATTTTGGTAGTACTTAAATCTGCGTCATATTTTTGTTACGTGTCCTAATTCCTGACTGTTTAATTGCTATGTCGATAATGTGATAAATTTAATTGAACATTATTTATTTATTTTATTTTACTGTAATGTTTCAGGGGGGTGACCATTAAAGCTCTTAGAGTAAGGTTATTTTGAATGTGCGTAAGCGACAGATGTAGACAAGTCATATACATCTGTCCCTTACACGCACTCAAAATAATCTTACTCCAAAAGCTTATGGTCACCCTTCAGACGTGCCTTTGACATTATCGCTCTAACACCTCACATAACATTAAATTAAATATTAATAACATTTTGCTTGTTCCCATATTTACTGAGGCACTCATAAAACTCTTCACACTAATCCATACTAATATTATAAATACGAAAGTAACTCTGTCTGTCTGTCTGTCTGTCTGTTACCTTTTCACGCTTAAACCGCTCAACCGATTTAGATGAAATTTGGTAAGAAGATAGTTTGAGACCTTGGAACGGACATAGGCTACTTTTTTTTTGCAAAAAATGCGAAGGGGGAAAAATGGGAGGGGATTTAATTTTGAATGAAACTTCTTATTATGGCTTAAGCCGTTGAACCGATTAAGATGAAATTTGGTGTGAAGATAGTTTGAGACCCAGGGCAGGACTTAGGCTACTTTTTTTTTGCATAAAACACAAAGGGGAAGAAATAGGGGGGTGGGTTAGATTTGTATGAAACTTCTTATTATGGCTTAAACCACTGAACCGATTTAGATGAAATTCGGTATGCATATAGTATGAGATCCTGGGATGGACATGGGCTACTTTTTTGTATAAAACAAGGTGCGGGAGAAATGGGGTGGAGTAGTTATAAAATATGAAAATAAAGAAAATAATATGAAACTTCTTTTTATGGCGTCCTTCTTATTCGGCTGTAGGCATGATATAATTGTTTATGAAAGATTTGAGTGTCAATTTGAAAAAGTCAAATTAATGTCAGTGTCCGTGAAAGTGGTAATATAAGCAAAACTTTTAAATATTCTACTGCTTATTTTTATTAGGGGGATATTTTTATGCTGTGGATATGCCTCGCAAGCGTAAATCTCCTTTGAGCCGTAGCTCTAGCAGAGCTCGAACAGCAAGAGTAGCTAGAAGCTAAGAAACAGAGGAGCAGACTCAATCCGTCTAATTTTAGATGCTGAGCGTCACGCAACCCAAAGAGCTGCTGAGACTTTCGATCAGATTCAGGCTCGCCAACTCGCAGATGCTGAACGTCACGCAACTGAAAGAGCTGCTGAGACTTTAGACCAGATTCAGGTTCGTCAACACGCAGATGCTGAGCGTCACGCAACTCAAAGAGCTGCTGAGACTTTAGACCAGACTCAGGCTCGCTAACTCGCAGATGCTGAGCGTCACGCAACTGAAAGGGCTGCTGCGACTTTCAACCAGACTCAAGCTCGCCAACTCACAGATGCTGAGCGTCACGCAACTCAAAGGGCTGGTGAGACTTTAGACCAGATTCAAGTTCGTCAACACGCAGATGCTGAGCGTCACGCAACTGAAAGGGCTGCTGCGACTTTCAACCAGACTCAAGCTCGCCAACTCACAGATGCTGAGCGTCACGCAACTCAAAGGGCTGGTGAGACTTTAGACCAGATTCACGTTCGTCAACACGCAGATGCTGAGCGTCACGCAACTCAAAGAGCTGCTGAGACTTTAGACCAGACTCATGCTCGCTAACTCGCAGATGCTGAGCGTCACGCAACTGAAAGGGTTGCTGCGACTTTCGACCAGACTCAAGCTCGCCAACTAACAGATGCTGAGCGTCACGCAACTCAAAGGGCTGGTGAGACCTTTGAGCAAACACAGGCCCTTCGGATTTTAGATGCCGAACGTCACGCGTCATCGATAGCTGCTGAGACGCCTGAACAATCCCAAATACGGCGTGTTTTACGAGCTCAACGGCAGTCTGAAAGGAGACGTACGTTTGCAAGAAATACATGGGAGTCGTTCCACAACGCTGCGTCTGATTATGACCCATTGATTGATTACACTAACCATCGATTAGTTCTCATAGGGAACATGGATAAAAAATTTAGATATTGTGAAGCACTCAAGTGGAATGATGAGACACCGGGTATATGTTGCTCTTCAGTTCCAACGCTTGGTGAGCCAGAAGAACCACTCAAGTCTTTGCTTTTGTATGACAGTGATGAATCGCGCCGTTTTTTAAGCAGAATAAGAAAATATAATACATGCTTCCAAGCAAGCTTGAAGCAAGTGGCAGCAGAGTGACTAGCCCTGAAACTCTACAGGGTGAGAAAATCTACCCTGTAGAGTTTCTTAACTCTTTAGAATTATCAGGAGTGCCGTCCCATACGTTAAGGCTGAAAGTTGGTGTCCCAGTCCTGTTAATGAGAAATCTGGACGCACCAAAATTATGTAATGGCACCCGACTACAAATAACACACCTAGGACGCAATATAGTAAGGGCAACAATTATGACAGGAATAGCAAAGGGAGAAGATGTAATGATTTCACGTATTCCGATAATCCCAACCAATATGTCATTCCAATTTAAAAGGTTGCAATTTCCCCTTAAAGCAACATTCGCGATTACCATAAATAAAGCTCAAGGGCAAACACTGAAAGCTGCAGGAGTGAATTTAGAAAAAAACTGATTTTCCCATGGGCCACTGTATGTAGCGTGTTCACGAGTATCAAGTCCACATAATCAATATGCTTTAGCAAAAGATGGTAAAACTAAAATATTGTTTACACGACTGTGTTAAAGTAAGTTATTAAAAATTACAACTCTGTGCTCACAACCTATTTCCACACTTTTGACGACAAAAACAATATTTATAAGAATCATAAATCAAATTAGTACCTACTGCATTTTATGTTACGCACAATAAACTATTTTTGTACTACTCTGTTTCCTTTTCTACGTTTTACGCGAGCGAAGCCGCGGGTAAAAGCTAGTAACATTATAAAGGCGAAAGTTTGTGAGTGTGTGTTTGTATGTTTGTTACTACTTCACGCTCAAACGGCTGGGCGGATCTGGATAAAATTTGGCACAGAGATAGATTATAGTCTGGAATAGCACATAGGATACTTTTTATTCCGGTAATATGTTCCCTTGGGATAATTTGCGACATAGACGCAGGCGAAGCCGCTGGCAGAAGCTAGTAATACAATATACTGCAGTCATACTAAGGCATTGAACTAGATACTCTCTGCATAAAGTCTTATTGATTTTGCAATGATTCACGTAAACCACAGAATCCCGTTAATAATTGCGTGATGACCACTAATATTTCTAAGAATTAAATTGTCCTAAGTAAACAGTTCATATTTTTATGTTCTTACGAATTGTTTGGGAAAACCCACTGTGCAAAACTACCATTGCTCCAATTCTGAAGCTATACATCCAGCCTTTATTTATAAAAATCTTTAAATTGTTTAACAGATTCTAATTTCAAATTCTCTATGTCGTTCAGAGACTTATTAATAAGGCTCATAATTTATTTTTCAACACTCTTGCTCATAAAGTGGCTCTAATTTCACCGCAATTAGGCCTGTAACCTGTAATCAAACTGTGATTTTTTCATTGCTATTATTCACAAGTGAGTTATAGAATATTTTTTTAAATTTAATTGGTTGAGTTTTAACAAAAAATAATTCACAACTCGTTTTCACTGTTGAAATTACAGTTATTTATTAATTAAAATGTCTACAAGTACTAATTATAAAGAAAATTATTTATGTTGTACTCATCGCCCGATATAAGATGTGAAACCCTTAACGTTATGGCAAGTTTACTACCTGAAAGCTCCAAGGAAAAATATCTATTATCTACTAAATAAAATAATTTTGTTAGTATATGTAGAGTATCTCTTCAAAAGTGTGTTGAAAAACGTCGTATGATACACCTGTGTATTGATGATTACCGGCCTCGGCTCTCTTAAGCCTCTTAAGCCTCACCTAATGGCTCGGGTCTCAATGGCGCCTCAGCGGTAATCACCAACATTACACACTTGTACCATAATGTACATATCTTAATAATATAATAAATTATATTTCTAAAATCAATTTGTTAACTATATAGCTACGTAGTACGTAGGTATCTACAGGTAAGTAGGTACACAATGGAATACATAATTACTTAATTAAATTAGTTACCTATAAATTGGTCAACCACAAAATACAAACTTTAAAATTAACACGGCAATATTGTATATAGGAGACAATTTATAATTTTTGTGTTTAGAATTTGAAGTTGAGTAGATTTGAAGGAAAGGGATATATATAATATACTAGCTGTTGCCCGCGGCTTCGCTCCCGTGGACCACCCCACAAGACCCGTTTTCGGGATAAAAAAATAGCCTATGTCACTCAGGAATAATGTAACTTTCTATTGGTGAAAGAATTTTTCAAATTGGTCCAGTAGTTTCGGAGCCTATTCGGTACAAACAAACAAACAAAAAAATCTTTCCTCTTTATAATATTAGTATAGACTAGCTGACCCGGCAAACATGTTTTGCCATAAAAACACCAAACATTCATCTACCCTACCTACCCTAACTACCTACCCTACCCTACCCTACCTACCCTACCCTACCCTACCCTACCCTACCCTACCCTACCCTACCCTACCCTACCCTACCCTACCCTACCCTACCCTACCTACCCTACCTACCCTACCTACCCTACCTACCCTACCTACCCTACCTACCCTACCTACCCTACCTACCCTACCTACCCTACCTACCCTACCTACCCTACCTACCCTACCTACCCTACCTACCCTACCTACCCTACCTACCCTACCTACCCTACCTACCCTACCTACCCTACCTACCCTACCTACCCTACCTACCCTACCTACCCTACCTACCCTACCTACCCTACCTACCCTACCTACCCTACCTACCCTACCTACCCTACCTACCCTACCTACCCTACCTACCCTACCTACCCTACCTACCCTACCTACCCTACCTACCCTACCTACCCTACCTACCCTACCTACCCTACCTACCCTACCTACCCTACCTACCCTACCTACCCTACCTACCCTACCTACCCTACCTACCCTACCTACCCTACCTACCCTACCTACCCTACCTACCCTACCTACCCTACCTACCCTACCTACCCTACCTACCCTACCTACCCTACCTACCCTACCTACCCTACCTACCCTACCTACCCTACCTACCCTACCTACCCTACCTACCCTACCTACCCTACCTACCCTACCTACCCTACCTACCCTACCTACCCTACCTACCCTACCTACCCTACCTACCCTACCTACCCTACCTACCCTACCTACCCTACCTACCCTACCTACCCTACCTACCCTACCTACCCTACCTACCCTACCTACCCTACCTACCCTACCTACCCTACCTACCCTACCTACCCTACCTACCCTACCTACCCTACCTACCCTACCTACCCTACCTACCCTACCTACCCTACCTACCCTACCTACCCTACCTACCCTACCTACCCTACCTACCCTACCTACCCTACCTACCCTACCTACCCTACCTACCCTACCTACCCTACCTACCCTACCTACCCTACCTACCCTACCTACCCTACCTACCCTACCTACCCTACCTACCCTACCTACCCTACCTACCCTACCTACCCTACCTACCCTACCTACCCTACCTACCCTACCTACCCTACCCTACCCTACCTACCCTACCCTACCTACCCTACCCTACCCTACCCTACCCTACCCTACCTACCCTACCTACCCTACCTACCCTACCCTACCCTACCTACCCTACCCTACCCTACCCTACCCTACCTACCCTACCCTACCTACCCTACCCTACCCTACCCTACCCTACCCTACCTACCCTACCTACCCTACCCTACCCTACCTACCCTACCCTACCCTACCTACCCTACCTACCCTACCCTACCCTACCTACCCTACCCTACCCTACCCTACCTACCCTACCCTACCTACCCTACCCTACCTTACCTACCCTACCTACCTTAACCCTACCCTACCCTACCCTATCTCTCAAGTTGGACCAGACTGCTCACGGTGTGCCAATTTAATTTAAAATCGGTTATGTAGTTTAGGAATCCATCGCGGACAAACATCGTGACGTGATTAGTATTAGTATAGAGTAGCGACCCGCGGGCGGCTTCGCCCGTGACAAATTATACACAAAAATTTTCCTCGTTTCTCACACTATTGTTGAAGAGCGCATGAAAATCCGTTCAGTAGTTTTTGAGTTTATTTTATAATATGTAGTGATAGTGATAAGGATCGTAGCAGGAGCGATGTATGTAGTTTTATTTTAAAAGGTCTTGATATCGCCTATAACGACCATCTTAACATGATCAAAATTCTTGTTTCGCGCTACAGTTTAGCTTCCGTGCTCCTAACGCTGAGACCGAGACGAGTTCATTGCCCTCTGCCCACACATATTGACTCATTATATTACGTACCTAGCTTGAATCAATATAGCCTTCATGTCATACTTACACACAAAAAAGTGTTTTTTGGAACTATTATGACGAAATGTTTTTCCTGTTTCATTAAGATATCATAAGATTTTGTAATCTCTACGTGTGTTTCACCAAAGATTAGGGAGTACCTTTAGTAGGTACTCCCACATTTCAGCAGTTATATGATTATGTCCTAAGTACTATTCAACTACATTTTTGTGTTGCCATCGACGGGCCGGATTATTACGTATCTTTTGCTAGAGCAAAACGATAGCGATCAAACGCTTTCTATACTATAATCTATACTTACACTTATCTTTACTATATATAATATAATAATATTATAGAGGAAAGTTTTTTTTTTGTTTTTTTGTACCGAGTAGGCTCCGAAACTACATGACCGATTAAAAAAAATAACACCATTATAAAGCTAGATTATTCCTGAGTGACATAGGCTACTTTTTAATCCCAAAAACGGGTCTTGTGGGGTGGTCCACGGGACCGAAGCCGCGGGCAACAGCTAAGTAATATAATAATAATATAATATTATAAAGAGGAAACATTTTTTTGTTTGTTTGTTTGTACCGAGTAGGCTCCGAAACTACTGGACCGATTTAAAAAATTCATTCACCAATAGAAAGCTACGTCACGGGGTTTAATTGCTAAGAATGAAAATTTGGTTCAGATAAATCTCACTAGATGGCGCGATATGCTCCTCCATCTGTTATTGAATGTGTGTAAAATTAACATTTTCTGGAATTGAACACAAAAATTGTATGTACTTGTTTAATCAACGTAGAGTTAAAAACAAAATTATGGAATATTGGGCTCTTAATTCACATTTCAAAGATTATTAGACGGATCATTTAAAATTGATGCCAATAGATGGCGCATTTTTAAATTTCTGACGCATTCCACTCGATTGTTAAAGATTGCATTTTAACACATTTTGGTGCAAAAAACAACTGTAAAAACATGCAAATAAGTACTAGAAAACAAACCATCACTGTATGTAAAGAAAAAAATATTCACAGTAAACCCTTTTACTTGCAAGTCGCTGCTAACACCATCTATCTACAACCGTGAAACAGAACCGAATGCGTTCGATGTACAAAAAATTGCCAGATTAATCTGGCAATTTTTTGTACATCGAACGCATTGAACTTAAGCAGACGAAAAACGCTAGTTACGTCGGCACGGTTTCTTTGTATGGGATGAGTTATCCGTAAGCTAGTATTATATTATCTGTGGCTACGTTATTCTTGAGTAACATAGGCTATTTTTTAATCCCGAAAACGGGGCCTGTGGGGTGGCCCACGGGAGTAATAATATTATAAAGAGGAAAGATTTTTTTGTTTACTTGTTTGCTTGTTTGTACCGAATAGGCTCCGAAACTACTGGACCGATTAAAAAAAAAATCACAATGGAGCACAAACTTACAAAAACTAAACTATAAGTCCAGGTTTTCTCACGATGTTTTTCCTTCACCGTTGTCAGCGATGTCCGAGATAAACTTAGAAAGTACATATGAATTGAAAAAGTCACATTGGTACTTGCCCGGATTCGAACCCACGACCTAAGCACGAGACGCGAGACGCGAGTCACTGGGTCACCACGACATAAACACGTTATATTCTATACGTAATACTGTAAACACAAGATTTATGTAGTAAGTACGCAATAATAAGCTCCTGCCAGCAGCTTCGCCCGCGTGAAAGTTTATTTTTTTTATCGCATGGGAACATTATACCAGAATGAAAGAAGGAAGGAACATTATCCAGACTATAATCTATCTCTGTGCAAAATTTCATCCAGATCCGTTCAGCCGTTTAGCGTGATTGAGTAACAAACATACACAAATTCATCCAAACTAATCGCATTTATAATATTAGCGAGATTAACACCACAATTTACTTTTCTACGTCGCTATCCCTAAACATAGTAAATACTTCTTAGTTTTCTTATCGTAATTATGTCCTTTATTTAACTGTTTTCTTATTTTGTATATAATTATTTAAAAAAAAACTTTAAAAAAATTAAAAAAATGGAGGCCCACCGGTATCGGGAACAGGGTCCAAGCTCCCGGCAGTCAGGGCTCCAGAGAGAGGAACCTCCGAACAATACGAGCCGTGTCCAGAAGGACTGCTTTCTGTATCAAGCCTTTGATCCAGCCACCTTACGTAATTATTATTATGAATCCCGGTACGCAATACAGAGTTCAGAGTGCCTCTTGACGTAATTTCATGAAATAATTTATGTGATATAGTAGTAACCAACGTAAAACCAAGGACTCAGTCAGATTTTATAATATACATAGGCATATACATCATAAAAAACATCATTTACTACATGTTTACCTCTTTCCGGGTTCATAAACAGAGGGTCACCGACCGAGCGAGGTTTCAGGCCGTTTCCTACGTCAGATCATTATGATCTCAATCGTTTACTGAAAACTGTAGTAAAATAAAATTCTCGCTAGGCGTAAACAAGTTTGTTTTCACTTTATTACTCGACTTTTTTACGCGCGAATGAGTCAGACGAATTTAAAACAAGAAGTAAATTATTTCGAGATAATGAGTCAGTGAAAGATCTTTAAATTTTCCTCATTCAGGAAATGTTTCTCTTCGTAATATCTTCCATTATTCCCCATGAAATAAGCAATACCTTTGTGCTATACCTTCTTACTTGTGAGTGTTTTGTGATGTAACAAGTGTAATAACTCAATAACATGAAACTTAAACAAAACCGGTGGAATAAGAGTATATTGAAATATTCACACCTGCGTACCCCTTAAGAGCGTACCAGTGTGATGGTACGCTCTTAAGGGGTCCGGTGAGTGTCATGAAATGGTGTAAACAATAAATGACATGCGATTGCAGCTATCCCGAATGATTTGCCGTCGTTTATTGAAGATTTTTTTGTATATCTCCGAAGTTCTTGAACAGATCTTGATGAAATTAATAAATGGGACCACATGACAAGCATCAGCTTTCAAAAAAAAAAAAAGTTACCAAAACCAGATGTATCCTCCGACTGCACAGCATGATTTTCTTCTTGTTTACGTCTTTTTAGTTTGTTTTTTAAGCAGTCGGGTTTTTTGATTATTTTAATTAACTTTTTTTATTTACAACTTTTTAGTTATTTTTTTTTAGAATTAGGTACATTTAAACATATAAGTGTTATATATTTTTGAAATTGCCTCTCAAAATCCTTTATTTTGATACCCCACACGATGGGTATGGAAGAAAAAAAAATTTTTTTGCCCCACAAAATGGCGCCCAAAATCCGTCATTTTTGTTTTTTTCCAATTTTAATGTAGCTAGTGACACTCGCAGGATTAAGACGAATCGATTAACGCAAGAATCATCAAAATCGGCCAACGCGTTTGGTCTCTAGAATGCCACATAGGAACAAACATACATACATACATACATAGATTGATAAACACATTACCCTCCTTCGGCAGTCGGGTAAAAAAAAAGAATCATCAAAATCGGTTTACCTAGTAAAATGTTCTGAGGTAACACACACAAAACAAAAGCAGTTGAATTGATAACCTCCTCCTTTTTAGGAAGTCGGTAAAAAAACGAATTTGTAAGTTGACTTTATACTGTGTAAATTAGATGCTAAATTGTCGTATCGTAAACTTCAGAATAGAGAAATATAATTTGACCGTTCTAAAACACACTTCGAGATATTTATATCTCTATATTATGAAAAACATAGGTAGATAAATTATTGTTCGTCAAGACTACTCGTATGTAAAGATGATAATATTTTTGTCACAATTAGTGAGGAAGTGTCGTAGTTTGTTGGTACTTCCAAACGTGCGTAGGCGCACGCATCTTTAAATGGTGTCTTGAGGTCATTGTCAAGGGCGAACCTCATTGATTTAGGTTTAAGTATTTTGTATGAGTGTACAGATCAAGACAAATAAACTCACTTAATTCGATATGAAGACATCTATTAATAAAAGTCTTGAATTGTTTCTTTACTGACAGACAATGTACCTAAGCCTAAACGCATACAATTTTGTTGAAAAAATTGTGAAGGTGACCTCTACGTATGGATTTTTGGTAGGTCAACCCCCAAAGAGGTAAGATAAGGAATGATTTGGAAGAAAATTCATCGTCAATCGGGCACACGGTTTGTTATAATATTTTTCTAAGACGTGATTCCCACCTAATTAATTATTATTTATCTTTAAATGGCCAATTACAAACTAATTAGTAGATAGCGAAATATTCCGATATGTAAAGTAATTATTTACGAACACATCTGGGGCACAATTGAGGACTTGGTCAAGGTTAATAGCCTAATTAGCGCAGAGACTATGCTACTACTGGAGTCCTACATACTTTGGAAAGGCATTTGAGACAATTTTATGGGACCTGCCTGATAGTGCGACGCAATCAGTGTTGCCAGTGGCAAAAAGTTACATTTAATGAGAAAAGTTACATTATCTTTTTTATGTAGAAAACAACAGTAATACGCTCACTCGCTCGCCGGAGTAAGTGGGATGGAAGATTTAGAAATACACGTGAGTGATTGAGTGAATATGCAATACGTCAATTTGTATGTCACAAAATCGGAAACTTTCTTAGATGCGTTCCGTTTCACTATTATTTTTTGAAAAATATTTCAGTATTTTTTATTTAGTCCTAAAAGTAAAGTAAAAGTTACATTTTGAGTAACACGCATGGAGGTTACATGAGAAGGTCAAAAGTAACAAAAATGTAACAAAGTTACATTCTGGCAACGCTGGACGCAATTCAAATTGCGTCGATAGACATCAATATCGCGCACGTATTTCCTAAAAAAAAAACAAATGCAAATTGATCGCATTGCGTTTATAAGAACGTACTTGCTATTTCGCTTATCGAATCGCGTCCAGCGATAAAGAAGGTCACTAAGTCACGTCATAAGATACATAAGTAGGAATTGGCAGTAATTACTAAATCGGGCATGTTTAAATCGAAATATCAAATCTTTAATCCATAATATCCATACTAATATTAAAAATGCGAAAGTAAATCTGTCTGTCTGTTGCCTTTTCACGCTTAAACTGCTGAACCGATTTAGATGCAATTTCGTATGGAGATAGTTTTAAAGCTTGGGAAGAATAGTATTGGAAAGAGGGGTGGAAGCTTATATGGTGAACCAAAGTAAACACAAACAACAGTACAATATTTTTGCGCCAAATAAAAATCCAGAAGAAGTAATATAAGGAGTTCGTAAAAGGACATAAATTAAAAAAAAAGTCGGCCGAGTTCTAGTCGGACTCGCGCACGAACGGCTCCGTACCATTAACGCAAAACGGCAAAAAAATCACGTTTGTTGTATCGGAGCCCCACTTAAATATTTATTGTATTCTGTTTTTAGTATTTATTTATTTATTATTATTATTATATACTTTATTGTACACCACAAAAAAACATACAGGACAAATGTTCAAATACACAAGTGTACAATGGGCGGTCTTATCGCACTAGGCAATCTCTTACAGACAACCTTTGGATGGACTGAAAGATAGGAGAAGAATTAAGATTTATTGTTATAGCGGCAACAGAAATACATCATCTGTGAAAATTTCAACTGTCTAGCTATCACGGTTCATGAGATACTGCGTGGTGACAGACAGACGGACCGCGGAGTCTTAGTAATGGGGTCCCGTTTTTACCCATTGGGTACGGAACCCTAAAAAAGAACAATACCTACCAATATATATCTTTTTTTGGGGTTGCAGTGGCTTCTTTATGTGGTCTTGTCTGTTAGACCACATATCTAGATATTACCTGACTAGATCCAATAGCTTGGCAAATTTTCATTAAAGTATTTACCCGACTTCGTATAAAAAGAACACTAAAATAAAAATAAACCCCAAAAGCCGAATGCCTTTAATTTTTTTTATTAAAAATACTTGGACTAATACTAATGAGTGGTTAATTGTTCATTATGTTTATCAACAAATACATACAGTTTAACGATTGGTTTACCTAATAGTTTTTAAGTAGTTTGGCGCCTCGTCTACAAAAATATTAGCGTCAGAGGCTAAAAATAGTTTTTTGTTGTTTTCCCTACATTGTCGAGTGTAGTATGAGTGAATAAACTATCTCTCAAAGTCGATATAAATTGGGAACGTTAACTCGACTGCAGTCAAAGTTAAACAACTAAATTATTATCTGTCTACGTTTGTACACTCAACCAAAGAAGAAAAGGTTTGCTGTAAGCTGTTTTTTTTTTTGAGTGGCGTCTCACATTCAGCCGAAAGACGTTCACTGCTTGACATAGGCCTCCACCACATTGACCGGTATCCAGCGCGTCCCGCATTCATACATGTTTTTACCCGACTGCCGAAGGAGGATATTGTGCATAGATATAATAAACAAGGTAATGTGTTTATCAGTCTATGTTTGTATGTATGTTTATTCCTATGTGGCGTTCCAGAGACCAAACGCGTTGGCCGATTTTCATGTTTCTTACGTCAATTGATTCGTCTTAACCTTGCGAGTGTCAACCTGGCTACGTTAAAATCGGAAAATAGAAAAATGGCGGTTTTTGGGCGCCTTATTGTGGAGCCTATTAATTTTTTTTCTGCCACCCATCGTGTGGGGTATCGAAATAAAAGATTTTAAGAGTTGATTTTAAAAATATATTACAATTATATTTTTCAATTTACCTAATTCGAAAAAAAAGTTAACTATAAAGTTATAAATAAAAAAAGTTAATTAAAAGATACAAAAAACCCGGCTGCTTAAAAAGCGAACTAAAAAGACGTAAACAATAAGAAAATCAAGCTGTGCAGGATATATCTGGTTTTGGTCAGCCTATGCCCCTCAGCCGAATATGTAGGTATCCTCCGACTGCACAGCATGATTTTCTTCTTGTTTACGTCTTTTTAGTTCGCTTTTTAAGCAGTCGGGCTTTTTGATTTTATTAATTAACTTTTTCATATTCCAACAATCGCAATTACAGGCAGACAAATAAGGAAAATCCAGCTCCTTTTTTCAAAGAGCTCTCGTATTCAGGATAAAATGACTAGCAATTAGTACAACAATTTATTATGAACTATCAAGGCTAGCTTCCATGAAGATTATAAGGAGAAATACATTGTTTTAGTTCATCATAATATAAAGCTAAGTGAGTGACTCGCCGAGGTCGGTTCATGGATGGGGTTCTAATAAATTCGAGTGACAAACCATTAATTCCGAGACCTGTCCGTGCCTCAAAAAGTCATTAAAGTCATTTGAAGATCTTTGACAGTCGTTACGGGTAGTCAGAAGCGTGAAATCTGACATCGGTCTGGCCAAGGGTTATCGTGTTACTGGGTTGTGGAGGTCAAATAGGCAGTCGTCCAATATGAAGTACTGGTACTCAGCTGACTCCGGTTAGACTGGAAGCTGACAGCAACGTAGCTGGGAAAAGAGTAAGCAGATTGAATGATAGACAGTAGACACACAAATTAATAAGGCTAATCCATATACTTGAATATGGATTAGCCTTCTGTAGGCCGGGAGCTCAGTGCGATCCAAAAATGCCAAAAAAAGAATAAAAGGCAATGTCTACAAAACAGCAGTAAGACCAGTTTACTCTACGGTAGCGAAATATGGGCTACAAAAAGAATGACGAACAGAAACTGCACACAACGGAGATGCGCATGCTGCGCTGGGGAGGCGGTGTCACTCTCAAAGATAAAATTCGAAACGAGTATACAGTACGGGGTAGTTTAGAGTTGCGAAATACTAACCGAATCCAGGCTTAGATGGTACGGGCATGTAGTGCGGAGAACCCGATGACCATATCGTGAAAAAGTGCCTTTTTTTTTTGCCGATGTAGACCACCGATATCTTTGATGTCGAGTGTCCAGAAGGACATGAAAAAGTGTGCTATATCTACTGAGGACGCTTATCAGCGGAACAAGTGGCGCCTCATGACCAGGAAAGCCAACAAAGTAACGGGAAGTGGCGAGGTGGAAGAAGAAGTTTTTCAAGTAGGCATAAATAACTTCACGGTGAGTTTCCATGAAGATTGTAAGGGGAAACACATGTTTTCGTTCATAATAATAACTATGAAGCAAAGTGCCCCAAAGGAAATGACGACAGTGAGAAAGAATTAAAAATGCGTTTGTGCACTCAAATGAAACCGACATGCACTTTGCAATGAATCATAAAAAAATAGCCTTGGTTGGACCACAAAGGCTGGAATTTCCCGAGTAATAATCACTTGATTAGTCGAATTTTGAGTTGGAATTTGGCCTTATTACCTTCTCAGTATTATGGACCTTGCGGAGCTTGGGTTTTCAGAGATGACTTGCCTTTGCAGGGCTAAAGTCTAGGATAGGGTAGGTTCAGTTCGTCAGACGTTACATTCCTATTTAATTAATAGTGCCTACCTGTTTAATAAACAGGGCTATATGAATAGGATATTTGAAGTTAATAACGTATCTAACACAAAAAAAACAGGTTGTCAAGCTAAAGTGAATTTGACAAATACTAAACTTCCAATTAATTAATTCAGTAACCGTGTAGTGTTATTGTCAAGCATGTCAGAAATTCCTATATATCTAAGAATATAATTCCCTGATGGCTTCCTTTGGGGACTTTCAGTGAAGAGTGAGTTTAATGTGACATCAAAGCAAACGAACTCCATAATTGAACACGGCACACTTACGAGATTAAACGCGAGCCTACCAATACCTACCAAAAAAATCTATGAACTAGACATCGGTATCAGAATTGTAAAATATTTTTAAATATTGACTAACCATGCGATTTATTTCGGTAACATAAACATTGCCTCCCACCCAGCAAACGCGCGAGCTTATCAGTTAAAATTTTAAAACAATCTTTACATAATTGATATGTAAATCAGATGCTCCACCATGACCATGACCAGATGTGCCGTACCATACATTACGTACTGATCAGATGTATTTCAGTCAGCGCTAGTATAGTAAATTGTTTATAGTTCCGAATGGGTCAAATACCTACTTCGACTGCCGATATCGCCAGGATAGAACAAAAAAGCAATAGATCTTATCCTTAGCCTTAATTACCTTTACTTATTAAGGAAAATGGACTTAGGGACATATTTCAGTAGACCTGTGACCTTGACATTAAACTACAGTCTAAAATGTTTATGTATCTTTTACAGAACACCATCAACAACAGCTTGGGAGAGAGTGACCTGGAGCGACCCACACAACCTCTATTGGAGCCCAGCAGAGAAAGAAACATGCCTCCGTTAGCTGGTCAGTATAAAAAATAATAATACCTCGGTGCAGAAGAGACAGTACCCTCAAGTAAAAGCTTTAATTGTATTTGTAAATTGATAGGCTAGCCTTTGATCACCATCTCACATGATGGTAAGCAACGATGTGGTAGACAATGGAGCAAACTTACCTCGAAGTAACTAACCTATTCAATCTTAACTATGTCAGGAAAAACAGCCTCCGGGAATATCAAACATTTTATTTTAACTTTAACTAAGTGACAGGCAAACTCATTAACGTTTGAAAATAACCTGATAGAAAAGTGCATTGACTCTTCGGAATAAGACATTATTTGGAGAGCTCATCTATACTATTTATATAAGTTTTTAAACTGTCATGGTCACTAACACTAACATTAACATTAGAAACGGGATATTTACCATGTGTGTGTGTGTGTTATTTAATATCGGAAACTCGAAACAAACAGTAAACATGGTAAATATCCCGTTTCTAATGTTAATGTTAGTTATACTATTAATATTATAAAGAAGTAAAGTTTGTGAGTTTGTAGGGGGTAATCTCTGGATCTACTGAACCGATTTAGATGAAATTTGGGATGGACATAGTTTGAGACCCTGGGAAGGACATATAATGGTTTGTTTTCCCTTTGATGATAAAACACTTTTTACGCGGGCGAAGCCGCGGGCAGATACTAGTAAGAAATATAACACATGTATGCAGCTAGGGTTCCTGAGGTGGAATAAAATCGTAAAGATTTTATTTTGGGCTTGAAAAAACCTTAAATTATAAAAAAAAAAACTTCTTCAATCCGTTCAACAAAAAAAAAACCTCATCTTACTATAGCTCGCTCGCCAAGTTGTTTTATCTTTCTCTCACACACATACTATCTCATCCCCTCATCGCTACATTCATAATTCCAATTTCTTAAAAATTTGTTGCGTTCTGAATCTAAATCCTACATGTATGTTTTGTCTTGGGATGTGCCATTAGCATACTTAGTTCACAACAATACAGGAGTTGCAGCCAATAAAACTCTCATATGATCATAGTATGAACCACCACTCCTCCTTCCTCTAACTCATACTACTACTACTATCAGCCTGTACTATCCCAATGAGGGCAAAGACCTCCCTTTCCCCCTTCTACTTTCCCCATTCTAATCAATCTTTTGCGATTTATGTCAGTCCTTTGAGAAGGAGTCCAGCTCATCCCGCCATGTGTTTCTGGGCCAGCCGCGTTGTCGTTTAAACTAACCTATAATTTTCCACTAACTCCTCAGGCCCTGAGATCGACGACCTGGACGGCGACATTCCGAAGGACGCTACGCCGTACCCTGGCATCGACGACGGACTACTGGAGACCAGCCACAAGAAACCAGAGCCACACAGTGATCACGGTAATATATTCTTCTTCTTTCATCCAGAACTTTACAGAGAACCTCTATGAATCGAAATAAGTACGTGGAATCACGTTTGCGTTACTTTGCGGCAATTCGAGACAATAGAATACTACTCGCAGTTCCCATGTAGCGGCAGCTTTAACTAGATCCAGGCTTGGTTATTATAATTAGGTTATTTTATATGACATGCACAGACTAAATATAGTATTGTAGAGATACCTGCAGCCTAATTTCGTAAGTGAATTCTGCAAAGCAAACAAGTCGATTCCTTCAAAGAGTTAGAATCATTTCTTTCAATATTTTCGGTATTGTGAAACTCCTTTGAGTTGAAGTTCATCTACTGCGTTACGTTTCATCAAACTCGAATGATTTATTTCCAAATCATCAGGACATAATTTCATTACACAATACCAATAGTGAAGTTTTATCTCGATTCTTTTGCTTTCGTTCATTCTTTACAATCAATTCTACGTCAAAATATTGGTAATGGAAAGGAGCATAACCTTTCCTTTTCAGAGTGTAATATGCAATACGTAAAGTCGTTTTTGGGAAGGTTCCGACTTGTATGCTTTGCAGAATTCACTTACGCAATTAGGCTGCTGGACGAAGTCTACAAATTAAATAAATATTACTATGTGCGAAACGTACGTAGGTACTCTACCTATTTCTAATTAGAAATTCACTCACGTTTAAGTTAGCATATAAACATAATTATACTATTAGTTTAGTATGTATAGGTACTATATTTGCATCTCTTCTGTCCCCAAAACGCCATTATTAGTACCAAAATGATAAGACGCAGTTCTGCTAATTAAAACAATGTTATCAAACACCTCATTGTGACTTCTTTACAAACATATCTAAGGGTCGAACAATGTACCTAGGTACCTCACTGCACTGATAACAACAGAGTGGACCGCAATAATATTGGGTCACTGGTTATCGTTGACCGCCATGACACGAAAGGATGTGGTCTCAGTAACTGTGATAATTAGTTCTTATCAATTAGTATAATATTTTAGGGCTATGTTAAAATATAGAAAAACCAAGAAAATGTTGTGAAATTCCATTCGTAGGTCATCTCGTAGCCAAGCGCTACGCTGACTACGCCCGTCTACGAATGCTACGAGCTTAGCAAATGGTCCTGCGGGAAAATTGCATAAATACTTACAATGTCCTGAAAGTATCTCTAGAAGAAAGGCTACGAAAATATAGCATATTTAAGCATAATCAGTCAGCTATAATTTTCCCACTGCTGGGACACAGGCCTCCACTCACCAATTGGGCATGTGTAGATTGGTAGATGTTACATCATGCAGATGTTACAACATGCCTTCGAAATTTTAGTTCTAGGATATTACCTCACGATATTTCCCATAAAATATGTTTCTCCTTAACTGCCTGGTACCGGATTATCTTATAAAAACAGGAGAGTTTCTTCCTTATTTCCTTGATCAAATCTTAACTCAAATTTAGCACACTTATCGTACAATATGAGTGGCGAATTTTATTTTAAAAGACTCCGTTTGAAGGTCACGTAGACGCACACTCTTATGCTGTACCTAAGTATGTATAGTTTATGTACCTGCTCAGTATTCACGTCATTTATGCTAATTCATCCGGTACGGCGTTCGTAGACATTAGGTATTTATTATTATCTAACTTAATAATATTATGTGCTCATGAGTCTCTAGGTTAGATTCCAATGTGTTGTGTGCATGATAAACGAGATTTATTTTTCCCTTGACAACATAGGTTGATGTACTCCCTAGCCTAATTTATCTTAGTAAGATAAATCGCAGTAACTTTGTTTTGTTTACCACTAGTTGCTAAATTGTTAAGCACTGATAACTTAGCTCGAAATAGAACTGCAAGTGTTATCTAAACTTTAAACTTGTTAGTTATAAAAAACTTTTTAACAAAAAATTAAACCGACTTCCAAAAAAACACTGCAAAACGAAAAATAACTTTCTTTTCCGAAGTCGGTGTCTTTGGTACATTATTGTTTTCCGTGTTTCAACACCGACTTCGGAAAAGAAAGTTATTTTTCGTTTTGCAGTGTTTTTTTGAAAGTCGGTTTAATTTTTTGTTAAAAAGTTTTTTATTTATCTCTTTTTAGTTTTGATAGGTACTTCCAATTGCAATAAACATCATATATAGCCAAAGTACATCTCATGACGATTCCAATAAGCCCATACACGACTAGGATACATTGTTTTATTTCGGAGTACCAGTGCCTACCTGCCGGCTTCATCAACAGATCAGTTCGATGGTACAATTTTCATCAGCACTATTTGCTTCATCATAGTCGTTAAACTATTCTAGATATCTTACCCATGACATACTTAGCATTAAGGAATTCTATTGGCCATCTGTGGTCTTCTTCACCAGTTCCACTTCACCAAATGTTACTTTCTGAGTGCAGATGATTGCATTGTTGATAAAAATACCAAAATCGCTATATGTATGCCTATAATATTTGAGGAGTTCCCTCGATTTCTCCAAGATCCCATCACCAGATCCTGACTTGATGACTATGGGACCAACTACGAAGTATACCCTTTCAAACAAAAGAAGAATTTTCCAAATCGGTCCAGGCGTCTTACAGTAATCGGGGAACATACATAAAAAAAAAAAAAAGATTCCGACGAATTGAGAACCTCCTCCTTTTTTTGAAGTCGGTTAAAAACAGACCGAATAACAACAGCCTAATTGTACAGGACAAGGCAACGGGTTTGACCGCCATCAATCGACCAATCACATAGACGGAAATCCACATGGCGACTTTCATCTTGCATTTGATTGGTCGCCTTTGCCTTGCCGAATGCACTTGCGCAACTGCAGATTCGCACTACACCTATATCACATTGCAATCACAATAAAATGTCATCGTCTCTCATCTTACAAACATATTTATGAGCCATAAACATCATCACCATCATTATCTTGGCCTTATCCCAATTTATTCGAGGCGCCGCAAAATGACTGATGAAATATGTACCTACCAAATACTTAAGTAAGTACATATTTTACATGACAATTTTTGTAAATAAAAAAAAAAAAATCCCCACAAAATGGCGCCCAAAATCCGCCATTTTTGTATTTTCCAATTTTAATGTAGCCAGTGACACTCGCAGGATTAAGACCAACGCGTTTGGTCTCTAGAACGCCACACAGGAACAAACATACATACATAGGTTCATTCATACATAGACTGATAAACACATTACCCTCCTTCGGCAGTCGGGTAAAAAGGATGATGATAAAATTACTTCATGTTTTATTTTACCCAGCATTCTATCGAGCGGGGGTTATGTTCAATGTAAAATGCACTTCTATACTTCAACTCACGACTAACTATTTCTACATTCCATCAGCTAACACCATGTTCTCTGTTCATCGCCCTAGATTCGGTTCCTAACATCGTGTTCTCTCTTACGCCAGATGGTAGCGACCACCACTCGGAGTTGGAGCCAAGTGACAAAACATCGGACCACCACCACCACGACGATGGCGCCACCACAGATGGTAAATTGCCGTGGGGGCATGACGAGCCAGACTACCCATACGGTGATTGGAACACGACACCTTTTAACCATTTAGATGCAAATATAAAAAAAAAATCTTGATTAAACGTAAAATCCCAAAATTGAAATCGCTTGAGAGGAACTTTAAAGTTCTCTTAATCGAAATGCTTAGTCTCGAGGCAACATTTGAAGCACGACATGATGCACAAAACATTTCTCATCATAATGAATGGGAACAAGTAACTTTGGTTTAGTAACGTTGAATATGTCGCGCGTCAGGTGATGCTCGTCAAATGTCGCCTAGTGGATACTAACTACGAGGCTTCTTCATTTGAACTTTTACAAATTTCGATGCACTTAGCAATCAATTAAACATTTGACAAAACGAGACACAACACACTACTCGCTTACAATTTTAAATGCCTCTCAATATCTATTAGAAACCACTACAATTATTATCGTCAAGCAAATGGGTCAAAAAAGGTTCGAAGTTCTATACAGTTTTCCTTTTTATTAATTAATTTAAACCCTGGTTTGCGTTGTTTTTTAAGACTAACTACGATTTTAAGATTTTGCCGACAGATCTACTATAAGATCTTTAACTGCACTTTGCTTCTACCTAGACTAGAGTTAAGCCTAAAGCTAATAAGTTAGACCATTGAGATGAATTTATCACATCAGGTCGCAAAAAGTCCCATGTCCAAAGTCCAACTTTGGGCCTCTCCCTAATTCTGCTTGACGCACGGTTTGCATGGCATTTATTTACTGCATGAAGCATGCTGAGTTTAAACTGTTAGGGAATTTTAACATAAAATTTGACACAATTTTGATAATAATAACAATGTGTCTCAATTTCCAGATGTCAACGGACTCACTACGAGGTTTGGTGATTCTCGGCCGGTATCACCTATGCCTGGGGTAAGATTTGCATTTTTGATTTTACTTAAAACATTGATGATCAGGTACTAGGTAAAGCGTATTCAAAAGCTTGTTTACAGACTGAAACTCACAGCTCAGATTGTTCTTTGAATGTTTATGACGGGCAGAATTAAGGCTGCATTATATCAACAGTTAATCAAGTCACTTGACATGTCTTGCTGCGGGTGTTCCTCAGGGTGGCGTCCTTTCTCCTCTTCTTTTCTCGGTTTTTATAAACGCTATCACTAAGGTCTTATCTTAACACTTTCATCTCCATGCTGACGACCTGCAGCTTTATCACCACTTTAAATTCGAAGAGCTCACTGAAACTATCGATAAGATTAATAATGATCTGGGAAACATCTGTCAGTGTGCTAAAAGTTTTGGACTACTAGTGAACCCAGCAAAATCACAAGCTCTCATTATTGGTGGTAGATACTTCATCAATCTGTTGAGTAGCCATGCAGTCTCTCCCCTTTTGTTCGATGCAATCGCCATATGCTATTCCAAAAAGGTTAAAATCTTAGCGGTTTTCCTTGACTCCCACTTATCTTGGAATGTTCACATTGCAGAAGTAAGCACGAGGGTGTTTTGCTCGTTTCGGTCTCTGAAGCGTCTCCAGAAGTTCCTGCCTTTTCCGACTAAAGTTATCCTTGCTCAGTCACTCCATCTTCCTCTTCTTGACTATGCTGATGTCTGATTTCTTGATGCGACTGAGGAACTTCTTGATAAGCTCGAACGTCTACATAATTTGTGCATTCGTTTAATTTTTGGCCTCCGAAAGTACGAGCATGTGTGAAGCGGTTGAAATGGCTGCCTATTCGACAGCGCCGAGATGCTCACACTCTTTCATTTCTCTTTTCTGTTCTTCATAATCCTAACTCTCCTTTGCATCTTCGAGAACGCTTTGAGTATCTTGTTCCTTGTCGTCCTTCATCATCTCTTCTCCTTCGTTTTCCTTCCCATTCTTCAAGTCGTTACGGTGGATCTTCTATTGTTCGCGCTGTGCGCCTCTGGAATACTCTTCCACACTCTATACGGGATAGCCCTTCATTGGAGGTTTTCAAGAGAAGAATTATGGAATATTTTCTATCAACAAGACACATTAATTTATGTATTTACAATTGTAATATCTTAGTTTTTTATTATATAGTATTTAGCAACAAAGTCGAAGTATTATGTTTATGCATTGTGTGTTGCACACGTATTCGTTTAGTTTATTTAGTGAGTAAGTATTTATATTTGTTAAGTGTCTTTAATAATCTTTTGTTGTGCACATTATGGATGTATTATCCTCATATATGCATTTTTCTCTACGCAAATCAGCAGCCTAATTGCGTAAGTGAATTCAGCAAAGCAAACAAGTCGGGATCTTCCGAAAAACGACTTTACGTATTGCATATTACTCTCTGAAAAGGAAAGGTTATGCTCCTTTCCATAACCAATATTTTGACGTAGAATTGATTGTAAAGAATGAACGAAAGCGGAATAATCTAGATAAAACTTCACTATTGGTATTGTGTAACGAAATTATGTCCAAATGATTTGGAAATAAATCATTCGAGATTGATGAAACTTATCGCAGTAGATGAACTTCAACTCAAAGGAGGATGTTTGTACTCTTTCCAAATTAGTTTCATACCGAAAAAGTTGAAAGAAATGATTCTAATTCTTTGAAGGAATCGACTTGTTTGCTTTGCAGAATTCACTTACGCAATTAGGCTGCAGGTTTGCTGTTAGAGAACCCAATTATGGCTTAAGCTCGCCCTTGTAAATAAACTGTCCTATTGTGTTTGTAAGTTTTGTGTACAATAAAGAATACGATGTAAGGTAGTCTTTTACGAACATCGACCAAAATTATTTCTGTACGTGCTTTGGTACGAAATCCCATATAATGTTTTCCACTACACAACTTCTCAACTTCAATACTAACCTATGCCTTCCTTCCAGGTGATTCCGGACGTGAACACTTACCAGCAGAAGAAGAACTTGGCCCAGGGCATGATGGACCTGGCCCTCCTATCAGCCAATGCCAACCAACTGCGCTACGTGCTGGAGTCCGCTTCCACGCATCCCTACTACTACTCCAGTCTCGTCTTCATCTCGCTTAGTATTATCTTTCAAGTAAGTATATTGATACTTACTAGCATAATCAGCCTAAGTATAATGTTCCCAGTGCTGGGACACAAGCCTCGAGTGCGAGGGAATGGGCCATAATCTACCACGCGGGCCCAGTGCGGGTAGGTAGATGTCACATGTCTTCGAATTTTTGCTTCTAGGACGTGCCGGTGTTATACACAAAGTAATTCTTAAAACTTTACGTTTGCAATATTTGTAAGTATGTGAGAACCATGATCTTATTTATCAAACTAATGAATTTACCTGTTAATACTTTATACCTATACGTATACGTAGTATAGTATGTAGTGCTATTCTGGGTGCATCGTCCTCACATATATGAATTTATTAATGCACGTACTTATGTAAATATTATAAACTACTAAACACTTTTTACCCGACTGCCGAAGGAGGGTAATGTGTTTATCAGTCTATGTATGTATGTATGTATGTATATATGTATGTATGTATGTTTGTTCCTATGTGGCGTTCCAGAGACCTAACGCGTTGGCCGATTTTGATGATTCATACGTCAATCGATGCGTCTTAACCTTGCGAGTGTCATAGGCTATTAAAATTGGAAAATAGAAAAATGGCGGCTTCTGGGCGCCATATTGTGGGGGCCCAATTTTCTTTCTTCTTCTAAACACATCGTGTGGGGTATCAAAATAAAGGGTTTTAAGAGGTGATTTCAAAAATATATAACACTTATATATTTAAATGTACGTAGTTCGAAAAAAATATTAACTAAAAAGTTACAAATAAAAAAGTTAATTCTAAAAATCAAAAAACCCGACTGCTTAAAAAGCGAACTAAAAAGACGTAAACAAGAAGAAAATCATGCTGTGCAGTCGGAGGATACATCTGGTTTTGGTCAGCCAGCTCGCGAATATGTATCCTCCGACTGCACCGCATGATTTTCTTCTTGTTTACGTCTTTTTAGTTCGCTTTTTAAGCAGTCGGGTTTTTTGATTTTTTGAATTAACTTTTTTATTTTTTAAGAGTATGTATGGAGTTTCTTTTGTGTTCTTACCCATAACAAGCTACATTTCCGAATGTACAATACAATGCAGTTCAGCCTTCGTTATAGTTCATTAGACTGGGATTTTTTGTCAAAAGTAACCACAGTTATAGTTCTCACCAAACTTCTTGGCCGCCCTGAAATTGGCTACAATGGCTGCGCAGTAGTAAATTTCACACAGAAACGGCACCGCGCCGCGCCTTGCGCATCGGAAAGCCAACTTCAGAGCGGCCATGAAGTTTAGCGAGACCTATATCGGATACGAACCCTGAGGATGGTTTTTTTTTTTGTTTTTTTTTTTACTACGAAGTCCCCAGTAGCACTGTGCTAAAGTGGTCGACGATATCACCAAGGTCACAGGAAATACTTGGATGAGTGACACATAGCTCCAGAATGCATGGGAGAAAGGAAAGGAGGCCTATACCCAGCTGTGAGTGTTTCCTGGCTGATGTGATCATGATGACAATTATTCAAACTGATTTGTGGAAATGTGGGTATATACTGATACAGGCAGGTTACACACCTGAGTTCTCCCGCCCTGGGTGAAGCGGGAGGACGTGTCAGACTTTTACTGACTAAAGTACCTACCCGTGTTCCTTCAGTTGCTTGAGCCAGAACCGCGGTAACTTTCTTTCAAATTTACCCGCGACCCAGACAGGCATCGGTCCTAGCGGACCCCGTCAGTTTTGCTGACATCTCTTTGAGGCGCGCATGGAACACTACGCGCCTTGTCCTTATCGAACGACGAGCTACCCAATATTCGCCGTCCGCATGAGCCGGCGTCTACGGTGGCCGTGAATCGGCTTGCGACTCCCCACGCGCAGGGCGTCTTCTGCGGTGGCTAGAGGCGTGTGGGCGTCTCCCTCACGTGTTCCACCGCCTGTAGGTTACACCTATCTGTATTTCTAATTGTCTCTAATAATTATCCTTACAAAACCACAAGTTCCTCAAAAGTCATTTATTCAAATAAGGCTGAGAGCCAAAACTTTTTAAACGTCAAATCTACCTTCACTTCCTAGTTCTTTCCTTTAGCTGGTAAGAAGTGGTGTAACCAACGTCCAAAAAATAACTAATCTCCTCTCTCCCCAGATCCTAGTCGGCGTGGGCCTGATCATGAACAGCCAGTACGACGTGAACGACCACAAGGAGCGCTGCAAGGCCGACAAAATAAATAACATGACAGTCCTCGGCATCTTCCTGATCACCATTGTGAATGTGTTCATCACCTCGTTCAGCGTCGCCACGCAGACCGTCACTACTGTGGCGCAGCAATCTGGATAAATTAGAAGTTTCTAATTTATCCAGATTGCTGCGCCACACTAGTTAGTGTGGAGCAGGATAGGTAATTTCTAAGGCAGACTAGCGTGAAAAACTTAGCTAACTTAACTCAGAGTTAGTTGGTAACACAGGTTAAATTGACAATATTGTATGACAAACTGTCAATTTAACCTCGTGTTAGCATCTAACTCTGAGTTAAGATTTTCGTGCAGTTTTTTTTATCCATAGTTAACTCAACCAATGCTTGAACACGTTAACACGTTGTTGGCATCACAAAAGGTCGTATAGTTGTAGAGATTATTATTTGACTATTTGTTAGACTAACAATTGATGAATAAACGCGTTTAAACGAAATTTTAAACCCTTTAGATAGCATTTTTAACCATTAGTTAGCATTTTTAACCATTGGTTGAGTTAACTATGGATCAAAAACTGGGCCTACGAAGGTTAATGGGTCACGGTATTTCATACAAACTTTTCTAAAGAAAGAGAGTGATTTTTCGTTGAAATCGATCTCACGAGAACCTGTCAAAGACTGTCCAATTAGTAAAACAATGATATATATGATACATTTTTGAATGATGAATGAATCAAATATGATACTCTTTTTTTATGTTGGGTTTGCTCTTGACTCTAGTCTAGGTCGGTGACAGAGACAGAGTCGACGATCGAGTGAGCTTACCCAGAAGAAGCCTGTTCACTCTAATTTTGAAGAGAACATTGGACAGAGAAACTGTTAATTTTCTACAACTCTCTTTAAATTTCTTTCAAGTTTAATTAAAATCGGTTACATAACTCATTTCTGAGATTTTGGAAGTCCAAGCTGACCTAAGCGTATGAAATACCGTGCCACGTAAACGATCATACGGCAATGTTACATGGTTCATCTAGTTAATGTCACATAGCTTAAAAGGCACAAACATCAAATATAATATGGCCTTTTGATTTGCATGTCCTTGGCTTAATTACAAATGATTCAATCTACAATTTTATAACTACGATTGAATTCGGTTAATGCATCCTAACCCCGAGTTTCTCGACAAATTGACAAGCACGCGTTATCTGATGTGATTGGCTGTTGAAAATTCATTCAACCAATAACAGCAGATAACGCGTGCTTGACAATTTGTCACATTAATTCTGCGATAATTTTGAGGTGAGAAACTCGGCCTAATTATAGCGAACCGTGTCATAGATGTACAGTGTAATATTGGCGTTCGAACTGATGTAAATATGGAGCTGTAGCCAGTTTATATGATGTATATATTCCGTCATTACTTAATCATATCGTTTGTGTTAGTGTCTGGAGATTTTTAACAAAATAATGACTTAAACTGCCTGATTATAAAAATTAATTATATCGACTGTTTGTAAGTACTTACAACTTTACAATATTTCATTTTGCATTTAATAAGTTGTTACTTAAGTAGGTAAATAATTGTATAAAATTCTCTGCAATTTCTCTTTAGCTCTATTTAATTTAATCCGTTTGCTCAATCTGGCTACGCTTAATTGTATATAGTTTAGTATAAGACAAAAGATCTGTAAAGTATAAAAAATAAGTGGAAAAGCAGGCGTATACAACTATTCATAATAACGATTATTGCTGTGAGATTGCAATGTATCATTGGAGTATAACTCATTGAATTTGTTGTAGAATAATCTTTGTTCACCGTGATTCCAGCTTTTACTTTTTAGTCTGTAACGAAACGAACTTGTCAACATTATCCAGTCTACATAATTAGGTACAGTGCCCGGCACGTAAGTTGGCAAGGTTTTGGCGTAGTGGGGGTAAGTTCGCGTATATTCCGTACTGACCAACCCTTATAGAGCGAATGGAACGTGGACGCGACACGATTGGTCAGTCGATCCATGTGTCAACTGAGCAACCAACCGCGCGCTCGGAACTGTCCTAACCGTTCCCTGCAACCTGTTTTAAGGGCTTATTACACTACATGGTATTCAGGGCCCTAATTCCTTATTTAGTGTAGTGTAATAGCTGTTAGGGTGTTAGAGTACTCAGAAAATCGACCTTATTGACACGGAATGGGGAAGGGACCCGGTATTCAGGGCCCTGAATACCGTGTAGTGTAATAAGCCCTTTACTATCAAGACTTCTGCGCATCTAACGACTCTTGTCAACTTACATGCTGAGGATTAAACACTGTAGTACTATTCTATAAAAGTTTCACTGTGAATCTTAGGTTTAGTGAACATGACGTGAGTTGGCACTCCTTACAATCAAGATGGACCACCAAGTGTTCATAGTGAGATTTTTACTGAAAAGGGCGGCTGTACCTGTTACCACATAATAATACCGTACCCAGTAAATAAATAGATATTGAAGGTAATATTTATTTGGTCGATATTGTAACTTTTACAAACACGTTTCGGCTCTTGGTTAACCTTGGTTGTTACAAAAAACGTAAGGTTTTTTAACAACCTGATAGTTCTGTCTTATTTATATACTTCCTGATGCATGCATGTTGCATAGCATACTACTCAATATTTAAAATACTATTGTATATTTTACCAAGCGTAGTGTGTAAAAATAGGTACCTTAGGCGTTATTTACATAAATATTTTGTTTACGCACTCATATTAAATAAGTAATCCCGATCTTATTCAAGACTGATTTATAATCACCATTCTATTTTTGTACTTTTAGTTGTAAAAACAATAAATTTTGAATTCATTTAAAATTCAGCTAATCTCATAATCTGTAGGATTTTATTTCATAAGGCCTTCTACATGCGAGTTGTTACCAACCATTTGGGTCAAAGGATACCCAGCGAAGCGACGCGTCCATCAGTTTAAAAATATACAATGCATATTGGTCACTATACCCACCACATAATGCACACATTCCTAAGATAAACTAAAGCGCGCATACAATCGAATAAGCGCGAGAACGCGCGAGATAATGCTCGATGCTATGTACTTACATTTTTAGACCGAGACCAGTCGTCGTCGTTTTGCTTCTACTCTAACTCAATTTGCTTAGACCATAAGGTCAACTTGCATCCCAAATCACTAAACATCATCATTTGACACTAAACATCATTCCATGTCTGTCATCTAACTCATCTATAAACGATTGACTTAATATTATAGAACGATGCTGTTCGCAGCTGTTCGTGTAACGCTAAATGCATTTAGTGATTTGCAGTGCATATCTGTAAATTATCATTAATTTCTCGCATGTAGAAAAATTGTTATAAGTATTTATTATACATTTTTTGTACATAAATCTAATAAAATATATTAAGTTACCGATATTCGCTATTTCATTTGTTTACCCCTAATGCTTACGGCAATGAGGATCAACCTGGTTAAATCAACCAAATTAAATCATGTCTATACCTGAATCCCTCTTCAAAGCAGCGGCCGAACTTGCAATTTCTAGAAAAAGTCAGTACAGTATCTTTGTGTCTCTGAAGTTGGCTCTGCGAACCATTGCGCAAGTTTGTCATCGAGTACTGCATACAGTAAGCGAGATAGGATAATGCGACAAACATAAGCGAGTGAAAGAGGCAGTTATACACTGCAACCTTCAACATTGACATAAAAATAGCTACTGCGCAGGGTCTTGCAGCCAACTTCAGAGACACAAAGATCCGCTACGACTACTGTACTGACTTTGTCAGACTTCTAGTTCTAGTAAATATATTCTGTGGTGACTACCGTACACTCCTTAGATCAGTGGTGGGCAAACTTTCTTAATGGGAGGCCAGAAAGTTTAAGAAATTTCAGAGGAGGGCCAGAATTATAGGCATTGCATTTTGTGTTGAAACTGTAATCATATAAGAATAAGAATAAATTTATTTGATAAGGTTACATTCAAGTGGATTGAATTCCTAGACCTCACACTAGGATTCCCTGTGTCGTGAGAGTGAGAATGTTATTTACCTATAACTTCATGGTCTAGCCTAGACAATATGTCATTCTCATTCTATCAGCGATGGCCGTTGTCAAAATGTAAGGGATTGATCACGGATTTATTACCTTGACGTCGAGTCGCCGCCACGTCTACTTCGAAAACGCTCGCTTTTATTCCCGGCATTCCTCGAAGAATCGTCGAAAAAAGTCTCTTTTATTACCGCTACCATTTTTATTTGATGTAGCTAATTGTAGGCACAAAAAGAAAAGAAGAATTAATGTTTGTATTTCTCTTTTTAAAGTTATTACAATGATTGTCAAAAAAAATTAAAATATTTGATTTGAATAATTTGTTTCATTGTATCTTCTTTTTGTCAAATTCGACGTGGATACTTTAGTACAATTAAAAATTCTGCCTGATGCCGACCAGGCAGAATTTGAAATTGTAGTAATAATCATCATACAAAAGAACAAGTAGACGTGGCGGCACTCGACGTCAAGGTATTCGATAGCGCTTGACATTCTCATTGATTCTACTATTGGTAAAATTGCAATTACATATATCAATCGCTATCAGCTTTAACTTAACGTATTGAGTGGCCAAAGATTTGAATGACTAGAGCCTCTGGGGATGTGCATCTGGACCGAGGGCCCATTTTTTTAATCCTTGCGAAACGAAATAAGACTTAAAGGGAAATTAGTTAAAAATAGTAAAAACATAAAGCAATGGGCCAAGAATTTCTTAAACGTGAATTAAAACAGTTATGCTTAAATTACTTGGGCCCTCAATCCAGACGCGTGAATAAACTGGCATAGCCTACATCTCAGAAAATACTATCTCTGGGTTAATCATTTTTATTTAGGAATTTAGTTAAGAATTTCTTAAATATTTTAAGAAATTCCCAAATCTGTAGAATATGACATTACAGATTTTTGGCGGTTTAGCTTGGGCCCTCAATCCTTTAATGTCTCTACTGAGGAATCTGCAAAACATGAATTTATCTGAAGATATATATTAATAGGACTGTAATATATTTTGCTTAGATACCTCTGTAAATTAGTTAAAAAGAAATAATGACACAAAAGTGAATTCTTATAAAGTAAATGAGAATCGAATTTTACTATAACGTCTGGACTGAGAGCCCAATATTTTCGGCTTTATTGACTAGGTTCAACCTCATAGATTAAGTCAAATTAAAATATATTTTTTTACTATTTTTTAATTAAAATGTTACATATCGTCCGTTCTTCTAAATGCAATACCTACTTTAAGAGAAAATACATTTTTAATTTTTCATAGGAGAAAGTTTTGTAGGGTAAATATGATTTTGTTACTTTTTTGGACTGATCAGTATGTATCCTCATACAAGCTATTTTTAAGCGTCTAAAGTAAATATTTACTGCTTGTACTGTCGGAAGCGACTGTTTTTTTGATGCATTATTTTGAAGGGAAGACAGGTCAATTGTCAGGAAAAGTCATTATTACATGGGTCCTTTTCGGGCGAGGATAAAACAAATCTTTCTTGGTAATGTACTTTTACAAAGTAACTAATTGCACAATGTAATGGAGAATAACGTAAACGACATTTCACTAGGCACGTATTTTTATCTAAACTTACAATCGGGAACTATAACGACTGTATTTCTCTTCAAGTTTTATCATGTTTACTACTGATCAAACTCGCAATCTTTCATTCTCGATCTCCTTGTGATCTTCTCTTGTTCGCGCCATAAACTAGTGTTATGTCAAGTTAACATCTGTCAGTCATTCGAAACCAAATCTCTCTTCAGAAGGAAATCTTTAACATTGCTGACAAATTTAATAGTGCAGTAAATATTATTATTATCAGTGTTTCTGTTTTGTGATATCGAAGTAAGTTGGTAGGTACCCAGATCGCTTTAATATTGCTTATTTCATTTGAAGAATAATATGCATTTTTCCTGTGTTAATTCATCGTCATCGAAAATTTCTGATTATTGTGTTTTAATTAAGGCATATTTTATTATATCTTGAACACTTTATTGCATTAACACATACTTGGGAACTGGTATGTAAATAAAAAAATATAAATAATAAAATATAATAATAATATAAAATAATAAAATATAATAATAATATATAATATAATATATATAATATATAATAATATATATAATAAAATATTTTAAAATATTAGGTGTTATTGAATTTGTCCCCCCGTTGAAACCGGCTGATCTTGGTCACTACAAGGGGCATGGTTTCGTAAACGGCCGCATGGTCTGTTATGATGATTTAATGCTTAGATTTTACAATAGTAGAGAAGAACAACCTATTTATTTACACATTGTGACATATGGTTTGGCTGATCCTAATTTTGAAGAGTAAAGATAAAAAATATTAAAAATACATGACTGCGCTGCTAAAATCACGAACTACAGTTGGGAGACTGTTCTATGGAACACTATTTAACGTCTAAGAGGTCATCCGACTGCAATTCGTGTTTTTGGTAGCGCAGTCGTGTTTTTTTATATATTTATTATCATTTATTTTTCTTTAATACATTTTAGTGACAAGTTTAATTTTAAAACAACATGTAGATAGGTAGGTACTCATCTGGACTTTAAATTTCATATCCATGTTGTTATAATCGACGACAAAATCTGATTTCATCTTCGAAAATAGGGGCATATAGTTAGCCGCTATTTTTGCATAAAAATTATAGCACTAAAAAATAACATTATTATTTAGCGTTCATAACTAAAACTCAGCATACAAACTTCGCTCACTCGCTTCTTTGAACAAATTTATTGATAATTTAAACTGTTTATTAGAAAATTTGTTACAAAAAGTTTGTAAGTAGGTAAATTTTATTTTACAACTAGTTGACCCGGCAAACTTTGTTTTGCCATAAAAACACCAAACATTCATCTACCCTACCTACCCTACCCTAACAACCCTACACTACCTACCCTACCTACTCTACCTACCCTACCTACCCTACCCTACCCTACCTACCCTACCCTACCCTACCCACTTAGGGGTATGAAAAATAGATGTTAGCCTATTCTCAGACCTACTCAATATGCTCACAAAGTTTCATGAGAATCGGTCAAGCCGTTTCGGAGGAGTACGGGAACGAAAACTGTGACACGAGAATTTTATATATTAGATATCAGACTATTTTTAGGTTACATTTATGTGAAGTAAATAGTTTTCTTATATTTATACCGATCGTAACCGTTTATTTGAATTGTTGTTACAAATAGTTTGTAATTAAATTGATGTTACGATATCAAAGTATTTTTAGATTATATAATATAAGTGAAGTAAATAGTTTTCATAAATTTATACCAATTGTGTTTTATTCATCGAAATGATTTTGATTGCGACGTCTCTGGTGCTACATATCCTGTCTTTAGAAACAATGACATACGATTTTCCGTCCCAAAAAGTAACAAAATCATATGTACCCTACAAAACTTTCTCCTATGAAAAATTAAAAATGTATTTTCTCTTAAAGTATTGCATTTAGAAGAACGGACGATATGTAACATTTTAATTAAAAAATAGTAAAAAAATATATTTTAATTTGACTTAATCTATGAGGTTGAACCTAGTCAATAAAGCCGAAAATATTGGGCTCTCAGTCCAGACGTTATAGTAAAATTCGATTCTCATTTACTTTATAACAATTCACTTTTGTGTCATTATTTCTTTTTAACTAATTTACAGAGGTATCTAAGCAAAATATATTACAGTCCTATTAATATATATCTTCAGATAAATTCATGTTTTGCAGATTCCTCAGTAGAGACATTAAAGGATTGAGGGCCCAAGCTAAACCGCCAAAAATCTGTAATGTCATATTCTACAGATTTGGGAATTTCTTAAAATATTTAAGAAATTCTTAACTAAATTCCTAAATAAAAATGATTAACCCAGAGATAGTATTTTCTGAGATGTAGGCTATGCCAGTTTATTCACGCGTCTGGATTGAGGGCCCAAGTAATTTAAGCATAACTGTTTTAATTCACGTTTAAGAAATTCTTGGCCCATTGCTTTATGTTTTTACTATTTTTAACTAATTTCCCTTTAAGTCTTATTTCATTTCGCAAGGATTTAAAAAATGGGCCCTCGGTCCAGATGCACATCCTCTGGGGATGGTACCTACCCAGCCAAAAACTGTGACAGTCAAAATGGCGGGTGTACCATAGCGAATCAAGTTATACCAATGACCAAAAAAATTCACCCTAAAAAAAAAAACATACTATTTTGTACCTAGATCTCAAAAATCTGTACGAAATTATTTCGAAACCCGCCGAGACACGAGTGCTTTATTTCTCAGGAACTGTCCCAACTGATCAACTGGTACAAAATAGTGTATATATATTAGGTATTTTTTTTTTGGTAATTGGTATAATTTAACTCGCTATGATACACCCGCCATTTTGCCTCTCACCAAAAACTATTACATTTTAGGTGTGTTGGCTCTCAGACTTTTTTAAATAATTTATTTTCTTTACTCTGCTTAACTTATATGCATTCTATTAGTGTGGCTGACCCTGGCTTGGCCACCATCAGGGATTTTAATTTTGATAACACAAATATTTAGTCGGTAATTGGTCGAAATTAGTCGCCAAATATTAGATTTAGTCGGTCACTGGTTCAAAAGTTAGAAGGGTTGTTAGGTGGCCGATCTGGAGGGACTCTCCCCAGCTTGGCCAAATTTATATCTCAAAAACTAGGGCACCTAGCGAAGATCTGTTTTCTCCCAGATTTAGTCGGTAATTAGTCGAAATTAGTCGCCAAATATCAGAATTAGTCGATCACTGGTTCAAAAGTTAGAAGATTTTATAGGTGGCCGATCTGGAGAGACTGACCCCAGCTTGGCCACATTTATATCTCAAAAACTAGGGCACCTAACGAAGATCTGTTTTCTCACAGATTTAGTCGCTAATTGGTCGAAATTAGTCGCCAAGTCACAGATTTAGTCGGTGTGTAATTAAAAAGATATTAAAGTAATACATTTCTCCATACATTGGTACAAGCAAGTACAAAATACTATAAGTAGTTTCTAGACAATACATGATGTCTTAAGGTGGAATGTTTGTTTCAAAATATAAACCTAAATATAAAGTTATTCTATGTTATTATATACCAAAAAAGGAAAGCAGTATGTATTACCTAGAAACAGATCTACAATAAATATAATGTAATTATTTATCGAACATAATGTGGCAGTCGCTGGCCAATAGATCGCTGCGTTCCTGTGCGCTCCGTTTCATTTATGTATGGTAAGTAAGAAAGAGATAGATGCGCGTGTACAGACGAACTACATAGAGCGAGTTGCCCGTGACGTAAATGAAAGTCAGCCAGTTTACAGTGGAACTTATTAAGAACTAGCTGACCCGGCAAACTTTGTTTTGCCATAAACCACCAAAAATTCATCTACCCTACCTACCCTACTCTACCTACCCTACCCTACCTACCCTACCCTACCTACCCTACCCTACCTACCCTACCCTACCTACCCTACCCTACCTACCCTACCCTACCTACCCTACCTACATACCTACCCTACTTATGCAGGTAAGGTAATTTTTTTTTTCTTATTTTTTTTTTCATAAGAACCTTCTCCTAACAATAACAAACAACAAAAAAAGAATAAGCGAAATCGGTCTAGCCGTTCACGCGTGATGCCGTGACCAAGGGAAATAGGGATTAATTTTTATATATCTAAGATAGATAAGTAAAATCGGTTTTGTAATAAATTAGAGTGCGTTTTATATATTTTATCTACACTCCCAACGTAATATTCCAAATATGAATTCAAAAAATATTGTATAAACACGAACTTTATATTCGTGGATAGCTACCTATCCACGAATAATATTTTATAATATTTTGTAAAAAAACATTGTTGTAACCCAAAGTAGCAAAATGTTGCATATAAAATTCATTCTTTGGCGTAACCGTGGAGTTTCTTGCCGGTTCTTCTCCATAGGAAACGACCAACACGAACCGTGCACCTTTTGTCAACGTTTTATAAGTGCCCATGTAAGCCAATGTGAAATAAAAAAATAATAATAATAGATACGTAATGTCTAGGAATGAGTCGAATTAAGGTTATAAATCTATCAAATAAGAAAAATGGTTTTTACCCAACGCGGACCAAATAGTGTTAAGGTAGAGAGGTACCTAGGTTTTTTTTGCTATGTTTACGTATAATGAAAGTTCGGTGATTTAATTTCTACTGTGATTAAAATTTGATTTTGTAGGTACCTAGTACCTATATGTTTGATTAAGTCCTCGTTTCTGGATAATCGGCGCGTCGGGCGTGGCGGCTCGCACCAAAAGTTTTCACGGAGAGGACAATTTTACAAGCGTTTGCTTGAGATGTACGCCGCGTCCGCTGCTGCGAGCTCTCGCGGCAGCGGACGCTGCGGACGAGCTTTAGGTATTTTTATCAATTTACTGTTAGTTCAATAATTTTTAAGTAATAAATAATTTTATATTTCGACAACAGAATTTTTATTATTCTTACCATAATTAGAGCCAATGGTGTCATATTAGGCACCTATCTAAGTAGGTATATACATCTTTGATTTAAGATTATTAGGTATTTATTTTTAACCGACTTCCAAAAAAGGAGGAGGTTCTCAATTCATCGTAATCTTCTTTTTTTATGTGTGTTACCCGATTTCTCAAAGACGCCTGGAACGATTTGGAAAATTCTTTTTTTGTTTGAAAGAGTATCAGTTAAATGATCCGTTCAAATAATCTTTGAAATGTGGATTATGAGCAAAATAATATACATAATTTTGTGCTGAGGAGAGTTTGTTAAATAAGAACATAAAATATTTATGTACAATTCCAGAGAATGTTAATTTGACACACAATTCAATAACAAATCGGTGCATATCTCGCCATCTATTCACTTCCTCAACCAGGTTTAGCTGCGTGCCCGACATATGAAGTACTGGAGCGTCGTACTTTCGCTTCCTCGTTAACACCATCGCATTGGTCTTGTGGGCGGCGAAAATATTTATTTGAACCAAATTTTCTTTCTTAGCGCTGGGTCCCCGTGCAAGCATAGTATTAGGTAGATACATCGTATATTCTTATTGGGCAACAGAAGTTTTATTATTCTAACGTAATTTAGACCCTAACATTATAATTTGGTAAAACAGTTGTATGCGACTGTACATCTTGACACCAAATAGACCAAGAGCAAGGTTTATTGTTGTCATTTTTATTTGATATGGACACCGACTTCCAAAAATAAAGTTATTTTTCAGTTTGTAGTTTCTTCTTTGGAAGTCGGTAGTATCTTTTTGTTCTCTCTCGGTAGCTTCTTTTTATTTTTATCCGACTGCCGAAGGAGGGTAATGTGTTTATCAGCCTATGTATGTATGTATGTTGCTATGTGGCGTTCTAGAGACCAAACGCGTTGACCGATTTTCATTGTTCTTATGTCAGTTTATTTTATTTTTCACATTTTGTTATTTGGAAGTCGGTAGTATTTTTTTTCCCTTTTTAGTTTTACTTACCTAATAGGCAAGTTGTTTAGCCAATGGGAAGTTGGGGCCGAAAAATGCCCGAAAATGACGTAAGCGGCGGAGCGGTCGGGCGATTTCGCGCGCTATCACCGCGCGCCACTAAAACGCCGTTATCTCGAAAGTTTTGTATGCGAGCTATACATGAAACTTATGTTGTTGTAATGTCAATAAACTAAGCTATCAGATTTTAAATGGATTTTCATATTTGGAATTGTTTTGTATTTGTTAAAAATGTGTATAGTCAGCGGAAGGGAATTTTTCCCAGTTTTGTGTACAAATGTAGTTAGAAATGAAAAAATAAAACCATTATTTCAATAAGTTTTTATTTTATTTACAAAAGTACACCCTATTTTACAAAAGTCAATCATTAGATCACACCTCCCCATACATATTTTTCAAAACAAAAACTTTACAAAATTACACCTCAGGTACTTGACCCGGCCGCCGACAAAAAAAATGGGTATGTTTACAATACAGTGCCGGGAATTCTGTGAGTCGCATGGCTTGGAATAGTATCCTATTACATAGTTTGGTACATAGTCTTATCGCAGACAAAGGCTTAGGTGTTAGAATTGTTTAGTTTACGAACAATGAGTCACAATGCAAACACTTGAAAATGACCGCTAAAAAAGACCCTTTCGTAATTTGGACACAGAGCAACTACTATTGTATTTCTTTGAAATATTATTTCACAGTGTACATGATGATGATATTTACTAATGAAAATACACAAATCAAAGGCATGTTGCCTAAGAAAAACATTACAAAAAACAATCAGCAAGATGATCAATTTTACGAAAAAACACATACAAAGATCTACGGTAAAATGGATGCGACACGCAGTACTGTGCGCACCTGAACTCGAACTGTGCGTACTTGCACTCATGACTCGAAATGACTAAATTAAAACTGAACAATGAGACATCGGCGGATGGCGGCGAAGAATGCGGGGAAGCTGGTGGTGGCGCATCAGGCGACGCGCGCCCGCGCCCCCGCTCGCGCTCAGGCGAAGATGGCGGTGAAGCTGGTGGTGGCGTATCAGGCGAGGCGCGCCCGCGCCCGCGCTCAGGTGAAGATGGCGGTGAAGCTGGTGGTGGCGCATCAGGCGACGCGCGCCCGCGCCCCCTCCCGCGCTCTGGCGAAGGCATGCAAAAAAAAAAGCAGAATCAAAATGCGCACAGAACCAGACAAACCAATAGGAAAAACCAGTCACCTAAAAACATGCCAGACAAATGCAGATGAAAGAGGGACTCAAAAAAAAAAAAAAAATAATAATAATAAATTATTATTATAATTATAATTATTATTACCTATTTTTTATATTTTTAAATGTTTTTTTTTGTAATTTATTTAATAAAAATATTTAAAAATGTAGTAAATAAGAAAAAAAAAACAATAAAGGACATAATAATAAAAAAAAAACCTCAATTCCAAAAGTAGTACGAAAGCAAAAAAAAACGACCCACAACAAAAAAACAGTCTCCTAAAAATATAACAGGTACTAAAATCCATATGCCACATCCAGTGTTTCAACGTCACAGAAAAACGGTTTGTGACGTCACGATAAATCAGGTACTTTGGGGTCGGATGTTTTTGTTTTCTACTTAAATCAAAGTACCGGCGTTATCACTTTAAATGGCGGTTTCAGAGGCGTTACTAATTAGTGTAGGAATGAAAACAATTGCAGTTTGATAAGAAATTTGCAAAATCACAAAACAAAACATGCCGAGAAAAAAACGGTCTTCGGCCGGCGCAGCGAAACAATGGAGGGCTATTTTCGTTGAAATACTTTTTTCTGATGGAATTTAGGTCAAACACACAATGCCGCTGGTAAAAACTGTTCATCACTTACCGTTCCATGGTATTTCCTAGCCACACACTCACTCACAATATAAATTTGGGAAAAAAATTGGCACCAAAATTGGGCAGCGTGCACGCTTAGTACAGTCCGGGACGCGTACTGAACTAGAGGTGAGACGTATATACTGGAATAGGTTTTTGGAATAGGTTTTTGGCCGGACGTGTAAAGACTTATTCCGAGCGCACCACATAAACGCGTCTCGAGAGTATTTAAGCGTATGGCGTTTGAGACGTAGTCACGTACTACCATACTCGCGTCTAGTGTTTGCGGCGGGCGATCCACAGGCTCGGTCAGTCCGGTGACGTTCGGTTCTGCGAGTCGATTTATTTGTTTCGCGTTTCTAAACCTAATGTCTATACCAATAGAATTACTGTTGCTTTGGTAGGCAGAGTTGAAAATGTTTAGCAAAATTTGTTTTTTAAATTAGTACGTCACAATACGTCATAGGAACGGTACCTATTGTTTACGTGAACGTATGTTTATTAATCACGTTTATAAAATAAGCTGACAGTCCTAAGCCTGTAAAGTATGAATGAAGGGAAGTTTTTAATAAGATTTTATTTATGTATTTTTGTGCAGGATGTCGTAGATTAATAAGTTATATTTAAGTAACTTTGATGTGTTACTTGTTTAGAATTTTAGATAGCTAATTAATTTAAGCAAGAAAACAAGTGTTTCACTCTTTTCACCAATCCCAGTCAATACCTAGTTAATTTACAGAAGCGTGTACAATTTTAAAATGTAAAAAAGATACGAATACCAACGCATAGTATAATATAAGTTAATAATCCATAAACCAAAAATACTCCATTCCATTACTCCGACTAGCGACTACTCCATCTCGATATTACGAAGACTCGGACTCGCTATGAAAACTTCAATAAACTAGAGACGCCTAAATACTCGTGGACCTAGTTTTTGGAATAAGTATTTAAGCGGACGCGTACTTCTAAGACTCAGTACGCATTTTGCCTAGTACGTCTCACCTCTATACTGAACGCCGCGACTTTGAAAAATCTTCAAGAAGTGAATATCGGTGTTGCCGGATATTTGAATGAATTTCTGTCATCATTGTCTATGCCTGCGACAGAATAGAATCACTCCGCACGTGTAGGCATACCCTAGGCAAAAAATAACCACCGAAAAGAAAGCGCGGGAAAGTTATCTAAATTAGTGATGTTCACCGAAGTCGCCATAACAGAAAGTTCGCTAAATTAGTTATATCCACAACCCATTGGTTAGAAAGGTATTTATAACGCCAAAAAAGATTAACGCCGAATAATGTGACACTTGAACACAACCGGTGAAATGAGAGATCTGCGTACCCGTTTAGAGCAAACTGGCGTGATGTTATGAAATGGTATAAACAATAAATAGACATGCGATTGCAGCAATTCCGAGAGATCTGCCGTTATTTATTGAAGAATTCTGTTGTAAATCTCCAAAGTTCTTCATCAGATCTTCACCAAAGTAAAACGGGACCAATTTCGAAACAAACTCTTCCAAAAAGAAATAAATTTTCAAAATCGGTCCACAATTGACGGAGATATGGATGAACATACATAAAGTCGAACATAGAACCTCCTCCTTTTTGGTAAATCGGTTAAAAACTAGAAGTTTATTACACATATTAATAGAAATATTTTTTTCTTGGCTATCTTTCGTAAACTTATGATCTAGCTCTTGGACTATACCTTAAAAGTTGAACTCATTTTATCTTCGAAACTAAGACCCGACTAAATCTGTGACTTGGCGACTAATTTCGACTAATTAGCGACTAAATCTATGAGAAAACAGATCTTCGTTAGGTGCCCTAGTTTTTGAGATATAAATGTGGCCAAGCTGGGGTCAGTCTCTCCAGATCGGCCACCTATAAAACCTTCTAACTTTTAAACCAGTGATCGACTAATTCTGATATTTGGCGACTAATTTCGACTAATTACCGATTAAATCTGGGAGAAAACAGATCTTCGCTAGGTGCCCTAGTTTTTGAGATATAAATGTGGCCAAGCTGGGGTCAGTCTCTCCAGATCGGCCACCTAACAACCCTTCTAACTTTTGAACCACTGACCGACTAAATCTAATATTTGGCGACTAATTTCGACCAATTACCGACTAAATATTTGTGTTATCAAAATTAAAATCCCTGATGGTGGCCAAGCCAGAGTCAGCCACACATTCTATTAGGTATGATTGTCAGGAATTGACGTAAATAAAACACAGAAATTCAGAATCCAAAATGTATTGAATACAAAACAATCTAATAAAATTGTCAGATGGCAATTTCAAAATATTCTATTTTAATAATAGTTAATAGTAAGAGGAAACATTGCCCGTCTGTCGCGCGGCGAGGCGGGAGGCGCCGATCCCTAATATATTACACGAGAACTGCGCCTGAAGGGGCCTCATCACAAATAAACTAACCTAAATTACATACACATATAAAATACGCAGAGCCGAGTAACCGCTCTATACACATTTACACAATCCAGACCGTTGTTCACCGCCAGTTACTCAACCCGAACGTTCGCCGATTTTATAATTGTAATACTAAAATCAACCAATTTCTATTACATCATACAAGTTATATTGCCATAGTAGCAGCACGGCGGGTGGCGTCGTGTTGCGATACGTTTTATATCATCTCTCAGTTTGTGACTCTGGCGACATGAGGCTCTCACACATATCGCGGCGCTACCGAGACCAGCTACACGTGTTGTCGCACGCAGTAGCGCGCTACCGAGACCAGCTACACAATGTCTCTTCGTGTGTTTCGCACTGTCTCCTCGTTCTATACCGCCGCATGATGTTACACCAATGTATATAAAACAGCGTCCCAAAATATATATTATCGGAAAATTGATTAAAAACAATATTAAAAAAATCTAAATATAGGAACAGTGTTGGAAATAAGAAAAAAAAAATAGTTTCCTATAAACAGTCACCCTAGTATTTAAGCTTTGAATATAGTGATTTTAGAAACACCGTTCATTTAGTGGTTACTATCAGTACCTCGAGTAAACCTGACATTATTAATTTGTTGAAGTTTCTAATGGCGAATGTTGTAATTGAAAGTCGAGCTGCCCTTATGCTAGATACATATCAATAATCTTATAATTGAATTAGATATGATTACCTTAAAACATCTTGGATAGCGTTGCGACACTTGTCACGAAGCAATTTTCAGATGTTACCTTCTAGATGACTAAACATTTAGATTATACTAACAAACATTACACGTAAGTGGGCAGACGAGCACGGAGTGTCCGGAAGTGTTTCTAACAGAAGCAAGCGCTAAACGAACCATGTTTCTTTATTATTTCGTAATAATTTTGATTACATCTAGTGGAGTAAAGAAACTTTACACCTCCCGTAAGGGACAAAGGGATCATCTATACCTATTCTAATTACTTTGGAAGGGTACTTTAGATAGGGTGAACTACATATTAAATGTCTGCTCTATGTATACGGGTCCCGAGGCTGTTTCGCAACAAGATGACAATGTCTACGGTAGTTTTAAATTTGATTTTAATTCGAGACAGGAAAGTGATAAGAATCACGGAAGGCAGTAAGTCCAATAAATGCATATTTTAAACTCAGATAACCAAATTTTGTGATCCATAGTTATCCGAATAGTGAACATTCTAGACAATTACAAGATATGAAACTACGACAAACCTATCTACCGAGTCTATCTCAAACGAGGGCAATGAGGGTTTTCTGAAATGATGTCCACTAGGTGGCAGCACTGAGAAGTTGGGTCCGTCGCCTGACAAATCGCCATTGACGTCAACGTCATGTAGATAAAGTGGCGCCAAAGTAGTAGTGAATTAGCCTGAAAACCCTCATTGTGGATCATCAAGATAGACTTGCTAGAGTGACAAACTGAAGACACAAGTGTAGTGAGAGAGGAATGACAATGGCATCCAAGAGTCGCGAAACAATCCTGCATGGTGTGGTGGCGTGACGTGAGGTGGTGACGAGTCGTGACGTGACGTCTAGATGGCGTCGATGTCGACATCGACCTCGTCATCGTCGTCCTGCGGCTTGGGCTTGGCGGGCGCGGTTGACACCGCCTTAATGGGCGTTGCCTTGGCGCGGTCGTCGTACTCGATCTGAAACGATATATTTATGTTAGTTTTGTTATGTTTAACTATATGGGATCAAACCTCGCGAATAATGTTCTAGGCGAACACGTTAAGCCTTCACTCTCGACCCGTTATCATGACGTCAAGAACGTCTGTTAACCCAGGGAAATTGTAACTGGGTCAGATATCAATCTATCATTTTATATAAAATACTGGTCTGCACTGCATGCGGTTAGACTGGCAATCTGCGAAAAGGCTAGGCTGATGATGATAATATAGACATGAAGCTTTATGTATAGCGAGTGTTGAAGCTCTCGTATTCAATGGAAATCGGTATACGTATTAATTATGTGGGCATCCCCTTCGCCTGCGCTATAGCTATTTATTAGCTGGTCCGTGTACCTCGATGTCATGCTCGGAGTCGTCTCCGTCGCTGGAGTCCTCCTCCGCATGCTGCAGCCACTCCAGGAAGGGCGTGGCGCGGTGGCGCATGTCGGCGATGACTTCCTTGCTGGCGTACTTGCGGGACGGCTTGGCTGCCCACTCCAGGATAGCCTTCTCCTCTACGATGTCCTCGTCGTACAGCAGCTGGGGATTATTGCATACGATCAAATTTGTACCTTCGTTGTACCTTCGTTGAACAACATGCTTGTTCAAACATCCTGCCAGCTCCCTTCTAGTGTCATTTTAAGATTTGTGTCAGCCGGGAGGGTAATATTTATATGCGCTTCAATTCGCTGCGATAGTGGACAGATATGTTTGACGTATTGCAGTACAAGCGTGTAGATGTACCTTGAGGATGGCGGGCACTTTGGGCAGCAGCGCGGCGTGGTGCGCGCACAGCGCCGTGAGCGCGTGCAGCACGGAGCGCTGCGCGCGCATGTCGCCGTGCGTGCAGCGCAGCAGCAGCGCGCGGTGCTTGCGCACGTCGGCCGCCAGCGACGCGGGCCGCACCAGCACCTCCAGCATCACCAGCGGCGCCTTCGACTTCACCTCCAGCCTGCAATGTGCAATGTGTAATGTCACGACTGTCAGCAAACACCACTACACGCATACATACAAACTATAGCCTCTTTCCCATGGTGGTCAGCAGTAACTACAGACCACCATCAGCTACGATCCTAACGGTGTGTCCACATCTGGCGAATGCGCCGCAAACGACCCGCTCGCGAACTGCTCGTAAACTACACGCGTGCAGTTACTGCAATTGTTTGGTTCGCCTCTTTAGCGCAACACACGCAAGGCTGGCACAGTAGGCGCGCGCGCAACGTCGCAATTCGCACCGCAACCGTCAGCGCCAGAGACGGCCGCGAAGATCGCGTTCATTCATTCGAGTAATTATTTAAAAAAAACCGGCCAAGTGCGAGTCGGACTCGCACACGAAGGGTTCCGTACCATTATCGCAAAACACTGCATAAAAATCACGTTTGTTGTATGGGAGCTCCCCTTAATTTATTTTATTTTAATTTATTAATTATTATTTTTTGAAGTAAATATTACACTAAACATTCTGTGAATATTTCAGGCTTCTACCTGTTGCCGTTATTAATATCGAGCAAAAAATGGCAAAAATATCACGTTTGTTGTATGGGAGCCCCCCTTTAATATTTACTTTATACTGTTTTTAGTATTTGTTGTTATAGCGGCAACAGAAATACATCATCTGTGAAAATTTCAACTGTCTAGCTATCACGGTTCATGAGATACAGCCTGGAGACAGACGGACAGACAGACAGACAGACAGACAGACAGACGGATCGCGAAGTCTTAGTAATAGGGTACCGTTTTTACCCTTTGGGTACGGAACCCTAAAAAGCATTGATAATTTTGTCGTTGTCATTACATAACGAAATTATTTTCAAATATCGATGATTTTTACATGGAATGAACTGAGCGGGTGAGTGGGCGGGAGGAAGCGCAGCTGGCGTGCAAGTGGCGCACGGGCGGCACAAGAACGGTGAGCGAACTAGAAATGCACGCAAGCAACTTCGAGCGGCTCGTTAACAGCGCATTCGCTAGATGTAGACAGGTCCTAACATACCTCTTTTGCTTTGTTTACCATCAAACATCACAGACACGACTACGATAGAACACTTCGTTAAGGGCACTCTACACTCGCGCCGCGAAGACTCGCGAAAGCCGCGAGTGTGGATGGTTTCGCGGCATGGCGGTCGCGCTTCGCGGCGTTCCCCGTCCGGTGACGGTTTTTTGGTCCGCGTCAAAGGGTTTGCGAAGCGCGAACGCATCCACACTCGCTGTGTTCACAGTTGTGTGCGAGATGCAGTAGCAAGCGGACGTTAAAATGAGCACCCAGTGGAGCGACGATCGCGAATTAGTGTTCCTGGAGTGCTATCAAGCAGAACCCGTGCTTAGGCAAGCCCAACATGAAGGACATAAAAACAGCAGCAACGTCCTTTTTAGTCAAATGCGCGAACGTAAATGCGAAAGGTTACGAGTGTAATGGGCTATATTTTTCGCGCCGTCTCCATGCGTGAATCATGGCCGCGGTTCTTCGGCGGATTTCGCCCGCATAAGGGTTAGCTAACACCGAGACGCGACACAACACGAAATTCTGTGCCGTAACATCCACTTTTTATTATTGTGACATCATGCCCTAGTTTAGTTTGCAAAGCCCACAACATACTTTTGACTTTTATGATCTATCTCTGTGGAAGCTTTCGTCAACAGATTTGAAAGATTATCTAGGCGTGCCATGTAGCGTTCTGCTCAAATATTCGCTTCTTTGTGTGCACTGTTTTGGTTAAAATTTTAATTACATATATAGAACGTCCTTGTTTGTACGTTTTACTCGCTATAAATCTCGATGTTATGTAAATATGATCACCTGTCGGCCTCGTGCAGTATCTCGGTGACGGCGCGGTTGGTGTCGACGTCCCCGGAGCCGGCGCGCTGCTTGAGGTAGGCGTAGAACAGATCCATGCGCTGCTTCTCGTTCTTCTCGCTGTCCTCCGACACCGTCATGCACTTGGCGCCCTCCGTCAGGTCTGGAGTCGGAACACATCACACAACATGTGTAATTAAACTGAAAGTTACTCACACAGCACTTAGGCCGTGCGTGTCCACACGCGCGGCGAATAGGCTAATCGTTCAACTGCATTGTCGACGACGCCATTTTGTGAACAAATCTTACTAATATTTAAATGCATAAGTTGGGATGTGTGTATATCTGTTACTCAATCATGCTAAAACGGATCTAGATGAAATTTGGCAAGTTAAATTTGACTCACTTCCCAGTGTTGAATTGAGTTGAAATTTTGCACACACGTTTGTTTCGTGTGACAATGCAATATTTTTTTATGAGTATTTAAATAAAATAAGCTTCTTTATCCAACTAAATCTCTTGCCTTCTCCACAGGCTCTAGTCGCTGTTTTGGGTATATTTCACGAGTGCATGAATCATACAGGTAGTAGAATATGGTTACCTTGCATGCGCGCACGCACGGCAGCTTCGCTGACGTCCACCGTCCAGCAGCCGTCGTCGTCGTCCTCAGCAGACTTGTCCTTCTCCTTCTCCTTTTTGCTGCTCTTGGGGTTGGGCGTCGTGGGGGTCACGGGAGCTTCACCCTCCTGCGGTCAATGTTCAAGTTTAGTTCGGATTTAATTAAATACAGAACCTCTAATAAATATAGTGCTCATGACCAACGTCCGAGTGGAACAGCCTGGGCTGGAAGGCTGCTTCAAGTGGTATGTAGTGGTGTTACCTTGGCGTCGTCGTGGCCGTCGTGGTTGCCGTTGGCGGCGCCGGGCCCGGAGCGCTTGGAGCGCTTGCCGCGCGAGCCCTCCGTCACCGACGAACCCTGGAACAGTATGCCATTAGTCAACTTCCAGTTAACTATTTAAAAGGGAAAGAAAGTACGTAGAATTTACCGGAGTCGGACACCTGACAGTCTGCTTGACCAAACAGGCGTCCCATAAAGGACCATCGATCGCACGACATCCACATAGAGGCGGCGAATTTATTCCCGAGTCCCCCGAGGTTGGGCAGTGGTCTATGCAAAGCACTCACTGCCTTTTCAACGCGGAAGACCAGGCGCTCGAATTGCTCTTCGAAGCCCTACAGACCAGGTTTAGCCAAGATACTTATAGTACACAGTCACCTGGACTTGCGCAACTCCAACTGTCACTGACCAGGTGGGTGACTCCCTGCTCCTCAGCAGTTTATGGAACCATAATGCCTCGGTTGTATGAGGCGCTATCTCCAAACCCAGCTCGCGAACTAACGCCGCGACTCATGCCACTCCGAGCTCGAAAGCTGGATGGTCTCTTTGAAAGTGTCTGCGTCGGTCAACACCACAGAACAGAAAAAACGCCTTCTACAATAGAAGTCGCAAGTAGGCGGGGCCCGCGTACCCCGGGATTTGCACTATTCCGCATATGTCTGCTGCCCCGCCCACACAAAAGTAAAAGTTGATTTTATAATGTTAAATTTAAGGTCTATTTTCTTTTAAATCCAAACATATTGTTCTCGAAGATTCCAACTATGCACATGTCACAGTCAGCTACTCAATTAGAGATTGCCGTTATCGATAACGAGTTATCGATATTTTAAACCTACAATGTTCTCTGTGTTCTATGATATACTTTTCTGAAAAAATTTAAACCAGTGTGCGGTTTTTTTTGGTGATTCAGTATTAGTAATCAAATACATGTCATTTCCATGTTCAAACCCTTTTTTTTCGAATTCTGCCTTAACCAAGTTTAAAATAAATAAAGCATGGATATGGGTAATCTATTGGTAGTATTCTAATCGAAAAAAGGTTAATCGAATAATTAATATTTTAATTAATTATTGTTTAATTAATATTTTAATGTAACGATAAAGTGGCAACCTCCAAATGTCAGTTTAGTGTACGAAATTAAAAATCAGACTATAGTTTAATATCTATCGCGTAAACGCCACAGGGTGTATTTTTCTATCAATATAATGATTTTCAAAAACGGATTAGTAGTCTAACATGACAATTCTTAATTATATTTTCTATAAATCGTAAGTATTAGAATACATTTATATAAACACTATTTTGAATTCTTTATTTTTAAATATGACTTACAAGTACAGTGGTTGCTACTTTAGAAAACGGAACCGCTCTTGAGTTTCTGGTAAGGAAAGGCTCGCGCTTCTTAAACTGGGCGGCGCGCGAGGTGGGCTGCAGACGTCGCCGCAGACGGCGCAGCTGCGGGCGCCGGTGCCGTCATTAATGACATCATACGTCGAGCTCTTGTCACCGCCGGGGTGTCAGCTGTTTTAGAACCCAATGGCTTGGCACGCGACGGTGGGAAGAGACCGGATGGGATGGCCATAATGCCTTGGAAGTTGGGTAGGCCTTTGGTGTGGGATGCAAAATGTGTCGATACCCTTGCGCCATCCCTTAGCACGGCGGGCTGTGCTGGAGCAGCTGCTGCTGGTGCAGAAAACCTCAAATGGCGCAAATATAACAACCTTATTGGCAGTTATATGTATGACCCGTTTGGGGTTGAGACATTAGGTCCATGGGGTCCGAGTGCTCATCGAGTGCTTCGAGACATAAGTAAACGGTTAGTTGACTGTTCGCGTGACCAGAGGGCTGGCCTTTTCTTCAGCCAGAGAATCAGCATTGCCATTCAACGTAGCAATGCTGCCAGCGTTCTGGGCACGTTTCCCATTGACATCGATGTGGGCGAATTTTTTGATGCACTATGAGCCCTTTTCCCTCTCCCCTTTGAATGTAAGTTTGTTTTGTTATTGGTCATAAGATTAGAAATATTCAGTTGTATATAAACACTTGATTTCAAGCATAATAATATTTATCGAATCTAGCTGTTGATTTTGTTTTGTTTCAAAATAAAACGGATTTTCGATAAATAAGTCAACGAAGGTGGTACATCTCTAGAGGAAAACGAATTGTAATGACCTCATTAAACAAATATAAATCTTATTAATAACGAAATACAGCTTTAAATTGAATGCATTTAGTATAGTGACATCTAGCGGCGGGTAGCGTAACTTGGTTATTAAATTATTCCATGTGCGATTTTAACGGAAAATGTAATAAATACTTAAAAAGAGTAGTCAATTAACAACTCTATGATCATTAAAATGTGGTTTATATTCAAATAAGCGACGACTGACATATTTCCTACTTTCAAACTACCAATCACATCAAAGATTTCTTAGTGTTACGAAATACAATTAACCTGTATATGTGTGAGTTTGGGTACGCTGCTTCCGATACTAATGAAGCGATATACGATTTCTACTGTCTTCTCTGTTCTGTGGTCAACACCAACAGGCTAATTGCGTAAGTGAATTAGACAACGCAAATGGTTTAAATCCAATCGACCAATCACATAAACGGAAATCCACATCGCGTCTTTCATTTCGCCTGTGATTGTTCGATTGATGGGATCAAAACTTTTGCCTTGCCGAATACACTTACGCAATTGGGTGCTGGGTGTCGTCTGCGTAAAAGACTATATTACTGACGACGGGGATGAAAACACGCAAGACCGAATCAGATGCGAGATCGCACAGGAGAGGACCTAAAACAGATTCCTGTGGAACCCCACCCGTAATCTACCTCCGATGTACGCTACCATCCCGAACCACATAGCGGTTATGCCAATTGCTAAGGTAAGCCCCGACAATGCACTGCAAGTAAGGGTGCACCCTATGATATACTTGTGCCACCCTAATCTCATCCCAGGGCAGGGAGTTAATGGCGTTTGACGATATCCAAACTTACCGCCAACGCCATGGGAGGACCTACCTAATGACTGTGTCAGCGAACAGTGTTGCTGTGGACGAATACTTGCTATTAGTCATCGACATGCTAAGAAGAAAATGGAACTGGACTGCAATCAGGATTGTCTTAGTAACCTGCTGGTAGGCCTGCAGGCTGGGGTCGAGGGCAGGCGGGTTCTTCAGGATGAAGGTGTTGAGCTTGTGGTTGAAGTCCAGCACGCCGTGGTAGCCGCAAGCCTTGCAGCCCTGAGAGATGGTGTTGCGCTTCGTGGACACGATCAGCTCCGTCTCGGGGTTGTCGCATTCCGGGCACAGCACGAACTTGCGGATGAACCTGGCGGATAAAAAGAGTTTAGAAATCACACATCTTCTTTGTTCATTGTATTTGGGCTATTTCGAAACAAGATAGTTTGCTGCAAGCTGGTTTTGTTACGAAGCAAAAACTAGCATAAGTGTGCAAGTAACACACTTTTTTGGTACAGGCGTGTGCATCACCATAGGCTAGGACCTAGCGCACGCCTGTCGTAGCCGCTAGGACAAGCAATTTCGCCGTTTTAAAGTGTAGTGGCGACGAAAACACAAAAGCGCCTACGCTCTTGGGTATACGTTCAATACGACCTACAATTACCAAGTCAGGCCAATTGGGGTTCTTCAGTCGAAGCCATAACGATTACTGAGGCTCTAGACAAGTAAGACTCTCATCATCGAAAGCGTGGCGATAGCGATAGAAAAAATGACAATAATGTATGAGAATGTCAAACGCTATCGAAATGTCAGGTGAACAATATTATAGCGGCATCGTTGACATTGAATGACACTTATCCAGGGCCTCTTGCCAGGGGAGCATGACGAACTGCGCAAGCACTCCAGCGCCCTGGTGAAAGGTAGTTGTAGAATACCGTGTCGTTCAAGTCAGTGAGAGTCTGACAGGCCCCTCTGCCCACCCCAGGCGGAAGATTGAGAGTTTTTTCATGCTTTAAAACAAGATGTATCAATAAGTTACCCATCCAGCAGGTCCTGCAGCTTGGCGGAGTCGTGGCTGCCGTTGACGATGAACCGCTCGTTCTTGAAGTCAAACTGCGTCTGTGCGCCCAACTCGCAACCAAAATACTTAGTAGGATCTGTAAGAGAAACAAATACTCTCAATGGGAATCACCTTATAATCCTGAATCTTATTCATTTATCTTCGGAGCCCTAAAATTACTGTTGGGCCATAGCCATCTTGTAGGAAGATCCTTTTCAGTGGAGGATGGACCTTCGCATCTCGTTTCTTAACCCTCAAAGGGCTAAACTGCTATTGTAACCTCGTTGTTTTAACGTTTTGCTTTTATATATTTTGTTTCTAGTACTTATGTTGTTGATAACTATTTTGAATCTATCAGTGTTTCTGATCAAATAAATATGAGCAATTGTAACACCTCCATATAGATCTTTTTTTTTTTTGGCAAAATCCCCCCGCACTATTCCCAAACCACTGCAAGTCCTGAAAGCCAGAATCAACAGTGGCAACCAGCAGAAAAGCGCCGAGGCAATGAAGCTTGACGAAGTCCCGGCGAATTAATTTAACTGTCTTGGATCCCGCAACGTAATTAATCAGAAAAGAATAACGGAGCAGTAGGAAAACTTGGAAAAAGTACAATAGACCTAATATTATAGAGGTAACAAAGAATACAACTATTTATCCAAACTTCTGCTAAAGCGGAATGATGTACCTTAATTATGATGTGCGTGTGAACTGAGGGACCACGCTGGTATTTCGCAAAATAAATATCATAGGATTTAGTAGTATACTTAAACCAATTGTAGAACAAATCAGGGAATTTGTAAATAAATATATTAAAAACTACAGCCCTTAAAGTGTGGTCCCTCAGTCCTCACAGACCATTAGCCAGATCTCGGAAATTATCTGAAAAAAATATGTGTTGTGACTACAGACATTTAGTAAAGAATTTGTAAAGATATTTATTAAAAAACAGAACACAAATCTTCAAAGATAAAATATATATAACGACTAAACTGTGGTCCCTCATTCCACACAAGAAAGATAAATATTTTAGTGAATATTATCGAATGAAATAAATAAACTCGTTATTTTTCTACATAAAGTTTTAGTAAGAGACTTGAAACATTTTGTAAAAATGAAATGGAATAAAAATATCGACGCAATTTGAAGATAGCGATTATTAAAACTGGTCCCTCAATCCTCACATCCACTGACATATATGCATGTACTAGCTGCTAGACGAGAGTAATATCAGAAAGACTAGTGTACTTTACTTTTAGTAGAAAGTTTCTACTAAATAATAGTTATCTAAAACTGTGTATTTCTTACCTCTTGGCTGAGATAATATTATTTATCAATCCTATGAAAATATATAGAGTAGTGTGACCACACAATGAAACAAAATGTAGACAGTACTATTATACTTCATTTAGTATAGCATTAAATGAAACGAAAACAATGTTGAACTGTTAATTTAATGTTATATTACATGGCATAAGTGTGTTTAATAAAAAAGCAGATAGTAAAAAAAATAAAAATAACACTAATACATTTATCTAAGTAAGTGAAATTTGCATGTAGCTTAATGAATGTAAGAATATTTGTTGGTCTGTACTTTCAATAATTTTGAAATGTTGGTCATCATAGCAAAAGAAAAGCTTATTCATATAAAAGTGGCATCGGTAATGACCAAGACCACCTGGAATTAATGATGGAATGAATTCAGATGCACCCCTGATTTTGTAGGTTTTGTTCTTTACTGTTATGGTAACTGGAACATTAGTAATATAACTTTTTTCAGTGCCATTCAAATCGAATGATATTATTTTTGAAAGCTCGTAATTGTAACTAACTTTGTCATTACAAGTGGTACAGTTCCTGTTTCCTTCATCGATGTTAATTGCCTCTTCCAAAATACCTATGCCAAATATTTCAATAATATTCATATTTAAAGGTAAAAACGCAACGTCTCTTTTGATTAAGTTTGATTGGCAGGACGTATTTAAACACATTTTTGTAAAAGTTGCACTGAAAAAATATCTTACAAGTATATGTTCAAATATATATGTGATACTAGCTAACCCGGCAAACTTAGTTTTGCCATAAAAACACCAAACATTAATTTACCCTACACTACTCTACCTACCCTACCTACCCTACCCTACCCTACCTACCCTACCCTACCCTACCTACCCTACCCTACCCTACCTACCCTACCCTACCTACCCTACCCTACCTACCCTACCCTACCCTACCCTACCCTACCCTACCTACCCTACCTACCCTACCTACCCTACCCTACCTACCCTACCCTACCCTAGCTACCCTACCCTACCTACTCTACCTACCCTAACCTACCCTACCCACCCTACCTACCCTACATACCATACCCTACCCTACCTTACATAAGAACCTTCTCCTAACAATAACAAACACAACAAAAAAAGAATAAGCGAAATCGGTTCGTGCGTTCTGGAGTTATAGCGTCAGGAAGGAAAACCCGACTTATTTTTTAGGGTTCCGTACCCAAAGGGTAAAAACGGAACCCTATTACTGAGACTTCGCTGTCCGTCTGTCTGTCTGTCTGTCTATCTGTCTGTCACCAGGCTGTATCTCCTGAACCGTGATAGTTAGAGAGTTGAAATTTTCACAGATGATGTATTCCTGTTGCCGCTATAACAACAAATACTAAAAACAGTATAAAATTAATATTTAAGGGGGGCTCCCATACAACAAACGTGATATTTTTGCCGTTTTCTGCTCGATATTAATAACGGCAACAGGTAGCTGAAACGCTTGAAATATTCACAGAATATTTAGTTGTATATTCTCTTCAAAAAATAAATATTATTAAAATAAAATAAATTAAGGGGGGCTCCCATACAACAAACGTGATTTTTTTGCAGTGTTTTGCGATAATGGTACGGAACACTTCGTGAGCGAGTCCGACTCGCACTTGGCCGGTTTTTTAAAGTAGATTACACTGACAATCATAAGTAATATGGTTTCCTTTCTCGTTTAATGGTCTAAAATGTTGTGAAGCATTATCATATCATTAGCATATTTATCATGTATATACCGAACGACACAAGTTACCATTTATTAACAATTTAATATTACCTGTGATAAGCCCTACGTATAAAAATAATCGTTTTTGACTGTTGTACCACCTGGAAGAAATACTTTTTCGAAAAAGGAACCAGTTGCATCTATTATTATAGAAATTTTATGAAATTTTGCGTGATAAAGATATCGCTCATTATAGTACTTAATTTGGCAGTCACTCCAAAAAAACAAACGAAAGTCTAGAAATATACATATTTTACGAATAATATTCTTATTGTCTTGATTCACACTTTTAGCCAACATCAACAACTAAATAATTGGATTACTATGTGGCAAATGTTCTAATCTAGCATCTGACTTAATTTTTCTTAAGGCCGACATGGATGGCAATATAGGAGAATTTTTGTAGTCTTCGCTACCAATCAGTTTTGAAGCCAACTCATTATGCACCATGACAGCAGGCTTATAACGAAGTTCTTTAGCCAATTGTTGCCTCCTATGAGGCGTTAATTTTGACTTAATTTTCGAGGTATGTTTGAATTTAACATCAAAATTACGAACGTTACACATAAATTTAACAATTAGGTCAGTAATTTTTTGATTTGATATACTAATTGCCGCAAAACATTGGGTACAGTTCCCGTGCAAATTAATTTGATCATCTTCAATTTTTTTTTTCTTGAGCACCCATGTGCAGGGTAGTTTTGAACGTGTCCAAATTTTTTCCTTCAACATGCTGCTCCTTTTGTACTTTGGCAACGTTTTGTATTGTCTGTACGTTGAAGTACCACTCCGTTTCTTATAACCACTTAAGGGTTTTATTTTTCTCCATTCATATGTATCAAGATTAAATGAAAAGCACAAGCACACCATAGCTGTCAGGTAGCAAGTTCTTCTTGGTCAACGTGCCAGCAGCAAAAGAGAGCGGGTACACGCTGTGCACCTCCTTCCATAAACTTCCACCATCCGCAATTCGCATGGCATAATATCTATAGCACCACCTCGCCTATCGGGTAATAATATTATGTATTACACGATATTATAATATAATATAATTTATTTATTTCTTACCACAAATTTACAGACAGTAAATTAAAGAGTCTACATACACAACACCCAGAACCGGAACAACTATCTGTAGGTCATACGAATATTTGTTCTGTGCGGGAATCGAACCCGCGACACGCAGCGCAGCAGTCGATCGCTCAACCACTGCCCAAACATTAAACATAAATTAACAGTTCAACATTGTTTTCGTTTCGTTTTAATGCTATACTAAATGAAGTATAATAGTACTGTCTACATTTTGTTTCATTGTGTGGTCACACTACTCTATCTATTTTCATAGGATTAAAAAATAATATTATCTCAGCTAAGAGGTAAGAAATACACAGTTTTAGATAACTATTATTTAGTAGAAACTTTCTACTAAAAGTAAAGTACACTAGTCTTTCTGATATTACTCTCGTCTAGCAGCTAGTACATGCATATGTGTCAGTGGATGTGAGGATTGAGGGACCAGTTTTAATAATCGCTATCTTCAAATTGCGTCGATATTTTTATTCCATTTCTTTTTTACAAAATGTTTCAAGTCTCTTACTAAAACTTTATGTAGAAAAAGAACGAGTTTATTTATTTGATTCGATAATATTCACTAAAATGTTTATCTTTCTTGTGTGGAATGAGGGATCTCAGTTTAGTCGTTATATATATTTTATCTTTGAAGCTTTGTGTTCTGTTATTTAGTAAATATTTTTACAAATTCTTTACTAAATGTCTGTAGTCACAACACATTATTTTTTCAGATAATTTCCGAGATCTGGCTAATGGTCTGTGAGGACTGAGGGACCACACTTTAAGGGCTGTAGTTTTTAATATATTGATTTACAAATTCCCTGATTTGTTCTACAATTGGTTTAAGTATACTACTAAATCCTACGATATTTATTTATCGAAATACCAGCGTGGTCCCTCAGTTCACACGCACATTAATTATGCATGAAACGAGATGCCCTTAGTTTCATAAAAAACCGGCCAAGTGCGAGTCGGACTCGCACACATAGGGTTCCGTACCATTATCGCAAAACACTGCATAAAATTCACGTTTGTTGTATGGGAGCCCCACTTAATTTATTTAATTTTAATTTATTAATTATTATTTTTTAAAGTAAATATACAACTAAACATTCTGTGAATATTTCAAGCGTCTACCTGCTGCCGTTATTAATATCGAGCAAAAAACGGCAAAAATATCACGTTTGTTGTATGGGAGCCCCCCTTTAATATTTATTTTATACTATTTTTAGTATTTGTTGTTATATCGGCAACAGAAATACATCATCTGTGAAAATTTCAACTGTCTAGCTATCACGGTTCATGAGATACAGCCTGGAGACAGACGGACAGACAGACAGACAGACAAACAGACAGACGGATCGCGAAGTCTTAGTAATAGGGTCCCGTTTTTACCCTTTGGGTACGGAACCCTAAAAAGCAGTACTTACAAGTGGGCGGCCTGCCGATCGCCTTAGCCACTTCGGGCATGTTGACGATGACGGTCTTGATGCCGTTGCCCTTGCCCTCGACCTTGGCACAGATGCGCGGCATCTTGTACCGGTAGAAGGCGTCCGCGACATTGCGGTTCACGTTCACCGACCCCATGGCGGCGGGTGAAGCGACCTGCGGCGGGACTGAGCGGCGAAGTGCCTTCTGGAACTGGTGAGCATGGTAACGTTAGTAAGATAACTGTGAATATGGAGTGTAGGAAGATGGCTTGGTCCGACGGTTTCTTTCTGATTAAATTGGCATGCAATTTTATACCATGAATGAATAATACATGCATAAATGCTGCAAGATTTTCACTACTGGTCTTCCTTCACAACGTCTGGTGCCATTCTCGCAGAACAGCAAATTCCTGGGACCTTCATCTAGGCATTGCTCCACACAGTGAGGGCTTATTCAGATGAACTGATAATCATGAACAACAACAGCAATGTGCCTATTCAGAAACTTGGTAATTAAACTGTTTCCTTTTACTGTCTTGCGAAGTGTTCTTTTTATATTATATTACTAATGCAATAACACAGGGCAACTACAATAATAACACCAGTCTGTTACTGCCCCATTACAGAGCAAAGCTTCTAAGCAGAGAAGACACCATTAATGACAACGCTTGCTCAAGGCAGGTTTGCGATTTCAGACTGGTTATTTTATTGTAGCTCCTGGTTTACTCACTAAAAAACTATTTGATGAAAAAAAAGGATCATAAATGTAACTCACCGGATTAACTAAAGCGGTCCTGTATCAGTGAGTATGCGTGTGTGTTTGTGGTGGATGTGTAGCGTGCGAGTCTAAGGTGTCGGAGCGGGGCGGGACGCGGCTCGAGTCAGCGGGGCGGCATGCGCGCGGGCCGCCGGGCGCGCCAGTCACGTCTGCCGCAGTGGCAGCAGCTTGCGGTGCCTGTTACTGCAAAATTTTGATGGTCTGAAAACAGAGCGGTTGTGATATGCTGACTTACTACTACACAGTTACGGTGCCCTTCTCTTATGTCTTGCCAGGTTTTTATAGGCCCATCATCATCAATTCAGCCGAAAGACGAGCATAGCTGAACGGCCCATATTCTCCCAAGTGTAGTCACATTGACTGTCACTGCGGTATGCTTGTCCAGATGCTGTAGGTCCCTCAATGTCCATACACCTGCACTTTTGCGCTGGTACTGGGCACCTAATGGGTCCTAGTTGTGTTAAAAGTTCCATTGATTCGACAAGCAGAAGATAACGAAAGGTGGATTGTTAAATGGCAATGACAAACAAGCAGGCGGGCAGACAAAGTGTCAAGACAAGTGTTACTGTCCTGAAACTGACCCACCATCCTGAATCCCCTCGACACTGTCTTCGATAGTCTCATCTAATATTGTTCTAATGGCTCTCTCTCTCAGTAGCGGGGTTAAAGAGTATCCCAAATTGTACCAACTTTCATGTTACGATATAATAATTAAAAAGTCCAGTTTGTGACGTAAATTAACAGTTTTCAATTTATTTTCTATTTAATGAAAGGAAAAAATAATTCCCGTATGCCTTCTATTAGAATTTCGCTTAGTTTAATCCAGTATAATTTAGGTTAAATTCAACTTTCCCGTTTGTTTTAATCATAAAAAAGTTTCTTATAACGAGTTGAAGGAATGAGGTAAATTCCTCTTTGAGCATCAAAACTTTGATAAGAGAAATATTGACTTTTATCCGGTGACAGAGTTGAGCAAACTTTGAATTTCAGAGATCTGATTTTGAGATAAAGATATTTTCCTTATTATATACTTATATAAACTTAAAACGAAGCCTTGTAGAAGTTGTGAACGAATATTTGCGCAATTTTGATAGGCCGATTTTCAGAGATGAATAAATAAACGCAATATTGGCATTGAAACCAAGTTTTTGTTATGAGTTAGTTCATAGCCTAAACAAACCCAAACCTAAATCAGCTTATACCCGCAGCCGTATTGCGTAAGTGCGCAAAGAGTTTAATCTCTATCCAACCGACCAAATCGGCCAATCACACAAAACGGAAATCCACAACGCGTCATTCATCTCGCATGTGATTGGTCGATTTGGTCGGTTGGATAGAGTTTAAACTTTTTGCACACTTACGCAATACGGCTGCCGATTTCTTTGGATGTCATTTTCGAGATCTTTCTGTTGTTTTTCCAGTAAACCATAAATGGTGGGACCAAACTTTTTCATGATGGACATTACAGGTTGCCTGGAAGAGATCGCGGCAAGCGATAAGGTCGCCCGTTGTATATTTTTTTTAGTTTTAAGTTTCTTTTGTTCCTGTATTTTCTGGTGTACAATAAAGTATAAATAAATAGAAAATAAAATAAATTACTTTAAAATGCAGCACATGGGCACATGTTACCGAATAGTTAGCGTTAAAGTTTATACTAAACATATGCAAACATGTATTGGTTAGTTTTTCCTTATTTTACAAGGCAACAAATCAAAGTGCTTTGAGATTGTTTATGGGCCGAACAGTGACATCGGCATGTTATGCCGAAATAATTGGGATTTTGCCTGGGTAGAACAAACATAATTCTCATCAAAGTCAGGGGGGGTAGAACAAAGATAATTCTCATCAAAGTCAGGGGGGGTAGAACAAAGATAATTCTCATCAAAGTCAGGGAAGGGGGCTTGTGATGTGACGTCACTGTCAGTATAAAGCGTAGCATGGCGTGACGTCACACGATATTTCAACGCACTGTATCGTCGTCAGCTTTTGTTTACGGTGTAAAAGAAAAAATACGTATCCAATATTTTTAGGTAATCTAACTGACGGACTAAATAGTTTTGTTATCATTCCTATTGCAGATTTATATTTAGAATAGAATAGAATAACATTTATATTTTTTAATTTCTTTGGGATAGACCACGGGAACGAAGCGGCAAAAGTTGAGTTTATTTATAGTTTTTCAAGTAAATTTGAACATTCTGTTGATCCCTGGTTTTGACGCTGACTTTAAGACCCCATTGATCAATAGTACGATATTTTACTGCATAGTTGAGGATCAGACAGCAGTTACACACTGCATTTCTTTTTAACCGCTGTGTGATCCTCATTCTGAACAGTAAATTGACGTACAGGACACCGCCGTGTGACCGGGACTTAGGTGGCGTGGTTGCGGTTGCTCCTACGAGCAGTAGCAGCTCAAAGGTTCATAGTTATTCTGTTTATTATAGTCTCCTTTTGATGTTTAAGTATAAGAGTCTCCATACCTGCGGGCAGTATATCTAGGTGTATGCGTCATGCACGCTCGACGGCTGCGGGCCGGTCTCCTGCTCGAGACACACCGACTACTCTCCTCGCACTGTACTGATGTCTCTGCAAACAATATTACATCTACGTTAATATTGATTGACGACAGACTACTAAAATTGGCAATGAAACTTAAAAAAAAAAAAGTTAATTAAAAAAAACAAAATACCCGACTGCTTGAAAAGCGAACTAAAAAGACGTAAACAAGGAGAAAATCATGCTGTGCTGTCGGAGGATACATCTTCGCGAGCTGGCTGACCAAAACCAGACGTATCCTCCGACTGCACAGCATGATTTTCTCCTTGTTTACGTCTTTTTAGTTCGCTTTTCAAGCAGTCGGGTATTTTGTTTTTTTTAATTAACTTTTTTTATTTATAACTTTTTAGTATTTTTTTTCGAATTATGTACATTTAAACATATAAGTGTTATATATTTTTGAAATCACCTTTTAAAATCCTTTATTTTGATACCCCACACGATAGGTTTGGAAGAAAAAAAAAATTTGGGCCCCCACAATATGGCGCCCAAAAACCGCCATTTTCCTATTTTCCAAATTTCATGTAGCCAGTGACACTCGCGGGGTTAAGACGAATCGATTGACGTAAGAACCATCAAAATCGGCCCACGCGTTTGGCCTCTAGAACGCCACATAGGAACAAACATACATACATAGACTGATAAACACATTACCCTCCTTCGGCAGTCGGGTAAAAAAGGTGGTGTGTGAAGTGAACATTGGGATAATAAATAATAATCATAATAGATCTTTTAAAAATTAACGTAATCCTTGCTGCTGTGTTGTTATTTAGCATGATTCTACATAATATATCGGTGGTATTTTGTCATTCAGTAAGTGGATTTTTCTATATACTTTCTACAGCAATTTCTACGGGTCTCCCAAAGACAGGTGCATTGCGAAAATGCCACTACACTTTTTTATGGCAATTGTTCATCTGTAGAGCAGTAGAACAATATCTATGAAAGCGTATCATTATAATCTTTGTAGCATTATCGCGCCGCACCCATCTACGGGAGCCTTAACATGGTGTATTGGTGTCGTCTTCTATCTTGTGTTGTACTTCGTAGCACGACCATGAACGCATTCATTATAACTTTAGATGGTACTAAAAACCTTTTAATTTGTACTATTTTATACCACTAATTAGAAATTTTATACCTCTCAATTATCGCAGATATAAAGGTCGTGCTGGCAAGATTCTTTCCCTGCACGACCACGCTAAAATTCCAGCTGGCGTAGAAGTGATGAAACGGGAGCATGCCTAAAATTTTGTACTTATTATGTACTCCTATTTCATTACTGGTAAATTGTAGTAAATTGTTAGAAAAGCAAAAAAACATTATCTGCCTATAAATATGTGATTTGTATACTTGACACTAGATGGCGTTAAATGTGGCAGAAAATGTTTTTTTGGCTTTTCTAACAATTTACCAGCAACAAAATAGGAGTACATAATGAGTACAAAATTTTAGTCATGCTCCCATTTCATCACTTCTACGCCAGCTGGAATTTTAGCGTGGACGTGCTGGGAATAATCTTGCCAGCACGACCTTTATATCTGCGATAATTGAGAGGTATAAAATTTCTAATTAGTGGTATAAAATAGTACAAATTAAAAGGATTTTAGTACCATCTAAAGTTATAATGAATGCGTTCATGGTCGTGCTACGCAGAACAACACTCATCTTGAATATTGTAAATGGCTGGTGCAGCCAGATATTTGCGCACACATTCACAAACACGCTTGACAAAAATGTTTGCGCACTTTTAGACATCCTGCGACACGAGATTCGAAGAGAAAAAATTACAATCATTACGTCACTCAAAGCTATAAAAATCCCTTATGTTTTAAGATACGCGAGGTGAATTTTTAGTCGAATAGAGCCGAGAAGCGTAGAGTAGAAATGGAATAAAATTATGCGTACGGAACGTACCGGACACATTCAATAAGACATATTCTGTTACTGTTCTCTATTCTGAATGTTACTGAAATTGTCTACCGAAGGGCTTTATGATAACTACATTAGTTTGTAATAGGAAACCTTTTATATTGAGTGGTTGTTACAAGAAATAAAGTGGCACTTAGTCTAGTTTTATATGTCGGTTTAACGTCGAAGTTTCTGTACATACAGCGGGCATATAAAGGGCTATTAAAAATAAAACTTATTCTTTATATATATTCTTCATGATGGTCTTACTATAGATGTATATATCTCTGCTTTACTCTTCGGGTAATGCAGGATTTGTTATATTGTCTATCTTCTGTTATGCATGCAGCTTACCCAAACAGCAATGGGCTCGCACTCCATTTTTTTTGCGTTAATTATGCATGGAAACGTTGTGTATATAAAGGTGAATTGTCTTACATAAATTATAAATAAATTCATTAGTATTAATTGATTAAGTAGGTAAGTAGAAAAGGTACAGAATATAATCCGAAGTTCATGATTGTATGACACACATTCTGATGATGCGGTTTCATCATCATAAAAAGGCAAGTACCCCCAAGTAGTTAAGAGTTCATATAGGCAGATAATGTTTATTTTTAATGCAGTAATTAAGACAAATATGTAGGTATACTACACAGATAACAGCTACTTATAACATTAATTTACGCAAACGAATCAATTTATCACATAATAATGTTTCACTAAGAATAAAGCGAGGTAAGTAGGCAAACGTTGACTCGTCCGATTACCGCTCAAAGTATGTAACTTTGAGATAAAAATACGCATGACGTCAGGAGAGTTGATAAATAAACTCACATTATCATGAACTATCTCCATTCCATAACGTGGCCCGTCAAGTTGAAGGAACTAGGTGAAAGGTCTACTACCATAAATGCAATGTTGACACGTACAATACGCTCACACTGATGTAGTTTTAACTTCAGAACGTCCTTGAAATGGTGTATTGTGATTGGAGGAAAGGTTCTCGTCTCGCACACGCATGGAAATAGTAAGTTCATTTTTAGGTATTGTGTACATAGGTGTCGAACTTGGTCGAGTTTACAGCTGCGTGTGTTGTCAGAGATAAATATACGCAGTCGCAGAAAGTTATTGAATAGCTTTGTGTGCGGTCACGGCAATCGCTTGCCAATCACGCTCGATTCGCCACGGTTGCTCGCGCCGACCATCGTGTTTAATGTGGTTTCGGATGTGGCCACTTTATTGCTACAATTTGATAAGCACTCTGATACTGGATTTTTCCAGCGGCTTTGAATTTTACCTACATACCTAGGTACAAAAAGAATACCATCTCGTTTTCTCTAAACATGACACTTCTTTACTCCTGCGAAAGCAGATTAGGTAGTCTGTCCAGGGCTTAGTTCATCTACCATTTCTCTAACATAAAATATAAACAAACCCTAGCGAAAGCCAATAAATAACGAAGTTACTGTTAATAGAGTTAAATTGCAAGCGAGCCCCGCTTTCATTAGAGCAAGAACTAGTGTAATTAAACTAGTGTGTTGCTTCGATACTAGATGCAATTAATTAAAGAGTTCCGAACACTGGAGGCAGCCACTTCAGAGGGGAGACGGGAGAGTGGCTCCGAAACAACACATTTGCCGAGTGCACTTCAGTGCCACAGGCGGCAATAATAACAGTAGAATAAACAAACTTACTTTGTGCTTGTTATTACAACAAACCGTTTCTTGGATTTTATAAAATAAAACTACGACTACTGCCACTACAAAGGACAGAAAAAAAATAAAGGTTTTAAATTATCCACGGCTACATGTGATCCAAAATTAATGTGGGTTTTCAACACCTTTCAGTGCTACAGAGCAAGGCTCCCCAAAAAAAGCAAGCAAAATACAAAAACAGTTGCAATCAATAAAAAAAAACAGCAGATTATTTATATTGACTATATTGTAGACTCAGTGATAGCTTGATGGTTTACAGGTCGGAATGCGAGAAGGCAACGTGTTGTACCAATCCCAAACAACATACGACAAGGCCGACCCCAAGCAACATAGGACCGAGCTGCCCTTGCCCATGTTACTTGGATGAAGATGATTCATGATGACTATATTCGAGAATCCCAACCGAGTTACTTTCAAAAGCAAAGAAACTTCTTAATAATTCCTTTCAAATTCTTGCTCCAACTAAGATTATTTCGCTCACGCCTTCAGTTTCAGAATGGCCATATATTTTTCATTTTAATGTTCTTATCCTACTGCTGTAAGTGAGCTGTGTACGCCGACCTCCAATTCCACCGTGGCCCGCAATGCGCCACGCGGGCCGGCGGACGCGCCTTACACCGCCACACTAGACGGGCCGTTCTTTATTTAAATGGAGCGCCAAATAGGCTTGCAATACATTTACAAATAACCTGTTTTTTTTTGCATTGGGGTTAAAACGGGCCACTGATTAATTATTATTATATTTTCAAAGGTTGTTTTCGGGATAGGACGAAAATCTTTTGAAAAAAACCATAAACAACACATTGCTTTTAGTAAAAATGAAGAAAATATAATACTGTTGCATATAACGTACATTTTACACATGTATGAACGTGACAGGGCCTAGGCCAGGTACTGCTAGGAGTCATAGCGGTTTCTTTACGGCAGGATGGCTAATGGGCGCCTACTTGTTCCTGTTCTTCTATTTTAAGCAAGTTATACAAATTTTCTAAACAATTACTAAGCGGAATACCAGATTCATGCTCGTTCCGCTACTGTAGATTTCTCACCAGTACTTGTTAGCATAATAAAAATAGATAAGTAGCCAAAATATTTTTCAAGCCAAAAAGTGCAGCTCATTAAAAGGCACGTTTCGAAGCATATTTAAAGAACATTTCTGGTAAACTGCATGCAGAACCTTTTCTAGCCGGTTTTCCGACTGAAAGGACATACCATTGGCCCTTAGCTAAATAGAATCAAATGTGCTTTGATAAATCTGATGATAGATCTTGATCGGAGTTGGTAAGCTAGCCATATAAAAATATGCTCTAGACGTCACAGAATCTCTGCAACGGACAAAGATGACCCAAGTCCGCTATTGAATAAACACAGCACGACCAGACGAACAATGGTATTATTGAGTCTACATAGTAAGAGTACCTAAGAACCCTCTTTGTATACAAAAGTCACTTCCAACTGACCAGTAAAAACCGAACGCTAATAATTCTCAAAACTATATACGACAGAATTGTTTACACCTCGATATCGTGTTATGATATGTATGTCAACTAACGACCATAACAGGAAATGTGCAGAATGCCGTGGGGAATTCGCAGAGACCGGACACTGCAGACGGTGGCCGGATGACATATATAGTACAAGACTACACGAGCTATTCAAAACATGAGACAATGCTGTTTGGACTACCATCGACCGACATTCATTGACTGTGTCTCAAGTAGGTGTGGCGGCGATGATAAGCGATAGCGATTGACTTTAGATTATGTCAATTTTATCGGAAATGACAAAACACACACAGCAGAGACAAAAGGCAGATAAATTAATTTGAGATAAGCTCAGCAAGGAAATCGACCATGCAGTATTTTTAGGGTTCCGTACCCAAAGGGTAAAAACGGGACCCTATTACTAAGACTCCACGATCGGTCTGTCTGTCACTAGGCTGTATATCATGAACCGTGATAACTAGACAGTTAAAATTTTCACAGATGATGTATTTCAGTTGCCGCTATAACAACAAATACTAAAAACAGAATAAAATAAATATTTAAGTGGGGCCTCCATACAACAAACGTGATTTTATTGCCGTTTTTTGCGATAGTGGTACGGGTTTTATGGCAAAAACACACACAATCTTTTACCCAGTCTCTAAAAAGTTAGGATTTAAAATACATAGATTTTTTAAGGCTAGATAAGTAATCGAATAAAATAACGGTTACCTACAAAACCGTTTCCTTGATTCGATGTCTTGAAGGAGAGGTTACCAGAAATACTTAAGACAGAACATTTTCAAGAAGTTAAGATGGCAACCTATCAATCAATGTTAAAAAGTAAACTGACAAGAAACATACATTCTACAAAGACAAAGAGCCCATCACTTGCACCACAGCCACTCCGTATCAAATGCGGGTAGATCCGATGTAAGGCGATACATGCGCGGGCGCAACACGATCGCTCTTGACTTCTTGAGCTACCAACGGCTGTAGATTTACTGCGTGTTACATAGAATTAAATCATTCATATACCAGTACCATAACCATTGTTAGTTTGTACTTTCAACTGAATTGAGCATAGGATTAGAGAAATATTGGTCAGTCAGTTAAATTTAGGTGGATTTGATGAGTAGGTACTACCTACGTTGCACAGAGGGGGTGGTTCCGGGTGGTCTTTTGAGAGGTCACGGGGCCCCCTCTTCGTGCTGATTGTGATCACCAGGGTGGTTTTAGTGAGGAAAAATCCCACACTCCCTGGTATTTACCCCAAAAGTCCAGGCGCCTTTTGAAGGTTTCCCCTTGTAAACAAAAAAACCGACTCGCGCACGTAGGGTTCCGTACCATTATCGCAAAAAAACGGTAAAAATATCACGGTTGTTGTATGAGAGCCCCACTTAAATATTTATTTTATTCTGATTTTTTAGATTTGTTACTATAGCGACCACAGACAATATGTTTTCACATATTGTCTGTGGTCGCTATAGTAACAAAACTTCAACTGTCTAGCTATCACGGTTCATGAGATACAGCCTGGTGACAGACAGACGGAGAGCGACGTGTTAGTAATAGGGTCCCGTTTTTACCCCTTGGGTACGGAACACTAAAAAGGTACACACACTAAACGCCGAACAAAAGAAAAGAACAGAAGCTAGGCAAATGCAAGTCGTGACTGTGACAAGGAGGCTCCTCAGCACGTTTAGTCTACATTTGACAGATTCTACTTTTGACATCATAGTCTACTTTTGACAGATTCTACATATGACAGATTCTACTTAAGACAGATTCTACTTAGGACAGATTCTACATATGACAGATTCTACTTATGACAGATTCTACATAAGACAGATTCTACTTAAGACAGATTCTACATAAGACAGATTCTACATTTGACAGATTTTGAAAAAAGTGAGACAAGTAAGGAACATTGTTACATCAAAAATAATAGTGTTATATAGTAATCACTATATTTATTGATAGGCGTATTTTGTTTTTATACCTAGTATTAAATGTTTGTATTATGTAATAAATAATATTTTTCGTTCAAGTTCGAGTTTCAATAAAGCCGTTCCGTACAAAATGTATGAGAAAATGAACTGTGTCCTCACTAACCGACTTTCCAAAAAGGAGGAGGTTTCTCAATTCGGCCGTATTTATATATATATGTTTATGGTCCAATTGGGTGTTTTATGATCCCAAGGGGGCCAGGGGGAATCATTTCATGCAATTCCAACGCACACTCCCCGAAATGTAACCGGTAAAATACCGACAGGCTGGCAACTCGGCGCCGATGTTCAAAGCTCTGGAGCCTAGACTCGACCAGTATCTCATTGCCGATAAGCCTCTTGGCCCGTTTTTCGATCGACTCGAGTGCATCCAGCTGGTATTTGGCAGATCCGTCCTGAGATGAGAGCAGTACTCCATGCATGATCGATTCGCGGATAACTTCGTAGTTTACGAACCGATTTTGTTGATTCTTTTTTTGTTGGAAAGGAGATATTCCAATGAAGAAACCGATGATCTGATGATGGGATCCTAGCTAAGTCGAGGGAACTCCTCAAATATTATAGGCATACATATAGCTATTTTGGTATTTTCATCAACAATGCAATCTTTTGCACTCAAAAAGTATCATTAGGTGAAGTGAAACTGATGAAGAAGACCACAATGGCCACTGGAATTCCGAAATAAAACAATGTATCCTAGTCGTGTTTGAGCTTATTCGAATCGTCATGAGATGTACTTTGGCTATAAATGATTTTCATGTTAATTGGAGAGTACTTACCAAAAGCAAAAAAACTAAAATAAAATTCTTTTTAGCAAAAAATCAAACCGACACCGAAAACAAAAAACTACAAAGCTACAAATAACTTTCTTTTACGAAGTCGGTGTCGAATAACGGAAAACAATGGGTACAAAAGACACCGACTTCAGAAAAGAAAATGAGGAGACGGTTCATTTTCTCCTTGAACTTGAACGAAAAATATTAGTTACTATAAATATAAACATTTAATACTAGGTATAAAAACAAAATACGCCTATCAATAAATATAGTGATTACTATATAACACTATTATTTTTGATGCAACAATGTTCCTTACTTGTCTCACTTTTTCAAAATACATGTACATTATGGATGCAATAAATTTAATTTGAATTGGAATTTGAAAATCTGTCAAATGTAGAATCTGTCAAAAGTAGAATCTGTCTTAAGTAGAATCTGTCTTATGTAGAATCTGTCATAAGTAGAATCTGTCATATGTAGAATCTGTCCTAAGTAGAATCTGTCTTAAGTAGAATCTGTCATATGTAGAATCTGTCAAAAGTAGATTATGATGTCAAAAGTAGAATCTGTCAAATGTAGACTAAACGCCTCAGCATGATGTTGTTCCATGGGTGACCCAAAGCGCAATTACCTATCAACTACCTAGCCGCCGCCGTGTACCGTGTACTCGGCGGCTAGGTAATTGCGATTGGAAATAAATAGACTCATGTCTATAGATTTATCAATAGATTGAATTGAATAGGGGAAAGCCACGAGTAATGTAAATTATAATCATATTAATAATTTTATTACACCCCAAGTTTGATAATTATTGGGCAGCCGTGTCGCTTGAAAACATGATGTGGCAAGAAGTGCCGTCAGTTTGAATGATTGACGATTCTGTTCGTGGCCTTATCTTAATCTGTGGCAATCGTAAAGGCTCGTCTTTATTTTATAAATCGTTCAGGATATCTTTAGATGACTGGTTCGAAACAAGGAGACCAGTTTAAAAGGAGTTCTTAAAAGGAGTAAATGGGGTTATAAAATAAATAGTGCTGAAACACATTCTATGGGCACAGTTTAAAAAGATCTTTAAACTTGTATGGGTAACGTGTAAATTGATGATTCAGTAGGCAATAGGTACATTCGAGTAATATCAATTTATCAAAACTAAGCCAGACTGTACATGTCGCAAATCATACTCCACATCACCGATTGTTTTATACACCCAACACCGGGTGTCTGCAATCTATAGACAATGCTCGCTACATCCGGCCTGACTACACTACACCATAGATAGCTAAGTTATACGTCGATGGAGTGGCATGGCAGCCATGCTTCCGGCCCCCCTAGCTCCCACCCAACGCATCACACCTATCGATGGTAGTGCATACTTTTGGCTATTATAAACTGTCTGGCAGACATATTGATTTATGATGGAAACTACTATTCCTGATCAAACTTAATAAAAGTTTTCGATCGCCTACAAGATAGTTTTATCGCTTGGGATGGTTTGAAGGAAACTTTCAAGAGATAAAGTAAAGAGAATTTAGGATTGCTTTCGTAATAGATTCATTTGGAATTCTTGGCAAAGTTCTGTACTGGGACTGGGACATTCACAATACGCAGAATATGGACACGGACGCCATTTACTTATAAGCCGATTAATTCAAAAGGGAGCATAATTTCAGAACATATACTGTATGCATGGAGACGCCACTGAATGTCAGAACAAGGCTGCTGCATCCAAATGGTATATTTATCCAAATTGCATATCACTTACAGAGATTGTAGCAATCATAAATTGCGAAGGCACATGCAAACGGGAGGAGTCCGTTTATGGTCAATATCAAAGGAGAGAATATGTACAAAGTTGAACAAGCAAGACAGTTGTACTCTTTGAATGAGGCTATAAAGCCTGGGAGTTACAGCGAAGGCCCATAAATGAGGCGTCGTGACCGCAGCACGGACCAAAGGGGGTGAGGGAAGGAAGGGCGGGGGTGGAAAGGCGACGCGGTGATAACGACCGGCGACGCTTCACGGGAGCGTGCGACGGACACGTTTCACCCTTCTACGGCCGATTGCAATGTTTTGATTGGCGTAAGCGAGCTTCTTTCAGCGGAGACTAATGTTTTAGAAATTCCATACGGTATATAATATAGCAAAGCAAACGACGCTATTACTAGTAATGAAATAATCTTAGCCGTAGTAATTCATGTGGGACCTGAGAAAACACGTACTTTAGTAACACTGCCAAACCGTAAATTAGCGCCGCCCGTTACAATTTATAAATATAACCACCTACAAATGTATGTTCACAAATTGCCAGCAGAGTATAGTAACTAAACCAGTCAGTGGAAACTACAAATCTCTTTTGCCTGTATTTTCGACCACGCATGGAGCCGGGGCGAAATATTAGCAGAACGATTTGAATAAATGAATACAGTACCAGGGACGATTTGTCGACATGTAAATAACTCGTTCGACATGATGCATGGCTTATTTTTTAGAATTACGGCAAGATTAACAGCAAGGCCAATTTGCACACTACAAGGACTTTTAAGTAATAGGAAGGAGGCTGTTATAGTAGCAAAACCCAAGGGTGAAATAAACGGATGGTGTTCAAGAAGATAAGGCAAGAAATTAGGTAAAACTAGTGTTTGAAGTAGTTCAAAACGTTAAGTAAATTTAGTTAAGATTCTGGCCGATAAGTGGCGCTGTACCTTTAATTCCATTAAAGTTAAATCGCGGTGTTAAGATTCTCTGACGTTTAATGACCCTAGCGATATTTATTTGATAAAAAACTTTTCGTTGGTAGTTTCTTTTTAATGGTAGCTAGATCATCCCCGAACATTTTGGTCCTTCGAGCCGGATAGTTTTACAGATGAAGAGGGAAAACGAGATTGACAGGAAGACGTAAATTAATGTTAGGAGAGTGCTGAAAAAGAAAACCTGGATAAAACTAGCACAGACCAGGTAAGTATAGCACAAATAGAGACGGGACTATATTCAGCAGTAGGTGGAACAAGAACCACCAACAATTATGGTTTTTGACATAATCGCGGACATACAAATACATAACTATTACCTTAGTGAGGCGGCTGATGAGGCTCAGCAACGGTACCCAACCGCCCAATTGGTGATACTGGGGGACTTTAATGCCCACCATCAGGAGTGGCTCTTCCCGTACCAGTACACTGACCATGCTGGGCGAGAGACGCGAAAGCTTGCGCTAGCGTTAAATCTTACTCAGCTGGTCCAGGGGGCAACGAGGGTGCCGGATGTTGAAACGCATACGGCTAATTGCTTGGACCTTCTGCTGACCACAGATCCAGACCGTTACTCGGTGTCGGTATCTCCACCTTTGGGTAGTTCCGACCACTGTCTGGTGAAGTCTGTATCCGTCTACTCCCCGCCCGATCCCAGCCCAAGAGGCACCCGGCGGGTATGGCGGTACAAGTCAGCAGATTGGGATGGCATGCGATCTTTCTTCGCATGCTATCCTTGGCAGCTTTGCTTTTCTTCGTCTGATCCTACGTCGTGCGCGGACGCTGTGACGGATTTGTTGCGTCAGGGAATGGAGTACTACATCCCGTTCTCTGACGTAACAATGTCTAGCCAAGACCGACCTTGGTTTGGCGCCGAGTGTATTCGCGCCGATGCGCGTAAACATGAGGCGTACCATGCCTGGGTCGACGCTAGAACGCGCAAGGCGAGTGACGTTGGTCAGAGGAAGAAAGCTTACAACAGGGCTGCCAAGTCCTGCAAGAAGGTGTTGCGAAGGGCTCGGTTCGACCACATTAGCCGGATAGGGATCAAACTTGCTTCCTACCCAGCAGGTAGTAAAGCGTTCTGGTCCCTGGCTAAATCGGTTGAATCGAATTTCTGCCGTCCCTCACTACCACCACTGCTGAAACCCGACGGGTCGCTGGCCCACTCCGCTGAGGAGAAAGCAAACTTGTTTGCCTCTCTTTTTGCGGAGTCTTCGCGTCTGAATCCTGGTGGCGCGCGCCCCCCTCCTTCTCCTGATGGTTGCGAGACAAGTATGTTGGACATTCGCATCCACCAAAAGGACGTACTTAGGGTGCTGCGTAACCTCGATGTGAATAAGGCTAGCGGACCCGATGGTATACCAGCAATTGTTCTCAGAACCTGTGCGCCTGAATTGTCTCCTATCTTGACGCGCCTGTTTCGCCTTTCTTATCAGACTGGAAAAGTGCCGAATGCTTGGAAGCAAGCCAACGTACAGCCCGTGCCCAAGAAGGGCAGTCGTGCTGACCCGGCCAACTACAGACCCATCTCTGTAACGTCCATACTCTGTAAGAGTATGGAACGTGTACTTAATAATAAACTCCTGGCATACCTAGAAGCTAACGACATCCTTAGCGACCGCCAATACGGCTTCCGCCGAAATCGGTCCACTGGGGATCTTCTAGCGTATGCCATTCACATCTGGAGTGAGGCCATCGAGAGACATGGGGAAGCGCTTGCCGTCTCCCTCGACATCTCGAAGGCTTTTGATAGGGTCTGGCACGAAAGCCTTATTGGTAAGCTTCCTTCATTCGGTCTGCCCGGTGGTCTGTGTGACTGGATTGCAGACTTCCTGAGGGGTCGGTCCATTCGAGTAGTAATCGATGGCTGCTCTTCGGACCTATTGGATATTAATGCCGGGGTCCCTCAGGGGTCGGTACTCTCAGCGACATTGTTCTTGCTGCACATAAATGAACTGCTGAAACCCGGCACCTTTGGGTATGCAGATGACAGCACTGTTGCTGAGAGATACTTGTCCAATGCTCGTGCTACCGGGCCTCAGATCCAGTCTCTCCGGGAGGCCATGGTGGAGGGCTTGAACCTGTCCTTGCAGGCAGTCTCCGAATGGGGCGATGCCAATCTGGTCAAGTTCAATGCCGCAAAAACACAGGCGTGTCTCTTCTCCGCGAAAAAGAGCCAATTTCACCCGGCTCCATCTTTCCGAGGTGTAACCGTACCGATAACAGATCATCTTGAGCTTCTTGGCGTAACGTTGACATCGACACTTAATTTTGGCCCATACATTGAGGCAAAGGCTCAACTGGCTGCCAAAAAGTTGGGGATCCTTGCGAAGGTGAGACGGTACTTCACGCCAGAACAGCTGCTTAAGTTGTATCAAGCGCAAGTTCGATCTTGCATGGAGTACTGTTCTCATCTCTGGGATGGATCTGCCAAGTACCAGCTTGATGCTCTAGAGTCGATCGAAAAACGGGCCAAGAGGCTCATCGGCAATGAGGCACTGGTCGAGTCAAAGCTCCAGAGCCTTGAACATCGTCGTCGAGTTGCCAGCTTGTCGGTTTTTTATCGGTTGCATTTCGGAGAGTGTGCGATGGAATTGCATGATCTAATTCCGCCTAGCCCGTTTCATCATCGGACTACAAGACGTACGGCGATGCGCCATCGGTACATGGTGGACATCCCACCCATACGCACTAAACGTTTTGGAAATACTTTCATTATGCGTACAGCTAAGGAGTGGAATTCCCTGCCGGAGTCTGTGTTTCCAGATAGCTACAACCTCGGAGTCTTTAAGTCAAGAGTGAATAGGTTACTTCTAGGCAAGCGTGTTACACCGTCGACCACATCATCGCTTACCATCAGGTGAGATAGTGGTCAAGCGCGAGCCTATCTATAATAAAAAAAAAAAAAAACTATTATTAAATAGGCATGAAAATGAGAACCTCCATTTTATAAGTCTCGTTAGAAAGGACTGGTATAAGCCGTTCGTAGCTCAGGGAGAATAGTGAACCTTTGCCGTAATATGGATGATTGCTTTTGACACAATAGGATTATTTCCAGGCTCAGCCGGCATTCTCGCAAATTGAGTTGTGGTCTCGACAGGAGATGTATTTCTGTTACCGGACAAATAAATTATACTCGTAATAAACTGGCGATATAAAGAAAACAAGACTCAATTCTTTCAGTAATTTTAATTGATTACTGAATTAGAAAGAAGAAGAAAGAAAAAAGTATTTATTTCTGAATTATTCAAATTTTGTACAACTTTTTAATCACAGAACGGTCGCGTGTTTCGCCTTATCTTTAAAGTTTGATTGTTTTAATATTCAGTCACGTGTGGTTTAACTATTAATACACTTATCTGAAGCTACCGACATTGGACAAAGTAAATAATTACTTTTATATTTAAGGAATAAAAAAATATCAAAGCTGTTGCCTTGAATGGGTACAGTTGCCTATGAAAAGTATGGATATCCACTATACCAATCAAGTGCGTTGTGATACCAAAACAAGCAGACATTGTTTAAAAATGCCGCCAATTACACGGGCACGCAAAAACTACAAAACGTATTCCAGTAAGGCAGACGTGGTTGGGAACGCTGGGAGGAGTACGCCCTAAGCACATAACCGGATCTTATCGATGATGTTCTTCAGAAGTTATTATTCTGATTCTGGCCAGGTGGCAGAAAATTGGGAGGGAAATGGCCGCCTTTTGTGAGACTGTGATGGCCCAGAAGGAGGCCGCCGAGTGAGATTTTGAGAGAGCCGATCCCGCTCGAAGAAGAAAGCGTCGGGAGGGCAACCCCGCCTCGATGCCTAAAACGACGAAACCCCGCCTACGTAATAAGCAGGCGGTACTCTGGGGTCGCGGCTGGTAAGATTGGGGACTCTGTCCGCCCACCAAGTGACTTCAGGAAAGACGGCAGCACAGTGATCACGAGCTGCCGTTCACAACGAGGCTCAGCTCAGGAGCGCTTTTTTCAGCCTCCCCTGGGATGTCCTTAATAGGCGTTTTACAGAGGGGTTCCGGGGTGGTTGCATAAGAGGATGTAAGGATCGTAGCAATTGGCCTTCTGTAGTTTCTGCCACCTCCCATGGTAAAAGGCATCAATTTAGGTATGGCCGTGAAAATCAAGGGCCAGTAAACAGCAAGTTGAGTACCCAACTGCCCGACGTATTTTTCAGATACCCCTAAAGTGATTAGCCGCCTCCCCTTCCAATCAGAGTGACGTAAAAACAAATCAAATTATATTTAGTACGCACTGGTGCCAGCCGGTCTGTTCTGCGAGATTTATTATGACGTGGCGTTACCAGCGCAACCGGTGACATTTATTTATTCAGTACAGCAATTTAGCTATTAGCACAGACCACATGTGACTGTTCCTAAATTACCATTAAAATTACTGACAAAAAAATTGGTTTTTCCATAATTATACTGCATTTAGTGTTAAGGTCGGTTTATCCAAGTTAGATCATCATATCATCAGACATAAATGAATATATGCTTATGGGATAGCGTTTTGAAGGTAGACCTACCTAAGCAGACTATTAAGATCTAGCATCATCACCAATAATTTCAGTATTAACGTTCTGCTTTAGACCTCAGCATTATAACCATGACATCACCGAAAGATTCCCCCTGCTTGACATGAGAAATCTCCAAGGAAGTACCACAAAAATCAGTCCTGATGTACTTCTAGAACGACTCACGACAGTATGTCCTTTACATTACGACTCGTTCTCAACTTACACGTGTTCTTGTGTGGGAAGTCGACATACTCACTCACTCAATGTTCATTAGTTAATGAAACTGACCGGCGTAGCCACATATTTACACCAATCCAGAACACCAACATCTGCATGTGAGAAGCACGGCCGGGTCAATATGACGATGCTTGGGAAAGGCTATGTCCAGTAGTGGATGTCTTTTGAAATGACGATGAAATTTGCGTACAATTGAAGAAACTGCTCATATTTATATCTCTACCTCTGTGTCAAACATTATTCAATCAGCAAATACATGCAGTGGTATGGCACATAGTACGATGTACATAATACCTACAAGAATAACGCTGAATCACCAAGACGGTGACGTCATCCAACTTGCGACAATTTAAATAAAATTTCCAAGAGGGTGAAAAATAATTGTCGGGACGAAATCCTGTGTTTAATAGGCGACAAATCACGAAGAGGGGAAATGGATCCATTTTGGAATAGAAACTGAAGTTTTTATTAGATTCGTTATCCATTCCAGCTTTTAGAGCTTTCAGAATTTAGTAAAAATTAAAAAAATAAAATGAATTATACAGTTTCGAACGCCGTTGGGTTCTTTTCTTTGTGCATTCTATTGGCGGTAGAGATTGTCGGAATGCCGAAATGTTTGGGGTTGACCACGTGTCATTTTGAAAGGGCATACATTTTTGAGTTTTTGACAATATCGCTTATAGAATACCTTTGCTTAACCCTTCGGGTATACTGGCGTAATGGTATGTCTAGCGGCGCGTGTCTGCAGTCTTTAGCCATTTCTAGCTAACATGGCAACAGAACTCGTTAAGAGACTTGACACATACATTTCGACCTAGTTCGCTAACTGTATCAGGCTCTGTCAGTGTTTGGCATGTCAATGACGTAGTTAGGAAGGTGACACAAGCTAAGGTTCAATTCATTCGTCATGTGTTAATGATGACTTAGATTCGGGTTGACTGACTTGGGAATTATTGAACTACACGTTGGCAAGGATGACTGATTCGAGCAATCGTACGCTGATTCGAGATTCTACCCTCACAAACGACATTTGGAAAAGGACGTGAACAAAATATGCAGATAGTCTGAAGGTAAGTGAATGATTCTCTTGAAATTGAAGCAAATGGCGTCAAAATTGTGTTAACACAAATGAGAGGAATTATGACAACGTGCTTCCCTAAATCGGTTTCAATGTCATCTAAATTTCTAATAAGCATAATTCGTGTTACTCAAAATCCCATTACTTCCGACCCAAAAACGTACTCCGTCTCGTTCCATTATTAATTCAGCGTAATCGGCATTACAACAACATTCGTCATTTATCATTGTGATTCTCCCGAGGGTTTTACAAAAAGAAAAATTGCAAAAGGCACATTCACGGAACTCGGTGATATTTGCGGCAAAGCCTCGAACCACTGCAGTGGAGAGAATTGTGTAAGTTTTGCTGTGTGAACGTGTCGGGTGGAACTTCTGTAGCTATTTACGAATGCCCGAAGGCTTCGCAGGACGCAGCTAGGCCCGGGGCTCGTGGCCCCGAGGGGTGCGGAGGGGGGATCAAACGCATGCGCTGCGCCTGCCTATCGATTATGCGCCCAGCCGCCTTCAGATTCTAGTCTAAAGTAGTTAAAAAACTGCATCATGTAATAACATTTATTCAATCCTTTTAGAGCTGTTATAGGGTAGTTGGTGGAAAACCTAGTTTGAATACGAGATGGTTCTTTGTGTAGTGTATTGTGCCTTATAGATTTTTGGATAAGAAAATAGTTGATTAATTTTAACACCAGAAAAAAACAAAATCTCTGTGAACTCGGTAGGAAGTTCTGAAAACAGGTGAGGATGAATTTTTCTCACAGCAAATAATATTCAGTTGAAAGAGCTGACAACTATGAACTCTACGGCATTCCAACTTTCAAAACACGTGGCACCAAATCAGCACGCGACGACCCCTCCCACCAGCTAAGTTATTAAAACTGGCAGGAAACACAATCATATAAAAAGAAAATGACAACAAAAGCCATCTTGACAGTAAATGTAATAGAGGTAGAATAAATTGGAAATGGAGCGTGGAAAATGATCCTGAAACGGGTCAATGGACTCTTCGACAGAAATATCGAGAAGCAACGTTCGGTTGAGAGGTCCTTAAAATTGTTTCGAAGGCTTTTAGCGAAAGGAAAAGTTTGAAATATTACAGTAATATAACATTGTTTTGAAAGTGTTTCGGGTAATGGGTTTATGAAGTTGTGAGGTCAAGGGAAACCGGTTCGGTCCGTAGGGATCTTTTGCGTTTAGTGTGCTCCGAAGTTTCTGGGCTACAGAATAACGAAACGTGATGTGTGCGTGTCGGGTATAGTTTAAAATAGTTTCCTGAGACCTTGTTATTTAATAGCCCGCTTTTGTATTAGAATCTTTTGTCGCAAATAAGTTACTTTGTTTAGGGGTTTTAGTTTAATCTGTTATAAAATAACATTACAATGAATTTCAATCGTATCCAAACGTTTCTTTTAACGAACTTTTCAATTTAAAAAAAATGTGTCAGTTTTACGTAAAAAATAACTGGTTTTACTCACGATTCGAAGTTCCCATAAACTCTTCTGTAATTCACTCGTTTATCTTATTTATTATGGCAGCTGACAGTTACTGTTTACGGTTCTAACGCAACTGATTGGAAGCGGCACCTGTTTGCAAATGGAACCTAGGGCTGCTATACCGTTTTACCGACAACTCCCCGAGAGGGAAACGGGTACATATGGGGATTATTTCAGAGGGAGGAGAGCTGACATTTGCTCCGTAATTAAAAATATATACAGATGTCGAATTCACTCCGGCAGTTTTGCAGGGTCGATGGTTCTAAGCCCTAGAAGGACATCAACTGAACACTGACTTTATGGGCGAAAATGTAAAAAAGTGTGCAAGTAGCTTATAGAGCTTACGTGTCATTGTTACATTTATCAATTACAAGTTATTGCGACACAATGGCATGCAAGCGATTTGCGCACTTTTATGCAAGATACAGGTTATGTTATTTTCGCCCTACAGGTTTACTCACAAGCGGCTTGCGTGTATGACCAGATGTATGAACGTTGTCGAAGCTAAAGGTATATGTAAGAATTGGAGCAGAAATTTAGTTAGTTTCAGTCTACCCCCAAGAGGAAAAGGCGGAGTTATGGATCTATTTATGTGTGTAGAATCAGAGCCAGTGAAATAAACGGTTGAAAAAATCTCGTTCCATTGATTCACTCCCCCACTAAACCTTAATTGAAGAGAGGCTTTCGCAATATTTTCACTTAATATGCGTATTCTACTGAACCAATCTGATAACACGCAGAGGGAAATAAATGCTAATAGTATACAAGAGGAAAGTGAATTTTATTTAGCGATAATGAGCCAGTGGGCAGAGGGTGATTTCTAATTATAACCGAGGAAAAGAGGGTGGTCTACAAAAATTTACGAAAAAATGTACGGTTTATTTAGCCACGTGTAGGTGAACGGTAAATTAAAGGTAGAGATCTGCAAGAGAACCATAGTTACCGACATAGCCCGAAGAAGTGGCAGTGGGCAGGGCACATTGTTCGCAGGACGGATGGCCGATGGGGCAGAAATGTTCTGGAGTGGCGACCGCGAACCGGTAGACGTTGCGTATGCCTCCCACTAGGTGGACCGATGACATGTTGAAGGTTGCAGGGATCCACTGGATGCGAGACGCACGGGACCGGTCGATGTGGCGACGCCTGGGGGCGGCCTATGTCCAGCAGTAGACGTCTTACGGCTGATATGATGATGATGATGAGGTGAACGGTTTATAAAGACTACAGCCACAAAAACACGAAATTTTGAGAGTATAGTTGCTAAAACATCAGATTCTTTTTCTTAGCAAATATCTACGTTTAAAGCAAAATTTAAGATCTTCTCCGTTTCGATGATTCCTTCGTTCAATATTTTGATTTTTTTCTAAAAGTACTCAGACACATCGATGGCCTTAGCGCTCGATCAGATCTCGATGGTGCAGGTGTTGGGAGACAGGGAGCTGGTCAGGCAATGGGGCATCGTCTGTGGAATAGTTCCGCAGTCACATTATGGGTGATCGGAGTACCCTCATCTGACGAGGTATCTCTAGGTTCCGGGGTCTGAATCTGATGGCTGACCGACATTGTTGCCATGTGGGGTTGAACATCGTTGAGACTAGCACACGGAAGCGTCGGCACAAGCAACGAGAGGTCTATATCTAACTGTAGGTTATGTATAAATGATGATAAGGTAGTTAATTAACAACTTCGATATTGCAAGATTTTGTTATAGAGTAAACCAAGACCCGTTATCGCAAACCGAAGGTAAAATTCTCAAGTAAAAGGCCGATATTCGTGTAATAAATCTGTCAAGTGAGCCTCGCTAAACCGGTACCGTTATCAGGCTGTACGCAGAGCCTCTGTGACGTCGATAAGGCTTAATGTAACGCCCACGCGTCTCACTTCGCACCGCGCGTCACCGCTTACCCAAATGTTTTGCAGACATTACGCAAGCACTGTCGTACTAAGAACAGACTGTTTAGATTAGATAAAAGATTCGTGGAGATTGTTGCTGGGCAGCATGGGCACTTGACAATTTTCCACTGCTTTTCCATACATAAGGGCTTTTTAGGAGATTGGCTGACTATATCAACGGCCAAATATACGGGGAAGAGTGGAGTTATATTCCCCCTTATCTTTTCCCTATTTGATTTTTTGTGTGTGCCAAATAAACTAGTTTAATTACTTTCTTTTCTTTCTTTCTTTGATATTAGCCCAGCAGTAGAATACACACGGGTTGATAAGAAAACCTTTATAATAGTCACAAAGTCTTCTTTTTCAGCCACATTTGCCAAAAATTTTACTCTGAGTAAGTTACTAACACGAGGTTAAATAACGAATGTCATACATAATTGGCCGAGTCAGTTACTAACTAGGAGTCAGTAAGGTAACCCAGAGTTACCGCGGCCCTAGCACAAGCAACTGAAGGAAAACGGGTGGGTTTTAGACAGTAAAAGTCTGACACGCCCACCCGCTTTCCCAGAGCGGGAGAAGTCATTGGATGATATCCCACCAAAAAAAAAGGTTGACGCAAGCAGGCCTTAGTTATTTAGCGAAACTTACCACCATTTTGCATGTGAAAATACTAGTGGCATCAAACCCACACAAACCTTTTAATAAGTAATGTCGACTAAACACCCCCTCATTATACGTCAGGTAAATTATGCTACATGTGGCAATACCTACACTTGCCTGTCAGTTCCTTCCATAGACTGTTGTGACGTAGATACGCACCTACGTCACAACAGCAAACAGCAACACCACCTGCATGACTTCACACATTGATTTAATAAATCTTTCAGGTGTTGGAGACAGGTTAAGTTTAGTTAAGCTTACCAACGTTTTACGTTGTATGTGGACAATTTTCGGGAGCATGAAACACGAGGTTTTGTTAAACAAAGACAATGACTATTATCTAGACCGTGAAGTCTGGATACAAAGGAGGAATAAAATTGTAGCTAACCGCTTTTGTTGATCGCTGGAGTTACGGTGAACCTTTTTAGATTTGTTGGTTTTAGCGTGCTCTCCGGAAATGTCTTTCAGGGGATTCGGTAACAGTACTTTTGTTAGAATAGAAAGAATAGAAATACATTTATTCGACACAGACACAACAGAACAGCAACAAACATGCATTTGTGGACTGCGTTGTCCACAAACATCCAAATAACAAACATCCGAATATCGGGGCCGATAAAGAACGACAAAAAAATAATTGACTACCCAATATTTGTACTAAATGCATTTGAATCTACTTTGCAGACAATTCGAATGCCATAACAAAAATACTATTGCAAGTAAATAAGCACTATTCAGATGAAATAAAATAACAATCAAACAGACCACATTTCTTCATTCTTTATGGACCATACCCAGCTTAAAGACTAATAAAACCTGAAGCTTTTTCCAAACAAACCGGCATTATTAATGGAAATGCTGGGATAATACGGATAAAGAGAGATAATAATACATTGGGAAATGAAATGGGTCCTTTATGAGCTTCGTATTTATGTCAGCAAATACGATAAACTAGAAATGTCAAATTCAAAATAAGAACGCATGACATGAACCATACACGAAGAGTGGAATGAGCGAGCTTGACAAATTGACCACTCTACCTCTAGAAGAACACAAAGTCACTATGCGGCCTGAGGCCAATACCTGTCTCTTCTGTAGTTCGTAATGACGAAGGTGAGACTGCAAACCTGTGACTTGACCAGAATTCTAGAAAGAAGATGAGAGATAAAACATGAACGACTAGCCGTACGATTGTTTTATCTTTCACTTCTTTGCCCGTATTTACTTTAAATCCGTGTGCTTATTCCGAGTTTTTTAACGTACTCACTCGTGATAACGTAAACGATCTCTTATGTCAAAATGTATAAAAAAATGAGGTTTCTCATTATCATCACCAGACGGCGCTTATCCAGTTTCAATACAAATTGACGTTTAGGTTAACGCAATTGAGCGTAAGTAAAAACTGTCACTAAGGCCTCTGAATAGTCAGTCCATTTTGTATGTGGCAAGAAAACACAGCAGGTATAAAGTCTTCCCTGCTAGACCTTTACATAAGATATCCTAAGACGAAGTCTTCACGGCTCACGATATTCCCACATCACTCGAAGGACCTATTCGATTGCATCTATTCGACTGATCGATAAACCGCATTACGGATGCAGCAACCGTCTGCGCAGTAGAGTTGCAAGTACTTGCAAGATGGAGCCAACGAACTGTGTGAAACGACCTTAGGTTTTGTGCGCATTTGTAATTGTATTGTCACATCAGATAGGCGACTCAATTTTAATGTTGGGCCAATCAGTTGGGTCATTGAGTTTTGAGGTTGCGGCGGAAGCAGACAGGGTTGCCATTATAAACGTTAAATACATAACAACTTTCAAAAAAAATATTTTAATAGGTACTAGCTTCCGCCAGCGGCTTCGCCCGCGTGAATGTCGAAATTTATCCCAAGGGAACATATTCCCGGGAAAAAAGTATCCTATGTGCTATTCCAGACTATAATAGATATATCTGTGTGCCAAATTTCATCCGGATCCGTCCAGCCGTTTGAGCATGAAGAAGTAACAAACATACAAACACACTCACAAACTTTCGCCTTTATAATATTAGTGTGATAATATAATATAATATATAGTGTGATTAAACAATCTAAACAAGAGATTGTTATCTTGAATACGCTTATCTCGGGAAGTACCTGTCAGATTTGAAAAATTGGCATTTAACATCACGCTACGATCCTGGATCAGACAAAAGAAAAGAAATGTCAGAAAGCACGCTAAGCGAAACCGAAGTTATAGCGCAGGCGGGTGAAACCGCGGAGCACAGCTAGTATTCCACACAGTAAATTGTAGAGGTGCCTAATTGCAGAGGTTGGAAGTTTACGCTGCAGCGGGCTAAGGCTACCTTGAAATTAGCAGCAGCAGTGAACCAGAAATACCTACAGCTCAATAGTATTCAAAGCTCTGTTCAGAAATGATGTAACAGTAGAAATAGCAATTCAAACACGCATTGGCATTGTTTACCATCGAATGTGCGGTTGTTTGCGATGCCATGTCCACGCGTAAGCTATTGAAACGCGGGCATAGTGCTGTGTCCACAAACCATATTGTCTGAACGTTTAAAATACGGATGTTTACACATTTTTTTAACATCATATCGGATGCGGGCATCAATTTTACTGTTCGTGCGAACTGCGAATTCGATATGGATTTGCCAATTCTTCAGAAACAAATGAAGTGATCATGAGAAAGTCTTCGTTAAATAATTATCAGCCTTTCATAGATATTGGAACTCCGTTATCCGCAGAAGACTCTCATGTGGTCCGTTGTGTTGTGCGTGGATCAGATCAGATGCTTGATTGGTCTGAACTGACTCCACTAATTATCATCAACGGCAGCAGATATAGTGGGCTAGGTTTTGGCGTAGTGGGGGTAAGTTCACGCATATGCCGCGAACTGACCAACCACCGTAATATTGCAACCGGAACGTGGACGCGACACGATTGGTCAGTCGATCCTTGTGTCAACTGACCAACGAATCGCGCGCTTGGAACGGTCCTAAACGTTCCACGCGGCCCGCTTCACTACCAAAGATACCTAAAAAACGACTTCTGCGCGTCTAACGACTCTTGCCAACTTACGTGCCGGGGATATCGGACGACCAGAGCCTATTCACAGGGTAACGCGAATCACGTTACCCCTTGGTAAAACTGATTGTCACTTGTTGTCACTTTTGGGCTCCCGACAACCTGTAACTGATCCCAAATCCTATGATCATCAACAAATCAATAGCCTATCTGAAACTGCCTTTCTCTGATGCCCTACAAGCAAAGGTTCATGGACCATGGCAGGCTGAAAACCATTTATAAACAAGTGAAATTTAAAAACCCCAGACAGACATTTTTATTTCACGCTAAATAATTTATCGATAAGATAGACACGCTTCGAACAACAATCAATTGAACACGTAATTATGATACGATATCTTGCGAAAACACCTCGATTCAAACAGTAAAACGCTCATAACTTTTTAACGGCTGAACCGATTCTCATCAAAAATAGCTAAGAACACTCTCGACAAAGTCACACAAACACACAGGGACACACGTCAAACTAACACTCCTCTTTTTCCGTCGCTTAAAAAAAAAAATTTTTAGAAGAGATTTTTCACCAACGCGTTTAAAAAAAAACAAGTTTTTCAGTCGACCATGTACTCGCGCCTTTAGGTCATCGGTCTGGTGAGGGGCGACATTAACATCTGTAGGTAAACACCGAAGCCTTGAATGCAGTAATTGTTCTGATTGAATGCAGATAGCTGTATCAGTGGAACAGGCGTGCCACACCATTGTTTACCGTTTTCGATTCAATTGCTTCGTAATGGGACTGCAAACAAATATTCGATCGACTTTTATGAAGATATCTAACACTCATGGTTTCACAAACATCATTATTTTTTTCCCAATGTTGTCTGTTGCGAAACGCACAGGATCTATCAGTGTGGCGACGCTTGGGGGAGGCCTATGTCCAGTAGTGGAAGTCTTTCGGCTGGAATGATGATGATTTCAATTTTATGGGCTTTGGGTCCTAACGTATACTCGTATTCTTCTATAACAGGTACTTACTTCTTTATTAATAATTTTATTAGTCTCCCCACAGACATAAATCTAAATAGATAACGCAATTCCCTCCATCTGTATGAAAACCAAGCGTGCCACTTTTTCACACACAATTTAAAAACAAATTTACTTACCAATGAAAGAAAACATTTCCAATGCCTCGGCCAACTTTTTCTATACAGTCTTTACAGCTCAATATGGCATAAAAAGCATTTTTCTAGATTTCGGTGGATGTCCGGTGCGATAATGCTAAATGAAAAACTCAAATTACGATCATTGATCGTAATTTATTCCGTTATTTGACACGCGAAGTACATACAATCGCCTCATCTAGTTAAGATTTATATCTGTGAGTCTCCCCTTTTAAAAGAGATAAGTATGGCTATGGCTAGCATATCGCCTTGTATACAATCCATTAACTATTTTCTGCCCTATACTTATACCTATCCGAATTCACTCTCAAAATTTTCCTACGTCCACATAACTCCAAAAATGAATCAAAGAAAAGCGAGAGAGAGCCAAAGAAGTTTAATCAAATCTAGACAGTTACTTCGCTCCAAATTGGTTAAACCCGATTGACAAGTCGATTCTTCCTGTACAAATCGTTACTGTGTTACTAGAATCTTGTTGGATCTGGTACAGCGACAGCGCACTCGACTTGGAGAGGGAACGTCACATCCGGGCACCCGTCCCGTTCGAGCACTATCGATCATGTGTGTCAAGGGTTCCGGGTTACAGCACAGTATGCGGATACTCACATAAATACAATAAACAGTAAAATTTAATACAGTGATGTACCTTACTTTTGGGGGGAACAAGACAATGATTACATTCTGAGCAAATAAATGAATATTCTAATCTATTCTACGATGGTATCGCATGTGGCCAACACTCGACGTGATCGGTAGAATCCCGAAGGACTTAAATACCTATTAAAATGTGAATGTGAGTTTGTTATGCTTTCACACCTAACAGCTGGACGGATTTGGATGAAACTTGGCATATGGATAGACCTGGATTAGGACATAAGTCAGTGGAGTCTGGGAGTCTTTAGGTCAAGAGTGAATAGGTTTCTTCTAGGCAAGCCTGCTACATCGTCGACCACATCATCACCTACCATCAGGTGAGATAGTGGTCAAGCGCGAGTCTATCAATAATAATAAAAATAATACGGGGAGTATGTTTCCTTGGGATAATTTCCGACTTTTACGCGGGCCAAGTCGCTGGCAGAATCTAGTTAAGAATAAAACAGAATATGAAGAGCTACCTTGTCCTAGCTTTGATACGCGATTTGAATATATGTAATAGTGTCCTTAGTTCAATTGGTAGATATTAATTAAATGTTACACGTGCCACACAAACGGCATAAACCTCATTATAGCAAATTCCCAGAATTATAGAAACGAACAGACGGCTCGTCCATTAATGAAGATAATCCCTGGCATTTAATTAACGCTGAACTCAATGCTACATCCAGGACTTTAGTGATTTTCCGTCCATTTTCAATGTGGTACTAGTTCATTTCAATAATAGCTCGAATGTTGACACGACCTTTTGCTTGCCTAGAAGTAACCTATTCACTCTTGACATAAATACCCCAAGTTGAGGCTAACAGGAAATACACCGACTCCGGCAGGGAATTCCACTGCTTAGCTGAACGCACAATGAAACGTTCTCGCCAAACTTCTGGGCCCGCCCTGAAGTTGGCTTTCCGATGCGCAAGGCACGGATCGGTGCTGTTTTTGTATGAGATTTATTACTCTGCAGCCATTGTAGCCAACTTCAGGGCGGCCAAGAAGTTTGGCCAGAACTATATATCCAAAACGTTTAGTGCGTTTAAAAGGAGTTGGGTCGACACCAAGTAGCCACAAAGTGAGAACAATAATGCTAATGACAAGACAAGACAAAAAATATTTATTTCAACTAGCGGCACTAAGCGGCACTTTTGAACGTCAAAAATACGAATTTTAAGTTAATAATAATTGATTCTACCGTCCATTCGGTAGTGTAGCTTATTATGGAGAAGAACGGACAAGAAACTCCATACATACTCTTTTAAAGAAAAGTGTTTTAGAACATTTACATAAATTCATAATTTACGTGAGCACGATGTATCCTAGCCCTACTATGTATAGGTATAAAGTATTACAAGCACTCTAACAGGTCCCTCACTTGATAAATCGGAACATGGCTCTCACATACTTACACATATTATAAACATAGGTAAATTACCTAATTCAACAACAAAGGAACAGTGTGAGAGTAAATTTCTTAAATAAAAAAGAAAAAAATAACTTTACTATAATTATGAATATAATACAAATTAACCAGTTTGATTTTGTCTACACTAAATATTATTGCCCAATGGAGCAGGACCAGCATGTTTCCAAGCATTCTTATCTTGAATATAATCATCTAATCTGTAATATGCTTGTTCACAAAGTGTGTTTTAACAATAGTTTTAAATAAAATGATACCTGTACATATCAGTTTGGTTAGAATACTTCAGTTAGGCGCCTCCGACCAGACGCTACTAGTTATCTATTAGAGACAGACTATTTCACCATGACGGTATTTTTAAAATGGACTAGCAACTGGTTCTAATCTAGATTTCTAGAGCGGATTAAACGATCGGTTTAGGTATGACTCAACCTTTCCGTCAGTCACGGGGCTTACTATTTTTGGTGTGACGTCATTGTTGTTTTTTGTATAAAAAGTACGTATTTTTTTAGAGAAATGGATCAAGGGAATTAACAAAGGTTAGAGACTTTCATGATGAAACCAAGATTTGAAAATAGAATGTCTAAATGTCTAGAAGAGCGAAAACACGAAATGTGAATTGCCTCCTATTTTCCATTCCCAGTATTCCTTGGGAATTATGAACACTTCAGCGTGCTGACAAAAGTATTGAAGCAGCTGTGAGGACATCGCAGAAAAGCTGTGATAAGTCAATAGGATCGATTTGAGCGCAATTTACGACGGTTCTATTGCAGCAAAGAATTGCAGTGTAACATGAGTGTAACCAACTGCAATTCTTTGCTGCACACTTGCTTCTAGAGTAGTCTTCGGTTAGATTTTAAACATGTGCTCAATAGTCTATCATATACCAAAAAAAACTTTTTACTAAAAAATACTACCGACATCCAAATAAGAAAACTACAAAGTGAAAAATAATTTATAATAAGTCGGTGTCTTTGGTAGGTAGTAATTTTTTGTGTTATGAACACCGACTGCCAAAAATAAAGTTATTTTTCACTTTGTAGTTTTCTTATTTGGAAGTCGGTAGTATTTTTTTATATTCTTTTTTATTACTTATTTTTCACTTTCTAGTTGTACCTACCTATTTAATAGGCAAGTAGTTTAGTAAGGTACCTATAATGCCAGAATAGATTACCCGAATGTACACATCTGCGTACTCCTTTAGATCGTACTGGCCTGATGTTATGTTATGAAATGGTATAAACAGACATGCGATTACAGCAATTCCGAGAGATTTGCCGTTAATTATTGAAGAGTTCTGTAGTATTTCTCCGAAATTCATCATCAGATGAAATCTCTTTCCAATAAAAAAATAATTTACGAAATCTGTCCACAATTAACGGAGATATCGGTGAACATACACAAAAAAATAACAAACATGAAGTCGAACATAGAACCTCCTCCGTTTTGTTTGTTTTGGTAAGTCGGTTAAAATTGATACAGCTCTTATTCAATATTGGTTATACTATGTGTACAATGACGGTCTTGCCGCTTTATGTTCTCATAGACTGACCCTCTTACAAATAAACGCGGAATAAAGTTATACCAGGTATAACTAAGGAATAACCATACATTTTCATAGGTTTATACTTGGTATAACTTTATACCGCGTTTATTTATAAGAGGGTGAGAGTTTAGTTTGTGTAGGTCTAAATTCGCTTTTAACTGACACTAATAAAAATTATAACGTTTTCGACCACGCATGCATAATATTATCAGCTGGAAACTATACTTTAATGAAAGCCAAGCACAAAAAGCGCTAATTCTACAATCATTTCATCTTCTTTCTGAATATAACCCACCAGCAATCATCCTTCGCCTCATTCTCTGTCGCACTAAATCTGTAGAGAACACTGCGATCTCAGCCTCCGCTAGACCGAGAGCCGACATCGCGTAATACGACGTGAAAGGCGGGCGTTGACCCCGCGTGACATAACCACGTTTCGGCAACACTCGTAACATTCGCTAAGGGATCCGCTAGACTAGTGCCATTAAAAGGAAAGTTTGTGTTCATGTATTTCACTCACGACTATACGATAATTCCACTTGTTTATTTGGACGTGCGTGAAATTTTACTGTTAGACATGAAATACATTTCAGGTTATAAAACTATCTTTATTTATTGATGACCGCGGACTCCTGGCCTATTTTTTCTAATCTATACCAATATTATAATCTATACAATACAAATAAATTAAATTGAAGTGTCTGTATGTAATATCAAAATAACAACATTTTATTGAATGCACGTGAAAGTATATACGGTACTAACAACAAATAAGCAAATTTTTTGATTTTTGTCTGTCTGCCTATCTGTCTGTTTGTTCCGGGTAATCCCCGAAACGGCTGGACCTATTTTGACGGGACTTTCACTGGTAGATAGCTGATGTAATAACGAGTAACATAGGCTACGTTTGATCACGAGAAAATTCATAGCTCCGGCGGGAAACTAAAAAAATAAAAATATATTTTTTTACGAGTTTGACGCGGATGAAGTCGCGGGCAACAGCTAGTAAGAGGTAAAGTTTGTGAGTTTGTAACGTTTTAGGGGGTAATCTCTAGATCTACTGAACCGATTTTGAAAATTCTTTCACCAGTAGAAAGCTACATTATTCCCCGAGTGTCATAGACTATAATATATTTTCAGAAAAAAATAGAGATCCTTATGAAAATTGCAATCATGTAACCCAAAGTAGCAAAATGTTGCATATAAAATTCATTCTTTGGCGTGCGCTGAGAAAACTATTGATAATACATAAAAATTATGTACTACATGATTAGTTACCATATCCTACCTACGCAACCCTAATTACCCTACCCGGGTAGGTAGGGTTGGGTAGATAGGATATGGTAGGTAGAGTAAGTAGGGTAGGGTAAATATATTCTACCCTAGTAGGGTAGGTAGGTAGAGTAGGTATGGAAGAGTAGGGTAGGTAGGTAGCCAATTGACGGGAGCGAAGCCCCGGGGGTCAGCTAGTGCTTTGTAAATTACATTACTGATCGTAGTCAGTGTGAAGTGTATGCGAAAATAAATGGGAGAAGATGGTAATTAATTATGACATCAAACACTGAAAGTTCTTGTTAATATTGCATAAGTTGTAATTGTAACTAGTTGTTTAGTCATTGGGGCTTGTTGATTAAATAAAATTAAACCCAATTTATTTGTTTAACCCAATGACTTGACTAAGAGACCACAACCTATGCAATAGTACTTACTATTCAAGCATATTGCATCATTAAAAGACAATACTACTCGTAGATAAGTACATTTGAGGACCAAACACATCATGTAAATCCTAACTAATATTATAAATGCGAAACCTCTGTCTGTCTGTCTGTTACTTTTTCACGCTCATCACGGTTTAAGAGTAACAGAAAGATATTTAAATAGGTGCTGCCACCGATTTAGATGAAATTGAAGGGAAGAACATAGGATATTATTGTCACACTCAATATTATAAAGGTGAAAGTTTGTGAGTGTGTGTTTGTATGTTTGTTAGTTCTTTACGCTCAAATGGCTGGACGGGTCTGGGTGAAATTTGGCACAGAGATACATTATAGTCAGGATTAGCCAATATGATACTTTTTACCCGGGAATATGTTCCCTCAGGTTAATTTTCGACATTCACGCGGGAGAAGCCGCTGGCAGAAGCTAGTGATCTAATAATTTATCAAGAAAGGCAGCCTACACATATAATATTATAGCGCGATATAAAGAAAATGCTGTTCGAAGTACTAATGCTACGCAGACGAAATCGCGGGCAACAGCTAGTTTATAATAAAATAAATAAATAATAAATTTAATATGCGGAGTATTTGCATGTTTCAGCAAAATATTCACTAAAATGTACAGTAATTTATTTCGCGGAAACAGGAAGGGAGGATTTTACTTGGGTAGAATATTATTCATGTAGTTTACATAGGCTTTGCGGGTATGTAAATGTGTAAAAGGGTAGGAACGCGTTCGTGTTAATATGGACCAAGGCGGTATAATAATTGTCACAGTTTCTCAAAGATATGTCAAACACAGGGTGTGTATAATATGCGGAATAGGAGAGGAAAAAAACACCTGACTTTATTGTATGATAGCTGTTGCCCGCGACTTCGTCCGCGTCAAACTCGTAAAAATATATTTTTATTTTTTTAGTTTCCCGCCGGAACTATGAATTTTCTCGTGATCAAACGTAGCCTATGTTACTCGTTATTACATCAGGTATCTACCAGTGAAAGTCCCGTCAAAATCGGTCCAGCCGTTTCGGAGATTACCCGGAACAAACAGACAGACAGATAGACAGAAAAAAATATTAAAAATTGCTTATTTGTTGTTAGTACCGTATATACTTTCACGTGCATTCAATAAAACGTTGTTATATTGATATTACATACAGACACTTAAATTTTATTTATTTGTATAGAAGAAATATGTATAGCTAAAGTTCAAAATGTGAACGTAGTCCGTATGAACAAATTGAGGGCACTGTGTTAGTGTGGCCATAGACGACAGATCAGTAATCTGTCAAATGTGTTTTTAAATAATGCGTCGAAGTTGCGTCATGGTTTTGAGCATGTTGAAAGGTGAGGCAGTATCAAACTAATGTTTGGTTCTTCTATCATTTATAATTGTATGGTGTCAAGAGGGCAGATTCGCTTTTCGGTCTGGATGAAATCTGTTCATCCAGATCGAAAATAAGGAAGACAATTACAGACGAAAAGACCAAAGTAACGCATTTTTTGCTTGTTTGATTAATGTAATGTGGTTGTAATTTTTTCCATTAGTAATCATCATCAAACTTGAAAGGACTGTTCCATTGGCAATAAAAAAGTACCAAGTAATCTACAAACTAACGTAGTACGTACGAAATGAGTCGAAGCATTTGAAGCGCGCACGACAACGCGCAAAAAATGTTGTAAACATTTCTTAGAACGCAAAGAAAACAGGCTGGCCTTCTAATGATTTGTAAAACTCCTTTGGTAGTAATCTCGTTTTATAAGAGGCCTTAAAAGTAGTCTTTACGCACGAGTTATATTTATGTCGCCAGATTTCTGCATACTACCTTAGGGTACAGATAATATAATACTAGCAAACAGATCATCCCATACAAAGAAGGCGTGCCGTCGTAACTAGCGTTTTTCATCTGATTATACCGACAATTTTTTGTAAATCGATCGCTTTCGGTTCCGTTCCACGGCGATAGATAGATCACCATCTATATCCACCACGATACCACGCTTAGGGCAAAAAAACCTGTAAAGGGTGGTTGGTTTAGTTCATAAAATGGCCGCTATGTTTGCATGTCTTTACTGAATAGTAGTCCGAGTAGAATGCAGAAATTATCAACGATTATACGAACAAGCCTAGTAAGTTCTTTAGTGATGACAAAATGATGAGCAATTTTTTTGAGAACAATGATTTTTATTTGTAGTAGGCTTGCGCTTGACCACTATCTCACCTGATGGTAAGTGATGATGTGGTCGACGATGAAGCACGCTTGCCTAGAGGAAACCTATTCACTCTTGAGTTAGTCTCCCAGGTTGTAGCTAACGGGAAATACAGACTCCCAAAGGGAATTCCACTCTTTTTAAACTGTGCGCATAATAAAAGTATTCCCAAAACGTTTAATGCGTATGGGTGGGATGTCCACCATGTATTGATGACGCATCGCAGGAGGAATCGGTTCATGCAATTCCAACGCACACTCCCCGAAATGTAACCAATAACAAACTGACAGGCTGGCAACTCGGCGCCGATATTCAAGGCTCTGAAGCACGGAGTACACAACCAGCTCTGGAGCCTAGACTCGACCAGTATCTCATTGCTGACAAGCCTCTTGGCCCGTTTTTCGATCGACTCGAGTGCATCCAGCTGGTATTTGGCAGATCCGTCCCAGAGACGAGAGCAAAAGAGAAGGCCACAGTCCGTTAAAATACAAAAAACAAGCAAATGTTTTTCGAATACAGAGGCCCAACAAGGTAAGGTAAACACGGGTTCGCGCTGTACGGCCTTGTCTCGTCGCATTCGCATGAAATCGGACCCTATTCAAGAGGCCGTACACAAGCGTGCAACGAGAACTGATGAATGGGATGGCAGTGTTTAGACCGCTGCTAAATTAACATAATCTTGAGACGTATGCATGTATTAGCAGTTGTATAGGCACGCTTTTTGGCAACCTTGTGCTCGTTGCCTCTACTTATTTTTTGGCCAAGGATGTCAGAGAGTGGAGCGATAATTAATCGCATGAAGCCAGACAAACCTTGGGAGGTTCATGGATAAAGGTCCATGGCAGAAACCTGCTTGCCCGATTTAATACTGGGGTATGTTTCTAGGGCAGGTTTCTGCCATGGACCTTTATCTTTCATTTCACCAGAATAAAACGAAAGATTGATTATAGCCAGTGGTGTCTCATCCCATACAAAGAAACCGTGCCGACGTACTTTACTGATTATTTTATGTACATCGATCGCGTTCGGTTCCGTTCCACGGATATAGATGGTGATCGGAACCGAACGCGATCGATATACAAAAAAGAAACGGTATAATCAGATGAAAAACGCTAGTTACGTCGGCATGGTTTCTTTGTATGTGATGAGGCATCTGTATACTAAGTTTTATATTATATGTGTCATAGCGTAACGATTGATAGTGAAAAATAAATGAAGCATCTCAAATAAAATAGGGCAGGAATATGAATGATGCAGGTTCAGTCAAAGATATACAACTTAAACATCAGTAAACCCCATAAAAAGAAAGAGCTATATAAAACTTCCATGCACGAAATGTGAAGAACAGTAGAGAAATAATTGAAAACAGCGATAACAGCTGAAACTAAGCCCGGTTGTTACAGCAATTGGTTGCAGCCGCTGCGCTATTACGAAACTACTTTAATTAGTAAAAGTTCAAAACTTTCGACTTTGCGCTAACGAAACTAGGCAAGTCGGGCGTAGACGAAGCCCTACAGACGACAAGATGAAGAGTATATGGATTGCGGCAATTTGTTACACAGTTAATAAAATACAGTGTGCTTATGCCGAGTTTTTTAACGCACTCACTCGTGATAACGTAAACGAGAGATCGTTTACTTTATCACGATGTATACAAAATGTATACAAAAAAGGAGGTTCCTCCTTACCGTCTCCAGGTGGCGCTTATCCAATTACAATACCAATTAACGTTTACGTTGACGCGATTGAGCGTGAGTAAAAACTCGCACCAAGGCCTCAGGAGTTGGCTGGCCTCGTGGTAAGTATGTTCCAGGACAAGCAAGCCTGAATCGTGATAATACTGGAATATGTTTTTGATCTCATCACTATTCTAAAGAAACCCTGTGTCAAACTGTAAATTTCTATAAAATCACATTTTTAATTTTCAACTAGAATCAGAATCTCGTTGTGCAGGCAGCTGCCGGCCCGTATTCTCAATAACGTCGAGTGAAAACCCAGCCATGCGGCAATCAAATGCGGCTGAAACAAACTTTAGAATTTTACATCTCACTGCTTTTAGGACATTGAAATCTTTCTTCCATTCGTTACTCATTATAGATTTAGGAACCATTAATCTTTTCAGACTACGTAAACCTAATTTCTGGCAGAAGTATTTCACAAGACAAACCTAAAAAGATTTTCCAGAAAGGGTCGCCTTCCTTTTATAATAGGTTAAGGGCTAAAGGTGAGTGCGTCTTATCTCAAGAGCTACAGAACTTCAGAGCGACATAATAATGAAGAATTATTACGAACCGACGGATATGTTATGATATTTTACAATCAAGCTTGAAGACTGAAGCCCACGTAGTCTATTATAGGACGTAATATCGAGTTTCCAGTACATGAGGTACTCGGGAACCGTAATGGTATATGTAACCTAATATAATTCTGTGCACAATGTGTATCGATCGAGTGCGAGATGTGTCAGGGTGGGGGCTGGGTGGGGGTTGCAACGCGCCGGCACGTGGTCGCAAGCTTAGAATGGAGTTTTAAACTCTGGTCAATAAATCTTGTGTATTACACGTGATTAAATTTTAGCGCACGCTCAATTAAGTTTTGTGGGTGGACTATGTTTGTGACGGCGAAATTTGAACTATTTTTGGTAATGAAAAATCTGTTCATACATGCGTTTATTCTACAGGTTTATATAATGATATTCATCTATCACCAGAATCCTGTTACATTTACATGTATAAAAGTCCCTGTCGCAAAGTTACACACATGTAAATCGTTATTGGATCTCACTCAATCTCTTCGGCATTTGCATGAAAATCACGCTGTTAGGATTTACATCCGAATTGTGTATTCAGGATCTAAGCTTTTATTATGTGATGTGAGCTACGTCCCTCGTCAAATAAGACGCGTAATCGAGGAATGTATGTGAGGTACGGGACTGGAATCATTTATTCACTTCATACGAAGAAGGAAGAACGGATTTCAGGACAAAGACCGAAGGCTTTCACTCATACAATAGGAAAATTTACACCTGAAATACATTTCAGAAAAAAATTGAGTTTTCTTGGATTGGAGTGTGTTTAGATTCATTGGTGAAATACTAAGATATACAATCTAAGTAAAGGAAGCTAATTCAATCATGGGCAATTACGATTTTGATACGAAAATAAATGCCATGGGTTTATGTAAGACTTAAATGACAATTTACTGGTAAATTCGTTGTGGTGTCGGGATTAAAAGCCAGTTTTAGAAGCGGATCTTCATTACAGAAGATACAGATCTAATGTCAAAGTTTATCGAGGGTATATATATGACTCAATAACAAACAGGAAAATGACTAGGCGTTTTTACATAACGCGAAATGACACGTTAGTATTTATTGTTCTAATCCTACTATAATCTATACTAATATTATATAGAGGAAAGATTTTTTTGTTTGTTTGTACCGAATAGGCTCCGAAACTACTGGACCGATTTGAAAAATTCTTTCACCAATAGAAAGCTACATTATTCTTGAGTAACAGGCTATTTTTTAATCCCGAAAGCGGGTCCTGTGGGGTGGCCCACGGGAGCGAAGCCGCGGGGAACAGCTAGTATGTATATTATATTTTATCTATACCAATATTTTTGTTTGTTTGTACCGAATAGGCTCCGAAACTACTTGACCGATTTTAAAAATTCTTTCACCTATGGAAAGCTACATTATTACCAATTAACATAGGCTATAATTTTGAAGGGAGCGAAGCCGCGGGGGTCAGCTAGTATATTATATCACACTAATAAAATAAAGGCGAAAGTTTGTGAGTGTGTTTGTTAGTTCTTCACGCTCAAACGGCTGAACGGATCTGGATGAAATTTGGCACAGAGATAGGTTATAGTCTGGAATAGCACATAGGATACATTTTACTTTTTATCCCGGGAATATGTTCCCTAGGGATAATTTTCGACATTCACGCGGGCATTCGTCTCACAAAGAGGAGGCTTGTTTCCCAGCAGTGGGAACATTAAAAAGGCTGATGATGACGCGGGCGAAGCCGCTGGCAGAAGCTAAAACGAACATAAAACCACGCTATTGACATAAAATCACGCCTGTTTTATACGAAAGGGCGAATAGGCGGCTTTGTTTAGTATGTACACCGAAATTTCGCCAGATGTTGCATAGTATGCTTGTTATCAATCAGGATATTATTCTGTATGGGAGTGATAGGAATTAACGGTGAAAGAAGATAGATCCAACTGGCTGTGAGATAAGTAAAAGAATCAAAACTCTGTTTCAAGAAAAACTAATGAATGATCGGTGTTGGGTTAAACGGGCTGGTGTCCGCAAATCCACGTCCAAGCGCGTATTTTGCCTACAATGATCGGTGTTGCGGCAAAACTTGAACAGATGCCTGCCTATGTCCCTAAGGAGACAGCGCATAAGTGCGTAGCTTGAGCAAATTGACATGGCCATAGCAACATTATTGATTTAATTGTCACATTCTAACAATACCAGCAATTACGACGATAACACAACATTCTTCGGACAGTTTTGAAATTCCACCCAACCTTAATGACACGGCGATAAGGGGTGACAATTAAAGTAGCTGGCCTGATAACAAGTGGCAGGTTTGATGGAGGTCGGGCGAAATAGCCATCGATATTCACGAGACGTAGGTCTAGGTAGACGCACAGACTTTAGAAAGTACCGACGCGTTTTCAAGTCACGTGTTGCTAGGTTGTTTATTGATAAGAATGGAATTGCAATAAGTGCAGTGGTCCACCAGTTTTATCCTGTAGTGTTAAGTTTCAACCAGCTGGTACGAATAATCTGCTAGAAATAATACACCAAAAGAGCATGACGAATGGTACAAGAAAATAGGGGCCTACTACTGCCACCCTAGCCAAGTTACAAACCTTTCATATTGAATCTCTTTCTACAATCGGTAACGCCTTCTATTTGTTTAGTCTGACCATGTGACTTAAGTTTCAGATGTGTCATTCCCATACATTGATTAGTTTTCTACTAGCATTATTGATTGAAGATGGTCAACTTGGCTACAGGTGCTGGGTAGCAGTGAGCGAATTCAGGCTGAGCTGAAGTAGTCATCTAATGAAGGCATAACAAGTACATTGATTTACAACAGTGATTGTGTGCACTAAACAAATGTTTTATCTATCTATCTATAGTTGGCTCCATGAACAACGAGAAGTCTCAAAAAAATGCACTTTCCAAGGTGACAGTGAATATGTGCATTTGGAGATTTCCAACCCAGATTTATAGCATGTACTAGCTGTTACATTACCAATTATACATTAAAAGATGGGCAGACTAGGCGGCTGGACAATGGCTTCAATAATGATATAACTTTGCAATCACTAATTTCACACAATGTTATTTGTAGCATTTGCTACTGGCTATGTTAATAAACTGAGAGATAAGACCACAGATATTAATAAATAAACTTTTATCATCGTTTATTTTATATTTATGCTCATAATTAGCTTACCTTCAAGTCAAGCGATGCCTGAGATTTCTTAAAAAGGTTTCTCAAGTACAAGTTTCTTACATTTTTCATGTTACAATACATTGGTTGCAGATTGTGTTAAAATCATTTGCCATTCTTTTTAATTTCTGTTATTCTGTGCATTATCTTAAATTATATAGATTGCACATGATGTCTTTGCGAAAACTGTGATAAAATTGAACAAGTATAGGTTTTTATAAAAATCAATAATAAAGATAAAGTTGATAAGTTGACAACGTAATGTATGAAACAACTAACCAACCTATCAACATTTGTATCTAAGAAATTGTAGTTAAAAGAAAGATAAGAATATTTACTTGAATACATTTGTGGCTCTCGTTTTAATTGGTTTATGATTTAAATTTATTTGTTGATTGATTTAGTTGCAGTATTATTTACAACGGTTGTTTCTTTAAATTGTCAAAGTAATTTGTAGAAGTGTTAAAAATAATTAATGCAATGTAATTAATTTTACAAATTCAATAAGAAAATGTACTGTAGGTGGACATTTTAATCAATGCAGTTGTGATTGATTGTAATAATATTATGCCAGAATGATCATGCTCAGAATATATTTACATAAAATCGGTTTTATCACAGTAATTGAGAAAATTCATTTTGGTAAAATGGAAAAATATGCAAATACTGATTGTAGTTACTATTCAATTCCATAACACTAGCAAAAGGCTATAAGTTTTCCATAATATTTTTGCAATTTTTTTGCCACAAGTACATTCAGATTTTTTTGCATAATCATGCAAGCTCGTAAAATACGACTCTTTTATCGACAGCATTTGATTAACAGTTAGGTTTTGGTGAATTCCAAGGCTCTGATGATGGTTCTATGCAGGCTTGATGAAGGTAATTTCTTCCAGATTGGGTTATAGAAAATCTCGAATACATTTTCCATGTCCACGCGGGCGACGCGGGTTATATTTAATAAGAAACACAATATCACTCACCTTTATATCTTGCTAAAGTCATATAAAACGGTAACGCCCCAATGGACGAGAGCTGACGAACGGGATCAATTGTTGATACTGGCTTCGAGGAAGCTGGCTTCAGATGAACTGCCTCGCACACGCCGGGCTCACTACCTGCCGCAATCAGTAACACCACAATCAGCTATAAATACACACACACTATCCCAACGCAACATTTCCAACTATTCTAACCAATTTCTACTGCAGCAATGTACGCACCAGCTGGCGAAAACGTGGTGACCACGGTCCGCGATACGTATAAATACTATACGTAAATATGGACTAAAGATATTCGATATTACGTCGCTAGCTACCTTCCACTGTCTATGACGAAGCACCTCGCTATTCCAGCCTCGCCGTGCACTTGGAACGCGTAATATAACAAGGATCACGATCAACTACTAACGAACATAAAATAAATGAGATTTCATCAAATGCAACACGTTTCCGTGGCTAAATATGACGACTAGAGGTGAGACGTATATACTGGAATAGGTTTTTGGAATAGGTTTTTGGCCGGACGTGTAAAGACTTATTCCGAGCGCACCACATAAACGCGTCTCGAGAGTATTTAAGCGTATGGCGTTTGAGACGTAGTCACGTACTACCATACTCGCGTCTAGTGTTTGCGGCGGGCGATCCACAGGCTCGGTCAGTCCGGTGACGTTCGGTTCTGCGAGTCGATTTATTTGTTTCGCGTTTCTAAACCTAATGTCTATACCAATAGAATTACTGTTGCTTTGGTAGGCAGAGTTGAAAATGTTTAGCAAAATTTGTTTTTTAAATTAGTACGTCACAATACGTCATAGGAACGGTACCTATTGTTTACGTGAACGTATGTTTATTAATCACGTTTATAAAATAAGCTGACAGTCCTAAGCCTGTAAAGTATGAATGAAGGGAAGTTTTTAATAAGATTTTATTTATGTATTTTTGTGCAGGATGTCGTAGATTAATAAGTTATATTTAAGTAACTTTGATGTGTTACTTGTTTAGAATTTTAGATAGCTAATTAATTTAAGCAAGAAAACAAGTGTTTCACTCTTTTCACCAATCCCAGTCAATACCTAGTTAATTTACAGAAGCGTGTACAATTTTAAAATGTAAAAAAGATACGAATACCAACGCATAGTATAATATAAGTTAATAATCCATAAACCAAAAATACTCCATTCCATTACTCCGACTAGCGACTACTCCATCTCGATATTACGAAGACTCGGACTCGCTATGAAAACTTCAATAAACTAGAGACGCCTAAATACTCGTGGACCTAGTTTTTGGAATAAGTATTTAAGCGGACGCGTACTTCTAAGACTCAGTACGCATTTTGCCTAGTACGTCTCACCTCTAATGACGACAGAAAATAAATGAAAATTGTACACTTTCTTATGTTTCTTGAACTGCCTTCACACCGGAAACGGACTTTTTTTTATACTTGATTCAACTATGTACTCATAATTTAGAATATACGATTTTATGCTGGAAAAATATTTCATTTCTAGTTTTTTGGACCCTAAGAAGTTACAGGAAATTTTATTATTCATTAATTCAATAAACAAGAGAAAAATCAGTCCAAAATAAAATTGGCAGCAGGAAGTACAAAAACTTTTAAATATTTTGTTGTGTCTATGCCCCATGCAAATTGACAGCTTTCATGATCTGTAATTGCTTTTTGAACGAATTTTACATAAAATAATTTCATTTTAACTACCATCTAAAAAAGTTGGCAATGAAAGCTGTATCATAGAAGTTATTTTCTAATAGTGCCAAATTAATTTAATAATTCCTTTTTAGTTGTATGCAATTTTATTCTTTATTTTTTTCGTTTATGGTAGATATAAATCGTAGAGTGACTATTCATCAGTGATTTAACAAGTTTCTGATTCGCTACGGAATAACTACAATTTACGTGATTGGTCAAAATTGTTATGACATTACAAAGCATAGACAGAAAAATCTTTAATTTGCTACAACGATAACAAACTTGAGGTCTTTTTGACAGAAGTTTGCACGGATTATGAATAAGTTTTCGTCGATGTCCTAAAATTCGATTATTTATTTTACTTATTAGATTTTGTATTGATTAAAATAGAAGAAAATAGTTTATCCATATATCCCGTGCAATATCTTAGGGTATTTACAAAATGGTGAGAATAGATGGATGATTTTTAGGTTAGGTTAGGTTTGATGTCCTTGGTGATACTATTTTCAGTATTTCTTTATTTTTTTAGCATGCTTGTCGACAGTTGATATACAGTCCAGCACGGTGGAAGTTTGTATTACCCACAAGTTTTAAACCGACAGTACTCTCACACAAACCCGAGCAGGTAAGTTAAGAAAATTATTCATTTTGCGCATTACAATGATGAAATTTTACTATAATAATCTAAACGAACCAGCAGTCTTTTTAAGAACTTCAATTTCACAGGATTTAAGCTTCTGCTTAACTTAAAAATCCTTTGATGTTTATGTCATAAAACAGTCTGTAAATGTCAAAAACCAGTTGATTATCTTGACCAAGAAGAACCCAATTAGAACTCGTAGTTATTACCAAAATATTCGTATGTCCCACCCATTGAGTGGCTTAAACTGCCAATGATAGATAGTAAAACTATCTCTAACCCACTTGACCTTTCAGTTCAATGTGCCAGAATGCCATGCCAGAATGTACTCAGCCCGCAAGGGGTTCTTCTCCTCCATTATCGAGAACATCAAGGAGGACATTGCCAAGAACAAGGAGATGAAGGACAATATCAAGAAGTTCAGGGAAGAGGCACAGAAGTTGGAGAACTCAGATGCTTTACTGGTTGTTAATTATTTTTATTACAATTTTTCAGTGCCCCTACTGAATGCCATTCCCTTTTTTAGAGTTAAAATGGGACCCTATTACTAAGACTCCACGGAAGAAATCCTCGGAACAGTGAGGTCGCTCCGTGAAGCCTGTGAAGCTCCCAGGAAGCTTCTGTGCTTTTGGGCAGAGCTAGGCTGGCTATGTTAGCCAGCACCCCCCACGCACAACGGACCAAATGGGAGTCTAAGTGCAGAAAAGGGAGTCCCTACTACTACTACTACTAAGACTCCACGATCCATCAGTCTGTCCGTCTGTCACCAGGCTGTATCTCATGAACCGTTATAGCTAGACAGTTGAAATTTTAACAGATGATTTATTTCTGTTGCCGCTATAACAACAAATACTAAAAACAGAATACATTAAATGTGTTATTTTTGCCGTTTTTTGCGATAATGGTACGGAACCTTTGTACGTGAGTCGAACTCGCTCTTGGCCAGTTTTTATTGCCAATCTCCTAGACAACAGACAAAATATATTATTTTTATTATTCTGTTGATTTTATTAACTAATGTTGATAGAAACCTAATCACTTTATTACACAAACTGTCATAAAAATATTGAATCAAAATTATGAAAAGTAATTTAGAAGTATCTAAAGGCAATACTATACTAGTCTTTCCCAAGTATGTTATGTGTATCGAGGATACTGTTCATTAAATCAGAGAGAGATATCTGCTAATATTATAGGCTTAAGATAAGCTGAAGACTAAACTGTAAAAAATAAACTCAAAACTTAACCTTATTTTTACTGTAACTTTCAGGCTGCCAGAAGAAAGTTCCATGCGGTGGAATCAGAAGCTTCCAAAAGTTCGGAAGTACTGAAAGAAACCCTTGAAGGCATCAAGGGCAAGATGGAGCATGTCATTGAAGAAGCTAGTAAAACTGATATTGCCAAGAAAGCTGGTAAGAAACAATTTGTTTACATCTGTCATGATATGTGTCCAAATCATCTCACCACCTATTTCTGGGATGGCCTCGACGGCGCTTTCTATCTTCCGGCTATCACTGTGTGGTAATGCCTGCGCAGAGGTCAAATCAAAAATCTGCACAGCGTGGTATTCCGTATTCAACCTGTTCTCTTTACGTCCAGAATGTTGCGCTCGATAGATCCCTGGTAAACCCCAAGTCGAGACTTTTGCAATTCGGAGAGTTACCATGTCTGAGCACCATAGGTTAGGATGGGAAGGACGATACACACACATATCACTGAGTTTCGCTTCAGGGAGATCGGCAGATCACCCTTCATTGGTGTCTTAATGGACCAGTAACTTTTCCAGGTGTTGAGAACTCTGATCGATTACAGTCTACCTATAAAGAGAAAAACACTAAACTTCATATTATTATGGGGAAAATACCTTGCATACTAGACTATTGATTCATACATATTTCGCAAATTGATTCCTTATAGTTTCTTTTCCTTGTTGGCAAAAGATTTTTTTTTGATAATTTTTTCATTTTATTTGATACGCCACATCATCCACGTCAAACTCGTAAACGTAAAAAATGTTTTAATTTACCCTTTTTATTTATTTTTTATTAGGCTTTTCAATAAACTTAAGTCTAAGCGCATCACCACTTACAGAAAAGCACAACATGCACTAAATTATGCGTAGATAATTACAACAAAAAAAACTATTAAACGTAAAATTTATTGCAGTAAATTAAATTAAGTAACATAAACTAAATTATAATATACTTTATTATTTATGTAAGATAAAATTAGGTACTAGAGCTTTTTCAAAATAAAAGTAGCTAGTTGCTCCTCATACCATGAGCTGCCATTGAAAGCCAGTCAGAATCGGTCCAGCTGTTTCGGAGATTAGCCGGAACAAACAGACTGACACAAAAATTTTGACATGGTTTTTTTGTTATAAGTACCATATTGTATACCTTCACATATACGTTTACTAAAAAGCTATTATTTTGATAATACAAACACACTTTAATTTTATTTATTTGTAAAGATATAATGTTTAGATATAGATTAGTTCCTGCATGCAGCTTTGCCTGTGTGTATTTTTATCCCAAGGGAACATTATACTTGGATGAAAATATCCTATGTCCTAAATCCAGGTTCTGCAGCCGTGTAATGCAGCATTTCCCAAAGAATTGATTTCGACCCACTGGTAAGTCGTACTCGTTAGCGAGTATTGGGTGGGCCCTAAAGAATACACACTGAGATTAAAAGTAACTAAAATTAAAGTTGATGCCGAAGTTATAATGAGATAAATTTGAAACAAAATGGATCCAAAAACTCATTTTCCCATTGATAATAATAGGATTCTTAGCTGCCAGTTTACTTTACACTTGCACACACCAGCTCATGGTGAATTGACTTAAAGAATACTTATTTGTTTTTCAAGTCCTCATTTAGCATAATTATGTTCCTACTTCTGGGACAAAAGCCTCCTCTATGTGAGAGGGCGTGACCCTGTGGGGGTTGGTGGTTGCCACATGTCTTCGAATATTTGGTGCATGGGGCATGCTGATTTCCTCGTTATGTTTTCGTTTTCTGTTTTGAGAGCAGTAGTAATGAAATAATTTACACTAAGAAAAGTGGATTTTTTACATAAAAAAAACACGAACTGCCAATCTCAATGAACCAAAAAAAACAATACTTGGCCAGGGTGTATAGATCAAACCAATTCACTTAACATTTTGATGAAGACATTAAATACAGTAATCACCTATGGGACCGAGACGTTGTCGCTCACAATGGGCCTTATCAGAAAGCTTAAAAGTCACCCAAAGGGCATTGGAGAGGGCTATGCTCGGCGTTTCCTTGCGTGATCATGTCAGAAATGAGGATATCCGCGGGAGAACCAAAGTTATCGACATAGCCCGAAGAATTGCCAAACTTAAGTGGTAGTGGGTAGGGCACATTGCTCGCAGAACGGATGGCCGATGGGGCCGAAAAGTTCTAGAATGGCGACCGCAATGTGGCGACGCCTGCGGGAGGTCTATGTCCAGCAGTGGACGTCTTTCGGCAGAAATGATGATGATGATCAATACAAAATATTGATGTCTTCATCAAATTCAAATAAGCAAATTTCTTTTTTACAGGACAAATTACAAGCGACTTCTCGAAGACAGCGAAGGGCGCGGCGGAAAGCATAGCAGAGTCAGGGTCCAAACTCGGACAGACTAGTGCTTTCAGAACTATTTCACAAGTAAGATTAGCTACCATAAAGTTCATATAGTTTTCTCGTATTATTATAGTAAGCCAGTTTGATGGTCACTGCTATATTTGTCTTATCAACTGTTGATCTGGGGTCACGGGTTTTATTCTTGTGTCAGAAATATGTTATTGGGTCTTTCCAAAAAAAAATCTAAGTAGCAGCCTAATTTTGGAAGTAAGATTGATTTATGTCAATTTCGGTTTAAAGATATTTATTTTCTCTAAGTACAAATTACAGTTCACTTTAAGGGAAACTTTAACTAAATTAACAGTAGGAAGTAGTTAATATTACGAAATTCATATATCGAAGGAACTTGACGTATTTATAGACAGACATAGACATTATTTATTAAAACAAGGGTAGATTAACAATAACAAACAAAGCAGTTTTAATAGAACTCACATATACCTTCAGCAGTTGTTGTTAAAAACTACTGGACCAATTTCAAAAAATCTGTCACCGTTCGGAAGCTATACTATCCCTGGGTGACATAGGCTAAATTTTATCCCTGAATTCCCAAGGGAACGGTAACTACCGCGGGTGAAACCGCGAGCCGTCCGCTAGTAGTAAAATAAAACAATAACTCTTACTCTAATATTATAAAGAGGAAAGATTTAATTGTTTGTAAATTTGTTTGTAATGGATAAACTTAAAAAGCATTTTTCTGATTTTGGAAATTCTTTCACCAGTAAGTAAGCTACATTTTATATCCCGGCAACGGGTCCTGACGGGTGGACCAGGGGACCGAAGATGCGGCGAAAATAAAAATTGCAACACTTCACGATTTTGCTTGTCATCCTTGCGCAATCTGCTTATATTGTTCCAAGCTTACATATTACTTGACAAATGCGGTTGTTATTTAATCCGTAACCGTTTCTTTTTTTTTAATTTTTTTTTTTTACATCACATCACATCATCAGCCTTTTAATGTTCTCACTGCTGGGACACAGGCCTCCTCTCGGTGAGAGGGAATGGGCCTTAACCTATCACGTGCGCCCTATGTGGGTTGGTGGATATCACATGTCTTAGAATTTTTGGTTCTAGGACACGCCGGCTTCCTCACGATGTTTTCGATTAAAATTCAGGCAAAATTCATGTAACTTTCCAAAACAAACAGGCTTAGGCTTGCCCCTTTTACATGTGGGCACAGATAATATTATTATAATCTAGCATACAGATGCCTCATCTCATACAAAGAAACCGTGCTGACGTAACTAGCGTTTTTCGTCTGATTAAGCTGATTATTTTTCAAAGAACATCAATCATCAAAAATCGAGGGGATGCCTCAGACATTTATAACCGCGCCATCTATTGGAATCAATTTTAAAAGATCCATTTAATTAATCTTTGAAATGTGAATTAAGACCCCAATATGCCTTACTTCGGAGAGTTAATTAAACAAGAACATTTTTTTATGATTGTCTCTAGAAAATCTAAATATTTCACAAAACTCAATAACCAAACGGAGCTTATCACGTGTATTTTATCATTTGAACCGAATTTTCTTTCTTCGCGTTGGGTGCCCGTGATATGGGTGTACTTTAGGCAAACCTAGGGAAAAATATAACTTTGCTGTAATTAAAATACAAATGACAAAATACTATCTCGCATGGATTTAAAATATGAAATAGAAAACATTTTTAAGTCGTGTAGGTACCTATTATAAATATAATAAAAATACAGCTAATAATAGTATTTTAAATATTTATATTTCAAATACAAATTGCAGTCTTGTGTGTCATCTGTACTGTCCAGGGTGTAGTATTGCGAACTTTAAAGATTAACATATTATTTAGCGGTCGTCATATTGCTTACGAAAGATACCGAGCTAATACTAACTACAAAATACCTCAGCGTCAGGTATTTGAAAGGCTTATGTTTAACTTACCACCAGATATAGTAACATATAACAGACAAAAATAGTAAATGATCACCAAAATTAAACCCGCATCTTATTGTAAAATTATAACCAAAGTTTTAACATCTCGCTATCCTGTTTAGGCAAAATGACTCCAAATAAATCATTGTTAACCCAAAAGTAGTAAATGATCACCAAAAGTAGTAAATGATCACCAAAATTAAACCAATGACCAAAAAGATTATAAAATTTCTGGGAGCAACTTGGAAGTAGCGCTCGCCGGCCGCTGCCGCGGCACCGCTCGCTTTGCTCGCTCGGCTCGCGCGCGGTTGGTCACAGTTCTAACCTAACCTAACCTATTTTACAACATTAAATAGCGCAATAATTTGCTATTAAAATTTGGTGATCAATTTACTAAATTTGGTGATCATTTACTATTTTTGTCAGTATATTACTAGATTTGGTGGTTAGGGGTTATCGTCACAAAGTTTTTTTTGGTGGTCATTATATTTATTCCCTATTTGAAATACCAATCGCAAATTACATTATAAAAAAGAAGGCAACAAAAAAAAAATATATATGAAAAAAAGTTTATTGCAGAAACTTGTACACTTTTACAGTAAATCTAACATAGGGACCTCCTTTTAAGAAAAAGATATACCTAAGCTAGGAGGAGCCGATCTTCAATGACAAATTATGAAATGATAAAAGTGATGTACGAAAGGAAAACAGAATCTAAACAAAAATTACAGGCAAAATCTCAAATTACAAACACCAAATATGTATTTTTATTTGAATTACATGCCCAAAACTGACTTTAGGTACACCTCTGCTTAACCATTCGGGCAACACAGGCGCGATGATATGAATGTTATGTAATTTGTTCTCATGTCGTGTTTCAGGCGACAGCAGTGGTGAAGGACGAGATATCGCCGCGAGGTCTGGAGGGCCGCGTGTACATGGCGCCCTCTGCGCTACGGAAACGTGTCGAGGTCAATATTACTTGCATGGCTTATTAATTATTAAGGTTTTGGTTTTAAAAGGTGAGGAGTCTGTTTCCATAGAAACTACTGCTCTTTAGTACATCAACTGTACTTCCGTGATAGCACTTGAACTATCAAAACTGCTCTTATAATACTTACAGCGGATCTTTGTGTCTCTGAATTGGCTGCACGACCCTGCGCAGGAGCTATTTTTGTGTCAATTTTGAAGGTGAAAATAACATTGTATAATTGTCTCTTTCACTCGCTTACGTTTGTCGCATCGTCCTATCTCGCTTACTCTATGCAGTATACTCGATGGCAAACTGTTTCTTGCGCAATGGTTGGCAGAGTCACAACGATCCGATGTGACTACTATACTGCTATGAACAAAAGATTCTGTCATAGACAAACTGTCCATTTTATCCAGAGTACGAATCTGTATAGCAAAGCCCTGCGGTTGACTATATTATGAAGAAAATGACGAAAATTTCCAGTCGCAATATTATCTTTAAAACTTGATTTATTAATTTGGGTCATTTTATACCCTACCATTGTTACGTTTTGTCATTATCTCTGGTAAATACATACTTGAAAGAGATGGTTTTTATCTGGTTTAAAAAGTATTTTGTTTCTTGTAGGTTGCTGCTGATGAGCGCACATTCGCTCCGGACACGGAGACGATGGGTGTGGAGCTACATAAGGACTCCAAGTTCTACCAGCAGTGGGAGAGCTTCAAGAACAACAACCAGTATTTTAACAAGGTAACATTACATTTTACCATTACTGGCCATATGCCTCTTAAAGCACAGTTTTTTGATCCATAGTTAACTCAACCAGTGGTTAAATACCTATATGCTAACCAAAGGTTTGGAATTTCGTAAATACGCGTTTTTTTATCAATCTAACAAATGGTCAAATAATTAACTCTCCAATTTATTTAACCAACAATTGATAATCAAACGCGTTTTACCGAATTTTAAATCCATTGGTTAAGCTAGCATAGCTTGGTTAGGATCATTGAACATCGCGGACGTCAGTCTACATAGGTCTACCTACATTTAATATATTTTATTTATATTGTATTATACTTTCACATAATTATACATACTTTGACCCACGTGCCGTGTTTATTCGATTTGGTTTGTTATTTGTATATTCTATTTTATTATTTAAGTATTTTTCGTTTCCGTAAGTGTGTCCGTGGCATCAACAGTGGGCCTTATCAGAATATCAGCGCAGCGTTATTTCCTTTTTGGATATCGCTGCACATGCTGAGATAGGAGCCTTTTTGGTCTCGGTGTTTTTATTTTTGTTTTTAATTTTATGCTTATTTCTCATGTCTCCTGTGCGGGTCACAAATTATTTTCTTTTCTTCTTTCTTATTATCTAACTAACGATCAAAAAACTGGGCCTTAGTAGCAAAATAAGACTCTAGTTATTACAGGTATTAACTGATTAATTGAATATTTTACAGGTACTTGATTGGAAAATTAAATACGAAGAGTCAGACAACCCCGTGGTAAAGGCGTCACGTTTCGTCTCGGAAAAGGTAAGCAGCTTATTCGGCAACATATTCGAGAAGACCGAGCTTTCCAAGACCCTCACCGAAATCTGCAAGATTGACCCCAACTTCACGTCGCAGAGGTTCCTGGAGGACTGCGCCAACGACATCATACCCAACATCCTCGAAGCGATGGTACGCGGAGACTTAGACATACTGAAGGACTGGTGTTACGAGGGAGTGTTCAACATCCTAGCGACACCCATCAAACAGTGCAGACAGCTCGGATATCACCTCGACTCTAAGATACTGGACATCGAACAGATTGAGCTCGTCATGGGCAAAATGATGGATCAGGGACCTGTTCTAGTCATCACATTCCAGTCACAGCAGATCATGTGCGTCAAAGACAGTAAGAACAAAGTGATAGAGGGCGACCCCGACAAAGTGATGCGAGTCAACTACGTGTGGGTGCTCTGCCGCGACCCTCAGGAGCTCAACCCCAAGGCGGCCTGGAGATTGCTGGAGCTGTCCGCCAGTAGCGTAGAACAGTTAATATAGGTGAATTAATGTAGAATTTAATTAAATCGTTGACATTTTAGCGTATGGTTTCCATAAACCTGTCCATTTCCTAAAGGACGCAACATCAGACGAAATGTTCGACCGGACGCGTTCCGCCAAATAGTGGAGCTCGTGTTGCGACCAGCTCTGTGACTGTTATGTTAAATATTGCGATGTTGTTTGTAAGTTAGATAACGACTCAATGATGATACGAAAGTCTTGTCAAATACATTACGAGAATAAAATAAATTATGAAACGAAAGTCTACTAAAATAAATTAGACTTAAAATAAGGATATGAAAGTCTATGAAATATATGAGACTAAAATGATGATAGAAGTCTATGAAATTCAATTATATGAGACTAAAACGATGATAGAAAGAAGTCTATGAAATATTATGTACATGAATCGCTTATGTAACCAGTCAATTGATATATTACCAAAGCGGTATCTACCAGCCAGTGTAAATAATGTACAAGTTATGCCAGAATTTACTGTTAGTTTTAACCGGAAAGAGGTGTGTTATATCGGGAATTTATTTTTAAGTTTTTGAATACTCTAAAACCTTTTCATGCACATAAGGTTTTCACAATACAATGTCTATTTATTTATTTTCTGTTATAAAACTACAAAATATTGGCCAAATAATTATCCAATGAAACAGTGTAGTCCCGGTTTGAGTGAATGAAATAACACATTTAAAGTGATTACAGCGCATGTTACGTTGTAAGGGAAGGTTTACGAGTAACGTTATTATTTTAGTAATAATTTATGTTTATTTTGTATCATTATTAGTTCGTTACTAACGATTTATTATTTATTTTAATAAATTGTTTTATTTATAATTTCAAATTTGTTTTTTAATTTTTGTTTGAAATTAGGGAAAGTGGTTGGAGCACATAAAATAGGCAAGAAGGCCGGTTCTGTTCAACGAGCGAATACTTGTGCACGCACACAGACATGCGAGTCGAAGTGACCCGTATGTCTAAAAAGTACATAGCATATTGACCTTTACATTGACCTTTAACCTCCCACCACTAATGCACCTGCTCTCTCACTATCAAGATAAACAAACAGAATTCGCGCATATTCTACAGTATTTGACGCCTCGTCTCGACTCGACTAAGTCTAGATCTAATGCGTACAATCGGGTCTGCGTTGCCCGCGCCGCCGCCGCCGCCCCGCTGCCCGCAAGAGTCGAGGCAGAGGCCTAATGCAATGCACATTTTAGACCTATGTCTCAATATGCTTTCGACACATAATCGCATATACATTATGTAGCGTTGCGAATGTGTTCGTTTTTGCTTGCTCTATAGGAAGCCAACTCTGATATGTACCTTACTTTTCATAGGGAGTCTGGAGGCTAGTTATTAACAATCTACTTGCTAACAGCTATCATTGGATCTAGAGAAATGTCAACAAAATACAGGCCCAGGTTACATGAAGCTAGTTTTAACTATGGCAGTAACCTGACATGCTATCTTGGCACAATTATGTAAACAAATTAGTACCTATATGAATTCACGAGGCCAGAGTGAATAGCCAGCTAGCAAAATCTGAAAATCAATGCTTCCGTACCTGCACTGGCGGACTAAGGGGGAGGGACTGTCTGCCCCGTGCCTCTGGTCCTGGAGGTCGCCAAATCTTGATAAGTTAATCAAATTCTAAGCAAGGCTAAGAGGCAGTTTGGTGTTGGAAGCCCCTATACAAATTAAAAACGCCCAAAATATGTTCTAAAAGCAAGGCGCAGTTTGAAGTAGGGGGCCCCCTTTGTTTACAAAATAAAAACGCAGGGAGCCAAAATTTTCGAGTTCGCTCTGCTGGCTCTTGCATCCAAAAGTAAATCTGGATATTTTTTGCATAGGTCGTCACAGTAACTGTAGCCAACTTGCTATTTCTGTATGAATGGTTAAATTACGCGAGGTGGTGTGCTAAAATGTTCGAGCTCCCGCTCACACTCAATGTATTCTGCTTTAGTCAACAAATCAATTGTGAAAAAACCTATCTTGAGTGTCATACCCCGAAAGAAAGATCCAGACGAATCTAAGCAAAGCTAACTTTTATGAGGTGAGGAGCAATTATTTTCAAGCTCACTTCGCTCGCTATTGCATCCCATTAACCCCACCCCTCTCCTTCTGACACTGCGAGAGTAGAAGGTCGCTGCAAAACCGGCACTTATGTAGAACCTAACGAGGATTCATTTACAAAATGAACTCTAGAAATGAAATCTACTTCAGAGACCGGGGGGGACCGGGTCAGTTAGTTAGCCGCCCCGGGCCTCTGAAAGGGTAAGTCCGCCACTGCGTCATCATATCAGCCGAAAGACGTCCACTGCTGGACATATGGCCTCCCCCAAGCGTCGCCACATTGACCAGTCCCGTGCGTCCCATATCCAGCGGATCCCCATATCATCGGTCCACCAGGTGGGAGGCCTTCCAACGCAACGTCTTCCGGTTCGCGGTCACCATTCCAGAACTTTCTGCCCCATCGGCCATCCGTTCTGTGAGCTTTTCAGTTTTCTACATTTCTGATTCGATCACGCAAGGATATAGATAGGCGCTCCATGTAAAACACTGGTACTCAGCTGAATCCGGTTAGACTGGAAGCCGACCCCAATATAGTTGGGAAAAGGCTAGGCAGATTGATTGAAGGATACTCCGACCATATACCTCTCCATTGCCCTTTGGTTGACTGTAAGCTTTCTAATGAGGCCCATTGTGAGTGACCACGTCTTAGGGCCATAGATCATAACTGGCAACGCACACTGGTCATAGACCTTCGTCTTGAGACACTGTGGTAAGTTGGACGAGAAGATACCGAGCAACATGCCGAGCGCTGCCCACCCGAGTCGGATTCGATGGCTGACCTCTTTCTTGAAGTTGGCCCTACCCAACTGGATCGTTTGTCCCAGGTAGACATAGTCACACACAACTTCGAGTGTAGTCTCTGACCGTGATAGGAGTGGGTGTAACATGAGCATTCAACATCACCTTGGTTTTGTCCATGTTCATTTTAAGACCCATTCTTTCGGCAGCTCTAACGAGGTCATCGAGCATTGTACTGAGATCCTCCATGACCACTATATCGTCGGCAAACCGAAGGTGAGTGATTAACTCGCCATTGACGTAGATGCCTAGCCCTTTCCAGTCCAGAAACTTGAAGACATCCTCCAGTGCGGCGGTGAACAGTTTCGGAGATATGACGTCTCCCTGTCTCACACCTCGCTGCAGAAGGATAGGTTCCGAGGTCTGATCCTGAAGTCGAACTGACATGGTGGCGTTTTTGTACAAACACTTCAACACTTTGATGTATCGGTAGTCGATTTGGCACCGTTGGAGAGACTGCAATACACCCCAAGTCTCGATCGAATCGAAGGCTTTCTCCGTAGTCAACAAAGGCTAAGCAGAGCGGCAGGTTGTACTCTTCGGTCTTCTGTATAATTTGCCGCAGCGTATGTATGTGGTCTACGGTGTTGAAGCCTTTACGGAATCCGGCTTGTTCCCGAGGTTGGAAATCGTCAAACCTGAGCGCAAGACGATTCGTGATGACTCTTGATGAGCTTGTAGACACGGCTAAGAAGTAGATGGGCCTATAGTTCTTCAGTACGGCATTGTCACCCATCATGAGTATCAACACTCCCCTGCACCATGCGTTTTCCCCTCGAGTATGACGGCATCTAGAGTATCGTATAGGAACAAAAACGAACTGCCGGTAAAAGCCGGCAATTCAGCTCGGAAATAATGGTTTATTGTCGAAAGAAAGTCGTTCGTTCGTGTCGTTGAAAGTATTCCACATCGCTGCAAGAGGCATGGCAGCTGATGATCGAAAGTGGTTATATTATAGTCGGTATAATTTTTTTGTTATTAAGTTTTTATTTAATTTTCATTTTTAGTTTTGGTAGCTCATTTATAGCCAAAGTACATCTCATGACGATTCCAATAAGCCCAAACACGACTAGGACACATTGTTTTATTTCGGAGTTCCAGTGTCTATTTTCCAGCTTGATCATCAGATCAGTTCGATGGTACCATTTTCATCAGTACCATTACAAGTATTTGGTTCATCATAGTCTGTTAACTATTCGAGAATTATCTTATACTCGTGACATATTTAGCATTAAGAAGTTCCAGTGGTCATCTGTGGTCTTCTTCATCATTTCCACTTCACCAAATGATACTTTCCCAGTGCAAATGATTGCATTGTTGATTAAAATACCAAAATCGCTATATGTATTCCTCTAATATTTGAAGAGTTCTCTCAATTTCGCCAGGATCCCATCATCAGATCCTGACCTGATGACCATGGGTACACCTGGGAAGTATACTCTTTCAAACAAAAGATGAATTTGCCGAATTGGTCCAGGCGTCTGAGTAATCGGGGAAAATACATTTAAAAAAACTCCACCTTATTTTGAAGTCGGTTAAAAAGGACTACGTAAGGATATTAGTAGGACAGAAAATAGGATTATTTAAAGGAAAGAATATGGAAAAGAAACAGCAATATTAATTTTAAATACTCAATTATATTGGAGGCACAATGAACAGACGGGGGTGCCGTCGTACAGTACAATATATTTACAAATACAATACAATAATAACATTAGTGCTACTTTATCGTGAGAACACCGATGCCGACGCAGTGACTAGGCTACTAAACCTTAACGCTTCTTAAATAAAACTATATTAGGCTTGCTTGCGAGTGGAATGTGTCATTAGAATGGTTTTATGGTGATTTTAGTACTTTACATATTAAAAAAGAATCTATCCTTGTCATTACAGAATATTATGAACTTTATTTATAAAAATCTCGCCGCTGAGCTCACTTGTAAAAAATCACAATTTTCTAAACAGATTTTGAATTTAGAATATTTTAATCAGATGCTTAACAACGTCGAGATTTTTATTAAAAGGCCCATATTTAAAGAGCACATTTAAATATTTTAAATGAAGACTAAAGCTTACTGTAACATGAAAAAGGCGCAAAATAATATTAATGTTAGCTTTTCTTTGTACTGTAAGCTGCATCAACATAATGTTGTTATCGTTAAAAACTATACAGAAATAACTTTGTTGTCATTCAAACAATAAAACAAAATTAATATAACATAGAATGGCTGTCCATCCCAAGAATTTTATTAATTCTTTAATCAGACAGTGTAATTCAACATTTGATGTTCACAAAACGCAGATCTTAAAATAAAAAATAATATCTAATTTGTATTAAATTTCTTATCAAGACTTAAAATTATGTAAAATATGTGTACATAATTATATTATGCCTAAAATATTACAATTACGCGCCAAAAAGCTCAATCACATAATAATAAACTACACAGTGTTGCAAAGGTGTAAAATTCGGTAAAAACGTTAGTAGTGTTGCCATACACGCTCTACACCTAGTGTTAAAATCGACGGATTTTCTTAATATTTTGTTTAGAAGTAAACATTTGCATTATTCTGTTTCAAAGTGACGTTTATTAAATTACTTTAAGTTATGAAATAATGTTTTAGACAAATGTTCACAAATAAACTGACCATTCTCTACTTAGCTCGTTTTGATCACAACCGTGCAACTATGCAACGCTAGTTCAGTGTACAATATTTAAGAATTAATTATACATATTAGAATACAGTACAATTTGCATAAAAACTGATATAACATTATAATTATTCATCTAAATAGGCGTTCGAAATAGGCATCGCAGATCACAAGTGTTAAAACAGTGTAAATTCAATTATTTTTGCAAGACGATTACAAAGTACTAATTAAAACAAAAGCAATGAATGATTTCATCGATAAATGTGTGGTGTCCGACTAAAAAGTCAAAAAGTGATTAAAAACCTTGTTTTTTTTTTTAATAATCACAAAATTGGTCTTAAAAATTCTTTATGGTTTCATGTTCAAAGTCGTAATTTATACATAGAGGGCGATGTAGAACATTCCAGTATGGCAAAGAACTCATTTTGTCTATTTTATTATGCCATACAGTGTCAAACAAGCGGGCGGGCTTCCTGATGGTAAGTGCCAACAAAAGGTATTACAAGAGCTTTTCTTACTCTTTTATAAAGATACAATTTTTACTTGATGATCCCGCTCATGAGTACAATCTTGCCTGATGGTAAGCGATAGATGAGGTCTACGATTGACCGAGCGAGTCCAGAAGATGTCTTTTCAGTTAACTAAATGGCCAAAAAATGCCTACAGACAATAGTATAGGATCATTGATTATTTTTAAAGAGGGGCTCTCTTAATTTTTTCTTGAAGCTGTTTCTGTCCGTACTCTGTACTGCATTCTAATCGCCTTGTTCAGCATAAATTCCGCCTCTAACCCAGAGTTTAGTCGACGACCCACTGCAGCACGCTGGTGTCCAGGCCGCCGGTGGACACGAGCCGCGAGTCGTCCGGCAGGAAGCGCACGCACGTCACGTGGGACGAGTGGCCTCCGTACTGGTGGCACAGGGACTGCGGACAACATCAATACAATATTTTATTTCCTAAATCTGGGAGCATTCTCTAAGAAAAATAATTGAGATAACTCAAGCTGGCAACTTTGTATTTTTTTTTATCACTACTGCTATCAAAACAGTAAAAAAATTACATATTTTGGAAACAAACGTGCTAGAACCAAAACCAAACTGCGCTCGACTTGCGGTTTGTGGCCAAGTTTCTCACTCAAAAGCCTGTTTTCCAACTACTAGTGGAATGTTCCAGGATGATAAGTAGACATAAAAGGTAACGGCAGAGGCATAGGAATCCTTGGAAGATGTAACTTACCTTAGGCTGTGTAACCGGATACGCGAAGAGCTTGACTTTGCCGAAGTCATCGCCCGTTGCTACCAGACGACTGTCGTTAGACCTGTAACCATACATTGACACTTTAGACATATATTATTTATTTATTATATACTTTATTGAAAATTACAGGACAAACATTTATAAAGGCAAGTGTGCAATGGGCGGTCTTATCGAACAGACAACTTTTGTATGGACTGGACGAGAGAAGATAGACATAGGGCAGTTAGTGTACAAAACTTCATAAATAATATAACTTATACATAATAGCATAAAATACATACATACAATACATAATAATAAATATCAATAAGATTATAATGATGTCAAAACGGTGAAGGAAAACATTGTGAGGAAACTGGCATGTTCTAGAACCAAAAATTCAAAGATATGTGACAGACATGATGCCACAGGCAGACACACAGATGTTGGTTGGATTGTTGAATGTGGGATGAGGTGTTGTATTGCACACAGCAACACATGTCAAACTTATAACACCTCTCTTTTTCCGTCGGTGGTTAAAAAGAGAACAGTGAATAAGTATTTCGAAGGGTTACTTGATCAAAAACCATCATGAAGTACTGTGATCGAGACGGGATAACATGTTGGCTGCCAGGCAGAACGGACACAATACAAAATGTGTGTTTTTAGTAAAATCAGTAATGCTGTGTGTTACCTGGTGCAGGAGTTGATGTCAGTGCCGTCGGCATTCTCGGGCCACACGCCGATGGTCTGGAACGTGATGGGGCAGCTGTTGCTGGCCCACACCACGTCACGCATGGTCGTGGGCGCCGGGATCTGACGACACGTGGTGGCGTTCCCTGGGGGTACGATATAGTGTGAGATGATTAAAGTATTGGTAGAGTGGCTGTAATTGGGGCTTTTCCAGATGACGTGAAATATGCTCCTATATCGATTCAATCCCATATTATATACACAATATTTTCTCCTTACTAAACATAGCCAGGTATCTAAAAGCGTTATGGGTGCCGCCTGTTGGTAATTATAGGCACATGAGGCATTTCATATTTGTCTTTGCGATATCTAATCTATCAATCTAATATCTTTAAAAGAGCAATTCTTGTATATATATATATAATCTGAATCTCGGAAAAGGCTCCAACGATTGTCATAAAATTTAGTAGTTTCGGGGGCGAAAAATCGATCTAGCTAGGTTTTATTTTTAGAAAACGTCGTTTTCGTCGAGCAGAGCCCGGTCGCCCGGGTACTATAATTTATTTACGATGAGTCCGGCTCAATAACATAAAACGTTAACATTATTTAAACCATATCTGCAAATAAATCAATAAAGACCATTAGTCGAAATAGAAAATGAAAAAACAAAAAATAAATAGTATACTCACAGTAAAGCAGTTCATAATCTCCAGAATTGCTTCTTATGTACTGACTGTCCTCGGACCAATCCAAATGAGTGATGTAGCTTGTGTGACCCTGCAATTATTATTAAAAAAAAAACATATTATATAGAATTATACAGTAAAGGTGAATGTGGGTAAACATGTATAGCACTACCTGCACTACTTTATATTAGAGATGAAACGGATATCCAGTAACTATCCGGGATCCGGCGCCCTAATTTCTATACGGCCGGATACCGGATAGCAAGCTCATGAAAAAATACCCAAATTGGACCAAATCGGCCCGATAGTTCTTGCGCCACCTACGCAAGCTCGCTTCTTGCGATGCACTAAAACGCAGTGTTCCGTCGAATATCTGGCGGTCGGATATCCGGCTATCCGACTACAACGTTGGCCGAATATCCGGTGTCCGGCTAAACGACTACCCGTTTCATCTCTACTTTATAATTATACAATCATTTGTGTTTATTCAAAACATTCTCGAATATAGGATTGCCAGTGTTTAAATAGATTAGCGGAGTACTGGGATCTAAAAACAAGCACAGTATTATGTATGAATATTCAAGATATAGTAGTAGATAGAAGCTAAGGCTCACTAACACCATAGATCACTTAATGCATTTAGCGCTAAACGTTTTTACGTCACGGGGTCCCGACGCTAAGAATTTTTTTTTGGTTCAAATAAATATCACTAGATGGCGCTATATGCATCGATTTGTTATTGAATTGTGTGTAAAAGTAACATTTTCTAGAATTGATCATAAAAATTCTATGTTCTTGTTTATTCTACTCTGCTAAGCACAAAATTATTGAATATTGGGCTCATTCATATTTCAAAGATTATTTGAACGAATCATTTAAATTGATTCCATTAAATGGCACGGTTTTAAATTTCTGAGGCATTCCACTCGATCTTTTTAAATTTGTATTCGCACACATTTTGGTATAATGAAACTGTAAAAACGTGCAAAAATACTATAAAATAAATCGTCACTGTATCTAAAGGAGAAAATAGTCACGAACGAACGAACCGAGAAAACTCTTTTATTTGCAAGTCGCTGCTAACACCACCGTCTAAAGCCGTGGAATGGAACCGAACGCGGTTGATGTACCTTTAAAAATAATCAGTATAATCAGACGAAAAACGCTAGTTACGTCGGCACGGTTTCTTTGAATGGGATGATGCATCTGTTTGCTAGTATTATATTATCTGTGACAACGTGGCAGGTGGCATTATGTCTACCCTCATGTGAAAAGGCGGTACTTTATGTATGCCTTTTTTACACGTTTGCCCACACTAGGAATATCTCCTGTATCGTGAGTGCATTTACAAACACTCACATACACAAACAACCAGACCGAAACAACTATCTGTGGGCCATACAAATATTTGTTCCGTGCGGGAATCGAACCCGCGACACGCAGCGCAGCAACCGATCGCTCAACCACTGCGCCAACCGTGTCGTCAAATATATTTAAATCATCATTTTATCTCTGTCAACTTCAAACGATTAACTGAAACAGAACGTTGATTTGAATTGGTTTAGTTCTAAATACATATTTAATCACTTGTGGTGTAAATAGGTCTAAAAATAGTAAGTACATACGTATATTATCTATGGGTATCATTAGGTAGGTATAGGCACAGATAATATAATACTAGCATACAGATGCCTCATCCCATACAAAGAAACCGCGCCGACGCGACGTAACTAGCGTTTTTCGTCGGATTAAACTAATTATTTTTTGTACATCGTTCGCGTTCGGTTCCGTTCTATGGCGATAGATTGATAGTGTTAGCAGCGACTTGCAAGTAAATGGGTTTACTCGGTGCATGATTTTTTTTTTTCTTTAATTACAGTGAAGATTTGTTTTACACGTATAGTATTTTTTTGCACGTTTTTACCGTCTCATTGCACCAAAATGTGTTACAATACAAACTTAAACAATCGAATGGAACGCCTCAGACATTTAAAACCGCGCCATCTATTGGCATTCATTTTAAATGATCCTCAAATATGATGTTCAAATAATCTTTGAAATGTGAATTAAGAGCCCAATATTCCATAATTTTGTGCTTAGGAGAGTTGTTTAAACAAGAACATACAGTTTTTTAAGTTCAATTCCAGAAAATTTTAATTTTAACACAATTCAATAACAACCCCATGCATGTCGCGCCATCTAGTGAGATTTATTTGAACCAAATTTTCTTTCTTAGCGCTGGGACTCCGTGGTATAGGTATAAGTAGGCTGACGTTACATTTTTCAAGCAGGTTATATATTTCTAAACTACATATTTATTTCAGTATTTGTTTAAGGATGTTTTGCAATAGTTCTTCAGTAGTTTGAAATAATAGGGTTCTACTTTGGGAAGAGTTTCACTCCTTGGATTCCTGGTAAGCATTCTAGGGCGAGTTCTATATTATTATTATAAACATGCAATATGAATGTAGTGTTACCCTTCTACGTTTTTTCTCCGTGCACTAAAGTCGCGTGAAATCGTTAATTACACAGGTTAATTACTGATTATTTAAAAGATATACCCTCTTACTAATAAACACAGGATAAAGTTATACCAAGTATAAACCTATGAAAATTTATGGTTATTCCTTTGTTATACCTGGTATAACTTTATTCCGTGTTTATTAGTAAGAGGGTAGGACTTCTGGGTTTAGAAATTCTAAGATCTAGAGACACTTATTATGAAACAGTAGTTAAATATTATAGATTAAGGTTGCACTAGTCCAAAATTCTTCCATACAAACGTAGTTTGGGTTTTACTCCACTGTTTGACGATGTACGTTCAAAATAAAAAAATATATCAATTTGTCTCATCATTATCTAGTCCTGTATGGAAGCAAAAAGTACAAAAAAAAATTAGCATGAAAGTTATGAGCTTCGAAAGTTCCATATTTCAACACCAATTTTAACGCATCTTTGGGCGCAAATAAGTACCATAAGAAGAAAGAAAATTGAAAAACGGCCTCCATACAGGGATAGATTATTTGTTCAACAATGCAAATAATTTTATTTTGAACAGATACATTCAGTGGTTTTTTCATGATATCCAGACTCCCAAAGGTCTGTTTATAAAATTTCGCGCGCTCGTTTTCGTTCTAAATCATCATCCATCTCGCTACAAATTTCCTCCCCGGTCAGTGGGGCGGAGGGGTGCGCGTGGGGCGCATTTACACCTACACACACACACGCTCACTAGTTTAGCTACCGCCCGGCGCCCGCGCCCCGCTGCCCCAGAGGGGCCTCAATCGTCTGCTGCATAATATATACGTCACCGTAATTACGCGCGTGCGGTGTATGTTATTGATATTGTGATATCGACGATAACGTATTCGTATAATATTTTATAACATTGACCCCTGGCTTGAACTTTGGATTCCGATATTCCTTTATGTGTTGTGTTGATTATTTTGAATTGGTCCGAAATTTTACTGACCCTGGCGTTCGTGGGATTTCATACTGATTTACATGGCGTTTGAATTTGAACTTGTTGCGTCAGTGAAGTGATCTTCTTCTTCAGCAATTCAAGTGACAATGGGTAAGTTGAATCTTTTATCGAATTTAGTTTGTACAATTCATGAGGGCGCTTGACATGACTTTTATACCTAAATAAACACAGACTTGTAATTCTAATGTTTCACTCGCATTTATAAAATTTTAAAATTACAAACTGCCGATCTTTATCTATAATTAGAAAATCTTTTTTAAAAATACTACCGACTTCCAAATAAAAACACTACAAAGTGAAAAATAACTAATTTCGGAAGTCGGTGTTCTTGTTTTTGTTTCTTCGTTATTTTTTTTTTTTTAGTTGTGGTACATAAAGATCAAGTTCAATAATACCTATAATCTCAGATTAGAGAAAATCTGAGCCTAAAATGCCCAAATTTATGCCTGAATAGATTACCTGAATATCTAACATAAAACTAACTTAAATAACCGGTGCAATGAGAGTGTATCTTTCAGGATGAACTGTACAAATCTGCGTACCCCTTTAGAGCGTACCGGCTTGACGTTATGTTATCAAAAGGCCTAACCAATAAACAGTTTTGCGATCGCAGCAATCCCGAGAGATTTGCCGTTGTATATTGAAGAGTTCTGTTGTATATATTAGGATATTAGATTCCAATTAGATTAGGTATTTTAAGATTTTCGATAGTCGTGCCTACTTATATCGAAAGTTCATTATTATGTAGGTACCTATCTGTTATATCGATATCGACTCGGCTTCAGCGGCGGACAAACACAAAAGGAAGCTATTTTTTAACCGACTTCAAAAAGGAGGAGGTTCTCAATTTGACTGTATTTTTTTTGTTACTTACCTCAATACTTTTTTAATGTAAACCGATTTTGATGATTCTTTTTAGGGTTCCGTACCCGAAGGGTAAAAACGGGACCCTATTACTGAGACTTCGCGGTCCGTCTGTCTGTCACCAGGCTGTATCTCATAAACCGGATAGCTAAACCGGTGAAATTTTCACAAATGATGTATTTCTTTATAACAACAAATATTAAAAACAGAACAAAATTAATATATAAGTGGGGCTCCCATACAACAAACGTGATGTTTTTTTGCGATAATGGTACGGAACCCTTCTTGGCCGGTTTTTTATTTGTATACCTACTATGCGCGCCGACACTCACAAGCTCGGCTCAGCCACCCGAAGCTATTATATTGTATTGTGATAACAAAGAGAATATTTCAAACTGCTATTGTAAACAAACAATCAATAAACAATTTACAAAATAACATTATTTTTTATTTGATGAACCTAATTACCTAGAAAACAAGTCTCACATCAAAGTGGCGCTATCGAAAAAGCAGTTATCCTGACTCTGGCTGGTATGAAATACCTACTTACGGGGAGGCGCCTGTAGGTTATAGCTAACTAGCTAAGGTAAGTAAATACCTATTTAACACACATTGTAATATTTGCACAACCTGCAATAAAATACAAAAACATAAAGACATGACCTACACCCGTGCGCCTAGAGCCTAGCTTTCCGCACGCGCTGGTACGATACCTACAGTCAGCGAAGCCCTGGCGCCCGCTCTGCCAACGTAAAATCTACCGACTTGACGCTCGAACACTTTTCATTCTTATAACTAAGGGCATAAGGTTCAATAAGCGCGCAAGCGGCTCGCGCTGCTCTGTCGTCGCCGCCGCCAAAAATAATTAAAAAGTCAAATCTAACATTACTTGTCGATAATAACAATATCTATGTAAATTCACATTTTCGCAAAAGATCTTATTGTCAAGTTGGCAAAGTCGCGGGTAAATATAGGTGCATAACAACAAGTAAATTGAGTGCCTTCTAATTACGTTACACACAGTAATAATCCAAAGTTCTAACATCTATTTTTTTATGTTTATGTTGTCAATGAATTGCATACGCGCCACCGCAACCACACACAAGTATATTATAGTAATCTTTGCACACACACCGCCGCGCTGTCGGCGCTCTGCAATGAAATTGCGCATGTGTGCATCACACAGCGTTATGAGTGTGTATACGAACACGATCTAGCTTCTTACTGCTCATCACAGCGTCTATCTCTTTCCTGCGCGATGTCGGATGAGATAGCAAATATTTTAACTCCGCCGCCAAATAGTTCGTGCCGTTGACTAGTGTAACCTTAATGTGATTAATGTTCTCAATACTCGATTATCGAGCTGTTAACGCAATCGACGAATAATCGCCGGTTATCTGTTGTGATTGGCAGTTGAAAATTCATTCAACCAATCATAGCAAATAACGCGTGCTCGACAAATTGTCACATTAATTTTAAACCGGGACCGGAATTAGGGACACTATGATAAAATGGTAGAAAAAATTATAAGACCAAAAAGTTGTATTTGGTCCTAAATGTGTCGTTGTGATACAGAAATAATGGGAAACAAACAGTACACTGTCCTCCATCATAACGGCTTTAAAAAAAACAATACACTAAGTATGAGAGTACAGTAGAAGTAGGAAGTATAGGTATCTAAAATTCTAAATACAGTCTAAATACTATCCTGTTACAAGAGTAACAAATCTAAGAACTGTGTTTCATCTTACTAATATAATAAATGCGAAAGTTTAGATGGATGAATGTTTGTCACTCAAACACGCCAGAACAGCTGAACGAAATAGATTATTTATTATTATAGTCTGTAATAACACATACACCTGCCATGTTATCTCTCCACCACCCTTGGTTGACTGGTAGAGAATGCCTTAGGCATTAAGTCCGCCTATGTACTTGTATGTTGCATGAAGTTTTAAATTAATAAATAAATAGGCTACTTTTTATCCTGATAAAGTCGGTATAATGGTCTCTTGGGAAGATAAAACACTTCTTAAAATAATTTCTGACTAATGAAGTAATGAAATGTTAGATGTGCTAAGTAACAGAGTGTGTCCTCACCAAGCACTTCCCGAGCCGGCTGTACCGCGCACCGTTGTCGTCGACGCGGTACACGTAGATGAAGTTGTCGCGCGAGCCCAGCGCCACCAGCGAGTTGTCTGGGGAGAACTGGATCGTCTGGATCGGCTCGCAGCTGTAGGAGGATACAATCATTGCAAAACATTGTTACAAACATTCGTTATTGTGAAAATAATCAGAAATCATGATAAAGATTCATGAGTATTATCAGCTCCTCCCACCAGGTGGAACGATGATCTGGTGGGAGAAGGTTGCGGGGATCCGCTGGTTACGAGACGCACGGGATCGGTCAATGTGGCGACGCTTGGGGGAGGCCTATTTCTAGCAGTGGACGTCTTTCGACTGATATGATGATGATGATGATTGTAAATCGGAATGTCGTTTTTCGGACCAAAAACCTATCGAGGATTTGATTCTTCGAATGTAATAAAATCGGAAAACAAACAAATCGCATTTACAACTTTCGGTAAAATAAATTTCTTGATATTTAATAATAAACATTATAATTCTTAGGTACTCGTATTATAAAATTCGGGCTTTGAAAAATCGGAACATCGAAATTCTGAATAAAATATCTCGGAGTATTTGGGTGTGCCCATTTTTTAGATTTGCTAAATTTTTAACGTTAATCGTTTCGTTCAAAAGTGTATTATTATTTATTTCTTCCACTCATGACAAAGAAACACTACTGAACTGTACATACCCGTCCTGGTGCTCAGCCAGCAGGTCGCGTGACTGCGGGTCGTACGCCCTCCACTTGCCCGTCAGACAGCCCACCGCCAGCACGCCGCCGTCTCGCGACCACGCGCAGCACTGTGCACGTTCCTGGAAAATAAAAACATATTACTACAAGCTTTTATCTAATCTTGTTAGTGGCCACCTACTGAGCTCAAACCATTTAACTAAATGAACCGTCGAATCTAAAAAAAGCAGATCCTTGTTAGTGAGCCCCATACAGATAAAATCCTGCAACTGAATTGTCGCTCAGCTGATTGAGGTGAAATTTTGCGTATTGTTACGTTTGGTTTGGATGACAATGAACGGTTAGCTAAGTGACTTCATTCGAACCCCAATATGGTGGATTCCCAAAGATGGCGGACCACCAATATACCAGATACAGATCTGTAACCTCCATACTCTGTAAGAGTATGGAACGTGTACTTAATATTAAGCTCCTGGCATACCTAGAAGCAAACGATATCCTAAGTGACCGCCAATACGGCTTCCGCCGAAATCGGTCTACTGGGGATCTTCTAGCGTATGCCATTCACATCTGGAGTGAGGCCATTGAGAGGCACGGGGAAGCGCTTGCCGTCTCCCTAGACATCTCGAAGGCTTTTGATAGGGTCTGGCACGAAAGCCTTATTGGTAAGCTTCCTTCATTCGGTTTGCCCGGTGGTCTGTGTGATTGGATTGCAGACTTCCTGAGAGATCGGTCCATTCGAGTGGTTATCGATGGCTGCTCGTCGGACCGCTTGGATATTAATGCCGGGGTCCCTCAGGGGTCGGTGCTCTCAGCAACTTTGTTCTTGCTGCACATTAACGATCTGCTAAAACCCGGCACCTTTGGGTATGCAGACGACAGCACAGTTGCTGAGAGATACGTGTCCAACGCTCGTGCTACCGGGCCTCAGATCCAGTCTCTCCGTGAGGCCATGGTGGAGCGCTTGAACCTGTCCTTGCAGGCAGTCTCCGAATGGGGCGATGCCAATCTGGTCAGGTTTAATGCTGCTAAAACTCAGGCGTGTCTTTTTTCCGCTAAAAAGAGCCAATTTCACCCGGCTCCAACTTTCCGAAATGTTACCGTGCCAATAACTGACCATCTTGAGCTTCTTGGCGTTACGTTGACATCGACGCTCAATTTTGGCCCGTACATTGAGGCAAAGGCTCAACTGGCTGCCAAAAAGCTGGGGATCCTTGCAAAGGTGAGAAGGTACTTCACGCCAGAACAGCTGCTCAGTTTGTATCAAGCGCAAGTTCGATCATGCATGGAGTACTGTTCTCATCTCTGGGACGGATCAGCCAAATATCAGCTTGATGCACTAGAGTCGATTGAAAAGCGGGCCAAGAAGCTCATCAGCGATGAGGCACTGGTTAAGTCAAAGCTCCAGAGCCTTGAACATCGTCGCCGAGTTGCCAGCTTGTCGGTTTTTTATCGGTTACATTTCGGGGAGTGTGCGATGGAATTGCATGATCTAATTCCGCCCAGCCCGTTTCATCATCGAACTACCAGACGTACGGCGAAGCGCCATCGGTACATGGTGGACATCCCACCCATACGCACTAAACGTTTTGAGAATACTTTTATTATGCGTACAGCTAAGGAGTGGAATTCCCTGCCGGAGTCTGTGTTTCCCGATAGCTACAATCTAGGGGTCTTTAAGTCAAGAGTGAATAGGTTACTACTAGGCAAGCGTGCTCCATCGTAGACCACATCTTCGCTTACCATCAGGTGAGATAGTGGTCAAGCGAGCCTATAATAGATAAAAAAAAAAAAAAAAAAAAAAAAAGATACGGGTATGAAAATGAAAAGTTATTTTTTTAGACATACGAAGACCTTATTGGTGCTGTTCTTCAGAAATGCCAGGTGCGTTGTACTCATAACCAGCGTGCGTGTATGACTAGATGTATGAATATGAGTGAAGCAAAAGAAGTATGTAAGTGTACGGCCAGAGTGCACGGCGTCGAGCGGGGCGGGGCGTGCAGCGTTCATGTTAAACACGTGCTACGCGTAGTGGCCGTCCTGACTCCTGAGTGCCGCACGCCGCACGCCGGCCGAGCGGTAGCATGTGTTTAACATGCACGCCGCACGCCGGCCGAGCGGTAGCATGTGTTTAACATGCACGCCGCACGCCCCGCCCCGCCCGACGTGAGAATTGAGCGTGCACTCTGGCCGTACACTAAGGATCGTAGCAGGTGGCGTTCTGTAGTTTCTGCTTATTCCCATGGGAAAAAGGCGTCATTTTATGTATTCTTTTCCTATGCAATCTCCAGCAAATTCAGTCCACCAATAGCCATATTAAATTAGACTAAAATTATTTTTTGTAGAGGTCTTAGAGATAGATATATGGAATATTCTGTTATACATCATAACAAATTACAATTAAGAACTTGAGGGTTGAAGGGGGTCTACAGCTAACGCGTTGCTGTATTCTGGCTTGAAGGGCGTGAGTCTCAGGCTAAAAAACTTGTTAATATTCCATGTATGGGTTACCTCGATGTCCTTGCTCCACACGGTGGAGTGCGACAGGCCGTCCCACACCTGCAGCAGCTTGTCCCAGCCGGCCGTCGCGAACTGCGCCAGGCTGGGGTGGACGGCCAGGCCCCATAGCTCGTCCACGTGACCTGCCGGCAGCGATATCATGGTATAACTCATTGGACAATGTAGAATAGACGTAACGGTAGATGGACTGTGTGAAAAATGACGTCCAGAAAGAGGGCGATTAATGATATTGCGACTAATAGAAAAAATATGGAATAAGACATGTTGCGCCGACCTTAAATAAGGGAAGCAAAAAGTATTATGCTTGCTGGCAATTCTTCTTTTTCTTCTTCTTCATCGTGTCGATGATTCCATTTTAATATTTAAATTTAAATGTTGTGCTTCGACCAGAACTCAGCCACGTCGACAGCCCTAGCGTTGGCCTCGCACAGGTCCTTCATGGTGCAGGTGTTTGTGCACAGAGAGCAGGACAGCAGATGAGGCATCGTTTGCGGTGTGATTCCACAGTCACATTGTGACTGATCGGAGTACCCCCATCTGACCAGGTTGTACCTACAGCGGCCCACTTGGCTTCGTAGCCTATTTAGGGATTTCCAGGTAGGCCAAGGCAGTTTATTCCCAGCTGGGAGCTTTTCTGCTGGATCGATATAGTAGCTGGCAATTTATAGTGAAGCATTATGTTCAACAATCCTCTTTCACGAACAGATGCGAGTCGTTAGTGTGAGGTTAGTTACCGAGCACGGCGGGTGAGAAGCCCAGCTGCAGGTCTCCGTGCAGGATGCAGTTCCTGGTGGTGCCCACAAACAGCTGCGAGCCGCGGCCCTCCGCCAGCACGCGTACGCCGCCGTAGTGGCCCTCGATCTGAACAACAAACAACTGGGTTCATACAACTATTCATGAAACATATTGGCCTAGGGACACAACGTAGTCAAAGAATAACAACTACTATTTACTATGTAAAAACGGCACTCATACCCGCAGCAGTTAGGCAATACACACCTACAGACACACCCACACAGACACAGATACACCTACAGATAGTTGCTTCGGCTCTGGGTGTTTGTGTATGTGAGTTTATATGTTTGTAAACGCACCCACGATACAGGAAGAAATTCCTAGTGTGGGGCAGCGTTTTTATTAAAAAAGAAAAAGAAAAAAGAAAGAAAAGAAATAAAGAAATATTGCCGTGTCGTGATTGATTGAGCCAAGACAATGACTACGCACACACATAAAACGCGTGCGTACAGGCATATGCTCCATAATTACTACGAATTCATGTAATTGCTTATTATTCCAAGGTACAAGTAATATGGAGTGTGATAATTCTAATTAATCCCTCAGTGAGATTATCAAATAATATTGGACACGTATTTTTTGTTTAACCAAATAAATAAAAATTGACAAAGTTAAAGCGCATCAAAGTTTAGGAGTTGACGTCACTAAGGCAGTATAAAGTGAACTAGCGGCGTGACGTTTCACGATATATCGCGATCGTCGTCACTTTCTGTTTATGTGTCAAAAGAAAAAATACGTGTCCAATATTTTTTATTAATCTACCAGACGGACAAAAAACTAATTTTCAGTTAACTGTAATACTCACAACGGAACTTTGTGTCTCTGCCAACCATTGCGCAAGAAACAGTTTGTCATAGATTATACTGCATAGAGTAAGCGATATAGGATGATGCGACAAACGTAAGGGAGTGAAAGAGGCAGATATACAATGCTATCTTCACCTTCAACATTAACACAAAAATAGGTACTGCGCAGGGTCTTGCAGCCAGTTTAGAGACACAAAGATACGTTGTGAGTATTAACCCTATTGACCTAGTAGTAAATTTGACTTCTCCGGCCACCATGAGGTGTGTTATATGGCAGACAGACTTGGATGAATCTCGATTACCTGATGACATACTCTCTAAAATACTGCAGTACGATGTCGAGCCTATGAAATAAATAAAAAAAACTGGGGAAACCTTGGTAAGCTTCCCTGCATTTCGTTTGGCCATATATAAAACACTCACGATATTCTCCACGCCGGCCGCGTTCATGTCGGGGTCGAACATGACGACCCGGCCGTCCTTCCCCCCGCCGGTGACCACCTGCCCCTCTTTGAGCACGCACACGGAGAACACGGAGCCGTCGTGCACGCCGCGCACGAGCTTCTGGATAGTGTTGGTGCCGCGCCCCCACACTATTATGTTCCCGTTTGAGTCGCCCGATAAGACGTCGCCTGAGGAAAAATGAGAACAATGTGGTTTATTTATTGGGACGCAAGGGGGTGTTCTACAGGGTACAAATGCATTTAGTGATGGCAATTTTTATTGCTTTTTTATTTTTTAATTTGTTGGGGTCAGGTTTGGTGTCTTTGAATATAGGTTTAACAAATAAAATTTCAAAAACCCCCGCACATTTTTATTTCATGATACATAATTTATCTAGTACATAGTAGATACGCTTCGATCGGCAATCTATTGAACACGTAATTATGACACGATGTCTTGCGAAAACACCCCGATTCAAACAGTAAAACGCCCATAACTTTTGAACGGCTGAACCGATTTTATTCAAACATCTAAGAACACTCTCGAAAAAATCGCCTTTTAAATAAAAAAACTAAATCAAAATCGGTTCACCCGTTTGGACGCTATGATGCCACAGACACACACACAGATACACAGCAACACACGTCAAACTTTTTTCCGTCGGGGATTAAAGGAAAGTCATTTTAGAAAAATATTGGCCCCAAATAAAGATACTCTTTGTACTAACTCACATTATATCTTCATTTGTTTTTATGTCATTTCAATTACATTATTTAGTCACAAAGTTTGAACGTCTTTTTTATGGTTTTCACTCTAAACGCCTTATTTATAACATCCCTCTTTTTCCGTCGGGAGTTAAAAATTGTGTGACATGTTTATTTTTTGTTCATGAACTTAGTACGAGTTAAAATATCGCACTCACGCTAAAACAAAATCCAAACAACAGAAACTCACCATTATGGTTAAACCCAAGACAAGTCACGTATTTAGGCTTGTCCCTGGTCTCGAAGATGCCCATGCGCTTGTACAGCATGTTGGTCTGGTCCAGCGTCCAGAACGCGATGTGGTTCTTGCCGCACGTCACGATCTGGTTGCGGTCCAGGGGGTGGAACTCGGCCGCGACCACTGTGTCTACCGAGCACTGGAAGCAGGAATAATTGGGTTAAATCAGAAGGGTCTTGAAAATATTTTCTTCGTCTCATTCACCACCAATCCAATCAATTCTTCTTAAATCAATTCAGAAAGAGAAGTTATTATTTTTATATGCCTACTGTATTACTTTTATTACCTTGTAGTGTCCAGGGCCAATGCCTCTCGGCTCCCTCTCTTGAATTATATGTTTCTCTATTTTTAGCAATCTGAACTTAGATCATACAGATATACATAAACTCACGCCCTTCATCCCATGGGAGTAGGCAGAAACTACAGAACGCCACCTGCTACGATCCTTACATACCTCTTTTGCTTCACTCACATTCATAGATCTAGTCATACACACACGCCGGTTATGAGTACTGCGCACCTGGCCTTTCTGAAGAACATCACATAAAAGGTCCTATGTATGCCTTTCTAGGGCGTCCCCTCCCGGCGTTTCCATTCACGTCTGCCTTGTAAATACCTTTCGTTAGTTGCCTTTCATGTCTAATTTTAATTGATGAATGAATCTTGTAGTAAATTACCTAGCAAGTCATCGAATTAATTGCTTTTAGAAGCAAAAATAATTACTATAACGCTGACGTTTGCTGCATTTCTGCCAACTCAACATCGGATCCAAATTCGGGCAGTCCCTCGGCTGATTGCTCAGGCTTTCGAGATGAATCAAGTTTGGTGGAGAGCAGCAGGTAAATAAGACAACAGATTTCACCGCCTTTTCGTAAATATTAGGTTCTGTCTCCTACCTTAGTCTCAGCCAGACAATGCCCCTTATCCGGGCGCTGCCACTCCCACACGGAGATGGTGTGGTCAGGTCCTTCGTCGACCGCCGCCAGCAGGGCGCCGCCGTCAGCCCGGGAGAACGTGACGCACGACACCGCGCGCTCCATGTGGCCCGCGCCGATCACGGCTAGGGTGGCTAGGGACACGGAGTTCCATACGCGGACGTGCGGCTGTAAATTGAGACAAGTTAATGGCATGACTGCAAGAAAATGTAAACAGGATGAACGACTTTTTTATTCCTGGTGAGCCCGCTCCTGACCTCGATCTCGCCTGATGGTAAGGGACGAATATTCTAGACTTGATATATTATGTTGACGATTACAGTACCTAGCCTCAGGGAAGGGTAAAACGTCAAGAATAATATAAAAAGATTTAGAAGAAGTTTCTAGGACTTTATATAAACTCAGCAAGGTGGCAGGACTGCAGCAGAGTATTGTTTATATATTTTTTAATACACTAGGCATTTCTCCTGTATCGTGAGTGCGATTACAAACATATAAACTCACATACACAAACTCCCAAAGCCGGTACAACTATCTGTAGGTCATATAAATATATGTTCCGTGCGGGAATCGACCACCACTGCGCCCAATTGCCTAGGAAACGCGGCATCAATCAAATCCTACCACAACACCCGTTTAGCTGACTTCTGCATTCAGTCTGACCTTCATAAGTTCGTGGGTCCATCTAAATAGGCACACACTTCTGGACCGTCATAATGTGGGGTTAGTGTTCCCAAAAGTATAACTTCACTAGTAATTTCTCTTCAAGAATCTTCTTCCACTCTTCGGACATGAAAAATAATGTGATGACTCACCCTGGCATCAAGCCGATCATGACCAGCGCACTGGCCACTAGCTATCACCATCTTGTTTGGATGAATAGCCAGGCACTTGACATCATCAGTGTGACCGGTGTAGTGTCTCTGGCATTGCTCCTCAACATTGAACAGAACCACTACAGCTGCTACGAAGTATACTATCTCGCCGGTTGGCAGGAGATACAGGTTGCTGCGGCAGTCCTTGCCTCTGTAACAAGTGGAAATAGGACAAGTTGAAGAATATTTGAAGATAAAATGCATCACGCCTGTATTTACCGACGAATTTGCCTAAAGGAAATTTCACATTTCGCCAGTTTAAAGATATTGACTACTAAGTCTATCAAATGGTAAACCATTTGCCATTGTAGTTACAATCATAATTATGTAAGAAGTAGGCATTACTGGGTTACGATGCCCCGTGACACGGGCATCCAGCGCGAAGAAAGAAAATTTGGTTCAAATAAATTGCACTAGATGGCGTGATAAGCTTCTATTTGTTATTGAGTTTTGTGAAACATTAAGATTTTCTAGATCATAAATTATGCATGTTCTTGTATAACTCTCCTCAGCACAATTTTAAGGAATATTGGGCTCTTAATTCATATATTTTCAAAGATTATTTCAATGGATCATTTAGTTATTTAAAATTAATTCCAATAGATGGCGCGGTTTTAAATTTTTGATGATCCACTTGATTTTTTTATTTTTTTTTGTAACACATTGTAGTACCAGGCCTCCGTCACTCCATGTACTTGCGCGCTATAAGTGCCTACCGCCCAGCCGAGCGTTCTCGGTCCGCCGGCGGATCAAATTCAGTGCGGTTTTCAGGGCGTTTAATCTTAGTACAAAAAACTGGGGACAGCAATGGGTACAATGATACAAAATCACGAAGCATATGTAGTCACTGTACAAAATAACTCATAATGTGTTTTTTAATTTTGTTGGATTATAATCGTGATTTTTTTACCAACTTGTTAAACTAGATGGCGCTAAACAAAATCATAATTTGTCAATATTGCCTAGTAGGTAGCATATTACTACTAAAATAGTATATTTTTAACCAACTTCTGTGATATAAAAAATATTTTATGTTATGAATAATTTTTACTGGTTTTAATTACATTTATCGCACAGTGTGACATTTTATTATTTTTTGATTAATTAAAACATATAGCAATAACTTTTACAATCATTTTGCAAATTTTCATTAGGGTGGTAAATTTCCCTTGGTGGTTTTATGAATCATAAACTGGTTACCCCAATTTACAAATGTCTGCTGATATCTGACGCTTGCGCCCGGTATTTTGCGATATTTTGTTTATTTTTGTGATCTTTCTGTGTTATTATCACAGGTTATGATCACAGACGACTTAGAGATATTATGTATGTTACTATGTTATGATGTGCATTACAGTTAACGAACATTACAGTTCTATAGAATAAAATTAAACCCTTACATACACACACACACCTACGCACACTCGCACACGCACACACAGCTATATCAAAGGTTTAGTTCTAACTATATAGGTCAGATGGCGCTAGTTTCTTCAAGAACGCAAATGACGCGTTCCACGGAACGAGATTGGTCTCTATTTCAGTATATTGAAATGTACTCTGTGGCGGTTTTCGCAAGCGAAGCGCGCGCACGCCGTTAAATTTTAATAGTGCTGTTCGTTCGTACGCGTATTACGATGCCGTGTGGTGCCTTATGTGCTGTAGATGGGTGTAAATCAAGCAAAAGATATTTTAATTATATATTTTAAAACGTTCTCCTAAATGTAACAAATCCTTTTCTGAAAACCGCATCGATATCGGTTTAGCCAAACGCGAGATTATCGCGCACAAACATACATACCTACAAACCATACAAGTCAAACTTCTCAGTTTGGCCTGTATGTCTGATCACCTCCTTTTTTTTAAGTTGGTTAAATATTTTATAAATGATAAAATTTTTAACTGCCACATAAAAGTCAGAACATATTCACAGTTCTCAATAACATAGATAAAAAGTTATGTTAATTTAATTTTATCGAAGAGGCAGCCCTGCGATTACTGTGGAATCGCGCGGTGCGAAGCAATCACTGCTGTACGCTTGAGCATTTAGGCGCATTTTAGCATACAGTGGTTGTTGACGCGAGGGAGTAGGCAATTATCGTAATAGGTATTGGAAATTTTCTACTGAGTGAAGTATCTGTTACGTAGTAACTATTCAGTAATCTGTGGTAGTACAATGAAACTGTAAAAACGTGCAAAAATATTATAAAACAAATCGTCGCTGTATTTAAAAAAAAATCACGAACGGAGTAAACCCTTTTACTTGCAAGTCGCTGCTAACACCATCTATATCCGTGGAATGGAACCGAACGCGATCGATGTTCTTAGAATAATAATCATTTTAATGAGACGAAAACGCTAGTTAGATCGGCACGGTTTTTTTGTATCGAATGAGGCATCTGTATAAGTATTATATTATCTGTGCCCGTGATAAAACATCTCCAATGTAGAATTTACAAAAGCAGTCTTTTCCTGAGTTTTATAGTTAACATTTGAAGTTCGTCTACAATATTCTCTTGGTACTACATATCTCTTTTGGAGGCGGTTACCACCTTTCAGCAGATACTTTAGCCAATTTTGCTCAACGAATTTGATTAGATGACACAACCGTCACTTTGCCGGTTTCAATTGACTCAATTACTAGACGAAAAAAACAAACATTGCAGCTATTTTGCGAGATGACCCATGCTGATAACTGCTACTCTCAAATGACCATGTTAACTGTCTTTCATGTTTTCAATAGAATACGACCAAAATAATACGACCCTTTTCCCCTCCTTGGACATTTATCATCTTTTCGTCGTTGTCCCGAGTTAGGGTTAGCGTACCGGTTTTTGTCTTTCTTTCCGTCCTGTCTACCGTCACGCTCCAAACTCCAAACAGTGTGCTTATGCCGAGTTTTTTAACGATCTCTTATGTCAAAATGTATACAAAAATAGAGGTTTCTCCTTACCGTCAATAGACGGCGCTTATCCAGTGTCAATACAAGTTGACGTTTACGTTAACGCGATTAAGCGTGAGTAAAAACTCGCACTAAGGCCTCAGACTCCCAGTTCTTTCATATAATTCCTGACGCAATCTAGCCATCTTTTCAGTTAGGGTAGATCCCTTCATCTTTATAACTCTTTGCCAGCGGTATCACCCGCGTGGGTGTCGGTAATAGGGATGTTGCCTCGGTAGGAAAATTATAATTCTATTTAGTCCGTCAGTGAGATTATCAAATAATATAGAAAATTTTTTTGCTTTACCAAAACAATAAAAATATCCAAAAATAAAGCGCACCAAGTTACGTCACTATGTCAGTATAAAGTATACTAACGGCGTGACGTCACACGATATTTCAACGCACTGTATCGTCGTAATTTTTCGTTTACGCGGCAAAAGAAAAATACGTGTCCAATATTTTTAGGTTATCTAACTGACGGACTAAATAGTTTATTTTTGGCAACTACCCTATTATCCCACGGCAACATAAAAGGCATATGTGCTATTTAAGACTATAATCTATTTCTGTGCCAAATTTCATCCAGATTCGTTAAGCCGTTCTGGCATAATTAAGTAATAAGCATCCATCCAAACTTTCGCATTTATAAATGGATTAGTAGATTAGTAGGATTAGTCCCTTACATTTCCAGATAAAATACTAAAAGGACTCCATATTAATTGCATAACAGTCACATTGCATGATTGCAGCCTTTCTCTATCTTAGTCATATAGGAAAGTGCATTCAAAAATCCCCTGTCAGCTAAACCCAAGGTCGCAGTCTCACTTGAGTGGTCAACTGTAGCGACGAATGAGTCACGGCCAATCGATTGACACGTGCGTCCTACAAGACACCGGTCACCGTGAAAGTAACACTGATCAATGATTCAGTATATAGTATTGACGTTTGTTGAAGGATTATCGATTGGTGGCTAAGAAAATATAATGATTGAAATGGGATTTTTAAGTATTGGTCTTCTTCTTCTTTAATCAGTCCCTCATTACTGAGGATCGTGGTCACTGGACCCCATTAACCGGACAATCTGCTTCCATCGACTCCGATCCAAAAGTTGCCATCACCACCTACTGGAATTTGCTTGAGGACGTAGCTTCTTTCACTTGGTGAGAATGTCGTGTTGGCGACCGGCCTCGTGCTCTTTTCCCTTGGACTACATGACACTTTATATAGAAACTAAGGCTTACAGCCACAAGGGTTCGCCAAGGCTAAACAAGGTTAAGTTATGCGTGGAAACCTCCTATTTATCCGATAGTTACAAGAGTCTAAGGTTTTTTTAGGCAAGCGTACTTCACCGTCGATCACATCATTGCTTACCATCAGCTGAGATAGTGGTCAAGCGCGAGGCTAAAAATAATAAAAAATAACATAAACCGTTAGATAATGAGATCCCTCTAAGTCATGGATAGCAAGCACGTTAAGCCGATTCCGGCACCATCTGACGGTCAGACTTTTCATATTATTATTATCTTTGGTATCGTATACCCAGTAACACTTATAAAATGCGCAGGTCAGATATTATTATAATTGTACTTATCCATTTACATCCAGCTAGACTGGATACCGACGACCCGAAATACAAACTGGAATAGGTTGATGATGATTTGATACTTCATACCCAGAAGAGTGAATAATCGGAAATACAAAAAAATAAACAAAGATTGTGTGTAAAGGTAACCTATCTTGCTATAATAAAAATTGTTAATTACTACACATAAACAATGATTATGTATCACTGTATCAGCATCCAGATACTAAAAAGCTAATGAGAAGTGACTCAGTAAGTATAATTACCAGTTTGTAACAATAAACATCATTGTAATATCTGTTTTTGTTTTAAGCCGAGCCGTGATTGTTAGTTCATGGCCTTGAATGGAACAGGTCTGTGGTCACTCTGGCGGAACGGGACGTGTTTGTAGTAATACTACTGGTTTTGTTAAGCTGACATGCTTTCTGTAGCGTCTTCTTACTTCTCTTATTTCTTTTCTTTTGAGTATAAACTTGAATGATGGAATCTACAAACTTCAATTGTTTTGGATCATGTTAGGCAGCTGACATGCTTTCTGTAGCGTACTTCTCTGATTTCTTTTCTTTTGAGTAAAAACTTGAATGATGGAATCTACAAACTTCAATTGTTTTGGATCATGTTAGGCAGCTGACATGCTTTCTGTAGCGTACTTCTCTGATTTCTTTTCTTTTGAGTAAAAACTTGAATGATGGAATCTACAAACTTCAATTGTTTTGGATCATGTTAGCCAGCTTGAGCATCTATATGCCTCTTATTAAATATCAAGTTCTATAACTATTTCGATCTATGACAGATGTGGATTGTTTTACGAGTATTACCGATAATGATAGGTTTGATAATTGATATAGAATTATGGATGCAAACGCGAACATAAACACTAAAAGATCACAGGGGCCAAAACGGAGGTGGTGACGGCCAAAACGGGACAAAAAAGTTTTAGAAAGTAAGGACACAGGTACAAAATCATTGAATCAAATTCCTAAATATGTGGTAGCATATTAAAGGGCTCGTATTAACAGCTAACTTATCTAGATTTATAAAAGGGTTTTAATCTAAATATCATATGTGCATTGCGGCTTGCGGTAGAGCCTTGTGCTAGAACTGGAACAGGTATTTTATTTCGTGTGTTTAACCAAAATGATCTACTTTAAGTTGCGTGTTTCATAACTAGTTCAGTGTACTACTTGTTTCATATTAGTAAACGACTTTATTTTAACAAAGGTGTTTAGTTCAAAGACCGATAAGGTCTTGTTAGCGTTCCTATGAAATATAGCCTGATGCTACAGTAGTGTTGAAGACTAGGTAATAGTTTACACCAATAAAATTCAAGGCCTTTTTGGATCAAAGCAATTTTGTAAATGTAACACGGGCGGCGGAAGACAGCAATTGGAGACGCCTCTATGGACTGTAAAGCTATTCTATTTACAGCAATGGGTGGCAATTTAAGTTAGTTGAATTTGAGAAATTGTGGCTCATCTACTACATTTCATTTTCACGGAATCAATCATTCACACTATCAGCATAATATGATGTTCTAGATTCGGATTTCTACGTAATTTTTTATTGTCTGTAGGCTCGCGTTTGACCATTATCTCGCCTGATGTTAAGCGATGATGTGGTCTACGATGAAGCACGCTTGCATGGAAGTAACCTATTCACTCTTGACTTAAAGACCCCAAGGTTGTAGCTATCAGGGAACAAAGACTCCGGAAGGGAGTTCCACTCCTTAGCACACACAATGAAAGTATAAGCAAAACGCTTTGTGCGTATGGGAGGGATGTCCACCATGTACCGTTGGCGCATTGCCGTATAAGAACCAGTGGGTTAAATTTTCAGTTCTACATGCTGACATGCTGGTTTCCTCTTGATGTTTTCTTTCATGTTTTTGAGAGCTGTGGTGAGGCAATTAATCATTAGATATCTACCAGTTTCAGATGGCTGACAAACTGTGGTGACAAAGCTATTACTCAACTCCTCAAAGCTTGGGTGACCAAGCGTCAGCAACCTTGGATCAGTGCCAAAGATTGCAGTATTGCTAAGACAAAGGCGCAATTTTCTGCTGACGGAGCCAGGTAATTGTGGAACAAGTAATGATTTGGGTTTTGTCGGGTATTGTTTAGTGTCGTTACAAGGTTGGTAGGTACATTAATTTATATAAAATTATATCGATATCTTTGGCTTTTCTGGTGCAATGAGATCGGTATATTGCCTATGTTGCAAGATTCTGCGGGTAGTAAACAAGGATCTTTTGTATGACCTCTCATTTTCCATGTTTAGAAAATAGGTACGGTTGATAATGTATTTAGAAAGTACTGTTTTGGAAATAAATGTAACCATTCGTCTCCGTTTTGTCATGCGGGCATGTATAATTGCACGGCACACTTAACATAGCACAAAAACAGTTTGTATTTGGACTTTAAAGTATTCCGTAACAGCCTGCCTATTAAAACAAATTGGATAAACGTTTGTACGTTAAATCGCGCGACATTCTCATAATTACTAACATTAAAAGGGATGATTACGGAAACGGTAGTATGTTTTGGAATATTTCCGAGTTTGGTTTGCGTGTGGGCGCAAATTACAGCTGTATAGGGAACAATTGGTAAATTGACCAATGAATTTCACTCAATATAGAGCTTATGGCTTCCGGGAATGACGTCATTAGAATGGGACATAGACCGTAGACAAATACTTGCATGTATTACCGACGTTACGTTGTATGTAGGTAAATAATGAATGGAGTGCCATGCAGTCCGCATGGCATAGGGCAACCTAATAACTACCACCGTTTAAAGATAAATGATTTTATTTCTGTAAGTTTGTTTGTACAAAGTTACAAACACTTTTACATGTCGATCATATTTTTTTAAACTAGATTAGGTCGGCGTTTCCTACCTGACTACTATGAGAAAAAAGGCCTAAACAAACTCAGAGGTCACAGTCTCTTATAAAGTCCAGACAAAATCTTGGTTAGATCATGTGAAGACCATGTACAAGTTGATGGTTCCTGAGGTAGAAGCGCGGGGCGGGAGGAATGTGGTCATTTGGTGACGACTATAGAAAGGCGATGACTACACCTAGATGATGACTAATATCCAAAGAAGTATGGAAGTATCATCACGATGAAGGAGAGAATGATGACGCTGCAGGCAGGTAAATAAGGTTTGTTGCATGTTTCAGTTGTTGACGCAATAAGTAGGCACCGTAAAATACAGAAGATAAACATCTGTTTTGTAACAGGTTTTTGTAACCTTTAATATTTATTTCACTCAATTTTATCACACCATCTGTTGCTCAAGCCGTCCAGTACAAGCTTGCCCATTTTGAGAAACATTGCCAAATCTGAAGTATGAAACATGTTGGTTCTGAAACACTATACCAATATGTAGGTATATTTTTCTGTATTGTAATCGATTACTATTGTGAAGGCAAACTTCTAACGAAGACTATTGTCCCTAAGTAATGAAATGTCTACATAAAATTAATGACATAATTTTAGCGTCACCTAAAAATAATAACAAAGCAACAATGGCGTGTTTAATGCCCTAAAGTAACCCTTTATTTTCTTTTTCATGAATAAATTACATAACGCAGGTTACATAACAAGACTAGGGTATATTTCACATTTGTGTTTATTTACTATGTTAATTAGGTGCAAAATAATTAACATTCATACTTTAATTCTGACTGGCAGCTTTGCCCGTCTGCTGTATTATTCTGTAAACGGACCTCGGCAAGCGTTGCTTAACCTTGAAGATCGACCCGTACAGCTGTTAAGGGCCTAAAACCACTTTAGTGCCGTAAAACGGTAACTTTCTGAAGCATACTCCTTTCTAACGGCTAGGTTAAAAGGTATGAAAAAAAATAATATTATTGTTTCATGTACATTAAAGTAAAGCGCCTACCTGGGTTCGAACCACGACCTACAACTTCTAAGTCGTGGCCGTTACCACTGGGCCACCACTGCTCTTCACGCTCAGTTCACTTCACCTAAATTTTCACGCTGACATTTTAACAGAGGCCTTAGTGCGAGTTTTTACTCACGCTCAATCGCTAACGTAAACGTTAACGTCAATTTGTATTGAAATTGTATAAGCGCTGCTTTGGGACGGTAAGGAGATACCTCTTTTTTTGTATACATTTTGACATAAGAGATCGTTTACGTTATCACGAGTGAGTACGTAAAAAACTCGGAATAAGCACACAAAAGAAACATATTACTACTATAAGACTTATACAACTACTACTCTAGATCTTTGTTATTCTATAGGACATATCTATTTAAGTATCGGGTTAAATAAGATTGATCGATCTCCTCTCTTCTTATATTTTTCAAAGACTCATATCTGCATAATTGAATCGCTAAGCTTGGCTAGCCAACCGAAAACATTTAGATTTTATGATTCCGCATTTACGGTAATCTTCATTTCATCCATGCTAGAGAAAACAAGTTAAGAAAGACTCAAGATTATGTAGGTTTTGTTTTACGAAGATTGAAATATGGCTTTGAACCTTTGGGCTACTTCGTCAGTCTACTACTTACCCCAGGACCACACTGTGGCGTTATAGTGGGTTGGAGTCCCACATAACTACACTATCTCCCACGTGGTAGCGCAGTATGCATGACCATGCACGAAAAAAAAGAAAAAAGGACCACACACAGATCTTTCAACTTCCGAGTGTGTGGCACTTTTGTGGAGATTCCCGTATCGTTCCCCATTAGTAATTACTACGGGCAATAAGTCAACCCTTTGTTACATTACGAGGCAACATAAGCATATACGAAAAAAATTGCATGGTATTTTTTCTGTCCCCTAAAACCGTTGAAATAGATGCAAAATTAGAACTTTAGCAACCTGATAACAACGTTAAATAATTAAAATAACACATGTATTTATCGATTCCATGTTTGAATAACATTGGCATTTTCCTATAGCACCATTTGTGTATTTTCTAACTGTTAATTTTAGGGGATACCAGTCAACCTTTTTTCTTTAGCGTTGAGAAATGCTCATGCATACTGCGCTACAACGGGGAGATAGCACAGTTATGTGGGACTCTAACCCACTAAAACTCCACGGTGTCCTCCTGTGCCGCTTGTGGCGAGAACACGGGCACGCGTTAGCAAACACCGCGAACCTGCCGTGGCTGTCCGTCTCCTGACCCTCCTCCATCACCGACGCACAAGAACACACTATACGCCCCGTGATCACCCCAGGGACCAAACTAGCACATGGGCACCAGACGTCCCCATGTATGGCACTCTTGGTCCCCTTGACACCAGTCAACCTACATTTATTTTTGAAACCATGACTCAATGTTTGGTCAATTTATTTGTCTAGACTATCTTACCTTGACAACAGGGAGTGTTATCCTGTCCATTACGAATATAACTTAATTAGTATAAATAAATAATGGAGCTGTTATCACCATATCTGTGACCTTGGTTGCTGCGGTCGATAACGTTGATACTAAGCGGGTTCGTTTATTATTCAACAGGAAAGTTTTTACGCGGTTCGGGGAATATTATGTATTTTTCCGATAGAGATTTGAGATAATGGGATTGATATGTTCCGAGGGCGTTTAGTCATGGTGTGACAACATGGTTTCCATCTTGTAAAATATTATATTTTACAAGATGGAAACACCCAAACATATCATCATGTCAGCCGAAAGACGGACAATCCTGAACATAGGCCTACCCTAAGTGTCACCACATCGACCAGTCCTGTGCGTTTCCCATCCAGCTTCTTCCCGCAAACTTAACTAGGTCACAGATAATATAATACTAGCATACAGATATCTCATCCCATACAAAGAAAGAAAGAAAATCGTGCCGACGTAACTAGTGTTTTTCGTCTAATTATACCGGCGATAGATAGATCACCATCTATATCCTTGGAACGGAACCGAACGCGATCGATTTTCAAAAAATTATCAGTACAATCAGATAAAAAACGCTATATTTACGTCGGCACGGTTTATTTGTATGGGATGAGGCATCTGTATGCTAGTATTATATTATCTGTGACTAGGTCTTCGGTTCAGCTAGTGGGAAGGCACTAAAATATATTTAGGGGGTTGAAATAGAATGAGAATCTAACTAGGCTGACTATGTTAGCTAGGTCCTCCATGCACAATTGACCAAATGGGAGTTTAAATGCGTAAAATGGAGTCCCATGTCTGTATCTATCTAGAATAAGAACCTCCCCTTTTTTGAAGTCGGTTAAAATGAGGAGGGGTACTAAAATTTTGATATCAAAGTATATTAAAAATCCGCAATGTTCAGTGGCTAAGTACCTATTTGATTATATTATAACAGTGCTTTTAACTTTATAATGTTTACTTGATATTAAGCCTAGATAGCCAGGTCTATTTTAATGATAAGGCTCATAGGTATGTACCATTTGATTGACGTGACAATACCTGCAGACAACGACACTACATTATGGAGATATTCGAAACATCGAAATGCTTCACTCCAGGATCTAACAAAAAAAAATCACGACCGTTTTCTTCAATATGTTTAGACATAGCTAATTTTAGTAGTGGACCAGCAGTGGTAAGAGGTTACAGACAGCCTTAAAAACTTAAACACCATAAGCCGTGTACGCACGAACGAACAAAACATGGTGAACACAAACATCGATCACGGAACATTTGGTTTGTAGAGTGTGGACGTAAATTAGAAAAGCGAACAAGAACACCTTGCGAACACAGTTCTACTTGTGTTCGCGCTCGACCCCACAGTCTGTAACCATGGATTGGATTCACCGTTGGAAGTGGTCGCCAGTGAAATAGGTTTAATTTTTATGCTTTTCGTTGTGATTCACGAAATATTGTTTCAAAGGGACGGCCCCAGGTTGTGGGAAACAGTTTTGTGCAAAAAGCGAAATAAAATACATTAATTTTAGACTTGAAAGTCACAAGAAAATAGTGGACATTACAAAAACTTAGTGAAGATATCCGAACACCGTCCGCACAACCAAATTGGATCGCCATGAACATTTTTGACGAACACAGTGCTTGATATTCGTGTTCACCATGTTTTGTGCGTTCGTGCGTACACGGCTTATGGTGTTTAAGTTTTTAAGGCTTTAGGTATATTAGATGCGTTGCCTCTCCTCAAGATCATAAACATATCATTCATCAAATCCAAAATTAATAATTCTGTAATTATTTGATAGGTACCCTTTTCCAGAACTCGGCTACAATACTTACCAGCAGATATGTAGGTGCCTAATGTGGCTATGGAGGAATATCTTTCTTGGTTTATTTGGACGAGTCAAAGAAGCCTTAGCTTAATTTTTAGTCTAAAAGGAGCCTTACCTGTATCCGTACGCCCACTCCAGCTTCAGCTTGCTCTGCGGCGGAGGGGCTACCTTAGCGGGATCCAGGCCCTCATGCTCGCTGGGGCTGTACATCACCACGGGTCTGCCGCGCAGGTACATCCGCATGGTGCCATCTTCCTCGTTGTATTGGCATGTGTGGGTGCTGGAAGGGAAGTAGTGTAAGATTATTTGGGCTAAGAAACGGTCCTTATCTTTGGGAATTTAGAGACAGTGACTTCTGTATCTTAACGATTTCTTTTAGTCATGAATTCAATTTGAATTTATGAAAACTTTGTTTCTGTTTTTTTATTCAGTCATGTTTTTTGGAGTTTATTTTTATTCTCAGTCTTTTTTATATTGGGTAATTCTATAAAGAAATAGGGTTTTATCATCGGCCACACCTCTGGTTTTCAATGTAGGTACGTAAGCCGAGTGTTTGAAGATGAGATAACACTTTTTTCTAGATAAAAGTATAAGTTTTTAGAATTCGCAATATATCTTTTTTCCAGAATGACTCAAATGACGTGTAAATTTTTAAGGAAGGATAATATACAATTTTATTATTAGGAACAATTCACACAAACCAATGAATCGTATTTCTTAAAACTAAGACGTAAACAAACAGTCAATAAAATTAGTCAATAGCAGTGGTTAGTGAATCAGTTGCAATAGTACAGACAGCATGTAAAGTTAATGTTAGTATTATATAGCATGTTAGTATGTAAAGATGTGCACCTGCAGTCCTTATTATATGTATAGTTAGATGACGTCACACAGCTTACCATAATCAGTGTTGATAAATTAACTAAAAATGTCTGTTCAGCAAAAAAAGTACCAATTGAAATAATCATTAAATATTTTTTAATACTTTCACTTTAGAATTGATACTTATAAAAAAACCGGCCAAGTGCGAGTCAGACTCGCGCACGAAGGGTTCCGTACCATTATCGCAAAAAACGGCAAAAAAATCACGTTTGTTGTATCGGAGGCCCACTTAAATATTTATTTTATTCTGTTTTTAGTATTTGTTGTTATAGCGGCAACGGAAATACATCATCTGTGAAATTTTCAACTGTCTAGCTATCACGGTGCATGAGATACTGTCTGGTGAAAGACAGACGAACTGCGGAATCTTAGTAATAGGCTCCCGTTTTTACCCGACTGCCGAAGGAGGGTAATGTGTTTATCAGTCTATGTATGTATGTATGTATGTACGTATGTATGTATGTATGTACGTATGTATGTATGTATGTATGTATGTATGTATGTATGTATGTATGTATGTATGTTTGTTCCTATGTGGCGTTCCAGAGACCAAACGCGTTGACCGATTTTGATGATTCATACGTCAATCGATTCGTCTTAACCTTGCGAGTGTCATAGGCTACATTAAAATTGGAAAATAGAAAAATGGCGGCTTTTGGGCGCCATATTGTGGGGGGGTAATTTTATTTTTTCTTCCAAACCCATCGTGTGGGGTATCAAAATAAAGGGTTTCAAGAGGTGATTTCAAAAATATATAACACTTATATATTTAAATGTACCTAATTCGAAAAAAAAATTAACTAAAAAGTTATAAATAAAAAAGTTAATTAAAAAAATCAAAATACCCGACTGCTTAAAAAGCGAACTAAAAAGACGTAAACAAGAAGAAAATCATGCTGTGCAGTCGGAGGATACATCTGGTTTTGGTCAGCGAGCTCGAGAATATGTTCTTTTCTTGTTTACGTCTTTTTAGTTCGCTTTTTAAGCAGTCGGGTATTTTGATTTTTTTAATTAACTTTTTTACCCTTTGGGTACGGAACCCTAAAAAGTAAATTACTATTAGGTAGGTAGTTAATTTGATGAACAGACACTTTCCATAATTTTATGACTCCCATGCCAACCTGATAATTTTATGAGGTCATAGACTACTTTACCTAATTACATAGACCACTTAGGATTTAATACATATTACTGACCTCAATAGTTTCATCCATTGAAGTACAAAGAGGAAAGAATTAAAGATTTCAATGAGCCAATCTTCCATAGACTAGAATGATGATGACAAACCTCCACCCAAAGTAAACAGTTTAAAATTCGAAGCATTTAAAAAAAAAGGCAAAGACCAAGGCACGGGACTATATAGGTAGGTAACTTAAAAAAAGCCCGAATTAGCAAAAAAAAAATGCCCAAGCGACTTACATCGAGGTGAATGACATTGTTACTGCCAATATGCGTTTAGCATCAGCCCACTATATACAAAAAATATTAGCCACCCGCGCAGTAAGCCACCAATGTCCGACTAGGCGATAGAAATTAATCTAAAATAAAAATAACATGTGTTACGCTTTTATATAAAATATCATTAAGTATCGATAACATCTGTGTAGGTATAATAGGCATTGAAAATAACGTTATTTTAATAGTTATCGAATTAACTGTAAGTATCTACAATATTTACAAACAACTCAAATAAATTGTTGTGGTAATCTAGTATAGTGGCGATACATTATTACCAATTTATTGTAATAAAATTTATTTCATGACATACTTAATTGTAGTGTATTAATAAAAGTGCCGGTGAATCTATGTACAACAGAAACTACATAACAACATCAACTATTATCATAAAAAATCTTGATAGATGAATAAATAAGCAGTATTTTTTACCCTTCATCCATGGCGCCAAAAGAAAGATTACTAAAACTTTTTTTAAATCTTCCAAATAAGGCAAAGGTAGCGAGTATACAGCCGCGAACTTTTTAAAACCGGTATTCTACGGGCGCGAATTAAGCAGCCGGCTGCCGAGAATATCTTTGACAGACTGCGTGCGGTGAGGTATTAACCGGACCATGAAGTTCATTTCAAGTTTGGAACGCGAAACATTCGAATAGATTGCATTCCATTGCGGGTTTTTTTATGCCGCTGTTTTAGCTTGTCGAGGGCAACAGGCAATGTAGTTCACGTAAAGAATATTCATCTAAATAATTCAAGCATCGTTGTTCGAGTTTCGCGAATGCTTCTATATAATAGTTGTTGTAGTGAGTCATTCTCATGATTTCAATGCAAGATGACGTATACAAGGATTTAAGGAAATTACCATTTTACCTGTGTTATTGTTGACTAGATAATGCAAGTTGACGCGGTCAGATCAAGGTCAGACATGATCACTGATTAGAAATTATGTCACCGTTTTTCTCAATTTTAAATGTCCTTCATAGGATTGGTAATGGTCAATAGAACATACGATGTTTTATTTTGTAACGGATAACTATTTAAAACCCGTTTTATATAAACGGGAATTAAAATGTAACTATATTTTTGCATTGTGTCTAATTTAAATAAGTACTTATTTTCCTTTATTTTTCCTCAATTATATAATACAAACATGAAACAAGGAAAATACCACTGCACATGGCTACATTTCCAATTTTTATTTTAGAAATGGAATGGAAACAGTGAACCTAGGATTAAGTCACCGCCACTTAGATATACCTAAATGTAAACAGTGTTATTCGGTAAACATCTCAACGTGATAATTAAGGTGAAGCGACCTTTTATCTCAAAATCTCAATCCCAGTGGCATGACAGTACACTTCATGTATACTTCACCTATGTTTGTTTTTTAATCCCCGACGAAAAAGAGGGGTGTTATAAGTTTGACGTGTGTTGCTGTGTATCTGTGTCTGTCTGTGGTATCATAGCTCTTAAACGGATGACCCGATCATGATTTAGTTTTTTTTTTGTTTGAAAGGTGGCTTTGTCGAGAGTGTTCTTAGCTATAGCCGATCGGTTCAGCCGTCCAAAAGTTATCCGCATTTTACTCTTTGAATCTGTTTTTTTTTCGCAAGATATCGTTTCATTATTATTAGAATAGACTGGCAGTACCACCAGAAGCCATCAGTTAATCCAAAACAGAGGAGATTTATCAAATTCCACGGTGGCTACATTTATTTTTAAGATAAATCGCATTAATTTCTCACGTTCTGGCAGCTTCCTGCGACCAAATGATATATCTGAAGCACCCACGCGTGACAAATAAGTGCCGCTATTATTCTATAAGTTCTATTCAATACATTCTTCTAGTTAAACGACTAGTGCTGGATCTATGCACTAGGCCGGTATTAGGCCGAAAGACGTCCACTGCTAGACATAAGATTCCGCCCATCGCCACATCGACCGGTCATTACTTCTTGTATCCAGATTCCTGCCGCCCTCACCAGCACCCAAAATGTGTAAGTTCAAAGACTAGGATACGGATTGTTTCCCTTGCACTCTTATATTCAAAAAAACCATTTACCAAAAAAATAAGAATGATTTTTTTTTCACCTCATGTTTGTACCTACCTAATAGGCAAGTAGTTAAGTAAGGTACTAATAATGCCAGAATAGATTACCCGAATATCATGAAACTGAACATAACCGGTGAAATGAGAATATACCAAGGTTAACTGTACACATCAGCGTACCCCTTTAGAGCGTATTGGCGTGATGTTATGTTATGAAATGGTATAAACGATAAAAATACATGCGATTGCAGCAATCCCGAGAGGTTTGCCGTTATTTATTGAAGAGTTCTGTTGTATATCTCCGAAGTTCTTCATCAGATCTTCACCAAATTATAATGGGACCAATTTCGGAACATACTCTTTCAAACAAAAAAATATAATTTACAAAATCGGTCCATAATTGACGGCGATATCGGTGAACATACAAAAAAAACCGGCCAAGTGCGAGTCGAACTCGCGCACAAAGGGTTCCGTACCATTATCGCAAAAACGACAAAAAAGGCACGTTTGTTGTATGGGTTGGGAGCCCCTCTTAAATATTTATTTTATTCTGTTTTTAGTATTTTTTGTTATAACGGCAATAGAAATACATCATCATTTCTATGTTAATTAATGTAATTGGTATCTGTACCGTTTTAATTAACTATAAATAAATAAATCATCTGTGTAAATTTCAACTGTCTAGCTATCACGGTTCATGAGATACAGCCTGGTGACAGACAGACAGACGGACAGCGGAGTCTTAGTAATAGGGTCCCGTTTTTACCCTTTGGGTACGGAACCCTAAAAACAAAGTCGAACATAGAAACTCCTCCTTTTTGGTAAGTCGGTTAAAAACCCGTCTACTCGACAGCGTAAAAAACGCAATGAAAATTGTTGAGTTACCAAAATGAAAGGTAAGAAGGTTAGAAGACCTCCCAATTTGTGGACCGATTCCTTTGGGTTACGTTGCGTATTCCGGTACGCGGTCGCCACTATAGAACCTTTCCTCTGTAGTTGCATGCCATGTATATCTGGGTATTGGTTGGCTATTGTTTTTTAAGACTACTTAGAGAAAGATAGAACAAACTGTGACATACATATTTTTTGGGTATATGGAAGCCGAATAAATGCTAAAGCCGAAACTATGTCCCCACACTAGTATATTACGGTGTGACGACCGCCGTCCATTACAGTGTGGGTAATCAGATGCGCTAGCGTGGGCAAAGTTACACAATACACGCTTTTTGTCCCCATCCGACAATGCAGACAAATTGCCATGCGAACCTACAGACTGCTTATATACGCAAATATTACGTGGATGGTGGAGATCAAACAAGTTATTTAATATGTCCTGGTATTTTTAGGGTTCCGTATCCAAATGGTAAAATGACTGTCCGTCTGTCACCAGGCTGTATCTCGTGAACCGTGACAGCTAGACAGTTGAAATTTTCACAGATAATGTATTTCTGTTGCCGCTATAACAACAAATACTAAAAACAGAATTAAATAAATATTAAAGTGAGGTTTTCATACAACCAATGTGTTATTTTGCCGTTTTTTGCGATAATGGTTTGGAACCCTTCGTGCGCGAGTCCGACTCGCACTTGGCCAGTTTTTTCTTGTATTATAATAACTGGGAGCAGTGGTAGCCCATGTATAGTCAGGGGGGTGTCACTCCGCAGTTTAGGTACGATCGGCCGGCGGTACCTTGCAGAGGGAATAACGCAATAGGTTGCCGCTTACCGCTCGGCTCGCACGTTAGCCACGTTATTAATTCTATGATTTATACAGCAAAGAACGATGACTTCTAAACGTACTTCTAAGGCCTTTAAAAGATATTGTTGTGTTTACGGTTGTTTAAATGCAAAGAACAATGAATCGATATTAAGTTTTTTTAAAGTACCGAAAGATTTAAATCATTACATAAATACTCTGTAACTATCGGTATACAGGTGCATAATGAGTACGAGTTTTGTATAAAAATTTAAGCATTTTGGTGTTCCTAAAAGAATGAATAGGTAGTAATACTAATAATTAGATACCTACTTAGATATTTTAGATTTTCGTGTTGTTCACAAATATAATTTGATTTCTTTTTTTATTGAATAATTACCGTTTTGTTAACATAAAAATAAACGCCTTAGATCCAGTTTAAAATAAATTATAATTGCCTAAGTAAGTAGTTACCTACTGAGCCAAAGAATTCACCAATAGCCTGAGTAAGTGTACGCACTTGTTAATATTAACGTTTGTATATAAAACTAGGTACTTACTTATACCTAAAGAACAAACAAAAAATATTTCCTAAGAGTTCTTCAAGCCAACTTTAAATAAACTAACAAAAAATATCACTAAAGAGTAAACAAAGAGGTAGGTATCTATACTCAATTTGAAATAACATTAGACGTGTTTACAACTCGTTTTACAGGCCGTTCAACCGATTTTGTGTTCTATCTCGTACACATAAGGATGATATAAAAAGCACAAATTTGTTACCAAAACCAACTGATTACTACAGCTTCCATTTGTCGTATCACCAACGCAATAGAAGTCAAAATCGATTGACCGGGCTGTAAAATGGGCTTATTTAAATGTCTAATGTTACAGTAAATGAAGTTTAGGTAACCTAGTTTTCATTAGTTAAGTACCTAACAAAATGACGGTCTATAATATTCATTGTCTATCTACCTATACCTACTTGACCGTGTTATCATAGGCATCAAACATAAGAAAGATTACGCGGTCAAGTAGGTAGATAGTGGATGTAAGCGAAAGCGGCAAGTCGACAACCCTTACGAGCCGAGTCAAACCGCGCCAGACAGCGACGGAGATACGCGTTAGAAGAGAGCGGCAACGTTTAGGTGAATATCACGTTAGGCACTGAGCGCTTATGCGAGCTGAATTGCACTTTGTTGCTTACTAGCAGGAGTCTCTATTTCAATGAATTGTTGCACGAAGTGACTCTTCTGTACTTGTACTATTATTTATTCTGTGGTATAGTTCTTGCCAAACGTCTGGGCCGCCCTGAAGTTGGCTTTCCGATGCGCAAGGCACGGACCGGTGCTGTCTTTGTATGAGATTTTTTAGCGCAGCCATTGTAGCCAACTTCAGGGCGGCCAAGTAGTTTGACGAAGACGATAACTATTAACAGTCTTTAATTACGAGTTGTAGGTCTCTCGAACACAGACAGGCGCTTTATTTTACTGGTCAAAGGGCTTTTTCCAATCCTTCCACCTTTTGCGAGCCCGCGCTTCCTCGTTCTATTTCTGGTAAAATCTGTCTATTTGATCCTGCCATCTCCTATTTACAAACCATTCATGGTTTACTTAATAAATATTAATGGCGACATGGAGAGGGCGACTGTTGAAACACAGCGCTGGGAATGCTAAATTGCGCCAAAAAGAGGAGTAACTTGAGAGGCGTCACGGCGTCCTCAGTTGCCGCAGGTCCTCACCGGACACGGCTGTTTCGGGAGGTACTGTTCAATATTAGGCGGGAGGAAACGCCCGGGTGTCACCATTGTGTGGATCGCTCGGAAGACACGGTAGAGCATACGGTGGAGGTCTGCCCCGCTTGGGCGAAGCACCGTGCCGTGTCATCGTGGAGGCGATCGGCGGTAGCAACCTCTCGCGTCAGGGTACAATGCGAGAGGGCATGGGAAGTCGTCACCTCTTTCTGCGAAGCAGTAATGCTCGCGAAGGAGGATTACTGAACGGCGGAACGCGTGAGGGAGACGCAACGGAGACTCACGAAAATTTCTCGGCCTCAGCCGCCGCAGGAGCCCTGGGTGTCAGGAGTCGGGACGGCGAGTAATGGGTAGCTCGCCGTCCGATAAGGACCAGACCCGAGTCACCCCGAGAGCGCATAGTGTAACACCCGCGCCTCAAAGATATGTCAGCGAAACTGACGGGGTTTGCTAGGGTTGATGCCTGTCTGGGTCGCGGATAAATTTGAAAGAGAGTTACCGCGGCCCTGGCACAAGCAACCGAAGCAACACGGGTGGGTTTTAATCAGTAAAAGTCCCACTTCACCCAGAGCGGTACAAGTCATTGAACGATTGCCCAAAAAAATAAAATAAAGGTACTACTAGGTAGTCCTATTAATAGTAGGCTTTGTGTGCTTACCACCATCGGCCACATCATCACTGACCACGGTGAGATTGTGGTCAAACACAGGCCTATACATAGTAAAAAAAAAAAAAAAAAAATAATTTATTTACTAGTTAAAAAAATTAAAATAAAGAGTAAGCAGTCTTTCACCTGACTTCATTGGCGATATAATCGACTACCAGCACAGACATAAATCTAACTAGATAACGCAAGTCCCTCCATCTGTATGAAAACCAAGCGTGCCACTTTTTCACTAACAATTTAAAAACAAATTTACTTACCAATGAAAGAAAACATTTCTAATGCCTCGGCCAACTATTTCTATACAGTCTTTACAGCTCAATATGGCATAAAAAGGCATTTTTCTAGATTTCGGTGGATGTCCGGTGCGATAATGCTAAATGACAAAACTCAGATTACGATCATTGATAGTAATTTTACTGCGTTGTTTGACACGCGAAGTACAATCGCGTCATCCAGTTAGAATTATATCTGTGACTTCCAGTCACAGTCATTCAAATTAAAATATGATCCTGAATTCCTGACCTAATCACAGATAATATAATACTAGCATACATAATATACCTCATCCCATCCAAAGAAACCGTGTTGACATAACTAGTTTTTCGTCTGATTAAACTGATAATTTTTAGTACAACAATCGCGTTCGATCCCGTTTCACGGCAATAGATGGTGTTAGCAGCGACTTGCAAGTAAAAGGGTTTACTAGATTCGTGTTTTTTTTTTAAATACAGTAACGGTTCGTTTTATAGTATTTTTTTGCACGTTTTTACAGTTTTTTTGTACCCAAATGTGTTACAATGAAAATTTTAACAATCGAGTGGAATGCCTCAGCAATTTAAAAATGCGCCATTTATGGCATCAATTTTAAATGATCCGTTCAAATAATCTTTGAAATGTGAAATAAGAGCCCAATATTCCATAATTTTGTACTTAGGAGAGTTGATTAAACAAGAACATACAATTTTTATGTTCAATTCCAGAAAATGTTAATTTTACACACAGCTCTATTGAATTGTGTGTACATGTCGCACCATCTAGTGAGATTTATTTGAACCAAATTTTCTTTCTTAGCAATGAGACCCCGTGCCTATTATAACATGAATACAGATGAAGTATGTTAACTAGTGTTATAGGTCATATTTTTATGAATGCACTACATATGTAGTGTGTAAATCTTAGAACCAGTGTTGTACAATTTCTTCTAACTACTAAGAATCTAGGGTTTATATTTATTTGTGTACAATTGAACCAGAAAATCCAATCAACACAATATATCTCGACATACTGTACATGTTCAAAGCACATACGAGTAGACCGATTAGTAGAACCTCTCAGATAATATTTACAAGGAAAACAGGTAAAATAAATCGCTTGAGGCAGGTCGCTTCTAAATAGTATCTAGGTTATACAATTGAATCTGACAATTCCATTCAACGCACATCTCGACAATGTCCATATACAACTAGGCGTTTATCGTTAAAGCTAATTGTAGTGAAGGTCACATACCATCATTTATCTCTACTTGAGGATAGGGTTATCAGTCGCAAAAATCTATAAGCCGAATTTAGCCGAGTTTAGCCGAAAGCGATAAAAAAAAAACTTGTTAACAATACGTCTAAAGGTCTATCCAGACATATCAGGGACGTGCCCGGGACGTGACAGGGCCGGGCCCAATCATTGAAGCTTCGTCACTGGCCCGTGCACGGACGTGTTCATATAAAATGTACACAACGATATTTTGTTGAGCGCCTGACGGGGTACGGTCTGTCAACGTCCCGTGCACGTCCCGGGCACTGCCCTGATATGTGTGGAAAGACCTTAAATCGGACAGATCAGCAGCCTAATTGCGCAAGTTAATTCAGCAAGGCAAATGGTTTGCCCAATTTGACAGTTGTACTTACTACCGATGTGTTTTTACCAGTCCGAAAAATTTTATCATTATAGAGTAGGGTTCACTCCGAAGTTCCGGATTACTTTCTTTGACGTAATTATGTATGCAGTAGACCCCCAGAAACCGTCTTAAATATATTATTTAAAGCTCTAAACAAGAAGACATTTTATTAACGAAAGCATCAGATTGAAAAAAAGTCAAAATCAATGGAAATGCCAAGCGCTATCGAAATGTCATGTGACCAATCCCTTACAATTTGGCATTTCGACCATCGCTGAAAGAATTGCTCTTTGTCCAGTCTCTGGTTTTATCCGTACCCTTGACAACCCTACTTGAGAAGCATCTTTACTACTGCCTTGCGTCAACTCTAAATTACCTTTAATTGTCGGTTTTTACAACACAGGCTAATGATTTGTGGTTTGTTCTTATGTTTATTTGATGGGGTTTAACGTCCAAAAGTACACAAATGTATTTTTGTTTCATTAAATGCGATGATGTCTTGGGGAATCTTCGGGATTGGTCAAAGCACAGATAATATAATAAGATGCCTCATCCCATACAAAGAAACCTTACCGCTGCAACTAGCGTTTTTCATCTGATTAAGCTGATTATTTTTATAAATACTCCGATCGCGTTCGGTTCCGTTCCACGGCTATAGATGGTGTTAGTAACGACTTGTAAATAAAAGGGTTTTTTCGGTTCGTGACTTTTTTTTCTCTTTAAATAAGTGACGATTTATTTTTAGTATTTAATTTACATGTTTTTACAGTTTCATTGTACCAAAATGTGTTACAATACAAATTTAAAAAATAGAGTGGCATGCCTCAGATATTTTTGGGCGCACGGTTGGCGCATGGGTTGAGCGATTGACTGGTGTGCTGCGTGTCGCGGGTTCGATTCCCTCACGGAACAAATATTTGTATGACCTGCAGATAGTTGTTCCGGCTCTGGGTATTTGTGTATGTGAGTTTATATGTTTGTAAACGCACCCACGATACAGGAGAAATTCCTAGTGTGGGGCAAGTTTAAAAAAAAAATCCTCCTATTGGAATCAATTTTAAATGATCCGTTCAAATAATCTTTGAAATGTGAATTAAGAGCCCAATATTCCATAATTTTGTGCTTAGGAGAGTTGATAAAACAAAATCATACAATGTTTATGATCAATACAAATCTATGCATATCGCGCCATCTAGTGACATTTATTTGAACCAAATTTTCTTTGTTACCGCTGGGACCCCGTGGCCAAAGTCAAAGTACCTATAACGCTGTCCCTTAGCTGTTTCTTAAATATTTTCAATAACAATATTGTTTAGAAATTTAAATAAGCTCTTAGGTAGTCCCGGTAGGTTTTATAAGTAAAAAAACAGCATCTCATTTAGAGTTCTACTAGTTTTGAACGTTAATGCATAAACAAATTAAATTAAACTTATGTATAATTATGTTATTGTAAATTAAACTTATATTAAGTACCACCACATTATTAGAACTCAATTCCAAACGCATTCACATTAGTTCCCAAATCAGTTATTTTCCCTTCACCAACCAACACCAACATTAATGTACAAACATTTGTACCAACTTACCCATGTTTCAGAATTGGTCCATTTTGTGACGGTTGCTTAGAATATAAGTTTAGCAACGACTTTGTAGTTGTAAATCTAAGGAGAGCACAAATAACAATTAAACATTACAGGAAAATAAAGAAAATATGGAATAGCAAGAAGATAACATAACTGTGGCATAGAGCATGAACTTTAGCGCTTGTGTGTGCAAAGTAAAGAAATACTTACACTTATAGAAGCTTTTGGTGTTTGTGTGTTTTAGACCTCGAAGTTAGCGGTGATAATAGATTTGCGAAAAAACCTAGATTTTTTTCTATACTGGCTTCTCTAAGAGATTACAAAAAGCAACAAGTTCCAAATACTGTGCTAGGAATACTACAGTAGTTGTAATAGTTTTAATAGCGACGATTCTCTACTGCGAATACCATTGAATAGCATAATAAAATAAACAGATCGCCCTTCTTTCTGAGAAGACTCAACGGGCACTCCAGTAAAAATTTTGCTTGCGCGATCTAGGGTTCAGTACCGCTAGCGACGCCATCTATTTTTTGCAGAAACTGACTAGCAAGATACATTTGATTTCACCCGGTAGATGTCGCTAAAGATAGATTTTTGCCCAGGCGGCCTAGCTAATAAGAACTTGATACTGCCGCCTATTCTTTTCAAAGAGCAGTTTTGAAACTGTCTAGCCTTTTCCAACTAGGTCATCATCATCATTATCATCACTTTAGCTGAAACACGTGCACAGCTGTTCATTGGCCTCACCCAGGCGACGCCACATTGACTGATCCCGTGCGTCTCGCAACCAGTCGTGCTTTGACTAGGTCATCGGTCAACCTAGTGGGAGGCCTTCCAACGCATCGTCTGCCAGTTCGCGGTCACCATTCCAGAACTTTTCGGACCTATCGGCCATCCGTTCTGCGAGCAATGGGCCCTGCCCACTGCCACTTAAGTTTTGCAATTTTTCGGGCAATGCTGTAACTTTGGTTCTCCTGCGGATTCCGTCATTTCTGATGCGATCATGCAAGGAAACGCCGAGCATAGCCCTCTCCATTGCCCTTTGGGAGACTTTAAGTTTTCAGATAAGGCCCACCACGTATCGGTCCCATAGGTAATTACTGGCAACACACACAGGTCATAGACTTTTGTCTTGAGACTCTGCGGTAAATGTGACGAGAAGATACCGCGTAACTTTCCGAACGCCGCCCAGCCAAGTCGGGTTCGACGGTTGACCTCTTTCTCGAAGTTAGACCTACCTAACTAGATACATAATAATTATTTTAGTTGGGTCAGCTTCCAGTCTCACCAGATGCAACTGGGTACCAGTACTTTACATCGACCGACTGCCTATGTAACTATCCAAAAAAACTCTCTAACTGTTCTACCCTTTTATACACCGCTAACTTCTTGGTACATGATGGGTACTCCACATACCTGCTATTAGGCAGCAGTCCTTGGGCGTTGAAGTCTCCCGTGGAGTTCCACCGCTTGGTGAGGTTGTTGACCCCGGGCGAGACGCTCTGGTTGCTGGACGTAGAGTTGTTTCGTGATCTAGATGTAACGATATCACTACGATACTGGCACTTAGCTACTATACTATAAAGCTAATGCTTTTGGGCTAAGCAAGCGGGATAGGGTAGTTTTGGGAATATAATTTGATTGCAATGATGCTGACCACTAACTCTTCATTCAGTCGAAAGATGACCACTGCTGGACATAGGCCTCTCCCAAGTTTGACGCACGGTTGGCGCAGTGGTTGAGCGATTGACTGCTGCGCTGCGTGTCGCGGGTTCGATTCCCGCATGGAACAAATATTTGTATGACCTGCAGATATTGTTCCGGTTCTGGGTGTTTGTGTATGTGAGTTTATATGTTTGTAAACGCACCCACGATACAGGAAGAAATTCCTAGTGTGGGGCAAAGATTATTAAAAAAAAAAAAAAAAGCGTAATCTTAAGTTGTCCTTAGTTCTGAACTACTGAGCACAGCAGCATAGGTATACATGGCCGGTCTGATTGGTGATCTGATCTCCATATAAAAATTATGCTCTTGCTCATCATCGTTGCTTGACGATGACGAGGAGGGGGCTCCTTTGATATTTTAAATGAATACATTGTGGCTCTAAAGTTCAACATTTATCCATTGCCTAACTGTATCTGTTAAGGCCAGTGCTACCATACGCATACAGCAGTAAAAGAAGCTGTAACATACTGCAGTTTTTCTATATCCACCACCACTTCAACTTCTACTTAACTTAATACCTCTCTTACTAATCTACTTTAAAGCCTACTAAAGGCTTGACAAATACCTTAAACATATCGGTGCAATACCACACCACAGGACTTATAATTACAGCAACTTTTAGCAATAAAATAATTGCAGGTCCTAAATCTTTGCACCTCTTTGCTCCATTAGTAACCCCACCGCATGTATTTAATTGCAAAAAGTCACCATCGTAAAGTAAGTATCTTATAAGTTTACCTCTCCACTACTTTATTCTCTACCATCAGCAAACACTGCTGCTGGTTCTGCCGAGCACCGACTATACTAGTACGTACAGCCTAACTACAAAACCAGTTCTAATATTTATCCAGGCTTTAACGTACAAGCCATATTTTTTATTTCAAATAACTTAAAAGACTGGCTCAAAGGTTCTAGCCTGAACCACAGATAATATTATAATAATACTAGCATACAGATGCTTGATCCCATACAAAGAAACCGTGCCGACGTAAGTAGCGTTTTTCATCTGATTATACCGATTTATTTTTGAAAATCGATCGCGTTCGGTTCCGTTCCACGGCGATAGATAGATCACCATCTATATCCGTGGAACGGAACGGAACCGAACGCGATAGATGTATAAAAAATAATCAGTACAGTACGTCGGCACGGTTTCTTTGTATGGGATGAGACACCATTGCCTGAACTAAAGTTAGAAATGGTTTTGTGACTACACACAGCGAGGATGAAGAGAAATTCATTGATGAAGACAGATTCGACTTTTGTATTAACATCTACTCAAATCGAACTTCCCTTAACCTTTTTAGGCCCTGTGGGCCTTATTAGGCTGGAGAGTTCACATTTATGAACCGAAACGGGATCAGCTCCATCAAAACCACGTTCAACCGGAGTCACTGTCATCATTGTAGAATATTGGGACAGACAGATACTGAACGGTGTATAGATATTGTGCTGATCGCATTCCGATTCATAGGTAAAATTCGCCTAAAGTTTAGTCGATGCACAGCAGTACCAGTCGGGCTATTCTGCAAAAATCACCCTTGAAAACACAAGAGAAGTGGCTTGGAGTGAGCTGTATGTAATTCCACGGTCTACCTAAGTTTTCAGTGACATTTTAACAGAATAGGCTAGCACGATGGTTGCGTATGTACCTGTAAGGTTGTGGAGGATGTGGCACGTGATGCGGCGCAGGAGTGGCGCGCGGGGAGGGGGAGGGCGCCGGTGACAGCGACGACGATGATGCCGGCGAGTCTGACTGTAAAGAGCCTGTTGATTGGTGCTGAGGGCCACGTCTGAAACGAACGAAATATAAGTTAGTATAAAGTTTTACAGGATGAGGTGAAATGAGGTCTAAATTGGCAGGTGCTATTTCTAAGTGTATTTCTGTGTGATAAGACATAATTTGATTTTAATACAATTATTTATATTCTTATTGTTTTAATTTAATTGATTTTTAATTGTTAACTCACGATTCTGATTTTTTATTTATAATTTGTATTGTATCTTTGCTTATTTTGTAATTATTTTTTTCTTTGTTATATTAGATTTTTGACATGTAATTTTATTTATGAAAGTGCTGTGCACATCTGTCATTGACATAGACACTAGAATAAGACCCCAGAAAATGTATTACGTCCATGTTTGTGTTTGTGTTTTTGATGTGCCTTAAAATAAATAAATAAAGTGTGAAAGTTTATGCCCGTACTCGCCACGCAAGGCAAAGTGGTTCACCAAGCGCGACTGCGCGAGTCCATTGTGATGAGACATGATGCCCTCAGTTGCCTTTGCAACTCCCCCTGCTGCAGATAGCAGTGATCTATTCTTTGTCGGTATCAACACTACAAAACTAAGCCCTTGATTTTTATAAAGGCCCGAAAATCGAACTGCACGTGTAGAATGATAACATTTAAAAAATCCCCGGCACATTTTTATTGCATAAATAAATAAATAAAATAGTTTATTTCTTTAACGGTTCTCTTACAATATTATTCAGTAGTTGGAACTACCCAGGAAGCATGTACCGTGCCGCTCTTCCCTAGGATCAATATACATATTTTTAGGTAACTAGTTAACTAAACTATTTTAAGTAAATTTTACAAATAAGAACAAAATTAAAGTAAAGGCAAAGATTTGAATGCTACATAATTTTTATAGTAGTAGACGCGTTTCGATCGACGATCTATTGATCGCGTAATTATGACACGATATCTTGAAAACACCCCGATTCAAACAGTAAAACGTCAATTATAAAAATCGGGGGTTGAAAACAGTAATTTATTTTCTCAAGTTTTGTCCTCGCGCTTGAGAAACTACAATCAGTCATTTTTGTCTTTTTGGTTGGTTAAGATCTAGGTTGTCTAATTGTTTACCATAACATACCTTTGTGGTAATGAGGAGGTACTGGAGCCGTAGCTGGAGGTCCTCTTCGCTGTCTCCCGGTAGGACGGTTGCCTCAATCGGAGCTCCCTTGTTGGAGTACCCGTAGAGCCTGGAAACAAAGGAAAGGAGGTTTTTAATAAAAATAAAAGCAATGTCGAATCAGAGTTCGTCGTTTATCTGCCCAAGTTGGGGTCGGTTCCACTAATATCTCATCTGCCTAGCCCTTTCCCATACTCATGTTGGGGTCTGCTTCCAGTCTAACCTAAGCTTTTTTTTTTGTTCCGGTTTGGAAAATCCTCATTGGCCAGGGCAGAGGGGTCTGTCAGACTCCTACTGACTAAAAACCACCCCGGTGTTCCATCTCAAACCTACGGCGGGGGTCGTGGGAACATAGGATACTTCCGCAACCACCTGCTAGTGTCGGCCCGCCTCTGCGGGCCTCGATCTCGGGTTGGGGCGAGAGTGAGGTGTTGGACTCCCCCTGCGACGTCTAAGGGCACGCGTGGAACACTACGCGCCGCCACCTCGGGCCCTGATGTTTTAGAGGGCGACTGACGTCCCCTAGTCCGTCATCCCTGGACCCATTTAGGGGGGCTGGAGGAGGGCATTGTCCACCCTCCGCCGACGCCCGGCTTGTCTGCTGCGGATCGGGTTAGTGGATATAATCTCCCTCTAAACCTAATCTAACTAACGATAGTCGGCAGCCCGAGAATCTGGAGATCAATAAATGACCACCAACTGAACGTGCTTTGCAAGGCACGGAGGAGATAGAATCGAAAAGACTTGTAAAGTCCTTACGAATTAATTCTATGTACATTACGTAGAAATCTTCGCACGCCCATCTTAGAGGAAATTAACATCATCATAATTTTATATTTCCTTTCGGTAACAAGTTATTGGATGCACAAACCATTGAGATAAATAGTTTCCGTGGGATAGTGAAGTTAAGAGCGTTCTCTTGATATGACGCCTAAATTGACAGACCAGACTTACACCCGATTTTTTTAAATAAATTATCGTCACTAATTAAACGCAAGTCCAGTGATGCAATTAGTTGTTAAAAGTCATAGCATATAACGCAAGTTTGGCAATTTGTGACATTAATCGTGCTATAATTTTCTTTCCAGAAACTAACCCCGAGTTTCTAAGCTCTAAATTATCGCACAATTAATGTGACAAATTGTAAAGCACGCGTTATCTGCTGTGATTGGCTGTTGAAAATTCATTCAACCAATCACAGCAGATAACGCGTGCTTGACAATTTGTCACATTAATTCTGTGATCATTTTGAGCTGAGAAACTCGGGGTTAGACTCTCAAGCCCAAACTCTTTGAATATATGCTATAGCTTACACTCTAAACGTTGACGCTTTTTGATCTACATTAAACTATTTAATTGATTTGTGAGACCAATATTTACAAGGCTATAAACTATTTAATACATAACTTTATCAGAACATTCAGAACACGTCAACCGCATGATATATTATGAAATGCGAACAAAAACCGGGCCAGTAGAGCCGTGCCTATTCATATACAGACATAAGTATTAACTTATTACATTTAATATAAAAACTATACGGAGTAGTGAAAGGATATGGTTTCGTAAATATTGGCATATACGTTATAGGTTGTAATAAATAAGTTGCGAAACTTTTTATAACAGAATTATTTGGGATTTATAAGCGTGAAGTACTGTCGAGCAATGATTACGTCACGGGGTCCCAGCGCTAAGAAAGAAAATTTGGTTCAAATAAATATCACTAGATGGCGCGATATGCACAGATTTGTTATTGAATTGTGTGTAAAATTAACATTTTCTGAAATCTAACATAAAAATTGTATGCTGTTTGTTGTGTTGTGTTTGTATGTTGTTTAATCAACTCTCCTAAGCACAAAATTATGGAATATTGGGCTCTTGAATTACATTTCTAAGATTATTTGATCGGATCATTTAAATGTGATGCAAATTGATGGCGCGGTTTTAAATTCCTGAGGCTGATAATTTAAATAATTTGTGCAACACATTTAGGTGCAATGAAACTGTAAAAACGTGCAAAATATACTATAAAACAAATCGTCACTGTATTTAAAGAAAAAAATATTCACGAGCCGAGTAAACACTTTTTTACTTGCAATGCAAGTCGCTGCTAACACCATCTACATATCGCCGTGGAACGGGACCGAACGCAATCGATGAACAAAAAATAATCAGTTTAATCAGACGAAAAACTCTAGTTATTTCGGCACGGTTTTTTTTGTATGGGATGAGGCATCTGTATGCTAGTATTATATTATCTGTGATTAGGTTAAGGACCTTTGAATAATTTGTCGTAATTTTTACTTGGGCCATGATGGTGTTTGATAAACTGTTTCTTTCTTCAAGAAATAACTTTTATATTACGCAATCATCTTCCTGCCCTTATTAGGGCATGAATATCGGAATCTCGGAATCTCGTAATATCGGAATCTTGGCACGAAAACACCGATATTTCAATTTCGATACTGAGTGATCCAATATCGGAATATCGGAATCAGAAAAAAAACCTTATTTTAGCTCCTTGTGAAGCGTCGAGCGAGAAAGCACGGTTAAGCCCTTTGACTACGGTGATTAGCAGTGGTCAGATAGTCTGTTTACTAATCGGGCGCTTATTTACTTAAACTTCACATCATGAAATAATAATATGTACCTTGATGAATTCCAGATTTACAGTGCCGAGATTGCTAAAAATTTAAGCTTTAAGAGTACAAGTAAATACACAGATTCATAGAACTCGTCGTAACAATGATATTTTCATTGATTAATCCTTAGGTTACGGGTATCCGCAGAATATGAGATGCACGGCAAAAAAACAGCTCTCAAAAGTATGCAAAATTATCTTAGTATTCATCATCATCGTCATTTCAGCTGAAATATGTCCACTGCTGAACATAGGCCCCAGGAGGCCTTGCCACAGTGACTGATACTTATACTGGATTATAAATCAGTATTACTCACTACACATATCGGGACTACTTTCAGATTGATCAACAAACATTTATTATCTGTTTTTTTTGCATGATCCTTTTTCAGAGAGACATTAATTATATTCCTTCTTGGAAACAAATGTGCAGTTTAGTTAAATAAACGCCAGATTACACAGTCACTAGTGATTAGAGAGAGACACAATAGAAAAGCCTATTACGTCGCGGCATAAACATGTTTTTTTATTGTACTCAATCCAGCCTTGTACCGAATTTGGGAAAATAACAAAAAATAATGCGATGTTTAAAGAAAGTGCCCAATTCCGATATTAATATCGGAATTCCGATATTGAGATCTAATATCGGAATTGAAAACCTTCCGATATTACTTGCCCTAGCCCTTATCCCATGTTACTTGGGATCGGCGTTTGTGTTTTCTTTTTCCATACTGTCATGTCCCCTGTCACGCTATCACTGACTCCCTTTTCTTTCATACCACTCCTCACACAGTCCATCCATCTTTTCTTTGGCCTTCCTCTCCCTCTCCATCCATTCACATTTATATTCTTTATATCCCGTAATGCTCAGTGAAAGTGTGGTGATAATAAATATTATTAAAACAACCAATTCGCATTTACTTTAATGACCGCATTAAAAATAAATTGTTGTCTACATTAGGTACAACCATTTGTCAAGATCAATATAAAACTATAAATTTCTAAAACAAATAATAAAATATCGTAAAATTATTGTACTAGTAATTTCAGCTAAATAGAGGTTATTTATGTCTTAACAATTACCGCTTTTACTACGAATAACGTTATTTCTAATAGCACTGTTCATTTATACTTCACTGATATTTTTACACCACCACGATTTAAATTTTTGTAGCTTAGGGGACTAAAATTCTTCTAGCTATCACTATCTACAGAATTTCCTTCTCAGCTCTACTTTTAAGAGAGTTAAGCAAAGAAGCACCGATTTCTGAAATAAGAATTTGAAGTTTGAGTGAGCTTTTTCTAACTCAAAATTATTATTATTATTTGACATTAAAGTAGGGCTTGACACGTTCTTATCTCGAAATACTCTATTTAGAAACCCACCCTATATCTCAAGGCATTTCAAAATGAAACATACGCGAGATTACGACCTTTACAAAGCCAACAGGCCACACGGCACGAATGCGAAAAATAATGAAGGCCTAAAACCTCTTAAAGTCTTAAAATTCTAATAAACATAATATTCACCAGTATAAGCACCGTTTCTCTGTCCCGTAGTTGGAGCTGTGGGTGCTCTGCCCTCCAGCGCGTTCAGTCTCCGCAGTGCATCCGCAAGGGTAGACCGGAGACACAGCAGCTCCTCAGCCTGGCGAGCACACCGCACTTCAAGTTCGGCCACGCGGGCCGCCAGCCCCGCGCCTTCGCCTTCTAGCATTTCATCTGGAATTGAGAAAGAGGATGTTAGAAAAAATTATAATTTCCAGGGTTATTCGGTGAACCTTCTTCTTCTTGAATCGATAGAAAATTCTTTTTATATTTTGGTCCCAGTAATTTGCCTCGATGATTGCAGCATCAGTGGCTAGCATAAGGTCTGCCTGCTGAATGTATGGCATATTCTGCAAAGAGGCACACACCACACGGGTTCCAGACGGGTCTATAACTCCCATTTTGACAAATTGTGTTTGGTAACCTAAAACCGTATATATATAGGTGACGGGCCCATCACAACACGTGCAACGAGCCAATACCAGTCGGAGATAAGGATGACTATGTGGGTAATCCCAAACAGCCAGAGATAGGGCCTATACTACACGGAGGAAGGGTAACTATTTGAGCAATCCCACACAGCCAGACGAAGTAAGACATCACAGTGTAAAGTCAGTAACCGTCTGACAAATCCGTAGACGGAGAATATCTAGGAGAACTTCCACAAACTATTAAATTACTAATGATACCCTCGGGTATAAATAGATCGAAACATTTTAATGCAGCTCTTGCAGCTAAACATATTAGTAAGTTTTATCTCTTTCAACTATCACCCGGTGTGGTCTGTAATAGTTGCAATAAACATTATATTGACGAATAACGGAAATTAATTATTTCTTACGTGTTACAACACTCTTTATAGCATCGATGGCAAATTCATTAAAAGAATGCTATTGGCAATTAATATTGCTTTCACACATCACCGTAACTCATGCAGTCATGATATTCGTGATGGATCTTAGGAGTTACTTAATTGAATGATTGCGATGATGCCAAGGCTAATAATGTTAAAAATGATCTTACGTCAATAGGAAGTATTGAATAAGTTGGTGCTAAAGAATCGATAGATAAATCCAGAGATTGGAAAGGAAGTAATAATTACAAACACGACAAATTTTGCTAAAAGTAGAACGAGAAGGCGGATATGGAAACCGAAGGTTGCAAGGTGACCGATAAAAATATAAAGGTTGCAACGAAAATCTGCTTACGCAAATACCAGGAGATAAGCCTTGATGACTTTATCATTACCCCTGATTGTTTGGCAACGCTGACCGATCAACATCATGTAGCAATCTAACATTCGGCCGAATTCGTACAACAGAATTGCTTTGCAAATTCAGCTCCTTAGTTGACACACTATTGTATTGTGTCCCAAACAATAGTATAAACGAGTGTGCAAGAAAAAAATTGCATAATCAGGTGTAAGGAAATTTGGACTTTATGTCTTAAGGGGAAAGGTTAATTGGAGTGGAGTTAATAGTGTCGTTTATGTGATTGTGTATACGGTAGAATGTCGGTAGTCGACTGTTTGAAGGACTTGCACTGTTTACTTTATTTATATTTATGGCAGCTTTGTTTTCAATGTATTCAATAGTATTGCAAGTTTTCTTGTACATTACATAATTTGTAACAAATGTCGGTCTAGGTCAAATTTATGACAAAGTCAGGTCTATTCAGGCATTGTATTCTATTGTTTTACAGTCTTCGGGAAAATATTAGTGTTGTCGGCGATTGTTTGTTGAACCATTATAAAACCAAAGAATTATTTTTTTGCTTGCTATGCTTGGCTATTGACTTATTCTAGTTAGGCTACTACATCATCAAGGAGACTCTTAAGAATTAACTGTGTATGGTTTTTGAGAAAAGCGCCATACAGGCTACAAACCCAGGATAAAGAAGGTAAAAGACAAAATAAGACCGAAATCATAGTAGGCAATAAAAAAAACAGCTGCCCAAAACAGTGCTATAGCTAAAAACTACAAAGGTGCCAAAACTAGGTTTAATTTATGGGACTCACGCCAGGCTGCATACACATCGTTCATGGTGTCTCCAGGGGAGTCACTAGCCCTGGAGCTCCTGGAGTCACGGTCCCCATGGCTGTCCATCTTCAGTGGCACTTAGTGGACCATTTGGCACATATTAGGTACTATACAAGTATACACTTCTGTTACTCAGTTCATACTTTTTGGTTTCCTTACGCCTAGCAAACTTCTATTTTTGAAATGGTTTTGGGCTTTCATTTAAGAAAATCTCTGACCTGCTTAGCAACGGTTTAGCAGATTCTTGATTCAATTAGGGAACCTTACTGCCAATTTCTCTCGCTAGATCTCTCAGTGAATCAAGGAAAAAAAATAACGGCTTCTATCCTGTCTATGGTTAGGTGACTGTTAAAAAAAACGAAAGCATTTGCCGCGCTTTTTATACTAATGTTATGTTTACTCTTTATTTACGTGGCGCTATCTGTTCGATCACCTTTGCGTAATTTTAATATAGAATGAAAAAAAAAATGAATATATAATGTACAATCGGTAAACAGTGTCGAGATTTTTATAAATAAGGGTCTTTGTTATTTGTGTCTGCATTTGTTTTGTTAAAGCTGTTTCGTTTTGTAACTTTCTGAATGTAGGTAACAGCTGTTTTGTTGCAATGTTAAGGAAGTCTAGTTTGAAAAGTGAAATAGATTAGATAGTTCTATTAGTCAATCTATTGAGCTGTGAATCTTATATAACTTATTTTATCTACACTCACAACGTAATGTTCCAAATATGAATTAAAAAAATATTACACGTACTTTATTATTCGTGGATATGTAAAATAAAAAAAAAAACCATGAATGTGCAACATTTTCCTTCGATTTTCAAACAACTGCATCATAAAATAACTTTTTAATTTTTATAGCACACTTTTACTTTTTAATTTATTGGCGCGTATGTGCTCAACTGCTCATTGACTTAATGTAAAAAAGAAGTGTCTATGGATGCGCGCGCTGAGCAGTCATGCGCAATGAGAATCTAAATTGCCCGCCATACCACATATTTTTCCGTTTCCACTTTTGTTTTATTTCAACTGTATGAGTGAAGATAAAGTAGCGTATGTTTAAATACCTAATTATATGCCAACGGCATGCCGTTGGCATATAATTAGGTATTAAAACACTCTTGTAAGATTATTTTTTAATTCGGCTTCGCCTCATGTGACAAACCAACGCTCGTGTTTTAATAACCCCTATTATATGACCATTGCATAAACTACTATTATTGTCCGGCTACCATTACGCACGTGGTGGATTACGACCCCCTCCCTCTCACATAGAGGAGGACTATATTCTATCCCAGCAGTGAGGACGTTATAGGGTGATTAAGCTTAGAGACTAGAACAGCACAATGATTTTACAATACTGGGCTAGCTTCAAAATAATTAATTATCCTAAAGATTTGCAGTTTCCAGTACCAACTACTTATTTATCTAGTTCAAATGTATTCGATTCCCACACTTTCAATATTTGGATTCTCATCTACAGCATGTTAGAAAATTGTCACCGAATAATTGTAAAAATGCGTGTAGCCGTGCAGGTACAGTCACGTCCAAGTCACATTCCCACATATTGAGGAATTCGGGTAACGGTGAATGAATGTACAGGTGTGGCCGTTTGCATAAACATGTGCATTCTATCGGTAACTGTACATCGACTCATCTCGACTTCTCGAGTTCTCGTATGCTGCGCTGACCTTTTTGTTTACAATCTTTACGGTGACCCGTTATACCGCAAATCATGGTTAGATGAGATTTTAAGCGCAATTTATTTCCTTCTTTCTTAACTATTATTACGAAATATTGAGGCAACGATCAGAAATGTAGAGAGCCGCAAGAGAACCAGGGTTACCAACATAGCCCGAAGAATTGCCAAACTTAAGTGGCAGTGGGCAGGGCATATTGCTCGCAGAACGGATGGCCGATGGGGCAGAAAAGTTCTGGATTGTCGACCGCGAACCGGAAGACGTTGCGTTGGGAGGCCTCCCACCAGGTGGACCAATGACCTGGTGAAGGTTGCGGGGATCCGCGGGGACGCACGGGACCGGTCAATGTGGCAACGCTTGGGGGAGGCCTATGTCCAGCAGTGGACGTCTTTCGGCTGACATGATGATGATGATGAGGCAACGATACATAGGTAGGTAGGTTACCTATAGACATATATTCTTATTTTTAACCGACTTACCAAAAAGGAGGAGGTTCTATGTTCGACATTATGTTTGTTTGTTTTTTTTTTTTTTTTTTTTTTGTGTATGTTCACGCATATCTCCGTCAATTTTGGACGGATTTTGAAAATTCTTTTTTTGTTTGAAAGAGTATGTTTCGGAATTGTTCCCATTTTAATTTGGTGAAAATCTGATGAAGGACTTCGAAGATATACAACAGAACTCTTCAATAAATTACGGCAAATCTCTCGGGATTGCTGCAATCGCATGTCTGTTTATTGTTTACGCCATTTCATAACATAACATCACGCCAGTACGCTCTTAAGGGGTACGCAGATCACTCTTTTTACCGGTTTTGTTAAATTTTCATGATTTTCGGGTAATCTATTCTGGCGTTATAGGTACCTTAACCAACTTGCCTATTAGGTAGGTACAACTAAAAAGTGAAAAATAAAAAGCTTTTTTACAAAAAAATACTACCGACTTCCAAATAAAAAAAAACTATGAAGTGAAAAATAGCTTTATTTTTGGAAGTCGGTGTCCATAACGCATAAAATGGTACCTACCAAAGACACCGACTTCCAAAAATAAAGCTATTTTTCACTTCATAGTTTTTTTTTATTTGGAAGTCGGTAGTATTTTTTTGTAAAAAAGCTTTTTTGAAACTGTAAATGACTAACACCAAATCTGCCTTTCGAAATAGTCGGTCGGCATCAATTCCCACGATTCCGTAATAAAGCTATCTAATATCGTAATACGGTCGACTTACGAAAACTTTACTTTTTAAATGATATTCTATCAGCTATAACGATTGTCTAAAGTCCGAAATATACGAAAATATAATATCACGTGACACTTCGGTAACGCAATCCCAGAAACAGTATTATCATCTATCAGCGGTTTCAACTGTGTGTCAGTCGAAAATTATCCCGAGGGACCATTTTCCTGGGATAATAAGTACTCTATGTGCTATTCCTGACTATAATCTATCTCTGTGCTAAATTTTATCCAGATCCGTTCAGCTGTTCTGGCGTGAAGAAGTAACAAACACTCACAAATTTTCGTCTTTAAAATATTATATAGTGTGATGTTATAGTGCTCGCCAAAGTTCTGGGCCGCCCCGAAGTTGGCTTTCCTTTCTTCACGAAACGGTGCTGTTTTTGAATGAGATTAACTACTGCGCAGCCATTGTAGCCAACTTCAGTGCGGCCAAGAAGTTTGGCGAAAACTATGCTTATTGTAGGCCAGAGAGCCTACCATACCATCAGTACAGTTCTGTGTGTTTGATAGTGTGTAGGTTCATACGGTTTAGGTACAATATGACAAGAATGTCATATTGTACCTTCGCAATTGGTGACTTCAAAAATGTGACCAACACTGCACAAAGTCCAAAAGTGACCAACGTTTCCGTACATTGACTGTACCCTTACAATCTTCTTGCAAATTTGTTAGGCACAATGTATGTAGATAGCAATTACTTGTGCAAGACCATTAATCGGAGGGCAACGTACTGAGCACACACTTTACGTAAGAGGACGGTATGAGTCGATCACGAAAGTAGGAAGTCACCGTTTATTGGACGACAATCACCATGGAATGAAGCGAGTTGGTGGCACAATACACGAGCTTATGAAAGCAGTTGAGCAGACTCGAAGTTAGTTGAATAATAGTGTGCTTATGCCGAGATTTTAACGTACTAACTAGTGACAACGTAAACGATCTCTTATGTCAAAATGTATACAAAGGGGAGGTTTCCTCTTACCGTCACGCGACGGCGCTTATCCAGTTTCAATACAAATTGATGTTTACATTAACGCGATTTTAGCGTGAATAAAAACTAGCACTTAGGCCTCAGGAATGGTTATGCTAGTAACTGGCAATCAATTATGCAACTTTTGCAAGTAACCAGCATGCTGGTTTTTGGTTCTAGGACATGCCGGTTTCCTCACGATGTTTTCCTTCACCGTTTTGAGAGCAGTGGTGATGAAATAATTTACACAAAGTAAAGCGCCTGGCTGGGCTCGAACCCACGACCTACAACTTGGGGAGCGTTCAAGTATTACGTAACGCAATTTGGGGGGGCGGGGGGGTCTCGTAAAACGTTACGATGCGTTACACGGGCGGGAGGGGGTCCTTCTTACAACACGTTACGTAACATTATTTCTTTTTTTATATAAAAAAATAGGGAAATAAAACTCCCAAATTGGCAACCCTTTTTATAGTGTTGCGAATTAAAAATCTCTTGTTTTATTATAAGGCAATTAAAACTATACGAAGGATAAAAACTATAACAACTTTTTGCGACTTCAGGGTAAAAATGATGACTTGAGTGTTACGTAACCTTTAGAGAGGGGGGGGGGGTACAGAAAAACGTTACGGAGCGTTACAGTGGGGGGAGGGGGGGTCAAAAATCTTCAAAAATTGCGTTACGTAATACTTGAACGCTCCCTTGTAAGTCGTGGCCGATACCACTGGGCCACCACTGCCCAGCGAAACTATCTCATCAGAAGTTTATGAACAATAATTTATTCTGAAAACCAGTACTAACTTCAGCGAAGTCCCATGTACCACAACACTAAGAATTTCGCAAAACAACAGCGTGTTGTCATTTCCCACGACCGAGAAAGTTACGTGAGAAGTCCAGAACAAAAAATAAAAGTAAACGCCATGTTTTGACGGCTCATTACGATCTTTAATAACTTTGGAATAAGGTCGTTGTTCGAGCATAGATTTAAATTACTCTATTATAGATAAGTGGAGCGTTAGAATTAATACTGTATCATTTCTAATGGCGCTTACGATTGTTTTAACAATTGGGCTGTTATTTGGTTTTAATAGCTTTGAAATTATACGTATTTTGTAGCGTTCGTTAATCATTTGTAGACAGGTTCAAATTAATTTATGTAGTTAGGGATCAGTACGGAAACTACCTACAAACGCTCGAAACGGCACACTCACACAAACATGCGCATGCGGCCCGCACTACTGACAGCATCGCAGCAGAAAACTGTTTAGGGGTCTTGTCGATGCGCATGTTTGCGAAGGTGTGCCGTTTCGAGCGTTTGTAAGTTGTTTCCATACTGTTTGTCGATATTTATACTGTGCTGTTACCCAGGTATAGTTCTCGCCAAACTTCTTGGCCGTCCTGAAGTTTGCTTTCCGAAGCGCAAGGCACGCATCCGCACTGGTTTTGAATGAAATTTACTACTGCGCAGCCATTGTAGCCAACTTCAGGGCGGCCAAGATGTTTGTCGAATACCATAATTTGCTATTACCTAGATGAGGTCCACTTGCAAATAAAATTAAATAAATGATTGCTGTTTTAAATTGTTAATAGTTGCGCAAGTGTTTAGAAAGTAGTTAATGTTTTTAGTACCTCCTTAAATATTCATTCATATAGCCTTCCTTACAGCCTCATAAATGTAGCGGGAAACCACTCTTATATTAATATTTATCGATAACGCAACGAAGGCCTGCGAAATGTCCATTCCCGTGGTTACTTAAATAACTTACAAGAGTTTATGCCGTCATCTAATGCCTTTAAACAAGCAATTCTTGTATATATTTATGTATATAGAAACTGAATCTCGGAAACGGCTCCATGGATTTTCATGAAATTTTGTATGCAGGGGGTTTTGGGGGCGATAAATCGATCTAGCTAGGTTTCATTTTTAGGGTTCCGTACCCAAAGGGAAAACGGGACCCTATTACTAAGATTTTGCGGTCGGTCTGTCTGTCTGTCACCAGGCTGAATCTCATGAACCGTGATTGCCAGACAGTTGAAATTTTCACAGATGATGTATTTTGTTGCCTCTATAACAACAAATACTAAACACAGAATCAAATACATTTGATGATATTTGTTATGGAGGTATTTAACATTAACAACCTGGATTAAAGGCGGAACCACACTTACGTGTCGTGTCGTGGCGTGGTGCGGGATCCACCAATCCAACGATTCTGTTCCAGCCTACGTCATAATACGAGTTATGTAGCCAATCAACTGCGTCATTAGGCCCCACGCCACGCCACGACACTTAAGTGTGGTTCCGCCGTAACACATAGGATACGTTTTATTCAGGAAATTTGTTCCCTCGGGATAATTTTCGACTTTCACGCGGTCGCAGCCGCTGGCAGTAGTAGTACTGTAATAATATTCCTCCAGATTTGAATTTGGTCTGAAGGAGTCAAAACAGAACGATCATTCATGTAAATCATAGTCACTTTCAATATGTTTACTGTAGCTCATGGTAAACAGCAGAAATTCACAGAAACCCATGAATAAATCAGTAATAAATTCATCAATTATTCAATATCAAGCGTCATTTAATAAATTATCATCTCAATATACTGAGGTCACGCGGTTTAAATTCCATTTAATTACCCGACTACGGCGAAGTAAAAAGGAGGGTTATGTTTTTTAGGGTTCCGTACACAAAGGGTAAAAACGGGACCCTATTACTAAGACTTCGCGGTGCGTCTGTCTGTCTGTCACCAGGCTGTTTCTCATAAACCGTGATAGCTAGATAGTTGAAGTTTTCACAGATGACGTATTAATGTTGCCGCTATATCAAAAAATAATTAAAACAGAATAAAAATAATATTGACCATACAACAAACGTGATTCGTTTGCCGTTTTTTTGCGATAATGGTACGCGAGTCCGACTCGCATTTGGCCGGTTTTATTTAAAACATTCAATAAAATCAATCAATCTGCTTAGATTTTTTCCAACTTTATTGGTGTCGGCTTCCAGTCTAACCGGATTGAGCTGGCTATTAGCAGTATTTTACATGGAGCGACCTCCTATCTGAACTCCACAACCCATTAACTGGGTATCACGATACACCATGGCTAGACTAGTGTCAGATCTCAGGCTTCTGACTACCCGTAGCGACTGTCAAAGATCTTCGTTCGTCGACTTCACTTGCTTGCCGAGGCTCAGAAGATACTCGATATTTAAAGAATGGTCACCCAAACAGGATCAACCACGGTAAGTGTTGCTTAACCTCGAAGATCGACCCGTGCGGCTCCTATTAGATATATAGCCACGAGCTCCTCCGAGCTATTCAACATTCAATACTATGTTAATCAAAAAGTTACAGTATGAATTTGAATTTAAAATGGTGAATTCACGTCAAAGGTAACGGGAATGTTCCCGTTCTTTATTTAGAATTTAATATTTATCTGATAGATATCAAACGTTATCTCGTTTGTCGGCAATGGCGACGTCGAGTCTGGATCTAAAACTCCGTTTTATAACTTGGCACGGATAGTATGGCGCCTGAGAGTTGTGTCCGGAAACATTGATGTTTACTACGTCTGTGGGAAGGAAGTAAGTTTTATTGTGATTGTCTTCAATCGATGAACAAGGAAATAGAATTACAAAGACACGATCTGTAAAGTTGCTTTTTTGGAAGGTTACAAAAGGTGAGAGAATAGTTGTATGTAGTAAAATTAAGGATTGTTATTTTTCATTATTGATAGGTTCGCGTTTGGTCACAACCTCACTGATAGTTGGTGATGTGGTCGATGAAGAACACCTGCCTAGAAGTAACCTATTCACTCTTCGCTTAATGACTCCCAAATTGTAACTATCAGACAATACAAACTGGGCCAGGAATTTCCACTCGTAACCTGTACGCTCAAAGACGATAGTGGGCAAGCCTTGGCAGTATTCATCGCAGGTGTGGTCGACGAAATTCCTATTTCACCTAAGCTTGTCGGAAAGGGCTGGACAAGATTACAAAAAGATAGAATCAACAGGACACTAAGGAACTGAAAGCAAGTCTAGGTTCTTGATGTCTCATTGAAAATGTAAAATATACAAATTATTTTAAGCCAGGAGGTCCGTACAAATAGAATGACAACAGGTAGTTTGAAAGCTAAGTTTATGTTCTAAAACCAACATGAAATGTGCCATTACTATCGCAATCGACCAATAAACTCCACCGATTGGCTTGTAAATCTAATATTTTACGACTACACGAGGCTTTTAATCATACCAAAGTACCATTTGTTCAAGCAGCTTAGTATTCCTCTCACCGCGCAACGGAAAATCCAGAGTAAGTACTCACTTAGGCTGATCGCACATCCGTCAAAATAGGAGCCATCATTGCCAATCAAATCACGGCACGATACAGTAATCCCGTGGCAGCCGGATATGACGGCAACTAGCCATCGTTTCCATTGCTAAGGGTGACGACATAATCATTGGTAAAGGTGAACGTGTAAGCGACGCCATTACGCACTTGAAGCCTTCGAAAGCAGTGAGTGGAGTAACCGCATAGCTGACAGAATTAGACCCTGTCCAAGGACCTATGAAGGAATGCATTGAATGCGAAAACGAAGACTGGATGTTCCCAAATGATGACAATGAGACTGAAAGTACATTTAAAAACAAACCATAGCTAAAAGTCCTGAATCAAGATCCAGTTTTGTTGAAGCAGTTTTATTTATTTAGACTTCATCCACAAAAGGTACAAAGGCGGACTTAATGCCTTTGGCATTCTCTACCAATCAACCAAGGGTGGTGAAGAGATAACATTGCAGGTGCATTGTTTAAACAATAAAACATGTTGTTATTAACATACTAAAATAGGTAAAAAGGTAAATAGGTAGGTAGTTTTGAGGGTTTTGGGGTTTGGCGTTAGATATAACTGCTTAAGGCTGTACCCTGAACAAAAAATTTTGAGCATTCCTAGTGCCCTAGCGGCACACTGGTGACGCATGAATTACAGTAGTGAATACGCCCAGATTTTAAAATAAAATCTTTATAAAATTGAATATTGGTCTTTTGAAAAAAACGTTCCAAAATGTTCGTTATCAAATTGTCAATCCATTAGCCAATCCACAGAAAAATTAATTAATGAACACTTTACGAGATGCATGCTATCAATAATTATTTCTCTTTTTTACGGTTTTGTTGGAAAGAGATTAGTGAAACAGATACTTCTTTAAAAAAAAGTATACTACCATTTTGGAATCAATATTATGTAGAAATTTAATGTATTTTTATTAATTGATATTTCTTTTTAAATAATGTGTAGACAGCTCTTAAAAACTGCACAAAAACGGCTAGCGCGGCGTTTTGCTCGGGGAGGCGCCATAAGAGATTGATGACTAGTCGTTTTAAAATCCATAGACCCAGAAAGCAAACCTACAGAGCGTTTCACCGCACCGGTGAGAACACTTCCTAACATCAGCTATCTCATTGTAATGCTGCGCGTGCGACCGCTACATGCATGCTAAACACGCCATGAATTTTAATACGGAACGAAATGATGTAAATGACGAGAATCGCTGTAATTCTGTCAGCCTGTCGCGCTTCTGACGACTTTATAACGTTTGAGCGTGTTTTGGAGAAGTAATTTGTGGAGTTTATTTATGACTTTGACGAAAACAAAGGGGAGGCTTATTGAGAAAGAGATAATGTTGATCGATACTATGCGGTGGTACCTTTGATCATAAATATCATACCTGAACCGGGAAACTTATTCAAAGTACATGTGTGAAAAAGTAGAAACCAACTGATATAATCACCTGCTTGATTTGGAATTAATATCTATTTTAATTAACACTTTGATCTGACACAACCTGGAGAAATGAGTGGCCTGGAAGCAGCTCGTCAGCGATTCCGTGAGGAGAAGAAAACGAATGAAAAAAGTAAAAATTTGAATATAATCTATACTAATATTATAAAGCTGAAGAGTTTGTTTGTGTGTTTGTTTGAACGCGCTAATCTTAGGAACTACTGATTGGAATTGAAAAGTTATTTTTGAGTTGGATAGTCCATTTATCGAGGAAGGTTATAGGCCATATAAGATCACGCTATGACCAATAGGAGCCGAGCATAAATGAAAAATGTTGCAAAAACGGGAAAAAATATTCATTTTTGACAGCTTTCGTTGCGTGCGCTGCGTAAGCGGTTAAAGTTACGCAACATCATGTATGTAGGGTAGGTAGGTAACCAGTTGACGGGAACGAAGCCGCGTGTGACAGCTAGTGTAAAACATAAAACTATTCTTATATAAAAACCCTCACCTTTCTCAGCATGTAACTACCACAATAAATCCAAAAACTCAGTCGCTAAGCTAGTAAAACATAACAGTTAACCATTAGATGATGAATGCGATTGTACACACACACACACTACACAGTATTTAACCGACAACGCGACGCACGGTCTCGCTCCGCTGGTATTGAAAACGATGCTTGTCAATGAGACACGGACAGCGGAACGGCTCCATTCGAACGTGACACTTCGGAAAATGTTGACTTTTATCTTAGATAGACGAGCGACGATGTAAATAGTAGATTGTAAACAGTAGTTTTTGCTAGCGATGAGTTTGTAGGTAAATATGACCGTGGTTTTATAAGAATGATAGAGGAAGAGCACGTTGAGGATGTGCAAACAAATATGATGTTAGATCATCATTCTGAATTATCTATCTGACATAATTATATTGTGGTTATAATTTACGGTAATTAAGGTTGGACAGTTGCTGATTTTTGACCTCTGCATCATAATAGAAAAATACTGTACTCAAAATCGGTTCATCCGTTGCGGAGCTACGATGCCACTTGCAGATCCACTCGTCTAACTTTAAAACCCCTCCCCTCTTTTTTGCGTCGCGTCGGGGGTAACTGAAAAGAGTAATCCATATGCTTGAATTATAAAACTATGTCCGTTGCCAGGGACGCGTAAATAGGACACGTATCCCCCTGTTTCTCAAAGGCTGTTTCATAAAATTGTTGGAAACATGACTGTCTGCTCCACTATAAAATGCATTTGGATTAATAAGTTACGGAATTCTACCTGATACTATGCTAGTATTATATTATCTGTAGTAATATGGAGGACTACATCAATATCTCCTTAGCGGGAGCAACATCGCTCATTGGAAGAAGCTTGGTATGATATGCTAATATCTATTTAAATATTATGCACATGCACACCCATCGTGCATCAATCGTGCCCCCGTCGGGATCAACATAGTTCTTTGCAAGAATCTTAGAAAGAGATGCTGTATCTCTTACAACAAAAAGCACTCCAATCGTGCTATACACAGGAAGTATTTAAAGTTTATCTGCCTGAATCATTTATACTACATCCTAACAATAATTACAGTCACGTTAGCAAACATAAAACTGTATAATACTTTATGAAAACTGCATGTAAGTATAATTTGTAAAATGTCTATATCACGACAAAAATAGAGGAGGATTTTTTGCTTCGCAGACGTATTCAAACACGTCGTTAGATCATGTAGACACGACTCGTGATTTAAAATAGAAATTTGAGTGCAGATCATGCTATTAATGTTTAGATCATCTATAATTTGGAGAGCATACATGACTGGCTTACTTATTATAATATTGATTGAGCAAACATGATTTAAATAGCCAAATAAATTATAATGGAGATCAAATAACAAATTAAACTGACTATGGAATATGTCCAAAGCTAAACAAACAGGCTGGGATAATCCTAGCTTCAGCTAGCTGCCAATGCTAAATAGTTTCCTCTCCGGTGGGTTCCCGTATTGTCGAGGCGGGGGGCTTAGTAGCCGTGGGTTGGTCACACACGGTAAAGCGAAGAGGTACCCGAGGAAGGGCCGCTCGTCAGGGCTTTTGACGATAAGCTGACGACGTAGCGGCCAACAAGTAGGTTGGCAACAGATAGGCGACATCGCAACTGAGGCGGGCCGCGATATCGTATGGGAGGCATTGCGGCTGAGGCCGAGGGTAGGAGGCCGCGGCGAGAGAGGACTGCCGGTATTGCGGTGCGCCGCTGTCCCTATCCCCTGCGGCCGAAAAATGGTAGGTGGCGGGGCCACTGATCTGACCCGTCACAAGGGGATCAAGGGTGCCATACACGGGGTCGTCTGGCGCCTATGTGCTGGTTTGTTCGCGGCGTACAATGCGTTCTGGTGCGTCGGTGATGGGGGCTACTCCCCAGAGGAAGGTCCGGTGAAGGACAGCCGCGCCGGGTTCGCGGTGAGTGCTAACGCGTGCCCGTGTTCCCGCCATAAGCGGCACAGGTGGACACCGTGGAGTTTTAGTGGGTTGGAGTCCCACTTAACTGCACTATCTCCCCGTGGTAGTGCAGATGTAGATACAGTACGGCTGCTCTAGATAAAGTGTAATTCTAAAAGCGATGGGGGTGGTCGAAATGCCAAAATGTAAGGGATTGTTTATTTGACATTTAGTGTTTGGCATTCCCCTCCCTACATTTATGTCATTTTTTTAATCGCTATGGCGACGCTTTCCTTGTTAGAATTTTACTTGTGTAGACTCTAGAACAACTCTTCTACTAGAGGCTCTAGACTCTAGAGCCTCTAGTAGAAGAGTTTTTTTTTTTTAGTTTCTATTAGTGCTCCATTCTATACCATACAAAGACTAAAGTAATCAGCCACTTGTATCTTATTCAGGAACATTATCTTTCAAGCAAATCTAAGGAATTAATAATTTTTAACCCGTCTTTACATGAAGTGAAGCAAAATACATAAAAAACAGGATATCTTCTTTGAAGTACAGTCACGTTCAAACATTATTCTAATCTAGCACATCGGCCATCATGTTTACAAAGTTGTGACGTCATGCAGGTCGGCAGTCACAATATTTGATTTAAATGTTTGCAAGATTGTTTAACAACGCAGTAGTCTGAATAGTTTACAATAACTTGGGATTCCACTACATGTTTCATCAGCTGTTAAATACATTGCTTTGTATCTTAGATTTCAACAAGACTATTTGAATAGGTTATTTTGTTATTGTTAGGAAACTTTGGAATCCATACTATTCCATTCCAAATCCATCCATACTTAAATTACCTATTCAACTACTAATATTATAAAAGCGAAAGTTTTTGAGTGTGTTAGTATGTTTGGTACACTTTCACGCAAAAACTACTGAACGGATCTGGATGAAATTTGGCACAGAGACAGATTATAGTCTGGCACATGGGAATATGGTCCCTTGGGATAATTTTCGACATTCACGCGGCCGAACCTAGTAATATTAAATACGAAAGTAACTCTGTCTGTCTGTCCGTTACCTTTTCATGCTTAAACCGATTAAGATGAAATTTGATGAACATAGGATAGTTTTTATCCCGGCAATCGTCCTTAAGGGGTGGAAATTTGTATGGTGAACCTTTTCAAGTAAGGCGGTCCACACACACACCATATTATTGTGAAATATTTAAAATAGGCTATTCGAAGTAGGTACTAACTCTACGCAGACGAAGTCGCGGACAACAGCTAGCCTCTACATATTTTTTTTTGGCATCGGTTGCTTAGTTAAGATGTGGCTTTACATGTGTGAACTTTCCTAGAACCCCACCCTAGTATTTTCTTTATAACAGTCATTTGAACTAGCGCCAATAGTCATGGGTTTTACCCAAAGTTTTAAAAAGATTTCTTGTAACAGTTAGATCTTTTTATTTCTCGTTCATATTGTTCAGCACATCAAATTGTCCAAACATAATGGTCCAAGACGTTTGAATTGGAACCAATCGTCATGGATTTTACCGAATGTTTTTATAAGATTAATTGTTTCAGTTAGATCATTCTACTTTTAGTTTATATATCATCTGTAAACTCTTCAACACACATATTGTCTAGGAAAGCGACACTGCTGATTGCTCATCCTTTTTACCCGTCAGCCGAAGGAGGGTAATGTGTTTATCAGTCTATGTATGTATGTACGTTTGTTCTAGAGACCAAACGCGTTGGCCCATTTTGATGATTCTTACGTCAATCGATTCGTCTTAACGCTGCGAGTATCACTGGCTACATTTAAAATTGTAAAATAGTAAAATGGCGGATTTTGGGCGCCATATTGTGGGGGCCCTATTTTTTTTTCTAATCCCGTCGTTTGGGGTATCAAAAAAAGGGTTTTAAGAGGGGATTACAAAAATATATATCACTTATGTTTAAATGTAACTAAAACAAAAAAAAAATTACTAAAAAGTTGTAAATAAAAAAATTATATAAAAATAACTAATCTGGTTTTGGTCAGCCAGCTCGCGCGTATGTATCCTCCGACTGCACAGCATGATTTTCTTCTTGTTTACGTCTTTTTAGTTCGCTTTTTAAGCAATCGGGATTTGTGTTATTTTTGTAGCATATTTTAGACGAGACTAGATTTAAACCAAAACTAAAGCAAAGAGCAATTGTTTCCAGAAATAGAAAAAACCTTGACCAAAATGATGTGTTCAAGGAAATCCCATAAATCTGCAAGCCCAAGGTCCATGGAACAATTAAGGTGGACATTAGTGAATATGGTCGAAACCAAGCCAAACCTCACATCAGGTAAATCGAGGCCACGGTATTATAATTAGATGAGAATAGTAGAACGAAGTGAACAGTCATTATCTGTTAATTATTTGAAATGTTTTGACTGTGTAGAATATTTTGAAGAAATTGGAAAAATACAACTTGAGATAATTACAGAAATGTTGGGTAGTTAGCAACGTCAATATTGGTTTTTAGGGTTCCGTACCCAAAGGGTAAAAACGGAACCCTATTACATAGACTCCGCGGTCTGTCTGTCTGTCACCAGGCTGTATTTTATGAACCGTGATAGCTAGTTAGTTGAAATTTTCACAGATGATGTATTTCTATTGCCGCTATAATAACAAATACTAAAAACAGAATAAAATAAATATTTAAGTGGGGCTCCCATACAACAAACGTGATTTTTTACCATAATGGTACGGAACCCTTCGAGCGCGAGTCCGACTCGCACTTAGCCGGTTTTTAATTTATAATCCGTATTTTTTTTAAACTGTTTTATATACCTAGTAAATTGTGCGAAATTATCAAAATTTCCTTCCCACGTATACAATAACAAAATTGGCCTCATTTCTGATTCTATCATTTAGTCGTAAATAACAGCCGTTCCCCTATTATCTTATCCATACTGACCGGTCACGGAGCTCACACAAATTGGATTAGCAATTGGAACACGCAAAAAAATGGCTTCCATTTGAATGAACTATGTAATTCACTATTCAAAACATGCTGTATCGCTTATTAAAACAAATGCAGGCAAAAAAAATGCACACTCCCAAATTACGTTGCTCGGGCAACAAAAGATAACCTCAAATTTTATCACAACCTCAATTTCGCAGTTCTATTTTTAAAACTCTCAATCACAGACAATAGCACCAATTTCACACATCACTTTTTAATTTTTTCGTTTTTTTTTTGTAACAAAACGTGGCCCAGGTTTTGAGCCGGCAGCCTCAGCACTAACTGAATTATCAATTGGGGACACACAGCTGATTAAACACAAGATGAAATGGTTCTAAATGAAACTAGATCTGAAATAGAACCTTATTCTCATGGAGGAAAAGTAGAAAGTGGTGGAAATGAAAATGGTAAGAACCCTGTCGCTGTAAGTGGGGTAGGTCGACGCGCATGCGTGTGCTATCACAATGGACCATCAAAAAGTTATGTAGCATTCGAATTTGAGTCTTACCTTTAGGTGAGAAGGTGGATATTGAAGAGAAGTAACAACGCGCGTGCGTGTAGCTGTTGTAGAGTAGTAAATATTTGAAATATTTTGTTTGATGATTTACAAACAGTAACCAAGGAAATGTAAGCCAGTTGTGTACATAATACGAGGTTGATTTACTTAGAAGTTATAACTACAAGCGAAGCGAAGAACAATGTATGTAGAGACAGGTAAAAAGATTTATGAAGTGGAAAATTCCTTAGCATCTGATTCTTAGAAACAATCTAATGATAGTCATCGAATAGGTCAATGAAGTGATTTCAATCCAAAATCAAAAGGCTGCTGCTGTAAAAGGATACGAAACAAATGGAAAAGATTGCAAAAGGCTTGGAAAGGTCAGGCGAATTTGAATACGAGAACAAAACCTTGCAAGGTTTGGCCAGGGTTAGTCGTTAGAATTGTTTGTTTCCAATATAAAAGACCCTTGAGACAGGTGATCCCTAACCTTTGCTTATTTTTGCAAAACAAATCTTTCTACCTTTTCAACGTTGATTTTTATTTTACTTGTCCTGTTTCTTTTCGAGTCAATGGTGATTTAACTCTTACACAGTTTGGGCCTGGTAGGTGGGTATGTTTAAAGCGGCATCAGTGGCGTTCATCAAGCTCTCAAAAGTTTCCTCACTTGGTGCGCTCCTTCACGTGGGTCATGCTCTGGACTGCACCGCACTCACGTGTATGAGTATAACTCATATTATAAAGCTGAAGAGTTTGTTTGAACGCGATAATCTCAGGAACTACTGTTTCGAATTGAAAAATTATTCTTCTTCTTCGTCGTATCGATGATTCCAAATTAAATTATGTTTTGACCAGTATTCAGCCACGCCAACAGCGTTGTCATTTGCCTCACAAAGGTCTTTTAAGGTGCAGGTGTTGTTGCACAGAGAGCACGACAAAAGGTGAGGCATTGTTTGGGACCTGGCTCCGCAATCGCACTGTGGGTCATTGGAGAAAAATTATTTTTGTGTTGGGTAGTCCATTTATCGAGGAAGGTTATAGGCTATATAATGTCACGCTACGACCAATAGGAGCAGAGCATAAATGCAAAATGTTGCAAAAACGGGCAAAAAAAAAAATTCCTTTTTGAGAGCTTCCGTTGCGTGCGCTGCGTAAACAGTTTAAGTTACGCAAATATCATGTATGATGGAATTGTTCCTCTTTAAACGTTCTAAAAAAAAGTCCCCGACAGCATAAATGTCTATCTTTTAAGATTGACTCACTATAACCTTTTTTATCCGACTGCCGAAGGAGGGTAATGTGTTTATCAGTCTATGTATATATGTGTTCCTATGTGGCGTTCTAGAGACCAAACGCGTTGGCCGATTTTGATGATTCTTACGTCAATCGATTCGTCTTAATCCTGCGAGTGTCACACTGGCTACATTAAAATTGGAAAAGAAAAATGGCGGCATTTGGGAGCCATTTTGTGGGGGGGAAATATTTTTTTCCTTCCAAACCCATCGTGTGGGGTATCAAAATAAAGGATTTTAAGAGGCGATTTCAAAAATATATAACACTTATATGTTTAAATGTACTTAATTCTAAAAAAAAATAACTAAAAAGTTGTAAATAAAAAAAGATAATTAAAAAATTCAAAAAACCCGACTGCTTAAAAAGCAAACTAAAAAGACGTAAACAAGAAGAAAATCATGCTGTGCAGTCGGAGGATATATCTGGTTTTGGTCCGCCAGCTCGCGAATATGTATCCTCCGACTGCACAGCATGATTTTCTTCTTGTTTTTATAATTAACTTTTTTTTATGGTAAGTAATCAAATTTTTTCATTTGCGAAGGAGTTTTATCAACATCCATACTAATGTTAAAAAGCTGAAGAGTTTGTTTGCTTGTAGGATAGGTAGGGTAGTTAGGGCAGGTAGGTAGTGGTAGGTAGACAGATAGGCAGTTGACGGGAGCGAAGCCGCGGGGGTCAGCTAGTTGGGTATAATTTTCTTGTGTATCACCCAGATCAAAGTATATTGCTTATTTTATTTCTATCAATAGCTATTTCATCCTTCATCAGTAACTCATTGTATAACTAAGCAAGTAAATAAAACCCTAAACCTGTATTCTCGTCGGTCAACAAGGTTGCTGATGATGTAATATTGACATCATGTACCATTCAATTCAATTGATGGCACATGTACAGGTCTAATGTGACCTTCGATGTCACATTGATTGGCCAGCCTTATTGATGATTTTATTGTCTGGCTTTAACTTTATGGTACTTGTCAGAAGAATATTAACCGTATAGTTCGGACGGGGTACATTTTGGGGCTTGACAAGCATACCTCCGCTGGCTCAGCCGCGGTTCATTTTGGACCCCAGATTTACGTCATACGACATCCTAATTAATTACTTAATTATTGATTAAGATACCTAACGAATCTTATGTGGGGGCTTTAATTAAAATAGTTGGATAAAAAGCTTACATGTTAGCGCAAATATTTTTTTTAGATTAAGTGCGCAAGTTTATTAATTTACATTTGTTAAAAACAAGTGTAATAATACGATAATCGCCATTTTGATGACAGTGGTGGTCGAAGCTAAAAAACATAAAAATGCAGATTTTGGACACCCAAACTCCACGACAGGGGTAGTGGTTTGCTAATTATTTAATTATTGGTCGAATTCATCCATATTTCAAAATAAATAATTAGTGGTAATGAAGTTATTTGTTATTCAAAGTCGAAGTTTCGCGCCAATCGTGTTTGTTTACATTTTTATTTTACACAAATATCACCCACCCACATGAAAAAATGATTACAAATATGACTACTATGTCTCTAAATATAATAAACAACAAGAAGAAGCCCAGATCTTAACGTAATTAACAAGCACCGGTCCAAAAATACGTAAAATTCATTACCACTACTTTATTTAGTTCAAAACTTCCAATTCATCAATGATATTGTTTTTTTTATTGTAATAGTGGTGTGCCAAAAAGATTTTAGCAATCGATTTTTTTATACTATCGACTCGATTAATGAGCAATTATCCCAAATCGATTCTTAAAAATTAAAATAAACCTGATTTAGGCATAAAATACAATTAGTACTTAAATTATTACTATTAATTATTTCTTAAAGTAATCTTAATAGATTTTTGGACATTATTTGACTACAACCAACTAAACAATTTCATCGAACCGTGTATAATTTCGCGCCGAATTATCTATCCGATTCAAAATTCAAATTCGGAATGCGTTCGCTATTCAAAACTATTTTGTATAAAAATAATAATGATTGAGTCCTTAATTGTTTGATAGTCTCAGAAGTATACAGTGCCTAGTATATTTTTATGTAAGTTTATAACGCAAGTGTAGATAAATTTAGTTTCGGGGAACCAACGATTTTGTGATTATTCGTTATATTGCAATGAGTGTCGTACTGGCCCAGTGGCTAAAGGCCTCGCCTTGCCTGAGGTCATTGGTTCAAATCTGGACAAATACCAATGATTTCCATTTTCAAATTCAATTATGTACTTTCCAAGTATATTTTAGAAATCGTTGACAACGGTGAATGAAAACATCATGAAGAAACCTGGTCTTATAGTCTCAAATCGCCAACCCGCATTGAGCAAGCGTAGTGATCAATGTTCGTGCCTTCTCTGTATGAGAAGAGGCCTTTGCCTTGCAGTGGGACAATTATAGGCTGGTATTATTATTATAATTATATATTGCCACATCATCGCTTACCATCAGGTGAGATAGTGGTCAAGCGCAAGCCTATAACAGATAAAAAAAAAAAAAAAAAAAATTGAATAATGAGTTGAGAGTATGGTATGGGTAGGTTTTGAATTCGGTCGAGTTTGTTGTAATGTTATGAAAATTGGTTATTCTATACATACTTTTAAAAGTTTATTTTTATTCATTTTAAGAACATAAGTTTGGTTTGTATTTACATCTGCATTCCCCGAAAACTATTAATATCAATAACCTTGTGCGTATCTTCTTGCGCGGTTCCTTTCCAAGCGAGTTATGGCATGGTTGTCAACCAACTAAGCTGAAAATCATCTAGAAGCATGAAATTTGGCAGAAAGGTTCCTCAAGTGACGTGTGCAGTGTGCAGTAAGAAAGGATTTTTGGAAATTGCATCCCTAAGAGGGTAAAAAGGGGTTTGAAAGTTTGTATGAAAAATCTAATTCCTTCGGCCATAATTCTTGAAACTTAGCACAAATATTATTCTAAGTAAACAATATAGGTTTTCATTATTAGTTTTTCGAAACTACCCCCAAAAGATGATTTAGGGGGTGTTAAATAATTTTTGAAATATCGTATATTTAAAAAATAATTTAACACCCCATAAATCACATATTAAATATTTCTTTGGTTAATAAATTTGAAAATTGACATAAATACCCATCCTAAGTGAACCATAAAGGTTTTCATTATTAGTTTTACTTATCTAGTCCCAAAATACGATTTTTGGGGAGTTAAAGTGCTTTGAAGAATTTTATTTCCCGGGTTAATAAATTTGAAATTTGGCACAAATACCAACCTAAGGAAATAATAAAGGTGGTCATTATACATTTTTCGAAACTAACTCAAGCTAAGAATCTTACTGGACAGGGTTTCGTTTTTGACGTGGGTTTCTAGGGGAGCACTAAGGCATGATTTTGCGGCAATTCAACCTTTAAGGAAGTGAAAAGGGTCAAAATTAGTTTGTATGTAAAATCAATTTCCTTGGGGATAAAGTTGATGATCAAAATTTACATAAAACATTTTGAAAACTCCCTCCCAGATTGGGTTTAGGCTGTGTTAAAGTTTTTTTTGAGCCAACTCACTGCGCAATCTGACTAACATAAAATGATAAATAAAAAATAGAAGAAAGGAGTAAATAGCATATTTAGGTTGTTCAAAACTCGACCCTCAACGGGGCAAAAAGGGTTGATAAGTTTTTAGGGAAGGATTTTACTTTGTGGCAATAACCTAAAATGTATTATTGTTTAAGTCAAATAATGAATCGTCCCAATCCAATAAACCCACCAACCCCAAACCCAAATCCACGATACCCAGTTTTTAATAGTTTTAATAATATCTTATTTTTGGTTGCCTTTACTAACTGCATATAAGAAAATCATTTATAGGATAAACGAAATCACGCGAACGAAGTCGCGGGCGGAGTGCTAGTCATACATAAATATACTCATATTTATACTGGTCATTCTGTATAAAACCGTCTGAAATGATCAATTTAAAACTCTCTTTTAAATTAAAATGTGCCCGATAAAATATTTTGAATACCGACTGCATTCCAAATTTGAATTTTGAATTCTTTTACGTTCGGCGAATTCGGCGCGAAATTAGCCACGAATCCTATTTTTTTTCAATTTACTGTTCTGATAACATTATGAAAGCATTTATGTATAGTTATTACTTTATATTATTACTATAAGTTGTTATTTTATTTTGTGCCTATAAACTAATTTTAATTTTAAAACAATACATTTTTGAAAATCACTCATTTATTTAAATGAATAATTTTAAATTATCGAAATACACTTAATCGATTAGGCTGAATGCAATTTTAATCGATTATGAGACGAGTGAATGGACAGCAAAAAAAAACAACACCAAAGAAATGTCATGTTGCAAGGTTGCATCAAAATTTTAAGCAATTTTTTTCCAGATTTTGGCTTGTTTTTTTATGAATTTTTGTATGACAAATTAGGAACATAAGTACGCAAATAAAATGAGTATATCTTTGTGTTGTCCTTTTGCATCTTTTCAGCAAGGGAAAAGGTTGTTTATGTACATATTTTGAGCAAATCTAAATTGTCTACCGTTTGGAAAGGTGTAGTAATTCTTATTTTGTACACATTTTGCAGTAGACTGACGCGGTTTAACCGACTGCAACATGTAAATAAAGAAATTTTTTACAAATTTACTGTGTAAAATAGCTGCGTAAACTTATTTTTCTGAATAAATTCGAATGTTGAAAGTTCAAGTAAATTCCTGAATTTCATGACGTAATTTGCAACAACCTGTCGACTCAGCTGGTGTGTCATGTGTCAAAATCTTGTCGAGCAGAGTGGTTAAGCTGGGATGATGGTTCTTTTAAGACGACTACTAACGCCAACGACCTTGAGGGAACAAAACGCGCACTCGTTTCACACCCGCGCGACCCAAAATTGAGTAGTTTTTGGAACTTCTCTTATTATTTAACAGCTCAAACTTTAAAAAAAATGCCTCAGATCAAAATGTAGATAATTAAATTGTCTTTGAGATGTTGTCGATTTCATTAAAATACGCCCGGCGGTAACAGCAATCAGCCATATTGGATTTAGAATGATATCACTTAACTAATCATGCATTATCATCCAAAATAAACGTGTATGCAAAATTTCATCTTAATCGGTGGAGGATAACTGCTTTAAAATTCAGTTGCAAGATTTGTCCCGAACACAATTACATACATACATTGCAAGTTAAATAAAAGCTAGTAAATAAAAGTCATTGAATCTGTTGCCGAATTTGCTAGCTATACTATGCAAATTATTATGAATCAAAGTAAACATCAAGTTTTTCGTACACCTTGCAAGCACACATGGCTAAGGTTACGCATAATATGTGGGGAATACCATATGTTACAGAAGAATTTTAATTACATTCTTACTGAGGACATTACTCACAATAAATCAAGCTGTGTATATTGACAAAATGTATGAGCAGCAATAATAATTCATGTTTGACAAAAAGAATTTGGAAATTGCTTTTGGAATGATGAACATTGACACGTCTTGTCTCATTTTTAGGGTTCCGAACCCAAGGGGTAAAAACGAGACCCTATTACTAAGATTCCGCGGTCCGTCTGTCTGTATATCTGTCACCAGGCTGTATCTCATGAACCGTGATAGCTAGACAGTTGAAATGTTCACAGATGATGTATTTCTGTTGCCGCTATAACAACAAATACTAAAAAAATAATAAAATAAATATTTAAGTGGGGCTCCCATACAAACGTGATTTTTTACCATAATGTTACGGAACCCTTCGAGCGCGAGTCCGACTCGCACTTGGCCGGTTTTTTATATTATTTTCAAGCACAATACCAGGTTTGTTTTTATCCATACCCACTTGATCTTTGTCACTTTAAATGGAAAACCTCTCATCTTTTGTTTTATTCCAAGCATCGTTTAAAGGCATTATGGACACCGATTGTAAAAACCTTTTCTTAAAACATTTTATATTATCCGATCATTCACCATCGTTCATTGCACCCGAGTCTTGTCACAAGTGTTCAAAACACTGTCAATCAAAATTCAACGTCCCAAACAACTTTTCAATGCTGTCTTTTTATGACAACCATACTTGTCATACAAACGTCATTTTATTGTCCCAACTAATGAGTTGTAATGACATTCGACAAGGCAGAAATGCTCAGTAGTTACATCCACATTTCACTACTAACGTTTAACCCTTGAGTCCCTAAAACGTGGATCCACGCACAATGTGTTTATCAGTCTATGTATGTTTGTTCCTATGTGGCGTTCCAGAGACCAAATGCGTTGACCAATTTTCATGATTCTTACTTCAATCGATTCATCTTAACCTTGCGAGTGTCACTGGCTACATTTGAATTGGAAAATAGAAAAATGGCGGCTTTTGGGTGCCATATTGTGGGGTCCCAATTTTTTTCTTCTTTCATATCTATCGTGTGGGGTTTCAAAATAAAGGGATTTTAAGAGGTCATCTGGTTTTGGTCAGCCAGCTCGCGAATATGTATTCTCCGATTGCACAGCATGATTTTCTTCTTGTTTACGTTTTTTTAGTTCGCTTTCTAAACAGTCGGGCTTTTTAATTTTTTGAATTTACTTTTTTTTAATGTTTCGGTAATTACAGTACACCACCGATAAGTCCCGTGAATAGGGGTCGACTTTATTGCCATCAATCAGGCATAAATCCTTTGCCCGACCCGGGCACCGAACCCTAGACCACATGTTTAGCAGCAGCGCTTGCGACCACTACACCAACGAGGTATTCAAGGCAATATTCCATTCAAAATGACATTATGTACCATCTTTATGTTATCTCCGAATCGTTTTACGACAGTGAACTCTTGTAGTAACGTATGTAGGCGAATATTTATGATGTTAATAACGTTATCTTCCGTACTACTTTCTAGACAGTGAAGATTCTGAGAATGATACAGAGAAATGGCTGTTTGTTGTTATGGTTATGACGTCCTGTTGAGCCACCCATGTGGAACACGCTTGTTGGAATGTTATAGCTTCTTCGTGAGATCCTGGATTAGATTAGATCACACCATGTTTTCCCATGGATGTTGAATAAGACGTAACAGATTTGTTAATTTGGGTAGAGGTTATGATTCAATACCCCTTTTTCGTTTGCCTAGATTGTTTATTTATTTTAACTTTATGCACAAAGATATGGCGTCCTGTAACAGTCAACCAAGTTTCCCTATGTTGGGTATATTATCTCTCGTGAAGTTTGCCCTTCAAACATGATCAGATCGTCTCATCATCTTCGTCCGACCTCACTACTCCTAGATTCACAATAGTTAAGACTCAATCCAAATTTTTTATCCGTGGTGTTAGGCAACTGGGCTTATCCTGCTTGATATGGAGGGAAGTGGAAATTTGATATTTTTTCTTACTCCTCCGTTATTCTTTTCTGATTAATTTCGTTACGGGATCCAAGACAGTTAAATTCATTCTCCGGGACTTCGTCGAGCTTCATTGCCTCGACGTTTTTACAATTATTCCATATTTAGATACAGTGACTGGTTTGCAAGACTACGATGAAGACAATTCCAGTCTTGAACTAATCGATCATCAATGGCATGCATGACAGTATTTTAAACACTATTTACCATATTCACATGCAAATAGGCCATTCATTGTCTGTTTACTACCTTAAGCATCAAATTATAATAAACCGTAAATGGTAATTTCTGCGTGCGTAATACTAATAACATTGAATGGAGTGATTTTAATACTTAGTTTAGAATAAGTATTGAAAAAGCAATGTCTGCTGGCCAAAGATTCCCTGTCGCTGCCTTTACTGAGTCAGATCACGAACTGGCAGACCCAACAAATCTTTTCAGAACGTGCAAATATTTATCCTGGAGCAGAAATGAAAAGAAACGCACAACTCGTAGGAAAAAATGGATTGGAAATAAAAAACAATCTATTTGCTATCGCAATCAGCTATGATAGTTCTCAATTCAAAACACGAGATTCAAGTCGACAGGTCAGTTCTTCATTAGAACTGACCTGTCGACTTGAATCTCGTGTTCTCTAATGTGATTGGTTGATCAAAACCACAAAAACCTATCTTTAATAAAACTTGACTTGTGTCCGGTTGGTTGATGGCAATTCTTCGTCGTATCGATGATTGCACAATTAAAAGTTTTCACCAGAATTCAGCCACGTCAACAGCGTTTTCACATGTCTTACAAAGGTCCTTCAGGGTGCAGGTGTTGTTGCACAGAGAGCACGATAGGAGGTGAGGCATTGTGTGGAACGCAGCTCCGCAATCGCACTGCGGGTCGATGGAGTATCCCCATCTAACTAAGTTGTGCCTGCAGCGGCCCATGTTGATGGCAATAGGCTAGCGGCTCGCCCCCTGTCACATGGGACTTAGCTGACGTAATGGGGATTTAGGTACCACAGGTGCACCTGTTTTTTGTCTAGCCCATCGGGAAATACAAGTGTGATGTATATGTATTTAACTTGAAGTTACGCAAAGAACTATACAGCCACTTCCCCCTAGCCAAGTTACAAACGATTCGTATCGAATCTCTTTCTACAATCGTTAACGCCTTCTATTTGTATGGTCTGACCACGTGCCTTAACGTTCATGTGTCATTCCCATACATTGATTCGTTTTCTACTAGCGTTATCGATTGTAGAAACAACTTGGCTACAGGTGATAAGTACTTTATGTGATCTCGCTATTTCTAGACCAATCAAACTCTATTATACAACACCTAATTCCTCTTCAGCCCCATTTCTTTTATTTATAAAAGCAATCAACGTTTCGATAGCAGCGTCCGCCATTCCGGCCTTTCAAGACACGTTTTGTTCCTAGAGACCTAGACAGACCTAGGCTATTTGTTCTTAGGAAGGAAACTGCATAATGTAAGCAGTGTACGCGCGTTTAGTTCGTGTCGTGAATTCTTAGGATATCCGTGATTGATGATGACTTTGTAGATTAACTGGGGTTATGTTACACTGTAAATATTTGTAGTGGTTGGGTTCTTTGAGATTGACACAAGACTTTCAAAGATGAATAGATTGTAAAACAGCTGATTAGTGATTAGAAAATACTTAAGGAACAGCATTTATTAGGATTTATTGTTTCCCAATTAGACCGCTTTTGTCCTCAATCATCCCTGATGGAAAGTAGTGTATGAGGTCTACGTGAACACGGACGTGCCCAGGAGATGTATGTTTATTATTTGAAGGTTGATGTGGTAAAGGTGATAGAGAACGCAGAAGCTGGTAAAGAGTTCCACAGTTTTGATTGTGCGCACCGCATGTATGGAAGTGACGAGCTTTGCACAACTGTTCGGGATAGCAACCAAGAGCTCCAAAGGTTACTTAACTTTCCGAAAACATATTTTCAAGTGTCAGCCAATTAATCACTATTTTAATAGCAGCATCGGTAATTCCGAATTAATGAACACAAATGTGCACAAAATTATTAAGCACTTTTTTCGCTTTAAAGCCATTAAGGCCCGATTACCCGCTTTTTGCAGCGATTGCAGGCAGTAAACTAATCGGGTAGCGCTAATTGAAGTATAATCAGATCCAGTCGGCCTTGACCGAGGACTGACGTAACTGGTAAGTTTGTTTTACGCAGTGATGTTGTTTCGCTTTTTCACTCTGCACAGCTGATCTCAGTTTACTGCTGGAACTTCCAACTTGCTGTACAACTACTGATTCACGGCCTTCCGCATCCAGTACCATCATTTCAGACGTCCACTGCTGAGTACAGGCCTGCCCCAAATGTTACCACATCAACCCGTCCGGTGCGTCTAGCATCCAGCGGATTCCTGCAGCCCTAGTCAGGTCATCGGTCCACTTAGTGGGAGGCCTTCCAACGGTGTGCCTTTAGGTACGCGGTGGCCACCTCGGAAATTTTCGGCCCCATCTACCATCCGTTATGCGATGTTTTGCATCCAGTAAGAATGGATACTCCATCTTGCTTGGTCACCCCACGCTATGCAGACGATTCGCGCAGAATACATTAAATCTATCACCACTGCTCTCAAAACAGTAAAGGAACGTGAGGAAACCAACATGTCCTAGAACCAAAAATTCGAAGAAATGAGACTTCCACCCACCGGCACTGGGTCCGCATGGTGGATTACGGCCCATTCCCTCTCACAGAGAGGAGGCCTGTGTCCCAGCAGTGGAAACATTAAAAGGCTGATGATGAGGATGATATCTCTGTCTCTTTTATTAATATTTCAATCTTGTTTTCGTTTATGTTATCATGTTGGTTCTTATTTGTAGTGCTAGTAATCGGAACATAATCATCTATTTCGTCATTAGCGACACCTGCAGATATTGAATTCCCATAGTATTAAAGGCTTATACCACACTGTTGCTTTCGATGCACTGTTATCGCGTGATTACAGCGGGTGATATGGATTACTTAATATGATTACAACTTGTTGAACAGTAGCTCTGTCATAAAGCAGTGTGTAACATCAATATTATCATTCCTTCTAGGTAGTGTTTGTTCACCGTTCATTTTAATTATGACCAAGCCATCATTAACAATTATAACTTACAATTAACTAACCTGGATTCCTGTCGCAACTGGTTTTACTAGAACAATTGATTCTAGGAATATAATGATGACCAGATGAATCTATTTACTATACGACCTCTGATATTAAAATAGCATTATTATCATTCAATGTAAGTCAATGATCTACATGGCCATCCTACGTAATTGTAAGCAATTATATTAATCGCACTGTTATTATTTGAAATAGAACCTAGATGTTAGTGAATTAAGATTGAAAGTTGATTGTCGGATATAGAATTCGGTGGTGCAATTAAAGTAAGTGTGGGCAATAATTAAATTAGCATAGTAAACAATGCTGTGGTGGGTTAACGCCGGCGTCTATGGAGCATAGATCAGCGATGAATAGGTAATAGACAATTAGTCACGCACGCACGCTTCGAGGCGCTTCAATAAACACCTAGCGTTGTTCTCGGGAACTGTCGACGAACGACAAGGATCTTTTCTACCCTAAATGGCATAATTTTCTACATTTTTCATGAATATTAAGTAGGAAGAACTGAGTGTCTCAAGCTGTCTGGGCTTTCTAAAAAGCCTTAAGGATCTGAGCCAACGACGGATAAAGACAAGTTGGAGTCATCTATACTGCATTTGAAATAAAATAAGAAATTTTTACATTCCCTTTTTATAGTCCGTTCAACCGATTTTCAGTTCTATCCCGTATTAATAAGGGTGGCATAAAAAGCATAAACCTTTTACCAAAACTAAGCTGCCATTTGTCATAACACCAAGGCAATAGAAGTCAAAATCGGTCGAACGGGCTGTAAAATGGGATTATTTAAAAGTCTAATGTTATCTCAAATGGAGTATAGGCTTGACTCCAACTCGTCTTTATGTACCTTATGAGTAGCAAATCATTTCTTATTATCAATAGAGTGCTACCAAACGAAAATTTATAGGGCTAGACTAAACCTATAATTTTGGGGATCTAATCTAAAGATTGAAGAACTAATTGTTACCTGAGCTAGTCTATTCGAAGTTTGCAAACCCTATATTCTTCAGGGCGTTATCACATCTTATATTTTTACTATTGGACTCAGGTCATTTGTCAAAATTATGAACCGTATGCATTTAGTAACCTCCATTTTCATAACTTCAGATGCAGATTCTATCATTACTGTTAAACTGATGTGGTTATCTATCTCACAATCCATCTTACAGCATCTTATAATCATAATAGTATTGTTTACTAGTTTCCAAGAGTAACAGCGTCCAATGTCGTGCAAATTCACACTTTACACAGAGTTCAAAGTGCGGTATAAGAAAACAGTTTAGCACGAACTGCAGTTTATTCTGTTGCGTCATCGAAAAATCTTACAGTGATGCCATGGTTCTTGACAACCATTCACAGTCGTTTGCCGTTGATTATTCTTGCATAAGCTGGAGACTTGAGGAAATCATTACGACTGATTGCTCGTAGTGTATTTTTATTGACATGCGTTTTTGTAAGAGATTCTTTCCGGATGGAAGTGTGAACTTTAATTTCCTAGGTTAGACAATCTAAATATATATCTGGGTGATTACAAGTGTGTACTACCGTCTTTTAGAGTACTCTTAGTGATAACGCTGAAGAAATGATTTGCAGGATTTATAAAAGGATCAGACGTGCACTTCTATCAAGTAGGTAAACGCTCTTGTTATCTCTTTAAGTCAATATGGTTTTACTGACATATTTTTATTACTATTGTTATCAAACCAGCCTATGCTGTCTCACAGCTGAGAAAACCTATCTCCACTATCCACCTTTCAGGACTTTTTTATTGTGAGCCAATCTCTGGTGAAGCAGTCTAGTTTGTCTTGCCGTATCTTTGCCTTGGCCTTGTCATTAAGGCCTCTCACACACATTCTGAATTCCACTCTGAATCCAGACTCTGAATTCATATTGGCAACGCATACAATTTCACTATGCCCCGACACACATTCTGATTTTTTCAGAATAAGATACTCTTGCCGGCATTCAAATTATGAATTCCAACTCTGAATTCAGACACGGATTTCAGAATGTGTGAGTCCAGCCTTAGACATAGATTTAAATCACATAAAACTGACACAATTTATGTGCAATACCAATTTACTTGAGAGGCAACTTAAATCACGCTTAAAAAGGCAGAACAATGAATTGCCATATCTGATCTAGAATCTATGTTCAGATCAAAGGCGCACGCGTCACGTGGGCCGGGCGCCATATTGGCAACATGGCTACCGGGCCAGGGTCGACAATAATAATTACACACGACAGCGGTATCCGATGACAACTGTTGCACAATTACAATGTGTGTATGTTAATTCAATTGTTGGTGCTTTTAAATAGGGCCACAGATGCTCAAATTTAAAAGGCTGTTTTTTCAGATCTTTGTTAGTTTTGCGGGTAGTCAAGAGCTAAAAAGTTTGTCAATCAGTTTTGCTAATGGGTATCTTGGTACCCAGTCACTGGGTTCTGGAGGTCAGATGGCAGTGGTAAAATACTAATTCAGCTGTATCCAGTTAGACTGAAAGCCGATCTCAACATAGTTGGGCAAAGACTGGGCAGATTAATGGCTTTCTGAAAACTTAGTAAAACTACCTAGTAACAGAGACAGTACTGCTATCATCTAAAGTCATAAGCTAGAAATGATTTAGAAATTGGACGCCTTTCAGTACAAACAACGTTTTGCATGATAAAGATAAATTTAAAAGAGTGTGTAGTAATCACAGCGGATCTTTGTGTCTCTGAAGTTGGCTCTGCCAACCACTGCGCAAGAAACAGTTTGTCATCGAGCATACTGCATAGAGTAAGCGAGATAGGACGATGCGACAAACGTAAGCGAGTGAAAGAGACAGTTATAAGTACAATGCTATCTTCACTGTTATCATTGACACAAATAGCTACTGCGCAGGGTCTTGCAGTCAATTCAGAGACACAAAGATCCGCTGTGAGTATTATAACTTCTCCATTTTTCCGCCGATACAAACATGAATAACCTTTTCCCATAGGGGTAGGCAGAAACTACAGAAACTGCTTCGTTTACAATCATACATGATACATCTATTCATACACGCACGCCGATTCTGAGTACCGCGACCCTGGACTTTCTGAAAAACCATACATCCATCGATCGATCCATCGTTTTCCATATGGGTTTTATGTTTTTTCACAAATATTGTTTTACTAGCTGTCCCACGCGGCTACGCTCCCTTCAACTGGCTACCTACCTACCCTACCCTACCTACCTTACATACATGAATGTTGCGTAACTTTAACCGCTTACGCAGTGCACGCAACGAAAGCTCTCAAAAAGGTTGTTTTTTTTTAGTTTTTGCAACATTTTTCATTTATGCTCCGCTCCTAGTGGTCGTAGCGTGATGTTATATAGTCTATAACCTTCCTAGATAAATGGACTACCAACACAAAAATAATTTTTCGATTCCAACCAGTAGTTCCTGATATTAGCGCGTTCAAACAAACAAGCAAACTCTTCAGCTTTATAATATTAGTATAGACTAGTACCACCTCTAAACTAACTATTCATTCATGTAGGTACAATTATAAACTCAAGTACATTATTGATACTAATCAATTCCCTTTGTTGACTGTTCTGGAAACCTGGACTATGGATGTGGAGCAACAACCTGCACTAACCTGCGCACGATTGGATGCAGTTGAAAGGTCAATGGGCAGTGGATTAGACGGTTGCATTCAAAGGACGGTGGACGGTCAATAACCCGCTTTGCCGGCGAATTGAATGCGGGATTGTGACATTTTTGGGACATTGTGTTTACCTTATTGGAGCACAATTATCTCTGTAGAGATACTTTTCAGGTCGGAAGACCTGCATACCAGTAGGTATTACTCATTTGTTCTGTAGCAGTCTTTGATGTGTTCTGTACTGCGATGTAAAATAATGGTTTAAGTCAAGGTTCAAAATGTTATCATGTAAAAACCTTCCTACACGTATTAATTGATATTAATAGTTTGTCTGTTTGAAAAGAGATGGCTAATAGAGATGTATCGAGTCTTCGTATATAGACTGGCTGAACAAACAATCAAGTTGGGTAGGGCCAACTTCGAGAAAGAGGTCAACTGTCGAATCCGACTGGGCGGCGTTCGAAAAGTTGCGTGGTATCTTCTCGTCCAACTTACCAAAGTGTCTCAAGACGAAAGTCTATGACCAGTGTGTGTTGCCAGTGATAACCTATGGCTCTGAGACGTGGTCGCTCACAATGGGCCTCGTCAAAAAGCTTACAGTCACCCAAATAGCAATGGAGAGGGCTATGCTCGGCGTTTTCTTGCTTGATCGAATCAGAAATGTAGAGATCCGCAAGATAACCAGAGTTACCGACGAAGAATTGCCAAATTTAAGTGGCAGTGGGCAGGGCACATTGCTCGCAGAACGGCTGGCCAATTGGGCAGAAAAGTTCTGGAGTGGCGACCGCGAACTGGAAGACGTTGCGTTGGAAGGCCTCCTACCAGGTGGACTGATGACTTGGTGAAGGTTCCGGGAATTCAATGGATGCGAGACGCACGGGACCGACCAATGTGGCGACTATTTGGGGAGGCCTATATCCAGCAGTGGTCGTCTTTCGGCTGATATGATGATGATGAGAGACGAAGAAATGCTGCACCGACTAAAATAAAGGGACAAGAACGGCGAATGATGATGAGTTAATCTTGATCAAAATTAGACTGACAGAAGAATAGACTGCTTTGATGAACAATTCAGTCAATTTTTGTCCACGGACAGAGGTCCTTCCCTACCTCATCCCACAGGAAACGATTCCCCTCTTAATAAACAAAAAAACATTCAACGGGCAAGGTCTCATTAGCGGAGTGGTTGTAAGCAGCCACGCGGAACGTCACAGGTTCGCTTCCTGCGCAACAAAACGCAGGAAACCGCCACCGGAAGTCAGGTGCGGCTCGCATGCGGGGTTATTGTTTGACCTGATGGGTTTGCGTTAATCATGTTATTTGCTTGTCTATAAAAAGGTAGATATGACCCTAGTTTTATGTGGGCTACGAGGAGAACATTTTAAAAACTAAGTCTGTGGAACTTCAAATGTTTTAGGATAGTATTCAATAATGGCAAAGATTTTAAACAAGTGATCAGTTTATTGGGGAGAAGCGGAAGACCGATGGGTGGATGCAAGTATGATCTGAGATCGACAGCAGGCGCGACATGGAGGAGGAAAGCAAACAATCGTGAACTGCGGAGGGGTCTGGGGGAGGCCTATGCTGGAAAACGAAACAAATTTAAAATTTAAAATAAAATTTAAAACCGACCAAGTGCGAGTCGGACTCGCGCACGAAGAGTTCCGTACCATTATCGCAAAAAACGGCAAAAAAATCACGTTTGTTGTATGGGAGGCCCACTTAAATATTTATTTTATTGTTTTTAGTATTTTTTGTTATAGCGGCAACAGAAATACATCATATGTGAAAATTTCAACTGTCTAGCTATCACGGTTCATGAGATACAGCCTGGTGACAGACGTACAGTGGAGTATTAGTAATAGGGCCCCGTTTTTACCCTTTGGGTAGGAACCCTAAAAATGTGTTGGAGACAGTTAGGTTTGGCTTCTAAATAGTATTATCGGGTGTAGCTGACTACCATTATATTTCACAGAGCGACCGCCTATTTGCATCATATTCCTTTTTGCACCAATCAGCCTAGAATCTGCCCACTGCTGGGACAAAGTCCGCCTCTGCACGTTTGTGTGCTTAAAGCATTAAATTAATAAGTCTCTTCTCTGTTAGAGGAAATGGACCACACGCGCCCTGTGCGGGTTGGTGGATAGTTCACCACTTAGATATGGATCTTTCTGGACTTTTGCAGTACTGTCTACTCTCTTAGAAAGTATAGGCATATTGGTATGTTATATTATGGAATATATATATAATAAAGAGGCTTCGTGCAGCCTTCTGGGCGTGTTGAGAACTAAACAAATGCTAATGTGTTTTCATACATGTATACAAGCATATACATAATTATCGTACAAGAGTATTTACAAACATATCGCATGCATTGTTTGTGAAGGAAAACTTAGTGAAAATTCTCAACTCATGCATATTATATTATTTGCATTGAACGGTGACTATAACGTGATTACGGAAGTCACGTTATGTGTTTAAATAAATTGGACGTGACTTCTTTCTATAGAAAGTGAGATCCAGAGGAAAACCGAATTGTGGTCTAACAGATACAAGTCATAAGTCAAGAGTGAATAGGTTATTTCTAGGCAAGCGTGATACACCGTCGACCTCATCATCGCTTTGCTTACCATCAGGTGAGATAGTGGTCAAGCGCGAGCCTTACAATAAAAAAACCGGCCAAGTGCGAGTCGGACTCGCACACGAAGGGTTCCGTACCATTATCGCAAAACCTCTGCAAAATAATCACGTTTGTTGTATGGGAGCCCCCCTTAATTTATTTTGTTTTTATTTAATTATTGCTTTTTTTTTGAAGAGTATATACAACTAAATATTCTGTGAATATTTCAAGCGTCTACCTGTTGCCATTATTAATATCGAGCAAAAAACGGCAAAAATATCACGTTTGTTGTACGGGAGCCCCCCTTAAATATTAATTTTATGCTGTTTTTAGTATTTTATATAGCGGCTGCAGGAATACATCATCTGTGAAAATTTCAACTGTCTAACTATCACGGTTCATTAGATACAGCCTGGTGACAGACAGACAGATAGACAGACAGACAGACAGACAGACAGACAGACAGACAGACAGACGGACAGCGAAGTCTCAGTAATAGGGTCCCGTTTTTACCCTTTGGGTACGGAACCCTATAAAATGGTCTACAACTGGTGGACTAGGTGCAAAAATACCACAAAGCCAAACGCTAGCCGAAGAACATAAACAGGAAAATTGACTCCATCAACATGTTGGAAATTGGACTTTGGACTTATTTCTATTGCATCTGAGATCCATAGCGAATTTGAATAGGTGGTCAAAACAGACCTCAAATCAAACCACTAGGCGCAGACGAGAAAAGGGGCCATTGTCATCTAGGAAGCTGATTATAGAAAGCGAAGAACAAACGTAACGAGAGAGGTGATGAAAGATTTGAAATAACAGATGTGTAACATCTTACACTTTGGGGAGGCAAGAACATCCACGAATCATGAGACCCTTTATCAAGAAGATGAAAAAGCTAGGAAGAAGACCGTGACTTTATACCCTCCACAGTATTTTTATTATCAGTGCAATAGGGATGTTTCCTGGGTAGAAAAATGATAATTATTTTTAGTCCGTGTCAGTGAGATTATCAAATAATATTGGACACGTATTTTTTCATCAAATCAACAAAAAATTACATAGTTAAAGCGCATCAAAGGCAGTATAAAGTGTACTAGCGGCGTGACGTCACACGATATTTCAACGCATTATATCGTCGTCACTTTGTGTTTACGTGTCAAAAGAAAAAATACGTGTCCAATATTTTTTATTAATCTACCTGACGGACAAAAAACAAATTTTCAGTAAACTACACTATTGTGTACTAAGTAATATTTTCCACGAAGCTTGCCTACACTATACATATTCGCTATAGTATTCCAGCCTATGCTGTATAAGGTTTCACACTTCTTCCCATATTTAAATTTCGCATAATCAGCATCAGATTGAATGACGATATTCCCACGAACACGCATTTTGCTGCAAGTTCCCTCGCCCTATGACATTGTATTAAGTTTACGGACAGTCGGTAACACAATTGTTCATAATTACTAAGTTCGTACTTAGTAATTAGGAATAATTGCAATATTGCAGATTTTGGTATTACCTATAATAGAAGATGAGCGTTGTGTGCCTAGTATTCCTCGGTTACTGGGTTGTGGAGACCAAGATAGACAATTATCATTTAATATATTCGTCATTGCAGTCGTAAGACGTCAATTGCTGGAAGGCAGACCTTGGCGGAGACCAACGTCCGCCTTGGGGGCGGAACACTCAGAAAAGACATAAGACGAGGTCGTTTCGCAGACGTCTGTGTCCTGTCTCGTCGTCGGGTCGCGGATAAGGTATATGAGGCAGGGCGTGGACGGGACGCGAAGAAAAGTGAGCCGACACTGCATTTCTCACATTTAGTTTTGCATTTAAGCGTCTGCTTTTGACACGAAAACATGTCTTCTTCAGAAGACGAGGATGTTCTGGCTTTGGTTCAACTTGCTATCATTCAAAGGGTTCAAAATAACCCCCTGCGCACCCCTTTTTGCCGTCCGCGCCTCGGCTTTTCCTATATGTTTTCGAATAGGGCGCAGTCGTCGACGCGTCTCATCCGCACCCTGTCTTTTCTGTTTATTTTGTGTTGCGATGCTTCAATACATTTTGTATGAAAATTTATTGAAGGGGCTTTCGTCTGTGACGCGTCCTCGTCTTACGAATTTTCTGTTTGTCCCGCCTCTTGTGGGACCTTCCAACGCTGCGTCATCCAGCACGCATAAATAGACAGAGTTGAGGTCAGACAGACAGTCGCTCTATGTGAAATACTGGTATTCAGGCAGGAGCTTCTAAATAGACTGTAAGTCGATTTCAACATAGTTGCGCAAAGGTTAAAAAGACGCTGGATGTAGAGGAAAGCAAAGAAAGAAGCATATAGTGCTGTGTTTGTATGAGATTTACTACTGCGCAGCCATTGTAGTCAATTTCAGGGCGGCCAAGAAGTTTGGCGAGAACTATAAAAGCGAAAGTGTCAGGCGGTAATTACGTAAACACAAGGAAATTAGAGGCAAGTGAACCTTTAGCAAAGAGTAAGGCCGCAAAACAAACAATTTAAATAAACTGTACTTAAATAAAGACTCAATTTAAACGAATTGCTATAATTACGTGCACACGGTGTAATTACATTTAATAAAAATAACTTAACGCTTAATAAAGTGGAAGTAATGAGCTGTACTGTAATTATGGTAGGATAAGAACAAAAAAAGAGTGCCTACTTGTCAAGTTCACGTTAACACCAATTTGGTTGTCTCAGTTTAAAAATCTTTTGACTGTGGTTCTGTCTGACTGCTGCCATTACACAATGACATAAATATTACTTTGAACTACGCCGCTCTGTCAAAAATCCAGGATCTTATCAACTAAGTAGAATATTTGCTGTTGAAAATCGAGTCAAGACTTATGGTCGGACTCCGACCATAAGTCTTGACTCGCCGTCGGACCCTATCTGGAGTCTTATTGGTATCGTCCCCTTCGAGGCTCAATAAGTGCTTTGCAATAAAACTTTGGACCAATGTAAGACGGATTTTTAAACTGGGAGTACTTTGCCCTGCAATGGGACACCATAGACTAAAAAATAAACAATAATAGTTTAAAGAATAGTTTCTGAAATTAACAGAAAGCTGTTGATAAGTAAACATACTTTTGTTACCGACAGTACAAAGTTGCATGCAAAGCTAATTGCAAAAACAGCCATGGGAAAAGAGAACAATTAAATATGATTTTTATGTATTCATGAATACGAGACCTTTGCTTTTTGCCTGATAACCGTAATAGCAGGTAACTGGTGGGTTTAATAACAAAGGTTATATTATTGTCAACGCTATGTAATTTGTTATGACAACAGGGCTGATGAGGAGTTTTTATTGAATAAACAACGGTTGAAGAATGTTTGCATGTTGAACATTGTAATGACTTATGTTAATGATCATCGTCTTCTGCTTCTCTGGTAAACGCACATTGCAACAATGGACGTTTACAGAATAATAAGAAGATGTGCCATTCAAATATTGCTACGCTTATTTGGTTATGGACTCAGAAATTGCTGTGGAAATCACGCTTAGCAGGTTCCAATTTGACATAAGTAATGCAGCAGTATGTTTTGATTATTTTGTTAGTACGGTTTAAAAGGATTGACTGACTGGCTTCCTGCTAGGAATCACGAGAAAGGGTATACAGTATTTCGATTTTGCAGCATAAGGAAACTGGCCCACTCTATCGTACAATCACTACCACATCATGCCGTTGAAGATCGGGACTGAATCGATCTTTGGATTGTGTAAGAGATCAGCATAATATTTCACCACCTCCTTGTCTGCCCTTCATGCCCGCCCACCTGCACCTTAAGGGATTTGAACTTGGCAAATGATAGGGCTATCCGAGTAGCTACATACTGGTCGGACATAATCTGAATAGTTGAGACTATGGTTTGAGTTCATCAACACGAAAATAGAAGAATATTTCACACTACTATCTGTCTCAAAACATAATTTCTACATATTTCAAAACAAAATTTCTACATTGTCAATAGTCATTTCACTTTTAGTCTATCTATATACCCCAGACATAGTAGACGGACTACTTCTCCAACGTTCCGTGTGAAAAGTTTTATACCCACATGAATAAAATTAAAAACAAAAGTATGTGGTACTTACTGGCATGGTCATCTTGCAACAGATTGTGGTATCTGTGCTGTTTCTCGGGCGCGTCCAGCCTCATCATCACGACTTGATCACCACGACATTGCGACTATGCTGGAACAAGGAGATCATAGATTAGATTTAAGATGTCATGAGAATCGTTGAGGAGTAAGATTTTTACAGTAATTGTACTCTCCATAGGTCATTCGGTTAAAAGTATATGTATAATAGTCACAACGGATCTTTGTGTCTCTGAAGTTGTCTCTGCCAACCATTGCGCAAGAAACAGTTTGTCATCGAGTATACTGCATAGAGTAAGCGATATAGGATGATGCGACAAACGTAAGCGAGAGAAAGAAACAGTTAAACAATGCTATCTTCACCTTCAACATTAACACAAAAATAGCTACTGCGCAGGGTCTTGCAGCCAATTCAGAGACACAAAGATCCGTTGTGAGTATTATATGGGTCGCCTTTTTTTATTCATGATGGGTTGGCTCTTGACTCTGGTCTAGGTGACAGAGACAAAGTCGACGACGGAGTGAGCTTACCCATAAGAAGCCTGTTCCCTCTAACTTTGAAGAAATTCGGGTTGTATACGTTCGGAAACACAGACGCAAGCAGTGAGTTCCACTCTTTTGCTGTGCGCATTGTGATGGATGTTTGGAAGCGCTTGGTGCGAATTGGTGGAATGGCAACTAGGTGAGGATGGTAATTTGCAGTGCGTCTAGATGTCCGATGGTAGAAGGGGGCCGGTGGGATGAGGTCTTGTTGTTCATGAGTACACTCGCCGAAGTACAGTCTGTAGAAGACCGACAAGCAGGCAACCTTACGGCGATGAGCCAGGCTGTGAAGATTGGCATTCACCAGTTTGACGTCGCCAATTAGTCTCTTAGCTCTGCGTTCCACCAAGTCAAGCGCGGCAAGCTGATATTTAGCTGAGCCATCCCTGAGCTACCGTAGCTAGCTTATGCTACCGTTCGACAGTCCTGAACCTGTCGAAATGTAGCATAATAGGCTACCGCCTTCAGGACTACGGGTCAGCTATTGGACAGTAACTGTAGGGTTTATGCTTTGTGTATGGCCCAATGTGGATTACTCCAGGTTGTAACTTAACTACACGTTATTTTAATTTAAGGTGGTAGGTAGGTACGTAAGTTTAAAGAGATAGAAAGGAATAACAAACCAGTAGGTCTCACCGAATTGAAGGTGACCGTTTCAGAGTTCAAATAATACGTGCCAAAACAAGATCATACAAAAGAGTGTCAATAATTTCTACACATCATACATTTTGTATGTCAAGGCTACATAAAGAGGGTTCTTCAAACACGCGTCAATTTGGCATCGCCTTGTTGACTCCAAATAAGTATATGGTAATGTTGTATTATCAAAACAGCACAGACTAAAATGTCAATAGCAGCTTAGCTACTTCACACTCCTGAGCAAATAATCCGATGAAATCTATTAAGACGGTTCGTTTGTTTATACCTACTTGTACCAGGTAATCTCTGGAAGACCTCAGAGGTTTAGTGCGAGTTCTGTCTCACGCTAAATCGCGTTAAAGTAAACGAGATTTTGTATTGACACTGGATAAGCGCCGTCTGGTGACGGTAAGGATAAACCTTTTTTTTGCATACATTTTGACATAAGAGATCGTTTATGTTATCACGAGTGGGTACGTTAAAAACGAAAATTCATTCACTGATATAAAGCTACACCGTTAAATAACTCGTCGTGTTATGTGACATAACATCACGCCTGGGTTAGGAAGCATTCCGGAAAAAAAGGCAGTGGTGCACCCCCTTTTCCGCACTTTGACTCCCATTTGGTCCGTTGTTGCGTGCAGGGTGAAAGGAAATGGGCCGTAATCCACCACGCGGGCCCAGTGCGGGTTGATGGATGTCACATGTGTTCGAATTTTTGGTTCTAGGACATGCCGGTTTCCTCACGATGATTACCTTCACCGTTTTGAGAGCAGTGGTGTTGAAATAATTTACACTAAGTAAAGCGCCTGCCTGGGTTCGAACTCACGACCTACCACTTGTAAGTCGCGGCCGTTACGATTGGGCCACACTGCTCTTCCCATGTAATAGGGGCCAGACTATTGCCACAGTAAAAATATACAACCAGTATGGAAGCTGCCTACCAACGCTCGGAACGGCACACTCACACAAACATACGCACCGACGAAACCAATAAGACACTTGTGCAGTGCTGTCAGTAGTGCGAGCCGCTTAGGGGTCTCGTCGATGTGCATGTTTGTGTGAGTGTGCCGTTTTGAGTGTTTGTAGGTAGTTTCCATACTGTTTGTATATTTTTTCTGTGCTATTGCCATCCACCGGGATGAGACAATCCAGATAGAAAAACCCAATAAAACTGTGCCCGACCCAATGATCGAACGCAGGACCTCATGCGCAGCGGCAGCGCTTGCGACATCTAGACCTACAAGCCAGTAGCCAGTAGAGAGTACTTCACACTTCTTAAGCAAATACTCTGTTGAAAACACAACACAATCTTCAAGTTCAGTAATTCAATTACCCACCACACCCACGTTGATAAGGATTTGTACACAATTTCGAAACGTCAGATAAGTAAGAGTGGGTTGCAAAAAACTTTGCTTAACTCACTTCGGGTGGTTGACCGGCTGTAATTGGGCAATACAATTGATGTGATTGTTTATTTTATTTGTTTTGCTTGCTTTTTAAGTAATTTAATGGCCTCGGGATTTATAGTTTGTGTGTTTCTTATACTGTGTAGTTGTGTACTTAGTAGGTGTGTTGGATAAATAATGTGAAGTATTTTGTGCCAATGAGCATGATTCTATTGTTTTATTTATTTTAATTTTATACAACTTAAGGGAGTGACAGCGGGATGAATATCTTCGGCTTTCTCTACCTCTCCCAAGACATTAAGCAACTGGATTCATTTTGCGTAGTGCGAGTCGGACTCGCGCACGATGGTTCCGTACCATTATCGCAAAAATAAAACTGTTTTTCCTATATTTATTTTATTCTGTTTTTAGTATTTGTTGTTATAGCGGCAACAGAAATACATCATTTGTGAAAATTTCAACTGTCTTGCTATCAGATCACGGTTCTTAAGATACAGCCTGGTGACAGACGGACAGACGGACAGTGGAGTCTTAGTAATACGGTCCCGTTTTTACCCTTTGGGTACGGAACCCTAAAAACGGAATGTTGACCGTCCGGCAGCAGGATGAGAAGACGACAAAGTAGCTATCGCGGGTAGAACCTGGATAAGGCTGGCACAGGAGCGTCAGGATTGACACAAGGAAATAGTGACCTATGTCCAGTAGTGGATGAAGTCAGAGAGATGATGATTCATGATGGAAAGCTTTTTGGTTTTCAAATGACTAGTTAAATTAATTAAGGCGCTCAGTAAGTTATTTTAAAATGAGTTTTTTTTGAGAAAATATATGTATCTGAGAAAATTTTGCGATTTATTCGGGTAAAATAATGTACAATAATTAATTTGTAAAGTTATGTCTAAAACGGACAAAAACACGAGAATCGCACCAAAACCGCCGGGCGTATTCAAATTAAATTGTCATCATCTCAAAAACAATTTAATTATGTACATTTAAATCTGAGGCAATTTTTTTAAAGTCTTATAATAATGAGGAAAGTACAAAAATCTACTGAATTTTGGGTCGCGCGGGTGTGAAACGAGTGCGCGTTTGGTTCCCTCAAGGTCATTGGCGACTGTCGTCGTCTTTAAGATTAAAAGTGGCCATTCAAACTCCAAATAAATCTAGACATTAAAACGTTAAGTGGCAAAAGAAATCACTTTTCATCGAGGTAGGTATTTAAATTACAAATAAATAAAATAAATTTTTATTTGCATGATTCGAAGCTAATCTACAGACTAATGAGACCTACATTCATCATTCTAATAAGTCTAAACTAGACTAAAACGTGAACAAATTAGCTGAACATTCAGAACAGTTTATTTAGTTCAACATGTTCTAGCTTCGCATCGCGTTTCGCACGAGACTTTAATTAATAAAGTAAACGTTCATTTGCAAAATAAAAAATGTTATTATTATAATGAATAATTTTAATTATACCGGGGCACTTTTAGGCCAATAGTGAATAGTTCACTTCTAGGCAAGCGTGCTCCATCGTCGACCACATCATCGCTTACCGTCAGGTGAGATAGTGATCAAATCAAACACGAGTGGAAAAAGTAGCACAATAAATTAATAAAAAAAACCGACCAAGTGCGAGTCGGACTCGCGCACGAAGGGTTCCGTACCATTATCGCAAAAAAACGGCAATAAAATGTCGTTGGTTGCCTTTAAATATTAATTTTATTCTGTTTTTAGTATTTGTTGTTATAGCGGCAACATAAATACATCATCTGTGAAATTTAAACTGTCTAGCTATCACGGTTCATGCGATACAGCCTGGTGACAGACAGACGGACAGTGGAGTCTTATCCTATTACGGATCCCGTTTTTACCCATTGGGTACGAAACCCTAAAAATAAAACTAAATGGCAGTATTTAAATTAATTATTGAGATGACAGACCACAATCGGATTAACGATAATACGAATCATTTTTCTTCTTCACCATGCTACGCTAGTATTATATTATCTGTGACCATGCAAAAATATTAATACAAGAAAGTTCAAAAAGAAAAAAAAACACGTTCGAACCAAATCGGTACAACGTTTTTTACCCACTTTTGCATTAGCAACCAACGTCAGCCTAGATTCCATAATGAAATTGGTCAAAACAATACTGTTTTTGATAGAACTGTATTAAATTAAAATGACCATTTCTGCGGTAGGTGGTCTTATTACTCGGTAATTGGAGCATTGTGCCGAGATGAAATCAACCTCGTTTTTATGAGACGTAAAATGTGCGGTGTTTGTGAAAATAATGTAATGAAAAAGTTTTGAACATTGTCTTTGGACGTAGAGGTAGGTACAAAAGTGTGTTTTAAATTGTGTTCCATTTATAAAGGGATCGAGCTGAATGCTCGGGAAGTCGGGAGCTATCTTTATAATTTAAATTTCGAATTTAATTTGAATTTCGAAGAAACAAGAACCATAATTTATATATAATTATATCGTGATTTAAAAGGTTCGCTCGTTTAGTACGTTCTTTTTACCCGACTGCCGAAGGAGGGTAATGTGTTTATCAGTCTATGTATGTATGTATGTATGTAAGTATGTATGTATGTATGTATGTATGTATGTTTGTTCCTATGTGGCGTTCCAGAGACCTAAAGCGTTGGCCGATTTTGATGTTTCATACGTCAATCGATTCGTCTTAACCTTGCGAGTGTCATAGGCTACATTAAAATTGGAAAATAGGAAAATGGCGGCTTTTGGGCGCCATATTGTGGGGGGCCAATTTTATTTTTTCTTCCAAACCCATCGTGTGGGGTATCAAAATAAAGGGTTTCAAGAGGTGATTTCAAAAATATATATCACTTATATATTTAAATGTACCTAATTCGAAAAAAATGTTAACTAAAAAGTAATAAATAAAAAAATTAATTAAAAAAATCAAAATACCCGACTGCTTAAAAAGCGAACTAAAAAGACGTAAACAAGAAGAAAATCATGCTGTGCAGTCGGAGGATACATCTGGTTTTGGTCAGCCAGCTCGCGAATATGTATCCTCCGACTGCACAGCATGATTTTCTTCTTGTTTACGTCTTTTTAGTTCGCTTTTTAAGCAGTCGGGTATTTTGATTTTTTTAATTAATTTTTTTTTCATAGAGATTCTAAGTTTTGGAATGAAAACATAGTTTAATATTTCTGACTAAATGACCGACACCAAAATTGCAGTTGAAATAAAGAAGTCGAGTTCAATTGACTTAATTCTAGGTCAATTTTTGTTAGTGCGTAACCTTGACAATGAAGACTATGATTAGACGGAGGTAATTGGGCAAATTCGTCGGGCAAAAGGATATTTCTGTAGCTTCCTTCAACAATTGAAAAATAGGAGTTGGAAGTGCGCTTCCTAGACATAGAGGAAGGTGTTAAGTTTATTACACCGATTTAGTTACATCATTCCCTTATGGGGGAGTCATTTGTCTACAATGTTTGTGATTTGTTCTTGAAGTCTATTTTTTTCCGGATCTGACCATCGTCGTTGACTTTTGCGACAATTTTATTTGGCCTCGTTGGTGTATTGGCCATAAAAGCTATTGCTGACCAGGAATATCTAGGTTTGTCTCGGAGAACTGGCATCAGTTGGAGGGTTTTTCCATCTGGAAACTTTGGCATTCCTCAGAAGCACCCCGGGGTCAGAATTTGTGCCCGATTAAGCTCGCCCATTGGATACCTTATCATCATCAGCATTTCAGCCAAAAGATGTGCATTGCTGGACATAGGCTTCCCCCAAGCGTCGGCACACTGATCAGTCCTGTGCACATATACAATAAACAAGTTTTTTTTTTTTAATATGTCTATATTTATGTTTTTTTATATTAATTAGGACTTAACAATTTTTGCCTTAAAGTCCGTGATTACACTTGTCGTACTGTATGGATCACAATGTTGGGCTGTGGAAAAGATGGATGAAAAGAGATTGCATATGGATATTTTATGGATATGCGGAGTGACGAGAATAGATAAAGTGAGAAATGAGTAGGTATATTAGAAGAAGTTTGAAAGTGGCGCCAGTGACAGGAAAGTTGAAAGGAACCCGTTTGTCCTGTTATGGTCATGTAATGAGGAGGGAAGAAACGAATGTTACTAGAAGAGTTATGAATAAAGTGCGGATGAAGAGGGAGGAGACGGCCAAAGAAAGATGGATGGACTGTGTGAGGAGTGATATGGGAGTCAGTGATAGCGTGGCTGGGGTCAGGACGGTATGGAAGAAGAAAACTTGTTGCGGCGACCCCAAGTAACATGGGACAAGGGCAGGAAGATGATGGTGAATTTTTGCTTAAACCTTTGAGAATACAGACGTGTTGAAAATTGTCAACACATTATGCAACTGTGCAAGCCTAAGAAGAAACGTCCCTGTGGAGAAGCTAGACTAAATAGCGAGACATCTATATTTTTTACTTTAATGAGCGAAGCACGTCTTCACTAACCACTGTCAATATTACACAATACCGAACACGTAAACTTGGATCGTGACCGTGAATTTATTTTTGAAGAAAAACGTAAACAGCTAAACTGGTGTGTCAGGTTTTTCTATGAATTTAGTCAATTATAGAGGCCTATATGCAAGAAGCCCAAAACTGGTTTTTGTGGAAATCAATTGAAGAGTTTTTCGAGATGATGTTATTGGTTAGCTGACACAGTAGGTTAAGCATTTGGTTTGTTTTCCATGTATTGTAAGTACGAGAATTTTAGGATTCATACAATCGGAACAATCATTTCATTATCTTTCAGCCGACAGATCGAGATTTGTTACTTGTTATGTTGTCCATACCGTTAGTAAATATCGCCACACCCTGCGCTTCTTTCAAAAATTTCGATTCCAATGGTCAGTGGTCTCATCCCATACAAAGAAACCGTGCCGACGTAACTAGCGTTTCTCATCTGATTATACTGATTATTTTTTGTACATCGATCGCGTTCGGTTCCGTTCCACGGATATAGATGGTGATCTATCTATCGCTAGTATTATATTATCTGTGGCATGGTAATGGTAGATAATCCGTAGCATCTGAGTGTCCAATACGCATCGGACAGCGATCACCAATAAGTCACACGTTAAAAATTACCCATCAAATAATCCCGGAACCCGTAATTACGCAAATTAAATGATGCAATCAATTATTACAACTTTTTGTGTGCGTACGAATTTGGCGCGCAACAAAAAACATGGCGCCATCATTGTTTGCTTTTTCTAATTCCCGGCTCAATGCACTGCGCCAACGCACGCCTACTTCTACCTGTGCAGGTTGTAGGGTTGCCACATCGAAAAAAATGGTAGTTAAAAATGTTGATATTTAATATTTAAATATATTAAAAACTGCCTTTACTTACTAAAAATATCTTTAGATTCATCTCATTCAGAAAAATATAGCCGATAAAACATATTTTTTTTAACGACAGTCTGTCTTTTTTAGGGTTCCGTACCCAAAGGGTAAAAACGGGACATCTGTCTGTCTGTCCGTCTGTCACCAGGCTGTATCTCATGAATCGTGATAGCTAGACAGTTGAAATTTTCACAGATGATGTATTTCTGTTGCCGCTATAACAATAAAAACAGTATAAAATAAATATTTAAGGGGGGCTCCCATACAACAAACGTGATATATTTGCCGTTTTTTGCTCGATATTAACAACGGCAACAGGTAGACGCTTGAAATATTCACAGAATGTTTAGTTGAATATTTACTTCAAAAAATTATTATTATTTAATTAAAATAAAATTAATGAATGGGGCTTCCATACAACAAACATGATTTTTTTGCTGTGTTTTGCGATAATGGTACGGAACCCTTCATGTGCGAGTCCGACTCGCACTTGGCCGGTTTTTTTATGAAAAAAGACTAGACAATATAACAGCATTCTTTAAATTGATAAAAACTCCTCTGCACGAAGTTTATTTTCTAAAAAAAGGTGATCAAAATAAATTGACCACTCAGCCTGTGTATCGCTCAATACGGCACAAATGTTACTTGGCAGGGGAATTAAGACTATACAAATAACGGCATATTACAGTTAATTTAATAAGAAGACATTATTGCTATAACGGACCATCAGACGTGTGACAGAATCAAATTGCAGTCTAATACCTAATTTATTGTTGTAGATTCTAATGGCAGGGCAAGCATCTTAGAAAATATTGGATGGCTGTAAAATACAAAATAAATCTACCTTTCAAACTATATAGTCGGCTTCTTGTATAACCGGATTCAGCTGAGTATCCGTATTTACATGGAGCTACTAACTAGTGTTAGGTGTTCTTTGATCAATACATCTTTTATTTGTTAAGAATTAAATTATTTATTTTTAACATCAAATAGTATTTAAAAGTTGTTAAATTGATTATTCTAGAAAATATTCGAATGTCAAATGACGTCACATGTAATGACAGTTGATGATTGGAGAGGGATTGTTTGTTCGGACACGAGGCGGGTTGAGCCAGTTCGGCAGTCTAGTCTGGACGGGCTTGGAAGATTGTTGTGTTGACCTAAGTAGATATATTGCATGGAGTTGATGGTATCTTAATGTGAACTGGAAAATAAAAAATAGCTCAAAGCCCAACCTGTGTGTTATTTCTGAATTACCAACTACACGTGAGTATTATTTGTTCTTGAGTATTTTTCTACCCACTGACCGACCTGCTTTGTACTAGCTCTTTTGTCTATCTAGTGATCTTTTACACTAGATAACAAGAAAATCCTTGGCAAGACTGGTGTCAGATTTCCTAGTTTCTGACTACCGTAACGACTGTCAATGATCTTCAAATGACAGACGGGACCAACGGCTTGACGTGATTTTCGAGACACGGAAAAGTCTAGGTGTGTAGGGAATGGAGGGTCGCACATCCACGGAACGACCTCGGTAAGCGCTGTAATGTTGATATGCGTTGCAGATCGACCCGTGCGGCTGTTATTATTTAGCCAAGAACTCTTTAATATCAATCAATACATATAATAAATCTGTAGTAAAGTCGTTTTTGTACATAATATATTAAAAAAGAAAATGCCAGGTTGTTAAAGCATTTTTTGAATTTTTGCCTGTTTAGTTATGCACGCATCACGTAAAATGCACGAAGCCAATATAGATAATTTTTATATATAAAAATGTGAGTAACTAGAAGTTTCGTTTTGTTTCATCGCAATCGGTTCACTCTATCAAAAGATATATGAATTGAAAGTGTTTAAGAAGTAATATATCACAACACACGCAATTCAGATACTCGGACAGTTGAACTCCATATTCGATAGATGGCGTTGTGCATACAATCGTTAACGCCTTCTATTTGTATGGCCTTACCACGTGACTTTACATGCAGATGTGTCATTCCCATACATTGATTCGTTTTCTATTAGCGTTATCGATTGTAGATTGTTAACTTGGCTACAGGTGCTGGTCATTTTTTGAATGACGTTGTTAAGATTCTCCGCGGAAGAATGACCATAGAAAAAGAAATTGGTAGGTATGTAGGTAAGTAAGGTAGGTAGGTAAGGCGTTGTCGGGAGCGAAGCCGCGGGCACAAGTAGTCCAGTCAGGTAGACCTCGCAGAGTTCTTTCATGCAGGTGTTTTGCATAAGGATCAGGACAAGCGATGGGGCACTGTCTGTGGAGTGGACCCACAGTCACATTGTGGCTGATCGGAGTACCCCCATCTGACTAGGATAATAATTATAATAATATGATTGGAAGAGGCCAAAACATTTTAAAATAACATGTATGACATAACGCGCAACAAATCGTATTATTGATAAACAAATCGTGTCCAATGTCAATGTTTAGATAAGCGGCCATTTTGCACCTCGCTGATATCACACGTCCTTGCAACACTGATACAACGAGACTGATGAAAATGAAATTCGAATATTATTGGAAGGCTTGTTCCTCAATTCCTGTTTATTTCCATACTGACTGAAGTCCCCGTCACGCGAAGCTATAAAATTTGTATATTAAGAATTCTACTAAGTTACGTAGCGACAATTCAATCAACAACAAATAATCCCAAAATGAAACAACTCAAAGTAACATAAATTTCACTTGGTCGGGTTATATTTTAGATGTCGTCTAATGTTTTGTGGTAGACGCATTCCAGTTCCAAATATGACCAGAGCCCGACCAAGTGAAATTGCTCGTTAGTTTCGTATACACGTACCTATGTTACTTAGAGTCAATTGAATTTGGCATTATTTGTAACTCAGTAGAATTCTTTATTTACTAAATTTATAGCTTCTCGTGACGGGGAGTTTAGCCTAGGCGGTTTTTTTTTTGTACATAATTTGTCCTCATCATGCCTATAGCAGTCCACTGGCACATAGGCGCCTCCAATCGCAAGAATCGTCAGTATTTAAACATATGGTTATAAAGTTTTTTATAAATAAGGCCCTAAATTCGTGGGGACTACCTAATTTGAAATAATATTTCCGATTGAGAACCCCCTTCTTTTTAGGGTTCCGTACCCAAATGGTAAAAACGGGACCCTATTACTAAGACTCCAGTGTCCGTCTGTCTGTGTGTCACCAAGCTGTATCTCATAAACCGTGATAGCTAGACAGTTGAAATTTTCACAGATGATGTGTTTCTGTTTCCGCTATAACAACAAATACTAAAAACAGAATAAAATAAATATTTAAGTGTTTTTTTGCGATAATGGTACGGAACCCTTCGCGGGCGAGTCCGAGTCGCACTTGGCCGGTTTTTTGAAGTCTGTTAAAAATTATTAAAAACTTGAATGACTAATAGGTAAACGTGTGGAATGTGTGAAAATAAAAATTAGGTAAAAAGTACCACAAACGATAACACGAAAAACCAATATTTAAATGATCTATTACTACTTTATCAATATCTTGATAGGACAGATAAGGTGTTTTTCGGGCAATCATTCACAATATTATCAGTAATTAAAACTGGGTAGGTACTTATACTTAATGATACATATATTTTATCTGCTAATAAAGTGTCATTAACATAAAACAAATTGACCCGCCAATGAAATCCGAATCCTTAAAAACAAAACGCGTCATCACACGTGCGATAAGTGCTATCATTTTATTTTTAGCGACTACTTACTGCCTCCAATGATATAAAAGAAATCATAACTTCATTTGGAAATAAATTCATATGTAAAGCATCACAGCAAATTAAATAAATTACTTAAAAAATCTGCTGTTTCACGTCAACACAGTATGAGATCTATACCACAGTAAAAATATACATACAGTATGGAAACTACCTACAAACGCTCAAAACGGCACACTCACACAAACATACGCACCAACGAGACCATCAAGGTACTTCTGCAGTGCTGTCAGTAGTGCGAGCCGCTTAGGAGTCTCGTCGATGCGCATGTTTGTGTGAGTGTGCCGTTTCGAGAGTTTGTAGGTAGTTTCTATACTGTTTGCATATTTATTCTGTGTCTATACTCCATTAAAGTATGTCTGTAAGTGATTTTACCCGCCAATCTGCCACACTGTATTATATCGCACTACTTAGTTTGTAAACTATCGCATTGCACTGTGCAAATTTTTTTTTCGACATACTAAAATCTGGGTCTTATCCCACCGCTTTTAGGTACGATATGTAAGTGCCTTAGGTTCAAGTGTTTATTCCGCCTCGGCTGCAATGACGAACTTTGCCCACATGCACCAAAATGTATTATTTTTATTTCTAACTAGCTTCTGCCAGCGGCTTCGCCCTCGTGAATGTCGAATATTACCCCGAGTGAACATATTCCCGGGAAAAAAGTATCCTTTATTATTACTGACTATAATTTCTCTGTGCCAAAATTCATCCAGATCCGTTCAGCCGTTCTGGCGTGAAGAAGTAATAAACACTCACAATCTTTCGCCTTTATAATATTAGTGTGATTGCACTTCTCTTGTGCCAACCCTAGCCGCGCGTCACCTCGTCGCAAGCGCAAGCGCACGCATTCGGGGGCGGTCGTGACGCAATCGCGCTTAACGTTTTGTTCCTATTCCTAGCTCCTTGATAAGCACTAGGGAGCTTAGAAGCCAAACAGGAAGCCGTACAGGGCAATGACTTCGTTAAGTAAATATTTTGTTAAGGGGAACTTGGAAAATGGATGGTGTTTGTATACCTATTTAAGGTAGGTTAGGTAAGCAAAGAATGATAGATTGCAGTGTAGTTTCCATCTACTAATTTAATAGGATGATATCAACTTGTTAAGAGTAATTGCAGTAGGTATCCTAAATAGGTACTGTTTTTGTGTCGTTGCTTAGGTAATACGTTGTTAAAATGTAGGTACACTAGGGTACCTACACTACCTATAATTAGAAATACAATTATTATTGTGTTAGAACCACAGATATACATCTAACTAGATGACGCGACTGTATGTACTTCGCGTGCCAAAAAACGGAGTAAAGTTACGGTAAATGATCGTAATCTGAGCTTTTCATTTAGCATTATCGGCACCGGAAATCCACCGAAATCTAGAATGCCTTTTTATGCCATATTGAGCTGTAAAGAATGTATATAAATAGTTGGCCGAGGCATTGGAAATGTTTTCTTTCATTGGTAAGTAAATTTGGTTTTTAAATTGTTTGTGAAAAAGTGGCACGCTTGGTTTTCATACAGATGGAGGGACTTGCGTTATCAAGTTAGATGTATGTCTGTGGTTAGAAGATTAAAACCTCGACGCAATCAAGAGAATTGTATTTAATAAAAAGTTATGGCAGAATCAATGAAAAAAATATTTGATTGTGTTCCAATGATCGAGGTTTTTTGTAAATGCCATGATCGTGAACTTGCAAAAAACCATTTCAAATGTCCATCTTTTCAAGTTTTCCTTTGTTGCCGTGAATTGAAACTGTCTAGAGAACTTACTATTTTTAAAAAAAATTAAATTAATCTTTATTTAATGACACCAAACTAATTCTGTCTGCCAGTCAACCATATAATATCATTATCATCATTTTCAATCTCATCAGCAATAAGCAGTAGGTTATCTGTTCAGCCATGAGAACAAAAAATAATTATTAAAAACAAAAGAATGTGACGATCAAAGACACGTGCTTACAAAGGATAATATTTAAATCTAAAGGTCGAACTTTATCGAAAGGACGATGAAATGATAAAAACATTGATATGAAAGTAGGAACTGGATTGTCAACACCACTTATTGGATGATAAATGAAGTTCCTGAAACGCAGGTATTTTTAATACTAAACATCATAGCATCACTCTTTATTTCTGCTTACTTGGGTTTAGAACTGAAGAAACTGAGCTGAAGACATTCTCGTTTTGTAAAACCTAAAGATCTGTTTGTACTAGGTACCTAAAGATTTAGACGTTGGCCGATTTTGATTATTCATATGTCAATCGATTCATCTTAACCCTGCGAGTGTCACTGGCTACATTAAAATTGGAAAATAGAAAAATGGCGAATTTTGGGCGCCATATTGTGGGGGACAATTTTTTTTTTACTTCCAAAACCCTCGTGTGGGGTATCAAAATCAGGGGTTTTAAGAGGTGATTTCAAAAGTATATAACACTTATATGTTTAAATGTACCGAAATCTTAAAAAAAATAACTAAAAAGTTATAAATAAAAAAAGTTAATTAAAAAAATCAATAAACCCGACTGCTTAAAGATCGAACTAGAAAGCCGTAAACAAGAAGATAATCATGCTGTGCAGTCGGAGGATACATCTGGTTTTGGTCAGCCAGCTCGCGAACACGTATCCTCCGACTGCACAGCATGATTATCTTCTTGTTTACGGCTTTTTAGTTCGATTTTTAAGCAGTCGGGTATTTTGATTTTTTTAATTAAATGTTTTATTACAATTATAGGTTACCTTAAAAATAACACTGTTTTTGGCTAATGCTTTATTCCACCATTGTAAGAGACTGGTGCATGAAGTAGGTTTTTGAAAAAGCCTGTGTTACGGGTACAATAAAATAATATAGTAAAAGGTTTAAAGACGATCTTGTGTGAACATCATGAATGGTATCTACCAAGAAGAATAAACACTAAGTCTGTTGAAAGATAAGAATAATATCAAAAGGAAAAAAATACAGATATAAAAACTTAAAAAAAAAAAACAGAAATGGAGAACTATTCATTCAGCATTAACATCTTCCTGACGAGATGCTACTGGCAAAGCATTTGAAAGCTAATTTGTTTGCCATTAGGATCCCCTAGTTAGCCAAAGACGTTTCTGAGTCGCACTGCCCCGTACCCTGACGTGTCAAAACTATCATAGTTCTACTGTATAAATGGTACAGATGTATACAAGTCATATACATGTGTCCCTTACACACACTCAAAGTAACCTAGCTCTAAGAGCTTATGGTCACCCCCTAGTATCAAAAGACAAAATCAGAATATCAAAGGAAAGCATTAGAAGCTTTATGATAAAACTAAGCTAGGACTTAAAATAAAAGCAGACAGGGTAAACACGGTAGATAGGTAGCTCGTGTTAGTAGCGCTTATCTCCCGCCAACATGTTTCATGATAGCCCAGAAGGGATTACATCACTTTGTAATTGTCCTGCATTTTGTAATAGCTACATTTACAACCCGTGGGTGATGGGCAAGTATTTTATCACCGTACTCCGTGCCCATAGCTCCTAATTGCCATTCAAATCCCACGCAACGATTGGGGTTTTGTCATTTTGTGTTATAAATAAACAGTTGTTTAGTTACTGGGTGCTGCCGGACAAGATATCATTAAGACGACGACTGTCGCCAACGACCTTAAGGGAACAAAACGCTCACTCGTTTCACACCCAGGCGTCCCAAAATTTTGTAGTTTTTGTACTTGCCTTATTCTATGACGTTAAAAATAAAGCCTCAGATCAAAATGTAGATAATATAAAAATTAATTTAAAAAAAAATGCGCCCCACGGTTTTGGTGCGATTGTCGTGTTTTTGTCCGTTTTAGACATAACTTTATAAATTAATTAATTAATCCTATGTTATACGAATAAAACTCAAAATTTTCATAGATCAAATTTGTAAGAAAATGGTCTAATGTAACATATATATTGTTTCAAAAAATTACAACCAGCCGTTTAGACGTGATTCTCATTTTAAAATCAGATACTCAGGGGTATCTGCGCCTTAAATTATAAATGAGACCCTAGCCTGAAACTTCAATATGAACTAATATTTTTTTTATTAAAGGAGTCTCCTTGAGATTTCCTTTCTCCGTAGAGTACTACGCTTTCGAACGTGCAATTGGCAGGTACAAATTCTTATATATCTTTCTGACTGACCGACTCCTTGACAATCCTAAAGTGCCTGTAAATGATTTGATTGAAACGAATGCACAAAAAGTTTGACAGACAACGCATATCATTAACCACTGAAGCTGATAATTGGTGAAGAGAGAACCAAATACGCAGGGTGACCATACGAACTAAGTCGCAGTAATCAGCTCGTTGATTCGCATTCCGACATCAGTACAACAACTCTAACCGACACAGCCAATGGGGCAATCTAAAAGACATACAAATCGATCGTAAGCCGTCCGTCTCGGCTATCAGATGGCTCCAATTGGCCACAATTAATCAATCAAGTGATCTCCATTCAGACCTGCTGTGTGAATGGTGGTTACATCTACCGGTGGCACAGTTTCTCTGCTATGTGAAACGATATGAGAATGGGGCCACGAAAGATGAGGAAACTGGAGCGGATTTTGAAAACGCTCTGTTGTTGGCAGGTTGTCTGAAAGTACTATTTCCGAGTCGAGAGTCATATTTTGTCAACAGAAGCTATAATTGTCTATTTACAAACAACACGAATTTGAATATTGTGTATCATTCTCGTACTTTCCAAACAATAAACACGAAGAAACAGTAACAAACAATAGTTAAGCAGACACTCGACTAATAGTTACCTTCGAAAGTGCTATTACAGTAAGTAGGCAATCAAGCTATTAGGAAAACACTCAAACAATGTAACAATAACCACCTAAGCTAATTGATTCGTAATGTTATTTCAAGTCTGTCGAAACGGTATAAGGCACAGGCGGTTCGAATCGCGATTTTCATTGCCTCACCGAAAATATAGTCGCTCATTGTATGCAGATGTGACAGATGGCGAAAGTAGATCCCCTCGGCGTGCCAGCGCGGGAACCGAACCGGCAAGCCTTTCGTTTTGGTGCACTGTGCTATGTGGTAACTAACGACCCTGCTTGCATACGAATTTTATAAAAATGGTTTACAAATGCGACGGTTTGCGAATTTTGATCACATTTCATATTCATACGAAACTTCGGTAAGTTATGTAAGAGCATTTCTCCGAAAACTTAAAAAGAAGCACAGGTGGATTTTTTGTAACTGGATTGAGCCAGTTTGGTTAAGTTAAAGCGGGTACCGAAAGTGTTCCAGTTCAATAGACCACTTATTGCGTAAGATGTAAGTATGTAGGTCCCACATGATCTGAATTTGGATGCCAAATTGCAGACGTTGGATTTAAGTCGCCTTTTAGAGTGGCTTTAGTTCAGTGCACCCTTTTTTTATCTTGGAGAAATGCTCATGCATACTGCGCTACCACGGGGAGACAGCGCAGTTATGTGGGACTCCAACCCACTAAAAGTAAGCGATGTCCTCCTTTGCCGCTTATAGCGGGAACACGGGCACACGCCCGCCGCGGCTGTCCGTCGCCGGACCCCCCTCTGGGGAGTACCGGCGCACCAGCACACATTGCACGCCGTGACCACCCCAGGTACAGTTCAGTGCACCCTGGACAATCAACTTCCAACTACGCTAACCGTCAATGCCGATACGAATCATGAGATTTTGATCAAGAAATTCATTCAGAGAACCTTATATGTTAAGTTATTTATAACTGATTATGGAATTAGGAACCACAAACCTTCCAAGTACCAACAACAATATGAAAGGGCTACGACTGCGACACACATTCCCTTCCAAACCAGCGTCTTTAGTCACGCATGACATATCAAAACCACTCACCAGCAACTTAGACCTTACATAACCCCAAAGTTAAAGCTCTATAGGTCACTGTATCAAGTTATCGTTACATTACAAGCTCCTAACCGCTTTGCCCACAAACAAAGCAATCAATCTTTACATAATTAAGTCAGTTGGTATCTAAGTGATGTCGAAAGTGAAACGAAAGTGAGTTGACACACGGAATATGGACGTAATGTTAGGTAACAGTAATTACATACTGTATGCTGTTGGGACATGTATTACAGTTTTCAGTTTTTTTTTCGGAAACTCAGTATCTCTATACAATATCTATAAAATGAATAAAATTTAAGTGTCTGTATGTAATATCAAAATAACAACGTTTTATTGAATGCATGTGAAAGTATATAAGATACATAACGGTAATTACAAATACCTAGGTACACGAATTTTTTAAGATTGTTTTCTGTCTCGTTCCGGGTAATCTCCGAAAAGGCTGGACCGATATTAGACGGGACTTTCGCCGGTAGATAGCTGATGTTATATACGGAAAGATTACCCAAATTCACAGTTCCTGTGGGAAAATAAAAAATAATGTAAAAAAATACGGGCTCGACGCGAACGAAGTCGCAGGCTCCTTCATAATATAACATGACATCACACCTGTATTCCCTGAAATGGATAGGCAGAGGTGCAGGCAGTACACCCACATTTCCCCTTATTCCATGGGATTCAGTCATGTTTGAATCCCATGGAATAGGGAGTGAGTCTATTGCCATCAACCGTTCACAATGTAACCCAAAAAAATAAAAGTAAGATTCCACATAACTTCCTCCCAATCGCCCTTCCTGTCATTACACATTTTTATTGGCCACCTAAGCTCATTACTACATTGCAAAGCCCTATTTTGCAACTGAGCTAGACTACATTGTAAAACAAGTGATCTATTGTAATGATATATTTTGCTAATCAGCTTAACTGCATTGTAACACAGGCACCTACTTTTTAGGGCGACAACATAGGTAGGTGCTTCTGAGAACTTCAAATTTAATATCAAACTAGCTGACCCGGCAAACTTTGTTTTGCCATAAAAACACCAAACATTCATCTACCCTACCTACCCTACCCTAACAACCCTACACTACCTACCCTACCCTACCTACCCTAACTACCTACCCTACCCACTTAGGGGTATGAAAAATAGATGTTAGCCGATTCTCAGACCTACTCAATATGCTCACAAAATTTCGTGAGAATCGGTTAAGTCGTTTCGGAGGAGTACGGGAACGAACATTGACACGAGAATTTTATATATAAGATTTGCTTCTAAAGGCGGAAACACACTAAACTGTCGTGGCGTGGCGCCTTTCGACGCAATTGATTGGCTACAAAAGTCGCTGTGCTATGGCGTAGGCTGGAACAGAGTCGTTCGATTGGTGGATCCCGCGCAACGCCACGTAAGTGTGTTTTCGTCTTTATTCAAATCTGCATTTTCAATAGAAGAATTAGATTATAGGTCTAAGTATAGCTCTCAGGGCCTTGGCTTACAAATTCCAGATTGAGAACGTGTGCAATATCTTTTTACAAACATCGACCGGATTATTAATATCCGTAGATTGTATTTCAATTTGTTCTGCCGTTAATTTTAAGTGTTTTAGGAAATACCTATCGCAAGATATCAATGTTACTATGGAGTAAGTTTCCTTCCTTATACCATTTTTAGGTTTTTAATCAATTTTGGAACCGTTTGTTGTGAAGTCTAACCTCCTGGTATTACCAAAAGACTGGACTATTAAGCCTACACAACCGCCTCTGTTGATCCTTTGTTTGTTAATTGTTAGAATAACGAGGAAGCTAATTCTTTGTACACAGGCCCACGCAGTTTTTAACTAAGATCATGGATTTTTTTTTCAAAAAAGAAGTAGGTACCTTCCTGGATTCCTGGCAGCAACCTGTAACTTTGAGTTATGACACAGTCTATGACATAAATGGAAAATTGGTGGCCAAGAGTTGCAATGTGTTACTTTATCCACTGTACCTTAGATTATCGGGTTCCGCCTTGAAAAAGTGCAGATGAACAGACAACAAACGATGATGTTCATTGAGCGTAAAGGCTCCCACAGACAGTCGCGTTGCACTTGTCTACGGAATCCTTAACATGTGACATAGATTATGCACTGTAGCAAGCCTGATATCCTTAACTGACCTGAGAGCAGTGGTGGCCCAGTGGTAACGGCCGCGACTTACAAGTTGTAGGTCGTGGGTTCGAACCCAGGCAGGCACTTTACTTTGTTTAAATTATTTCATCACCGTTGCTCTCAAAATGGTGAACGAAAACATCGTGAGGAAACCGGCATGTCTTAGAACCAAAAATTAGAAGACATGTGACATCCACCAACATGCAATGGACCTGCGTGGTGGATGACGGCCCATTCCCTCTCACAGAGAGGAGGCCTGCACGCACAACAGACCAAATGCGAGTCTAAGTGTGGAAAAGGGGTCCATCTATCCTATCCTATCCTGAACTGCATAAAGGCACCACCAGACAGGCGGGTCATACCTGTCTGCAGGGGCATTAAAGCGAAGTGACCGACATAGATTGCTATCAAGCGCAGCAAGCCTGAAATCCTGAACTGCATAAAGGCTGCCACAAGTGATTCATACTTTGCGGGAACCTTAAACAGATGGCCTAGATAGATTTCTATCCAGCTCAGTAAGCCTAAAGTCCTAAACCCATTAGATAACTTAATCTACTTCCTGCTTCAAGCTTCTTAGCCTACGTTTACAACATTTGCAAAGCAAATCCAATGCAATCACCTGCATACGATGGCACAAACAAGTTAATTTAGATAATTAACACGCGTTCTATACCGTTCACATCTAACCTGCCTGACCGAGTGACCTACAGCTTCGTTAGCCTGACATAACATTCAGAGCATCGACATTTAGCGCCAGACTATAACGATAGTTGCAAATCGTTTCAAAAGATTCTGGCGATAGGCAACAGTTAGTGGTAATAACATCTTTATATCATCATCTGCCCTTTTTCCATGTTACGTGTGATCAGCGGAACACGTTTCCTACTTCCATTATTCCATGTCAATCTTACGTTTGTAACTATGTAAGGACCGGATTATATGCAACATTAAGTTTGAAATATGCATGAAAAATGCCTAAAATATGCATCAAAAATAGTAAAATGTGCAACATTAAAGTTTTAGAAAACGAAAAAAGGAAAGAAGTGGTAGGTTTTCATATTTTTATTTCTAAATCAGCATACAATTAGTGAATTATTCAATCATAAATTATCAATACCAAAATGTAACAACTTTGTAGACGATAATAATGCACTAATACGAATAATTATTTACAATTTTGTAAACGAATCAATCAAAATATCTATAAATGAAAATTATAAGTGTATGGGCGAAATTTTGGTTTTATTACACTTATCAATAGAGTAACCTACAGAAAAATATAATTAATATAGGGAAAATTTGCATCATCATTAGATATATGCAATTTTCACTAGGAATGGGGTAAATATGCAACTTCATATGCAAATATGCAAATGCATATAATCCGGTCTCTAATGATAATCATCATCTTTCTACCGCCCATACCTCTACTTAATTTTTTCGGTCCAGACACCTCTTCTAAATATTAGTCATCTTAGTATTTAGCCATAATAATTAGTATCATCTTTCACTGAATCCCTATTCTATAACAGAATAGGGTAGTTTACTGAAAGTTAGTTTTTTGTCCGTCAGGTAGATTAATAAAAAATATTGGACACGTATTTCTTCTTTTGACACGTTAACACAAAGTGACGACGATATAATGCGTTGAAATATCGTGTGACGTCACGCCGGTAGTACACTTTATTTACACTGCCTTAGTGACGTCGCAAGCCTCCACTACTGAACTTTGATACGCTTTAACTATGTAATTTTTGTTGATTTGGTGAAAAAATACGTGTCCAATATTATTTGATAATCTCACTGACGGACTAAATAGAATTACCATTTTTCTACCCAGGAAACATCCCTATTTGCAGTATTCGCAGTAATACAAAATGGCGCACAGAAAGATGCTGCTCCTACTGCATTCCTAGTTTAATTGTCTTCACCAACATCTGCACGGAGATCCTTTTTACCTGGGAACTATAAGTGCAGCAGCTGCTTGGTGTTCAACCTAGGTAACAGTCTACACTACATAAAAGGATACTATAAACTGTCGGTATCTGACCGGTTTTTTCGCCGATGAACGTAGCCAGGTGCATTGCGTGGCGACCTTGCGAGTGAACGGCTCTTACTTAAGTCCGGAAGATTATCAATATTATCATCTGTGCCGACACTTTTAAACTGAAGTAGGGTGGGTGCACCAGTGCCACACCAGGAACCAGTATTACACCATTTCAATCTTTTAATCGAAATATTAACCTTCTGTTGAATTTCCCGCAACTTTTTTTACGTTTGGTAGCCCTGCCGTACCTCTACCATTCATGTAAGCATAGATAAAACAGATGTACACGCCATCTACATCAGTAAAAAATACAAAATCCGAAATGACAATCGTTCAGTTCGTTCCGGGCTGCCATTTTAGTAAGCACGCGTACGACGATAATATTTTTAATCCTTTTATATCTTGGTTAAAATCAATCATTGTAACCTAATGTGCAATTAACTGCATAGTAAAATGAATAAAGCAATAATATTACTTCTTATTTCATTAGAAAATGCTAATTTAAATCATTGGTTGTCATTGGTAAACTAATGGAACACGAATTCAATGATGTTCTAGTAATATTCCATTTGGTCTACGACTGGTGATTGAACCATTTTAGTAATTTTTTACTTTTTCTTTTACATTTATACTCACTTAAAGTACTGCATTAAATTATAATAATAAACTCCTAAAACTATCTCAATGTTCCAGTTGTAGACCAGTGGTTTGTTACTGGTAACATCTATACTACGAGTTTGTTCCAGTTGTAGACCAGTGGTTTGTTACTGGTAACATCTATACTCTGAGTTTGTTCCAATAATTGGCCACGTACACTTTTTTTATAGACACAATGCCACAGAAAAGAACATTTTTCAAATATAAAGAGGAAGATATCCTAAAAGCGATAGACGAGACAAGCAATGGCGCAAAAAATATGCATAAATAAATAAAAAAATCATATGTAAAAAAAGGCCTTCGCACGCCTTTCAAAGGACCGGGAGCCCCAGGGTCCTGTAGCATTTCAGTATTACATGAAACTTGTACCCTGATTAAAAGTTGTGATGATTATTAAGTACAGAACTTAATTAAATTAATTAGTATCAATAATAAAATTATATTACATTAAAAACATTCGTTTTATTTACTGGTTCACTATTGGCACTTTGTCTGGCCTATTACTGGTACAATCTGGTCCACCTTAGGCACATTGCCACTTTCCACATTATTTTTTAAATAAAAAAAAACTTAATTATTATTAAGAAAATCGGATTAAGCTACATGATTCTATCGTAGATAAGGAGTATGATGATTTTTTTTTGCAAAGATTGATGCAATAATTGAGTTTATGCAATTTTTTTTTATTCAAAATGTCGCTTAATCGGTTTGTTACTGGTGCACCCACCCTAGTTTAAACCAGTTGACAACCGGTAGCCTGAAAACGTTTCGTTTTTACAAAATTTTAAAGCAGTTATCCTCCACCGATTAAGATGAAATTTTGCATACACGTTTAGTTTGGATGAAAATGCATGGTTAGATAAGTGACGTCATTCTAAATCCAATATGGCGGATTGCCCAAGATGGTGGACCAGTTATTTTTGTTAACAGCCATGATATGGGTATCAAATGCAAGGGTTTGCTGAGAAGAATACGAAAAAAGCTAGTTTTTTTAATTTATTTTTTAAATATATTGTATTTTTGAAATTATGTGAAATATAAATTCCGTATGATTCAAAGCTGAAAGGGTTTAGAAGAGTGTAAGCCTCCTCGCTTCTCCGTGGACATCGAGAGACCACAATATAATTATGGCGAGTATGTTTGCATTTTTAAAAGAAAGTTTTTGTCTCTGTTCATTTTAGGCCAGTATGACCTTCAATTGCACCTTGTAACTTGTTGATATCGAGTATTGAAACAAGTTTTTGATCGATTCAGGAAACGACATCCAGACAATTTGGTTTATAAACAAAACTGTGTTTTCAAGTTTAAACTGAAGTTTTAACAATTTTATGGTAAGCAGAAAAAACGAGCCGAATTCAATAATATAAAATCTTCAATTGCAGTAAGTATTACAAAAAAGTATGATCCGATTAACTTTGAATGTGATTCGGTCATCCAATTCACGAGGAAATCAATTGAAATTGCAAAATACAACAAGTTTTTTGTGTGTTACTGAAATGGGTTCAAGTCATGTCAAAGCACCGCTAGTCAAAAGGCCAAGTAACCAACTCCTTCTTACAATACGGTGTCAACTAGACCCCAAAGATTTGCCTCGGACAGCAATTTTCAACTTAGTGTCAGGACAGAATTTGGCGCCATCATTACTACTATTAGTTCCTGTAACATGCAGGCATCAAGCAAGGCAAACAGGACACAATAATCGTTTGAAGAACACCACCACAGACAGCCATATTAGCAGCACAATATCATATTATCATAAATAACATATTCGCTAAGACGAGGATACTAAACAAGGCATCGCTCGATGTCTACCTACGCCCAAAGCTAGGTGCAGCTTGACATTACCCATTTAGATTACCTGTCGAGCAGGCAGTCCTTAAAAGACTACCTGTAACGGGAGGATCATGTTTTTTGTGAAGACCCCGCTTAACAAAAGAATTTTAACCAGATTGGAATCTATTACGAGAGAATTTCAAATAAAAAAACAAGATTTTGGATACAACGATTAGAAGCTATTTATGGTTTTATGTTACTTTAATCATTTATTACCTTGGGCTCGGCTTATTTGAACAGGTAAACGTATCATCCATTAACGTATGACAAAGAACTATTCGCCGCTCCAAGTCCTTCTTCATCCATCATAATAATGTCATACCAATGGCTGCCGTCTGGCTTCTGCGACCTTTAAGTAAACCAGGTTTTTGCATTGTGACTATTTTTAGACGGTAAGAACGCCATTGCTTCGTAAGTTATACACTGCGTTATGAATTACCTAGGTATAGATGAACGGTTTAAGAGCAGAAAGAACACCAGTATTCTATGGTGGGCTTTGTATTTGTTGTTCCTTTATCATAATTAGACATCCAATCTTGCCAAAGGGGTAACAAGATTTACTGGATTATGAGAGGTTAGCTAGGCAGTCGCACGTGTAAAATAATGGCACTCAAAATAATGAGTCTCATAATGCTAAGACCCCATAGCCGCGCTATCGAAACTAAAGAACACGTTTTCGGCGATATCTCGCTGAAAAAGCATCGCAGAAATCTGAAGTTTATTGTAAAACCCAGATTTATAGATCCAGGAACTAAGTTGGCAGATTGATTTTTAAGTTGATTGTGAGTTGAGAATGTTGAGAGCGAGGCTCGGCAGACGACTGATTGTCAACATCTAGGATCTTTTAATCATATTGTGTTCTTTTTCTAGAATCTAGTCTACCCAAATGAGACCGAATATAAGCACTTTTTATTTCATTTGGGATGTAGAGAACCTGGTATTATGATTCCCAAATCGGAAGACCTTATGATAACCTGCAGAGGACAGTAGACTGGGTTAGTAGCTCTATCTGGGCTGCTGTCATGCCATTTCGCATCTACAGTCGAATTGTCTAGGTATTGCCGATATTATTTGATAGGTTACTTCGTATTGTATTTGATTAGAACTCTTCACACGATACGATTTGTCGTGGCTGACTACTTATCGGCACTTACGATAACATCACTTGTGCACTGATATCGCGACTTGTTGATGTGCGTCACTTCCTAGTTAAAAATAAATGCTTTTATCACTGCGATAACGATTGCGAATTATAAATTAAGTCAATAGGATTTTCAAGGGCAGTAAAAAAATATTACATAAAGGAGATTTGAAGTTATTCTTCTAATGGCTTCTGTCAGCGTCTTTCTTTTTTTTTGTTTATGTTCACCGATTTCTCCGTCGATTGTGAACCGATTTTGATTTTTTTTTGTTTGAAAGAGTATGTTTTAAAATTGGTCCCATTAAATGTTGATGTAGATCTGATGAAGAACTTCGAAGATATACAACAGAACTCCTCAATAAAAAAAAGGTTGGAACAAATTGAGAATCTCCGCCTTTTTTTGAAGTCGGTTAATGACGGCAAATCTCTCGGGATTGCTGCAATCGCATGTCTGTTTATTGTTTTTACTATTTCATAACATACCATAACGCCAGTATGCTCTAAAGGGGTATGCAGATGTGTACCTGTACAGTTCACCTTAGTATACCAAGGTGAACTGTATACATCTGCATATCCCTCATTTCACCAGTTATGTTCAAGTTTCATGGTTTAATGATATTCGGGTATCTATTTTGGCATTATATTCTAAGACATTCAACATAGTAGGAGTTTTTTGTGGTACACTTGCAGATATTATTTAAGGAATGATAAAACCCTCTCTTCTCGTAAGCCCTATTGCCATTCCAAAGACCCGAACAATGTTCAAACCATCTAAAGCGTAGCGGTACAAGCAGGAATTCTAAACATGCACAATCTGTAGGCTATCCTTTCAATATTTCAGGTTATTCTATGAAAGGAGAGCGGTCAGCGACCTCGGACCTATTCGCACGTCTGCCTATGCGCATACAAAGTAATCGGCGTGTGAAACGACAGCTTACTATCACTAAAAGAGAATGTTTTAGTATTTTTTGGGTCGGATTTAGGAAGTAGGTTCTTTTTAATTAATTAGTTTGATTTGATTTATGTTAGTAGTACGATGTGACGACGCTTTGGGAAGATCTATGTATAGCAATGGACGATGATGATGGTGAATGATGATGTCTTGTAGAAGCTACAAAAAAAGTTAATAAAAAAAAAACAAAGGATACATCTGGTTTTGGTCAGCCAGCTCGCGAACATGTATCCTCCTACTGCACAGCATAATTTTCTTCTTGTTTACGTCTTTTAAGTTCGCTTTTTAAGCAGTTGGGTTTAATGTTTATTTATATTTTTTTTTTAGAATTATGTACATTTAAGTATTATATATTTATGGAATAACCTCTTAAAACCCTTTATTTTGCTCCACACGATAGCTTTGGAAGTAAAAAAATGGTGCCACAATATGGCGCCCAAAATCCGCAATTAAGAATCATCAAAATCGGCCAACGCGTTTGTTCTCTAGAACGTCACATAAGAACAAACATATCTACATACATAGACTGATAAACACATTACCCATCATGACGGCTGAACTATTTGCCATTTCTGAGGCCTTGAGATATGTGCCAGAACTAAATGTGAGGAGAGTGGTGATATGTACCGATAGTAAGAGCGCCTTACAACATATTTCTAAATGTGTTCATGATGGATCAAAGGGTTTAGCTATAGCATACACAATCTTGAAACAAATTCAGTCTTACAACCAGACTGGTAAAAGAGTTGTTATTCAATGGGTACCGTCCCATGTAGGACTTTCGGGTAATGAGGAGGCTGACAGATTAGCCAAAGACGCCATTCTCATAGGTACGCAAATACGGGATATATTACCAAGCTATTCGGAAATGTTAAGTAAATTTAGAAAATTAAACTATTTATCTTGGAAGGAACATTTTAATGAAAGATCTAAAACGAAAGGAATCTGGTATAAAAGTATACAATGTGAGCCTCCTCATATACCCTGGTTCTCTGGAGCGAAACTGACTCGAAGTCAAATTGTTGCGGCACATCGTTTGCGGTCAGGACACATTCCACTAAACAAATTTGCCTATCTCATGCGAAAATCAGACTCCCCTAACTGTGAGGTGTGTGGTAAGATAGAGGATGCACAGCATGTGTTGGTGGAATGTGTCCGATATACAAATAAGAGAAATGCACTTCTCATTTCAATGAAATTGTCGGCAATGGATGTTGGAATGTTCCATGGTATATTAGCAAAACCAACTTCTAAAGCAGCAAGAATATTGTATACCTTTCTGTTAGATAAGTAATAATTAGATTTAGTTTTGTGGTATTTATTATGATTAGTTTAGGAAGTAAGTTTATACATGTAAAAGTACAATGGGATTGACATCGTCACATTTGTGTACAAAAATCCCTTAAATAAAGGAGAATAAAAAAAAAAAAAAAAAAAAAAAAAAAAAAAACATTACCCTCCTTCGGCAGTCGGGTAAAAAGGTGTTGCCTTTGCAGTTATTCTATGCAATATCTATACAATATTTATACTGCCCTATTATTGTTGTACTAACTAATACTGCTATTGCTAGGGTATTGGCAATAATTGCGCAATCGATTGCCCTTGTAAGCGCATCCATATTTTGACGGTAGATTGAGATTGATTCTTTATTCAATTAAAAGCTGAGGTTTGAAGAATTTACTGTACCTAACTAAATAGCTTTGTTAAACCAAGCATACAAAATGAAGAATAGGTTCTCGATCCGCATTCAGAACTAAGTGAAAACCTTTTACCAGGAGACCACAATACCACAAGCAACAGGTTTTCATAGCGATCATAGATTTCCGACAAACATTCCTGCTGCCAAGCCGGCGAGCTAGTGGCACTAACTCTGCTACTAAACAGAGCATAGATAGATGTTTAGTAATTGTAACTATTCATTGGAACTATCATTTCTGAACATTTTTGTAGTAGGTAGACTGTACTTTCAAATGATTTATGGGGCATGCCATCCACACTATTCGTTACCACTGCAACTCCTGAAAGCCAGAATCATCAGCTGCGAGTCTGTGACCAAAAAAGTGCCGAGACACATAAAAAAATGCATGCCCGAAATAATGAAGCTCGGCGAGTCCCAAAGAAGCGATTGAACTGTCTTGGATCCCGCAACAAAATTAATCAGAAAAACCGGCCAAGTGCGAGTCGGACTCGCGCACGAAGGGTTCCGTACCATTACCGCAAAAAACGCCAAAAAAATCACGTTTGTTGCACTTAAAAAAATATTTTGTGGCAACAGAAATACATCACCTGTGATAATTTTAACTGCCTAGCTATCACGGTTCATGAGATACAGCCTGGTGACAGACAGACAGACGGACCACGGAGCCTTAGTAGGATCCCGTTTTTATCCTTTGGGTACTCTCTCTCTCTCTTAAGATCCTATGGCCCCTAGCTGGGGCAGAGGGCTTCCACAGTAGTCCTCCATCGAGACCGGTTTTGAGCTTCGCGCTTCACCTCGCTCCACGTCATTCCGATACTCGTCGCTTCAGCCAATACGGTGCGTCGCCATGTTTGACGGGGACGGCCTCGCTTCCTTTTTCCTTGAGGATTCCAATCCAAGGCCTGTTTAGGAATGTGATCGGAATCCCTCCGGAGCGTGTGACCAATCCAACACCATTTACGCCGCTTGATCTGGCGGTCGATCGGGGTCTCGTGGCATCTCTCCAACAGCTCTACATTAGAGATGATCTCGGGCCAGTAAATTCCGAGGATGCGACGAAGACATCGGTTGACGAAGACCTGGATTTGGCGCGAGATGTCCTTTGTTACCTTCCACGTTTCGCACCCGTAGAGCAGCACGGATTTGACATTGGACCCGAAGATTTTTAGTTTAACACTTCGGGTCAGTTTCCGTGATTGCCACACAGGTCTCAGCTGTGCGAAAGTAGCTCGCGCTTTGGCAATCCGTGAAGTGATATCCTCTTCAGTTCCTCCAGTCTCTGACACGACTGACACTTTGGGTACGGAACCCTAAAAAACAGTGAAGGAGAAATAATGTTCACCTGCTAAATATCCTGGTGCCTAATTACGAAAATTATATTTAAAAGATAATTATGGTGGTCTATTATGGCCTTCCGAGAACATTTACCAACATTTATGATGAGATAATAAGGCTTATTATTACCTGGTTTCTTATCTCCTCAGTTGCCTAACTTGCTTTTATTTCAAAACACATAATAAATCCTAGTTTTGGAAGTAACGGGGTCGGTAAACGTTGTTATCGTTAATTTACTTACGTTTGAACGTTTTTATATCTGCGCGCTATGGTGCGGGCACGGCCGGTGACCTCCGGCAACAGGTATGGTTAGTGATGTGGCTTGCCGATTACGGATGATAGTCGAGATTCGAGTCGCAAAAAAGTTTTTTTTGTTTTTTATTTTCTTTTATTGTAATTTGTATCGCCAGGCGGATATTTTTGACAGGCACAGAGATCGTAAAGACCCTTATAAGAGGTTTGAGTTTTTTGAAGAATACCTACCAAGTTAACCTTTTTCAATTTAACGAAAAATTAAATTCGTTTAGGTGTTTTTCCCTAAATAAAATAAAGCGCGCGGGTGTTCAATTTCATTTTATTTGGTGCAAAATTAAGGCGAAACTTTCTCGACATCACGTTAGACGACGTTAGAACACTTTGTGTCTCTTCAATAGGTAGTAGTTGGAATATTAACCGAACACCTTTTAAAAGTGATTGCCAATTATTTGACTGACGTCAGTGAATTAATTGCTAATAATTACTTTAATAAAATAGTTAGACGTGCAGAGAGGACATACTTGTAGCAAATTATTAATGACTAGCGGACGCCTCGAGTTTTCACCTGCGAAGTTCCCGTTCCTGTGGGAATACAGGGATAAAAAGTAGCCTATGTTACCCGGGGATAGTGTACGTAGTAACTATTCAGTAATCTGTGGTGTAGCTTTCCAACGGTGAAAGATTTTTTATAAATCGGTCCAGTAGTTTTTAATTTTATTCGTTACATACAAAAATATAAAAATACAAATCTTTCCTATAATATTAGTATAGATAGAAGTATAGATATAAATGACAATTTTAGATGCAAAATTGAATAGGTACTTAAAGCATTCGAGTTTCCAAGAGGGTTTACAAGTCTCTTGCTAAAAATAACTTTTTTGCAATAAAAGATTCTGCACTGACGTCGACAATATCTGATCTGCATTTAAATTATTGTTGGAAACCCTTTTAAGAAACTACCTAGGTATTTCAAATCGGTACTGAATGTTTTCTTATCGATAGTCAGAAACAGTGAGTCATTTGCGTACTTTCGTGAGGTCCCATCTCTAGGCGACCTACATAAGTACACACAATTGTTATACCGTACGTAGATACAATATCGTAGGAAACAATATATTTTAATTGCAATGTTTATGTAGGCAGGTGTCAATTTGCGTCAGTAATATTATTTGATTGATGATTCAGATGTTGATGAGAGATTAAAATCTGCAGTCATGGAGTTTCTAGTTAGTCCTTCTCCATAGGAAACGACTCGTACACCTGTGACAAAGCATCAGACGTTGTAAAACTGGCCATAGCCTTATACTATGTAACTAGATAAGTGAATGAAATAATTTGAACTTGATGTAGAACGAAAATTTAAACTTTTAAAGGAGTAATCTTCTTTTTAGTTACTTTGATATTTTTTTTAAAGAACAACATTCATAAAAGGACGAAATACAAGGCACCAATAATTGCCTAACGCCAGTTTATGCCAGTAAGGAATTTGTTTGAAAAGTGACGTCAGTGGTCAATGGTCACATAACCGGCTTTTTCTGGTTCTGGTCGTGTAAGGGCGCACGTCCCAAACCCCGCAAGCCGCACATCAAGTTTACCTTGGAACTTTCCACAGCCTTCTGACCTTCGTTTAGCTTAGAAAGATCCTGCTTCATTTATTGTAATGCATAGTGGAACTGCTTAGTCCTAGACCTCGTTGCATCTAAATGTTTAGGTCGAATAGTTGTCTATGGTTATTTTGTTATTTGCGGCCAGTAAAACTTTAAAACCAGTATAAGTATTATACAGTTATTAGTTATTACTTTGAATATGAATTTATTGAACAAAATAATACCTACTTATCTTTGTTTTTCTATATTTAGCGAGATTGTCTGGCTGGTGAACAAGCCTATACCGCAGATTAGAAAAACATCGTAGGGTCGTTTCCAATAACTTGTAAATTAATAAACCTGTAGTATATATAATATACGTAGCAAAAATGAGCTATAATTATCTAGATAGCCAGCCTTGTATAAACATCTGCTAGATAGATGAGAATACGCTGGCTAGATACTGATATCGATGGTATGTGGAAATTGCGGAATGTCACCTGCCTAGGTCGGTGTCAACGCGATCGCGATGCCATTAAAAATAAATAGAAGGCGCCGAAAACCAGATATTTCAGTTAATTATTTATTTGCATTTTGGATCTTCGGTTAGGTTTAAGTAAAAATGACTTGGCCAAAATACACTGAAACAAAATTCTATCAATTCAAGGTCAGTCAGACAGTCACCAAAAATTTAATTTCAAATCAACTGCCCTGCCATGTCATAGACAAAACAACGTTTATGCCGTCTGCGCCCAATCAGAGCCAAAACTTTTTAAATCAACGAACTATTTTTGCTCAGTTACAATCGTAGTTTTACCGCTATTTCACCATGAAACATTAAACACCATAACAAAACGCTACTCACCGAATAACCCAATACTATCAACAGAAAAATCCGACACGATTCAGTTCCGTTAATACAAAGTTTTACCCGCGATTTTTGTTTGAAAATCACGTTAAAACTGAACAATTTACACTTTTGATTGTTGAAACACTTGTTTTGTCGCACTTGAACACAGTTTTCACTATCACGGGTTACGTGTGAGGCTTAATTTAGTCAAAAACATCGATACTTTTACGTAAAGAGTTTTGAACTGATAAGGCACGATACGCGTCTTTTCGCGCCGGTGACACTGTTGCTACTAGCGCTCGGCGCGGCGCGCGGGGCGGTCGGCACGGGAACTAGTTTGTTGAGTTGACTCGTCAACGCGAACGCGAGGCGACGGCGACGCTACGTGCGAGCGATGCTATGCGATAGCTTGGACTCTTGGAGGAATGGAATTTATGGAATGATGCGTTACTTAGACGTTAGACCAAAACTGAGTTTTATGAAATTAGTACTAATAATACCAGCCTGATAATCTCATTGCAAAGGCCACTTCCTCATACAGAGAAGGCACGACCATCGATCTCCACGCTTGCTCAAAACGGGTTGACGATTTCAGAGTGTCCTCACGATGTTTTCCTTCACCGTTGTCACTGTCAGCGATGTCCAATCCAAGACAAACTAAGAAATTACCTTCATTCGCACAAGAGGCGAAGTCTAGGCCACCTCGACATTAATTACGTTTATTCGATAAAATAAATTTGATCGTATTTAATTTGGGCATCTTAATTCAAAACGTTTATTTTATTGCGTAAAAGTATTAGGCACCCATGATGTCTGTCAGTTGGGAGACTATTAAATTTAAATAAATTCAAACAATGTTATGTTATGTTGTGTTGTGTTGTTGTGTTACCTTTGCAGTGGATTTTAGTAATACAATATTTTTTTGATAATATATTTAACGCGTACTTACATGCAAAATTTATGGGGTGCTAATAATTTTGGCCAAGACCTACATACACTGTCACTACTACTTAATTACTTACTTACTTACTTTTTAAAAAACAAACAAACAACAACAAAAACTACTATATCTACAATAAGGTTTAATAGTGGCAATGGATCTTTGTGTCTCTGAAGTTGGCTGCAAGACCCTGCGCAGTTGCTATTTTTGTCATGGTATAATAATATACTCCGTATACTTCGCCTGGTAGTCTCTTAACAGTTTGGCCCAAGACTACGTCGCGATAAGTGTTACCATTGATTATTCCTTTTCAGAAAATTTAGGTTCTTTTTCATGTAGTTAATGAAAATAAAATAAATTATTAACTATTTAGTAACTCATGTGATTCATCTATTTAGTATTAAATTAGTTTATATATTGAATTATTAGTTCATAATTGCTATGATAAGTTAAAAAATAAGTTTTCATTTTGCTCGGGTAATTCAATCATACACCGTAGCAACACATCGAATTGACAAGTGTCATACTGACAACTCGCCATTTCATTGCTATTGTCGTGTCGCTCACACCTGTAGCGTTGTTTCGCTCGGTGAGCAAAATACTGTGGCTCCCAAACATTTTTGATGAACCCGTGAACTATGAAAGATACACAAGGAAAATTGTTAATTATTCCGCACTAAACTGTAAAAACAGAAGTATAAAAGACGGTGTAATAAGGTTTTTCTTTTCACAACGACAAGACGCTATCATGATAGCGTCTTGTGCGTGCTGCGTGGCTTTAATATTTTAACTAACTTTAACTAAAAGAACTGGCATGTGCCTTTCTACATATTATTTCATTCATCTACGAGTTGTAAATTCCATAATTTAAGGCATAGTTATGTCAGTACGGCTGTACGCCCAAACTTAACCTAACCTAATTAGTTTTTGACTTATTTTAGTCAAGTCAAGTTTTGTGGGTTTTCGTCCCGAACTAAATTAAGTTGGTCCATTTTATCACGACGCAGCGTGTGACTTTTACAACATTTGTTTTGTCAGAGACATTGTATACCTAGACCTCAGATCAAATAAGAATTCAAGATGGAACGTTGCAAAAAACAAGATGACACCGGTTAAAACTACGCCTTGGCATGCCGTATACATACACAATTACACGTAAAACGACACTACGCCTTAGCTTGTCAGTCGAGCTCTCAGATCAAATAAAAACTCGGCAGACAAGCTAAGGCGTAGTTTCATTCCGTGTCTAAGTAGCCGTGGCTTGGTCACCAACGGTGAAGCGAAGAGGAACCCGAGGAGGGGCCGCTCGTCAGGGCTTTGGCCGATTAAGCCGACGTCGAAGCGGCCAACAAGTAGGTTGCGATACCGCCTGGCACCAGGTGACATTGCATCTGAGGCGAGCCGCGATGTCATATGGAGCGTCCCATACGATATCGTGGCTCAGGGTTGGAGACCGCGGTGGGAGAGGAGTGCCGGTATTACGGTGCGCCGTTCTCCCTACCTTCCGCGGTCTAGACGGGGTCGCCACCGTCTGACGCGATGGGGCCACAGGGGAAGTCCTTATCCCCTGCGGCCGAACGTGGTAGGTGGCGGGGCCACTGACTTAAACAGGGGGACCAAGGGTGCCATACACGGGGTCGTCTGGGACCCATGTGTTGGTTTGGTCACTGGGGTGTTCACAGCGTGCAATGTGTTCTGGTGCGCCGGTGATGGGAGGTACACCCCAAAGGAGGGTCCGGTGACGGACAGCCGCGGCGGGTGCGCGGTGAGTGCTAACGCGTGCCCGTGTTCCCGCCATAAGCGGCACAGGAGGACACCGTGGAGTTTTAGTGGGTTGGAGTCCCACATAACTGCGCTATCTCCCCGTGGTAGCATAGCATGCATGGGCATTTCCCCAGGCTAAAAAAAATAAAATTAGTAGCGGTGCCTGTAATTGTTTTTTTTGTGTCGAGGGGTAAACTGATTTACCCTTGCAAAGAATTGATCAGGGTTGCTGATATAATGGAGAAATAATTTAATCAATACCACGGTCAACCAATGCACAATAGAAAATTCATTTTCACAAATTTGACTCGGATTGTTCATGATGCCACATAGGACCGTATCCTCAAATTCATTATGAGGTAGTACTCTGTTTAGTTCAAACGAGAATCTATCTACAAGTCATCATCATCTTCCTGCCCTCGCCCCATGTCATGATGTCACTTGGGGTCGGCGCAACACGTTTTCTTCTTCCATATCGTCCCGTCCTCCGTCACGCCATCCTTTTTCTTATTCTCATCACTTCGCACATCAATCTCAACGTTCTCATCTCATTCTTTCTACGCGTAAGGAAACTAAATAAAATCATAATGCAATCAATAAAAAATTAAGTAAAGTAAAAATATACAAAAAGGTTCAAATATGTAGAATTAATAAAAAATATAAAATTGAGTACCTATTGTATTATTTTTATCTTTTTCCCCACTAAAAAAGTTTGAGAACCGCAACGCAATTGATGACGTAGTCTTGGGCCACTCACGTGACCTAGCTGTCACAGGAAGAGCTTACCTTGTCATAAACCATGATTTTTGTGTCAATGTTGACACAAAAGTAGCAACCATTGTTGTCATTGTTTTTATGTTGTTGTGGTTGCATTCTATAACTCCCTCTTTTACTCGTTTACGTTTGTCGCATCGTCCTATCTCGCGTACTCTATACGTATGCTCTATACTCGATGACAAACTGTTTCTTGCGCAATGGTTTGCAGAGCCAACTTCAGAGACACAAAGATCCGTTGTGACTACTATAGGTAACTAATAATATTATCTTGCCATTATTCTCATTTATTTTATTTAGAACTACTAATTCCATCACTTTCTAGCAACCAGAGATGATCTTCACTAATAGCATTTTCATTTTTCAAAGCTGTCAAAATACTTTTCATCACATCGGCTTTCTGGCGATATCTTCTGACCATGGTCTGCAGTCTTTTTATGTGCATCTTATGTTGATGCAAGCCTTTCTTATATTTCTCTATTTGTACTTTGTATCTTTCTACGATGGTTCTTTTTTCTCCAGGTTTTATTACGATTTTCTTTGTGTTTATTTCGTGTTTTGTGGTTTTTGATGGCTGCAAGAAATTTGTTAAGATTAGTGTGATGAACGGTCTTGTCCTGATTTAATTTTGTGTGAAACTAAAACGTCCTCTAAAATCACCTCCACCTCGTCTAAGTACTCCAAATGATATGTAGAAGTAAGTTGTACAAAATTGCAAAGGAGATTACCCATACACAGGAGCGAGGAGCTCGTGGCTAAATAATAACAGCCGCAAGGTTCGATCTTCAAGGTTATGCAACGCTTGACGAGGTCGGTCCGTGGATGGGTGACCATTTCAACATACCGAGTTTCCTCCGTGCCTCGGAAAGCACGTTAAGCCGTTGGTCCCGGCTGTCATTTGGAGATCTTTGACAGTCGTTACGGGTAGTCAGAAGCCTGAGATCTGACACCAGTCTTGCCAAGGGGTATCGTGTTACCCAGTTACTGGGTTGTGGAGGTCAGATAGGCAGTCGCTCCATGTAAAACTCTGATACTCAGCTGAATCCGGTAAGACTGGAAGCCGACCCCAGCAATAATGGGGAAAAAGGCTAGGCAGATGATGATTACCCATACACAGGCCCCTTATGAGGTATCGTGTCTGCGATTTTAATATTATCCACAAATAGGATTTATATTTTGTGTTTTTTTCCATCAGTATCCTTTACTTTATAGGTACAGACTAAAGACAACAACAGATCAGGTTCCTTCACTTGGACATTTGTATGCATCTTATTGCATTGTAATAAGGGTTCATTTCAAAAACAGAAACATTGTTATATCTCGTGAACCCCGAAAAATAAATAAAAAATGTTTTCATATTATGAATATAACGTGTTTTTTCTAAAATATACAAATCATCAAATTCATCACGATACAACCATTTTTTCAAAGGAGCCCAAGTTCCCTCACAAAATGGGCATTCTCCTTAACAACGAGCATACAAACCATAAATTATAGAAAAAAAAAAAAACCAGACGGTAAATCCAATAAAACATTACCCAACATGGGAATCGATCCCAGGACCCCTCACTCCGCAGTCTCGCGACCAGCCGACTATTAGGCCAATGAGGCAGGATTTCGATTAAGTACCTACTGATCTCAAATATTTCAGGCACAGACATAAAATCTAACTAGATAACGCAAGTCCCTCCATCTGTGTGAAAACCAAGCGTGCCACTTTTTCTCACACAATTTAATAACACATTTGCTTACCAATGAAAGAAAACATTTCCAATGCCTCGGCCAACTTTTTCTATACATTCTTTACAGCTCAATATGGCATAAAAAGGCATTTTCCTAGATTTCGGTGGATTTCCGGTGCCGATAATGCTAAATAAAAAGCTCAAATTACCATCATTGATCCGTTTTTTGACACACGGATTACATACAATCGCGTCATCTAGTTAAATTTATATCTGTGGTTACAGGTGACTTTTTTGTTATTCGTATTTTTTCATAAAACTTTCACCAGAAACATGCAGTGCTAAATTCTGGCGTCGGTTCCATAACTTTGATGATAAGAAAAACTTACAGTTTCAAACACCAGTCTCAACTTGAGGGTAGGCACAGCTGCGGGGAACAGCCTCCGACTCTTAGCTAAGGGCTGGAAGCACTTCTCCTCAAAATGTGTGCTGCATATCACGCCATGTTGTGTTGGATTCCAGTCATCCTTCCGGCCGCAAGCAGTGATCCATTGCTCCTTCAGTTTAGGGGCTTTTGGAAATCTGCAATACAGAAAAACTGACTGACACTGATTTATTTCCCTATCCTTTTTTTTCTCATTATAAAAGTTCCATGAGGGACTTACGGGAAGCCTTTAACCAGCAGAGGAACAGTACCTAAAGGTTAAAAAAGAAACCAGCCAAGAGCGTGTCAACTTCGCAAATTTAGAGTTCCGTAACAATTTATCAATATATTGGTATTTGTTATTTAAAATATAGGTATTAATAAACATTATCACCAAATTTCAAGTTAGGGCAATGGGAAGTTAAAAAATTCAAAGGAACAAGATGTGTGATAGACGACGGACAGACAGACGGACACATGAGTGACAGCATTAGGGCTCCGTTTGGACCCTTTGGTTACGGAACCCTAATAATAAATCGCATTTACCGATGATAAGTCACACCACAAGTCTTAAAGTTTGCTTCACTGCTCCTATTTCCACAGACTCGAACAGCACAGCAAGGCATTTTCTCAAACTACAATCAAAACTGTTCTTCACTAAACCAACATGGCGGCTATTGGAAAAGGCGCCAAAATCAGAAAAAATGGCGACAATAATATTAGACCCTGAATTAACGAAACGGGTTCCTGTATTCGCGTAATTTTTGCTAGTCGAACAAATGTGTTACTCGCGAGGTGACTGGATGAGCACAGTCCGTCTATAACCCTTTGTGCGAGGGAGAACCATTCTGTCCTCTTTGGGCATATCGACGCGACGCCATCGCCTGGCGCTGCGCTGCGCATCTTCGTAGTTTCAAAAACCACGCCCATAGACGGCATTCCGCAATAAAAGAGATGATTAAGGCTAACAAAAATAAAAATTCCAATTAGTACGTCAGTTATAGGGGTTACCTAAGTCAGGGAGATACGCCTATATATTATATGGTGTAGAGGCCTACTATATTAAAAAATAAAATACAAAATTTGCGTGAACAGAACCGAACGGAACGTATCCTTAAGTCAGTCGAAAGTCGATGTCAGTGTGAAACATTTTATTTCTAAATTATGGATTTCTAAATAATATTTTGGTGTTTATTCTTAAAATAAGATAAGTGTATTTACTTAATTAAAACATAAGAATATAATCTTTGAGGTAGTTTGCAGTAGTATTTTTTTTCTAAAAAGCTTCACTTGCTTTCGTAAATCATTGTGATCTTGTTTTGTTGACAATCCGCCATTTTGTATTGCAAATGCTAAGGTGCGTTGATGCGTTCAGACTTAGTCGATAGTCGCATCTCTCCCTAATGATCGGTTGAGATGTCAAAGTCAAAGAATCTTTAATCGTGAGACAGCGGTTATAGAGTTGTTATTGAGTTATTTTTGTATGCGTTTGCACTGCTCCACCATGTTAGGCATAAAATAGTTTGAACAATGTAGTAATAAAATAGTTTGATGCCCAGTGATGTTTCAGTGTTTGATGATAAAATACCACTTACTGGGAAGTGGTCTTTTATTTTTTTAGATGGTGAATGAAAGGTTGTGAGTAAAAGAATACACGCAGAGGTATTGATGAATACCAGCATATTTGTTTTTTTTTTACATAAAACTAAGATAAAGGATTTAGAAAGCCGCCTTAGTGGAGAATCAATAGGGAAAGAACCAAAGAAAAGACCACCATCGAATAGAAATTATGCAAAGAGGATTAAAAAAGTTGCCAAAAATCGTAAAGAAAACTCAGATGATTCGAGCATTGAGGACGATAATATTTTTCTCCATGATAGTTCACCAGAAAGGGACATAGAATAAGAAATTCTTAGAGATATTTGTGTGGAGAGTATTATAAAGCTAAGAAATGCGACTGGTTAGTGCGTTCAATGCGAAATGTGGTTTCATGAAGCCAAAAATTCAGCGGAATGCCGAAACTATTAACGCTATATCGTCTGATTATGTGTAAGTTATTTGTGGGCATCTATCCCTGATATCTATTACAGCATCTCACCCACATGCCTGGGTGAGATGCCTATTTTAAACTATATTAAAAAAAATTGAGTCAACATATGCACAATAGCATAAAATTTAATCTGAATGGCATAAATTGTGATTCAAATAAACTATGCGTATTTTATTTAGTATCTTACATAATCTATACTAATATTATAAAGAGGAAAGATTTTTTTGTTTGTTTGTTTGTTTGTACCGAATAGGCTCCGAAACTACTGGACCGATTTCAAAAAATCTTTCACCAATAGAAAGCTACGTTATTCCTGAGTAACATAGGCTATTTTTTAATCCCGAAAACGGGTCCTGTGGGGTGGCCCACGGGAGCGAAGCCGCAGGGAACAGCTAGTTATATAATACGAGCAGTTGCCCGCGGCTTCGCTCCCGTGGGCCACCCCACAGGACCCGTTTTCGGAATTAAAAAATAGCCTATGTTACTCAGGAATAACGTAGCTTTCTATTGGTGAAAGAATTTTTTAAATCGGTCCAGTAGTTTCGGAGCCTATTCGGTACAAACAAACAAACAAACAAACAAACAAACAAACAAAAAAATCTTTCCTCTTTATAATATTAGTATAGAAAATTAATAATGCTGCTTGACTTACCCTTAAATACATACAAAATAAAAAAATAAAAAAAATACACAAAATCCACAGCTCTTAAAAATACCATAACACACTTATTATACTACTATTTTCGCTAAGTTATTTCTTCGTACAAAATTTACAACTACAAGGACGACATGTCGATGCAATACGTCGCCGTCGCTTTAGTTTTTGGATATTCGCGATTTTTATTAGCACGAAAGTCATTCGCAAGATTTTTAAGTATTATTTTCGCGCATTTTTTTTATCGCAATGTGTGCAGCTTCATACAATAGAGTAGTTGACAAACAATATCTATTTAGTCCGCCAGATAGATAACCTAAAAATATTGGACACGTATTTTTTCTTTTGCCATGTAAACAAAAATTTACGACAGTACAGTGCATTTAAATAACGTGCGATGTCACGGGGTGCTACACAATCTACTGACAAAGTGACGTCACAAGCTCCTGAACTTTGATGCGCTTTATCTTTGTCAATTTTTGTTTATTTGATAAGTAATACAAAAAATGCTGATCCAATATTATTTGACAATCTCACTGACGGACTAAATAGAATTATCATTTTTCCAAACCAACACTCCTCACTCTTCATTAAAGCTTCGGGTATAATATTTATGGAAGGTACAGGTAACACATCTTCAGAACGATTCCTGCCGTTGCCTAAATATCGATGTTTAAAAACGTTATTTCATTTTTATATTTATTAGACCGATAGCGCTAGGTTTTGAGGTTTCAAAAATATTAAAGTTATTCGTGTTTCGCATATAGTTTCCGGACCATTTGCCCAACCTAATACCTGAGTTTGTGTCATCCTAGGTACTTGCATAGGTAGAAATTTAGGTATTTGTCTTTTCGTTCAATACTGGTTGAAAAGAAAATTAGAGATAATAATTTTACTTCCAAGATAATAACAAAGTATTAACTGATGTACATAGGCATTTTGTGTCATCCTTGTCCACGGGAATCCTAATATTTAACCAGTATCTAACACGTCCCCCAACTAGCTCTAAAAGAATATTACAATAGGTTAAATAAGTGTTACTCGTTTTAGAGTACTGATATCTGTTGGTTAACATATTTTGTGTCGAATTCATCCACGGCTTTTATAGATATTTTATTTTTTTATTACAATACCCTGTAAAATACACAAAAGAAAATGCAAGTTATTAGAGTTTACGTGTTTTTGATTATTATGGTGTAAGAAAACACTATTCAAAATTTGTGTCGTTTTTATCCACGAAATCTTATTATTGAAATAAAAAATACTAGACTTCTTCGCACGAAGGGCGAGCGCAGAGAAAAGAGCGGGCGCGCGCGGCGGGTGCCGGCCAGCCAGACTCGCGGCGCTTTTATTTGTTTACATTAGGTCTTTGCAAGTTGCAAAAAACAAGTGCGTACGTTATTTATGATCTATTTGATTGATTAATGCCCAGTTGCACTAAAAACTAAACTCAGAATTAGTTGCTAACACGAGGTTAAATTGACAATATTGTATAACAAACAGTCAATTTAACCTAGTGTTGGCAACTAACTCTGAGTTAAATTTTATGCGCACGTGGGCTTTAAAAGTTAGTTCGAAGCTATGAAAGACTAAAATGGAGGTTGAATACAATAAATGTGTTATATCGACACCCAATATTATTAACATTGTAACTCAATATAGCATGGTACAATTTTAGGTTTCTTGTTACTAATTTTAATTGCTCTTTCAGTTTTGATAAAACCACTACAAGTATGATTTTTGCAATGTCACAGTGTACAGATTGTAAAGAATTTTTAATATGAAAAGCATTGTAACGGCCGTTACACTGGGGTCATGATGGCATTAGAAGATAGATTTTTCTGTGAATATTATTGTATCTTATTGTACGATTACCAATTATACCGACAAAAAAATCATTGATAAATATTATTGTAAGCAACAATTACATGCGTGTCAATGTTACATTCGGATAAAAAGACATGTTAATTGCTATGAAAGAACTAATAAAAATCGCTTTTCAATATTCATAACGCTTCAGGCTCTGGTGGACACGGTCTGGATAAAATTATCTATGCCTGTGTCTACCGTTCGCACAGCGGAGATCAGGAGACAAGCAGGCTGATGCGGCACAGCAGTGGTACCCTTCCGCCCTATTAGTGATACGGGGGAACTTTCATGCTCACCACCAGGAGTGGCTCTTCCCATACCAGTGCAGCGATCATGCTGGAGGGGAGATAAATAAGCTTTCGTTAGCGCTAATCAGCCAGCTGGTTCAGGGGGCAACGGCAACAGGGGATGTTGATTCGCACACGGCCAATTGCTTGGACCTTCTGCTGACAACAGATACAGACCGATACTCTGTGTCGATAGTTTACCTTGGGTTGGGAGTCACGTATGTCAGAAAAGAAGACCTTCAACAGCGCTGCCAAGTCCTGCAAAAAGGTGTTGCAACGGCCGAATAGGGACATAAGTTGTTTCTTACCCAGCAAGTGTTTTGGTCCCTGGGTAGGTCGGTTAAGTCGAACTTCTGCCATCCTTCATTACCACCACTCTGCGGGTGACGGGTCGCTGGCCCGCTTCGCTGAGGAGAAGGCAAAATTATTTGCCTCTTTTTGCGGCATCTTTGCGTCTGCATTCTGGTGATGCGCGGCCCTTTCTTTCTCCTGGTAGGTGTGAGACATATGTCAGACATTCGCATCCATCAAAAGAACGTTCGTGGAGTGCTGGGCAACCTCGACTTGAATAAAGCTAGTGACCCCGACGGAATACTAGCACTTGTCCTTAAAACTTGTGCGCTCGAACTGTCACCCATCTTGACACGTCTATTTCGCCTTTCGAATGCAACTTTAAAAGTGCCGAATGCTTGGAAGGAAGCTAACGTACAGCCCGTGCCCAAGAAGGACAGTCGTGCTAACCTGGCTAATTATAGACCCATCTCTACGTGTGCTTAATATTAAGCTCCTGGCATAGCTAGAAGCTAATGACATCCTAAGTGATTGCCACTATGGTTGCCGCTGAACTCGTTCTACAGGGGATTTTCTAGCGTATGCCATTCACATCTGGAGTGAGGCAATCGAGAGGCACAGGGAGGCGCTTGCCGTCTCCCTCGACATCTCGAAAGCTTTCGACAGGGTCTGGCACGGAAGCCTTATTAGTAAGCTTCCTTCATTCGGTTTGCCTGGTGATGGTATATGTGATTGGATTGCAGAATTTGAGTGGTTATCGATGGGTGCTCGTTGGACCAATTGGATATTAATGCCGGAGTCCCTCAAGGGTTTGTACTCTCAGCAGCATTATTTTTGCTGCATATAAACGATCTGCTAAAAACTTGGGTATGCAGACTGTTGCTGAGAGGTACTTGTCCATCCTTGTCCTTTGTGAGGCTATGGTGGAGCGTTTGAGCTTATCCTTGAAGCCAGTCTCCAAATGGGGCGATGCCAATTTGGTCAGGTTCTTTGCTGCTAAATCCCAGTCGTGTTTTTTCTCTGTTAAAATGACCCAATTCCACTGGGCGCCTTACTTCAGAGGTGTAAACGAGCTGATAATGGACCATCTTGAGCAACTTGGCGTAACGTTCAACACGATCCTCGATTTTGGTTCATACATTGAGGCAAAGGCTCAGCTGGCTGCTATAAAGTTGGGTATCCTCGTAAAGGTGAGACGGTTCTTCACGCCAGAACAGTTGCTCAAATTGTATCAAGCACAAGTTCGTTGATGTATGGAGTACTGTTCTTATTTCTGGGAATGATCTGCCAAATACCAGCTTGATGCACTTAAGTTGATAATAAAACGGGCCAAGAAGCTCATCGGCAATGAGGAACTGGTAGAGTCAAAGCTCCAGAGCCTTGAACATCGTCGCCGAGTTGCCAGCTTATCGGTTTTTTATCAGTTGCATTTCGGGGAGTTTGCAATGGAATCACATGATCTCATTCCACCTAGCCCGTTTCATCATCAGACTACAAGACGCACGGCGATGTGCCATCGGTACATGGTAGACATCCCACCCATACGCAATAAACGTTTTGGTAATACGTACAATGTGCGTACAGCTAAAGAGTGGAATTCCCTGCCGAAGTCTGTTTTGCCCGATAGCTACAACTTAGGAGTCTTTAAGTTAAGAGTGAATACGTTACTTTTAGGCAAGCGTGCTTCATCATCAACCACGTCATCGCTTACCATCAGGTGAGGTAGTGGTCAAGCGCAAGCCTACCAAATATAAAAAAATGAATTCCCCATATTGCAAATTGTCCACCCAGTGGACAGTAGAACATAGAGCAGTGATAGCCCAGTGGTAACGGACGCGACTTACAAGTATGGTCGTGGGCTCGAACCCAGGCAAGCGCTTTACTTTGTGTAAATTATTTCATCATTGCTCTCAAAACACTAAAGTAAAAAAAAAAAACTGAGACATGTAACATCCATCAATCCACACTGGGCCTGCGTGGTGGATTACGGCCCATTCCCTCTCACAGAGAGGAGGCCTACACGCACAATGGACCAAATGGGAGTCTAAGTTCGAAAAAGAGGGTCCATCTATCCTATCCTTATGCTTATCACGCCTATCGTTTGCAATTACTTCTTCACACTTTTTTTATTATTCTACTTACTCATATATCTGTAATATTGAATAAGTCTAAAAAAAAAATTATTACATACCTACTCTTAGTTTTTCTCCAAGACTATTTATGCTGATACCATTAATGATGAACTAAAAAACTATTATCGACGTCAACACTGCATCTTTCTTTACAATAATAACATTTCAAATAAGTGTTTAGATTTAAGAAGAAAAACAATATATGGTTAGAATAGTAACTTAAAATTCCAATATGGTTAAAATATAAATAGTCCAAAATTTAAAATGTATTACATTGTATGTCAGTTTAAAATGACTTTATCACAAAGAAACCCTTGTTACCAAAACTTTTGTGTATTGGAATTTGATCTACAAGTATACTTCAATAGAAACATTGTTCATTTATAATTACAATGCAATTATTCATTTCACAAAAGGAGTTCTTACCTTACTCTTACTCATAGAAATACGGTTAAGAGGCAGACGAAAAGGTCTGTTCTTGCTGATTTTATGATATAAAGTTGTAGCAATGTGTAACTAAAGTTACAATGTTATTCATATTGGGAGTCGATATGTGGTTAATGAAAGGGGATTATTAAATTTCATAGAATCGAGCATTATAAGGGATGTCGGAAAAGCAGACTATTTTAGGGACCGTGATGAAATAAAACTATACATAATCACTATCACCACACAACAAAAATATCTAGTATTTTTTTTACTTCGTGTACTATTTGTTTTGCTGACTGTACACTACCTACTCGAAGCGGGGCGCGGGATATTGAGAAGCAGTAAAACGAAAAAAAATGGTAGGTAGGTATCGGCATATCAATCTAACTACCGCTTTCAGGTTCAAATTCGAAGCGAATTAAAGCGTCAATCCAAAAAAAAATATTGACCGTCTTCTAAGCATGGACCATTGACAATCGTAGGTAATAAGATTGCAGACGCGTGCTTTGTACAAAATTCGCACGTCATTATGTTTATCTCTATAGGTTTACACATTTGTTCATTACGTAGCGGAGATAAATGTCAATCAATATTCGATATAATAGGTATGTTATTTATTTATGAACGCTTCGCATCTAAGAAGAAATCGTACCGAACGAACGTGTGTGCGTGCGTATGCCGCCTGGCCGCCTCCGCCCGCTTCCACCTCAACCATTGTTTTTGTGTTTTATTCATTTAAATACATATGCGTGCATTAAAATGACACAAATTTACAATGTCGATTATTCATGCATTTATGGTATTGAATATGTGAACTCTAATGATTGTAATATTTTTTTGAAGCGTTTGTAGCTTGGTAAAACAAAATAAATTAAAATCTTAAAATTCCGTGCTCTAATTTGGCACAAATTTATTTAATAGGCATATGTAAGTGATCTAAGAAAGGAAATAGTTATTTCATAAATTGTAATTTTTTTTTGCAGTATTTTTTACATAATGACTGTATGTCAGTTTGCAATGGGCAAATATGACACAAATTGGGTTTGCACACTCCACAAGCTATCCTAGATAAGATACCATAATTATTTTAAACTTTAATTTTTTTTTGCCTGTTTTAAGCAGAATAAAAAGAATCAACCACAAAACATCGAATTACTGTAAATGCAAGTAACAGATGTGACACAAAATGCAAAAATAAGCTACATAGGTACGACTGTATCCACAGGCAAAAAATAAGCAACTTTAGAATTTTTTAAACTTATGGCATCAAAATCAGCCAGCGCTATCGGTCTATATAGCACGTTATAACAAAACAATGGAACCATCAGGTGGTGTATAATTTCATCCCTATAAAAAATGTGCAGATGTTATTCTCTCAACTATGCCTTGATGATAAAAAACTGGTTTCTACAACAAGCTATATATGCACCAAAAAGAGGACCAACTAACGAAAACTCCTTGCTCCACGCTATCCATTATGTGGTATGCTAGAACCTTGGGTACGTAAACAACGAATTGGAGCAGCGATGAACGACGAATAGAAGTATGTTGCCGTTATTTTTTACGACATGGTACCTATTAGATCCTCCGGACAGCAGGTGTTGTTACCTGTTAAAAAAAATACACAATCTTCGTTCACAATTCATGGCCCGTTATATTTAGATGCTCCTGGCATGGAGCAAGGTGCTTATTCTTATTCTTTATTGCACAAAAAACATAAAATAAGGATACAAATACAATGGACAGCGTATGTACAAAGGCGAGCTTAACCCATAATTGGGTTCTCTAACAACAAACCACAGTTGTTATAGGAAATTTGCGTATGAGGACAGTGATCCCAGTGCACAACAAAATTCCAAGTAAAAAAAAATATCTTTGAATATTTGTGTGCTTGAGACTTAACCGCTCACAAAGTAAGTATAGATAAATATTTTTTTCTTATACGAGTAGTTAGTTTAGTTCTCGCCAAACTTCTGGTCAGACCTAAAGTTGGTTTTCCGATGCGCAAAACACGGATCGGTGCTGTTTTTGCATGAGATTTACTACTGCGCAGCCATTGTAGCCAACTTCAAGGAGGCCAAGAAGTTTGGCGAGAACTATATTTTACGTAAACATGGCATAGATATCTAAAAAATATTACTGCTGACTACAATGGTAGCCAACTTCAAGGAGGCCAAGAAGTTTGGTGAGAACTATATTTTACGTAAAACATGGCATAGATATCTAAAAAATATTACTGCTGACTGCAGTCAGCATTTTTGAGATGTCATGGAATTTGGTCACTGTTTGACCCCTTTTGGAATAAGTAGGTAGATACTTAAACGGTCAAGTCCAAGACATTCCCATTCAAGACACGTGAGGTACCAATAGAAATGGTAATTTCATTCCACATAGGTCATCATTACAGAATGCGTCTGTAAGTCGCCGTTATGATAAGCCTTTGGCCCGAATTGGCCCTTGAGACCTGCACCCCAATATCGTTACATATTTTTAATCACAATCCTAAGGATTTTGGGGGCAACTCCAAATACATTGCTTTATATTTTTGAAAAAAATCATCTGTTCAGCTACCGAATTGACGTAATGGTGGTTTTTAATAATGTTTAAATTAAAAACATTCGCTTTGATTGCCTTCAGCAGAAACATAGCTTCGTTTAGATACAACCCAAGTAACACAAAAGTGCTGTATAGTAGCTGAATCACTGTCCACAATGGAATCCTAAGCAGAACAAGCCTTCTGAATAAGAGCATTAAAGGCGCTGTTTCAGCTGATATAACTCTGGTTTGGGCACAAATTAAACAGCTGTTAGCTGAATAACTGTAACTATTTGCATTATATCAGCACTATTTGAGCATTATTAAAGGTAACAGTCATCCCAAGAGCTGAATATTGACTGATTATTAGAGTATTTGTTACCTTTTATATAGCACAATGGCCGATTAATAGAGTTATGGTTACCTATTTTTCAGCACAAGGTACACACCAGAATATTTATAATGCTTCTTTGGAATTGAAAATTCACAAGTGGCAAAATTGTGAATAGTTTTAACCCTACTCCTTATTATTTTGATATGTTGTTTCTGTTATACATTTTGTGGTGAAATAGACAAATATTGTTTTCCGTAACAAAAACTTTGCTTTTTCCTCCTGTGCGTGAAATTCGAAGGGAAAAGAGAGTTTATTGTCAAATAGTATATGAATATAGGTGAAAATTTTCACGCGCTCTCAAAATATCACTGTTTACTTGAAAGTTATAGTATAAAATAAGTTGATGATATGTTATAAAAAATAAATAATTTTATTTTGCATTTGTAATTTGACAATAAGCTGTTTGCGTATAAAATCATTAGATTTTCTATCGAAATCCAGTTGTTATTTTCATTATTTAACAAAGAAAAAATGTTAATATATTATTTTACATAGGTTAGAACCTAAAAAATGGCAGACAAGCAATGTGCACTGTATTAAACACAATTAAGCGGTATGTGCTGTTTAAGTATCCACTATTGGTACATAAATCAGCAACGAGCTGATACGAGTAATTCATGTGTGAATCAAGTCAGCCACAGATTCCTGTAAAGCTTGATATTGGGTAACATGTACGCAAATATTGTTGGTAATCAACAGAGAACCACTAAAGTCTCAGCAGGAATTCTAGGGATCCATGGATTTATTTTACAAAATTATACGTCTGTTGTGACAATCCTTTTATGTTATTTGGTTACCTACATCATCCCAAGAAACACTCCTCCGATTTTCGTAAATTTTTTTTGCAAACTGGGGTGCTGAAAAGATAAGTCTACAAGATCTTATTTAACTGCATTAGTAGATTAATTGCCGACGCTAGTACACGTATTCAGCTCTAACCGGGATCATAGGTAACGTGTGAGCTAATTTATAGCAGTTTGCTGTAATTTAGCATCATATAAGTTCACCCATAGTGATCATGTGGGCTATATAAGTGCTATTATAAGATTGCGTGTAACAAGCTGATTAACACTACTAAAGTTCAACTATGTGCAGCAAGATGCATTATATCATTGTTAATTGAAGTCATAGAATAATTGATTGCATTATAGTAGCTCACATGTTCTTTTTTAAAATGCAAGCGGTCTAAGGGTACACTTGTGGCCTTCAATTCAGAATATTGCTGAGTTAAAGTCCATAAAAATGCTTAATTGCAGCTTACAGTACTAATACTGAACTGCATACCTATATTAACGCTTGCAGCATTACAGTGTTGTCTCCGTGACGCATAAAAGCATTATTATACAGACGAAAGCGTAATTTTCAGCTATTGCAGTTCGAGTGTACTGTAATAAGTCTTCATAAATGCTAAAGTTACCGATGTTACCCTTTGTGACATCCTATAATGCAGTATTGTGCTACTTGGGAACCAATCAACTAATGTGCTAATTTTCACAGTATAAGTATCTTGTTGACCCACAGTCAAAAAACGAAGAAACAAAAACAAGAACACCAACTTTGGAAATTGAAGTTATTTTTCACTTTGCAGTTATTTGGAAGTCGGTTGTATTTTTTTGTAAAAATGTTTTATTTTAAACAAACAAGAGATACATAAAATATACCATTAGCACGTTTACAAACTATTACTTTCTTTGCCAAGTGACAGGACTCCAAAAAAACACACTACAAAAAAAGCGAATGTCTAAGGAGTCCGGACCAACGTTAATTTTAAAACACACAGGACAGACATTAAACCATAATAAAGCCATCATCACGTTTCAAAAGTGAAACGAATCGCCAGCAATGACACTCACGAATAATCACCGAGCGTTCACGAGTGCACACGAAGGCTCTCCGATCGTGACCGGGTTGCGTATGCGCAGCCTTGCCGATATGGATGCAGTATTGTTCGCACTTGACACTGGATAATAATGGCTTAAGGTGGCCAAGTTGTTTGGCTGATCTAGGATTACAATTTGCTAAAAGAACACTGGTAACGGATGATTACCATGATTTAAAGCAGCTTTAAGGTTGAGATTGACCAAATATCAGTTTGCATAATTAACTTTGCAGAGAGGGCACTACAAATTCTAGTCAATATCGTAACAGGTAAGGGGTTTAACTGTTGTATTGTAGGTGTTCCGCACGTGCCTCTCAAGTAGAGCTACGGCCGCATTCAGCGCTGAGGGTAACAGGATTCGCATGCAAGTCACACGAGTCATTACCTGGCCAGGCATCCAGTGGAGCGTGATGAACTGTACAAGTCTTCCAGTACCGTGTGATTTTAATCGTTAAAAGTCTCAGAGGCCACTCCGCTCGCCCCAGGGTGAAGAATGACACACTCTTCATTTGCCTGTCTCTGTCTGTGCCTTATCCACTAGGACATAACCTATTGCCAAATGCCTTTGATGGTAGCTTTAATGCCAACTGCATGACCACATAGTAGCTCAGTTTTTCCGGGCGAGCCGTGCTTTCAGCAATCGTTAATAACCGTAAAAGGTTTAATTATTCACACAGATTGCGAGATATCCTAGGTCATAAAGCTATTTCCCCTTATTGTTGTACAGACACCATGAAAATAATTGTACAGGTGTATCTAGGTATAAACCGTAGTGTTGTATAACAGATTGGAGGAAGTTGATAATCATGATTGTGTTTATGCTATTTAACTTTATTTTAGTTTTTAGTACTCTTTTCACTAATGCTCTTTACGAAAATTTAGGCGTTTTGTTAGGCAGCCAATCTTGAATATCAGTGGGCTGACCAACCTACAGTTGCCTTACCGATGATTCTGTAGGCAGTTCATTCCATGATTTCGTCCCATTCTCATTGTAGGAGTGAAATCATAAGCTTGAGTGAAGTTTGACTTTTGAGGTTTTAATAACAAAACATAGATAAGAGTATTAAACAGTGGTCAACAATAATTGTGATATAACTTCAACCAAATAATTCTCTTAAAATCATCCACTGCAAGCGAGACGAATGGCAGTATGATATCGGGGACTGCAGAGTGTCTGCAGCCCTCTCTGCAACCCCCGATATCATACTGCCATGCCCATTCGTCTCGTTTGTATATCCTACCACTCGAATCCATTTACAAACTACGCATCAACAATATCAAATGTATCAATAAAATGTTGCATATCCCATACCGGATGACGATCATTACGATACCCATCAAATTCCTATAAAAACATACCATGAAATGCATTCACTCGTAACCATTCACCACACGACATACTATCCCATTGTCTCCATGTCTCATGGTAGCCTCACACATTGTACTTTCTATGACTCAAAGGAAAGCCGAACACCTGATTGTTCTATAGAAAACAGAGAACGTTATGGTATAGCTGTAGTTTTTCTAATTAGTTTTAATATGGCGTCGGCGGCAGTGCCAAAATTTCGCGACGAAACTTTTGGGTGTGGCTTTCATTATAATGGGTCTGTATGCTCTTTGGACTTGGCATTGCAAGGTGTGATGTCATATGTCGTGATCTGTAGCGAATATTAAAAACTTGTTTTTAGTGAGTCATTTCAAATTATTACAATACATAATGTATTTTATTGGTCAGAGACAGACAGTCGGCAACCAATGAAGTTTTGTTCGAAATAGGGAATGATTGTTAAAAAGAAGAATAGAAGAGTTAAATCATTTTTTACCAGCAATATATTGAAAAAGGTCCTTTCCTTCGGCTTGGTTATTAATACTCAGTGTTTCTTAAGGAAATGTGAAAGAATTTTAAACGCTGATATATCCAACTGAATGAATTCAATTCACGTAACATAGAATTAACGACGTAATTAAATATAAGTACGTATAATAACTATTCATAAGTTTGATTATATTAATCAAATGCACACTTTATTTGATTTGAACTTTCTCATGATTTAATTCCAATTCACTTACAAGTTGTAGGTCGTGTGTTCGAGCCCAGGTAGGTGCTTTACTTTGTGTAAATTATTTCATCACCACTGCTCTCAAAACGGTGAAGGAAAACATCGTGAGGAAACCGGCATGTCCTAGAACCAAAAATTCGAAGAAATGTGACATCCACCAATCAGCACTAGGCCCACGTGGTGGATTACGGCCCATTCCCTCTCACAGAGAGGAGGCCTGAGTCCCAGCAGTGGGAACATTAATAGGCTGATGATGCGATGATGTGATGTGAATTCCAATTCTTCTGGATGCAATTCTATATTATTCGGTTTAGGACAGATTCTGGTTTGGGCCGATTCTTGTTACGGCAGTCTTGGCATTCGATTGTGACGCTGCTTGTCAAGAGAAGGCTCAGCGATCTGTTCAAAGTGCATTTCTTATCAGTTCCTAATTCCACCACAAGTCAAAATAAACTGGTCGTATAATAGTAATTGGAAGAGACTGCATAACTTTGTGTTTGTCTGTCAAAAAAGATGACTTGGCAATTTTCAAGAGACGCTTATAACGTAAATAAAGCTTCAGGGCACAGAGAAAGCGAAGTGAATTTAGCGTCGCGTCAAACACACAAGTGTTTAGCCGGATATTTTATAATAGAAGGTGAAGAGGGTACATGATGGAATAACAGTAATGAAGCTAACACCACTTTTTCCAAACAGCGATGGTAAAGAAAGGGTGGCCATTGCTGAACATCGGTCCCCTCTAGAGTGTCCACACCGCGGTTCGATCCTGGCCTTCTCGCATCTAAAGCTTAAATTAAATCTTACAAAATATCCATGGGAGTTTTCCTACCAAAGTACGCTTTCCAAGAAAAGCTCTGAAGGTTGAAAAACAAGATGCAATAAGTTGCTATTCATGCAGTTTGATTCAGTTTTAAAAACATGGAGCAGTTTATCAGGCTCAAATCTGTCTTGTCCATGCATGACATGACATCACACCTAAACTATTTTAAGCCGATTACCATATCCGACGCCGGGTCACTCCACTATCATGAACAAATGTTTATAAAATAAAAGATACAAGTTAATAACATCGACCAAGCCTTGAGCTGGTCGATGTTCGTCAGTCAGTCTTGCTTTCCAAATAATAACCACAATTACTGTTTGTGAATGTTTGAAGAGTTGAAGAGATCGTGTTTTGTTACTTTGCGGGAATATACCGACAAGTCTACCTAGAACTGCCATGTCACTGTTGGCCTTGGCAGTGTTGGTTCAACCAATCAGATTTTCTAAACAGTGTGTAAAACAGCTGGTGGAAGAAAGGAAAAGTGATATACACAATTTTTAAGTAGTAGTCCAAGAGAGCAGTGGTGGCCCAGTGGTATCGGCCCCGACTTACAAGTTGTTTCATTAGTCACCTTGTGACTACCAGCGAATTACTCCTAACTACCCACTTCCCGGGTTGCCAAATCGCCACTCAGCAAAGCTGGGAACCGTACAGGGAGAGGGCTACGAGTAGCTTGGACTGGGAGGTGGCGTTAGAGGTTATCGACAAAGATAAATTAACGTGGGCAATCAACACCTTCCTGCCATTCAAGGCAGCGGGGATGGACGGTATCTTTCCAGCTCTGCTAAGATGGAGCGGTGGTCTGCTGGCTGAATACCTCGTCAAGGTCTTTCGAGCCTGTCTGGCCCACCGCTATATCCCTTTGAAATGGCGCGAAGTAAAAATAATATTTATTCCGAAACCAGGTAGGGGCGACTACACCCAGCCCAAATCTTTCAGACCTGTAAGCCTCTCCTCGTTCTTTCTGAAGACACTGGAGAGGCTGGGGGACAGGAAGATAAGAAACCAGATTTCGTTACAAAAACCCCTGCATCCCAACCAACACGCCTATTGTTCAGGCAAATCAACTGAATCAGCGCTCCACAGCGTAGTTTCACGCGTAGGAAATGCTCTCAAAAACAAAAATCCAACCCTTGGAGCCTTCATTGATATCGAAGGAGCTTTCGACAAAACTAACTTCACCAGCATCGGGCAGGCACTTGCCACGCACGGTGTTGCACCGACGCTCGTAGAATGGATTAACAACATGCTAAAGAACCGTGCTATTCAATTCACTGTGAACACTACCACACGAGGAATCGTGAATAGGGGCTGCCCACAAGGTGGGGTGCTGTCACCACTTCTGTGGAATTTAGTCGTGAATGAGCTTATTGCAGAGCTCAACGCTAGCAGTCTTTACTCGGTAGGATACGCAGATGACATAGCAATTCTAATCTCGGGGAAATTTGAGGGCATCTTATGTGATCTCATGAGAAAGGCCTTCAAAATAATCGAGAGCTGGTGCACAAAGCACGAACTATCGGTTAACCCCTTAAAAACGGAACTAATAATGTTCACTAACAAACGAAGTCTTGGACCGCATAGGCTGCCAAAACTTTTCAACACAGAATTAACACTTAAAGAGGAGGTCAAGTACTTGGGGGTAATCCTTGATAGCAAATTGCTCTGGAACAAGCATCTTGACTACAAACTCAATAAATGCACAATCGCACTCTATCAGTGTAAAAAAATGCTAGGAAAAACATGGGGGCTGTCTCCAAGGATTACTCTGTGGCTATACACAGCGGTGATCAGGCCAATGTTGGCTTATGGCGCTCTGGTTTGGTGGACGAGGACCGAACTTTCGACCACCATTGCCCGACTTCAACGGTTCCAGCGTCAGGCCTGTTCAGCTATCACCGGCTGTATGAGAACTACCCCAACAGCAGCCATGGAGATAGCCCTACAAATAACTCCCCTGGACCTATACATACAGCAAGAGGCAGCGCTAGCTGCCATCAGGCTCATGCATCTAGGCATATGGGGCAAAAACCTCACGAGTCCACACGCTAAAATCCTGGACCGGGCGATTGAGTATCAACCTCTCATCGCTGCTCCGTGTGATAGGATACAAAAACAACCTATGTTCAACAAAAATTATAACATACAAACAACAGAGGAAGAAAGGGACCAGTCAGGAGCCAATGAAGTGCGAATCTATACAGATGGCTCAAAAACTAATAACGGTTCAGGTGCTGGCGTACATTCCCTTGACCTCAACATTAACTTTCACATACCACTAGGCACACACAGTACGATATTTCAATGTGAATGTGTCGCCTTAACACAAGCCGCAGAAACCGTAAAGCGTTTAGGTATCCAGAACTACGGGATCAGATTCCTATCTGATAGTCTGGCTGTGCTCAAAGCTTTAGAAAACAAACTGACTAACAACAAACTAATCTTTGAGTGCCACCTCGCCCTGGAGAGTATATCGAAATCCAATCGAATTACGCTCCAGTGGATCAGGGGGCATAGTGGATCCCTAGGCAATGATGCCGCAGATGAACTTGCGAAGAGGGGCTCCGAGATGTTAGTGCTAGGCCCGTACCCACTTATCCCCTTGCCTTTTTCGCAATTTCGTGCATGGATTCGTCAAAGATCAACAGAACTACACAATAACAGATGGTCACGGGCAACAGACTACAGACAGTCAAAAATGGCTTTGCCAAAATTACACCCGCGTCTCACTAAAAAACTCCTCAGCCTGAGTAGAAATAACCTCAAAATAATTATAGGGACAATAACGGGCCACACCCTTCTTAACAAACATTTATTCAACATAGGCGCCACAGACAGCCCACTTTGCAGGGGCTGTTTTAACGCCGAAGAATCAGCCGCCCACGTAATCCTGGAATGCGAGGCCGTGGCTTCTCAACGCGAAGAAATCCTCGGAACAATGAGGTCGCTCCGTGAAGCCTGTGAAGCTCCCAGGAAGCTTCTGTGCTTCTGGGCGGAGTTGGGCTGGCTATGTTAGCCAGCACCCCCACGCACAACGGACCAAATGGGAGTCTAAGTGCGGAAAAGGGAGTCCCTACTACTACTACTACTACTAGTCACCTTGTGTTGATTGTTTATAGGCGGTTAAATTTCTGTCCATTTCTGTTAACCTGGTACTTTTCAAAATAACTGTCATAATTCAATTTAATGAATCTGTACGTATTTTTAGTGTCCGTCAGGATGAACGGTCACTAGGCGTATTTAACATTGAATGTATGCCCATGAATTGCTTCCCTATTGCTTCTATTTGCTTCCTTATCTCAAACAATTGCTGCCATCGTATTTCAGAAGAAAAAAACATTTTAAGGGTGACCGTTCATTCTGATGTCAGGACGGCCGGTCACCGAGTCGTAGAGCCCCTGATAAATAGAATTATTGAAATTCACGGTGGGCGTTAATTACTTCCCGTTTGCTTCTCTCAATGCTTTACAACAATAATACTGTAACTATCACGGTAATAAAGATATCGATAAAAGTGTTGTTTATCAATATTTTTAGTGCCTGACAAAAACATAAAGCAAAACTCTTATTTAACATTGCATTTATGCTTGAGCAGGCGATTGTACAGGTAGCCTACAGCTAACTATTATTTTATAAACCGACTTCAAAAAAAGGAGGAGGTTCTCAATTCGTCGGAATCTTTTATGTTTTTTTTATATGTATGTTCCCCGATTACTCAAAGACGCCTAGACCGATTTAAAAAAATCTTCTTTTGTTTGAAAGGGTATATACTTCCCAGTTGGTCCCATAGTCATCACGACCGGATCTGATGATGGGATCTTGGAGAAATCGAGAGAACTCGTCAAATATTATAGGCATACATATAGCGATTTTGGTATTTTCATCAACAATGCAATCATTTGCACTCAGAAAGTATCATTTGGTGAAGTGGAACTGGTGAAGAAGACCACAGACGGCCAATAGAACTCCTTAATGTTAAGTATGTCATGGGGTATAAGATATCTTGAATAGTTAAACGACTATGATGAGCAAATACTTATAAATAAATAAATATATGTATTGTGTATATACATACACAATACATATATATATTGTTGTTGTTATTGTTGTAGTTTATGTATTGTTTGTTTGTGTATATATTGTGTGTGTTGTGTGTATGTGTTTGTGTGTGTGTTTTGTGTTATATATGTATTAGGTTATATTTATAATATTTAACTATCACAATTCGCCAGTAATAAACAGTAACTACCAATCATAGAGTACCGTAATAACGACTAAGTAATAACAAATGCTTGTAGCAAAAACACAATCTACCCTCGGTTATTAATAATTAAATAAGGTACAATGGCTAGCAACTATATGCAAACTCCTTATGAAGTTAAGAATTGAAATATTATCTAAAAAGGTGTTTATTAAATGTGTATGAATTTTTGTCACTAAACACGATATGCACTTCATTTTAATAACATAATACTTAGTTGTAGGCCACCTGTATAATACGATAGATTAATCGCCTGCTCAAGCATAACTGCAATGTTAAGTAAGAGTTTTGCTTTATTTTTTTGTCAGGCACTGAAAATATTGATAAACAACACTTTTATCGATATCTTTATTACCGTGATAGTTACAGTATTATTGTTGTAAAACATTGAGAGAAGCAAACGGGAAGTAATTAACGGCCACCGTGAATTTCAATAATTCTATTTATCAGGGGCTCTACGATTCGGTGACCGGCCGTCCTGACATCAGAATGAACGGTCACCCTTAAAATGTTCTTTTTCTTCTGGAATTCGAAGGAAGCAATTGTTTAAGAATAGGAAGCAAATAGAAGCAATAGGGAAGCAATTCATGGGCATAAATTCAACGTTAAATACGCCTGGTGACCGTTCATCCTGACGGACACTATTTTTAACATTATTGACTAAAAGTTGCTTAAAAACTTAGTTCCAGTTAATTTCTGTTTGCCTGGTAATCCTTTTTTAATAAATAAACAACTATAATATGATTTTTTATTTCGTGGACTAAACTGACATTTGGGGGGTTGTCACTTTATCGTTACATTAAAATAGTGTCGTACCCTAACTATCCTGAGTGATCGAAAGTTAATCGAAAATCGAAGTAGATCGCAAATTAAATTATTTCACGGCATAAAAAAATTATTTGTTTAGAAACGAGCGGCCCATATTTTGTTTCTACTAATTTATGTCAGACTTAATTTTATCGATTGCATTTATTTTATTGTTGATTTCATATTTAACACAATAAAAGTTCATGTACTATGTGTATGAATACTGTTGTTGTTATGTTTAAATATTTTATATTCATAAAACATTTATTTACACCAATTAGTACAAATAAATTCAGGAGTCATGTCACATCGATTCGATGAATCACTTAAGATTGAGCCTTACCTACAACAATATGCTACGCGCTTGCAACATTAAAAAAAAATAAGGTCAATAGCAGCTGTCAGTTTAGTCCACGAAATTAAAACAGTATAGGACAGTTTATTTAAAACTGTCTATCGATATCATTAATGAATCCATCATACCTCTCTATTTTTCATCATGGTTGTGCTTTGAAGAATAAACATATAATATTATGAATTTGAATTTGTGAGCGCAACTAATGGATGCGCTTTGAGGAATAATTTAGTTGCTCTTAGTTGGTTGCGCTTAAAAATTGTTGCGCTTTGAGGAATACCCCGTTTAAACGTCTCGGTTGAGTAGCGCTTTTTGTTAGGGATGCTACAACTAACACTAACAGTGTGGAGGCAGAGTTTATTTTGTTTCGTGATCATCATAGTAATTCAAGAAAACAGGTCAGAGACAAAGTGGCCCATTTATCAGTGAAAACTTGATTTTCGCTTTGTCTAGACCTAGACTCTAGAGCATAAGATCTGTCTGAAGTAGTCATTACATCGCAGCCAATTTAACCTTTCCTGTTGTTTCACCACTTTGTTTAATTTCCGCATTCTTCAATCAAGGTTTTTTCTTTAGTTTGTCACTCATCATATCAACATTGTAGCTACTTGTTTCGATAAACTTTCATCACTATTAATCTATTTTCTATTTCATTAAAGTTTTGATTCCATTTTGTTTCTATTCCTAAACATACAATTCTGTAAAAAGCTGCAATAAATCACGTTCATCTTACACCTCACCTTGTGTTCCAGTTAGATCAACTCTGTATCGCAGGTCACCGTTACCCACTATACTATAAGCCTCGACTGTGGCTCACCTTGGCCCTATACATGTCACGTTGACATTTTACAAGTCACTATTTAAAGATAAGCTCCACAAGTATTCGCGAATTTCGTTCGTATCTTTCGTTGTTGCGAGTTGCGAGGTATTGCCGTGGTATTGCTTATCGCGACTGAAACTTGTTCTATGTAAGAATTTTGCTTGTATAGTCAAACGTCTGACGAGCCTGTTGGTTGTTCCTAAGTAGAACTTCTTGCATATCTTATGGTACAGGAATGCTAGGCACATGTCACATGGGGCGTGTCAACCATTGAGCTACCCACGACATCGGTAGATCTTTCGTTATCATTAAAGGGACCAGTCCTTAATGTACTTTCAAACTTAGTTATTTGTTCATTATAAATTGTCTCTTCGATCCAAAGCAAATTATAATAAGTTAATAAAATCAAAAAACCCCACTGCTTAAGAAGCGAACTAAGAAGATGTAAACAAGAAGAAAATCATGATCATGATGTGCAGTCGGAAGATACATATTCACGAGCTGGCACTTTTTTAGGTGTTTTTTTTTATTACTTTGTAAAATATAAGTGATATATATTTTTGTTATCGCCACTAAAATCCCTTCATTTTGGTATCCCACTCGATGGGTTCGGAATAAAAAGAAATTGGGATCCCCACAATATGGCGCACAAATCCGCCATGTTTATTTTTTTTAACGTCTCCTAACTAAGAACAATGGCGGTCAATACCTATCGAACGAAGTCTTAATTATATAAATCTGTTTAGTGCTTTGAAAGATATGAGGTAATAAAGAATATTATATACATACAAACATACATTTGGTGGAGCCACTTCTTCCTTGCAAAAACAATAGAACGTTTTGAAGGGCGGGTGTTTTGGGGGACTGTCTGGGACTATCTATATGAAATGCGATGTTCAAAGAGTCCTCCATTTGGATACCTATCTAAAAGATTTAATTTCTCAAGACAAACTTGAACAAAAACAATTTTAATTTCGATTCGTTCCAGAAAAACAACTCAACATTAAACTTAAAAGCATGGTCGCTTCAACAGAGGGTTACAAAGTAAGTACAATGGTCATGTGCACCATATGGCGACCAGCGACCCTGGCGACCGCGGCGTCTAGGTCGTCAGGCCAAAACTGGACCGATGCGGGTTGTGGCGGTGAAATTGCACTTTTATGTAGTCGAGAAAAGGAGGTATCTTCAAATAGATTTGTTGCAGAATACTTAATCAAAATACGCGCTACGAGGTGGAGTTGCGAACACCAGTTACACAATAATAGATACAACACTATTTGATATTTTTTTTAACACCTTCAGAACAAAAAACTTAGTTGTTCCATGCCTCAAGTATCATAGCTCGTTTTCGTGACGAGGTTAATATTTCAGAAATACGAAAAGCTAGTGACTTTTTAGTTTTGTCTGGACCTGTATCTAAAAAAGCATAATCAGCTTATAATTATGGCACTGCTGGGACACATACCTTCTTTCCAAGAATGGGCCATAAACCACCATGAAAGCCCATTTTGGAATGTTCATTAACAACCAAACCGTGAAAAGCAGCTAAACTGCTCTAATTTACTCCAACAAATTTCTATCTTTAGTCATAATTTATCATTATCAAAACCTGCTACGCTAAACACACCCATACAATCTCACTTTACGCTTATAGCTATAATCAATTAGTCTCTAGCTTCACCATAACAATCCCGTTTGAAAAAGTGAATGAAAAATGCCATCTAAGCTTACTAGACGGCCTCTAAGTACCTTGTATAGAGAATTTAATGCACCCACTGACCTAAAGAGGAATGTATGGCTGACTCATTGAGCCTGCTTTTGTTTCATAAGAACACGTTTCGATCTGAACTAGTCGCTAGTCAGACAAAGCGGATTTTGATCGATTTGTATCTGAAGCAAATAAACCGAGATGACTTGCTAAAAGAAAAGGCGTTGATTTGTTTGAATTTATTTGCAAACATGATTGGCGTCTGTAAAGTCTTCAACGTTTTGTGTGTTGTAGAAGCAGCTCGACAAAAATATAAACGGTAGTCAATCTGCAGCCTTTTCCAACTGCGATTATGTTGTGGTCGGAAATAGGTCCTAGGCAGAAGAAAATAAATAAAAGATTGTAAATTAAGTATGAAATAAGAGATTATGTTCGGTGGATTAAAAGCACAAAATCTCATAAGCTGCCAATTCTCTTGGCTGACACACTTGATTACATGCGCCTTTTGCTGACATTTCGTAAATTTACGATTGCAAGCACCCTTTGCTGACTTTCGTCTTGATTACATAAATTACAAATAAAAACTCTGATACTGCGTAAGGAAGTCTAGATGAATAGTAATTCTGATTAATACAGGAAACCCAATGACGCATTTATCGACAAATATTATCCTGGAATTTTAGTCACATATTTCGTCAACTCTTTCATAATTATGATGATTCATCATTTAGGTGAAGTATGTCGTCTTCTTCCGTATCCACTCTTTGATTAGTTGTCATCTCAATAGTCTTACCAGTTTTGCCAACATCATCTTTCAATCAGTCCATTTGTAATCCATCTGGATCTGGACTTTCCTGACAAAAAGTATTGCTAATTATTCTTTCTTTCTTTTCTGCTAGCCATCCTCGACTCGATACTTAAAACTTTCCTCACGACTTCTTCCCCATTCCTCCATCACTTACCTTATTTGTCATTCAATCCAATTATAAATGAAATTATTATCTTCCATAAACATTTGATCTCCAATCACGAATCGCTTCACTTAGTTCCTCGCATACAAACACCTGTTAGAAAGTCCAATCATCGGTTAATCTGATACTCATTGATGGCGATCGATGCTGGGCCATTAGGCCATTACAGACGGAATTGATTGAGGCCGGTAATCCTTCTGATTGGACGGGCGACGGCGCACGATTGGACAATCATGGAGTCGAAGAAAGATCGTAATTGGGAGACCCAGTGATCTTGGTTTATGAAGTTTGTTTTTGAAAATGTTTGTGGAACTGGGTTCATATTTGATTGGGCTTGCATTAAGGCATGAATCGTTTCCTCCTAGATGGGTAAGTGCATGAATATCCTCCACTGCCGAGTGAAAGTTGAGGAATATGCTGCCAAGAGCAAGTGGAGGAATATCCTCCATTTGCTTCTTTCGATATTCGAATTTGTTCTTTTTTTTTTTTTTATCTATTATAGGCTCGCGCTTGACCACTATCTCACCTGATGGTAAGCGAAGATGTGGTCCACGATGGAGCACGCTTGCCTAGTAGTAACCTATTCACTCTTGACTTAAAGACCCCTAGATTGTAGTTATCGGGAAACACAGACTCCGGCAGGGAATTCCACTCCTTAGCTGTACGCATAATAAAAGTATTCTCAAAACGTTTAGTGCGTATGGGTGGGATGTCCACCATGTACCGATGGCGCATCGCCGTACGTCTGGTAGTCCGATGATGAAACGGGCTGGGCGGAATTAGATCATGCAATTCCATCGCACACTCCCCGAAATGTAACCGATAAAAAACCGACAAGCTGGCAACTCGGCGACGATGTTCAAGGCTCTGGAGCTTTGACTTAACCAGTGCCTCATCGCCGATGAGCCTCTTGGCCCGCTTTTCGATCGACTCTAGTGCATCAAGCTGGTATTTGGCAGATCCGTCCCAGAGATGAGAACTGTACTCCATGCATGATCGAACTTGCGCTTGATACAAACTGAGCAGCTGTTCTGGCGTGAAGTACCTTCTCACCTTTGCAAGGATCCCCAACTTTTTGGCAGCCAGTTGAGCCTTTGCCTCAATGTATGGGCCAAAATTGAGCGTCGATGTCAACGTAACGCCAAGAAGCTCAAGATGGTCAGTTATTGGCACGGTAACATTTCGGAAAGTTGGAGCCGGGTGAAATTGGCTCTTTTTAGCGGAAAAAAGACACGCCTGAGTTTTAGCAGCATTAAACCTGACCAGATTGGCATCGCCCCATTCGGAGACTGCCTGCAAGGACAGGTTCAAGCGCTCTACCATGGCCTCCCGCAGAGACTGGATCTGAGGCCCGGTAGCACGAGCGTTGGACACGTATCTCTCAGCAACTGTGCTGTCGTCTGCATACCCAAAGGTGCCGGGTTTTAGCAGATCGTTAATGTGCAGCAAGAACAAAGTTGCTGAGAGCACCGACCCCTGAGGGACCCCGGCATTAATATCCAAGCGGTCCGACGAGCAGCCATCGATAACCACTCGAATGGACCGATCTCTCAGGAAGTCCGCAATCCAATCACACAGACCACCGGGCAAACCGAATGAAGGAAGCTTACCAATAAGGCTTTCGTGCCAGACCCTATCAAAAGCCTTTGAGATATCTAGGGAGACGGCAAGCGCTTCCCCGTGCCTCTCAATGGCCTCACTCCAGATGTGAATGGCATACGCTAGAAGATCCCCAGTAGACCGATTACGGCGGAAGCCGTATTGACGGTCACTTAGGATATCGTTTGCTTCTAGGTATGCCAGGAGCTTAATATTAAGTACACGTTCCATACTCTTACAGAGTATGGAGGTTACAGATATGGGTCTGTAGTTGGCCGGGTCAGCTCGACTTCCATTCTTGGGCACGGGCTGTACGTTAGCCTGCTTCCAAGCATTCGGCACTTTTCCAGCCTCATACGAAAGGCGGAATAGGCGTGTCAAGATCGGAGACAGTTCAGGCGCACAGGTTCTAAGAACAATTGCTGGTATTCCGTCAGGGCCGCTAGCCTTGTTCACGTCGAGGTTGCGCAGCACCCTACGGACGTCCTTCTGATGGATACGAATGTCCAACATACTTGTCTCGCATCCATCAGAAGGAGGAGGGGGCCGCGCGTCACCAGGATTTAGACGTGAAGATTCCGCAAAAAGAGAGGCAAATAAATTTGCCTTCTCCTCAGCGGAGTGGGCCAGCGACCCGTCGGGTTTCAGCAGTGGTGGTAGTGAGGGACGGCAGAAGTTCGACTCGACCGACTTAGCCAGAGACCAAAACGCTTTACTACCTGCTGGGTAAGAAGCAAGTTTGGTCCCTATACGGCCAATGTGGTCGAACCGAGCCCTTCGCAACACCATCTTGCAGGACTTGGCAGCCCTGTTGAAGGCTTTCTTCTTCTGACCCACGTCACCCGCCTTACGCGATCGAGCGTCGACCCAAGCTAGGTACGCCCCATGCTTAAGCGCGTCGGCGCGCTTACATTCGGCGCCAAACCATGGCCGGTCTTCGCTAGACATTGATACGTCAGAGAACGGAATGTAGTACTCCATTCCCTGACGCAACACATCCGTTACAGCGTCCGCGCACGACGATGGATCAGTCGAAGAAAAGCAAGTAGGCTGCCAAGGATAGCATGCGAAGAAAGATCGCATACCATCCCAATCTGCTGACTTGTACCGCCAAACCCGCCGGGTGCCTCTTGGGCTGGGATCGGGCGGGGAATAGACGGACACAGACTTCACCAGACAGTGGTCAGAACTACCCAAAGGTGAAGCTATCGACACAGAGTATCTGTCTGGATCTGTTGTCAGCAGAAGGTCCAAGCAATTCGCCGTGTGCGAATCAACGTCCGGTACCCTCGTTGCCCCCTGGACCAGCTGGGTGAGGTTTAGCGCTAGCGAAAGCTTACGCATCTCCCGTCCAGCAAGGTCAGTGCACTGGTATGGGAAGAGCCACTCCTGGTGGTGGGCATTAAAGTCCCCCAGTAACACTAATTGGGCGGAAGGATACCGCTGCTGTGCCGCGTCAGCAGCCTCACTGAGGTACTCTGTGAGCCTGGTTGTCTCCTGATCTCCGCTGTGCGAACGGTAGACACAGGCGTAGATAATTTTATCCAAACCTGTGTCCACTAAAGCCCACAGCGTTGAGAATCTGGTGTCCTCAAGGTTACGGAGACGCCGATAGCAAGTATCGTCACGGGCGTACATACACACACCCGCGCGCGGTTTGTGCGCGCGAGTGCAGCCCTCTTATGTTGCTGAGGTGCACTTTGTGTGACAGGGAGTGCTGCCGCTGTACAGCTTTTCCTTTACCTTTCCTTGGCATAGTTCAGTGAAAAAGGGGAAGAGAAGGCAGTGAGACGAGGTTCCACGCTGGCAACCCACAGACACGCACTGATAGGACGCCATCTATGGGGGACTGGTCTGGAGACTGCGGGGACGCCCGAGCCCCCCCGGGAATGTCCATCGGGCCCTCCCCATCTGGTCGCCAACCAGCACGATGGTGCATTCCGGGATTTTTCGACAGTTGGCGGGGCAGCCTTTCATGTGTGGCTGGCACACTACTTGGGCCCCCAACTACCTGCGGTCGGCCAGCGGCGCACCGTGCCTCGGATCCCGCTACCCTCCGCGACCAGTCTCCCGATACGTCTATAACAGCGTGCGTCAGGCTGGTCTGCCAGCAGTAGAACAGCTGTCTCGACCCAACTCCTCTTGTTGGCTACATCGAGCATCGTAACCGGAACACGGCTAGGCCGCTTGGCGGTACGTCTTTGCCCGGTGGGTGGTCGCAAGCCTTCGGCCGAAACCTACCACCAGTTATTGTCACCTGATTTGCACCACCCGGGGACCACGTGTAGGGAATCAGAGGGTACACTCCTACGGACGTGGGTGACTCGGCCCCCACTGTTCTGTCCTGCGTAATGACTCTTTTCTCTTGGTTTTTGCCCCCCAATTTATCAGTGACGACAAAGTTTAAAAGGTCAACAATCTTTCGGCGATATATTCATTTATGTGCGTAAAGCTGTTATGATTCATTAAGGAGTTTCCTCATCTTCCGAAAACGAAAACCACCGTTAAAGCTACAAGTGTTACGATGTCTAAAAAGTGATTCATGATAAAGATAACCATCTCTCACCGAACATTAATCTCTCAAATTAATTATAACAATTATCATCAATAAATTATTTAATTCTACGAAAACATAGTACTGGCCGCAAACTCCCACGTCACGGTCAGTGTAACATGATCCAGTGTAATTCTAGTCAGTGAGAGTGTGGAGAATCGTCTGACAAACAACGCCACGTGAGAAAGTGATATGGTTCGAGTGCAAAGAGTTCGGATTAGACACGATAGCTGGTAGGAAGTGTTTGTAAAACTTGCTAATGATGCGCGAAACAAAACGTTTGTTGTTTGATTAGCGGATGTAGTTTTGTGGAGTTTATTGTTTAGAGATTTTACTAACGATGTATATGGATGTCGTTACAGACTATAATAATATTTTAAAGAAAGAAGGTGATAACGTCATGAAACTGCAAAGATGTCTTATTAAACTCGAGAGAAATAAAGGCATAGCAGATTGATTTTGTGATCAGTATATATAGATATCCAAGTGGTCTTTGTTTAAAATGAAAGCCGAAATACTGATAAAAATAAGTATGCGAAAGGAACGGCAGAAGAAAGGTGAGGATAGACTCAGCAGTGGGTAATTCCGGTCTGAAATGATGATGAAATAAATAAAACTACCTCAAAATGAAGCCTTTCGATGACTAATTCACAAAGTTTTCAGTGACGAGTTGTTGTTGAATTAGACGCTTGATAAAATTATAAAAGTGAGGAGTTCTTCATCCAGTTAGGCTTCATATTGACAGCCTTTTCGACAAAAACTGTAAACAGAAGAAAGCATCAAGGGCTAACAGAGTATTAGCACATGCAAAACCAACAGCCAACCAACACTCTCTTCAACAATAGTTTATAATCTCTGCCCAAAACACCGTGGTTACTGAGCATGAATAAAAAACAATGTAAAGTCAATTAATAGAAAAGAAAGTGCCGCAACGTATAATAATGTCCGTCCGTCCGTCTGTGGGAGATCGCTGCAGGGCATTCTGAAGCAAATAAATGATAATAACTTGTGGGTACTTGAACTTTTTGTTAATGGTCAACTATCACTTGCGATTTCGTTTATTCGCTTTAGCGTTAGGTCATTACGGTTCCAAAATGATCGGTCGTGGGATTATATGTAAGACTTATGTAAGATTCTGAGTGTCATGAAACGACTGATACTTATTTATGGTTTCTAAATTTTCGCTTCTTATGATAAATGTAACAGTAATATACCTAACTATTTTTTTTGTACTGTGTGAAAACTTTAAAAGGCGCCTGGACTTTTGGGGAAGAGACTAGGGAGTGTGGGATTTCTACCTCACTAAAACCACCCCGGTGATCACCATCAGCACCAGAAAGGGGCCCTGTCACCTCTTAAAAGACCACCTCGGAACCACCTCTGTGCAACGCCTGTTAGGGCACATCCCTGGGGAGGCTGAAAGAAGTAGCTCCCCAGAGCCTCGCTGTGCACGGCAGCATGTGATCACTGTGCTGCCGTCTTTTCCGAAGTCACTTGGTGGGCAGACAGAGTAACAGTAATATACCTTTTTTTTTTCTTTTTTTTTTTTGCTTGTGGAAATGCTCATGCATACTGCGCTACCACGGGGAGATAGTGCAGTTATGTGGGACTCTAACCCGCTAAAACTCCACGGTGTCCTCCTGTGCCGCTTATGGCGGGAACACGGGCACGCTTTAGCACTCACCGCGAACCCGCCGCAACAGTAATATACCTAGGGTTTACCACAACAAAACTCATGCGAAATATGTAGCAATAGCATATTGTTTTTAGATTGTCTGTTCTTTTCTCGAGACCTTTCCTGTCTCGAAAATGAGTGATATTCAGCTTTCTACGGCATATATCAAATCACAAACCATCAAATGACACAGACACCACACACACAGACACACACACACACAGAGATTTTGCACCTGATGAATCCTTGGCCAACCCAAATTGCCAAGTCATCATCATAATTTGAGCCGCAAGGCTTATATCATTTACTGGGCACCCAAGTAACACAGGAAGCATTTTAACAAACGAATACTAAACTTATGTAGAACTTAAGGTCCTTATAAACTCTTATATAAGCTCACCGAGCATCTTGATGCTTTATACTGGCATTTTTAAACCATTATGATGCTTTACACTGTATAACGTTTGGATAATGACATATGAAAATGCTTTTGTAAAGCCTTTAGTTTTAGTGCAGCAAACCACAACGCAGCTGTACAGCTTTCAGCTGCTTTTAGTGCATTTCGATTTAAAATAGCATTTTTAAGTAGTAAATAAATGTTTAATGCTGTTTAACAGCATATACATGAACCATTATAATGCCACGTAAATCCGCTATACAGCTTTCAGCTGTTTTTAGTGCCTTAAGGTCTACAATAGCATTTTTAAGTAGTAAGATAATGTCTAATGCTGCTTAATAGCATAAACTTGTACCATTATAATGCACCGTAAATCCGTTATATAGCTTTGAGCTATTTTTGGTGCCCTTTGTTGTATAATAGCACTTTTAAATGGTTAGTAAAAGCCTAGACCTGCTGAACAGCATAAACGTGAATCAATTTAAAGCTTGCATTTTTAAAGATTAACTGAATTCTGTTGTATAGCTAACAGCTCTTTAATCAAATACAAGTGAGTTATTGTAATGCGTAAAGCTGTATATAGGTTAATTTTACTATATTCGTTAAACCATTTGAGGCCATTTTGAGGAAAAGCACATTATTGGCTATAAACATGTTTATTTTTGTTGACGGCAGCATAATTATTTTAATAAGCCACGCGTAGGCATATGAAGATCATGCGTTCAGAAAGCTATTTTGTCAACAGACTCTTGGCAAACGGATACAAGTTGTACAAAAATTCTGAAATTGGTTTTCTTGTTTTGCTCAAGGATCCCCAAAATTGCGTTCAAGTAATAGCACTATTTCAGTCTACATCAATTCTACTGGTATACTGGTGAACCCATATAGAACTACTTTATAGACAATAGCACTACAGTGGTTCATCAAAAGTCTTCTATCTGCCCTCTGGCTTAATAATTGTTCACGTGTGAGTATTTATACTGCTGGCGGCATTAATTAGCCTTTTGAAAGGCTCACCGGGCGGCTACAGACCGACACCATTTTGTAAATATTTTATAACCAAAAATAATTATCATTCGGACCTATTTATAAAAGCATTAGGCCTATATAGTAATAATATAACTTAATTTAATACTGTCCAACCACTACTATTATGTTAATTATGCAAAATTCGTTCTATACTAAAAATACACAATATTTTTGGTTATTTTACGCATATATTTATATAACATTTTTTAACAAAACCACTTAATATCGAGGGCCCGTGAAAATTTTCAATGAAACTTATATAGACATTTACAGTAAACTACATTGCGCAGTAATATTTGAAGGCATGAAATAACAAAAGAGTCAAAAACTTAAACAGTATTATATATTTTGTTTTGATGCAAACAAATATGGAGTCACTCCCTCAGTTTTTATCCTCTTCGTCCATATTATATTGCGAGACAAAGTAGTTAAATTACAACGATAATTGTATTATAACATTTGTACCGTGGTATTAGAGATGTTTTTGCAATGATGTAAGGTTTAATTAAGTTCTAACTGTGAACACTTAAATAGCTAAAATAATTCTTTTACTACATTCTAATGCTAGTCTAATGCTTTTTTAATGCAATTAACATCTTCATTATCAATAATATTGCTAGTATAATGCTTCTGTAATGCGATCGGCAACTTCATTGACCATAATATAGCTTCTTTAATGCGATAGGCAACTTCATTGACCACAATAATGCTAATATAATGCGCCTGTAATTCAATTAAACATCTCATGTGAACCTATTTAGGATCTAAAGCCGTATAATTTGTGCCCAAATAAGCATTACAGTAGCCGTATAATCGTTTGTAATGCTACTAAAGAACTAACTAAAAATGCGAAAACGATACAGGAATGCTGTAAGTCGGCCGTTATACTGCTTTTATGTGTTACTTGGGCATAGGCCTACCTAGCGGTAATCTAACGGTAAGCAGTATGGACGTGATGTCCCCGGAGTATAATATTCATGTAGGTTGTACCAATCTCTTTGAAGAGTTGCGGAGGCCCTTTAATTATGTGTTGTATAAAATGTTGTTGTTAAATAGAAAGCCATTTGTAAGATTTATGTGTAGGATAAGGTTTATTTAAAGAGTTTAATGAACACACAGGTTTAGTTTAAGTTTCCTTTGTAAGATGTTTATGTTTTGTAACTTCAGGTGTATTGTTGGGCAGGAGACTATAGCGTTGCCACATAGACCAATCCTTAGTTCCTCGCATCCAGCGGAGGCTCAAGTAAAAAAAGTTAAAAGCAAGTTAAGGAGCATTTTCTTTAAACGCAATAAATAATATTAGTAGAGATATATATTTTGAATTATGTATTTATGAACGTAGTTCTTTAATGTATGTATCTTTATTATATATTGAATTAATATGTTACTGTAAAATTGTACACTGGATTACTGCCCTCAATTATTATGATCTTTATCACGCAAAGGTTTGCTGGAAGAAAACTCCATTTTGGAGTTAAGCTCGCCTTTGTACATGAACATGATTTTTACTTTGTGTAAATGTATTGTTTTGGTGTACAATAAAGAATTAAGTAAGTAAAAGCCCTTAGACAATGCACAATAATGCAAATTCTACAACAATTTGTTCAGGAGAACGCATCGACGCCAAAGGAAATTACCTTGCTCAGTTTATGGACGGAGCCGTAACGGCATTTAGTAGTAATCCGTCAGACCTCAAGGCTTAAGGGCCATGCGTGACCACACATACACTTATGAAGGTATGTCTTTATTTGCATGTGCATTTATGCTGGGACACATATGTGAGCTCATAACTTCAGGCTCAGGGTTTGAACAAGAACAGTAATGATTATACTACTAATATTATAATATAAAGTGAAAGTTTGTGACGATGGATGGATGGATGTTTGTGACGCAAAAACTACTAAACGGATTTTGTTGATACTTTACAGAAATATAGCATATACATCAGAATAACACATAGGCATATTTATGAAGAGGGAGAAGTACTAATTCCACGCGGGTGACAGCTAGTACTTAACCTTACATTTTACAAGAGGGCCTAAACCATAGAAATATTAAATACATAATACTACTTAGAATACTCTTGTTTATATATCTATGGCCTAAACTATACTCCATAAAAGATAGCTTGATCTCTGTGACATATGTCAAACTGACGTATACGTTATTGTTACGTTAATGTAAGCCTGTCAAGCGCTATTGTTACTGTATTGATACTGACAGCTGTCGCAGAGATCAAGCTATCTTTTATGAAGTATATAGTTATAGAATAACGATGATCAGGGATAGCGTGGCTGAAATGACAAAATATGAGGGATTGAGCTGTTGACTTGTAGATTGCGATTGTCAATCGCATGCATTTTTAATCCCTGACGGAAAAAGAGGAGTGTTATAAGTTTTTCGTGTATACCTGTGTGTTTGTGTATTTGTGTATCTGTATGTGGCATCAAAGCTCCTAAACGGATGAACCAATTTTGATTTTGTTTCTTTTTGTTTGAAAGGTGACTTTACCGAAAGTGTCCTTAGCTATGTTTGATGAAAGTTCAGCCGTTCTAAAGTTATGGGCGTTTTACTGATTGAATCGGGGTGTATTCGCAAGATATCGAGTCGTAATTAATTCGTTGGCGACCGAAGTGCGTCTACTACTAGATAAATTATGTCATCATCATATCAGCCGAAAGGGGTCCACTGCTGGCTGTCCCGAGCGTCTCGCATCCAGCGCATTCCCGCAACCTTCACCAGGTCATCGGTCCACCGGGAGGGAGGCCTTCCAACGCAACGTCTTCCGGTTCGCGGTCGCCACTGCAGAACCTTTCTGGTCCATCGGCCATCCGTTCTGCGAGCAATGTGCCCTGCCCACCGAGTTCTCTTGCGGATCTCTATTTTTCTGATTCGATCACGCAAGGAAACTCCGAGCATATAGCCCTCTCCATTGCCCTTTGGGTGACTGTAAGCTTTCTGATGAGTCCCATTGTGAGCGACCACTTCTCAGAGCCATATTATTATATCATCACTGACAACACACACTGGTCTATAGGCTTTCGTCATGAGACACTGGTAAATGATGTACCTTAAAATAAAAATGTCGGGCGATTTTTAAATTTTACTTGTTTTTGGCAAACGAAATCTTCACACTATCTATGATAGATTGTCACTTTTTTATACACTAAGGTTCATAACTTTAGCCTAAAGGAGCGTCTTCACTGGGAGCATTCTTTCGTGAGCATTTGTAAACAAGCAATCGTAGGCGAGCAACAAATGCTTCTCAGCGAGCCCAGCATTCACGTTCGAGCAAAACTATGAACGTTCGAGTCGAACATTCCCTGGCGAGCTTAGAGCATTCGAATACGATCTCGTTAAATGTCATTAATTCGATAATACGATTGACCAAGAAAGTAACAAACACTTAAGATCAAGGAACTGTTCCTTGCTTTACAAGTGGCCAGTTTTAGTATTCCTACATACATACTGACATACTACAAATATTGATTTCATTATCTGAGTACTCGCTTTCGAGCGTTTTATTTGCGTGTACATTCGAATGCGAGCCGTTTCCGCGACAATCGTTGCGACGTCCACACCGGCCGAAGTTCGCGCTTGCGTGTAAGCTTTGTAACGCTCGGTTCAACGTCCACACCACTCGAATATTCGACGTCGAATGCTCATTACACGTGAATGCTTGTCAGTGAGAACGTCCCTTAAAACTCACTTCTAGACAGGCTTCCTCTAAGTATCACCTAATCGATCGGTCCTGTGCTTTTTTATTTTACCGACGCCTTCTTCTCCGAGCGGGATCGGCTTTCTCGCGAATATTCGCGATCCTGCTCGGCGACTGGAGATAGCACCTAACTTATAGATCCTGTGCCCTAGAAATATGCTTTAACCTAGCGATAACGTGACCTCATAACCCAAGTAGGAAGGTATAACGCCAACCTCGCAAAATGGGGCTACCTCGACAGAGCAGCAGCAGGGTGTGCATGTGGTGCCGAGTTGCAAACCATGCCTCACCTCCTGTCATGTCCCATGTGCCACAAAGTATGTGGGGTCATCTTTGCCCTGCCACCGACGACGCCGTGTAAGTTTTGGGCCAAACTGAACGACTGTCGTGCCAGCTATACGAAGAAGAAGAAGAACAAGACCACAATAAAAATATAGAAACAGTATGGAAACTACCTACAAACGCTCGAAACTCGCACTCACACAAATATGCGCATCGACCCCTAAGCAGCACACACTACTGACAGCACTGCAGAAGTGCCCGAATTATCTCATCGGTGCGTATGTTTGTGTGAGTGTGCCGTTTTGAGCGTTTGTAGGTAGATTCCATACTGTTTGTATATTTTTACTGTGACAAGACCTTAACCAAATAATGTTGGATTCAAATTATATTGTCAGAAACTATACTAATCTACTTCTCTATATGACCGTCATGATGAGTCACGAAGATTTAGGCTATCTAAAACATGCAATTTTTTTTTGACAGCCGACGCGACGCCGACCACAGATAAACACGCGCTCTGTTGTTTGTCTACGGTTTTGACAAACGTTCATTGAGCCGTTGGGATTTTGGTCGTATATATATTTATGTTATTTTACTTAGATATTTGTTTTATATGTTATACGCATACATACTCACCTTCTGTGTTTATTTATACTATTTTGTTATTATTTATTTTGTTCTATTTTATTTCTTAAGTATGATCCGTTTCCGTAAATTTGTCCGTGGCATCAACAGTGGGCCCTATCAGAATATCAGCGCAGCGTTATTTTCTTTTTAATATCGTTGCACATGCTGAGATAGGAGCCTTTTTGGTCTCGCACGGGTTTATTTTTTTTATTTTTTTTTATTATTGTTTGTGTTTTTCTTATCTCGTGTCTCCTGTGCGGGTCACAAATAAAAATGTTTTCTTTCTTTCTTTCTTTCAATTTACGAGTCAGCAAGCAAATATTCAAGAAACACGCAAATTAGTGTGCTATGGCCAATTATACAAACTACAGAGATCAAATTGTAGCTAACTGTCGGTAAAACACTTAATTGCTTGTTGTATGTCACAGATGTTTATTGTAAACAAGCATTGCTGCTTGGGTTTGTTTGTTTACGTTTTTGTATGAATCATTTGTTGGTAACGTAAATAAATTGCTGGTACGTAAATAAGCGTCTGCGCTGTAAGTGAGTCTTTGTCACCTGTCATCTATGACAGAAATCGTAACCAAAAAGAACCGATTCTCCTTCGTCATTTGTTATGTCGACAAGCGAATTCTTCTATTGATTAACAAGGAATTTAGCAAACCCAGCTTCTAAATATTTATCATTATGATTCATCATGATCTGCCTAGTCTTTACTATGTTGGATGTATAACATTTTACTAGTATATACGACACAATCGTTAAGTTTATTTAAAAAATCACTGCAAACTTTACATAAGTAATTATTTTAGAAAAAAAAACTTTTTTACAAATAATACTTCCAAATAAAAGCACTACAAAGTGAAAAATAACTTTCATTTTGTAAGTCGGTGTCTTTGGTAGGTAAGTACAATTTTTTTCATTATGGACAATGTTTTCACTTTTAGTTGTACCTAATAAGCAACTTCACTTTAGTAATGTACCTATAATGCCAGAATAGATTACCCGAATACCATGAATCTTGAACATAACCGGTGAAATGAGAGTGTACCAAGGTGATCTGCGTACCCCTTTAGAGCGTACTGGCGTGATGTTATGTTAAGAAATGGTATAATAAATAAACAGACATGCAATTGCAGCAATCCCTAGAGATTTGCCGTCATTTATTGAAGAGTTCTATTGTATATCGCCGAAGTTCTTTATTAGATAGGACCAATTTCGGAACATACTCTTTCAAACATTAAAATAATTTTCAAAATCGATCCACAATTGACGGAGAAATCGGTGAAAATACAAATTGTGTGTGTAAAAAAAGTGAATAGGTTTCTTCTAGGCAAGCGTGCTTCACCGTAGACCACATCATCGCTTAACATCAGGCGAGATAGTGGTCAAACGCCAGCCTATAAATTATAAAAAAAAAAAAAGTCGGATATAGTACCTTATTGGTAAGTCGGTTGAAAAATGAACAACTTTTATCTTGTACATGTGTCAAAATCATGTAAGTACATATAGTATCCTAACAAAGTTGAATGAGCATTTCAATTTGAAACTTAGTCAACATTTACACCAAATTCCACACAATCATGCCCACCGTTTCCAAACCCGGCAATTCCACAAGTCCTCTGATCTTTCACAGCTCGCTCCAGTTAAAATAACATTAAATATACGAAAATCTAGCTTATTTATATTCAATTGGCTAATTAATGTACTTCTTTCAGACTCATTCCTGACACACTCCAACAAAAGGTGATGGACATCTTCTACTTTATTATCACAAACCAAGCAATTCGGAGAGTCCACCATTCTCATTAGAAATGCAAAGGCTCTTAATGGCATATGCCAGGAAGAGGAGAGGAAGGTGGATGGACAGGGTATGTATAATTACTGCGACAATGATGTTGGAATTGTTGGAGATGTTTTTTGTTGGTTAAATCTTTGTGTGGGACGGGCAGTCACTGAAATAGCAAGTAACCGAGGTATTGGGGTTCTATAAATGTCAATAGAATCTTTCGCTAAATGAACAATAATTTTAAACCTACATAAACACATTCAAATCAAATTAAATCAGAATTATTAATTATTGTACATACACACAAGTTCAGCAGGTTTATTACGTATCTTTTGCAAGAGCAAAACATATAGTATCCTAACAAAGTTGAATGAGCATTTCAATTTGAAACTTAGTCAACATTTACACCAAATTCCACACAATCATGCCCACCGTTTCCAAACCCGGCAATTCCACAAGTCCTCTGATCTTTCACAGCTCGCTCCAGATCACAGACATCCTAGTACAAAAATCCGCTAAGCACACACTACCCACCCAGCTAAGTGCTAACTTGCTAAGCCCAGCAGAGTGGACCCGAGACCGGCCCGAGATATCCGCGGAATGCAGCCCGGCGAGCTAACGACCGCGACTGCCCTGTGTCCGATAGGGCTTTCACATTTCTCTCGCCGAATATTCGCAATGCGATGCCAATGCTTTGATAGTGAGTGAGGAATTTGGTAGAGGTGCTAGGGATATCGGTATGTGAAATTGCCAAGAAGTAACAAAAGAAACAATGGACGGCTTGTGTGAAAGTTTAAATATGATTTGACTAAAAACAAGTAAAATTATAAAAATCTTGCGCAAATATCCCGAATCAAACAGTAAAACGCTCATATCCTTTGAACGGCTGAACCGATTTTCATCAAACATAGCTAAAACACTTTTGATAATGTCACCTTTACAAATAAAAAAAACCGGCCAAGTGCGAGTCGGACTCGAACAGGAAGGGTTCCGTACCATTATCGCAAAACACTGCATAAAAATCACGTTTGTTGTATGGGAGCCCCCCTTAATTTATTTTATTTTAATTCATTAATTATTATTTTTTAAAGTAAATATACAACTAAACATTCTGTGAATATTTCAAGCGTCTACCTGTTGCCGTTATTAATATCGAGCAAAAAACGGCAATAATATCACGTTTGTTGTATGGGAGCCCCCCTTTAATATTTACTTTATACTGTTTTTAGTATTTGTTGTTATAGCGGCAACAGAAATACATCATCTGTGAAAATTTCAACTGTCTAGCTATCACGGTTCATGAGATACAGCCTGGAGACAGACGGACAGACAGACAGACAGACAGACAGACAGACAGACAGACAGACAGACAGACGGATCGCGAAGTCTTAGTAATAGGGTCCCGTTTTTACCCTTTGGGTACGGAACCCTAAAAACTAAATCAAAATCGGCTCATCCGTTTAGGAGCTATGACGCCACAGACAGATACACATACACAAACTCACACGTCAAACTTATACCACCCCTCTTTTTCCGTCGGGGGCTAAAAATCACGACTGATAGAGAAGTATTTAAGTAGAAGACATTGCACATTCCCAAAATAACTTGGATAAGTATGAGCAGGACAATGATGACTTATATATAACTACCAGTAACTACAACTTACTAAAGAATACTTTTTGTATATATACTTTTTCGGTATCGGTGCACATTTCGTTCTCAAGGTCACATGTATTTTAATCATGTTCGTTGTGAGTATTGTTTAGGTGTCTCACAAAACTTAGGACAAGGTTTAACACTGGCAACGACTTGTCGATTTGACTCATCGCATCAACTTTGTGTGACTTGAGAAGTGTAACTCCTAATCAATCAACAAGCAACGTACAAACATACACTCTATCCTAATGTCTAATATCTAATGGAAAAGCAATAAGGAAACTATATGACCAAATGGGAGCACTTATGAACCGACGGATGCGACAAGTAATCAATTAGATTACTGCGGTAGATTTATTTTGTAAGTGCATAGCTTACTAAGTTCCTAGTGTGTGGTCCTTGTCAACCGGTCTAGTGCCAGGAAGATGTAAGGAAGGTGGATGGACAAGGTAGGTATAATTAGTTACATAGTACTTATCCAAACAGTCTTATTAGAAGTAGACCTTCTAAATCATTTTACCAGACCACTACAACTGTACAAAAACTTGCAAGATAAAAATAAATAAATTTTGCAGTGAAAATGTATCCAGCTTTAGCAATCAATTTCACTTCCACTTATTATTATGATAGCTGTTGATAAAAACTTAAATTTCTAAAGAAATATGATTATGTTTCTCTGTAAGCCCATGTTAAGGTGTAATGTTTTCACTGATAAGGCACTGGCTGTTTACCTGCGCAAAAACTGCATGCTGTAACCGCATCTGGTGATACGGCAGGATTGGCAGGTATCCAATGTACCACGTCAAATGCTATTACAATTTTTAGGGTTTCGTACCCGGTGGGTCCAAACGGAGCCCTATTGCTGTCACTCACGTGTCCGTTTGTCTGTCTGTCCGTCTGTCTGTCTGTCCGTCGTCTGTCACACAGGTTTTACAGCCAAACGGTTGAAGATGCAGTCTTAAAATTTTCACAGTATAAGCATCTTGTTGACCCAAAGCCATACAGATTATCAAAAAATTATTATAATGTGAAAAAAATAAAATATACTCCTTTTTGTTTCCAAAAATTTTGGAAAACAAAGGAATGAGAACCCACCAAAGTCAGCTTTTTTTTTACAAAATTGTGTTCCGATGAATTTTTTTACTTTCCATTAACCATTATTTGTACACACACACCACACAACACTAGGTAATAAGTTTGTATATGTTACTAACACCCTATGGATTTTTGCGTCCGAAATAAAAGTATTCTATTCTATTCTATTCTATTAACCAAAGCACTTGTAATTTGGTGATAATGTTTATTAATACGTATATTTTACCAACAAATACCAATATATTGATAAATCAGATTTTTCTTTGAAATTCTATCATTTTTCCTGTTACAACCAACTTAATTTTTGCGGTCTGTTACGGAACTCAAAATATGCAAAGTCTGACACGCACTGGGCCAGTTTATACTCGCATTTAATTTACTACCAGGGATAATAAAACACATGAAGACAACAGCATCCTCGAACATGAATTCAAAGTTTTTATAGGTGCTGTAGACCGAGTGACGTCCACGAATTGATAGAAATCGGCAGCAAGATGGGCAGACTACATTCTAGCCATCACGGGTAGAGCCTAGGGAATGGCACGAGGGAAGAAAATGCGATGATGGACGAAAATTATGAATTCTCTATTATAGCATTGCTGAAAATTACATGTGTGAGTAAAACCACAAGGCAGATAGTGGAAAATAGCATCAGTTTCCCTAAGAACCTGTAAACGCTCAAATATTGAACATGAACATAAAGCCGCCTCCACACGCTTGGCGAACAATGGCAAACAGCAAACACGAACGTGTGGAGGGGTGTTTGTTTGTGTTTGCCTGTTTTTGTTTGTGTTCGCCCGTGTTCGGCATCGGTGTCGGTTTTTATGCACAAATCAAAGGGTGTTCGACAAACGTGTTTGCGATGTATCCAGGCGCTTGTTCAGTTCAGTAGTACGCGCGAACTTGCGGGTGGCGGATGGAGTTAATAGTGGTGGTAAAATTTACGAATTTTATGTATCCTAAGCTAAATTGTACGGAGAAATGAGGAGTTTAACCCGAAAGTAATCGCTGCCACAACAAGCTCGTCGTCTGCCATGTTTGCCAATCCGGAATATACAAGCAAGTTCGCCAAGCATGTGGATGCTGTGTTTGTGTTGGGTGATTGTGGTCAGTGTTCGGCTTGTGTTTGCTGTTCGCGACTGTTTGTGGCAAACAGCAAGTGTGTGGAGGCAGCGTAAAACAGCGGTCATTTGCAAACATGTTCAACCAATTGACAAGAGGATACAAGGCTTAAACCAAAATAAGTAAAAATGGAAATATTAACATAGGTACAGGATACAGCGATCACTAGAGCCTTGACCAATGCCAAGATTGTAGCTGAAGATAGCAATAGCGAACGGATGCGACACCTTACTTGTCAACTTGGTTATCAAGTGTAGCAATTACTGAGATGTTTTGCACAACATTACATGAAGGTCATTTACCTTTTTGAGATCACTTGAGATCAAAATCTTTACTTGTTGTTTCCTTAAAGTTCAGGTTTGATGAATCAAGCTCCTAGTATGTTAGCTCCTAGGTACTACTATATCATTCTCTACTATAGCTCCTACTACTATATCATTTTTAGACCTATTGCTGTCACTCGCGCGTCCGTCTGTCGGTCCGTCATCTGTCACACATTTTGTTCCGAAGAATTTTTTCACTTCCCATTGGCCTACTTAAAATTTGGTGATAATGTTTCCTCTTCTTTCTTTTAAAAAAATAAAATAAAAAAAATGAATTTCATCCCGGTATAATGTTCCTTTGGGATAAGAAAACACTATTCACGCGGGCGAAGCCGCTGGCAGAAACTAGTTACGTATATTTTACTAACAAATACCAATATATTGATAAATTGGTAGGGAACCCTAAATGTAATGTGCGAACGCGAAGTCCGACACGCACTTGGCCGGTTTTTTTTTTTATACAAACAAATAATCTGAACTCTAATTGGAAACGGCTTTTGGAATCTCATTTGATTATTTGCCAGCGGTTTTATGTGAGATCCATCCTAGACAGTGCCTTCTCATCATTGTTAAGACTTTTTATTGTAACTTTAGGGACTAATTTATAAAATGTCACCACAGCAATTTGGTTGCCAGTCTTAGAATCATTGAGGTATGTATTTTAATCATATTGTTTTGTTAATTCGTACCTTTGTGTATTACGAGCGTATTGTACCTATTTAGTGTGCCTATAATCCTTTGACTGTCGAAATAAAAGTTGATTTATATCTTTAATTCAGATTGAAAACCTAAGCATATCAATAATTCCTTCTGCAAACACTACGTGTCATCAGCAACCAAACGATACTTGTCCAATGAAAGCGACATTACAAACGACCGTCAAAACTAATTAGCAAATGGAAACAGTTCAGACACTCTTGGTTACCAGATCCGCGTTGCCGTGTGCAGTTGCTCAGTTGGCGTCAATGCTCGCCACACCCCGCAGTGCACCTGTCGCGACGCTTCGTAACTTACAAGTTCCTGCCAAGTGCTACCCTAGAAAGTAATACTAATTTCATGTAAACTGGCTACAGTTTAAGTAGCTATACTTTAGATAAGTTATAGTTGGTTTTAAGCATATTGTGGTAAGAGCTAAATGGTTTTACTATTTCAACCACCGCATTTCGTATGTCAAAGATCAGACTGTGCGGCGGATATATTGATATATTCTCATTTAAAGCTCAGATCAAATAAAAAAATCAAGATGGAACGTTGCAAACAACAATGTGACGCCGGTTAAAACTACGCCTTGCCGTATACATAAACAATTACACGCACACACGTACTACGAAATTTCAAGCTTTATATCAATTGATCTGAGAGTTCGACTGACAGACAAGCTAAGGCGTACTTTCGTTATACGTGTGTGCGTGTATTTGTGTATGTATACGGCAAGACGTAGTTTTAACCGACGTAGCTTTGTTGTTTGCAACGTTCCATCTTGACTTTTTATTTGATCTGAGCTTTAAAGATGCCAATAAACTATTGTAGTACCTAATTAGGAAAAGTATGTTTGTAAAAAATATAAGCATAGTTACGCCTGCCTTTATGTAGTGCTCTGCTAGTAATAAAATTATGTGTAGTAGTGTTAAGAAACTCATTTTTTAATTTTGTGAGCAAACAATCACATTGAAGAAGATCTTTATGCTAATGCAATGTGCAGTTGACAGGCGCGCGCCCTAGAATAATAGTGAAATTTACTTCCAACACCATTATATTTATGAGAGCAGTGGTGGCCTAGTGATATCGGCCGCGACTTACAAGTTGTAGGTCGTGAGTTCGAACCCAGGCAGGCGCTTTACTTTGTGTAAATTATTTCATCACCATCAATCACTGCTCTCAAAACGGTGAAGGAAAACATCGTGAGGAAACCAACATGTCCTAGAACCAAAAATTCGAACACATGTGACTTCCACCAACCCGCATTGGGCCCGCGTGGTGGATTACGGTCCATTCCCTCTCACAGAGAGAAGGCCTGTGTCCCAGCAGTGGAAATATTAAAAGGAAGATGATGACCATTATATTGTTGGCTATCCCGAAGCCATAGGCATAATCTTATTTTTATAGCCTTCTTTTTCCCCGACTGCCGAAGGAGGGTATTTTATGGGCGCACGGTTGGCGCAGTGGTTGAGCAATTGACTGCTGCGCTGCGTGTCGCGGGTTCGATTCCCGCACGGAACAAAAATTTGTATGACCTACAGATAATTGTTCCGGCTCTGGGTGTTTGTGTATGTGACTTTATATGTTTGTAAACGCACCCACGATACAGGAAGAAATTCCTAGTATGGGGCAACGTTTTTTAAAAGAAAGAAAGAAAGAAAGATAGTTTATCCTCGCACTGGAACGCCTTGCAGCAATTACACCAATGGAGCACAATCTTATAATAAACTCACTATTAAAGTCCAGGTTTCCTCACCATGTTTTCCTTCACCATTGTCAGCGATGTCCAAGACAAACTTAGAAAGTACATCTGAATTGAAAAAGTCACATTGATACTTGCCCGGATTCGAACCCACGACCTCAAGCACGAGAGGCGAGATCTTAGCCACTGGGCCACCACGACATTATGGTAATGTGTTTATCAGTCTATGTATGTAATGTATGTTTGTTCCTATGTTTTTTTATTGTCTATAGGCTTGCGCTTGACCCCTATCTCACCTGATGGTAAGCGATGATGAGGTCGACGGTGAAGCACGCTTGCCTAGAAGAAACCCATTCACTCTTGACTTAAAGACCCCTAGGTTGGATGTGGCGTTCCAGAGATCAAACGCGTTGGCCGATGTTGATGATTTATACGTTAATCGATTCGTCTTAACCCTGCGAGTGTCACTGGCTACATTAAAATTGGAAAATAGAAAAATGGCGGATTTTGGGCGCCATATTGTGGGGTCGAAATTTTTTTTACTTCCAAACCCATCGTGTGGGATATCAAAATAAAGGGTTTCAAGAGGTGATTTCAAAAATACATAAAACTTATCCATTTAAAAGTATTAGGTACTTTTAAATCTTAAAAAAAAACCGGCCAAGTGCGAGTCGGACTCGCACACGAAGGGTTCCGTACCATTATCGCAAAACACTGCAAAAAAACACGTTTGTTGTATGGGAGCCCCCCTAATTTATTTTATTTTAATATAATAATTATCATTTTTTGAAGTGAATATACAACTAAATATTCTGTGAATATTTGAAGCGTCTACCTGTTGCCATTATCGAGCAAAAAACGGCAAAAATATCACGTTTGTTGTATGGGAGCCCCCCATAGATATTTATTATATACTGTTTTTAGTATTTGTTATTATAGCGGCAACAGAAATACATCATCTGTGAAAATTTCAACTGTCTAGCTATCACGTTTCATGAGATACAGCCTGATGACAGACGGACAGACAGACAGACAGACGGATCGCGAAGTCTTAGTAATAGGGTCCCGTTTTTACCCTTTGGGTACGGAACCCTAAAAAACGAATTTACTTGTTTATAAAAAACTTTATTATTAATATCTATAACTTCTTGTCCTTATCCTATGTTTACTTGGTTTTGGCTTAGCGCGTTTTTATCTAATTCAACCTGGAACAAGCCACTTTAATTATTCAATCATCTCGGAATCATTCACCCATCTCTTATCCTTCATACCATTCCTCACACAATCCAATCACCATTTCTTTGAATATGAAAGATTCTGAATCATTTCATTATGTGTTTATTTTTTTGTATGTGTTTTTAGGGTTCCGTACCCAAAGGGTAAAAACGGGACCCTATTACTAAGACTTCGCGATCCGTCTGTCCGTCTGTCTCCAGGCTGTATCTCATGAACCGTGATAGCTAGACAGTTGAAATTTTCACAGATGATGTATTTCTGTTGCCGCTATAACAACAAATACTAAAAACAGTATAAAGTAAATATTAAAGGGGGGCTCTCATACAACAAACGTGATATTTTTGCCGTTTTTTGCTCGATATTAATAACGGCAACAGGTAGACGCTTGAAATATTCACAGAATGTTTAGTTGTATATTTACTTCAAAAAATAATAATTAATAAATTAAAATAAAATAAATTAAGGGGGGCTCCCATACAACAAACGTGATTTGTATGCAGTGTTTTGCGATAATGGTACGGAACCCTTCGTGTGCGAGTCCGACTCGCACTTGGCTGGTTTTTTATTTTACCGGTTACAAAAACATATATAAGTTTAACAACCTAAGTAAAACGAACGAACGGATGTTGGTGAACTTTGAAAGTTCACCAACATCCGTTTCTATACAATCTAGGTATTAGGTAAGTAACATATAATTATTAATAACTAGCTTCTGCCAGCGGCTACGCCCGCGTGAATGTCGAAAATTATCCCAAGGGAACATATTCCCGGGATAAAAATCCTATGTGCTATTCCTGACTATAATCTGTCTCTGTGCCGAATGTCATCCAGATCCGTCCAACCATTTGAGCGTGAAGTATAATGTGATTTTTTATTTCGTGGACTAAACTGACATTTGGGGGGTTGTCACTTTATCGTTACATTAAAATAGTGTCGTACCCTAACTATCCTGAGTGATCGAAAGTTAATCGAAAATCGAAGTAGATCGAAAATGAAACTATTTCACGGCATAAAAAAATTATTTGTTTAGAAACTAGCGGCCCATATTTAGTTTCTACTCATTTATGTCAGACTTAATTTAATCGATTGCATTTATTTTATTGTTGATTTCATATTTTACACAATAAAAGTTCATATACTATGTGTATGAATACTGTTATTTGTTAAATATATTTACGTTTATATTCATAAAACATTTATTTACACCAATTAGTAAAAATGAATTCAGGAGTCGTGTCATATCGATTCGATGAATCACTTATGATTGAGCCTTACCTACAACACAATGCTCCGCGCTTGCAACATTTAAAAAAAATAAGGTCAATAGCAGCTGTCAGTTTAGTCCACGAAATTAAAAATCACAGTATAGTAACAAACATATACACACTCACAGACTTTCGCCTTTATAATATTAAGTGTGATAGTGTAATGTGATTTTATTATGATAATAAATAAAAAGTGATAGTTTTCAAATAAATCAGCTTTCAGTGTTCTTTAATGATTATCGTTAGTTGTAAAGATTTTTAATTATCGCCCCTTGAGATCAGCAATATGATTAATTCGCTATAGTAAAGCTGCGAACACACAATTTAATTTTGCGGTTTTGTGGTTTTGTTCATTTCCGGTTAATTTTGTCGGTGTCTTATGTGTCTGCCTGTACAAAAAAAACAGGCAGACACATAAGACACCGTAACTAATGTACTTTTTCCGTATATATGTGAATTAAGAAAGGAAGGCAGTAATTTGTTAATGCTATACCTAGAAGAAATGTACGTTCAATTTATAATGTTTGAAATTATAATAACAGCTAACGGGCTTGGGGGTTATTTTCATTTAGTTTAGATTCATGTTTTTTTTTTGCTTCGTTGAAATTCCATCACGTCGCCTTTTTTGGTATTCCCACCAAAATGAATTAAAAAACCTTTTTTTACAAAAAAATACAATCGCCTTCCAAATAAAAACACTACAAAGTCTTCTTCTTTCTTTTCGAGCTGATGGGGAAACTCTTTATAAATTTTGGGCCCAGTATGTGGCCATCCCGATTGCAGCGTCAGTGGTGAGCATAAGATCTTCCAAAGTGCAGGAGTATGGGCACTTGGGACACTCCAGCGTGTGTGCCATATCTTCCAAAGGGTGACCGCACTTACACTGGGTTTCAGACGGGTCTATAATACCCCTTTGTGCCAAATTGTGTTTGCAGCGGCCTACTTTTTACTTCTATTTCGGAAGTAGGTGTTCCTGTTTTTACCCGACTGCCAAAGGAGGGTAATGTGTTTATCAGTCTATGTATGTATGTATGTATATATGTATGTATGTATGTATGTATGTATGTATGTTTGTTCCTATGTGGCGGTCCAGAGACCAAACGCGTTGACCGATTTTGATGATTTATACGTCAATCGATTCGTCTTAACCTTGCGAGTGTCATAAGCTACATTAAAATTGGAAAATAGAAAAATGGCGGCTTTTGGGCGCCATATTGTGGGGGGCCAATTTTATTTTTTCTTCCAAACCCATCGTGTGGGGTATCAAAATAAAGGGTTTCAAGATTTGATTTCAAAAATATATAACACTTATATATTTAAATGTACCTAATTCGAAAAAAATGTTAACTAAAAAGTTATAAATAAAAAAGTTAATTAAAAAAATCAAAATACCCGACTGCTTAAAAAGCGAACTAAAAAGACGTAAACAAGAAGAAAATCATGCTGTGCAGTCAGAGGATACATCTGGTTTTGGTCAGCCAGCTCGCGAATATGTATCCTCCGACTGCACAGCATGATTTTCTTCTTGTTTACGTCTTTTTAGTTCGCTTTTTAAGAAGTCGGGTATTTTGATTTTTTTAATCAACTTTTTTTATTAAATATTCGTTTAATGACACCGATTTCTGAAATTGAAGTAATGTTTCACTTTATAGTGTTTTTATTGCGTGTATACAAAAAAAATAACAAACATATAGCCGAACATAGAACCTCCTCCATTTTGGAAAGTCAGTTAAAAAAGAAACCTTACGGCGGGGCATTGTCTATCTGTCGGTATGCATTTCTCTTCCCGTGCCGTCCCTTTAACAAGAGACATCGATCCCACTTGCCTAAATTCTGCTTTCAAAATGCAAAAGAAGAAAAAACAATTCTCATGATCATCTAATTCCCTCTACCTACAATGTATTCTCACCTCTACAGCCTCCAGCATAATAACTGATGCCACGATAGCGTATTGAACACAGCATTGTTACAGATCTCCAACAGAAATGAAAGTCCAACAATAATATCAGATTCTCATAAAAACTATCAGATTTCCTATCTCGCTGATATTTGAATGAAGAGGGCCGCTTTCTCTGTCTTGTTTGATTTGAAAGGTAATCAGAATCAGATGGAACTCGTGGTGTACTGCTTACACCGGCTCCACACGTTGGCCCCAACGTAGGTCCCAACGACACTCGTCTAACGTGTGGATCTAGAAAATTGCGTTGGCGCCAACATTGGGCCGAGGTTTGGTAGTTGGCCGGCGCATGTCGGTTTTATCAAAGGAATCTGTGCCAACGTTCACGATCCGTCCACACGTTGGTGATTAGTTCATTATTAGAATGGAGTGTAAGGTCTGTACTCACTGGTTCCGAGTTGTATGATATCATTGTGTCGTCATCCACCATCTTCTCTGGCGTGGTTTTTTCTTTTAATTCACTAACATATATAAATTATAATATGCACTCAGTACTGTAAAAGCGATTACAGCAATTTCCGTATTGGACATCTTCACAGTGGCTCTAAAGAGAAAGAGCTAGTTTAATAGCCAACATCTGTACGCCTCACCAAATAACCGACCAACGTTGGTACGAGCGCTGGGTCCAACGTGTGGAGCCCGGGTTAAAGTTTTATGTACGTATGTGCGAAGAACCGTAGTAAAATAATAAAACCAAGAAGAAGAAAGCGAAAACGTTATGACGGAGTAAAACTAATTAAACCTCGTTGGTTATGTCACAAGCGCTACAGCCGATTATAAAGTCCAGAGACCCTTGAGAAGAGACATTCTACCAACGAAAGCATGGTGATGACGATTGGAAAAATGAACGGGATTAGGGCCCCATCCACTAACGATCATTCCTAACGGAGTCTACAATCCTTTAGACGACGACTAACGCCAACGACATTGAGTGAACAAAACGCGCACACGTTTCACACCCGCGCGACCCAAAATTTTGTAGTTTTTCGTACTTTCCTTATTATTCAATGACTTTAAAAAAAAAGCCTCAGATCAAAATGTAGATAATTAAATTGTCTTTGATATGGTGTCGAGTTTCATTAAAATACGCCCAGCGGTTTTGGTGCGAATGTCGTGTTTTTGTCCGTTTTGAACATAACTTTACAAGTTAATTACACTATGTTATACGAATGAAACTAAAAATTTTCATCCAGATCCGTTCAATAGTTTTTGCGTGAAAGAGTAACAAACATACATACATCCATCCTCACAAACTTTCGCATTTATAATATTAGTAGGATTCTCATTTTAAAATCAGCTACTCAAGGGAATCGGCGCCTTAAGGAATGAACGCCAGTGGATTTGCAAAAGCGGGAAAGAATGACGGTAGGTATTAGTGGCTTTAACGGTTTTATTTTATCCCGTTGCGTTTCCGTACAGTTTGACCAACAGGACAAGCCAGAAGGAATAAACGTTAGTGGATGGGGCCCTATTGTCAAACGCTATCGAAACGTAACGTGATCTATCCCTTGCATTTTGACATTTCGGTTATAGCTGGCATTGCTGACGTCGAATGACACTTGTCTAGAGCGTCTGGCGTCGATCTCCGTCTCGAGCAGTGTTATTGGATGATAAAATGCGGTTGTAGATACTACAGGCACTAAGACCCTCTTATCCTTGGGAAATTGGAGGCAATTATACCTTTCTGAGGATAAAAAAGGAACCCTTATAAGATCACTCTCTTGTCCGTCTGTCTGTCCGTGTGTCACCACCGATTTTCTCAGAAACGGTTGGAACAAGCACGAAAAAAAAAAATGGTTGAAATTTGTACTAGATACTGAGGTCTATATTACCTATTTGGTGTATAAAATGAAAGTCCTGAGTCACCACGACAAAAATATATGAGCAAATTTAAATTTTCGCGAAAACTTGTAAGTACCAAAATTTTCCTTAATTTTCAATTTTTTATTTTCAGGAATTTTCCCTTTGCTTGTGCTGTAAGACCTTGCTTTCAACCAAAATTGACAATTCTGGGTCAACCGCAAGTACCCTATAGGTTTTGGGTCGAAAACCTATATGGTAGTTCCCGTTGACCTAGAATAACGAATTTTGGAAAAAGTAAGGTCTTACAGCACAAATAAACAAAACATTCCAAAAAGTAAAAAATGTTTAAAAATAAAGGGTGTCCCCATACATAAATAGTTGACGCCACCCTGGGTACGTACGTACGCGACCGTTCTTGCGCGTGTCTGACTCTCACTTGGCCGGTTTTTTTTACAATATTTTATTGTTCAAGCTTTGCTTATTTGCACACAACAGTAAAAGCGAAAGGTTTCAGTCACCCACATAGTCGTAGCAATTCGAGACTAATGGTCACTTGATCTGTCGTCACTTATGTGACACATACGACATGACGACTTCTCAATCAGCTGACTGACAAGTGACAAAGGCTTACGAAAGTACCGGCATGAACAATCGTCTTTAAGAATAGAGAAGTTAGCCATAAGAGCCGGTCCACACGGCGCGTTGCGCCAACGTTGCGTCGTTTTAATAATTATGTAAAATGACGCGACGTTGACGCTGCGTCGACGCAACGAACGCAATGCACTAAAGCCTTTTTACTTTTAATTATAAGCGTCTAACTTTAATTTGTTTGGGCTCCATTATTCTTCTACTAGCCAACAATTTCGACGACACGGTTGGCGTGGTGGTTGAGCGATCGGCTGCTATGCTGCATGTCGCGGGTTCGATTCCCGCACGGAACAAATTCACCACCACCACCCAACAAATTTGTATGGCCTAGAGATAATTGTTCTGGGTCTGGGTGTCTTGTTTATGTGAGTTTAAATGTTTGTAAACACACCCACGATACAGGAAGTAATTCCTAGTGTGGGGCAAGGTTATTAAAAAAATAAAATATAATAACATCTCAGTACTCACGCCATTTCCAGTCCAAAATAAGAAGAATGATTGAGCTCCCAAGAATTTTCATGCAGTCTTGAAATGACCGTACTCACAGACATAAATCTAACTAGATGATGGCGCTGACTGTACCCCACACACCCGTACTCGAACGCCTTTTAATGAGCTAACAGTATAATCCTCTAAATACAGTTTTTGGAGTAACATGGTATACCTCTAGTCGTTTAAAATACTAAGATTCCTCTAGGTATACGCTACCATTCCATATCACCAGTTCTAATAGTAATTACTGCATATAATAATAAATCATTCACCAAAAAAAAAAAGTCATAGCTCTCCTTTATGAAAAGTAAAACCGTGTAATATCATCCGTTTCGATGTATTCCTTGTAACGATCTATATTTATCTACGCATCGAACCCATACTGCATCTATACTCTTTCGTTAATTTGTCTAGAAAATTCTAAATTGTTCGACACTTTACCAAGAATCTCACGGGCCCCGGTGGCTGCCGGCTGGCACATCTAATAAGAATGAACTTTATTGTGTCGGTGCGTTCACCTCTGGTCTCGGGTGCCGATACCGTGACCTCTGAGAAAGTAAAACTGAGACCGCACGCCTTCCTGTTACCTTTAAAGTCGTGTGCAGTGCTGGTATTTGAAAGTACTGTTATTATATTTTTTGTTACAAAAAAAATATTGAAAGAATAAACGTTTTTTCGGCTTTCAGAACGGTCAAATAGCCCGTCTGTTTGACCGTTCTGAACGCCGAAAAAACATTTATTCTTTCCATTTTCTTTCTCGTTTAGAAGTTAGGGGATATTTTCTGTCAGTTTTACTTGGAGGTCAGGTAGCCTAGTTATTCCTTTTCATAGAGAAGCAATTGAAGTAACTATAGGCTAAAACTTTTCGTTTTCTAGGCTTTTATACTAAATTCTTTCCATTAGTGCATTGGGCGTTATGAAGCGAGTGAATAAAAATATACTAATAGACCCAAACCTCGTTTTTCGTGTGCCAAACCCCACGCCCCTGTACCACCATCATCATCATCATTTCAGCCAAAAGACGTCCACTGCTGGACATAGGCCTCCCCCAAGCGAACGTACCACCCTTATCCAGGTTCTATCCGCGATGGTAACATTAATCGTTCGTTAGTCGTAAGTTGTCTATTTCGCTGCCGGACGACCAACATTCTACCACACTTTAGACGCCAGCATAGTCCTTACTCCACCAAAATAAAGCCTTATCATCGATTTATTAGGACCTCTACGGAATTAATGAACCGATAATGAACACTGAGCGCCTGACCAATTTCTTGGAGCAAAACAACTCCAAGCTCCGTATCGCACTACATCCGATTCGTGTCCGTGAAATTTCGGTTCCGAAGTAGCCGTAGTACTGCTTGTAGGGCTGGTTCGCACTACATCCGAACTCTATCTGTCTTAAGACGACGACTACCGCCAACGACCTTGTGGAACCAAACCCGCACTCGTTTCACACACGCGCGACCCAAAATTCATTAGTATTTTGTACTTTCCCTATTATTCTATGACTTAAAAAAAAGCTTCAGATCAAAATGTAGGTAATTAAATTGCCTTTGAGATGGTGTCAATTTCATAAAAATACGCCCAGCGGTTTTGATGCGATTGTCGTGTTTTTGTCCATTTAAGACATAAATTTACAAATTAATTACACTATCTTATACGAATAAAACTCAAAATTTTCTTAGATTAAAATATTAAGGAAATGGTTTAATGTAACATATATTTTTTCCACAAAATTACGACAAGCCGTTTAGACGTGATTCTCATTTTAAAATCAGCTAACCAGGGGTATCTGCGCCTTAATTCAGAACATTTTGAACTCGGAACTAAAATCATGGACACGGATCACGAACACGGACGTGTGCGTGAAGAAAACAAAAGCAAAAGGTAAGGTTTTATTTATTACTTAATTAATATCAAATGAAGATGCTGAACAGCAACTTATTATTAACAGCAATTTATAATTCTATGGTAAGTATCTAAATCTATTTAACTTTCACAGTGAAGGTGACACAACAAGCTTCGTTTTCCTTCTCTTCGTTCCACAGCTTTACCTTGACGGGGAATTTGCCCTGGAACAAAACAAATGAAATTTAACGGTCAAGCGAAATAATTGTAATACGAGTACTTTTATTCGTGAGGGACTCCTTCTGAAACGGTTGAACAAAATTAGCAGAAAACAATATTATGTGGATCATGGAGGGAGGCTTTCGCCCTGCAGAGGAACATAAGGCTGTTATGTCTCAATGCAGGTCATACCAATTGTTACACTGTATTGGTGAATTCAGTTAGTTTTCAGTTATAGCGATCGTTCAGATTATGTTTTTTTTCAAATTCATAATTGTGCTTTCTAAGTTTATCTTGGACATCACAGACAACGGTGAAGGAAAACATCGTGAGGAAACTTGTATTTATAGTTATTACATTCATACATACATCGCCTTTTTCCATGGAGATAAGCAGAAACAACAGGACGCCATCTGCTAAGATCCTTACATACTTTTCTTTTGCTTCACTCAGTTCACTCACGTTCATACATCTAGTCATATACGCACGCTGCTTATGAGTACTGCGCACCTGGCCTTTCTGAAGAACATCACCAATAAGGTCTATGTATGCCTTTCTAGGGCGTCCCCTCCCGGTGTTTCCATTCTCGTCTGCCTTGTAAATACCTTACGTTGGTCGCGTTTCATTCATCCTCTCAACATGGCCAAACCATCTTAGCTCTTTTTAGGGTTCCGTACCCAAAGGGTAAAAACGGGACCCTATTACTAAGACTTCGCGATCCGTCTGTCTGTCTGTCTGTCCGTCTGTCACCAGGCTGTATCTCATGAACCGTAATAGCTAGACAGTTGAAATTTTCACAAATGATGTATTTCTGTTGCCGGTATAACAACAAATACTAAAACTCCCATACAACAAACGTGATTTTTTGGCCGTTTTTTGCTCGATATTAATAACGGCAACAGGTAGACGCTTGAAATATTCACAGAATATTTAGTTGTATATTCACTTCAAAAAATAATAATTATTAAATTAAAATAAAATAAATTAAGGGGGGCTCCCATACAAGAAACGTGATTTTTTTGCAGTGTTTTGCGATAATGGTACGGAACCCTTCGTGTGCGAGTCCGACTCGCACTTGGCCGTTTTTTTTTAATTTATTTTGGTCACTACATCTTCTTTCAAACCATGACATTGTCTTAATATTTAATTTCTTAATCTATCATTTATACATACTTCGCAATAACGCATAGTCGCAATGTTGATGTAAGTCTGAAATCACCAACCCTCATTAAGCAAGCGTGGTGATCAATGCTCGTGCCTTCTCTGTATGAGAAGAGGCACGAGTCCTGCAGTGGGACAGTTACGGGCTGATATTATTATCCAGATTACGAAGAGTATTTACTTATTCCAGCAGGATGTAATAATAAAATTATAGAACTTTTACGAGTTTACATTTCCTTTATTCAAGACAATCTGTTCCCCGCGGCTTCGCTGACGTGGACCACCCCACAGGACCCGTTTTCGGGATTAAAAAATAGCCTATGTTACTCAGGAATAACGTAGCTTTCTATTGGTGAAATATTTTTTTAAATCGGTCCAGTAGTTTCGGAGCCTATTCGGTACAAATAAAAAAATCTTTCCTCTTTATAATATTAGTATAGACTAGCTGTTGCCCGCAAATTCGTCCGCGTCAAACTCGTAAAAATCTATTTTTATTTTTTTAGTTTCCCGCCGGAACTATGAATTTTCTCGTGATCAAACGTAGTCTATGTTACTCGTTATTACATCAGCTATTTACCAGTGAAAGTCCCGTCAAAATCGGTCCAGCCGTTTCGGAGATTACCCAGAACAAACAGACAGACAGACAGACAAAAATCTTAAAAATTGCTTATTTGTTGTTAGTACCGTATATACTTTCACGTGCATTCAATAAAACGTTGTTATTTTTATATTACATACAGACACTTCAATTTTATTTATTTGTATAGATTATTATTAGCTGTTGCCCGCGGCTTCGCTCCCGTGGACCACCCCACAGGACCCGTTTTCGGGATAAAAAAATAGCCTATGTCACACAGGAATAATGTAGCTCTCTATTGGTGAAAGAATTTTTCAAATCGGTCCAGTAGTTTCGTAGCCTATTCGGTACAAACAAACAAAACAATCTTTCCTCTCTATAATATTATTAGTACAGACAAGAGATGTAAACATCAGCATCAGCCAAACAATCACATACCACTACATAGCTACAAGTGGTACAATATGCTAATTAGAAAAGTTAGTTAGTTTTTGCCGCGATAAGCGTACAAGCAGGTATTTGTGCTTTATTATTGAGTGTGACTATTCCAAATGCGATTTCTTTTAAAACGAATAGTTTTTGTTGTTTTTGATTGTGTTTTTACTTAATCAATTTAGCCGAGAGACGTTTAATTACACTGCTGAACATAATTATAAGCAAACCCTTTATTTAGTGTTCCGTACCCAAAGGGTAAAAACAGGACCCTATTACTAAGACTCCGCGATCCGTCTGTCTGTCTGTCCGTCTGTCACCAGGCTGTATCTCATGAACCGTGATAGCTAGACAGTTGAAATTTTCACAGATGATGTATTTCTGTTGCCGCTATAACATCAATTACTAAAAACAGAATAAAATAAGCTCCCATACAACAAACGTGATTTTTATGCCGTTTCTTGCAATAATGGTACATAAACCCTTCGTACGCGAGTCCGACTCGCACTTGGCCGGTTTTTTTTATTTTTTTATTTGGATTTCATCCGATGATTTCTCTCGCTCTGGGTGAAGCGGGAGGGCGTGTCAGACTTTTACTGACTAAAACCCACCCGTGTTCCTTCAGTTGCCTGTGTCAGGGACTCGGTAACTCTCATTCAAATTTATCTGCGACCAGAACCGCCACATCGATCGGCCGTTCCTGTCGATTTTCCGCGGCCTTCACCAGGTCATCGGTCCACCTACCTATCTACCGGATGACACACCTATCTACCTCAATTACCTGGCAATGACGCAGTTGCCGACTGGTACCTAAATCTCTGAATAGTTATAAACAAATTTGCTGTCTGCTTTTGTCTGTTTCTCTGTTTACTTCTTTAGAAGAACCATGCTACGGATTTTGATAAGGTTTTCAATAATAGAAAGAGTGCTAAATGAGGAAGGATTGTGTACAGTTTTGCCGAAGTCGGGACAGGTCGCTAGTAAATAATACTCACGGTAGCCCTCTTGTCAACCATCAACTCCACATCGAAGATCCTTCTCTGGTCAGATTCCAGTGGGCAGAAGAGCAGTCTGCAAGCGTCACTAGGAGTCTTGACGACAGTCGAGAAGTTTCCACTGTTGTCCACATCACTTGTGATAGATAGCCTCAGAGACTCTGCTGCAAAATCTGAAAAGAAAGATGGCCAATTGATGTTCTATATTCTGACTCGCTTGTAACCAGATTTTGAAGACAATAGAAGTAGTATAGATTTACATGTACGGCTAAGAAGGGCTCAAGGACGTTATGTACACGGCTTGGATCTTATTGGTAATCTTTTGAATAGCCAGGTGCGTAGTACCTACTCGTAACCGGTGTGCGTGTTTGTCCAGATGTTTGAACGTATACGAAGCAAAAGGCGTATGTAAGGATCGTAGAGGTGGCGTTCTGTAGTTTCTGCATACCACCCATGGGAAAAAGGCGCGATTCTATGTATGTAAGAAAAACATATATTTGGGCACTTTTCCCATGCGGACGATTTTTTGAACCCTATGAGCTCTTTCTTCCCTTAAGGCCCTACCACCGCTTTAGTGCCGTAAAACGGTCTCTTTCTAAAGCATACTCCTTAGTAACGGTTACGTTACAAGGTTTGAAAAAAATATATATTTATTATTGATTCATGTACTGGTTTGTAAAACATGGTTTTTTCGTGTAACTAATAGTTTTGATTTAAGAAAATAATTAACAACAAAATATTTTTTCGTTACTTTTGGATACTGCTCCAAAACGACGTGGATGTTTAAAGATATTTTTACACAGAAAAAATTATGGCTGGCATTTCTTCATAACTGAAATAGCATATGTATATCAAAGAATATTTTGCAAACCAAAACTGCCCAACAGGTAGTTCAATATTGATATTCTGGCTCCAAGCGGGCGCACGGCCAGTACTGCGTTAACATTGGGGCGTATATATCGCCTTAATATAAAATGTTGGCAGTGGTATCGGCCGCGACTTACAAGTTGTAGGTCGTGGGTTCGAACCCAGGCAGGCGCTTAACTTTGTGTAAATTATTTCATCACCACTGCTCTCAAAAACGGTGAAGGAAAACATCGTGAGAAAACCGGCATGTCGTAGAACCATACATTCGAAGACATGTGACATTCACCAACCCGCACTGGGCCCGCGTGGTGGATTACGGCCCATCCCCTCTCACAGAGAGGAGGCCTGTGTCCCAGCAGTGGGAACATTAATAGGCTGATGATGTGATGTGATGTGAAAATATTGTCAAGTCCATGAAGTTTCTTGCATGTTCTTCTCAATAAAGATGGTCTACGTTTGGGAACGTGCAACTAGCTACAACTGTCTTACTAACTGCGTATCTCCTTGACAATTCAGAATTGCCTGAAACTCGTCTAGTTGAAATAAATGCCTTGACTGTTTGTTCAGCTGTCTTTAATTACCATGTACACCAGATTTATTAATTGATCATTACACACAAGTAATGATTACAAAATGTGTTTGAATTCCTGATAGTTGATAATGAAGTAGATATTTTTCTGAAGATATCTAAGCAGTGAAGAGTGTGGCTTGTTGCTTGATTAAATTCAGTTGGATCTTAATATACCTAGTCAAACTTGAATATAGTCGCAAAACATTCAGATTGAAAAAGTATCTAGTAGGTACTCGTATGTACCTAGCTGTTGTATACGATGATGATGATAACCACCATACAATACTTACGTGGTGTCATATCTAATGTGACGCCATAACCTTTGTTCTTCTTCAGGGTGCAGAATGCTGGACCCTGGGGACAGGGGTCCACTATCACACTGTGGATGCTGCATTGGGAGGCGTCCACTGAAAAAAACAACGGTTTTAAAAATAACTCTAAGGTAATGAAAATCTTTTAGAGTTACAGAACCATCAATTATCTCCACATTTAACTTTCTCAGAAAACCAGCATAAATTTTCTTTTTTAATGGAATACTATCATAACGAGCAACAAAATGTGCCAGATCCTTCTTTACAGGTCTTTTATCAATTATCATTCGGCCTTTCTAAAATCGTATATTTTTACACCACGAAATTCATCAACACTTGCGTAAAATAAATATAAATAATCACTCACCATCCTTGCAAAGTTTCCTCGTGACATACTCGGACTCAGCAGCCACTAGTCCAAAGAACAAAGCGAGCACGAAACCCCTCATGTTTGCAACCTCTCCGTGCTATCTCCCGACGTACACTAACTTATTATTGTGATATTTAATAGTCCTATTGACCGCAAAATAGATTGAGATAGAAGGACAACTCGACGTTTGTACACTCACGCGCACAACCCATACAGACACTGTGAGAGACAGAAATATTCGACCCGTTCTAGATGCTCACTCGTTTCTAACACTGTTTTCCTACTTAACATAACCTGTCTAAATCTATATGTCTCACATGTGTTCTAGATTGACCTATGCTTAAATATAACTTCTATATTCATAAACCCTTTTTTTTCTGATATGGCCCATGTAGGTCACGTCCTCTTTAAGTCTAGGTCTCGTTTTATTGAGTGCGTCATCCAGATCGTTCCAGAGAGAATAAGTCGTATGGTCCAGCTAGTGTGATAACTAGGGCGACAGAGTACTGCTTGGTCGTGGAAATGAAGAAGGAACTTAGTCCAACTCCCTAAGACGACCCACTGACCAACTTACGGAGTTGGTACGTAAGTATTTATTGCGTGTTTTACGCCTGTCGTGAGGATTTTATAAACTTGATGAAGCGAAGTACTGGGAATACCTTTCGGTTGGAATTGAAACTGTTTTATAGTGTTTTACGCAATCAAGGTGCTGGTTGCAGTTTTTACGATAGTTCACTTCAATTTCATTCATTAAAATTTCATAATTTTGTTCGGTGTTCTTAGTAAGACTGGTTGTTAAATTTTCGGGTTTATAAATCCCCTTAATGACTGTCAATATTATTTCCAAGATATTGTTTCCGAGGCACAGAGTTCAATACTCCCTGTTCGTTATAATATAAAGCACTTAATAGCTTTAATGATGTATTTTTAAGTTGGCATTCTGTGTTTCCTTATCAATGTCTATTGGCTACTAATGCTAGTAATTGATAACAAATGGGAATGTGCTCTTTTGTGTTTAATGGTCTGTTTGTTCATTACAATTGTTGTTATAACAAGTGCGGCCACTGAGTGGTTTTATACGATTTAATAAGAATCGAGAAAACATTTTATGAATACGTCTAAATGGACGCCTGCGACAGTTATTCGGGGGAGCTAAATAAAATTGTTACTGAATGTGGCATGATATCAACTAATATAGAAACACTACACAACAAGCTGGAAGAAATGTTGCACTGTTAACGACTCCAAATAAATTTAAATGAGGACAACAGAATGTTGATGGATCTAATACTGATTTACGCAATATCAAGTATATCACTTATTAGCTAAGGAAAAAGAAAGAATAATAAACCCATAACCGGCCAAATCAGGCTCGCGCACGATGGGTTCCGTACCATTATCGCAAAAACGGCAAAATATCGCGTTTGTTGTATGGGAGGCTCACTTAAATATTAATTTTATTCTGTTTTTAGTACTTATTTGTTGTTATAGCGGCAACAGAAATACATCATCAGTGAAAATTTCAACTGTCTAGCTATCACGGTTTATGAGATACAGCCTGGTGACAAACGGACAGACAGACACAGACAAACGGACCGCGGAATCTTAGTAATAGGGTCCCGTTTTTACACTTTGGGTACGGAACACTAAAAACCCGATTGGTAATGATAATGGTTTTGGTCAGTCAGCTCGAGATTGTTTATCCTCCGAGTGCACAGCATGATATTCTTCTTGTTTCGTCTTTTTAGTTCGCTTCTTAAGCAGGCGGGCTTTTGGTATAAACCATTAACTTTTTTTAGTTATCTTTTGTTTTTCGAATTACTTTTGAACAAATAAGTGTATTTTTGAAATCAACTCTTAATCCCGTAATTTTGATACCTTACCACTTACACTATGGGTTTGGATGATGAAACAAATTGGGACCCCACCCACAGTGGCCACAATATGGCGCCCAAAATCCGCCAATATTCTTTTTTTTTATGATTGTATTGCTTTACCTGGCTTACAAATACGCAGTACTCATAACCGGCGCACGTGAATGAGATCATCATCATCATATCTGCCGAAAGACGTCCACTGCTGGACATATGCCTACCTCAAGCGTCGCCACATTGACCGGTCCCGTGCGTCCCACATCAGCGGATCCCCGCAACCTTCCACCACCCTATGGGAGGTCTTCCAACGCAACATCTTCCGGTTCGCGGTCGCCATTCCAGAACTTTTCTGCCCCATCGGCCATCCGTTTTGCTGCAATGTGCCCTTATGTTTAGCAATTCTTCGGGCTATGTCGGTAACCCTGATTAACTTGCGGATCTCTACATTTCAGATTCGATCACGCAAGGATATTCTGAGCATAGTCCTCTCCATTGCTCTTTGGGTGACTGGAAAACTGATGAGGGCCATCCCTCTCCAGAAATATGAGAGACGAACAAGAAGAAGGGGAAGCAGAATTATCAAATGATTATAAATAAGGACTGATAATTTTACCTAACTTTTTAGAATTTACATGGCTTTTATAATATCCAATAGTACCTGTTTTTACATAACTTTGAATAGTATTGAATTCAGCAGAATCACAATAGATTGTGAAATAGGCCTATCGGGGAAACCACGTTAAAAAAAACGCGCCAAGTACACTGCCAGCCTCCCAGATGGCGTGGAAACGTGTGCATATTATGAAGAATACAACTTTTTCAACTTTTTAAACCATTATATCTCAGAAACGGTGACGTTCTGTTCTCTGACGTAGCAATGTCTAGCGTTGATCGGCCATGGTTTGGCGCCGAGTGCAAACGCGCCGACTCGCTTAAACATGAGGCGTACCTGGCATGGGTCGACACTCGGACTCGCAAAGCAAGCGACGTGAGTCAGCGGAAGAGAGCCTTCAATAGGGCTGCCAAGTCCTGCAAGAAGGTGATGCGAAGGGCCCGGTTTGACCACATAAACCGTATTGGGACCAAACTTGCCTCAGACCCAGCTCGTAGTAAATCGTTTTGGTCACTGGCTAAGTCGGTTGAATCGAACTTCTGCCGTCCATCACTACCACCACTGCTGAGACCCGACGGGTCACTGGCCCACTCCGCTGAGGAGAAAGCAAACTTGTTTGCCTCTCTTTTTGCGGCATTTACATGTCTGGATTCTGGTGACGCAAGACCCCTCCTTCTCCTGGTAGATGTGAAACGAGTATGTCGGACATTTGCATCCACCAAATGGACGTTCGTAGGGTGCTGCGCAACGTCGACGTGAACAAAGCTAGTGGCCCCGATGGGATTCCAGCAATTGTTCTGAGAACCTGTGCGCCTGAACTGTCGCCGATCCTGACACGCCTGTTTTGCCTTTCTTATGAGACTGGAAAAGTGCCGAATGCTTGGAAGAAAGCTAACGTTCAGCCTGTGCCCAATAAGGGCAGTCGAGCTGACCCGGCCAACTATACAGACCCATTTCGATAACGTCCATCCTCTACAAGAGTATGGAACGGGTACTCAACTCTAAGCTCCTCCATACCTAGAAGCTAATGACATCCTCAGTGACCGCCAATATGGCTTCCGCCAAAATCGATCAACTGGGGATCTTCTAGCATATGCCATTCTCATCTGGAGTGAGGCCATCGAGAGGCACGGAGAAGCGCTTGCCGTGTCCCTAACAGGGTCTGGCATGAAAGCCTTATTGGTAAGCTTTCTTCATTCGGTCTGCCCAGTGGTCTGTGCGATTGGATTGCAGACATAGATATATTATATAGTTATTTTATATTTCTATGATTGCAGACGTCCTGAGCGACCGGTCCATCCGAGTGGTTGATTGATGGCTGCTCGTCTGACCAACTGGATATTAATGCCGGGGTTCCTCAGGGTCAGGGGTCAAGAGTGAATAGGTTTCTTCTAGGCAAGGGTGCTTCATCGTCGACCACATCATAGCTTACCATCAGGTGATAGTGGTCAAGCGCAAGCCAATTACTAATAAAAAAAATCTTTTACTATCCATATTTACCTACAGTTTGAAAGATTGTGAGCAACTAAGAATGTGATAACGTATAGATAAGCCATGATTCCTCCATAGTAGTCATGGTCAACAACAGTCTACACGTGCAAGCAATCCCAATTTGTAAACAAAAGAACGAATTTCTTAGAAAATTCGGTATGCATGATGCCTACTGTCGAGTTTATTACGGGCTAGGATGCTAGGATAATAAAGCGACAAAAGAACGTACACAGCTGCGCAGTTTTTACTAATTTTGGAAATTAAAAGGTACTTTTTATTACTTAATTGTTGTCGTTACAGAGAGTGGGTGTAATGCTATATAGAGTGTATAATAAAGAAGGCAAGCTAAACCAAGCCAAGTGATTTCGACGCTTTAGAGAGTATGTCGTTAAATCGAGTGACGTTACATGCAGTTTACACTATGAATTTTAAAAAGTTACAAGACTTGAAGCCACGACCTCAAGTACGAGAGATCAACTCTCGACTTATCCATTGGGCCACCACGACATTATAACAAACTTTGGTATGTAAACTTAAAGATACAATAACAATGAAAATTTTGATTAAATGATTCGTTCGTTGTCGAAGCGATGGCAATAAATTAAAACACAAGTAAATTGTGTTGTACCGTTTTGATAATTACGGTTGCACTAGTCGTTCATTCATACTAACGTAGTCTGGTTATTACTCCACTTACTTACACACATCAACAATGATATGAATTTGTCTCATCATTATTTAGCCCGGTAAGAAAACAAAAAAGTAAAAACCAAAAATATAAAGTTATGAGCGTCGATATTTCCATATTTCAACACTAATTTAAACGCATCTTTGGGCGGCAATAAATACCATAAGAAGAAGGAAAATTGCAAAACAGCCACCATACAGGGTTAGATTAGTAGTTCAACAATGCAAATATTTTTTTTATGAAAGTATACATTTAGCCGTTTTTTCATGATATCTATACTCCTAAAGCCTGTTTTTTAAAATTCGCGCACTCGTTTTCGTCCTAAATCATCATACATTTCTCTACAAATTTGCAAAAGTGCTAATTAGTACGCAAACTAGCTTCTTACTGCTCATCACAGCATCTATTTATTTTCTCTTTTTTTGTGCTGTCGGGTGAGATAGCATGCATTTTAACTCCGCCGTCAAAATAGTTCGTGCCGTCGACTAGGGCAACCTTAAGGTCTATACAGAAAACGTCGGTAGCGGCGGTCTGGATCCGGACCGCGGTCCACCATTCGACATTGCGACCCCTGGTCTCCTCAGATAGATTGGGATGAGGGCAAGAGAATGATGAATTGATGATCATACGGTCTACTTATGCCTCTTTGCTGTTGTTGAGTAGAGAATGTGCATATTGATAATATATTCCTTAGCATCTTCATCGGGTACATTGACTCAGAAACTTATCGCAGTGTTTAGGCATTGTGTCTCGTAACCTTTAGTGTTGAACTCTGACATTGGCTTTGACATTAAAAGATAATTTGCATAAGACATTCTTATTATCAGAGCTACTGCCCATTTTAATATAGCCAAGTCTTCATTGGCAAAATTATTTCGTTGTTAGTAGATACAATTGTGGTCCGTGGTGATATAAAAACAGTTGCGCGGGATGATTGAAGGTCAAGCTATGCTTACATTGAGCATGAATTCGTATCAATGAATGGGACGATCGTCGACCTGTCGACCTGCGTCGACCACAACACACTGATCTGTAAAGTACACCACTACGGAATTCGAGGAAAATCTGCTGATCTTAGTAGGGTAGAATTGGGGGTTCTGGATCACTTGCTCTCGCTTTGCTCGAGCGCATGATCCAGAACCCCCAATTCTCCACACATAAACACAATATCATTTTAAGCTTAAACATTTTTAGTAGTTATAGGACAGTTATTTATATTATTAATTAAAGAAGGTATTTCATCTTCTGGCAGTATCTGGTAGCATAGAATGTCTTCTGAATCAGGAAACACTATATCACGCACTATACTTCTTGTTATTAATTTAGTGTCAGGCACAGCATTTGGTGACCTTGCAGCCAGTTTTTCAGGACCAGGATGTATGTTGCCAACTCGACCAAATGTAAGGAGCTCATTGCGACCTCTCTTGAGTGTTAGATATGTCGTATTTTCAATGGTGGATTTTACTGAGTTTTGCTCTGTCTTGCTTGTATTGTCCTGAAGTTTTGATGAACTGGTGTTCATTATTTTTTGGTCACTAATGTCTTGAGTAAATAGAATCTCACCACTAGTATTCTTGAAAATAACTTTAGAAATGCCTTCCAAATCAAATTTCGATGAATGAAACATATTGTGAATAATATTAATTTATTATTTTTCTTGATATAACAAGCGTTGATTAAGATGGAACCATCACATTACAATGCTAAGAGTTTAATGCTGTGTGGAGATATGCATATTTCATTATATATTCTCTCCCTTTCACAGCGTTCAAATAAACACAATCAGGATAATGTATAGCATGTTGCATCCAAGGATCGTCATAAATCTCCCAATCTTCGATAACACCACCGCATGAGAAACATGCTGCAATATCATTTATACTATTTCCATAGTAAAAGAATCCTGCGTCAGCCATTTCCATCACTAATCTTTTCTTTTTATTAAACACCCCCCAGTAATAATTAAATGAAAATTCACGCATTTTAAACTTGTTATACATGTCATATCGAGGTTTGTATTCATTTTGAGACATGTTCTATTCACTTTCTAATTCAATTATAAACGTATAATGATATCATCTACCTTTTGTCAACAACTTATAAAGACCGGACAGCGGTATGTGGAGGGGGGTAGAAAACTAAGATGTGTTTTACCTAACTATAGAAATAAAACAAAAACAATATTTATTTTAGAATTTTATTATCAAAGCACCACTTATTTAAACATAATACATTTTTTAAAGCACATACAGAGTCATGATAAATACAGTTATATAAATCTTGAGAATGTTTATATAGATCGTATAAACTTATCAAACTAGAACAACCTTTATCTTCTAAATTAAATATATTACAATTACTATTTTCTAAAATATGCTTTAACCACAACACTTTTTCTGAACCTTTAACGTAGATACATTTATCTCTTAAAATATCTATAACCAAATTCTGATAATTAGAATAGGGTAAAAATCCTTCACACCAGTGTATCTTTCTGTTACGTTCAATCCAAGAAACTTGTTTTTTTTCTAGTTTCGTTAATTTTGAAAATGGAAATGGTGGCTTTATTAAAAACACTTGTAATTTTTTATCATACAATATAGCGATTTCTTTTATTATAAATTCATTTGTCTCTGTTTTAAAGCCTTGAATATCCACAATAGCAATCATGATAACCTGCGCACAATGTTGCTGAGAGGTTTGTATTCCACAAGTCGATCGTTTATAATCAAACAATATGCAGTCGTCTTATCTGGTATTGCCGTAGAACATTCAATTTCCAACCTCACGTCCACTGGACCTGTTTTCAGGCTATCGTTTTGTCTTGAGCAGTCTAAGATAAAGAGAGGAGCTTTTTCTTTGAACTCCTTTAGATCAAGCAACGGGTCTATTGGACAGTTGTAATACGACTGACGAAATTTCACAAACATTTCGTATAATATACTATATTTGTTCTCAGAAAACTTTAAACCTAAAGGTTCATATGGATAATATTGAGAATTCAAAAAGAGCGTAACGTTTGTTACTTCACAATGATCGAATACTGAACCGTCTTTAGTTTTATTATTTTTTCGATTAGTTTGTAAACAAAAAATTACATATCTAGGTTTTTCCAATTGTGAAGCAGTTTTAACTGACCAAGAATGCTTTGTTGTTTTAGGTAGTAACGGATACTCATACAAATCCCAATTTCTAAACGTCAACTGAATAGGTTTATCTCTTTCTAAATGTTTTAAAAGTGACAGTCGTTCTCGGTCTGATACTTTTATATGCGGCACCCTCCACTGAACTCTTTGTACATCTATTTGAAAATTAACAATATCATCAGTAAGGATAACGCTATTTAAATTAGTGTTACTTCTGTTCAATATAAGTTCATGTTTACAATTTATCACTATTTTATTATAATCCTCTGCAAATCCTAATACCTTATTTAATGGTATCACCGCACTAAAATGCCCATCACTTTCAAATCCCTCTAAACTCCAACCCCATAGGGCAGCAACTTTATTTTCTGCTTCATTTAATGAAATGTATGATTTTATTGTTGATGTTATTCCAGAATTTTTTATGCGGTCTATTTCAATACCATTAATTTCGTATCTGATGTCTTGAAACAAAAACATAACAGAGTTATTAGTGAACGTAACATTTTTCTTGATTGGATTCCCATCTTTACCGAAGAGCTTCGCTTTTCCTTCGATGTAAATTGAACTGGCTGATGGTAGCACGTATATGTCTTGCTGGTGGATGGGAATTCTGATTTCATCGTTTTCTCTAAAGCTGTTATTGTAGGGATTGTATGAATGGACTTCATAACTTTCGATCGAAGTGTCGAAGTGTGGTAATTCAGTAACCTGTAGTATATTCATACTTTAAATCCTAGGGCTTTTAGAAAATCCTTATTTGCTTTAGTCAATTTCTTAACTTTTTCCTTGCGTCTTTGCACCTTAACAATCGCAGAAGAACTAAGACGTTTTTCATTCGCTTGAGTGTTTTTATAATGTACTATCATTTTGTTTTCCTTAAGTGAAGACGTAACTGAACTTGTTCCTCTCCAAAATTAATACAGTGTCCAAATTGATCTACAATCTTAACAGATACCGATGAAATTATATTTTTATTTACTGGAAAGTAAATAACATTTTGCGGTATTTCCATGCACTGTTGACCTGGAGTAGTATCAGACACAAATTCATGAATAAAATGAGTTGGTAATCCGTTGCAGTACGAACCCTGAACAAGATCACATTCGATTCTGATTACAGACAGACCTTTGTTAATAATGGGAATATTTGGTCTTGATTTTAATACTGAAAAAAAGTATATCAAACCGCACTCATATTGATCTGACAAATGCAATGGTGGTTGAAAGTATGAAACTAGTTCCGATTTTTTCCCAGAGATGGTAATCGTAGTAGACATACTTCTATACTGACAACTTTCGGCAGATCCTGCTTATTTTATTCCTTCACTGCACCAAAAATTCTTCAAAAAGTTTAAACAAAGATGTCCACAATTAAAAGGGTGATCACGCTGAATATTATCATAATTATAGTGAACTTTGGATCCCAAGTATTTTATAAATTCCTTAGGAGGCTTGAGATTTCCGTAACTATCAAAATACTCAATATAATCGTTGTATTTTGCATAGGCTACCCAATGAGAACCAGGATTTTTAGAGCTATCTAAATTTATTACTCCACATTCTTTTTTAAAAGGATGTTTAGGGAGCTTATCTCTCATAAAGACACCTCTGAAATAGGGAATATTATTTCCATACTTCAAAATGTCCAAATTACTCAAGGCTCGTTTGGGTAGCCAATATCTTAGTTTTTTTCTTTTGATACAAAAATACCGAGTCCATCTTTATGCGGTTTAAGGTGTATTCCTTTTCCGATGCAGAGAGCTTCCATCTTTTCATTGTGTCTCTTCGATTCAGCCCATAACTTTTTCGCCATCTTGAATTCATTTATGGTTTTAGCAATACCAGCTGCACCACCTGCTAAAGCTCCCGCCGCAGATAATCCCGCAAAAATCGGAATCAACGGCAATACTCCACCAGTTTTTGGTATAGGAATAACACGAGGAAGTTTAATGGATGAATCACCAGCTAATTCTCTGGCAGCGGCCATAGCTAATTCTATTGCCACTTTCTTGCATTTCGGTTTTAATTTTTTTATATGTTTCCCCGTTTTTCTAATAACATTTTTAAATTTATTTTTTAATCCTTTTCCACATTTAATTTTAGGAGAACTCTTTTTGTCGTCTTTTTTTAGACCAAATCCAGTTTTAATTTTTGCCGTCATAGCACTGCTTACTAAGCGTGCTGCCAGTTTTTCCCCTACACTCGCATCTGAGGCAAGTGCGCGCTCTTTAGCCATATTTAACAAAACTAAATCTGCCTTGTGGCGATCCTTTAACTTTGAAGACTCGTGATAAGCAATGTCGTGTTGTTTGCAATATTCATCTAACTTGTTAACACCTTTATCTCCACGTGTAAGCCTTTTAATTAATTTAGTGCCAGGCCCACAATAATTGTATCCCGGTAAATGTAATTCAAATGGTAAATGATTTATAATCCAATTGAGAAGACTACTCTCTTCAATACACATCATAAGACTGACACATTTGGACTGAACACTTAATAAATATTCGATTTATCAATCCAACTGTTTTCAGAAGAAGGCAAACCTAACCATTTAACCAAAACCCTGTTTCCTTTCCTTCTAAGAACTTTTTCAACCAGATACATGTGAGGATTTTTTGTCTTTTGAAGCTCTTGTACATAAAATGCTCCTAAAATGGGTTGGCCTCTGATTGCATCTTCAATTAAGTAGGTGATAGGAGTTGTATTTTGTTTTTTTCGAACTTTAAATATTTCTGTCGACCAGTTGGGAGTATATCCTTTTTCAAATGTCCCCTTATACTTACTAATGCGTACATAATCACCCTCTTTAAACTTGCTTTTTAGGCTAATAGTTTTTACTAGACTGAAATATCTTTGTAATATGTGTTTTTAGGGTTCCGTACCCAAAGGGTAAAAACGGGACCCTATTACTGAGACTTCGCTGTCCGTCTGTCTGTCTGTCTGTCTGTCTGTCTGTCTGTCTGTCTGTCACCAGGCTGTATCTCATGAATCGTGATAGTTAGACAGTTGAAATTTTCACAGATGATGTATTCCTGTTGCCGCTATAACAACAAATACTAAAAACAGTATAAAATTAATATTTAAGGGGGGCTCCCATACAACAAACGTGATATTTTTGCCGTTTTTTGCTCGATATTAATAACGGCAACAGGTAGACGCTTGAAATATTCACAGAATATTTAGTTGTATATTTTCTTCAAAAAATAATTATTATTAAATTAAAATAAAATAAATTAAGGGGGGCTCCCCTACAACAAACGTGTTTTTTTTGCAGTGTTTTGCGATAATGGTACGGAACCCTTCGTGTGCGAGTCCGACTCGCACTTGGCCGGTTTTTTATTAGTGTTATCCACGTTTGCTGGGATTTCATCAATTGTACGATGATAGGCGTGATTGTATTCATAAATAACATTATTAAGAGTACTGTCTATCCAATTATAGTTACCTTTTAAACTAAATTTCTTGTACAGTTTCGATTTCAATGTTCTAATAAATCGCTCGACTATTGACGCCTTTTTTGTTGAGAAGGTTGAATAATGGTTTATGTTATAAGATTTCATAAGGTTTTGAAATATGTTATTATAAAATTCTGATTTTTGGGAACACGTCCACTAACCAACAAAATCTTGAAAGAATTGCATACACTATCCTTTGTCTTACTTTTCAAAGGAAAGGCCCAGGCGTATTTCGAAAATGTGTCAATAACAGCAAGAATAAACTTGAAATTTTTATTTTCTTTGGAAATTGATTGCATATCAATTAAGTCTGCTTGCCAAAGGTCATCTATATCTTTCATAATAACATGTCTTCGTGGAAAGTTTAGTCTTGCATTTTTATGTATTTCGTTGACTACGTCGGCTTTACTCATATTTTTAATTCAGTATATCAACATTTGTCTTGAACCCACCAATAATACTGAATGAAAAGCATACTATCTCCACTATTTATTCTCTAATTATATCAGCTTCTTTTAATTCTTCAATTATCGATAAAATTTCATTATCATGATTTGTATTGCCAGCATCTCTTGAAGCGACTAATAATTTTAATCTCTCAACCAATTCATTGGGATCATCCCAATATACCAAGTCGGTATTGTTTTTGTACTTCTTTAACTTTGGCAAGTTGCCTCCAAGTTTGGCGTGAATGTTATCATTTAACGTGTCAGTAAAAAATGGTCTGATTATTTCACGATATTTTATTCCTTTATCACCTTTTATTTGGCCTTTAGGATTAAAGTCTCTTTTGTGAGCATTTGTGTAATGCAATATTATCCTTGTAGACAAGTTTATCTTTAGGGGATACTAATTGTAAATCAGGTTTTTTTCGAAGTAAAAGTTCTTTCAGGCCAGGAGTTAAATTGTAAGATTTATCACCGATTTTAATCAAAATGACGCTATCGTTGTTCAAACTATCAATTTTAGAAAATGATACTATCGAATTACCCATAAATAAAGTTTTGTTTTCACTTCTTATTCCAAACGGTATATTTACACCATCATAAATATCATAATCCTCTAATGAAATCTCTAAATCATCTTCCATTTTAGGAGACTTTTTAACCAAGTGTGTGGAATTTTGATTTGGTTCGTAACAATCCTCAAATTTTGTAGTCGACCTACTATTAATTTCATCCAATTTAATATCTCCAGAACATGTGGGGGTTGTATTTTGTAACAAAAATATTTTTTCCATATTTGTGTTGGAATCAGCTAGCGTTTTAAGAGGATCTGTGACAGGTTTAAGCATTTTATCGAGTGACAAGTTCATTGTGTGTTCCTGGTTCTTCATATGTTTTATTTTATTCTTTATGGAGTCTACGGACTTTATTAATTCTATCTTAATATTTTTCTCCATATTTAATTATCAACTGCGTTCAGCTAGTGAACAAATCATACTGAATTTGTTTTCGCATGTTAATTACTTATATGTATAAACAATAACATGGGGCTTAAACATAACTGGCTATATGTGGGTGTACTATTAGGGTATGCCTCTGCATAACCCTTCGAGGATTACAGACATGAAGTATATAGGAACAATCAATCAAATTTAAAAAAAGTATCGAAGTTCTGCCTGTACCTTCCATTATTTAATGACGATTCTTTGTTAATAAGTAGAAAATTATAAGGTTTACTCCAAACAGTTTGACAAATATTTTTAAACTCTTTCCATTCTAAATCAGAACTTACATGCTCTTCATAAATATGCTTTAAATTTACATCGTCTTGTTTAAATATTATAAGAAAATTTACATTATCACGTAACAATTGTTTCGGAATTTTGGAATAGGTTTGTGATAGGTAGAAGCAATCGATTTGCTTATGTCTACCCATAGAAAAATAATTGCGGATATTAATTTGATTTTCACATGCTACATCATCAAAAATAAATACCGAGTTAGTTAAAGCTTCACTCGGAGATATTACATCTTTGTCATCATTAAACTCGTAGAACTTTATTTGAGGTACTCTTCTTAATACTTCGCTTAAAAAACGATATTTTGGCTGAAAACTTGTTTTTGAGTAAAGATAAAGATTCTGAAATTTTAGTCCATTTTCATGCAGAAGCAAACTGATCATCACGTTTGTTTTACCACAGTTCGAAGGGCCGCATATTATACAACGAATCGTATTAGGCAGTAAAATGCTGTGTTTGATTTGGTGAGCAGAGTCACTAAAATTTATATTATTATTAACGTTCAGAGATATGGGTTGTTTAATCAACTTCATCTTGCTAATTACTTCAATTCTTTATAGACCTTCATATTTATATACACGACTTATATGGTAAGTAACTTTATCCCAATCCTACAACAAGTTTAGACTTGATTATTTGCATCGTAAAAGATAATAAAAATATGGTAAGTGTAACTTAATTCCTGTACCAGTTTCAATATAGTGAAGCAACAAAGCTCATAATTCAGTTTATTACTATTCTTCCAATAAGTAGGACCTATTCAGAATTAAATCTTCAAGGCAAGTATTTCTATAATTTTATATTTCATATAATTATGATATCTCAATAATTAATTATTAGAATTTATGTCTAACCTTTTTTTTTCGTTTTTTACAGAATTATGTCTGTCTCCCCATCGTATAGTCCTGTGGAGAGTGATTTTCTTGCGGTGCGTATTTAATTTATCGTTATTTGAGCCATTTGTAATTTACTTATGTTATAATTATTTTATGTTATAATTATTTTATGTTATTACAGGAAACGAATAATCTTTGTCCAGACGACACCTACTCTCTTGGAAATCCGTTTCTTTTTGCGCAAGACAGGGAAACTTTTTATAACACAGAAGCAGAACTAGCACATCAAGAGTATCTAAATGAAAAAAAAGAAGAACAGAAATCTGTGGAAACTAAAGAACATAAAAGAAAAAAATCAAATATTAACAAGAAGGTCATGAAAAAGTATCCTACACAGTCTTCATCTTACGTTATTCGGAAGGAGACAGGAATACCTCATCATTTGATTAAAATACTTATATATGATCTTACCAGATGTGTTAAAGACAATAAACAAAATTGTGAAATTGACTATGATGTGAGTGACAGCGCTGACGTAAACATCCAATACCTTGTAAAAGATGATTATGATAACATTTTAGATGAAACTGAACATCTAGTCGGCAAAGTAGTGAAAAAATTAAGTAATAAGCAGTTTTAAATGTGTGTAATATAGAGTTTGTTTTGTGATTGTGAACATTTACCTAAGTGCGTGTTTTGATTATTTGACTATGTTAAATTATGTATTTTGTTTTTGTAATATTTAAGTCTTTCTTTTTGTCTCATGTAAATATATAAATCTGAAAGTTTAATAAATATTATGATTTCCAACTTAACTAGTTTCATTTTGTGTTAGACTGCATGGGTAGTAAAATAACATAATAAAACACATCACACAATACTCATTCATTCCTAGAGTTCATTCGTACATTCATATTCACTCATCCTTTGTAAATGTCATTCGCATTGCGCCCATATTTTGCAGTTTTGGATGCAAATTGAAAAATACATTAATCGATGAGAACGAGCCTCATAATGCATGCCATCTATAATTTAAAAGTGAAATTAAGTTGGACTTGACTAACTATCAAGTTCATCACTTAGTAACTAGATGGCTCACTACAGTAAAACATTATCACATTATAATAAAAGTCTAGCCTATTGTCATTTCCTCTGATAAAATAATAACTTTACTAAGGATTTCAGAGTAAAGTTTAAAACATTTATTTGAACTGAGAATTGAACTCAGACTCAGGTTAAAGGTACTTTAGACAAATGAGTATATTTATTACATAAAATGAGAAATAAAACAAGAAATATTATAATACATGAGATTTTATTGTTCATACAATGATATATTATTGTAACATTATAAAATAAAATAAAGTAAATAGTAGATAATAAAATTAAGCAGGTACATAGTCCAAAATAAACATCTTAGAACATAGTACGATGATGACCCCAAGGTACAGTATCATTTTTATTTTTTCTTATTTGACGTTTGTCATCATTTCCATTAAGTACAAATTTATTAATTTTCTGTGTATACAACTTATGATTTTTAGATCGAATGACATACATAGTATCTCTGAGATTTATGTCATTATTCAAAGTTTTTTTTATATTTCTCAATTGTGAGTTTATTAGAAACAGATTTTTTAACTCCTTTAGCTTTTTTAATTGTGTTGTTTAAACTATTTATACAATATAGTTTAGCCCTCAAACCAATAAACTCAGTAATGACATCTCCACCCATCTCATCCTTAAAATAGCCAGGTATTTGTTTATTCACTTTCGGAATACCATAAATATTATTTTCTTCAAAGTTGCTAGTATCAAAATATTTTATATTTTGTATCATGTCTTTATAAAAATCTTCTGTATGTATTAAATACAAGAGACTGTCAGTATCAGTATAACAAAGTTTTATTCCATCTTTATATATTTTCTTCATAACAGAATAGTGAAATTTATATAAATGACACTTTGCTAATTCCAGTATTGTAAAACCAATGTATATTGGTCTATCTAAAACAACTTTAGCAGGCTCTAATTGAACAGCAACAAGGTTCTCTGAAATAATAGCCATATTTTTAAAATTAGGGGCACTTACATATTTTTCTGCCCCCTTTATTTTATTGGTCTTATTAAAGCTATCTTTCCACACATTAACTAATTTAACATCTACTTGTTTCCTTTTGTTTTCAATTGTTTTACCAAATATTGAATTATTTTGCTTCTTGAAAAAATCTCTTTCGAAATCTGAGTTAGCTTTTTGTCTGAGTACTGTATTAAGATTTATGTATGGTTCTAAGATATTTTTTTGAGTAAATGCTAGAATTTTGTGGATATTTAATAATATAAGACCATTCTTTAAACATTCTTGTAAGTGAGCATAGTGGATGACATATCTATATTTATCATACAGATTAGCAATTAGTTTTGTGTTTTTGCTACCAGATGGAATAGGAACGGATAATTTTTCTGGCGCAAATGGCAAATCAGAATGCGTGTCATGTAAATCAGGAGGATAATGAATATCAACTTCAAGTATGTACCCTTCGTCACTATCAGCAGAAACGGATGCAATTTCAAATAAAGCTATTTCAGATTTTGTTAAAAATCTAAAATTGCCAGTGGGAAGTCTTTGTTTCATAGCATGCCCATACAAATTGACACAATCTAAGTAAACTAAAAAAGTGCTTGATTCTTTTTCGTTATAGTCTGACAAATATTTATTATTAGCCTTTGCATACCGCAGTGAGCATTGAGCAAGACCTCCTCTGATACCTTTTTCTAGCATTTGATATATTTCTATATCAGATATTAAATCTAATTCTACTTTAGTTAACAAAAGCATGGCGTCCCAGCTTAATGATGGTGATGAAACATAATGGCAAGGGTCAAGCGCATAATGACGTAAACTCATAGATCGGAATTTCTCAAATATGTCACACAATAGTAAGACATCACATTTCAAATATAAATCAGTATATTCACCTAAATTCTTAATACCAAATTTAGACCACACATTTAAAGCGTGATTGTAATCGTCAGTAGACACTGTTTCGGATGTGAGTTTATTAAAAAAAATTGAGCGATCTGGTAACCGAGTTTCCGCATATCGTTCCCAGGAGTCTATATAATCATAGCAATACACACCTTTCCTGAGGCATAGTCGAAATAAATTTTCATTAGTGAAAAATGATCGTAAATGCTTTAAATCATTGGAGTCCAGTAATAGTGTTTTTTTTTTCTAAACCATAAACATTTACACTTATATGAGGATTTATTTTTTCGAATTGTTTTATGTCATCAAATGATGGTGGGAAAGATATACCATTTATATTTAATAATTTAGAGTAATGTGGATATGATGAAACTCTATTACTGTTATAGTGTGCTGGATACATATGAGCTACAATACACCAGAGAAAGCAATGTCTATCTTTATTGCAAATATTAAGACATGACTTTGTTTTAATAATTTTTATCGGTAAAGATATGTAACTGCCAGCTTTTAAGGGATTATACTTTACAATATTCATTTCCAAATGATTAATCAACTCTATAGCCCAACCAGATTCTGATAATTCAAATTCTGTGCACTTACACAGTATTTTTTGTACACATTCTTCAAAAACTAATTTTATATTAGTATTCTGAATTATCACATAATACTTTGTATTGAAAGATTTCAAAGACAATTCGTCGTTTTTAGGTAACTTGTATAATACAAAAAGCTCAAATTGTATTTTAATCGCTCGATGTTTTAATCTCAATGTATCAATAATCTTGTAAATCATGCTAGAAATATCTGATAAAAATATCTCTGGTGATATGTTATCTAAACTTATTGGATTAAATCTGTAACTAGCAATTCTGTTTTTGAAAGCAGTAGCTATTATTTGTACATTATCAAAATCAGTACTCAACAAACAGTTTGATTTATGTATATTACTTTTCTTATGTGATGAATATTTTTGGGTATAAACCTTACAATCTTGGCAAAACTTCATGTTTGATTATATTGAATAAAAAACAGTAAAACAATAGTCCATTAATTTAACCTTAACTATATTCACCAAAATTAAAGTTGTTTCAAGTTTTGTTCTTCAAGGTCAAAATTACTAGTCTAGAATTTATAACTTCTTCAAAATTAAGTTTCAAGGTCACAATTACTGATCTGGATTTTTTAAATATTTAAAGCATCAGATTCAAGGCCATAATTACTGGTCTAGTATTTTAAGCTTTGAGATTAATTATTTCTAGTATATTGGCTTTTGGTTTTTAGTTTTTTGGCTTTTGGTTTTTAGTTTTTTGGTTTACTGAAAGAAAACATACATATAATTATATACAAGTAAGTACTTAAAGCATCAGATTCAAGGTCATAATTACTGGTCTAGTATTTTAAGCTTTGAGATTCATTATTTCGAGTTTATTGGCTTTTGGTTTTTAGTTTTTTGGCTTTTGGTTTTTAGTTTTTTGGTTTACTGAAAGAAAACATACAAATAATGATATACAAGTAAGTACTTATACTAATCTACTTAATCTACGGCAAAAAAACATTAAAAAGAAATATCAATTATAGACTTCATGGATATGTACTTACTTAAATTGTAAGTTTAGACTGTTTATTACTGTTTAATATTAGACTGATAAAGTGATCGTTACAACTTTTTCTGTCTTTAAAAATTGTGGTAAGAGACGCTTACCTACCTATTTTTTAAAATAAGTTAGACTGATAGAGTATCGGTTGTATCTTCCGATAATCTTCTTTAGCAGAATTCACAAGTTTTGTGACTGCTTTCCATACCGGACTGCTGTCATCAACAGCCGATTTGAAGGTAACTAGTGCTCGTTTCCAGCGGTCGGTGCCGAGCGCCTCCGCTTCCCGAGCGTTGTAAACACGCAGTTCCACGTAGTAGTTGCCCTGCCGGGTGGGATCCCGCTGGAGTGTATAACCAGAACCGCTACGTCTTGACAAGAAGCTCCGCAGTGCAGCCGCGCGGATGGGTTCACCACCAAGTTCTTGTTCGTTCTGAAATTAAAAATGATTATCATTAGTGACCTAGTGGCAAACACCTTGATTCTCATGCTTGAGGTCGTGGTTTCAAAAACGGGCAAGTTCCTATGCGAATTTATCAAATTCATTTGTATTTTCTAAGTTTATCTTGGATGGCCCTGACAACGGTGAAGGAAAAACATCGTGAGGAAAACCGGGACTTTATAGTTAATACCTATAAGTTTGAAATCGCAAACCCGTCTTGAGCAAGCGCGGTGATCAATGCTCGGGCCTTCTCTGTATGAGAAGAGTGGTTTGCCCTGCAGTGGGGGGTTCCTTAAAAAAATAAATAAACTTTAGCATACCTCTGAATCCGACAGCTTCCTTTTTTTGGCCGATGTCGATGGCGCCGGCAAATCAACATCCGACTCCGTGTCGGACCCAAAAAAGCTAGATTTTACCACTGGAGCACTGGAAATCTTCTTTATTGCAGGTTTATTTGTTTTGCCGGAAACCTTTTTCCTTGACTTCTTTTTCTCTACCGATGGTGCTGGCTGAGATGCTGGTATTTCACAGTCAGAATCGAAGGGATTTGTCGACCTAAAATTAAGAACACCATAAATAAAGTCACTCATAAATTCAATTAACTATTACATATTATAATATATCGAATTTATTATTCGATATTAATATTATTTGAGTTATACGCACATACTTGAAGTTCTATTGATCACAATAATATTGAAAAAAGCAAAAACCACGAGTACTCGGGATGAGTGCTAATTAAAATGAAATTATTGAATGCAGTCATATTTATAGATTACACGATTTAAAGCAGTGATTACAGTTACAAATCGCTAGCAAAGTGAGAAAGCGTTTTCGATGTGTGCTAAAAGATTAGTTCTATGTCATCAGCAAATAGGGTCTAAAATTCATTGATTGTTACTTACTCAATATGATCGCATCCTTACTTTCCCTATTTGTCGACGGCGCCGCTCTGTCGCGTATACCTGAGATGATTTTCTAAAAAGGAAGTGCTATGTACTCTCTCAGAACAATAAGATTGATACCTATCACTTGGTAAATTTGTGTGGAGAAAGCGAGGAATATGTTTAGAATCGGGACTTCTCGCAGTTTTATAAATTGGTTGTAAATGGTATGAGAATTCTTGACACTCTTTTACGTGTAATAATTAACAAGAAATTAAGAGAGTAATTATAATCTTATTTTTATTCGTACTGTGGTGAATAACAAAAAGTATAATATGACCAATAATTTTAAGCAGATAATATCACATAATTTTGTATAAAGTGAGCTAATTTTATATAACAGACATCAAACGAATAAGACACGTTCGACAATTGGGTTGTTGAATTTAAAAAAAAAATACGATTTTTAAAATTTATTTTGAAACTTTACATATCATAAATTATATTGTCGTTGCAAAAATCTCTTAAATATTTTTTTTCTATTTATTATAAGCAATTGAAAATCGATTAAATTTTAAAAAGAACCACCTGTCTACGAACGGGCCATGATTCATGATTGGTCGCCATGTTGGTGACGTCATAACGTTCAAGGAATTTCACCATAGTACAGTGTCACGTAAATTTACTAAAAATATCCGAAAATTAGTGCAAAAATATTATTTATAACAGCAAATTTTATTTAGACATGTGTGATAAAGGATTCATAAAGGCAAATTTCGAAAAGATATTCATCTGATGGACGATTTGGAAAAATTGAGCTTAAGTAAAGTAGTCGTAATGAATATTACGCGATAGTGGACCGCGACCGGTGTTTGTCATTGTTGTTCATTGTACACATTACATTTAGAAACATAATTGTCATAATATAATTGTTCTTACATATGGGTAGGTGATATTCGTGTAAAATAAAAAGCTAACAAACACGATTGGCGCGCAACTTCGACTTTAGATATCAAAAAACTTCATAGGTACCTACCACTAAATATTATACAACCCGAAATCTGTGGAGCCTTTATTTTTATTTATTTTTTGCATAACATCCTTAAAATTTTCGGTATTTTTTATTATTTGCATATCCCTTTATAATATTAAACACATTTATCTATATAATATAATTACAAACACTAAAAAACTTTGTAGAACAAAAACGTGAAAATATTAATTCGGTACATTTTCAAATATCTCTTAAATGCGTCGACCGATTTTCACAATTCAAACAGAAATATTAGTTTTACGCCTATATCCGTCATTTAAAATTAAAATAATGAATATATCTCCATAAACAAAAAATCATGTTTTTAAGTTACGTAATTATACTAAAATGTCAACTTTGCTCGAAAGTTCCCTTAAAAATTTACTTTTCTCAATCTTTAATGATCAAATTAAGAGTTTAATCAGAATCTAATACTAAATTTGAACAAGATAACAACATAATTAACATATTCTAATTGGAATCTAGTTAGACATAGAACATTTCTCAAAACTTTAGTACAGTTTGCTAGGTTGGGTATTGCGCGAATCACATAATAATGGGGAGTTATTTGTAATATTCGTACATAATGATGTGAAGCAAGCACGATAACTTTTAAGGTTCGATATTTATGATCAATGTATTCGATATTCATCAATATATTGGCGATAATAACAAGATGGAATTGGTTATAAGTCAAAACACTGTATAAGCTATGTGCCACAATGAGTAGAAATGAACGTTGTGACGTCACACGGGCTCGGCTTTGTTCGGAAAACTGTCGGGGTGTTTTCGGTACTGCATTCAAAAAAATATTTTCGATTGGATTTTACTTTGTAATTACAATGGAAAAAAAAAAACTAAAAATAGTTTTGTATGAAAACTTATATATGATCTTTCCATTTATTACAAAAAAAAAGTTGGTTCAACAAACCAATTGTCTCGATGCGACATTTATTATGATCAGTCGTTGTAAGCAGACACGCTTTGAACTATAACTGCTAACAATTAAATAATAATTAATTTAATCATCATCGCACATATGAGTCGATGCAATCAGATTCAGATGTGCGATGATATTTGTTTATGTGTGGAGAATTGGGTGTTCTGGATCATGCGCTCGAGCAAAGCGAGAGCAAGTTTAAATAATCATAACATCATCGCGCATCTGCGTCGATGCAATCAGATTACTATACGCATTGTATTAATCATGTGTGGAGAATTGGGGCTTCTGGATCATGCGCTCGAGCAAAGCGAGAGCAAGTGATCCAGAACCCCCAATTCTACCCTACTGATCTTGTGCTTTCCTATTTATCAAACAGACAGCAAAAAGTAAATGTTAATGGGGCGACGTCCTCCGGGTCTCTAGTCAAGATGGGCGTACCCCAAGGTTCAATTCTCGGCCCTTTCCTTTTTCTTGTTTACATTAATGATCTCCCTTTTATGATGGCCAAATTATCGGATCATCAGCAAATAGAATTCTATTTGCTGATGATACTTCGCTAATTTTTAAAATAGATAGGAAAGATACGGATGTCTTACATGTCAACGAAAGTCTGATTGTTCTCTCTAAATGGTTCGCAGCTAACAATCTTTTACTGAATGCGAAAAAAACAAAATGTCTGAAGTTTGCCTTACCAAATGTACCACAACGTGACCTAAATTTAAATCTTGACGGCAAAAATCTTGAAGTTATAAAGGAAACTTTATTCTTAGTGATTACTATCGATTCAAAATTGCAGTGGGGCGCGCACATTAGAACTCTTTCGGGTAAGTTAAGTTCAGCTGCATATGCAGTAAGGAAAATAAGGCAGTTAACCGATGTAGCCACAGCTAGGTTAGTATACTATTGTTCGGGATAATCACCGAACAATAATAAACATGTCAGCATAATTGCGACATCGCGCGCTATGCCCTGAATATTTTATGTATTACCTAAGTAAAATAGTCAGTACGCTTTCGGCCAGCATATCGGGCGCGACTCAACCTCATCTCATTCACCTCATTAGTTTTAATAGTTATCCCAGTTAAGTTACTGAATTATACCTATCTTTATAATCTTTAATCCTAGTTTATATTTATCTCACCCCAACCCCGAACATTGGTCCTTCGAGCCGTCGGAGCGGGATCATTACGCGCGCATCTACTAACTGTGCTGTGTGAGTGTCTCGCTTGGAATTTATTACCAGACCCTGGTAAACAGAACTGATCGGATTTACTTTCCGAAAAGTTCATCATCCTGCTGATCCTGATTGAACCTGGTTTATACGAAAGCATCGCGTCATCTCATTGCGCTGCTACTCCAGGTTTGTTCTTGCAGCCATCGCAAGGACATCTGATCTCCAAAGAAGCCATCAGCACAAGTAAGGTCTCTTTTATATCTTTAAAATGTCGGAAATGGATGACATTTTAGCAACCCAACAACAACTAATCGAAGCCGTAGATAAGCTCTTCACCAATTTCAAGAAGGATGGTGCAGAGCGCAAGACCGCAGAATACTTACGTCGTCGATTAGCTGTATTGGAACAATCCTTTACAGAGTTCCATAATAATCACATGACTTTGATATCTTTTGGTGATCAATCTCATACATATTTCAGTACTGACCAATACGATCAAATGAAGGAGAAATATAACAACATTAAGACTATTATACAAAGCTATAACCCTCTCGCAAACAGACCGCAAACCCCGGAATTGAAACCTCCTTCGTTCCAACCTACTGCGGAATCTCAAACCTCGAACCTCGCATCCCACGCTGCTTCTAAAACCCCTGCTCTTGAAGAGAGTAAAGCTGAAACTCTCTTCAAAAAGCAAGCTACCAATTTTAAGGCTTTCTTGAGAACTTCTTCCAATATCAACCTTGATCTCGTCACGGAAAAATGGGAATTTGAAGATATCCTGAAGACTATACAATCCCGTTGGGCGGCTATTGACTCGCTTCATTGGGAGCTGGACAACGAGTATGGCGGATCAAACCCCAAATACGAAGAGCAATTCACCCATTACGAGGAGTATTATAACAAAATAAAGAAAGACATCAATAAGAAAATGTGGTCCGTTGCGCATATTGAAAAATCTACTCCCAAAATGGAGATAGTCACCTTTGATGGAAACTACAATAAGTGGATTTCGTTCAAAGACCTTTTTACCGAAGCAGTGCACAACAACCCCTCTTTGTCAAATGCACAAAAGATGCAGTTTCTAAAGAGTAAGATCAAAGGTGAGCCCGAAAAATTGATCCAACATCTCCAAATAAGCTCCAACAATTATCCCGTATGCTGGAATATCCTCAATCATCGTTATAATAATAAACGACTGATCTTTACATCTTATCTTAACAATCTCATGAATATCCCCGCAAACCAGCATCAATCATCAAATCATATAAAACGCATTCACGACACTACATATGAGAGCGTGAATGCTATCAGGAATCTGGGAGTCGATGTGTCTTCCTGGGACCCATTCCTGGTATGTTTATTGTCTCAAAAATTGGATGCAGATACATACGAGGATTACCTACAAGCCTTAAAAGCCCCGCGAGAGTTGCCCGTCTTGGAAGATTTCCTTAATTTTTTGGAAACTAAATTTATGATGCTGGAAACTTCACGTAAGAAGATTGAGAATTCCACGCAGAAATCACCCCCATCGCAATCCAACAACAATAATAAACCATCATTTTCAAAGGGGTCCAATTACAAACGAAATTATAATAATCCTATAAAGAATTACTCAACAAACCAAGTTTCGCAATCGTCAAAGTCCAAACGCAAAATTAACTATCGCAAGCAATGCCCTATTTGCGACTCCAATGATCATCGAATTCATGCATGTCTAAAGTTATTGGAATTGCAACCTAATGAACGAAAAAATGCTATTGATAACTTGAAACTTTGCATCAATTGTTTACATTATCACGAAGGCAAAAAATGCCTTTCCGAAATAAGGTGCAAAGAATGCAATAAGGAACACAATACCATTTTGCATGAATCTTTTACGTCACATCGATCAGGGTCAAATGCAGCCACGATTACGAAATCGCCTTCTCAGCAGCAAGAAACTAACACAGTTGCATCGCTTCGTAGAGAACCCTCAGAAATATTGCTTGCCACAGCAATAATTAACGTACAAGCAGTGGACGGATCTTACCATAAAATGAGAGTTCTTTTAGATCAAGGGTCACAGACATCCATTATTAGGGAAAGCGCAGCTCAGTTGTTAAGACTACCGCGACGGAAATGTAACGGCTATATCTCTGGAATAGGCAATAAGGAAAACAACTGCAAGGGCATGATTACCATCAAATGTTCGTCGCTGGTTAGCGATTTCACCTTTGAAACGGACGTTTATATAATGAATAGACTCATAAATAACTTACCCAGCTGTACCTTGCCTAAGCCAGACTGGCCTACTCTGAACCAAATAACTCTTGCAGATCCCGAATTTTACAAAAGTAGGCCTATTGATATCTTATTTGGGGCAGATATCTATTCCACTATCCTTATGGACGGTATCTGTCGATCAGAAGGTGTGTTGCCCATTGCCCAACAAACCCAGTTGGGATGGATCTTAAGCGGCAACTACAAAACGTACCATTGCAATGTGACCCTAAATAATATCGAAGATATGCAGCAATTTTGGGAAGTGGAGGACATACATGAACCTCTAGCAATATCAGAAGAAGATCAAAATTGCATCGAATTTTACCAAACTTCGACCTCCAGACGGGCAGATGGAAGCTACGTCGTTAAAATACCCTTCAAAGAAGATTTTGAGAACAATTTAGGCGAGTCGAAAACAAAATCGATTGCTCAATTTTTCCAAATAGAGCGGAAATTAAGTAAGCAACCAGCTCTGGCATGTGACTATAAAATGTTTATTTCTGAATACTTAGAGCTCGGACATATGACACCCGTTGCGCCACACGTACAGCCGGACTGCTACTTGTCGCACCATTGCGTCCAACGATCTGAGTCATCAACTACCAAATTGCGTGTTGTCTTTAATGCCTCGGCAAAAACCTCGAGCGGATACAGCCTCAATGATCTCATGTGCCGAGGACCCAATTTACAACAAGACCTTCAGAGCCTTATCTTAAAATGGAGACAATTTAGATACGCTTTTACAGCAGATATAGAAAAAATGTTTCGCAAAATCTGGCTACATCCCGATGACCAGAAATATCAGAAAATTATCTGGCGAAACCATCAATCTCAACCTTTAAAAGAATACCAGTTAGCGACAGTTACCTATGGCACTAAAGCCGCACCATTTTTGGCCATGATGACACTGAAGCAACTGGCCATCGATGAAAGGCCAAACTATCCACAAAGTTGCGCTCCTGACATCTTAGAACACTCGTTTTACATGGATGATCTCATGCATGGTGAACACTCAGCGACAGCAGCTAAACAGCTCAAAGCAGAGATGATCAGCCTCCTCAAATCAGGCGGATTTAATCTCAGAAAATGGCGATCAAACTTGCCGGAATTAATAGATAGTTCAGATGCACTTCAAAAGGAAGACTTTGACTTTAAGCAACCGGAATCAACCAAAACATTAGGTCTTCGGTGGGAACCCAAAAATGATCAATTCATTTTTCATCCTATAGAATTTATCTCCAGAAACATCCTTACAAAAAGACAATTCCTATCTCAAATATCTAAAATTTTTGACCCCTTGGGCTGGTTAGTACCAGTCACAATAAAACTTAAGATCTTGTTCCAAGAATTATGGAAATCTGACCTGGGTTGGGACAACCCTGTCCCTCAAGAAATCGCGTCAGAGTGGAATACTATTAAAGCCGATCTATCTCATATATCTCGATTTAAAATACCACGTTGGATTCAAACCCAGGCAAAGGATATCATCGAACTCCATGGCTTTTGCGACGCTAGCACAAAAGCATACGCATGCGTCGTGTATTGCAAAATACAGAGAGAAAATGAAACTCATGTGACCCTTATTGCAGGGAAATCAAAAGTAATACCGCTGAAAAAACCACAATCGATACCGCGTCTGGAACTCAGCGGCGCTCTCTTGTTGTCAAAACTTATGAGAAAAATCATCTCATCCCTATCGAGCTACAAGGTGCATGTTTATGGTTGGATTGATTCAACGGCTGTTCTAGGTTGGTTAAGTGGTGAACCGGAGAAATGGAAACCCTTTGTTGCGAATCGAGTGAGGCTAATTACTGAAATAATCCCTAAAGATAACTGGAGTTACGTAAAATCCAAAGAAAACCCCGCAGATTGCGCAAGCCGCGGTTTACCTGCTGCTCAATTAGCCTATTATTCACTGTGGTGGCAAGGGCCCGACTGGTTACCACAATATAAGCCTACAGAATCTCATAATATGCCGATTTATACGAGCATTACAAACGCAGAACTCAGAAAGAAAGAGGCAGTAAATACGGTCATTTTTAACCCCGAAAATTCAATAATCAATCAACTATTACCAAAATATAGCACTTTAAGGAAAGTTACCCGAGTATTAGCTTACATCAACAAGTTCATCGACATTGTTGCTTACAAGAAAAAACGCACAAGTTTTCTTACTCTGCAAAATATAAAGACAGCAAGAGAAATGGTAATTAAGCACGTCCAAAACGAATATTTCTACGAAGAAATATCACGGCTGAAAAGGAATGAACCACTAAATAAGAAAAGCCAGATTCTTAATCTCAATCCCATACTAGACAATAATCAAATGCTCCGTGTCGGTGGCAGACTTAAACATTCGAATCTTGATCCAGAAATGAAGCATCCTATCATAATCCCGAATCAATCGAAACTAGCAGATCTAATCATAGATGAATCCCACGAACTTGTATTTCATGGAGGAGTAAAAAAGACTACTGGATTTATAAGACACAAATACTGGATTCTTGGTGGAAATAGAGCCACAAAGAAACGAATAAGAATGTGTGTCAAATGTAAAAGAAACAATCCAATACTACAACATCAAATCATGGGTGACCTACCTCCAGCACGATTGATTCCTAACAGACCTTTTTACCACACAGGAATAGATTACACCGGACACATCCTTATTAAGGCCAACAAAGGCCGTGGCATTAAAACCAGTAAAGGATATGTCGCAGTTTTTGTTTGTATGGTGACCAAAGCCATACATTTAGAAATTGTCTCAGATCTCACAGCGTCAGCATTTATTGCCGCGCTTCGTCGAATGTCGGCTAGAAGGGGAGTTCCAGGGCACATCTATAGTGATCAAGGAACCAACTTCATAGGAGCCAACAAAATTTTAAAACAAGAGCTTGCCGAAATCTCCTATATCTTGTCGGACCAAGAAGTAACCTCGACAATCGCTGAAATGAATATTGAGTGGCACTTTAACGCTCCATCATGGCCATCTGCTGGCGGACTCTGGGAAGCTGCAGTGAAGAGCCTAAAACATCATCTCAAGCGGGTCGTGGGTGAGCAAAAATTAACCTACGAGGAATATATTACCCTACTAACCCAACTCGAGGCTTGTTTGAACTCCAGACCACTGTGCCCTCTGACAGAAGACCCTGAGGATTTGGATTTTTTGACCCCGGCGCACTTCTTAGCAAGTGGCCCCAACTTAACGATTTTCGAAACAGAGCATGACCTCAGAACACGGTGGCACTTGACGCAAAAAATCTATCAAGATATATGGGATAAGTGGAAGACTGACTACCTCTCGCAGCTTTCTACGAGAGTCAAATGGCGACAGCAACAAAGGAATCTCAATCTTAATGACATCGTCATTATAAAGGACGACAACCTTCCACCAGGAAAATGGAGTCTAGGTCGCGTAATAGCGCTGCATCCTGGAAGTGACGGACACATAAGGGTCGTCACACTTAAAACCAAAAATGGGGTCTTAAAACGCCCAGTTGTAAAACTGTCCTTACTGCCAACAAATAAAAATGATCAAGATCCAAATGGCCCAAAGGTTGATAATAAACTGCCAGCGGCGAAGAAAAAACGTCCTATCTCATTTTCAGCAATGGTTTTATCTTTGACATTATTTATGCTGACACTAATAAACACCACTCAAGCATCCTATAACTTCACCCCGCTGACAAACAATAGTGTATACTTTGACAAAGTATCTAATATGCACTTAATTAGAGATGATTGGCATTTAATAGTCTATTATGACACAAATCCATATCAAGAAGGAATGGCGGCACTAACAAAGTATATCAAGTACCTTGAAACCTTATGCTCAACGATTAGAACACAAACACCTTGCGACGGCGTCATGTTACAACTCGAGCACGAGTTCGAAGAAATCAAACATTATGATAATATTGTCATGATAAATGACTCGCTTATGACTAATAAGAAACGTCGGCGACGCGGCTTGCTAGACGGGGTAGGCTACGTTGCAAATAGTTTATTCGGAGTGTTGGACCAACGATTTGCAGAAAAATATGAGAAGGATATTGACCTTTTAAAGCATAATGAAAACCACTTATACAACCTCTGGAAAAACCAAACGTCGGTCGTAGAAGCTGAATTTAATTTAATGAAAAGGATTGAGAATACTATAAACAAACATCACAAAATAATAAATCAAAGGCTTAATTCTCTCCAAGATTCTTATAAAAATCTCGCTCAGCAAGTGCAAAACATAACCATCGTCACTGACTTCATAACCTCGACTTTCACTGCCAACAACTTGTTGTATACCCTTCGACGAATCCAGGACTCAATTTTAGATACAGTAACTGATATTTATAGTGGAAAATTAGATTTTCACTTGATATCGCCGAAACAACTCAGATCTGAGCTAAACATAATATCAGCACAAATATCTGGAGACTTGGTAGTTCCTGTCGACAACTTTAATCTTAAAGATCTGTACAGCTTGCTCAAAGTAAGAGCCAAATACTCTGGCAAATACCTAATAATAGAAATAAAAATACCCCTGATTGAAAGAGATATTTACGAGGTATTTAATCTTATCCCGGTTCCACGCATTGTGAAAGATAACAGGATGATGAAGGTCGAAACTATCTCTGAATTAGCAGCCATCAACATGAGAAAGGATTCTTATTTAACTATCACAGACACGGATCTGCAGTCATGCGTATTACAAAACCCTGTGACTATTCTGTGTCATATCAGAAAGCCTATTCACCACATGAAAGATGATCATAGTCTATGCGAGACGATCCCAGGCACAAGAACTTGTAAAACTAAAACTACCCCGTGCAAGGATGACTGGAGAGAGTTAACATCAGAAAACAAGTATTATTATTTATGCTGCAATGAATGTAACGTCAAACTTCTATGTGAAAATCAAGTTGAGGCAGTTAGGTTATCAGATGCTGGTCTGTTGCGTGTTGGGGAAGGCTGTCTAGTAAAAACAGAAAATTTTATGGTGTACTCAAACAAAAGATTGTCTAGTAAAATTAGTACGACGAGAAATATTATCTCACCTGAAATATCACCAATTAATCACATAATAAATATCACTATGCCAGAAATCTCATATGAGCATAATCCCAATAACTCAGATGACCTCAGGCAATTTGAAGCCATTAAGAGAAGTCTTGAGATCATGAAGCAGAGTGAACCTTTGAGCACTAATATCTCCTACCACGACGTCCACCAGTATACCGCTATATATCTCATCATATTGGGCATCTTGTTATTGGTGGCAGCTTACTGTTTTAAACGTTGGCGTCAAAGGCAACGTAAAGGAAATCGCTCCACTTCTGCAGCAGAGCGGTCTACAGCCCCTGCGGCAACTGCGGTGCCATCTCCACACACCGTTGCTGATAGTGTTGTGATTGAGTGTAGTGAAATTAGGGAAAATGGGCAATCTAGTAGTAAACCAGTGAAAAGTGATCCTAAGCGACTAGCGCTATCTAGTCAGTGCTTACAAAAAAAGGAAGATAGAGGTTCTTCACCGATCTTTCGCGTGTTCTCTCTTCCTGATTTACACTGTAGCGACTCTGTTTAATTTGTAAGGTTACCTTAATCTCACCTACTAACATAACTCACCCTACATAACTATTTTAGTATTAGTTGAACATTGTTTTCACCTTGTTAGTATTAATTTCATTACCCATGTAACTATACCTACCTACTAACCTCATCCTTTTCTCCCTCGGGAGCATGTTCGGGATAATCACCGAACAATAATAAACATGTCAGCATAATTGCGACATCGCGCGCTATGCCCTGAATATTTTATGTATTACCTAAGTAAAATAGTCAGTACGCTTTCGGCCAGCATATCGGGCGCGACTCAACCTCATCTCATTCACCTCATTAGTTTTAATAGTTATCCCAGTTAAGTTACTGAATTATACCTATCTTTATAATCTTTAATCCTAGTTTATATTTATCTCACCCCAACCCCGAACAACTATGCTTATTTCCACAGTATTATGTCTTATGGCATTCTGCTGTGGGGATCAGCAGCAGACGTTGACTCAATTTTCATCTTACAAAAGAGGGCAATCCGCGCGATCTATAAAATGGGTTCACGCGAGTCCCTCAGAGAAAAATTTAAAGAGATCGATATACTGACTCTACCTTCACTTTATATTTTGGAATGTATTTTGTATGTCCGCAAAAATCGAGGGCTTTTCAAAACTAGAAGCGACTTCCATAATTTAAATACACGCAGTAAGCATGAAATCGTAATACCCAAGTTCAGATTAACAAAAACTAGCAAGTCTTTTCTTATAAACAGTATACGCTTTTATAACAAGTTGCCAAAGTCAGTTATAGAATTGACCGATGGAAAGTTCAAAAACTACATCAAACGTGTCCTTATTAAAAAAACATATTATAAAATCAAGGACTACGTTGAAGATAAAATTTTTGGCTTTAGCTCCTTCTGCGCATGCGGCTTCCCTGGTAACACATAAACGGTACAAATATGTGGATGTCTCTAACTATTTTCAATCTCATTTTTTCTTTATTTTTCCTTCTTTTAATTAGACTGAATGATTTCAATAATCTTTATAGCCCTTTGCTAAGAATAGTTACAGCACTGATAACAACAGTTGTGCCGCATGTTAATTTAGTCTTGTTATATTTATTTTATTTTTGTATAGATTCTTTTACCGATTGTTTTGCGAATGTGTGAACATTGTAGGCCTTCTAGATTTCTAGAAGCTTGTTATCATTTGTTAACTCTTTATGTCGTTTATACAAAAAAAAAATCTTACTACTTATTGTCGGGCGTACGTTGTGTCCCCATATCTATGCATTAATGCTGTAACATGGAAATATTGTAAAAACAAACCAATTTTTTTTAAAAGAGTAACGCGTGCAGGTTCTTGCCGGTTCTTCTCCATAGGAAACGACCAACCCGAACCGTGCACCTTTTGTCGACGTTTTATAAGTACTCATGTAGGCCTATGTGAAATAAAAAAACATTTGATTTTGATCTTCGCAGGGTGGCTGGTAGCAGCTGGATGAGAGTTGCCGTACATCGAAACAAATGGTGGGCTATTGGAGAGGCGTATGTCTAGTTGTGGACTGTGCTATAGGCTGATAATTATGTATCAAAAACTGTTCATTACCGTAAATAATTCCTTCCAAATCTAGGGCAAGCATGTTAAGCCGTTTTTCCTAGCCGTCATTTGATGATGTTTGGCAGTCGCTTGTCGTTACGGATAGTCAGAGGCTCGATAGTCTGACTGGTATTCAGCTGTATCCGGTTAGATTCATCATGTAATAACGAGTAACATATGCTACGTTTGATCACGAGAAAATTCATAGTTCCGGCGGGAAACTAAAAAAATAAAAACATTTTTTTTTACGAGTTTGACGCGGACGAAGTCGCAGGCAACAGCATCTATGCAATACAAATAAATAATATTGAAGTGTCTGTATGTAATATCAAAATAACAACGTTTTATTCAATGCACGTGAAACTATATACGATACTAACAACAAATAAGCAATTTTTAAGATTTTTGTCTGTCTGCCTGTTTGTGCCGGGTAATCTCCGAAACGGCTGGACCGATTTTGACCGGACTTTCACTGGTAGATAGCTGATGTAATAAAGAGTAACATAGGCTACGTTTGATCACGAGAAAATTCATAGCTCCGGCGGGAAACTAAAAAAATAAAAATATATTTTTTACGAGTTTGACGCGGACGAAGTCGCGGGCAACAGCTAGTTAGAAATAAGCTGTTATCGGATAACATGTTAAATAGAATCAAATTTGAAATAGCAGAGCAGCTTAAAAAAGAAGAAGAGGAAGGTTTAAATATTTCACAACAAAATAACACTTTACAAATAACCCAATCACTCACACCTTGTAATCCATCCTTACAGTACGACGCGAGCCTAGGGACTGAATATTTGACACCGCACTACCCGTTAACGCACCAGATAGCAGTCAATCAACTATAGATAATTCAAATAATACAAACACAAACGGTATTTGACCCTTCGTTAGTAGAGGCACTAAATAATGAACTAGAAACAAATATGTTAAAATACAATGGAATAAATCCCACGTGTAGACCTTTATTACCAAAAATGCGACCAACACGTAAATTATCGGATATCATTAGTATATTCAACCAAAAAATTATCCCGCTAAAACTTTCATCTCTGGAGAACTTATCCGATACACATTCACTAATTTATTGCATAGCTCTTACGGTCGCTGAACATTTTAAATTAAAAATAAATATAGACAGGTCAAGCTATAAAACTAAAGTAAAGAACGAGCCACCATGGCAAAAAAATTGGAAACAGACATAGATCTACTAAGAAAATACATAAATAGGCTGACACAAAATAAAAATGGTAACACATCAAGAAGGCTTGAAACAAAAGTCAATGAAATTATTAAGAAGACCAAATAACACAGCACACACGAAAATTTTAATAAAAGAATAGGAGACCACCTAGACACCTTAAAACAAAAACTCTTAGTCAAGAGTCATAGTATAGCAAGATACAAAAAAGCCAAAGAAAGAAAAGATAACAAAAGACCATTTACAACAAATGAGAAACAATTTTATAGAAAGCTACGAATATGATAAATCCTCCATCGGAAAAGAATCTAAAAGAATTCTGGCAAGGAATCTGGTCAGACAGCGCTGAACATAATAAAGAAGCTATCTAGCTTAGCTGTTAACTGTTAGCTTAGCTATCCATCTGGATACAAGAAGAAATAGTTAGATCAGAAAAAATAGAAGAAATGCCGATATAGATACTCTTGAATTAAATATGATTATAAATAAAACACATAACTGGAAATCAGCAGGAATAGATGGTTTGCATAATTTTTGGATAAAAAGATTACAAGCACTACATAGGACATTAGCTGAACAAAATAATGATATTTTAAAAGGTAACGAAAATTTGCCAGAATTTCTCACAAAGGGCATCATATATATTATATGATCCCAAAATCTAGTAGAACCCAGGATCCCTCACAATACAGACCAATAACTTGCCTCCCAACTATGTACAAAATCATAAAGTCTTGCATTACTAACAAAATTATTAAACACACCGAAAAATATAACATTTTAACTGAAGAACAGAAAGGCTGCAGAGGTGGGTTGCAAGGAACAGTTAATTATTGATTCCACTCTCTTAAAACACACAGAGAGCAAGAAATAGATTACGAAAAAGCATTTGACAGCGTACCGCATTCATGGTTAGTTCAAGTTCTAAATATCGGATGATTTAAAACTATACGCTAATAAAAATACATATTTACATGGTTTATTAGACATAACAACATCGTTTTCGAAAGACATTAGAATGGATTTTGGAGTAGACAAATGCCGAAAGCTTAACATAGAAAATATGAATAGAAAAGATGATCTCAAGCTCTTTGCCCCCAACAACTTGCAACTGATGAAGCTACAGAAATCTTTAGTGACGCCATCAGGATGGAATTTGGTGTGGACAAATGTGCAGTCATGCATGTAAAGCGAGGGCAGATTATGGAATCCGTGGGAATACAACTCTCGGATTCCATACACCTTCGATCCCTTTCCTCAACCGAAACTTACAAGTATTTGGGTATGTCGGAAGCATTAGGCATCAATGTAACTGACGTGAAACAGTCGTTGAAGGAACGTTTCTTTGGCCGCCTGAAAAAAGTACTAAATAGTCTTTTATCAGGCGGTAACAAGTAGTAGTATGCATCACCCACGGTCATCGGTTATGAGACTGTATATCCCTCGGAAGTGCGGTGGTCGTGGCTTTTTAAATGCTAAGACCCTGCACAACCGCGAGGTATGCAGTCTTAGGGAATATTTCCAGGCAACTGACGTGGTTATGCATCGAGATGTGGTAGCGGTGGACAAGGGCCTTACCCCCCTCTCCTTGGCTAAGGAGAACTGGCGCAAACCAATAATATTAGATACTAATGACCACAGGGAGATATGGCAGAGCAAGGAGCTTCACGGACGCTTCTACCGGGTCCTACATGGGCCTGATGTAGATCTTTTAGCGTCCGTGGCCTGGCTGCGATTTGGTGACCTTTTCCGGGAAACCGTAGGTTTTGTCTTTGCGATTATGGACGAAGTTATGATGACGAACAACTACCGGAAATATATTGTGAAAGACGGCATGGTTGACATCTGTCGGGCATGTCACCGGCCGGGGGAATCCATCCATCACATTATCTCCGGTTGTTCTTGTCTAACTAACGGAGACTATTTGCATAGACACAACCTTGTAGCCGGGATTATCCATCAGCAACTTGCTCTGAAATACAATCTTGTGGAATCGGAAGTGCCTTACTATAAGTATGAGCCCGACTCAGTTCTCAAAAATAGCAATGTCACATAGTATTGGGATCGGTCTATCATCACTGACAGGACTATTGTTGCCAATAAGCCTGACATAGTGGTGATAGACCGACTAGAGCGTCGCGCAATGATTGTTGATGTAGCGGTCCCCCATGACGAGAACCTCGTGAAGGCTGAGAGAGATAAGAAAAGCAAATATCTTGATCTGGCTCGCGAGGTTGTCGACATGTGGGATACATTCATACAGCAGTCATTGTGCCGATAGTCGTTACGGGCAATGGCATAATAGCCAAGAGCCTCGACGAACATCTGAGGAGGCTCTCGTTGGGCAGCTGGATCAAGGGCTTGATCCAAAAAGCGGTACTCCTAGACACGCTAAGCGCTATAAGCTAATATTTAAAAATGTAAAAAGTATGTACATACATGAATAAAGGAAATAATAATAAAGTTTAAAGATAGAGAATCAGTACCTCGCCTGATCCAGAAAGCAGTACTGCTGGACACGGCTCGCATTGTTAGGAGGTTCCTCTCTCTGGAGCCCTGACCGCTGGTAGCTTGGACCCTGTTCCCGATACCGGTGGGCCTCTATTTTTTTATTTTTTTAAATGTTTTTGTTTTTTAATTTATTTTATAAAAATATTTAAAAATGTAGATAATAAGATTTCATGAATAAAGGACATAATAATAATAAAAACGTTTATTCATCTCTACAAATTACATCCTTATCTTAACTATTTACGTTGACAGATTTTATAACAATAATTGTACTTTGTGGGCGATCTGGGGTCTAAACTAAGCCTAGGCCTGTATCCCCTCACCTCCCGCCCTCACCTTCCGCTTGACGCAGGTCCTCACCGGACATGGCTGTTTCGGGAGGTTCCTGTTCCGGATAAGGCGGGAGGAAACGCCCGGGTGTCACCATTGTGTGTACCGCCCGAAGGACACGGTGGAGCATACGGTGGAGATCTGCCCCGCTTGGGTGGAGCACCGCCGTGTCCTCATGGAGGCGATCGGCGGTGGCGACCTCTCGCGTCCGGCCCTGGTGCAGGCCATGGTACGGAGCGAGATGGCATGGGAAGCTGTCTCCTCCTTCTGCGAAGCAGTAATGCTAGCAAAGGAGGAGGCGGAACGCGTGAGGGAGACGCAAAGGAGACGCCCTCACGCCCCTAACCACCGCAGGATACGCCCCGGGCGTCGGGAGTCGCAAGCCGACTCCCAGCCACCGTAGGCGCGGGCTTGCGGACGGAAAGTAATGGGTAGCTCGCCGTCCGATAAGGACCAAGCCCCAGTTTACGGCGCGTAGTGTTCCACGCGCGCCTCAAAGAGATGTCAGCAAAGTGACGGGGTCCGATAGGGCCGATGCCTGTTTGGATCGCGAATAAATTTGAAAAAGAGTTACCGCGGCCCTGACACAAGCAACTGAAGGAACACGGGTAGGTTTTAGTCAGTATAAGTCTGACAAGCCCACCCGCTTCACCCAGAGCGGGAGAAGTCATTGGATGATCAATCACCCAAAAAAAAAAAATAGGCCTGTATTGCAGAACTCCATTACATCGATTTAAATAGAGATTGTCAAGACAGAACTAACTAATACGAATGAGTGATGGTGTGTGTGGATGGTGCGTATCTGTGTGTGCGTGTATGTGTGCATTTGTGTGTATGCGTGTGTGTGAGTGGTGTATGTATAATAATTAATAATTTATTGTTCCTAAATATTATATAAATATATTAACATAGAACGTACAAAACCATAATATTACCTACTTTTACACCTGCTTCTCGATCCCCAGAAAACTTTCACTTCTAGCGTAACTAATAAATTATAAGACAAAGCAAAAGTTTAAATTAATCTAAATTTTAAGAAAAGTAGTAATAGTCAAACAATTGTTATACCCTGCTATTTTGCTACATCAAGTAACTTTTCTGTTTCTTCATATTTTATTTTTTTATTTTATTATCTGCGATCAGTGCTTGGCACTATTAGCAAATTTGATGAGCGCATTATGTCGGTTAGAGTGCGTCCCCCAGTGAGGGCGTCTCCTCATCGTCCATCCTTAGATTTATATATGTCGGGTTTAGTCAATAGTACGGACGTCAAAACAAATCGCAAGCACGCCATCTGGCGGCAAAGCAAGAACAATTACGCTTTGGCGCGCTTTCTTTAACTTGCGTGGTGGGGATAATAGAATGTAGCAGTTGAGCTAAAATATACTAGCAGTTGAGTACTGACAGCCTTAGAGCTAACACGTCGTAGAATCAGTGTCGATCCGTAATATTAGTAAGCAAGAATGTAATTTGTGTCTATTTGAATATACTCAGTGTATCGAATAATTTGTGTGATTTCATTTTCACGATTGTACCCACCGACCTGCCCACACACGATGTCTTAACCTAAGGGAATACATCCTGACTTCCCGATGGTTTACATCTATTCGGCCAGCCTTGATGCGACATATATATAATTTTTTTTCTATATGATGTCCTTCCGCTTGAGGCGTTTTATGTAGCTACGTATCGTAAGCTGTGTTGCAATGTATTGGGGTGTTTCACTAGCTTCTCCCGGTATTTTAAGGTGACGTTTTGGATTACGTCCTTTATTGTGCATATTCAGATGTTCATGAATTTCCTGGTTTGTGATGTACCATGGTACGTTGCTAATTGTTCGCAGTATTATGTTTTGCATTTTCTGCAAGCATGAGATGGTTGAATTGCTGGCGCTACCCCAGAGTTGGACGCCGTACATCCATACCGGTTTCAGGATTACTTTATAGATGAGTAGCTTGTTATCCATTGACAATTTGCTGTTACGACCCAGAAGCCAAAGTAGTTGCTTAAAGCGAATGTTTAGTTCATCTCTCTTTTTTTCACATGTTGGTTCCATGTCAGGCGCCGATCGTGATACAGTCCAAGATATCGGTCACTGTTCTGGTGTGGTAGGGTGGTAGCTTCCAGTTGGACAGGGGGCAGTTGCCTTTTCGAAGAGAGAAGGTAACATGGACAGATTTTGTAGCATTTGCTTTGATACGCCAGTCCTGTAGCCACTTGGTAGTTTTATTTAGTGCATTCTGTAGGAACTTTGAAGCCGTGATCGGATCTTTGTCGCTAGCAAGGATGGCGGTATCGTCCGCGAACGTTGCAATTGTGGTCTTATCTGCTTCAGGTAGGTCAGCTGTGTATATGGTATACAGCAGAGGTCCCAAAACAGAGCCCTGAGGAACACCAGCGCGTATCTCTGCAAATTTAGACATTTTATCTCCTTCCTTAACCTGGAACAGTCGTTCAGTTAGGTATGAAGCCAGAATTTGATGATAGCTGTGTGGGAGGTAACTTTTAATTTTGCAGAGAAGGCCTTCATGCCACACCCTGTCAAAAGCTTGCTGGATATCTAAGAATACTGCAGAGCAGTACTCTTTTTCTTCAAGAGTTTTTCTAACCCTTTCGCATACTTTATGGACCTGCTCCACCGTGGAGTGCTGGTGCCTAAATCCAAACTGATGAGCCGGTATGACGTGATTTTCTTCCAGGAAGGGAAGTATTCTGCGTAGTAACAGCTTTTCGAAGATCTTTGGCAGTATTGGGAGTAAGCTTATAGGCCTGTAAGAACTGACTTCATTGGGTGGTTTGCCATCTTTGTATACCATTGTGATTTGCGATACTTTCCACAATTTTGGAAAGTAGTGCACTCTCAGGATACCATTATTTAGCATTGTCAGGTAGATAAATGCTTTCTTAGGTAGTTATTTTATGATTTCCTTCGTAATTAAATCAAATCCTGGTGCTTTTTTATCTTTGAGTCCCACTGACACTCGGCCAGACCTCTCGTTTAGTTACGGGTTTCGGTGGTAAGGTCATTTGATAATCTTGTTTAAGGATTAGTTCCACCTTTTTATCTTCTACGTCGACCGTATCATTTGGGACGAAAACTTTGGAGAGGTGTTCTGCAAATACGGTTGCTTTCTCTTGTGGGGTTCTTGCCCAGCCAGAATCATACTTCAAAGGAGGTTTTGCAACCTGGGGTCTTCTGTAGTGTTTGGTGAACTTCCACAGGGAGTAATTCGTTGCCTCTGTAGCAGACAATGATTCAAGCTGTATCTGTAGTGTGTTATCTCTCCATTCTTTTAATTTGCATTTCAGATCTTCGGCGGCCCTATTGAAGTTCGTTTTATCTCTTCCTAGTCTGGTTAGATGCCACACTCTGCGTAGTCGTCTCTTCTCTAACAGTGCAGATTTTATTTCTAGCGGATAGTTAGTGGTCTTGGTTTTACGCTGGTTGTTTTCCCGGGTACTGATCCAGCAAGCCCTCTGTATAAGCGTAGTTATGTATTTTGCTGAGTCCTCCACATCATCACTAGTTTTAAGAGCTACTTTCATTTTTATATTTTTATTTATATACTCTCTGAAGTAGTCCCAGTCAATATTCTTATTATGTAGTGTTTCTGGAGCTGTTATTTCTATGACATTTGTGCTTATAGTAAGTATAACTGGCGTGTGGTCAGACGAGCCGTCATAGCAGGATTCTGTTTTTAGATAGTTGTTAGGTATACCCTTGATTATGAAGAAGTCCAGGAGGTCGGGTATTTTGTTGGTGTCACTTGGCCAATATGTTGGCTCACAAGAGGTGATGTGTCTAAGGTTGTTCTTATCAATGCTTAGTTTTTAACCCCCGACGCAAAAAGAGGGGTGTTATAAGTTTGAGGTGTGTTGCTGTGTATCTGTGTATATGTGTGTCTGTCTGTGGCATCATAGCATCCAAACGGGTGGACCTATTTTGATTTAGTTTTTTTTGTTTAAAAGGTGACTTAATCGAGAGTGTTCTTAGCCATGATTCAAGAAAATATTCTCAGCCATTTGAAGATAATCAGCTCTCTACTTATTGAGGAAAAGATATGAGCAACTTTCATAGGTCTAATCGATTTGAAATTTAGAATCCTGTCAGTTCAATGATATTGCTAAAACAAAATAATCTTGATTTAATGCTGGGGCATCACCAGGAATCACAGGACACTCAACTCCTCAGTAACTTACAGCAGAGGTATCGTCTTTGGACTCATTGGAATGGTCTTATTGAATAGGTTGTAGATAGATGGAGATCAGGGTCTGATGGTGGATGGTGCTGGTGATGGATATGGGATTGAGAGATAAACTGTCAGTTCAATGATATTGCCAAAACATAATAATCTTGACTTGATGCTGGGACATCACCTGGAATCACAGAACACCCAACTCCTCAGTAACTTACAGTAGAGGTATCGTCTTTGGACTCAATGGAATGGTCTCATTGAATAGGTTGTACGTAGATGGTGATCAAGGTCTGATGGTGGATGGTGCTGGTGATGGATAGGGGATTGAGAGATAAACTGTCAGTTCTATGATATTGCTAAAACCTAATAATCTTGACTTGATGCTGGGGCATCACCAGGAATCACAGTACACCCAACTCCTCAGTAACTTACAGCAGAAGTATCGTGTTGGGACTCATTGGAATGGTCTCATTGAATAGGTTGTAGATATATGGTGATTAGGGTCTGATGGTGGATGGTGCTAGTGATAGATACGGGATTGAGAGATAAACTGTCAGTTCGATGATATTGCCAAAACATAATAATCTTGACTTGATGCTGGGGCATCACCAGGAATCACAGCACATCCAACTCCTCAGTAACTTACAGCAGAAGTATCGTGTTGGGACTCATTGGAATGGTCTCATTGATTAGGTTGTAGATAGATGGTGATCAGGATCTAATGGTTGATGGTGCTGGTGATGGATAGGGAATTGAGAGATAAATTGTCAGTTCTATGATATTGCTTAAACATAATAATTGTATAATCAATGTAATTACTGCATAAACAGGGACGACGCACATTCAAATTTTGAAATAACTACAATGGATCGATTTGATTGGTTAATCGCAACCACCCGCCATCTTATCCCTTCCACTTCCGTTTTCCCTCCTTCCTTACAAAAATAAGACAATCAAATCAACGCGCGTTCCAAAAAAATCACCAAAAAAAAAACCTGATCAGAGTGGTTGTTGTGAATTGTTGTGATTCCCAGTTTCCAGATCCCGTTCCTCATCAAAATCGGTAAGTGGTTGTGTTTTTTCTAATCAAATTTGGTCCATTCTTCGCTGGATAGTGTAAATCACGACACGCCGGCCGGCGGCCATTAACTTCTTGCAACTTCATTGGAATTTCCTTTCATTTAATTTTTGTTTACATTTGGCTAAAATGGCTAAAAGTAATCAGATGCTGGTAATAAAATTTGAGTTTTATATTGAAAAGATTGTTAACATATACGATTCACTTTCAACAAGTAACTTAAACGATCCATTATTTGTTGCAAAGTTCAAGATTAAATGTGCCGATTTAAATGAAGTCAAACAATGTGTTGAGGACTGTTATCTAAGTTTGTTAAGTCAATTTGCTTCTAATACAGAACAATTAGAGTTATTTAAACAAAAGTATGTTAATTTCGAAGATCAATTTTTGGAAATAAAATGTAGGTATCTGAATTGTGTTCCGAATACGGGTAGCCTTACAACTGGTTTCCAATCAGATAACAATATTAAATTGCCGAGAATTAACTTACCACATTTCTCGGGTAATTATTGTGATTTTCCTAATTTTATAAACCTATTTGACAGTTTAGTACATAATCAACAATCGCTGAGTCCAGTCCAGAAAAAACATTATTTACTTAGTTGTCTTTCGCACGAGCCGCTTAACTTAGTTAAACATTTGACTAATATTCCGCAGAATTATGAGGAGGCCCGTTCAATATTGATAAATAGGTATGATGACAAGAGAATGATAGCCGACTCACATCTGAGCGCAATGTTATCCTTACCTACTGTATCTGTCAGGAATGTTTCTCAGTTACGTAATTTTATTAGTAATATTCAGGAAAATACACGGGGCTTAACAAGTCTTGGCTTTCCTGTGAGCGAGTGGTCTTTGCTTTTATTACACATTTTTGTACGAAAACTGGATAATGACTTACGATCGAAATTCGAACTTGCATACCAAAACGTGAAAATACCTACTTTCGATAATTTAAACACATACTTAGATAATATATGTAAGACTTTGGAAACGTCAGGTCTTAATGTAGCTCAAAGCGGGAGCAAATCTACTCCCCACAACAAGGGTCCTAATAGCTTCCCTAAGGCCTCATTAACATCAGCCAATCACAATAATCATTCAGATCAATCAAACAAACCGAATCAAAATAATAGCAGCTGTCCATTATGCAATAGTTATCACAATTTATTTAAATGCACGAAGTTTATGAACATGGACACACAATCTCGGTTTAATTTTGTTACGTCAAAAAACTTATGTTTTAATTGTTTACGTCCTCATCGGGTATCTGATTGTTTTTCTAAGTCTCGGTGTCAAACTTGCAATAGAAAACATAACTCGTTGCTTCACCTTTCAAGTGAACAGACCCCCGTGAATAGTGCTCAGTTAAATAATAGTAATGATCCGAATGATAATACTCCATCTTTGGCATTAAGTGTCAATCAAGATTTTCAAGTCAAGTCTGAGGGAATCCAACGCGATGACAAAACACAGAATATTAATTCGTCTCTTTCACACTCATATGTTTCACACGGTGTCGGCGCGAACCCCGATAGCGGTCAGCGACACTCACTACTCGCAACAGCCATCATAGATGTCACTTCTATTAAGGACGGTTGCACTCAACGAGTCCGCGCGTTGCTCGATCCCGGTAGCATGACTAACTTTATTTCAATGAATTGTTTACAGAGATTGAACGCTAAGTATGATAAATCGAACATATCTATAACAGGGATAGGCGGTGCGATTAGTTTCAGCGTAAAGGGGCACTTAAAATTGTATTTAAAGGCGATAAATAAGAAAAATGAGTCATCATTGTGTATAGATACTTTTGTTTTACCGCGTATTACGTGCGACTTACCTACAACCACAATAGATGATAAGTTTTTAGACCGTTTTAAAATGTTGAACCTTGCTGATCCGAAATGTAATATTAAGAAACCTATTGATGTACTCCTGGGTGCAGGCGTGTGCGCTCGAATATTTCAGGGTAATAAATTAGTTCTGGGTGACAACTTACCTATAGCTTTTGAAACATTATTCGGGTGGGTTTTAATGGGCGATTTTAACTCTGACAATGTAAATAAGCCAACAAGTTTGCAAGCATTTTCATGCATTAGCAACATTGACGAGACATTAAAACGTTTTTGGGAGATTGAGGAAGTGTCTCAGGATAAAATACCACATCCCGACGACATCTATTGTGAGAACCATTTTAAGCAGACGTATTCACGTACTCAAGATGGTAGATTTATAGTGCGTTTACCTTTCAAACAGGGTGAACATACATTAGGGGAAACTAGGATTTCAGCATTGAATAGATTACATTCACTCGAAAAGAAACTTAGTCGCGATCCTGTTTTAGAGAAAAAATACAAAGATTTTATGCGAGAATATCACCTTCTAGTCCACATGCAGCCAGTTGAATCCTCAACTGCCCAACGTTCTCCAAAATACTACATTCCTCATCACGGAGTGTATAAAAAAGACTCTGATAAGATTCGTTGTGTATTCGACGCGTCTTCGAAGAGTAGTTCGGGGAATTCTTTGAATGACATTTCATTAGCTGGACCCAAGCTTCAACAAGATATAGTAGATATTATTCTTCACTTTCGATTGCACGAAATAGTTTTTTCCGCAGACATCCGCCAAATGTATCGGCAAATATTAGTCCATCCTTACGATCGTAATTTTCAATTAATATTATGGCGGGATGAAATTGGTAATGTACAAGAATTCCAACTTAATACAGTGACATATGGGGTCATTTCGGCTCCATTTTTAGCAATGCGGTGTGTTCATGAGCTTGCTAGTTTAGGGCGAGAAACTCACCCTCGTGCTTCGAAGGTATTACAAAATGATATTTTTGTCGACGATATAGTCACCGGAGCAAGCAACATTTCTGAAGCACAAGGAATTAAAGCCGAGCTCATAGATTTATTAGCACTAGGAGGTTTAGAACTTCGGAAGTGGACAAGTAATCAACCGCAGTTGCTTGCGGATTTGCCATCAGAATTTTGTGAAATTCAGTTTGTAGAAGACAAAGATACGTCACTTAAAATATTAGGTTTCAAGTATAATCCAATTTCAGATCATTTTAGTTATCAAGTTTCGATTAATTCTACCAAATGCACAAAGCGAGAAATTTTATCAAAAATAAGCGGCATTTACGATCCAAACGGCTGGTTGGCCCCTGTCATAATTAAGGTAAAAATATTAATGCAACAATTGTGGAAATTGGGTGTACAGTGGGATGAGACACCACCCAGTTCCATTATTGCTGAATGGCAAGCCTTTTGTAACAATCTAGATTATCTTACCAATTTGTCCATTCCGCGAAAGGTTTTGTCTAACGACGTAGTACATTTTGATTTGCATGGTTTTAGCGATGCGTCGGACGCAGCTTACGCGGCTTGCGTTTACATACGATGCATCCATACTGATGGTAGGGTGACCATATATCTTCTTATTTCTAAGACGCGTGTCGCACCCATCAAACAAAAACTGACGATTCCCAAGCTCGAGTTGTCTGGGGCTTTGTTGTTAGCTCGACTAATAAAACGCGTTATTGACAGTTTAAGATCAAATACCGACCTGTTGAGACACACGTATGCGTGGAGTGACTCGTCAATCGTATTGTGCTGGTTGCGAACGGAACCACATCAGCTAAAGGTATTCGAGTCTCATCGGGTTAGTGAAATACAAAATACAGTGTCACCTGAGTTCTGGCGATACGTGCCATCAAAACTAAACCCAGCTGACTCAGCCTCGCGTGGCATTTCTCCTCAGGAGCTAGTTCACCATGATATGTGGTGGGGTCCAACTTGGTTATTAGGAGACAAGTCCACTTGGCCTGAGCCATGTGAACAACTAAATTATGGCTCAGTACCCGGTTTAAGAAAACACAAGAAGGTTACTGTTTCAGTAGTTGAAAATAAATCATTTAGTGAAGATTTGATTAAAAGATTTAGTTCGTTTACTAAACTTACCCGTGTAGTGGCATGGTGCCTACGCTTTATAAGCAACTGTAGAAAATTATTAATATTTAATGGTCACCTATCACATATAGAATTAGATAGCAGTTTGTTAGTTTTAGTCAAAATAGTTCAGTATAATCATTTCAAAGATGACATTAAACTTATTAAGAGTAATAAGTTATGTAGTACTGGATTAAAACGGTTACATCCATTCATTGACGATAATGACTTGTTGCGGGTAGGGGGTAGACTGATACATTCGTCGCTTACGTATACTGCTAAATATCCATTGGTGTTGCCTCATGATTGCCATTTTACTACTCTTTTGGTGGATTATTATCATTTAAAACACTTACATGCCGGACCTAGTCTTTTGATGTCACTTCTGAGAGAAAAATTCTGGATTTTGTCCGCTAGACGTGTGATACGTAAAAGAGTATTTAAATGTTTGCAATGCTTTCGTCAAAAATGTCAGCCTCCTGAAACGCTTATGGGTAACTTACCTTCTAGTCGCGTTACTAAATCTTATAGACCGTTTTTATCTATTGCAATAGATTTTACGGGACATTTTAATTTGAAGAGTAGTTCGATTAGGAACGCCAAGATTATTAAAGCTTATGTGTGTGTATTTGTATGCTTTACAACCAAATCAGTTCATATTGAGCTTGTCAGTAACTTATCAGCGGAAGCATTTCTAGCGGCATTCAAGCGATTTGTAGGTCGACGTGGTTTACCTAAAGAAATTCGAACAGATTCAGGAACAAATTTCAAAGGCGCTAGTAATATTTTAAATCACTTTGCAAAAGAAATTAAAGAGAACCCTAATTTGAACCAATATTTATCTGAACACTTTATTGAGTGGAGCTTTTCGCCTAATCTTAGTCCTCATTTCAATGGACTAGTTGAAGCCGCTGTAAAATCATGCAAAATGCACCTGAAACGAGTTATAGGCGATCGTAACCTAACCTTTGAAGAGCTAACGACTATATTGGTTCCAGTTGAATCCATCCTTAACTCAAGGCCACTGTGCCCTATGTCCAACGATCCTAGTGATTTATCAGTATTGACTCCGGGTCACTTCATAATAGGAACTCCACTGGTAGCTGTGCCCAAGTTGCCCATTAACGAACGTTTAAGTTTACTTTCACGTTGGCACTTATTACAGTCAATCGTTACGGACGTGTGGAAGAGATGGAGTCATGAATATCTCCATACACTACAGCAGAGGAATAAATGGAACTCTATTAAATATGACATAAAGGTCAATGATCTTGTACTTCTTAAGGAGGATAATTTACCGCCCTTGCAGTGGTGTATGGGTCGAATTGTAAGGGTTATGCCTGGACAGGATTCCGTTGTTAGAGTGGTGGAAGTTAAAACGGCTAAGGGCTTATTTATAAGATCTTTATCTAAGATCTGCCCATTGCCAGTTAACGATAATATAGATTAGTTTAAGCACATTCTAACAATAATAGTTTTAGTTATATTTTAGTCGTTAATTAAATAGATTTCGTATAGGTATTTACGTATTTACTTTAGCTTCATTAGTTAATGTCTATTGAGCTAATCTCTTTTGTTTATTATACAGTCCACTAAACTATCTTATATTGTAAATTACCAGCATCTGACTATTGTGTATAAAAAAAGGGATATCCCCTTTTTGGCCGGGGGTATGTATAATCAATGTAATTACTGCATAAACAGGGACGACGCACATTCAAATTTTGAAATAACTACAATGGATCGATTTGATTGGTTAATCGCAACCACCCGCCATCTTATCCCTTCCACTTCCGTTTTCCCTCCTTCCTTACAAAAATAAGACAATCAAATCAACGCGCGTTCCAAAAAAATCACCAAAAAAAAAACCTGATCAGAGTGGTTGTTGTGAATTGTTGTGATTCCCAGTTTCCAGATCCCGTTCCTCATCAAAATCGGTAAGTGGTTGTGTTTTTTCTAATCAATAATCTTGACCTGATGCTGGGGCATCACCAGGAGTCACAGGACACCCAACTCCTCAGTATATACAGCAAAGATTTCGTCTTTGGACTCATTGGAATGGTCTCATTGAATAGGTTGTAGATATATGGTGATTAGGGTCTGATGGTGGATGGTGCTGGTGATGGATACGGGATTGAGAGATAAACTGTCAGTTCAATGATATTGCCAAAACATAATAATCTTGACTTGATGCTGGGGCATCACTAGAAATCAGCAGGACACCCATCTCCACGCTAACTTACAGCATAGGTATCGTGTATGGACTCATTGAAATTGTCTAATTGAATAGGTTGTAGATATATGGTGATCGGGGTCTTATGATGGATGGTGCTCGTGATGGATAGGGGATTGAGAGATAAATTGTCAGTTTTATGATATTGCTTAAACATAATAATCTTGACCTGATGCTGGGGCATCACCAGGAGTCACAGGACACCCAACTCCTCAGTATATACAGCACAGGTTTCGTCTTTGGACTCATTGGAATGGTCTCATTGTATAGGTTCTAGATATATGGTGATTAAGGTCTGATGATGGATGGTGCTGGTGATGGATAGGGGATTGACTGTCAGTTCAATGATATTGCTAAAACATAATAATCTTGACCTGATGCTGGGGCATCACCAGGAATCATAGGACATCCAACTCCTCAGTAACTTACAGCAGAGGTATCATCTTTGGAGTAGCCAATTTATGTATGAATCATACATAATAATCCACTCATCCCGTTCATGTGAACGATCCTAAGTCAGTCATCATTCGCCCCCTACCAGTATAACACGTACCTATATATTTTATTAATGTACCTTGTGCTTCAATTTAAATACAGTCCACTATATAATCTTATTTATGTGGTTTTATTATATTACCAGCACTACCACACAACCCGTAATAATATTTAGAACAAGTCCTAACGACAACTATACCCAAAGATGGTCAATCGTAGCGTGACTACTAGTAAATAAAGTTTAAAATGCATGAAATAAAAATTAAATTTAAAATTTAAAAACCCCCGACTCAAAAAACCCTCTAAAAAGTAAGAAATAATATGTACTGGCAAACTGGCACTTTACGTTTAAAATACCTAACTACTATTTAATTTTATCCAAGCGTCGTCGTCGCGTTGGGGGACCGCCAAGCTAGAAATATAACAAAACAAAGATAAAAAACCGGCCAAGTGCGTGTTGGGCCACGCGCAGTAATAGGGTTCCGAAGTTACATAATAATGCGGACTAAAAAGAGGGTTTTGTTGTTGTTACATGAACATTAGAACGGTTTCAGCGGCTCACAAAGTCTAAAAACGGGCCCACATAGGATTGTTTAATCTATTTTCTCGCGTTTGACCACTATCTCGCCTGATGGTAAGCAATGATGTGGTCTACGGTGAAGCACGTTTGCCTAGATGTAATCTATTCAATCTTGACTTAAACTAAATAAGGACTAACTGGTAACTGAAGAAGGAGTTATAAAATCCAGCTTCGCAACTGAAGTTAGAAAAATATTATCTATTCAAATCAAAATCAATCAAATCAAATGTTTTTTATTTCACATAGGCCTACATGGGCACTTATAAAACGTCGACAAAAGGTGCACGGTTCGGGTTAGTCGTTTCCTGTGGAGAAGAACCGGCAAGAAACTCCACGGTTACTCTTTTAAAAAAATTGGTTTGTTTTTACAATATTTCCACGTTACAGTATTAGTGCTTAGATATGGGGGGACAACGTAGGCCCGACAATAAGTCGTAAGAAACTAAAAAAAAATTGTAGAAATCTAGAAGGCCTACAATGTTCACACATTCACAAAACAATCAGTAAAAGAATCTATACAAAGGAAAAAATAAATAAAAATATATAACAAGACTAAATTTAACATGTGGCACAAATGTTGTTATCAGTGCTGTAACTATTCATAGCAAAGGGCTATAAAGATTATTGAAATCATTGTAAAAAGTCTAATTAAAAGAAAGAAAAAAAGTAAAAATGAGATTGAGAATAGTTAGAGACATCCACATATTTGTGCCGTTTATGAGTTACCAGGGAAGCCGCATGCGCAGAAGGAGCTAAAATTTTTATCTTCAACGTAGTCCTTGATTTTGTAATATGCTTTTTTAATAAGGACACGTTTGATGTAGTTTTTGAACTTTCCGTCGGTCAATTCTATAACTGGCTTTGGCAACTTGTTATAAAAGCGTATACTGTTTATAAGAAAAGACTTGCTAGTTTTCGTTAATCTGAATTTGGGTATTACAACTTCATGCTTACTGCGTGTATTTAAATTATGGAAATCGCTTCTAGTTTTGAAAAGCCCTCGATTTTTGCGGACATACAAAATACATTCCAATATATAAAGAGAAGGTAGAGTCAGTATATCGATCTCTTTAAATTTTTCTCTGAGGGACTCTCGTGGACTCATTTTATAGATTGCGCGGACTGCCCTCTTTTGTAAGATGAAAATTGAGTCAACGTCTGCTGCTGATCCCCACAGCAGAATGCCATAAGACATAATACTGTGGCAATAAGCATAGTATACTAACCTTGCTGTGGCTACATCGGTTAACTGCCTTATTTTCCTTACTGCATATGCAGCTGAACTTAACCGACCCGAAAGAGTTCTAATGTGCGCGCCCCAATGCAATTTTGAATCGATAGTAATCCCTAAGAATACAGTTTCCTTTATAACTTCAAGATTTTTGCCGTCAAGATTTAAATTTAGGTCACGTTGTGGTACATTTGGTAAGGCAAACTTCAGACATTTTGTTTTTTTCGCATTCAGTAAAAGATTGTTAGCTGCGAACCATTTAGAGAGAACAATCAGACTTTCGTTGACATGTAAGACATCCGTATCTTTCCTATCTATTTTAAAAATTAGCGAAGTATCATCAGCAAATAGAATTCTATTTGCTGATGATCCGATAATTTGGCCATCATAAAAGGGAGATCATTAATGTAAACAAGAAAAAGGAAAGGGCCGAGAATTGAACCTTGGGGCACGCCCATCTTGACTAGAGACTCGGAGGACGTCGCCCCATTAACATTTACTTTTTGCTGTCTGTTTGATAAATAGGAAAACACAAGATCAGCAGATTTTCCTCGAATTCCGTAGTGGTGTAATTTACAGATCAGTGTGTTGTGGTCGACGCAGTCGAACGCTTTCGAGAGATCACAGAAAATGCCAATGGCATCCTGGGACTTCTCCCAAGATTCCAAGATGTGGCTGATGAGTTTTACTCCCGCGTCCGTTGTCGACCTACCTTTCGTGAAACCAAACTGTTGACTATGCAGGATCTTATTTGAATTGAAGTGAGACAACATCTGTTCCAGCATGATTTTTTCATAGATTTTACTCAATGCTGGAAGCACGGATATAGGCCTATAATTAGAGGGATCACTCTTACAGCCTGATTTGAAAATTGGTACTACTTTACTGTGTTTCATTAAGTCAGGAAAAGTGCCGCTGTCCAAACATTGATTGAATATGCCTGTTAGGACAGGAGCAATTGAGTCAATAATATCTCCAAGAACCCTAAAAGATATCCCCCACAAGTCTTCAGTATTTTTTACGTTGAGACTTTTGAACGCGTTTTTAATTGTATCAATACATATTGATTTAAATTTAAAGGTTGGCATACCAACCTTTAAATTTAAAGACATATCTTTAGTAAAGTTTTCTTTAAGAAGAGCTTCAGCTGATTTAGATGAGGAGGGAAGAGACTTCGTAACCTCTAACGGAATGTTGGTAAAGAAATTTTCTAATGTCTCAGCGACTTCTTGCTTACCAGAAATGGTTTGATTAGATATTTTCAAAGACAACTCATTCTGATCGCTTTGTTGTGTCTTTCCAGTTTCTCTATTAATTATTTGCCACACAGTTTTTATTTTATTATTAGAAACACCAATTTTGTTAATTATAATTTGAGATTTTGCTTGAGCGCAGACTCTTTTGAATATTTTGGAATAGTTTCTAGCATAAGTATGAAAAACTTGATCGGAAGTCAAAGATTTTTCGTAATATAAATTATATAAGATATCTCGGCTTTTTCTTATGGCCACAGTGGCCCATTCACTAAATTTCGATTTGGAATTGTTGACTTTAACTGTTTTTAAAGGACACGTTTTATTGAATTCTTGGCAAACTGTAGAAAACAACGTGCCGTAATTTATATTGGGGTCTTTTGAATTAAAACTGGCATTACAAAGGTTGCTAAAAACATTATTATTAAAAGAATTTAATTTATTTTTAGTGAGACGTCTTAACCGAATTGATTTAGCTAGGTTAATTTTTTTATCTGACTCAAAAGATACTAGTTGACCAGTATGGTCTGACCTAACGCCACTAATTAAAAACGATCTTTAACTTTACGATTAGTGAATACATTATCTATGCACGTAGCTGAAGTTGCAGTTATTCTTGTCGGTTCATTAAATAAATATTTTAAGTTAAATGATTTAAACAATGAAATGAGCTTACATTTTTCAGGTGAATTGACTAACAGATCTATATTTAAGTCACCACAAACAAAAACTAATTTATTATCTCTGAAAAGTTTACTTAATAATTCTTCCATTGTAATTAAAAACAATGACAAGTTTGATGCTGGTGGTCTGTAAACACACAAGATAGTATGCCCCTCGACCTCTGCACATGCTACCTCACATAAGCGATCAACAGAGTAAACAGTGATATCCTTTCTTTCCTTATTCGAGTACCACCGCGGGTGCGAATTGCGAAAGGAGCCGATACGAGCGCGCGTTAGAGCCACGGGGAATGGTATAGTTCGTTCCTGGATCCTTGCGTGCGCGCTCCTTATTTATTTATCTTGCGGCATTTGAAAAAATCTCTAATCTCCTCTAATACCGCAGATTAGAGGTGAATCCTCTAATCTGCGGTATTCACTATTTCATTCTGGAAAGTTTTACGCTACTCAATTAGTGATGAAGTCGGGTCACATATTGACTTTATAGAAGGATATCGACAAAAGAAAATAAGTAATTTGTTTGGAAATCGAATCTAATTTGACTTTACTTTTACGTTTTAATTACAAAACGTCGGAAATACCTCTGCACTAACACAAAATAGACTCCACCGCGCGCATGCGCCATATGGACTACGTTCTGGTACTGCCAATGACTCCGGCCACTCCAATGCGTTATTCGATCTTAAACATTATTAATTTAGAAATCATTATTATTAAGGATGTTATGATTTTATTTTTGTATATTTATACATGGTTCATAAGCATATATTTACTATCTGTTTTACACAGCTAACAACTTTACATGATTCGTAAGCATTATATTTACTCTGTTTTACACAGCTTTCAAGTTTATTTTAGTAATTTTTCAATGGCATTTGTACAAAATTTTTACTGTTCCAAGTACATTTTATAAGTTGGTCGACTATTACTCGTAAACTTGTAAAGCCTTGTTATCCGTGATAATTTTCCTTTTAATTTTGTTATATTTACTACTGCCGTGAATTATTTCATATACTCAAGAGCAACCATTTCGCTGGCAGAGGGGGGGGGGGACACTAAACTCTAACATAAATTTGCAACATAAAGCTTAATTTTACGCAAACGAATCTCTGAATAGAAAAATGGTTTGAACAAACCCATAATATTTTTGAATGGCCTATCCAACGATACCCCACACTATGGGATAGATAAGAAAAAAAATACATCTCCACTTTACGTCTATGGGAGGTACCCGAAAATAAAATATTTTTCATGATTTTATGTTACCACTTTGTCGGAATTATTAATATGTATATACATGTTAGGTTTTGATTCTTTTAACGAATAATAGCTTGTTTTAGATAAAAACGAATAATCTTATTGTTACAGTTTGGTTATTTATTAGGGTTTTTGTTTTATATAAATACCTATATGTTTTAATAATTCTAAAGGGCTGCCATGGTGGCGATAACTTTTATGGTAAACACTCGGGCGTTTGTCGAGTGTTTCTAGCGGACATTCGATCGATGGTCGTCGCCTGAGACGCTTGGTTAAAATATAGTGCTCAAAGTCATAGACGTTGTTTTAAAATCGTATTCTTTTGTTATCAGTTTACTCAGATTATAAACCTAAATTGACCAGTATGAGTTTGATTTCACACATCACATCCAAGTATTCGTAGCAGGCACAGTGACTGCTACATTTCAGAAGTGACAAGAACAACCAAAACGTAAGTACACGCCCAAATTGTATTTATTGATATGATCATAATTATTGATGATGGTCAGTGACGGAGTGGTAGTGGTAGTGGTAGGGACTCCCTTTTCCGCACTTAGACTCCCATTTGGTCCGTTGTGCGTGGGGGCTGTACTGGCTAACATAGCCAGCCTAGCTCCGCCCAAAAGCACAGAAGCTTCCTGGGAGCTTCACAGGCTTCACGGAGCGACCTCACTGTTCCGAGGATTTCTTCACGTTGTGATGCCACGGCCTCGCATTCCAGGACTACGTGGGCGGCTGTTTCTTCAGCGTTAAAACAGCCCCTGCAAAGTGGACTGTCCGTGGCGCCTAAGTTGAATAAATGTTTGTTTAGAAGGGTGTGGCCCGTTATTGTCCCTATAATTATTTTAAGGTTATTTCTACTCAGGCTGAGAAGTTTTTTAGTAAGGCGCGGGTGTACGTTTGGCAAGGCCATTTTCGACTGTCTACAGTCCGTTGTCCGCGCCCATCTGTTATTTTGCAGTTCTATTGATCTTTGACGAATCCACGCACGAAATTGCGAGAAGGGCAAGGGGATAAGTGGGTACGGGCCTAGCACTAACATCTCGGAGCCCCTTTTCGCAAGTTCGTCTGCGGCATCATTGCCTAGGGATCCACTATGCCCCCTGATCCACTGGAGGGTAATTCGATTGGATATCGATATACTTTCCAGGGCGAGGTGGCACTCAAAGATAAGTTTGTTGTTAGTTAGTTTGTTTTCTAAAGCTTTGAGCACGGCCAGACTATCAGATAGGAATTTGACACCGTAGTTCTGGATGCCCAAACTCTTTACGGTTTTTGCAGCTTGTGTTAAGGCAACACATTCACATTGAAATATCGAACTGTGTGTGCCTAGCGGTATATGAAAGTTGATGTTGAGGTCAAGGGAGTGTACGCCAGCACCTGAGCCGTTATTTGTTTTCGAGCCATCTGTGTAAATTCGTACTTCATTGGCTCCTGACTCATCCCTTTCTTCCTCTATTGTTTGTATGTTATAGTTTTTGTTGAACATAGGTTGTTTTTGAAATCTATCACACGGGGCCGCGATGAGAGGTTGATACTCAATCGCCCGGTCCAGGATTTTAGCGTGTGGACTCGTGAGGTTATTGCCCCATATGCCTAGATGCATTAGCCTGATGGCAGCTAGCGCCGCCTCTTGCTGTATGTACAGGTCCAGAGGTGTTATTTGTAGGGCTATCTCCATGGCTGCTGTTGGTGTGGTTCTCATGCAGCCAGTGATAGCTGAACAGGCCTGTCGCTGGAAACGTTGGAGTCGGGTGATGGTGGTCGAGAGTTCAGTCCTCGTCCACCAAACCAGAGCACCATAAGCCAACATTGGCCTGATCACCGCTGTGTATAGCCACAGAGTAATCTTTGGAGAGAGCCCCCACGTTTTTCCTAACATTTTTTTACACTGGTAGAGTGCAATTGTGCATTTGTTGAGTTTGTAGTCAAGATGCTTGTTCCAGAGCAATTTGCTATCAAGGATCACCCCCAAGTACTTGACCTCTTCTTTAAGTGTTAATTCTGTGTTGAAAAGTTTTGGGAGCCTATGTGGTCCAAGACTTCGTTTGTTAGTGAACATTATTAGTTCCGTTTTTGAGGGGTTAACCGATAATTCGTGCTTTGTGCACCAGTTCTCGATTATTTTGAAGGCCTTTCTCATGAGATCACATAAGATGCCCTCAAATTGCCCCGAAATTAGAATTGCTATGTCATCTGCGTATCCTACCGAGTATAGTCTGCTGGCGTTGAGCTCTGCAATGAGCTCATTTACGACCAAATTCCACAAAAGTGGTGACAGCACCCCACCTTGTGGGCAGCCCCTACTCACAATTCCTCGTGTGGTAGTGTTCACAGTGAATTGAATAGCACGGTTTTTTAGCATATTGTTAATCCATTCTACGAGCGTCGGTGCAACACCGTGCATGGCGAGTGCTTGCCCGATGCTAGTGAAATTAGTTTTGTCAAAAGCACCCTCAATATCAATGAAAGCGGCTAAGGTTGGGTTTTTGTTTTGTAGAGCACAGCCCACGCGTGAGACTACGCTGTGGAGTGCTGATTCAGTTGATTTGCCTGCCTGGTAGGCGTGTTGGTTTGGGTGCAATGGTTTTTGTACCGAAATCTGGTTTCTGATCCTTCTGTCCCCCAGCCTCTCCAGTGTCTTCAACAAGAACGAAGAGAGGCTTATGGGTCTAAAAGATTTAGGCTGGGTGTAATCACCCTTACCTGGTTTCGGAATAAAGATTATTTTTACTTCGCGCCATTTCAAGGGGATGTAGCGGTGGGCCAGACTGGCTCGAAATACCTTAACGAGGTATTCCGCCAGCATATCACCGCTCCACCTGAGCAGGGCTGGAAAGATTCCATCCATACCCGCTGCCTTGAAAGGTAGGAATGTGTTAATTGCCCACGTTATTTTATCTTTGTCAATGACTTCTAGCGCCTCCTCCCAATCTAGGCTACTTGTGGCCCTTTCCCTGTACGGTTCCCAGCTTTGCTGGGTGGCGATCTGGCAGCCCGGGAAGTGCGTCGTTAGAAGTAATTCGCTTGTTTCTGCATCGTTTATTGTAAAGGTGTTGTCTGGTTTTTTCAGGCACCCTATAGAAAGGTCAGTCTCTTGAGCAAGACAGGTTTTGACCCTTAATGCCTGGTTGTTATTTTCAATGTTAGTGCAAAAACGCCTCCAACTGGTTTTTCCCCGGAGGCGTATTAGTTTTTTATAAGTTCTGCGTTTTGTTGTGTAACGGTCCCAGTCCTCTGGTGACCGCGTGTTCCTAGCTCTATTGAACAGCCTTCTCAGCTTATGCCGGTGTCTTTCCAGTTCGGAGCTCCACCATGATTGCCTAACACCCTGTCTTGGTGTTGTGAGGGGACACGACTGTTCATAGCTAGATAGAAGGATGTTTGTGATGTTGTTTACGTGTTCGTCTAAATTGGTTACTGGTATCTCAGCCGGAATAGAGGGCAGCTTACTTAGTTCAGTTTTGATAAGTCTCACAAACTTGGATCGGTCTGTGTTGCGAGGAACCCTTCTCGGCTGTGGTTTAGTTATGTTGAAGTTAATGGTATAACGGATCCACCTGTGGTCTGAGCATGATAACTCATTGGACACATGCCAGTCCTAAATGGAGCCGGAGATACCTAATGTTGCTATAGTTGCTATAGTTATGTTGACTTAATATATATATATTAAGTCTATGATTGTTTGAGATCTTGCGTTTATAAAGGTAGGTTCCGAGCCCTTGTTGAGTAGTACCAGATTATTACTAAGAATAAAGTCAAGCATTTCCTCACCTCGGTTGTTGGTTTTGACATTGCCCCAGAGCGTGTGATGCGCATTGGAGTCTGTCGCGATGATGAGTTCAAGTTTCTCCTTTTCACAGTACTTCACCAGTGAGGCGAGCTCCGGTAGAGGCACGTCTCCATCACCTGGCAGGTAAGCCGAGGCTAGTACTATGTCCGGAAGTTTCTGCTCTGTTCTGAAAAGCCTGGTTGCTGTCAGGTCCCTTGAACAGAATTCGTTAATTAATAAGTTAGGTACATGTTTTGGTACAAAGATGCAGGCACGTGGGTTACTGACGGAGGTGTCAAGCAGCAACTTACCTCCGATGTTGCCAAGGCCACATACTCTGCCACCCCTAATCCACGGCTCTTGGATGAGGGCGATAGTTTTTTCTTGTTGGTACTCCAGCACTCTGCGCAGGGTAGCCGACGCAGTCTGACTGTGCTGGAGGTTGGTTTGCAGGATGCTAGTTGTCCCGCAAGGGAGAGGAGCCGAGGATGCTGTCCTCTTCCCCACTCTCTCCCCCCGGCGGAAAGCAGTCCTCGTCCGAGGTAATCCCGGGCGAGGGGGCATCCTGAGTTGGTTCAAGGTTTGATTCGACCTCCATCGCTGCCATGCAGGTCGCTAGCTCCTCCTCCGCGACGGACTCCGCCACGGGAGGCGACGGAGAACGCACGGGTGGCAGAGAGTCCAGCTCTGGTGCAGGCGCGACCGAGGTCGATGAGTTTGGTAGCGTGGCTGTATCTACACTGGCAGCTTCCTTCTCAAGAAAGTGGAGATAGATGCTGCCCATGAGGTAGTAGATACGCCTCTGCTGTTCTTTTATAATTTTAACCATGGACTCTGGAACACGGAAGAACAGATAGGTGCCCAGAGGCTCCTCTCTGGCCCTCTCGTGTGTCAGAGTCCATGTATTTATTTTTAAGTTGGGGTTCTGCCTCGTCAGCATCTTGAGCAGTGGCTGAGTGTCCTCGGTGTTTCCAGGGACAAACAGCATGCACAGTGCTTTTTTTGGGATTTCAGACTGAGGCCGAACAGTTAGTCGGGTCCCCGGTATCGGGGACGCCATGTTATTTATGATCCCTTTCAGCCATGATAGCGTGAAGTCGTCCTCACACCAAGTTTTGAGGACGCCTTCAGCGAAGTGGGCCTTTCCTCTGAAGTGGATCGCGGTATTTGTTGTTGTGTCTGTTGGTTCAGGGTCTGCTATGAGCAGAGCTCGGAGCTGCCGTTCGATATCGGATCGAATTGCCTCCGCCTGCTCTTGCGTCATGTCCTGGAAAGGCTCAGACATGACGGCGACGCACAGCTCATTGTTCCTGTACGTCGCGGCCGCTTCAGCGTAGCTCACCGAGATACCATCAACCGTATTGGAGCGAATCGGCTTGATTTTCTTGCCAGTCCCGGTCGGCGTGACGGTATCTTCGGGACGCGAGCGCTTCTGTGGCCTAGCAGGTTCCCTGTCGGTATTTTGTGGTTTTTTACGCCCCCTAGGTTTGGTGCTGCGCTTCCGTTTAGTAACGGTGGCAGCCGCTCCTGTCGGTGTCGTAGACGTTTCCGCGAGTTGCCCCGCGGTGTCTGTCACGACAGCCTTATGCTCACCCTTGTCTTGGGGAGTCAGGTGCTTCCTAGCGGACTTATTTTTGTGGGTAACTGTTATCCACTGTTCTTTGGCCGGGGCCTTGTTGATATTACCTGCCGGTGGGGCTTCGGACAGACCCGTCAGGTCCTTCTTCGAGGCCGCAGCCGTAGACGCAGCCCGCATTACGGGCGCATCCACGTCCATGGTACTCTTAGAATCGCCATGAGCGGGATCTGTCCTCGGCCTTGTGGGCAGGGTTAAATTCAATGGCGCATCCTTGGACGCAGATTTGGTTGGCGATGCTTGGGACGCAGCCTGTTTAGGCGCATACCATGCGGTTGCCTTCCTCCTCGCATCCTTGGACGCAGCCGAATGTTTATTAAAGTTTTGTTTAGGGGCATCACAGGACGCAGCCTTGGGCGGTTGCCGCTTAGGCGCATTCTGGGACGCATCCCTAGTTTTAGCTGTAGTGGGCGCATCCGAGGACGCAGCCCTATCAGTAGATGTTGTTTTAGGCGCATCCGAGGACGCAGCCTGTTTGTTATTTTTTAGAAGATTGGTCTCATTATCCATTTGTTTGTTAAGAAATAATTCACCATTGGAGCTCTCCACCCGCCACGGAGCCCTCAGTCGGGGACGTTACTCGTTCAACGAGCAACGCCAGAGCTACTCCTCCGGTATAGGACCAGCCTAGTGAGAAAATGACGAGCCCGCACGCGACGGAGGATTCCGGGACTGTATACGACACGAGACTATGCCGCAACTCATCCCGAAACCCCACGCCACGCCGGCTGCCCCCCCCCACTAGACCGATCCTCGCTTAACATCCCGCTTATGGGATATCCCAGCCGATTGATTGTGGGTAGCTACCCCCCAACCTCCCGTGTGAGAGGAAATCCAGACCAAAGTGGTGTGTTGTGTGCAGACTGCTCCACTCAACCACCAGGATTCCTTCATCCCCCCGTACGGGTCCCCGCGCACGGCACAAACACGCGGGAGGTCATTGCTATCCATCATCCGATTCATCATCCGATGGTGGACACCCAGGGGCATGACCTCGCCACCCCTGTGATAAGGCGCACGGTGATTTCTGTTACGTCTATTTCATAGGGAATTAGACCAAAAACAGGGCGGCAACCACGTGAAGGAAACCCACCGCACTTGCCTTGAGGATCTACACGACCGTAGCGCTCTCCCTCAAGACCACGCCACCTTGCCGTCTCTGAAGGAGCCAGACAAGGTAGGACTGCATCGACAAAGCCAAGCCTCACAAAGTAGGGCTTCCATTACGTAATTACGTAATTACGCAATTACGTAATTACGGACCAATTTTAAAGTATTCCCAAATCCGTAACTGAAGATGTCAATTCCGGACTTACGTAATTATTGTCATCATCAAACAATTAAAATAGTCAACCAATAATATTGCATTTTACACATTTTATAATGTGGCAACACTATACATAATAACTACATCAAAACTATACAAACAGGGATGTCCCTACGGTTTTTTTAACCTTTGATATATCTTGCAAAAAGTAGTTCTAAGACGTAGTATAGAGTTTAATTCAAATTATTGACAACCGATGCTGCGCTTCAATGTAAGATAAAGAAACTTGATCTTCAATCAAGCGATCTCAGTGGAAAACTAGCCACATCTCTTAGAAAGAGATTAAAGGAAAGACGAACAAATATATTCGCTGTTTTGCAATATTTATGTCGCAGCCATCTGATTAAATTAACCAGCTAATTGGACCCCTAACCCGTTCATTACACGCCGGCATCCAATTGGGTGCAAATATTGAACTAGAATCATTAAACGTTTAACAACTTGGCTTGTTGAAAGGCAGCCCTTCTTCTTCTTAGCGTGTCGATGACAAACAGACTCTTTTTGTTAAATGCCTTGCCTGGCCCAGAATTCAGCTACGATAACTCCCTCCGCCGACGCAGTCATAAGGTCCTCACGTGAACAGGCAACGGGACATGCGGCACAAGACGAAAGGTGGGCCTAGTCTGCGGGGAGACGCCGCACAAGCACCGAAGATTGGAACCATCAGAGATCCCCCATCTATGGAGATTGTCTTTGCTGCGGTCGACCTGAGTTAGGAGTTTGTTCAGAGTTTTCCAGGTCGGCCAAGGCAATGCGTGCCCAGGTGAAAGGGTCTCCGATGGCTCCAGGAAATGATCAGACTACAAAAAATTCAGCCATCTGGTTAAACGTTGCGCTCAATGACTTGGCTAGTTGTCCTACAGCCATTTAATTGGATGAAAGCATTTAATGAACGGCCTAGGCGTCCAATTAACTGGCTAATTTAACCAGATGACTGCAATATTTACATAACAATGAGGATTTTTATAAGTTGCAGCCACAGAATATTTCACGAAACCATCGTCAGATGATATACTAAAATACATAGTGCAACTGTAGGAACGGTTGAAATATAAATCCACACAAAAATGTCCAAATCTATAACATCATCAACAGAGTACATCGGACGCAGTTACCACCAGTGACGATGATGACGAGGAGTTGACAATCGCTCAAAAGGTGACAAACAAATAAACAAAATGATAGTAAATAAACCAATTTCATAAGTAAACACAGATCTCGATTCCATTATTAGAGTTGAAATGTGCATTTACGAGTACGACAGCGCTGGCGGCGGTCACGAAGTTTTTCTAACGGCAGCTTATAGTTATTTTCTTTCAATATCGCATGCAAGTGTTGAAGCCGAGCGAGCCTTTTCAACCGCCGGATATTTTTGTAATAAACTAAGAAATTCTCTGGGTGACAAAACTTTTTAAAATGCCCTGTCATTTCTGAGATCTAATTTTCAAGAAAAAAGGTCTTATTCGGAACGAAAAGAAATGGTTTGACTTAATTATACTCGTACAAGTCTTGAATACATCATTAATTATTTTTTTGAAACATGATTTATATTTTTATGTTATTAATTCCTTTATAGGTACAATATTAACAACAAAATATAATCGGTTTAAAAAATTAAGGAGTAAATACGTAATTACGGAATTACGGAATTTGAGATAGAAATTGCGTAACTAGTTCCGTAACTGACATTTCCGTAATTTTGGAAGCCCTACTCACAAGGCCCGTCGCTGAAAGCTCAAAGCGTAAGTTTGCTAACACAGCCCAGCCCCTTTCAGGTCTTCAGGTCAGTGACGGATCTTTACAATATAACGAGACCCGTGAGACCATAGACTTCTTAAGATGTTTAATTTATTTAAATAATTAAGTACTAAGTATATACATAGCACTTCTATTTTTGAATTTTGACATCATCGTGCTTAACGTTAATGTTTTGAAATCTTGCAATCACTTTTTCCTATTACTGTTTAGTATTATTTTTGTGAATGGATAAAAGAGTATAACAAGAGTTCGTATAGCGTGAGCACTTCCTTGAACCAAAATCTGTTTGCACTTTTATGCAGTTATCAGCTAAAATAAAATACTTCTTCTTCTTCGTGTTGCTGGCACGACAGTCGATCATAATTATGTTTGTTTGGCATAAAACTAAGTATATCCAAGTCACGGTGTCGTCGGTGGCAGCGCATGCTTAATAATAATCAACTAAGAAAATTGTGTCATATTTGGTCTATATCTTCATAGAATCTCTCAGAATTTAGCCAGATTGGGTTTTGACGGCGCTTATCAAGCGGGGCGTCACCCGCCGGTACCCCAAGCGAAACATTTGATACCGCATTCTTCGCATGGGACTCAAGTGTTTACACTTAGAACCAAGGCCCCTTTGTTTATTTTAGTACAGGATAAATTAAGTGTCAAAGCTTGTTTGTATAATATAACTTGCTGACAGTGATTTGACTGTAACAAAGGAAATGATAATCATGCTTAACTGATGATAATATGATGAACGTAATGTCTAGACAATTACTGTACATAATCTTAATTGTTAAACCCACATTTATACTTTTAGTGATGAGTGACTTGAAAAAGGGTTAGACGGATGCAAATTTATTGTCTTCTTACAAACACTTCTCAATAGGCTTAAAACGCAATAATCTACGGCTCTAAAGTTCTTTTTGGCTACGAGATTTCAGACTATGCCGAAATCACCGGGCCACGGCCCACTCTGCCACGCGGAGCCGATACGAAGCCGGCTGCGTAGTTGAAGCCCAGAAGTGGACATCGAGACGGGCCGTGAGCAGCTTAAGATGCTGCATTAGGAAGTACGGCGAGGGCGTGAACGTGTGCGCGACGCCGAAGATTTGCGCAACACGTCGCGTCGTGGCAACGTGCTTCGGGTGGAAAGTCGTCGTGACAACGTGCTACGGGTGGAAAGGCGTCATCGCAGCAGCTCGTCACCGAGGCGACTATGCTCGCGCCGCTGAAGACCTGCACAACGTGTCGCGTCGTGGTAACGAGCTTCGGGCGGCCATGCGTCGCCGCAGCAGCTCAACGCCAGCGCGTCGCCGAGGCGACTGTGCTCGCGCCGCCGAAGACATGCTCAACGCGTCGCGAAGTGGCAACGAGCCACGAGTGGTCAGCCGTCATCGCAGCATCTCCACGTCCGTCGGTGTGAAGGCGAGACACCGAGCCACGTGAAGAGCAGAAGCGAGCAAAGCGAGCGTGGACTGCGGCAGCGCGACCGTGAAGCACGGATTGACAGGTCACGTAGTCCTTCTTTTTATTTGATAGCATTTAGAAGTTTAGGAACGATCTAGCTTTGCCACCTGTGAACCAAAGCGCACCAAAATCACACAATCACAGAAAAATTATCTTTGACTCTTCGTCCATAAACCATCCGATGGATGTTTGGTTACATAAGTTGAATGCGCTTCGGTATACAGTTAGGATGAAAGTATCACCATTCATTTTGCTGTCCAAAACTACAAGGTTTGGCCAAGACGTGCCACAGAAGGTTAAGTAGGTACTATTCTATTTATTTGGCAAGAATGGCAAGAGAAGTTATGAACGCGTTTCCGTGCGAACTAAACTACAGCTAGACCTTGGAAAATGATTAGCAGAGTACCAGCGTAACGAATCTATGGAGGTTTTTATTTCGATTATTAGGTATAAAAAATAGCGTCTTATTTATCAAAGCGAAATACATAGTAGGCACTTCAAAGCATTACAGATAAAACTCCTATGCCACTCTTTCTTTTTGGAATTGTGTATAATGTACCCTTTTCAGTCAGATGTTACAGTATTTATTCAATAGAAGGGAACGCAGCCAACTTGGTCCGAACCGATCTCACAAATCCCCGAGTGTTACAATTATTGTAAGGAAATAGGACCTCATTTTTCGCACACCATTTAACCGCTGTAAAGTGCACACGTTGTAATAAGATTGGTTGTGCAACAGAAAAGTTCTACAGTAAAATAGATGATAGAATAACAAACAGTAGTGATGCGGCAAAAAGGCTATGACAACTAATTTTTATCGTTTAAACAACAAAGACGTGCGTGTGTTGATAATACGTAATAGAGTCTGTTACTAATCGGTATATGGATAATAATTATTACCTACAAATAAAACAGTAGTGTAAGTTGTTTTGTACTAGAGAGCTAGGGTATCTCACGATAATGTCCCCACGGATATGAAGGGATCTGGGATAGCGCGACATGACTGTCTATGTAAAGATTGTTAATGTGAATGTAGTGGTAGGTCATGTGATTAACCATTCTCTTCCCTATGTTTACAGTAAATGCAATTTGAGTTTTAAATGGTCCAGTATTTGAGGCGGCATACCTAAAATCTAATTTTCTACAGAGAGAGGATTGCAAGTCCATAAAATTGTAGAGGTGTGTGGAGAGTTTGGTTGAACATAACTAATATAAAAATAAATAATACCAGCTCACGTTACAGTTACAGTTACTGTCTCACTGCAGGATAAAGGCCTCTTCTCATACAGAGACGGCACGAGTATTGATATCATTCTTGCTAGAGGAGGTTTGGCATTTTGCAGTTTATATTAACTGTGAGTCCAGGCTTTCACACCGAAGTCAGCGATGTTCAAGATAAAATTAGAAAGTATTAGAAACTGATTGAAGTAACATCGAAACATTTCCAGATTTGAACTCACGACCTTCCAGCTCGAGAGACGATGTCTTAACCACTGGGCTACCACGACTAATTAAGTAATCTCTTTTAAATATTAGATTAAGATAGTTCAAAGAGTACAGTCAATCTAATTTATGCATTGCTCTCTTGATATACAACTTATGTCAAACTGTATAATCCTATGGTATTGCAATTTTGACCATAAGGTTCATTATAGTAGAAACTATAAACAATAGATAACGCGATAATGCAGACATTATGTTTTTACATAATTGTTTGCTTATAGAAAGAATCACAGAAAAATATTTTATTACAAAAGATATAAGAACTATTTATAGTCAAATGATAAAACGTCAAGTAGATATTAACCTAGTGTCGTGTCTTTTAGTGCAGAAAGGTGGATGCACTAATCGCTACCATCTTACTATACTGTGATTTTTAATTTCGTGGACTAAACTGACAGCTGCTATTGACCTTACTTTTTTAAAATGTTGCAAGTGCGGGGCATAGTGTTGTAGGTAAGGCTCAATCATAAGTGATTCATCGAATCGATGTGACATGACTCCTGAATTTATTTTTACTAATTGGTGTAAATAAATGTTTTATGAATATAAACGTAATATATTTAAATATAACAATATTCATACACATAGTACATGAACTTTTATTATGTTAAATATGAAATCAACAATAAAATAAATGCAATCGATAAAATCAAGTCTGACATTAATGAGTAGAAACTAAATAAGGGCCGCTAGTTTCTAAACAAATTATTTTTTTATGCCGTGATATAGTTTCATTTTCGATCTACTTCGATTTTCGATTAACTTTCGATCACTCAGGATCGTTAGAGTACGACACTATTTTAATGTCACGATAAAGTGACAACCCCCCAAATGTCAGTTAAGTCCACGAAATAAAAAATCACATTATAGATTGAAACCAAGTTTGTTGACTAAGAAAATATCATCTTTAAGCAAAATTACACCTAATTATATTAGAACTTCAGCAGTAAAATACGCTGACGGACCAGGAATCATTCGACTCATAAGTGCTGGTTTCGTTTTGATATATTTTTATAACATTAATAGTTCATAGTCGCACTATTGAGTTGGATTTAAGATCTATTAAAGATGAATATGAGGCAGATATATTAATATTCATTCACGGAGCAGTTATGAGACTTTTCAAGACATCAAAGTCATTTATTTGAGCTTCCTACGGTACATAAGTGAACTTATAGAAGAAAAAAAAAAATGAGAAAGAAGATAAGAACTCTATAACAATTAATATTGGGAAAGAGTTGCTTTGTTCTGAACTTGTGTTAATATTGACATCTTGTTGAGGCTTTCACAAACTAGTAACTACAGTCAATATGTTTGAAATAACTACCATCGCTTAAGGTTCTATAATTTAAATCATTAGGATACTGAAAACCTTGACTCATTTCTAAACAATGTTGGTACCTATTTTTGCACACATAAAATTGAAGCATAGTATGCAATACGTCATAAACGCGGAAGCTACACCTAAAACAAACATGCAAATAAAGTACGGATATAGTGATGGATACCCACACCATGATAGCAAGGTTTTAGTCATGGATTGGTATGTTTTAACAATGATACCGCACCAATCAATACAGAAAGCAGACGTCAACCAACAATAGTTGTGGAGCGTATGAAACCGTTGATTCATGTAACCAATGGTCCGATTGTACCATTTACCACCTTTGTAGCTAGAGATTTTTGCATGAAGTCGTAAGAAGTAAGAACGCCAGTTTATTATACCCTAAAAGTTGCTAGAAGTAATTGTCAAAAAGTGAGATATAAAACAAATAATGGTTGTAAATAATAGTACCTGGGTGACCAACCTCTGCTCAGGTGAAAATAAAGAAAACGACGTTCTCTAAAAATGTAACCTAGGTAGATCGATTTATCGCCCCGAAACTCTCTGTATTGAGCCGTTTCCGAGATTCAGATTATACATATATATACAAGAATTGCTCGTTTAAAGGTATTAGATTCTGTCAAATATTGGATAGAATACTCTTTGTCGAAGATTTAAAGTAAATATAATTGGTATGGGTACAGAATACCAACTTAACAGCTTAACCTAAAGAGGATGATGTGATTGGCTGTGTTTCTACATCCTGGGAAATCAATGGCTGCATGAAGCCTTTCTTATACTAATTATACCCTTCATGTTGGGTTGAGCCCAATTTAAGAAACTGTTATGTACAGAATATTATTTGTTGTTATTACAGCTCAGGACGCGAGGCATCCTGGCTAAGAGAGTCCTTTCGGCTATCGGCTTGAGCGTAAATCGTGGGCTCTTGCTGATGTCGCGAGGGATGCTGCTGGGTGAAGGTCAGGGACCTCCGAACAGATGGCGTGAGGGATGCCTGCTGCCTGGTTGAGAGAAAAGTCCTTTCGGCTATCGGCTTGAGCGTAAATCGTGGGCTCTTGCTGGTGTCGCGAGGAATACTGCTGGGTGAAACTCAGGGACCTCCAAACAGTTGGCGCGAGGGACGCCTGCTGCCTAGTTAAGAGAAAAGTCCTTTCGGCTATCAACATGAGATTTAACTGATCGGCTCGTGTTGATGTCGCTAGCCGTCCTGATTTACTGATCGTTCAGGATGTTAGGGCCCCTGATTTATTGATTGTTCAGGGATGGTGTTTGTTCACGCCAAATTGATCGATCGTGAACTTACTCTTTGATATTGGATATTAATTAAGAAGTTGATAATTTCTACAATTGTATTATTGTTAAAAGTTCAATAATGCTATTTTGTTTTCACTATTTTGTTGGTTTGTATAAGTAATAATGATAAGTTTGTTCTCCATTGGTGTCATAGCCCCACGGCGTTCCAGTGCGAGGATAAACGAATCATAAATAAATGATATTGTAATAAGCTCGAGGTGCATTATCCTCAAAATATTGTAAAACACTATTTTTTTAAAAGAGTAAGTGTGGAGTTTCTTGTCCGTTCTTCTCCATAACAATCTACCCTTCCGAACGGACAGTAGAGTCAATGTAATTATTTTTAACTTTAAATTACAATTTATTGAAATTTAAAAGATTAATGATTTGACTATGACTTTGACACTATTCTGTTTGTATGCTGTTTGTTTGTAAAAGTTCAATAAGCTCGAACGACTAGCCAGGAACCCGATTGTTAGGTTTCCACCTGGAGTCGTGTGCAGGGACCCACACGATGTCAGGACGGACGATTGTTAGGTTTTGATTCTTTTAACGAATAATAGCTTGTTTTAGATAAAAACGAATAATCTTATTGTTACAGTTTGGTTATTTATTAGGGTTTTTGTTTTATATAAATACCTATATGTTTTAATAATTCTAAAGGGCTGCCATGGTGGCGATAACTTTTATGGTAAACACTCGGGCGTTTGTCGAGTGTTTCTAGCGGACATTCGATCGATGGTCGTCGCCTGAGACGCTTGGTTAAAATATAGTGCTCAAAGTCATAGACGTTGTTTTAAAATCGTATTCTTTTGTTATCAGTTTACTCAGATTATAAACCTAAATTGACCAGTATGAGTTTGATTTCACACATCACATCCAAGTATTCGTAGCAGGCAGAGTGACTGCTACATACATGCCAAATTATAGCGTTCTAGTACTTAGATTCTCTGAGCTAAGCTGCGGACGGACAGACGGACAGAGCGAAACTATAAGGGTTCCTTGTTGACTTCGGAACCCTAAAAATGATAAAGAATTAATGTAAATACAAGAAAACTGCACCGCGACCCGCGTGCTGCGCGCACGCACTGCATCATGATTTAGAACGATAACAAATCTATTTATAGGTTTATGCATGAAACTAAGTTCGTACGTAAGTAAAAACACAATAATAATATGCAGGTAACTCTATTAATAGTAACTTTATCAATGTTAAGCTAATTAAAGACAGATTAATTTCCATATTTCATAATAAGACTAAACTGTAACTGATATGTAACTTCACGGCTTTTTTATAAAAACATAGTAAGGCGCGAAACTGGAGAAGGTACCGCCAAACATAAGAGGCTTAAAAACCTACCCAGCATTAAAGAAAGTGTTCTGTTATACAAAGAATAGCTGGTATTTAGCGGTCCCCCAACGCGATGACGACGCTTGGATAAAATTAAATAGTAGTTAGGTATTTTAAACGTAAAGTGCCAGTGTGCCAGTACATATTATTTCTTACTTTTTAGAGGGTTTTTTGAGTCGGGGGTTTTTATTAAATTTTAAATTTAAATTTTAACTGTCGGCTTCTGGTTGTAATGAGCCTTGATCCCCAGTAGGTATGCTTAGCATTCCAGTCTCCTCCCGCAACATATCGATTGCCAAGTGTTTGCAAGAAGTGGGAAAATATAGCTTCTGAGATTTTATGTTTGGGTGGGCAGTAAACTGCAGTCATGGTGAAGTTCCTAGATTTGTCTACCACAGAAATCGACGTCGCCTGAATATGTTCCGTTTTGTAATCGGGCATCTGATGATGTTTGATGGTTTTCTTTATGACCACAGCAGTACCAGCATGGCCTGTTCCGTCAGGATGGTGCGTGGCGTAACATTGGTAATTGTCAAACTTTACAGATGTTTTGGCAGAGCAGTGTGCTTCGGATATGAGTAAGATGTCCAAATCCTGTGTCTCCATTAACAATTCCACTTCGTTTTTATTTGGGGCAAGCCCATTTACGTTCCAAGTTGTTTTCTTCATAATTAAGGTTAAGTAACCATAACATTATTTTGTTTTTGCATAAAATTTTGTGATAATTAATTATATTAATAATTTTATTTAGCTTATTAAATAATTCACCTCCACGGAAAGGGAAGAATCTTTGCGCAAAATAAGTATTTACCGCAGTCGTCTTACATATTGCATAGTCTCTTCTGGAGAGGGCTATCGTTTTCTCCTTTCTTCGGGTAAGTTGGATCGTTGGAGCATTACAGTAAGCAGTACGTACAGCTGGCGTACCGTTAGCACATGCGCTTCCGTATAGAGTGTAGTGGTCGAGAAAAGACGTGGTTTGGATAAACTAACTTTGAGGATCTTTCTTTGGGCTCTTTCTACAGTTATCAGCTTAGTTTTGCATGCACCACATGGTGATGCAGTAACAAATTATTGATTGAACTAGGGCGTCATATACCATCCTCATCGTCTTTTTCTCAGCTACATTGTAACATTAATTGTTACATGTCTTGGTTTTAATTAATAATGTGGAAAATAAATGTAAAATTAATCAATTATTTACATTTATCTACATTATTAAAAAAATAAAAAAGTGACTACTATAAAACAAAAAGAAACTAATAATGAACGCACCAAATCAGAATTCTGCATAGCTACAAATTATCACCACATTCGTATTAATATTAGGCACCCAGAGACTGTTCCATTGTTCTCGGCGCAGGCGCATCGTTCATGTTGTTCATTCACGACAGAATGCTTCCACATCGCGCAGACCGATTCTTGGGGTCAAGGCGAACGCACGTCAATATTTATTGCGATCTCTGATACGGACAAACCCGTAAAAAGAAAAACCGGTCAAGTGCGAGTCGGACTCGCATACGAAGGGTTCCGTACCATTATAGCAAAACACTGCAAAAAATCACGTTTGTTGTATGGGAGCCTCCCTTAATTTATTTTATTTTATTTATTAGGGAAAACAAACAATTACACATTGTATACGATTAACAAATAATTGTACGAGACTACATTAGTGTGCAACTAAAAACGTTATCCACATCTTATATAAATTAAAATTGGAAGATACATGCACGAGTGCAATACTAATAAGCTTCAGTAAACAATATATTACACTAAACAAAAAATAAAAAACAAAATCTACAAAAACAGAAATAAGTAACTTAATTAAGTTAAATTAATCCTCACAGTTGCTGACGGCTTTAAGGATTTCATTTCGAAATTTACTTGCTGAGCATGAAAACAAATCTAAAGTTGAGAATAGGGTATTTTTAGGAATTGAAATAAAATAACGATCCGAAGTTGACAAAAGTAATCTAATCAAATTAATAAAACACAAACATAAAATGAAATTAAACAAACGAATTTAGTATTAAAGTTACACAATCAGGAGAATAGAATCAAGGGGAATTTAGCTAAGTGCGCGCCGCCGGATGCGGGAATGAGCCCTTGGCCACGGTATGCGTTGGCTTATATAGGCTCGACGACATGCTCCGGGCTTTCTGGAGGGGTGTAGGTTGGAGACGCAGCTAACACGAACTCTCCTGACGTGCCAGCGTCCTCGCAGGCCTCGGCAACCACCGGAGCGTCTTCAGCGGGAGCAATCTCGGACTCGGCATTACTGGGTGTCGCCGACGAGGTGCTCGGCTGTTCATCTACTTCATTCTCCTCATCATCAGAACCTGCACATCATAAACCAAGAGTGAGCATCTAAATGTTAGATGTGACAGCAGACAACTTTTTTTTTTTAATTCATGATCTATTTCCTGGATGAAAGAGATTATTCGATCAAATGCTAATGAGACGTGAATTGCTTCTTAATACTAAAATCCACCCTGACAACGACTATCCAGCAGCTGCACTAAACACATAGCCATACGAACTCAAAACCTCATAAAGGTCAACAATGAGCTCACTTGCCATAATACCAACCAAAACCTTACGCAGCTGCACCGGGCTTACATGGTATAAATGGTAAATCTTGTCCTCAGGATTTACACAGTACTTCGCCAATCACGCCCCGAATGTCGAGATGGACACGGGTACTCTTTCTGGGTCACGACTGATACCCATTAGTAGGAGCAAAGCTAAAGGCGTAGGTTAAAGTGCAGCTAACATAAGAACCCGCTACTTAAGTGGTTCACTCAAGCAAAGTTCTTGAAACGTAATCTTAGATCAATAATTAACAATAACAACAGCTCGGTTCATAAATTTAACAAAAGTTTAACACTTGTGAGGTTTGTTTAGTTAATTAGTTATGAATTTATGAACAGCATACTTTAAACTCAACTCCACTGTGACACTTAGCCGCATAGCGATAGGTGCCTTGCGCTCGTGCGTTATCGTATTACGCTTTAAGCTGTGTCACACACTTAACAATTCAATCAGTGAATATTTATGTCAACTTAAATGAATGTCAATAAAGAGGCTATACTTCCACTTTTGTCGTAGGTAACGACAAAAGTGGATGAAATGATTAACACAATGAACAGTTCTCATTTAAAACTTACATTCGAAGAATCCAGCACAGAATATATTTGGCGGCAGCTTGTGAAGTTTTGCCATATGAGGTCGCCACCAACCTGGAGCTCGTACCGACCATTTGGTAGGACTGTGATACGATACTGGCCCCGCCTATCACTGTCTAGCTTTTTCCTGTTCGATACCCCAAAAAAACTTAACGTCTTTACGGTTTAGGACAGCGAAATTTGTTGTCAGTCAAAGTGGCATACTGTGGGTACGTCGTCTAAAATACCCGGTAAGGCTGAGTAATTGACGCACTTGTTTAATTGTCTTCGGCGTCGGCGATTTAGTTAAGGCTTCTATTTTATGATTGCTCGGCCTAACCTGACCATTACTTATGGTTCTCCCAAGGACTCCACCTCTGTTGTCAGGAAAAAGCATTTCCACAGATTTATTGAAAAAACAGATTTCGTTAACGTTTTTAATACTGAATCGAGCAAAGTTAGTCCCTCTTAAGCAGTATCACTTAATAATACGTCATCTATGTAAACGAGCACTTTTCCTGACTCGACGAAGGATTTGAGAGTTTCTGAAATAATGCGTTAATACACTACGGGTGCATTCGCAAGTCCAAAGAGCATCTTGAGATATTCAAAGTGATCCTCTGGCGTGACGAAGGCTGTTATGTCAATAGAATCGTCACTAATTTTAATTTGGTGGAAGCCTGTTAACATATCAAGAGCCGTAAAATATTTACATTTCCCCAACCTATCTATGTGGTCCTCGTTAAGAGTCAACGGGTACCGTTCCTTTATTGTAACACTGTTTAAGCCGCGGTAATCAACGACCATCCTATTGGTGTCATCTTTCTTCTTCACTAGAAGAATTGGGCTTGCGTATGAAGATTCCCAATTGCGTATTATGCCTTTGTCCTTGAGATCGTTAACGATTGCGCACACACACAACTTTTCGTCGTGAGACAACTTGTAAGGGCGATAATTAACATGAGTCTCTGTTGTTAAGCGAATTTTCATTTCGCCGGTATTTACAGTACTTGCGGCGGTACCGCTTAGAAAATATTCCGAATAGTTTTTTAAAACACTTCTGAGACGCTGTTTATCATCACCCTGTAAGGGCGTGTTAATAGATTCAAAGCTTGAAACTCGATTGGTACTTGACACCGTAATATTGTTAACAAACGCACGGTCGGCGCAGATACGCTGGCAATTGCCGGTACGAATGTATGCAATACCACTGCGATTCAAAACATCGGTACCTATTATCACTGGTGTACTCAAACAACCACCGGGAACTACATTGAAGTCTACCTCTAAGGTCAAATTGTCGAACTCGATTGGCAAAGTGACGTAACTATCCGATCTTAACTCATGACCACCTATTCCGCGTAACATCTGAGCATTAGGATTTAGGCGACAAGAAAAATGTTTGAGTAATTCGTTTGATATGAGGGATAAAGACGAGCCGCTGTCAATTAAGACGTCCGTAGGAACACCACACAGCACTGCGGGTGTCACGTCACGGTTTGCCGTATCACCCTTAATTTCGCGACAAAAATTTACGTTAGAATTATTGCGCGACTCCGATCGCTGTTTAGTAAAACACTTTTATTCCGTATGTATATTTTTTTACAAAAGTTGCAGTTAAAGTTTTTTATGTTCGTTGAATTTGAATTGACATGAGTATTCCGACTATCGCTTACGGTTTTTGAATTTGAACGACGTTACTATTTTTAAATCGTTTGGGACTAGCTTACTGGTATGGCCGTAAGCGCCGCACGAAAAACACATCAGTTTTTTTTTTATCTGACACTGTAGCACTTCTACGGCTGCTACGGTAACCGTTATCGCGACAACCAGTACTTTTATTAGAATGGGCCTCAACATTGTTTTTGTTCATATTTGCAGTAGTTTATTTGGCATGACATAAATTAATAAAAAATCCACAATGGTTTCGGTATTTACTTTTGCATTCAAAACTGCAGCACGAATCTGGGGGTCCTCAATACACGAGTCCACCACACAATGATTGCACACAAAAGTTTATTACTAAGTCCTTTAACAATAAGCAAACGCAACAAGGATTTGCGCGCGTATTCCGCGTATGTGGAATATTTGTCTAAATCAGTGCACATAAGGTCATACAGGATATTAGCGACATCGACCCGTCGTGGACAAAGTGATTTTAATTGTAATTTAAATATAGACCAAGTAAGATCCGTTTCGGTCCAATCGCGTAACCAAGAGTAAGATTCACCCTTCAGACACCAACCGATAAGGGCTAGACATGTTTTGTCGTCCTACCTATTTTGTGTCTGCACGGTCAACTTCCTCACACCGTGCTATGACGTCATGAACATTAGGGTCGAAGTCAGAGACGTAATAATGGTTTGATCTCACCGGGTTTAAGCTCCTTAGCGCATCGATGAGACGCTCTGTGACGTCCCCTGTAGCCGACGTTGAAGGCGAGGGCGACAGCGACAGCGCCGGTGCCAGTGGCGTCGGGACAGGTCGCGTGACAGCAGGAGGGCTGGCCATGCCGGTGATGATAGGGCGCGGCTGCTGCTCCACACTCGATCGTGGTTCTGAAATTGAACTTCGCTCCAAGGCTGAGACCCTATTAAGTATTGCGTCTAAGGTGATACTAAGATGAGTTAGGTCGGGCGGCGGTGGCGTGCACTCACGTTTACGTCTTTTTCTGGGACCAGTATTATTCGACATTTTTTATTTAATTGAAGTTATGTGGGAAAACGAGAGACGTCCCGCTTCTGATTTTAGGAATTGAAATAAAATAACGATCCGAAGTTGACAAAAGTAATCTAATCAAATTAATAAAACACAAACATAAAATGAAATTAAACAAACGAATTTAGTATTAAAGTTACACAATCAAGAGAATAGAATCAAGGAGAATTTAGCTAAGTGCGCGCCGCCGGATGCGGGAATGAGCCCTTGGCCACGGTATGCGTTGGCTTATATAGGCTCGACGACATGCTCCGGGCTTTCTGGAGGGGTGTAGGTTGGAGACGCAGCTAACAGTATTATAATTATTTGCCAAACGACGCAAAGGTGCGCGGGCCCCCGCGTTTGTTCGACACGAGGAGACAGCAAACAGCGGGTGACCGCGCACCCTGCGCCTTGTGACAGTCCTAGGTACTACAACACAATTTGTTTGATAAATCTGAGCAATCATATTTGTTATTACACAGGTCATAAAGAAACATGCTTTCCAAAAAGGTGTGTCTAATATTAAGCGTAGTAAGTTTATAATGTTTCAATAAATTATGGTAAGAGGTAGTTTTACGGAAACACCGGTAATGAGTGGCTTTAAGGAATATATACTGTACGGTTTCAAGCTTTTCTTTGTATTTTGCATAGAAGGGGTTCCAAATCATTACAGCATACTCTAACTGTGATCTCACTAAAGATTTGTATAAATGAATGTATGTATGAGTACGTTTAAAATTAGTCATACATCTCATCGCAAACCCGTACATGCAGAAGGCATTACTAATAATCTTATCAGGGTTATTCCCAGAGGTCCACGATTCTATTGTTCTCGAAAAATTTAAATTCATACTTTACTTCCCAACGGGTCCACGATATTTTAAAATATGAAATATTTTCTTTCCCAACGGGTCCATGAGAATGTTTGGTACAGTCAGCAATAAAAGCTTGGCTAAGGGATAAATGTTTATTATTTCTATGAAATAAATCACAATGAATATAGATAAGTAATAGCTACATTTTTACTTTATCACATGAATGGTCATGACCATTAAAAAATCAGGCTAAGTAGGCGTTTCGGCCGATGAGTTTCGCCCGATCCGGTCGACACAGGAATTATTAAATTTTATTATTATTTATTTATTATTATTAATATTTTTTTTAGCAAATTTTGTACAGTTAGAAAGAAAACCTTGGCTTATATTATTTAAGTACAATCAGGCAATTTTTTGAAAAAAAAATTAAGCTTTTTTATCATTACAACAACCATCAGTAAACATGATAAATCACAATAATCAGTCTTATATATCAATTAAAAAGTGTGGAATAATTTATTATTTTATTTCATGCACCTACGGATCAATAGGTACTAGTGTTGGGACGTTTATATTTTTAGAACGACAAGATAAAAAAAATGATTAAAATCAGTTGAGAGTTTAATAAAATGATAAAAATATAACTTCATCATGCTTTTTTAGTTACATGTTGAACATTTATACACAAACTACCAGGAGAACAGAATCATGAAAAAGTATTTGCGGGCCAAGAATCATAAGCGGTAGAGACTAACGGAATACCAGGAGGTCAGAATCTGAAATCTCTCGGTACTCTTTTTACATCTCATGGTTCCAGCCTCGGAAATACTTCCTCGTGATTATGATCTCCTGGTACTTACTTAAATTAGTCTTTACCGGTAAAAATCATGAAGTCTTAATATTTGCAGGTCAAGCCCCGCAAATATGAAGACTTCTGGCCTCCTGGTAGTATGGGTATAAATGCTTATAATGTTCAACATCTAACTAAAAAAGCTTACGTGTCGTCACCATTCAAGACCGCATTTTATTTTGTTATGTTTTCAAAAAGCAGCTCCTTCTTACAATAAATTGTTTAACTGACTGTACTTTGGATATATCTCGTGGACCCGTTGGGAATTCATTTAAGAAACATTTAAAACATTATTATAATTTTTCATGGACCCGGTGGGAAAAGAGGAACAATAGAATCGTGGACCTCTGGGAATAACCCTCTTATCAATATGTTGATCAAGATGAAGTTTGATATCCAGTAACACTCCAAGGTCCCTAACCAAATTTATTTTGTGCAATATAGTGTTATTTAAGGTATATGTGTGAGTAATTATGTTTTTATTCTTGGTAAATGTTATACATGAACACTCTATTCCATTAACGGCGTCACTACCGTTCCCTCGACCATTTTATTTATATACTTAACTAGCTGACCCGGCAAACTTTGTTTTGCCATAAAAACACCAAACATTCATCTACCCTATCTACCCTACACTACATACCCTACCCTAACTACCCTACACTTCCTACCCTACACTACCTACCCTACCCTACCCTACCCTACCTACCCTACCCTACCCTACCCTACCTACCCTACCCTACCTACATACCTACCCTACCTACCCTACCCTACTTACGCTACCCTACCCTAAACGGGATAAAAATGTCCTATGTCCTTCTCCTGGTTCTTAGCTACTTCCCTACCAATTTTCAGCCAAATCGGTTCAGCCGTTCTTGAGTTATAAAATGTGTAACTAACACGACTTGCTTTGGACCTTTAGCAATTCTGTATTTGTGTTCTCGCCTTTCTTTATTTCTATTAGACGCTCATTAGTTTTTTCCTTTGGTTTCTACCCCCAGTTGTAATTATATTATTTTTAAAATGTATCCGCCACTACTGTCATCTCCTTATCTGATAGTGAACATCCACAGCAACACAGCTACATATTAGTGCTTCCCTATTAAGCGTTGCTGTGGGTGCTCACAGTCTACGGCCAGTACGTAATGCTTTCGCTTGTTGCGCATTACACGGTTCAAGGATCACCCTTATTCTGCTCGCTTCCCCGCGGTGGACAGTAGCGAGTCAGCCCACCTACTGCTGCACCTGCATCCTGAGCGATCTGGCGATCGACGCGCGAGCACTCATCTCCAGCAGTGGGCAGTGACGTCAGGGGAGTGCTAGACCAGTGGGGGAAGTTGTAATCGCTGTATAGGCCTTAACCTACTAAATCGTCCCACCTACCGAACTAGACTTTTTTATTAATATAAATGTTCCGAATTATCTACCTACCTGTTTTTTATTTACTCTCCTCCTAGGAACCTATGCCTAGATTAGGTGGAAAAGGTAAGGATAGTTCATCAGATCGGGACAACATCACAAAGTTCTTTAAAAATGTATGTGAGCTTCCGTATTATTTTTGATAAATTGTTAATGTGGCTTTCAAATGTTATTTAGCGTCAATTTGGATCCAAGATATCTGAGAGATTTTGTAGGAATAATATTAGGACAATTACAGTTTGGAGTTGGAGGAAAGTTACACTTATGCGCATGGATATTATAATTGGTGAGGTTATAATCTTGTGTTTGATTACGTATAGAGAATAAGATGTATTTCGTTTTGTCTTCATTTAAAGTAAGAGAATTGGATAATAGCCAGTGACACACAGTGTTAAAACCATCCTGTGCGAGTTTAAAAAGCTCACTCCAGGAATCAGCAAAAAATGTTAGGGCGGTGTCATCTGCGTATGCGAAGATGCGACAATTATTAATATTGAGGGTACAAAGCTCATTTATGTAGCAGAGAAAAAGAGTAGGATCCTATATACTGCCTTGTGGCACCCCAAAATCCACTGGAAGTTCGTCACTTATGTGTTCTCCAATTTTTACTGATTGGGTTCTGTTTTTTAAATAATCCGCTAGTAACGACAGTGGAACGCCTCTTATACCAAGATCTTCAAGTTTTTGCACAAGCCGGAGAACAGAGACAGTGTCAAACGCCTGTTTATGTAAATAACACCATGTTTAGTTTGTTTTCCAATAAACGGGGTAAATCGTTTATGTATATGTCGGGTCGTCAATGCAAATCGCAAGCACGCCATCTGGCGGCAAAGCAAGAACAACTACGCATTAGCGCGCTTTTTCTAACCGCTTGCGCGGTGGGGACAGCAGAATATGGCAGTTAAGTACTGACCGCTGTAGAGCTAAGACGTCGTAGAATCAGTGTCGATCCGTAATATTAGTAAGCAAGAATATAACTTGTGTCTATTTGAATATACTCAGTGTATTGAATAATTTGTGTGATTTTATTTTCAAGATTGTACCCACCTACCTGCCCACACACGATGTCTTAACCTAAGGGAATACATCCTGACTTACCAATGGTTTGCTTCTATCGACCAGCCTTGATGCGACATATATTAGAAATAAGAAAGGACCTAAAATTGAGCCCTGGGAATTCGTCGGGGTTAAACGTAATCCCGACACCGTTTATTTGAACTAATTGCTATCTATCATTCAAATAAGATTTTACCAAACTTAACGCCGAGTTTCAGAAATAATGTTTCATGAATGCAATCAAACGCCTTCGATAGGTCGCAGAAGATACCTATGGCATCTTGTGCCTCTTCCCACGCATTAAAGACGTGTTTTAATAGGGTAACACCAGCGTCTGTTGTACAACGTCCTTTGGTGAAACCATACTGTTTATCATGCAAGATGTTATTCGTATTAAAATGAATGAGCATTTGATTTAGCATTATGTTTTCAAATACCTTGCTGAAAACCGGCAAAACGGATACTGGTATATAATTAGTGTCTTTGCTATTTAAAAAGTGGTATAACTTTAAATTATATTTCATTAGATCCGGAAAGACTTCTTGATCCACATACAGTCATATTGAAAATTTAAGCTAAGTACGGCGCTATAGTCTGAATAATAGAGGTACAAGCTTTGATGCACATTCCCCATAGATCTTTGGTTGGTTTGTTATCTTAATTTGCTTAAAATCTTTTATTACTGTTAGGGGATTTATATGTGAAAAGTTGAATTAATTCGGGCAGGCTGAAATGTTCGCGTTTAATAATCCAAAAGCAAGCGATCCAAAAATAAAACTATAATGATAACGATTCTTTACAATTTATTTTTTATTTTTGGGCTTTGTAAGCTGAATATTTATCATGAAGCAGCACTTTTCACTCTCTTTGTCCGCGTTCCACAATTCCCACTTCACAGAGTACACACCCTGCAAAATAAGTAAAAATATCAGTATAAATAGTAGAGAGATAAAATCTTAATAATTTATTAATTCTTCTGACATGAATATACATACATGTACTCAAGACTTTCCATGGGGCTAGGCAGATATGAACATGAAAATAACCAATAAGTTTAAAAAGAAAACGCGACTAATAAAAAATCGCACTATAAAGAAAAGTAGATAGAGGATAGGCGTGGTCGTATGACACCTTGCCATAGAGATTGCTACTTTACCTTTTTGTCGGTGCACTGCTTTTTGCAGGTTTGCCTAATATTGAACAGTGCGACTTACGCGGCGGGTCGATTAACCAATCCGACCTAACTTATGTCGAGTTGAACAGTCCTTCATCAAAACGTTTGGCCCTACCGATTCGAATATAATAAAAATACAAACCTGCGGCAATTTCTTGCGAATGTAGTGGTTGTAGTTGTAGGTTTGCGCTTGTCCAGCCACGACTGGGCACGAAGTGTAGTCGCAGGCGTTGTCAGAACCAAAATCTAAGAACTGGTTTTCCGTTCCCAATATAACCGCATACACCATCGTCTTCAGATTGCTTCCGGAGAAGTCTGTGGGCGTTCAACAACGATTTTAAATAATAATAATTTATTTAATAACTAGCTTCTGAATTATATCGAGTTTATCGGCACAAAAAGTATCCAATGTGTTAATCCTGGTTATACCTAAAATATCTGTGTGCACATCCATATAATACGTTCAGCTGTTTTTACGTGATTGAAACATAAATATACAAACTTTTATATTAGTAATATTAAATTATTTCGGACAACCATTTTGTTAGTAAACATACACCTTATGACTAGTGTTAGTAAAACACACAATGAAGTGGTAGGTGTCTGAATCAGGTAGTACAGAGAACGGTATTGCAGGAGATAATCTTCTTAACTGACCATTCCCCCACAATGTGCCTCAGAGTCCTTTCGCCCGGTGAGGACTCTCCGCTACAGTTTACAGGAAGCCTAAATGACAAACAAAAATGACGTTCCATCACTGAAGATCATCATCACCCTTTTAATGTTCCCACTGCTGGGACACAGGTATGCACTCTGTGAGAGGGAATGGGCCGTTAACCATCACGCAGGCCCACTGCTGGTTGGTGGATGTCACATGTCTTAGAATTTTTGGATCTAGGACATTGGTTTCCTCACGATGTTTTACTTTACCGTTTTAAGAGTAGTGGTCATTAAATAAATTAAACAAAGTAAAGCGCCTGCCGGTGTTTGAACCCACGACCTACAACTTATAATTCGCTGCCGTCACTGAAGATGATTCCCATAAAGTGCCAAATGTATAACATTAATTTTCTCAAACATGCTTGGAAATTTGAGCATTATTTTGACAACCTTCTTCGAGATAAATCAAAATTGCTGTACTGGCCAAATACTTGCGAGCAGCGACCGATTACATAGTAAACTCATATCTGTCGTTTTATTTAATAAAACCGGCCAAGTGCGAGTCGGACTCGCGCACAAAGGGTTCCGTACCATTACCGCAAAAAACGGCTAAATATCACGTTTGTTGTATGGGAGCCCCACTTAAATATTTATTTTATTCTGTTTTTAGTTTAATTTGTTGTTATAGCGGCAACAGAAATACATCATCTGTGAAAATTTCAACTGTCTAACTATCACGGTTCATGAGATACAGCCTGGTGACAGACAGACAGGCAGACGGACCGCGAAGTCTCAGTAATAGGGTCCCGTTTTTACCCTTTGGGTACGAACCCTAAAAATGGAACGATCTTTTACTCCGAAACATGGCAACCAAGGAGGTAACTTATCAAAGGTTTTATTTAAATTTCGAACTGGCTTGTAAATAGAACGCTGTTTATTGAAAAAAAAAACAGAACAACGCGGGTACAATAAATATTGTTGTTCGTAATTGATTTGGACAAAATGAATTCTAATTACTACTTAGTTTTAATTTCCGCGCATTATTTGAGAAAAGTACTTACGTATGTGTGCCTCGGCTTCGCCTCGGCCCACATTTACACGTACGTCCATCAATGCCTATTTTGCTGGCCGCTGCAGTAATGTACTATAATTGCTAACGTAACGTGTGTGGTCCTCTTACATTTGAGCTTCATGACAATTGTTATAGCTGATGTAATGTATTTTCGTCTTCAGTTTCTTATCGGTGAGTGACACTGAACTCTTAGACCTTTCAAGCTTGATATTAATGTTCAATGTCCGTCTTACCAGTGATCGCTCCCGGTTTTCACCTAATTGATCATAGAAACATCATTGATCATTTGCTTCTTGGTTGATATGATGAAATCGATCTCGTTTTTAGTTACATGATTGGGGCTCTGCCAGGGCCACCACCTGAGCTCATGCTTTCTGAAGAATGCGTTCATCATAATTATAGAGGCTCTCCTTCTCCAAAAAACTGGCCAGTGATCCCGGTGGTTCCGACGTCCAACTACAAATTGCCCCACTTGCAGCTCATCCTCGTCTCGTTTGCCTAGTTTAGCATGACAACGGTGAAGTGAGTTTTGAGACCACGCATATCTCTAGAGATATCCTCATACATGGTCTCTACCTCGTCGTCGGAGTGTGCTGAGTTCGGGGCGTAGACCTGTATGCCCTTCAGCGAACCTCTTGAGGATATTATCCTGAATATAAAGGTATGCCACCCTGGTCGACATTCTCTCGATCTTCATTACTTTGTTCACAAGGACTTTACGGACGAAAGACCAGGGTGGTTTCCCCTGGGTCTGCCGGTCACCTTCTCGGTTATCCGGTAACTTGCTCTATTGAGCAAGTTACCGGATTTGAGAATGATGGAATCCTCCCCCTCCTCTTCGGACTTCAGATAACCCTACAATACTTTATCGTAACCTGCTCAATTCTTCCTCGAGTTCAGCTAGCTTTTCGTCGGTCCGGAGTGTTCGCGTATTATATGTTGCCAGGTCCAGTCGTCGGTGTTTATTGGCTTGCCCTTTGCCTTGCCGAATTCATGACACAATAAGGCTGCTGGTTTTCCACTCGCCTTCAGGAGTTCGGCCGTAATACCGTAATCACCCGGTGGTTTGTTGTTCTTAAGCTGTTCAAGATCATGTCAGTTCGACTTCAGGATCAGAACTCGGAACCTATCCATCTGCAGAGAGGTGTGAGACAGGGAGACGTCATATCTCCGAAACCGTTCTCCGCTGTACTGGAGGATGTCTTCAAGGTTCTGGACTGGAGAAATCATCGTCAATGGCGAGTACATCGCTCACCTTCGGTTTGCCGACGATATAGTGGTCATGGCTGAGACCATTGAGGACCTCAGTACAATGCTCGATGACCTAGAGCTTCCAAAAGAGTGGGTCTTAAAACAAACATGGACAAAACCAAAGTGATGTTGAATGCCCATGTTACACTCACTCGATAGCTATCAAGGTCGGAGACCCTACACTCGAAGTTGTGGACGACTATGCCTACCTGGGACAAAATATCCAGTTAGTTAGGGATAACATCGAGAAAGAGGCCAACCATCGAATCCGACTCGACTGGGCAGCGTTCGTGAAGTTGCGCGGTATCATCTCGACCAACTTACCACAGTGTCTGAAGACGAAAGTCTACGATCAGTGTGTGTTGCCAGTTATGCCATATGATTCTGAGACGTGGTCTCTCACAATGGGCCTCATCAGAAAGCTTACAGTCACCCGCCAAAGGGCAATGTAGAGGTCTATGCTCGCAGTATCCTAGCGTGATCGAATCAGAAATGTAGAGGTCCACAAGAGAACCAGGGTTACCGACATAGCCCAAAGTATTGCCAAACCTAAGTGGCAGTGGGCAGGGCACATTGCTCGCAGAACGGATGGCCGATGGAGCAGAAAAGTTCTGGAGTGGCAACCGCGTACCGGAAGACGTTGCGTTGGAAGGCCTCCTACCAGGTGAACCGATGAGCTAGTGGTGAATGTTGCGGGCATGCGGGATCGGTCAATGTGGCCATCCTTGGGGGAGGCCTATGTCCAGCAGTGGACGTCTTTTGGCTGATATGATGATGATGATCAATTTTTTGCAACAATAAATTATATTTAATATCATACTAGACAACGTTCAAATTCTAATGCAATCCGTACTAGTATTAAACAAATATCAAATAGTAACTTACAAATCAACTTGGAATACATTCAAATTATCTGTAAGACTTAGTTCACAAAGCGTTGTACTTGTACTGCACGTTTATATATATATATCGCCAGTTATGTTTAAATCCCGTGAAATGCATGGCGTGCCATCAACTAGGCACCCGTCCAAAGTCCGGTTTGTAACTGTTGGTAGTATAAAACTTCAAAATAAAACATGCATTACAATGCCATGTAAACGACGGGTAAAGTGTAGTGTTGTGCGAGTACTACTCGGCCAAAATAACTGTGCACCTGGCACTGGCACGTCACTCTGACGTTCGACTCTGATCGCTATTGGCGCACGAGGCGAACACAAGGCGCCGCGCGGCTAGGCGGGAGAAGGATGGAGGTGCCATTTATCTTGATCGTGTTGTTATAAGAATAAGAATAAATTTATTTGATAAGGTTACAATAGTGGATTGAATTCCTAGACCTCACACTAGGATTTCCTGCATCGTGAGATCCAAGCTCCTTCGTTCCGTTAACAATTTTTATAAAAGACACAATTTAAAATCTTAAAAATAGGTAAAGAAGAGTGTATGCATGGTGCTGTGATTTGTGTCAGTTGTGTCACAGAATAAATAATAGTATAGTTGTGTTGGTGTTAATAAGTATGTTAGTGAGTGCACGTGTATATTTCTGAATAGTGTAATTTTGAGCTTACTTGGTGTAAAGTCAAAAGCAATGGATGCGTTGGAGCCCCGCTTCAAGACGCATCTGTCGCCTTTAGGGCAGGGGTTGACGCGCACCTCGTTGACCTTGCAGATATCATCATTTGCTGGAACAAAAGATACAGATTTGAAACATCAATTTAATTGTTGATTAATGCAGAAAAAAATGAGAATGAAAGAACGTAGGATGCCAGAGTAAACGACGCAGCTCAAGCATTTTTGCACACAACCTTTAATACAGAAAAACCGGTCAAGTGCGAGTCGGACTCGCGTACGAAGGGTTCGGTACCATTATCGCAAAAAAACGGCAAAAATATCACGTTTATAGTTTGTAGCCCTACTTTAATATTAATTTTATGCTCTTTTTAGTATTTGTTGTTATAACGGCAACAGAAATACATCATCTGTGAAAATTTCAACTATCATGGTTCATGAGATACAGCCTGGTGACAGACGGACAGACAGACAGACAGTCTTAGTAATAGGGTCCCGTTTATACCCTTTGGGTACGGAATCCTAAAAACCCAGATTCTGTGTCGACGTTATGCAAAAAAATATTCATAAATAAGCGACTGTAGAATGCAATGAAAATTTTTGTTCTCTGCGTTTTATTTCACACACACAGGGGCATCCAACTCCAAACTGCGCCATGCGTATTGAACGCATGTTGGTCTTGTTTGGGATATGATTAAAAATGTTTATCCAATATTTGGTAGCCCGGGGCCAACTAACCCCACCTTAATCCTCCAGTGTGAAGGATTCGGAACAGCAGTACTTAGCCACAAGCAAGAATTAAGACCACCTAAGCTGTATGATCGCACTAAACGAGCACATTGATGCCAGCAACGTATCATGTATGTATTCTAATTCTGGTATGGTGCCCAGAGACTATAGACAAGTGGCATTCGATGTCAGTGAAGGCTATATTCGAAATGTAAGGGATTGATCACGTGATTTTTCGATATTACTTGTCAATCTCAAACAATTTTGCCTTTTTGACAATCGCGATTGCCATGCCTTCGATGATAGAATGCCACTTGTCTTGGGCTTCAGGCGGCCACCCTGTTCGTCCTATAAAAGAACCAGCCCAGGTCTTCAGCGTCCTTTGATGTTTGGCGCCCGGGCGGTCGCTCGTGCTCGCCCTGCCCATAAGCCGGTTCTGCCAACATAGTTGAAAAAGGTTAACCAGATTGGTTGACTATGCCCAGTAGTCACGAGTGCAATAACATGGACAGATAACTATATATATATACTCAACATATCATTATATGTTGAGTATGAGTATATTTATTATTGGTTGAAATACGAATCTTACGCAAGCGTTCGCGTGACATTTAACCTTGTCTTCCATGACAGAGATTAAAGTTCTTCTCGTACCAGCAAGTGCGTTTAGTACGAGAGAGATAAAATATTCTAAGAACACGTCGTCTATTGTTTTTGTTTAGTGCAATTAGATAATTAGGTACAAAAAACATGTATGCATGCATGTGTGCAACGTGAGGACTAAACAGGTGCTGATGGACACCAATATTTTACATGGAGCTATTGTGGGCTTATCCGACGTCTGAAACCCAGTAATTGGTTGACAAGATACCCCTCGCCAGTCTCCAGTCTTGACTGGTGACAGATTTCAGGTTTCTGACTACCCGTAGGTACCAACTTTCAAAGATGTAAGAAATCAATGGCATAAAATGCTTTCTGAGGCATGGATGAGTGTCGGTATGTAAAGAATGGTCACTCATCCACGGACTGACCTTGGTAAGCGTTGCTTAACCTCGAAGATCGACCCGTGCGGTTGTAATAAGAAAACTATTTAAATGGGACCTAGAACTTAGACCCGCGCAAGGTGGACCAAAAAACTAGTAATCCTATTCTGACGGTCGGCAAATTTGAGAAGAAAATGAGACAAGGCATTCTTGATGATGTGAATGTCGCAGTAAAATGTCTCTGCCTTCATAATTTTAAACCGTTGAGAAATATTTACCACCGACTTCTCGAGATTTGAATTAAGTATTTCTAGTTAAGTATTTATCAAACTCTACATTGCTTGAAAACCCGTTAAATACTTTGGCAGTACCGGCACGCCACCGCTTACGTACTTTGTGGTATCGGTTGACACGTTCTTAACTCCTAATATGTACTCAATTCAGGAACCCGTCTTATATGTCACTTTCACGTGATTATTGTAAAGATAGAAAGTCAAATATGTAATGATGCGTCATCAATTAAGATCACAAGTTATTAGTATAGTACCTTCTTACGTACGTAATTCACACGACACAATCGATAACGAAACTAAACAGGTCAGGAAAAATCTGCGTGATACTGGAATTTCATGTTTAATAAAACGGTGCTGATTGTATTTATTTATTTATTTAATACTTCATGCACACAAACGTACAGAGGCGGACTCAATACCTTAGGCATTTTCTAACAGTCAACCTTTGGGTGATGCAGAGACAAATAGGGTATTGTATTGCCTGGCACCTATTTATTTATCCGCTAAGGATATCAGATATTTTATTCCAAAACCGAAAATATCCATAGCCATAGAATGACGATCAGAAAATTAGTAAGAAGGTTTCCAAAGGGGAGTCTCCTCCAAAAAGGGAACCACCCAGTAGTAAAGGAGTAGTAGTCTATACGCATCTGTAGTACCCCTGGTATTGTAGATGTCCAAAGTATTCTTATTGCGTCTTATTGCGTAATGAATTCGGCAAAGCAAATTCATTTCTTTTTGGCTTTGCCCTTTGCCTTGCCGAAATCATTACGCAATAAGGCTGCAGGTAAGGTAGATTACAATGAGATCCCATGATCATCAGAGACAATTTTGTAAGGTTATAATGTGCAAAGATGCTTCAGAGAGATGGTATCCATCCATAGATATATGTATCCATCTCTACATAATTATGTTGTCTTAGGCAATTTCTTAATAATCAAATCTCCAAATTTTATCGCTGTACAAACTAAGAAACTGTTTTCTAGTTATTTTTATTTTGGCTTACGTGGTGTGTGTTAAATAAAGGGGTATCATAATATCATAATGACAGTAGTAAGATATATTTTAAGCCAAAAAACAATTTGACGAAATGCACACCGTTTTGCTTGCACAAAACTCTTTAATTTTGTTTCTTGAGTTCAATTTAAAACCATTGATTGACAGGAACTAGTGAATTGTCAAGTCGGACTGTCTACAAGATGAAACACATACAAAGCATAGGTAGATCTCTATGTGAAGAACGTGTACGAAACGTCATGGATACTCTTTTAAACCAATAAATGATAACAAAGTGATTACTTGGTTGATAGGTCATATTTGGTTGATAGGATATTCTCTCAAAATCTCTCTACGTCACTGAGATTTGGTGTTGGAGAACTAAATTATGGAAGCTCGCCTTTGTACTATTGTATTTATTGATTATATTAATTGGGCTGAATGTTTCTTTTTTTCTACTATGTATTTATTCAATTATCTCAATTAAAATTGACATAGTATAAAATACTTAATTAACAATATTCTACCTATATACAGTTAAATAAAATAAAACTACGAACGCGTATAAAGGCGTCAAAAAATTCGTCCACATCGCTGTCAACGTGGAAAGTGCCCAGAACGCTGGCAGCATTGCCACGTTGGATGGCAATGCTGATTCTCTGGCCAAGGAAAAGCCCAGCCCTCTGGTCACGTGAAGAGTCGACTAGCCGTTTGCTTACATCTCGAAATACTCGAAGAGCACTCGGAAAGACCTAAATAAGACCCATGGACCTAATGTTTCATTTGGGGTTGAAACTTTAGGTCCATGGGGTCCGGCATTTGCATTTCCCCATTTGTATTGTGTACAATAAGGAATATGAATAAGAAGATATTAAATTCAATAAAAAATAAAGAAGTTTGCTTACATTCGTCACAGGGCGAGAAATTCGCAAGATCTGCGGCCCCGATGGCCAGCAAGGCAGCGAACAGCACAATATTCACCAGAGCCATCTTGAAACCAACAAGCGAGTGTGACGCTTCTCTGCCGAACGTTTATTATAAATATATTATCAGTGACTTGCGACCCGGATACATGTCACAGATAAACGCTAAATAACGACATAGTTTATTGTGTCTGTTGACTGACGTGTTACGGTCAATGTGCGTAATGATCGGTAATTGTGAGTGATTAGCTTGTGGCTAATAATTATTAGTTTTGTTTGGGTGGATGCGCTAAATGTGTAATTAGGTTTAATTGATTGTGGGTCAGATTTGTTAATTTATTTACATCACAATAAAACAATAACAAATAAGCAATAAATATTGGGTTAAAGGGCCTTGTGAAAAATTTTGGTATAAGGGGACGAAGAAAAAAATGCAATCCAGCGCCATTGCCGTGATCCTTTTTTATTATTTTATTATTCGGTATTATTCTGGCTTTTCCTATGCAAAGTCTTCCCTAATCTGACCTACAGATAATTGTTCCGGCTCTGGGTGTTTGTGTATGTGAGTTTATATGTTTGTAAACGCACTCACGATACAGGAAGAAATTCCTAGTGTGGGCAAAGTTATGTAAAAAAAAAAAAAAACTCGTCCCACTTCTCTCTGTCTAGGGATATTTTTATTTGGGGCCCGTTTTTATCGAAAGAAGCCAGCTCATCTTGCCATCTGAATTGGCCAGATCCAGATCATCATGACCAGTATGGGTTAAGGTCTATCCACACATATCAGGGACGTGCCCGGAACGTGACAGGGCCGGGCCCAATCATTGAAGCTTCGTCACTGGCCCGTGCACGGCCCGTGCACGGACGTGTGTGAACGAGTTCATATAAAATGTACACAACGATATTTTTTTGAGCCCCTGACGGAGCAAGTCAAATGTACCTTGGCAAATATTGTTCTCTCGCTTTTCTGTTTTTCTAAGGGTTGTTTAGTTTATTTTTTTTCCTTCAAGCAATTTAATTCCCCTTGAAGGACTTGTACTTGGTCCTGCAATCTATTAATATGATCATTCAGTTTACGTACCATTAGTTGCAGATTTTCTCTATCCGTTTTCACCTGGATGTAACAGTCATACAACCGCTTTTCCAGGTCAGTTTTTATCTTAAATGACTGTGCAGCTATTATTTAGTTGTTAGGGCGAATTTAACACCTAAACAATAAATTATTGTAAACACTTCATGATTTCCGCACTTGTAACAAGGTCATGGCAATGACACCGACAGATCGACGTGGGTACACCGCGGCGACGCGTCGGTGTTGTGCTGCGTCTGCAAAATACTCTTAACTAGAGCACGCGCGCGCGATCGTACGTCCGTTCACTATTGTAATTAAACAACAACTGCTCCTTATAGACGTTGCTATTAGCCAGCAGGTTCGCCGTTCACGAAGGGATCTGGTGACATGTTGGATAGACTACAAGAAGGCCTATGACTCAGTGCCACATACATGGCTCATGAGGGTGCTGGAGTTGTATAAAATTGATGCAACTCTGCGCACCTTCCTGATGTCGTGTATGGGCCAATGGAGCACAGTTCTTCGCTATCCAGGATGTCGACAGATTCAAGAGGACAGTGAACCTATAAGGATCGATCGTGGAATATTTCAGGGCGATAGTCTGAGTCCACTGTGGTTTTGTTTAGCCCTGAACCCTCTTAGTACACTACTGGAGGGTTCGGGCCTGGGCTATCGGTTAAGAAGAGGAGGTCAGGTCATATCTCACCTCCTTTACATGGATGATCTCAAGCTCTTTGCCCCCAATAAATTGCAACTGATGAAGCTACTGAAGGTTACAGAAACCTTTAGTGACGCCATCAAGATGGAATTTGGTGTGGACAAATGTGCAGTCATGCATGTAAAGCGAGGGGAGATTATGGAATCCGTGGGAATACAACTCTCGGATTCCATACACCTTCGATCCCTTTCCTCAACCGAAACTTACAAGTATTTGGGTATGTCGGAAGCATTAGGCATCAATGTAACTGACGTGAAACAGTCGTTGAAGGAACACTTCTTTGGCCGCCTGAAAAAAGTCTTTTAGTACTAAATAGTCTTTTATCAGGCGGGAACAAAGCCTTCAACGGCTGGGTCCTGATGTATTCTTTCGGCATACTCAAATGGACTCAGACGGAACTTGACGCCCTGGATATTAGAGTCCGCACATTGCTTACCGCAAATCGTATGCATCACCCACGGTCATCGGTTATGAGACTGTATATCCCTCGGAAGTGCGGGGGTCGTGGCTTTTTAAATGCTAAGACCCTGCACAACCGCGAGGTATGCAGTCTTAGGGAATATTTCCAGGCAACTGACGTGGTTATGCATCGAGATGTGGTAGCGGTGGACAAGGGCCTTACCCCCCTCTCCTTGGCTAACGAGAACTGGCGCAAACAGTATTAGATACTAATGACCGCAGGGAGGTATGGCAGAGCAAGGAGCTTCCCGGACGCTCCTACCGGGTCCTACATGGGCCTGATGGTGACCTTTTCCAGGAAACCGAAGGTTTTGTCTTTGCGATTATTGACGAAGTTATGATGACGAACAACTACCGGAAATATATTTATTTATTTATTCATTAACACATACTATCTATATTATGTCCTTCTGCGAAGCAGTAATGTTCGCAAAGGAGGAGGCGGAACGCGTGAGGGAGACGTAAAGGAGACGCCCTCACGCCCCTAACTACCGCAGCGGAGCGAGCATGGGCGTACCCAAGACATTTGTGACAAGACATGATAAATTATGTCATGTCTTACAATTTGTCTTAAATGCTAGCCGGGTCAAACATGTGACTTATTTTAAAGGCGCGACATGCCTTTCTTGTTGCTTCCCGGCGACCACGGCCTACTGTGACATGGCTTGAGTCACACATTTCATCGCAGTTTGGACGATAAAGCCATTTTGTCTTAATTATTAGTACCGGCGGCGTGAGAAAATTTCCTGACGTTTATTTGGGACTTATCGGGTCTTACTTTGCTAATACGGGCGCACCCATTTTGTCACAAATTTCACATTTAGACAGATGATTAAGAAAAATGTATCACTTTCGTTCGGAGGTGGTGATAAAATTTTATAGTTGAAAAATAAAATATTTTCCTTCTAATTACTGCACCAAATAACAATAAATTTATTTTGTGTGTGTGGTGATCAATGCTTATTAATTAATTGAAATTTTACAGGATTATTAATTAATTATATTTTATAACTTTTTTTATAATTGTTATTTTTTATTGTTATTCCTATTTTTAATTATTATTTTTATTTTGATTATTAGTTTTTATAATTATTTTCTTATATTCCATATTCTTCTTACTTTCTACATTTTAAATTATTTCTTAAATAAAACCCCCAAAAAATATTAATTAATTGAAATGTTACAGGATTATTAATTAATTCTATTTTATTACTTTTTTATAATTGTTATTTCTATTTTTAATTATTATTTTTATTTTGATTATTACTTTTTATAATTATTTTCTTATATTCCATATTCTTCTTACTTTCTACATTTTAAATTATTTCTTAAATAAACCCCCCAAAAAACAACTAAAATAAAAAAATAGGGGCTCACCGGTATCGGGAACTGGGTCCAAGCTATTATATTTTTTAAGTAATTATTAATATTTTATTAACACTTAATATGTTATCAAACAAACAAAGAAAAATAAAGTGTGCATAAGTCTATGGTCGTGGGTCAAATATTAATTTGTGCCCAACAAAATTAAAAAGTATTTTATCTGTATGAACGGCACACTTTTATAAGTATTATTTTATTTGGTCGTCTATTCAGATTATGTCGCACTATGAAGTCAGCCACAAGAAAGGCATGTCGCATCTTGAAACTATGTCACATGGTTGTCCCGTGCTAGTATTTAAGACAAATTGTAAGACATGACATATTTTATCATAACTTGTCATGACCCAAAATATTTTCTGTTAAGAATTTGTAGTTCAAGTCGAAAAACAAGCAAAGTAAAAAAAAAAATTTTTTTTTTACTTTGCTTGTTGGGATGCTGCTAGCATGGGGGTATCAAAGGGGGGGGCTAAATTTTGGTTATTTTTTGCCTAGGACATACCGTTTTCGAGATATAGAGCGTTTTATGTAAAATAAAATAAAATTCGGAGGCCCATAATTCGGAAATAGTGCGTCGTAGGACTATGCTTCTCTGAACCTAAATGGTTTTTATGGCCAAGGTTAAACCGAAACTGCCATAAAATTGGCAAATTTCCGAAAAAGAAAACAAATTAATGTCAAGAAGTTATGCCACAAGTTAAGAAAATATCTCACGCCGCCGTGCTAGCATTTCAGACAAAATGGCTTTATCGCCCAAACTGTGATAAAAAGTGTGACTTAGGCCATGTCACAGTAGGCCGTGCTCGCCGGGCAGGTGACACCCCGGGCGTCGGGAGTCGCAAGCCGATTCCCGGCCACCGTAAGCGCGGGCTTGCGGACGGAAAGTAATGGGTAGCTCGCCGTCCGATAAGGACCAAGCCCGAGTTTACGGCGCGTAGTGTTCCACGCGCGCCTCAAAGAGATGTCAGCAAAGTGACGGGGTCCGATAGGGCCGATGCCTGTCTGGGTCGCGAATAAATTTGAAAAAGAGTTACCGCCGCCTTGGCACAACTGAAGGAACACGGGTGGGTTTTAGTCAGTAAAAGTCTGACAAGCCCTCCCGCTTCACCCAGAGCGGGAGAAGTCATTGGACGAATTCCCAAAGAAAAAAAAAAATTAGGCCTGTATTTCAGAACTCCAAAAAAAAATAGAGATTGTCAACACGGAACTAACTAATACGAATGAGTGATGGTGTGTGCGTATGTGTGTGTGCGTGTATGTGTGCATGTGTGTGTACGCGTGTGTGTGAGTGGTGTATGTATAATATATAATAATTTATTATACTTAAATATTATATAAATATATTTACATAGAACGTACGAAACCATAATATTACCTACTTTTGCACCTGCTTCACGATCCCCAGAAAACTTTCCCTCCCAGCGTTGCTAATAAATTATCAGACAAAGCAAAATTTTAAATTAATATAAATTTTAAGAAAAGTAGTAATAGTCAAACAATTGTTATACCCTGCTATTTTGCTAATCAAGTAACTTTTCTGTTTCTTCATAATTAAGGTTAAGTAACCATAACATTATTTTGTTTTTGCATTTAATTTTGTGATAATTCATTATATTAATAATTTTATTTAGCTTGTTAAATAATTCACCTCCACGGAAAGGGAAGAATCTTTGCGCAAAATAAGTATTTACCGCAGTCGTCTTACATATTGCATAGTCTCTTCTGTAGAGGGCTATGCGTTTTCTCCTTTCTTCGGGTAAGTTGGATCGTTGGAGCATTACAGTAAGCAGTACGTACAGCTGGCGTACCGGTAGCACTTGCGCTTCCGTATTGTAGCGTTACGTATAGTTCAGAAGAACTATACGTAAGCCACGTTAATAATAAAGTTAAAAAAAAATAAGAAAAAGGATATAGGTAAAGAAATTTAATTCTTCTAAATTTTAAATTCAAATATTAATGAAGAAATCATGAACGAATAAAAACGGTTTACAGAGGCGCAGTCTGCCGCTGCCCTTATTATGAAAATTATAATGTAAGTACAACGAGCTTAAGAAGTATTGTCCATGGTACCTTATGTCTATGGTTTAAGAAAATAAAAAAAATGACAATGTCATGTCAGATAAAAATGTCAGTATAAAATAATATAATAGTTTTGGATGTTAAAACAAATCTTAAGCTTTTCAGGTGTTGTAATACAAAAAAAAATGGGAAACTTGAGTTACTACAATTTCAAAAATTATAAGGACGAAATTTGAAAAATATATTATAAAACGTAAGTAAACTAAGACATGTGGAATGAACACCACAGTATAAAGTGTAGTGGTCGAGAAAACGCGTGGTTTGGATAAACTAACTTTGAGGATCATTGTTTGGGCTCTTTCAACAGTTATCAGCTTAGTTTTGCACCACCCCATGTTGTGATGCAGTAACAAATTATTGATTGAACTAGGGCGTCATATACCATCCTCATCGTCTTTTTCTCAGCTACACCACGAAGTTCTTTAAAAATGTATGTGAGCTTCCGTATTCTTTTTGATAAATTGTTAATGTGGCTTGCAAATGTTAAATTAGCGTCAATTTCGATTCCAAGATATCTGAGAGATTTTGTAGGAATAATATTAGGACAATTACAGTTTGGAGTTGGAGGAAAGTTACACTTATGCGCATGGATATTATAATTGGTGAGGTTATAATTTTGTGTTTGATTACGTATAGAGAATAAGATGTATTTCGTTTTGTCTTCATTTAAAGTAAGAGAATTGGATGATAGCCAGTGACACACAGTGTTAAAACCATCCTGTGCGAGTTTAAAAAGCTCACTCCAAGAGTCAGCGAAAAATGTTAGGGCGGTGTCATCTGCGTATGCGAAGATGCGACAATTATTAATATTGAGTTTTTTTTTTTTTTCTACGGGGCGTCTCGCTACTAGGGCATGCATTTCGAAATTTCGAAATTTCATAGTTTCGAAATTTCGGACCATATTTGCATGTTTATTAATTTCGAAATTGACACCCCTAATTTCGAAATTTCGAAACTGGATTTAATTTTAATAATATGTTATTTTTTATACAATTATGTAATTTATTATTGAAACCAAAAGAGGATCATCTGAAAATGAATCTGAATACGAAGCTAAAGCCAATAAGACTGTTTGCGTTGGGCCACCTTGTGACCATGTGTGCTAACATGACAATAAAACAAAACCTAACTAAAGGTTGGAAGCTCGGCCATATAGAATAACCGAACTTTATTATAATGAGGGGCATACTTTGTCAAGGTCTACAATCGTTTGCTGGGAATGCCCATTTGTATTTTGTTATCGGGGGGAAAACCTTCGCCTGAACTTGTGCATAAAAATAGAAATAATTATTTCAAATTTTTATGCACCTGCCATGTTATCTCTCCACCATCCTTGGTCGACTGGTAGAAAATGCCTCAGGCATTAAGTCGACCTATGTACCTGTATGTTGAATGAAGTTTAAATAAATAAATTAATGAACTTTTGGAGAAAAACCAGGCAGTGTGGTATTTTAACCTCATTGTAATTGGTATAATGAAGTAAAAATACCAAGTGCTGATGGCACTTCTTAAAATACCACATTCTTGGGGTGACTATAAAAGAGTCTCCCTTGAGCTACGCTGTGCACGGCCGCACATGATCACTGTGCCACTATCTTTCCTGAGGTCACTCGGTGGACGGACAGAATCCCCACTCTGAGCGCCCGAAACCCCGGTGTTCCACCTGCCTTAAATGATACAGGTGGGGTTTCGGTGTGTCTACATCGAGGTGGTTGCCTCCATGATGCCTTCTTCTCCGAAGTGGGATTGGAACCTTCTCACGATTCCACTCGATGGCTATTTCACTCTAGTTTCTGTTTCCGCCAGCATATTCCTCACTAATATTGGCAGAGACAGGTCTCGCCCGATCTTGGCGATTTAGACCCACCGCTCAAAGGCCCAAGAAGGCATTCCTCTAGCGTGTGCTGTGCAGGATCCAAGTTGCCTCTACTATGATGGAAATTTACCGTGGTCTCTCACCCAATCCTATTCCGGTAATCACCGAAGCAACCGTGCCCGATCAGTACCTGAATGTGCCTGTAGGAGATGCGCTCCGCTCTTTTCAGCCAGTCACTTGCTATTCAAATAACCATTTTCTGCTGCAGGCTGTTGATTTTGGAGGCTCTCGGGCCTCGACTAAGGGGGCTCCTTAGCGCATGTTTGGAGAGGGGCCAGTTCCCACTTCGCTGGAAGACCGGGAAACTGGTCCTCATTAAGAAGCTGGGGCGCCCAGCGGACTCTCCGTCCGCTTACCGGCCCATAGTGCTGCTTGATGAGGTGGGCAAGCTCTTTGAAAGAGTTATTGCAGACCGCCTTGTCGGGCAGCTAGTGCGAGTGGGGCCGGATCTGGCAGAGAACCAGTTTGGCTTCCGCAGAGGGCGCTCTACGGTGGACGCCATCATGCGCGTGCGAGCCCTCACGACGGGGAATGCAGTGGCCCGGGGTGGGGTCGTCTTGGCGGTGTCTCTAGACATCGCCAATGCCTTCAACACCCTGCCCTGGAGTTGCATCAGGGAGGCACTCCGGTATCACCGGGTGCCACCCTACCTCTGTCGCGTGGTCGAGGCCTATTTGACGGACAGGGCCGTCATCTACCCCGGTCACCAGGGAGAGTGGAACCGGCGAGAGATGTCGTGCGGTGTCCCACAGGGATCGGTCTTGGGGCCGTATCTGTGGGACATCGGGTACGACTGGGTGCTGCGCGCAGACCTCCCTAGCGGCGTCAGCGTCATTTGCTACGCTGACGACACGCTGGTCCTGGCGCAGGGGAGGTCGCACCAGGTGGCGGCTGAATTAGCGACACGCTGGGTTGCGATAGTCGTTGAGAAGATCCGGCAATTGGGACTCGAGGTGGCCCTGTACAAGTCCGAGGCCATGTGTTTTCATGGTCCTCGGAACGCGCCACCGCCGGGCTCCCAAATAACTGTAGGAGGGGTTCACATCGGCGTCGGGTCGACGATGAAGTACCTGGGACTCGTCCTCGACAGCCGGTGGAATTTCGTGGAGCATTTCCGACGTTTGGCTCCCAGACTGGAGCGGGCCGGGGCTGCCCTCAAGCGACTCCTGCCCAATCTAGGGGGTCCAAACGCCTCCTGCCGGAGGCTCTATGCGGGGGTCGTGCGGTCCATGGCCCTTTATGGCGCACCGGTGTTGGCGCGTTCTTTGAGACGGCGACCATCCCGCTGGTTGAACGCGTCCCAAAGGGTCATGGCCATCCGGCTGGTCCGGGGATACCGCACGGTCTCCGGTGAGGTGGCGAGCCTCCTTGCCGGATTGCCGCCATGGGATCTGGAGGCAAAAGTCCTCGCGCACATTTGGGAGTGGCGCGAGGAGGCGAAACGCCGGGGCGAAACTCCGTTGCCGCGACAAATCGTGGCCCGGCGGACAGAGCTCCGGCAGGATCTCATGGCGTCATGGAGAGAGCGACTATCGCAACCCAGTGCTGGGCACGCCACGATTGCGGCGATAAGGCCCCTCTTTGAGGAGTGGCTAGAGAGGCGCCACGGCGTCCTCACCTTCCGCCTGACGCAGGTCCTCACCGGACACGGCTGCTTCGGGAGGTTCCTGTTCAGGATAAGGCGGGAGGAAACGCCCGGGTGTCACCATTGTGTGGATCGCCCGGAGGACACGGTGGAGGTCTGACCCGCTTGGGCGGAGCACCGCCGTGTCCTCGTGGAGGCGATCAGCGGTGGCGACCTCTCGCGTCCGGCCCTGGTACAGGCCATGGTACGGAGCGAGAGCGCATGGGAAGCCGTCACCTCCTTCAGCGAAGCAGTAATGCTCGCAAAGGAGGAGGCGGAATGCGTGAGGGAGACACAACGGAGACACGCAGGAGACGCCCCGGGCGACGGGAGTCGCAAGCCGATTTCCGGCCACCGTAGGCGCGGGCTTGCGGACGGCGAGTAATGGGTAGCTCGCCGTCCGATAAGGACCAGGCCCGAGTCAACGGCGCGTAGTGTTCCACGCGCGCCTCAAAGAGATGTCAGCAAAAGTTGACGGGGTCCGTCAGGGCCGATGCCTGTCAGGGTCGCGGATAAATTTGAAAGAGAGTTACCGCGGCCCTGGCACAAGCAACTGAAGGAACACGGGTGGGTTTTAGTCAGTAAAAATCTGACACGCCCTCCCGCTTCACCCAGAGCGGGAGAAGTCATTGGAGGACTTCCCACACAAAAAAAAAAAAAATTAAAAAAAAAAAAAAAGTCTGTTGATTTTAGACCTGCAGCGGCAGCAGTCTACCAATGTGGGGGAAAAGGCACTCGAAATACTTTTCGAAGCCTCACCGTACATGGTTAAACCAAGATAGTGGACTTGCGCTTATTGCGCATCTCCTATTGTCACTAACGAGCTGGGTGGAATTTTATGAGGCGCTATCTGCAACTATCATTAAACCCAGCTCAGAAAGCTGGTTGGTATCGTCGAAGGTGTCCCCAGCAGTGGAGTATTTGTAGTAGAAGTCTTGAGAAAAAGAAAATTCACTATGTTTAAATACAAATTGCACTTAAGCACCTCTCCAGACTACACATTTTGCATTTTGAGTTTAGTTTAAGTATTATTCTGATTTTCTATTATATTTGGCAATTTCGTAAGCTAATTTCGAAATTGAAAATGAACGAAATTGCATGCCCTACTCGCTACTCAGTCAAAATGACTGTTTAGCTGCTTAACCGGGCTTTCCTACGGAGACTAAACTATATAGCCTCCAGCTAGGCAAAAATTTACTAAACCTAAGCGACAACGCTGAGGGCTACCCCAGTTGGGGTCGAACCTCGGCTCAGAGCGTCGCCGGGGGGACAACTAAGGCTGGATCTTAATAAAGTGATTCTACCATCCGTTCGGAATAAGCCTACGTGGAGAAGAACGGACAAGAAACTCCAATTAACTAATTAGAATTAACTATGGCACAGCTATTCGCGGGCTGGCTACATAAATAATGACTGGGACTTCGCGGCGGGGCCTCGGCGGCGAGGACGGACCAATCGGTATGTATGCTACGTTTGAATAGGTGTTCGTACTATTTACGAACCCATAGACCGTCCTTGTAGACAAGGCTGTCAAGTTCCCTAGTAATGCACTCGTACCTCGAGAAGAGGGCACTGCATGAAGCGGGGGTGAGAGAGCCTGCATTCTGGATTTCTGCATCCAGAGCACGGGCCTGAGGGGTCATCCATATGGAATACGCGCTGATAATATTCTCAGCGACGCTCAAATATGGCTTGTGCCCGGAGGGGGCGACAGGGGGCGGGCACATGGCGGCGGTGGTGGTGGAAGCCACCTTCCGGCTTTGTGCGGGCATGGGGGCAGCTGGGGCCACTGGGTCGGGGACTGGATTTGGAGCTGCTATGGGGTGGGCCATCAGCGCTGGGATAGGCTGGGAGTAAGTCTGAGGAGCCACACTTTGGTGGTTCAGCTTTCCCCATGGTGAAGTCCTCTGAGGGGCTAGACGGGGGGGTGGTTGGGAAGAGGGAGCCATGCGCATTATGTGCGCATTGTAACGCTTGGCCATTTTAGGCGCGAGTTTGGGGGCTTTTGGGCAACCCCGGGAATTAGCCGGGTGCCCGACTTGGCCACAGAGCACGCAGCTGGGAGGCTCCGTGCACTGTGAGCGGTCTTTGGGACGGGGACAGTCCTTAGTGCCATGATCACCCATGCACTTAACGCACCTGGGTGTTGCATAGCAGTGGGCCTGAGAATGGCCATAAAGTTGACAGTTATGACACTGTCCTACAAGATGGGGGCGGTAGGGTTTCTCGATCGAAATGCCCGACAGGGAGCACACGGTCTTTATATTGAAGATCGGGTTGTAACCCTCAGTAGGGCTACAGACTACTAATACGATATCGTACTGTTGTCCGCCTCTTGCTTTATGCAAGCGGTGGACTTCAGTGACGGGGACATTTTGGTCTAGAAGGTCCTTATGGATTTCCTCCGTAGGGATCTCTTTTGGGATTCTCCTAATAACTACTCGGACGGGCTTTTCCTCTGGGAGGGAGTAAGTATGGAACGAGATGTTCCTTTCTTTGAGGTACCGGGTTAGATTCCGGAAATCAGTGGGAGTGGGGACTTGGATTTTGATGCCTTGTTGGCATGCAGTGGCTTTAGTGTAGTTGATTTTCCGCTCAGCACAAGCGTTCGAAACATCGTTCCACTTGACTTTATCCTGAAGATAAACAGGTGGAGGGGGACGGAGCTTCTTATTGGTAACTACTACCATGGGACTGGGGCTGCGGTTAGACCGCTGAGAAGAAGCAATGTCTGGGGTGGGGGTGATTTGCCTTACGGGCGAGGCCGGTGGCAGAACTGACTGAGGGGAGGTTTTCGTTACCGCCTTTTTGGCCTTGGTAGCGTTGAGGGGACTACTCCTTTTTTTTCCTCTTCCCTCCAGAGCAAACTACGGAGTCACCGTCGGAGGAGACGGTGTCGTAGTCGTCTGACCTATCAGGGACATTAGGGTCTACTGGGTCGTCAGCAACTGAGTCAGCTTGGTCAGCCATAGCTTCCCATTCCTCATCAGTGCTGAGGGTTGCTCCCTCTTCCATGGGGGAGTCATCATCGTCCGCCCAGATGTTATTGGACTTGGACTTGGGCTTAGATTTATGAAAGGCGGCTATGCGCTCCTTATAGCTTCTAAAAGCTTTGACTTGAGAGGATATGGGAGAAGGAGGATCTCTCCATGATCGGGTTTTCTTAGGCTCGACGGCCGGTTGGGAAGATGAAGCTTTAGGAGAAGGAGGATCTCTCCATGATCGGACAGTAGCTTTTGGCTTGACGGCCGGTGCTGGGGGCTTAGGTAGGGATGGCTCACCAGTCCCAGAAGTGGGCCTGGCTGCCGGGGAGGGCGACCTGGGCGAGACCTGGGCTTCGCTCGGCACGGGTGCCTGGCTAGGTCCAGGGGCCCCGGTCGGGCCCGAAGCGGGCACATAAGTGGCTAAAGCCTGACTAACAGCATGGCTGTACTTTTTGGTGAGTTCCTCCTTCTCGAGAATCTCGTGAAGGAGTTCAATTACTGCCGCGAGCGACATAATTGAGAAAATATAGATCCGGTGAAGCTGGAAGAGGTATCTTCCCCGGGTGGAGGGGCCCGGGGATGTGTGCAACCTACCCTCCCAGTCGGGTTAGACTGGGAGGTGAGTATCTGGTGAGCCCTAAGCTTGTTTACCTGCCACCAATCTTATTAGGTGACAGGGCCCTACGGTACCGGTAAACCCACCGAAGGTGGGCCACCCACCGAAGGTGGGCCACCCACCGAAGGTGGGCCACCCACCAATGTATATCGAAGAAGTCTGGCACCTCGGGGTAGATACACCCGACCGTGCCAGGTGAATGCTGGGGGACGAAGCGGGGGTTGACTAGACTATCTACCAAGGCCAACTGATCCCGCTCCCGACTCCAATGACTGCCGTGTCCTTAAGGGACTTGGCGGGTGCTTGGGGCACACCCCACTGGCTTGTTAACACCGCTAGGTTTCCCGCCAGGGACCACAAAAGTGGATTTGCCCGGAAGGGCCAAAATAGCTGCCACTACTAGTAACCAAAGTTACTAGTAGCGACACCTAGGAGCGGCGTGCGAAGACGCGACGGCCGCAGTGACGTCACGCAGGGGCGCGACGAGACGGAGAGTGGGGCGCAGGGGAGCGCGGTGGGGCGACGAGCAGCGAGACGTCCGCACGGAGCGACGGCTGGCGAGCTACTGTCTTTAATATTGAGGGTACAAAGCTCATTTATGTAGCAGAGAAAAAGAGTAGGACCCAATATACTGCCTTGTGGCACCCCAAAATCCACTGGAAGTTCGTCACTTATGTGTTCTCCAATTTTTACTGATTGGGTTCTGTTTTTTAAATAATCCGCTAGTAACGACAGTGGAATGCCTCTTATACACTTTATCAGAATGCAAGAGGATTGAAAACTAAGTCACATGCGTTTTTGAAGTCCATTTTAAACTCTGATTATGACATAATATGTATAACAGAGACTTGGCTAGATGACTCGTTTCAGTCTTCTGAGTATTTTGATCAAAGATACACTGTTGTGCGCCGTGATCGCAGTGATCAATTAAAAAAATTGTACTCTAAAGCTTATGGTGGTGGGATAACGGTAGCTGTTAATAATAAATTTAGCTTTGTGAATAAAATTGATTGGCAAACATCTGTAGAAGACATATGGATATGTATAAATGTTGGTAGTGTCTGTGTTAATCTCTGTTTGGTTTATTTACCTTCTTACATACCTTGCCATGTCTTTAGACAATTCTTGACCAGAGCTGAGGAAATTTGTCTAAGCCACACCGAGTGTAGCACATTGATTCTCGGTGATTTTAATCTTCCTGATGTCAAATGGTTTCAGTCTGACAGCCCTTTTCTGGGCATTAGCGATTCAAAGTGTTTAGCGTTGAGGGATTTCCTAAGTATCACGGGTTATAGTCAATTAAACAATGTTTGCAATAAGAATAATAATATCCTGGACTTGGTCATGGTGGATGAGAGCTTTAGTGGTTCTGTTGCCAGTGCACCTGCACTCAGTAAGCCAGATGTTTACCATCCGCCACTGGAATTAACTGTGGTCAAATCTTCGGGATCTAATTTGAATTGTAAAATTTTACAGAACAAATACATTTTTAACAAAATGGACTATGAGGCATGTGTTCGTGATCTACGCCTAGTGAATTGGGAAGATTGTGACTGTCTGAGTTGTAATGAGTTTCTTCAAAGATTTTATAATGTTTTATGGGAAACGATCGATAAATACACTCCGAAAGGAAAACCAAAAAAAACCGGTTACCCTGCTTGGTTTTCGGCCTCTTTGATTAAAATACTTAAAGAAAAGCACAAATATAAGACTCGTTATAAAAAATATAAAAACCCTCGTGATTATGATACTTTTGATTGCCTACGCACGAGGGCCAAAAAAGCCTTGGAAGACTGCTTCAGAAAATATATTGTAAAAATTGAGAATGATTTGAAAACTAATGTAAAATCATTTTGGCGATATATCAAATCGAAAAAAACGTATAAAGGTATACCGGACCAGGTTTCTTATGGTGATCGTGTAGGAAATGGAGGCAGTGAGGTGGTAGATCTATTTGCAGATTACTTTGCCTCTGTGTACAGCGTCAATCAACCACCTAGTACCATTTTTTCTAATCTTACCACGTCTAATTACTCTCTCTCTTCTATATGCATTACTGAAGATGATATCAAAAAAAGTATTAAAAAATTGGATTTAAATGAGCTGGCCCGGACGGACTGCCTCCTGTTTTTATTCGCCTCTGTATTGATGCTCTAATAAAGCCACTACACATAATATACAATAGTTCCCTTACAGAAGGCGTATTCCCCGATTTGTGGAAAATCGCACATATTGTCCCCATACATAAATCGGGTAGTTTGAATGATGTAACTAACTATAGACCGATATCTATTATATCTCAATTTGCTAAGATGTTCGAGGGTCTCATTTATGGTGCAGTCTACTCCCATTTCCGTCACATAATTAGTCCAAGGCAACATGGTTTTGTTACCAACCGTTCTACATTGTCCAACTTACTTGTATACACCACTTATATTACTAACACCTTTGAGGCTAGGGGTCAGGTTGACGCTGTATATACAGACTTTGCAAAGGCTTTTGATCGGGTTGATCATTCGATTCTTTTTATAAAATTGAAACATGCTGGCATTCACGGTTGCCTATTGCGATGGTTTGAGAGTTATCTAAGTAATCGTTCTCAGCTTGTTGCCTTAGTCGGCTACGAATCTGTACCATTCACTACAAGTTCAGGTGTCCCACAAGGGTCTAAATTGGGCCCTTTGCTCTTTTTGGTATTTATTAACGACCTGTTGGATATGATAAGATGCGATTGCCTAGCCTATGCTGATGATTTGAAAATTTATAGTAAAATATCAGATTTAAGCGATTGTATGAAACTTCAGACTGATTTTAATGTTCTACAGCAATGGTGTTTTGATAATGGGATGTCGCTTAATGTTAAAAAATGTCAATACATAACATTCACACACAATTATATTAAATTTCAATACCATATTGATGGAAAGTATCTTGGCAGAGTTTCTGTCATTCTTATTACTTAGGAGTGCTTCTTGATACATCTCTATCTTTTCGAGATCATTTAGATAGTATGGTAACTAAAGCTAAAAAAATGCTTGGCTTTATAATTCGTATGTCTAAGCCGTTCCGTAATAACAGCAGCTTTATTCTGCTTTATAATGCATTGGTTAGGAGCTCCCTTGAGTATTGTTCCACTATATGGTCTCCCTATTATTCTACTTATGCAGATAGTGTGGAATCCGTTCAGGCTCGTTTTGTACGGTATTTATGCGTGAAAAATGGGATCCGAAAAGTTATTCCGGAATACACAGATAGACTGAAACATTTCAAATTGATTAGTTTAAAGGAAAGGCGAAATAATTCTGATCTATTAATTCTTCATAAAATTATAAATGGTTCCATTGATGCGCCATTGATAAATTATTTTAACTTTAGGATTAGCCAGCGTAGTATGCGTCACCATCATATATTTGAAATCCCTTCCTCAACTTTAAATACCTCATTTAATAGCCCTCTTACACGCATGGCAAGGCTATACAATGAAAGGTCCATCTCTTTGGACGGTCCTATCGATGTCTTTTCAATGAAGTTCTTAACATTCAGACACTCCCTATTAGGTATTGAGCATTAAGAGTTTGACTCAAGCTCTTAATGCTCATTACCCTTAATTGACATTTTGTGATAAATGTTTGCCTAGTTTGGTTGTAGTCTTAATTTTTAATTTTGTAAATGTCATGCACACCTATAATCTGTATGATTGCTATGTAATTTTCATTTTAAATGTATTCTTTTTAGAATGTTTTTAAGCAGTTGTACTGTTGGTGTGCTAAATAAAATAAATACCAAGATCTTCAAGTTTTTGCACAAGCCGGGGAACAGAGACAGTGTCAAACGCCTGTTTATGTAAATAACACCATGTTTAGTTTGTTTTCCAATAAACGGGGTAAATCATTCGGATCATTCGGGTTTAGTCAATAGTACGGACGTCAGTACAAATCGCAAGCACGCCATCTGGCGGCAAAGCAAGTACAACTACGCATTGGCGCGCTTTTTCTAACCGCTTGCGCGGTGGGGACAGCAGAATATGGTAGAGGTGAGACGTACTCGGTAAAATGCGTACTGAGTCTTGGAAGTACGCGTCCGCTTAAATAATTATTTGAATATACTTAGTGTATCAAATAATTTATGTGATTTCATTTTCAAGATTGTACCCACCTACCTGCCCACACACGATGTCTTAACCTAAGGGAATACATCCTGACTTCCCGATGGTTTGCTTCTATCGATCAGCCTTGATGCGACATATATTAGAAATAAGAAAGGACCTAAAATTGAGCCCTGGGAATTCGTCGGGGTTAAACGTAATCCCGACGAATTCACACCATTTATTTGAACTAATTGCTATCTATCATTCAAATAAGATTTTTCCAAACTTAACGCTGATTGGCCTAGCCCGTAATGCTCGAGTTTCAGAAGTAATGTTTCATGAATGCAATCAAACGCCTTCGACAGGTCGCAGAAGATACCTATGGCATCTTGTGCCTCTTCCCACGCAATAAAGACGTGTTTTAATAGGGTAACACCAGCGTCTGTTGTACAACGTCCTTTGGTGAAACCATACTGTTTATCATGCAAGATGTTCGTATTAAAATGAATGAGCATTTGATTTAGCATTATGTTTTCAAATACCTTGCTGAAAACCGGCAACACGGATACTGGTATATAATTAGTGTTTTTGCTATCCCCTGATTTAAATAGTGGTATAACCTTAAATTATATTTCATTAGATCCGGAAAGACTCCTTGATCCACATACAGTCATATTGAAAATTTAAGCTAAGTACGGCGCTATAGTCTGAATAATAGAGGTACAAGCTTTGATGCACATTCCCCTTAGATCAGGCTGAAATATTCGCATTTAAAAAGCAAGCGATCCAAAAATAAAACAATAATGATAACGATTCTTTATTAATTTTTTTTATTTTTGCGTTTTGTAATTTCAATTTTTATCTTGAAGCAGCACTTTTCACTCTCGTTGTCCGCGTTCCACAATTTCCACCTCAAATCGTACTGAGCCTGCAAAATAAACATTAATATCGGTATAAATACTAGAGGGACAAAATCTTAATAATTTATTAATTCTTCTGACATGAATATACATCAAGACTTTTCCCTTGGGGCTAGACAAATATGAACATGAAAATAACTAATAAGTTTAAAAAAGAAAACGCGACTAATACAAAATCGCGCTATAAAGAAAAGTAGAAAGAGGATAGGCGTGGTCGTATGACACCTTGCCATAGAGATTGCTACTTTACATTTTTGTCGGTGCACTGCTTTTTGCAGGTTTCTTAATATTGAACAGTGCGACTTACGCGGCGGGTCGATTAACCGATCCGACCTAACTTATGCCGAGCTGAACAGTCCTTCATCAAAACGTTTGTCCCTACCGATTTCGAATATAATAAAAATACAAACCTTCGGCGTTTTCGCGTTAATGTGGAGGTTGTAGTTCAAGGTTTGCGCTTGTCCGGCCACGACTGGGCACGAAGTGTAGTCGCAGGCGTTGTCAGAACCAAAATCTAAGAACTGGTTTTCCTTTCCCAATATAACCGCATACACCATCGTCTTCAGATTGCTTCCGGAGAAGTCTGTGGGCGTTCAACAACGATTTTGAAATAATAACAATTTATTTAATAACTAGCTTCTTAATTATACCGAGTTTATCGGAACAAAAAGTATCGTATGTGTTAATCCTGGTTATACCTAAAATATCTGTGTGCACATCCATATAATACGTTCAGCTGTTTTTACGTGATTGAAACATAAATATACAAACTTTTATATTAGTAATACTAAATTATTTCGGACAGACGTTCCATCACTGAAGATCATCATCACCCTTTTAATGTTCCCACTGCTGGGACACAGGTATGCACTCTGTGAGATGGAATGGGCCGTTAACCATCACGCGGACCCAGTGCTGGTTGGTGGATGTCACTTGTCTTCGAATTTTTGGATCTAGGACATTGGTTTTCTCACGATGTTTTACTTTACCGTTTTCAGAGTAGTGGTCATTAAATAAATTAAACAAAGTAAAGCGCCTGCCGGTGTTTGAACCCACGACCTACAACTTGTAAGTCGCTGCCGTCACTGAAGATGATTCCCATAAAGTGCCAAATGTATAACATTAATTAATTGTTAACGTAACGTGTGTGGTCCTCTTACATTTGAGCTTTATGACAATTGTTATAGCTGATGTAATGTCTTTTCGTCTTCATTTTCTTATCGGTGAGTGACACTGAACTCTTAGACCTTTCAAGCTTGATATTAATGTTCAATGTCCGTCTTACCAGTGATCGCTCCCGGTTTTCACCGAATTGATCATAGAAACATCTTTGATCATTTACATCTTGGTCATCTCATATATGGTCTCTACCTCGTCGTCGGAGTATGCCGGGTTCGGGGCGTAGACCTGTATGCCCTTCAGCGAACATCTTGAGGATATTATTCTGCATATAAGGTATGCCACCCTGGTCGACATACTGTCGATCTTCATTACTTTGTTCACAAGGACTTTATGGACGATAAATCAGGGTGATGTCCCCTGGGTATGCCGGTCACCTTCTCGGTAATAGAGCAAGTTACCGTATTTGAGAATTATGGAATCCTCCCCCTCTCTTCGGACTTCAGATAACACTACAGTACTTTATCGTAACCTGCTCAATTCTTCCTCGAGTTCAGCTAGCATCTCGTCGGTCCGAAGTGTTCGCGTGTTATATGTTGCCAGGTCCATTCGTCGGTGTTTATTGGCTTGCCCTTTGCCTTGCCGAATTCATTACGCAATAAGGCTGCTGGTTTTCCAATCGCCTTCAGGAGTTCGGCCGTAATACCGTTATCACCCAGTGGCTTGTTGTTCTTAAGCTGTTCAAGATCATGTCAGTTCAACTTCAGGATCAGACCTCGGAACCTATCCATCTGCAGCGAGGTGTGAGATAGGGAGACGTCATATCTCCGGAACTGTTCACCACTGCTCTGGAGGATGTCTTCAAGGTTCTAGACTGGAGAAATCAACGTCAATGGCGAGTACATCGCTCACCTTCGGTTTGCCGACGATATAGGTCATGGCTGAGACCTTGGAGGACCTCAGTACAATGCTCGATGACCTCAGTAGAGCTTCCAAAAGACTGGGTCTTAAAACGAACATGGACAAAACCAAAGTGATGTTGAATGCCCATGTTACACTCACTCCTATCAAGGGAGACCCTACACTCGAAGTTGTGGACGACTATGCCTACCCGGGACAAAATATCCAGTTAGTTAGGGATAACTTCGAGAAAGAGGTCAACCATCGAATCCGACTCGGCTTGGCAGCGTTCGTGAAGTTGCGCGGTATCATCTGGACCAACTTACCACAGTGTCTGAAGACGAAAGTCTATGACCAGTGTGTGTTGCCAGTTATGACATATGACTCTGAGACGTGATCTCTCACAATGATCCTCATCAGAAGTTGTTTGGGTGACTGTAAGCCATCAGGCTTACCCAAAGGGCAATGGAGAGGACTATGCTCGGAGCATCCTAGCTTTATCGAATCAGAAATGTATAGGTCCACAAGAGAACCAGGGTTACCGACATAGCCCGAAGTATTGCCAAACCTAAGTGGCAGAGGGCAGGGCACATTGCTCGCAGAAGGTATGGACGATGGGGCAGAAAAGTTCTGGAGTGGCGACCGCGAACCGGAAGACGTTGCGTTGGAAGGCCTACCACCAGGTGGACCCATGACCTAGTGGTGAAAGTTGCGGGCATGCGGGACCGGTCAATGTGGCGATGCTTGGGGGAGGCCTATGTCCAGCAGTGGACATCTTTTGGCTGATATGATGATGATAATTTTTTTGCAACAACAAATTATATTTAATATCATACTAGACAACGTTCAAATTCTAATGTAATCCGTACTAGTTTTATAAAAATATTAAATAGTAACTAAGAAATCAACTTAGAATACACAACACTAAAGTCGATACTTGAGTGAATGGCGTTACATTCAAATTATCTGTAAGACTAAGTTCACAAAGCGTTGTACTTGTACTGCACGATTATATATATATATATCGCCAGTGAATAAATTTATTTGATAAGGTTACATTAGTGGATTGAATTCCTAGACCTCACACTAGGATTTCCTGCGTCGTGAGATCCAAGAAAAGACACAATTTAAAATCTTAAAAATAGGTAAGGCAGAGTGTATGCATGTTGCTGTGATTTGTGTCAGTTGTGTCACAGAATAAATAATAGTACAGTTGTGTTGGTGTTAATAAGTATGTTAGTGAGTGCACGTGTATATTTCTGAATAGTGTAATTTTGAGCTTACTTGGTGTAAAGTCAAAAGCAATGGATGCGTTGGAGCCCTGCTTCAAGACGCATCTGTTGCCTTTAGGGCAGGGGTTGACGCGCACCTCGTTGAACTTGCAGATATCATCATTTGCTGGAACAAAAAGATACAGATTTGAAACATCAATTTAATTGTCGATAAATGCAGAAAAAGTTGAGAATGAAAGAACGTAGGATGCCAGAGTAAACGACGAAGCTCAAGCATTTTTGCACACAACCTTTAATACAGAAAAACCGGCCAAGTGCGAGTCGGACTCGCGTACGTAGGGTTCCGTACCATTATCGCAAAAAAACGGCAACAATATCACGTTTGTAGTTTGTAGCCCCACTTTAATATTAATTTTATGCTCTTTTTAGTATTTGTTGTTATAACGGCAACAGAAATACATCATCTGTGAAAATTTCAACTGCCTAGCTATCATGGTCGATGAGATACAGCCTGGTGACAGACGGACAGACAGACAGACAGTCTTAGTAATAGGATTCCGTACCCAAAGGGTATAAACGGGACCCCGTTTATACCCTTTGGGTACGAAATCCTAAAAACCCAGATTCTGTGTCGACTTATACAAAAAAATATTCTTATATAAGCTACTGTAGAATGCAATGAAAATTTTTGTTCACTGCGTTTTTATTTCACACTGCGCCATGCTTATTGAACATAATTATGTTGGTCTTGTTTGGGATATGATTAAAAATGTTTATCCAAGATTTGGTAGCCCGTGGTGAACTAACCCCACCTTAATCCTCCAGTGTGAAGGATTCGGAACAGCAGTACTTAGCCACAAGCAAGAATTAAGACCACCTAAGCTGTACGATCACACTAAACGTGCTCAAACATTGATGCAACGTATCACATAGATATCCTTATTGCGATGCGATGGTCGAAATGTCAAAATGTAAGGGATTGATCATGTGATTTTTCGATATCACTTGTCAATCCCAAACAATTGCCTTTTTGACAATCGCGATTGCCATGCCTTCGATGATAGAATGCCACTTGTCTAGGGCTTCAGGCGGCCACCCTGTTCGTCCTATGAAAGAACCAGCCCAGTCCTTTCATGTTTGGCGCCCGGGCGGTCGCTCGTAGTCGCCCCGCCCTAAAGCCGGCTCTGCCAACATAGTTGGAAAAAGATTAATAAGATTCATTGACTATGCCCAGTAGCCACGAGTGCAATACAGACAGGAAATGAACAGGAATATGGACAGGTAATGATATGTTGAGTGCGAGTATATTTTGCACAGTACATTTGACAATCATTCTATTATTGGTTGAAATACGAATCTTACGCAAGTGTTCGCGTGACATTTAACCTTGTCTTCTACGACAGAGATTAAAGTTCTTCTCGTACCAGCAAGTGCGTTTAGTAAGAGAGAGATAAAACATTCTAAGAACACGTCGTCTATTGTTTTTGTTTAGTGCAACTAGATAACTAGGTACAAAAAACATGTATGCATGCATGTGTGCAACGTGAGGACTAAACAGGTGCAGATGGATACCAATATTTAACATGGAGCTATTGAGAGCTTATCCGACCTCCGAAACCAAATAATTGGTTGAGAAGATAGGTACCACTCGCCAAGACTGGTGACAGATTTCAGGATTCTGATTACCCGTACCAACTTTCAAATATGCACGAATAACAATCAACGGCTTAAAATGCTTTCTGAGGCATGGAGGAGTGTCGGTATGTAAAGAATGGTCACCCATCCACGGACCGACCTTGGTAAGCGTTGCTTGACCTCGAAGATCGACCCATGTGTTTGTAATAACAAAACTGTTTAAATGGGACCTAGAACTGACTGTAGGCGCTTAGAGCGCAAGGTGGACCAAAAAACTAGTGTCTGATACTGGAGGTCGGAAAATTTAAGAGGAAATGAGAAAAGGCATTCTTGATGATGTGAATGTCGCAGGAAAATGTCTCTGCCTTCATAATTGTAAACCGTTGAGAAATAAATACCACCGACTTCTCGAGATTTTGAATTAGGAATTTGAAGTTAAGTATTTATCAAACTCTACTTTGCTTGAAAACCCGTTAAATACTTTGGCAGTACCGGCACGCCACCGCTTACGTACTTTGTGGTGCCAGTTGACACGTTCATCATCATCATCTTCCTGCCCTTATCCCATGTTACTTGGGGTCGGCGCAACACGTTTGCTTCTTCCATACCGCCCTGTCCCCCGTCACGTTATTACTGTTGACTCCCTTTTCTTTCATATCACTCCTCACACAGTCCATCCATCTTTTCTTTGGCCTTCCTCTCCCTCTCCATCCATCCTCATTTATATTCATAACTCTTTTAGTAACATGCCTTTCATCCCTCCTCATCGCATGACCATAGCAGGACAAACGGTTCCCTTTAAAATTTTCTGCCACTGGCGCCTCTTTCAAACTGCATCTAATATACTCATTTCTCACTATATTCAATCTCGTCACGTCGCACATCCATCTCAACATTCTCATCTCTGCTACATGCAATCTCCTTTCATCCATCTTTTTCACAGCCCAACATTCTGATCCATACAGTATGACAGGTCTAATCACATTCTTAACTCCAAATACTCAATTCAGAAACCCGCCTTATATGTCGCTTTCTCGTGATTTTTGTAAAGTTAGTAATGTTAAAATATGTAACAGATCAGGAAAAATCTGCGTGATACTGGCATTTCATCTATACTAATATTATAAAGAGGAAAGATTTTTTTGTTTGTTTGTTTGTTTGTTTGTTTGTTTGTTTGTTTGTACCGAATAGGCTCCGAAACTACTGGACCGATTTAAAAAATTCTTTCACCAATAGAAAGCTACGTTATTCCTGAGTAACATAGGCTATTTTTTAATCCCGAAAACGGGTCCTGTGGGGTGGCCCACGGGAGCGAAGCTCACTCACTTACCATCAACGCACAGGCCAAACGGCTGAAGCTTCAATCATGAAACTTGGCACTTAGGTTCTTTTGGTAGTGTAGGTGAGCACTAAGAAAGGATTTTTGGAAATTCCACCCCTAAGGGCGTGAAATAGGGGATGAAAGTTTGTATGAAAATCCGTCAGTTTTAAAGTCAGGATCTTCATATTTTGGGTTTAGGCTGAAGATTAAAAAATGACTTACACGTGTCTCAGCGATTTTGAAGATTCCACCCCCATGAGGGTGAAAAGGGGGATGAAGTTATGGGAATAATTAAATCGTCTAAAGACTTGAAATTTTGCACATAGATACTTTATACTGTGCAGGCATCCACTAAGAAACGATTTTTGTGAATTCCACCCCTAAGGGGGTGAAATAGGGGATGAAAGTTTGTATGAAAGTCGGTCAGTTTTGAAGTTAGGATCTTCGAATTTTACCTACCCTACCCTACCTACCCTACCTACCCTACCCTACCTACCCTACCCTACCTACCCTACCCTACCTACCCTACCCTACCTACCCTACCTACCCTACCCTACCTACCCTACCCTACCTACCCTACCCTACCTACCCTGCCCTACCTACCCTGCCCTACCTACCCTACCCTACCTACCCTACCCTACCTACCCTACCCTACCTACCCTACCCTACCTACCCTACCCTACCTACCCTACCCTACCTACCCTACCCTACCTACCCTACCCTACCTACCCTACCCTACCTACCCTACCCTACCTACCCTACCCTACCTACCCTACCCTACCTACCCTACCTACCTACCCTACCCTACCTACCCTACCCTACCTACCCTACCCTACCTACCCTACCCTACCTACCCTACCCTACCTACCCTACCCTACCTACCCTACCTACCCTACCCTACCTACCCTACCCTACCTACCCTACCGTAACCTACCTACCTCACCCTACCTACTCTGCCCTACCTACCCTACCTACCCTACCGTAACCTACCTACCCTACCCTACCTACCCTGCCCTACCTACCCTACCCTACCCTACCCTACCTACCCTACCCTACCCTACCTACCCTACCCTACCTACCCTACCCTACCTACCCTACCCTACCTACCCTACCCTACCTACCCTACCCTACCTACCCTACCCTACCTACCCTACCCTACCCTACCCTACCTACCCTACCCTACCTACCCTACCCTACCTACCCTACCCTACCTACCCTACCCTACCTACCCTACCCTATCTACGCTACTCTAACTACATACCTACCATACCAGTGTAGGTAAGGTACCAATTTTTTTTCTCTTTATTTTTTTTTCATAAGATCCTTCTAACAATAACAATCACAACAAAAAAAGAATGAGCGAAATTGGATCAAAATTGAAATAAGCATAAAATGAAATGCTATCATGGATGGTATTAAATGAAAATTATTTTGTATGAATCATATTGAAACAATCCAAACCATCCATTGGTTTTTCACCGCAGATTCGATTGTTGTAAAATGGTCGTAATAAGGTCTACATCTCTTTCGGGTATCTCTGAACTTGTGCTTTGGCTTTCTTTGTGCATGGAGCCCACGTCATCGTATTGATTATCAGTGCTGGGCTTGCTAATCATCTCTTTTATAATTTGTTCCCGAAATTCTAAAATACTTTCTTTTTTTTTTCCTTTCCAAATTTTTGGTGAATAACCCAAGCATTTACTAACATTGTGCCACAGACAATCTCAATGATCAGCTTGCGGTACCACTTTAGGGTTTTCTAAGGCTGGTATAGTACGACGCCGTCTGATCAGAAATATCTACCCCCTTTTTCGCATTATTATAATCCAAAACAAGAGAGAGAAAGCATAATTCCTGTCCGTGTCTACCGGTGACGCACCCCGTCCGGGCAAGACTTTTGGCTCATGGGGCGGTGATGTACCACCGGTGGCCAAATAAAGATTTGCGCCGTAGGATACCAAGTACCTACTCATGAGGTGCCAGTCTGAACGTGTTCATAAGGCTCAAGGACAAACTCTGACGTATGCTGGTGTAGATTTGAGGGAGAATTGCTTTTGCCATGGACAGTTCTATGTAGCGTGTTCACGTGTTAGCTCATCAAATAGTCTGGTGATATTGGCGTGGACATGCAAAATGGTTTAAAATGTTGTTTATAAGGAAATACTTTAATTTAATTACTTACTTATGCGTATGATTACTTATTATTAGTCATGGATAAACACAGAAATAGTGAAGGGATAGGGACGGGACAAAGATAGAGCGTATTGATGATAAAGTAGGTAAGTCTGTCCTAAGAAACACTTTCGCATTACATTATTTTTTACTTTTTCTCTACATAATGTTAAAATATGATAAGGAGAAGCATGTAGTCTACGCGTGCGAAGCCGCGGGCAACAGCTAGTGTTTAATAAAACGGTGCTGATTGTATTTATTTAATACTTCATGCACACAAACGTACAGAGGCGGACTTAATGCCTTAGGCATTTTCTACTGGTCAACCTTTGGGTGATGCAGATAATGTATTGCCTGGAACCAATTTTTTTATCCGCTAAGGATATCAGGTATTTTATTCCAAAGCCGAAAATATTCATAGCCGTAGAATGATGATCAGAAAATTTGTAAGAAGGTATCCAAAAGGAGAGTCTCCTCCAAAAAGAGTAGTAGTAGTCTATACGCATCTGTAGTACCCCTGGTATTGCAGATGTCCAAAGTATTCCAGGCGGCGGTGACCAGCAGCCTTATTGTGTAATGAATTCGGCAAGGCAATGTGCAAAGAGTATGAAAAATCTACCGCAATCACATGCGAGCTGAAAGACGCGATGTGAATTTCCGTCTATGAGATTTGCCGAATTAATTACGCAATAAGGCTGCAGGTAGCTTACCATGAGGTCCCATGATCATCCGAGACAATTTTTAAAGGCCCATAAAGTTTTATTGTCCAAAGAAGCTTCAGAGAGATGGTATTCATGTCAGGGATCTATGTTGTCTTAGGCAATCTCTTAATAATCAAATCTCCAAATTTTATCGCTGTACAAACTAAGAAACTGTTTTCTAGTTATTTTTATTTTGACTTACGTGGTGTGTGTTAAATAAAGGGGTATCATAAAAGCATAATGACATTAGTAAGATATATGGCTTCGCCAAAAAACAATTTGACGAAATGCACACAGTTTTGCTTGCACAAAACCTAAAATTACCTACCAATTACCTACCAAAAATTTTGTTTCTTGAGTTCAATTTTAATCCAGTGACAGGCACTAGTGGATTGTTAAGTCGGACTGTCTACAAGATGAAGCACATACAAAGCGTAGGTAGATCTCTATAGTGAAGAACGTGCACGAAACGTCATGGAAACTCTTTTAAACCAGTAAATGATTACAAAGTGATTCAAAGTCAAATATATTTATTTCAACTAGGCCAATAAGCGGCACTTTTGAAAGTCAAACATTAAATCTAAATTAAAAATGTACAAGTAATAAAAATTGACTCTACCTAATTGATTACTTGGTTAATAGGTCCCCTTTTTCTCAAAATCTCTCTACGTCACTGAGATATGGTGTCGGAGAACTCCATTATGGAAGCTCGCCTTTGTACATTAGCTGTACTATTATATTTGTATTGTGTACAATAAAGAATATGAATAAGATGATATTAAATTCAATAAAAAATAAAGAAGTTTGCTTACATTCGTCACAGGGCGAGAAATTCGCAAGATCTGCGGCCCCGATGGCCAGCAAGGCAGCGAACAGCACAATATTCACCAGAGCCATCTTGAAACCAACAAGCGAGTGTGACGCTTCTCTGCCGAACGTTTATTATAAATATATTATCAGTGACTTGCGACCCGGAGACATGTCACAGATAAACGATAAATAACGACATAGTTTATTGTGTCTGTTGACTGACGTGTTACGGTCAATGTGCGTAATGATCGGTAATTGTGAGTGATTCGCTTGTGGTTAATAATTATTAGTTTTGTTTGGGTGGATGCGCTAATTGTTTAATTAAGTTTAATTGATTGTGGGTCAGATTTGTTAATTTATTTACATCACAATAAAACAATAACAAATAAGCAATAAATATTGGGTTAAAGGGCCTTGTGAAAAACTTGAGGTATAAGGGGACGAAGTATATTTTACAGACAGAAAAAAATGCAAGCCAGCGCCATTGCCGTGATCATTTTTACCCGACTGCCGAAGGAGGGTAATGTGTTTATCAGTCTATGTATGTATATATGTATGTATGTATGTTTGTTCCTATGTGGCATTCTAGAGACCAAACGCGTTGGCCGATTTTGATGATTCTGACGTCAATCGATTTGTCTTAATCCTGCGAGTGGGCTACATTAAAATTGGAAAAAACAAAAATGGCGGATTTTGGGCGCCATATTGTGGGAAAAAAAAAATTTTTTTTCCATCACCATCGTGTGGGGTATCAAAATAAAGGATATTAAGAGGTGATTTCAAAAATATATAACACTTATATGTTTAAATGTACCTATTTCTAAAAAAAAATAACAAAATAGTTGTAAATAAAAAAACATCTGGTTTTGTTCAGCCAGCTCGCGAATACGTATCCTCCGAATGCACAGCATGATTTTCTTCTTGTTTACGGCTTTTTATTTCGCTTTTTAAGGAATCGGTTTTTTTGAATTAACTTTTTTTGTAGTTTATGGAACGCATCGTTGTATTCCTGTTTGTTTGTCAGTAAACTGCAATCAATTGACACTCTTTACAAAGAGTATTATAATAAATACGGAAGCTCCTCATTCTTTACTTTCGGTAAGTTTGTTGCACAACGCTTACGTTACGCTTCGTTACGGGTAGTCAGCCAAGAAATCTGACACCAGTCTTGCCAAGGGTAATCGTGATACCCAGTTACTGGATTGTGGAGCTCAGATAGACAGTCGCTCCATGTAAAATGCTGCTCAGCTCCATCTGGTTTCGACTGGAAGCCAACTGGATTGACTGGAACTATGATGGGGAAAGGCTAGGCAGAGGCTATATAATAAGTAATCTTTACATATAAAACCGAAAGTTCACTCATTCACCTATCACGAAATATCGAAAACTGCTTGACGTATAAAGATGAAATTTGGCAAGGAGGTAGTTTATTATTAGTAGACGTTTGACATTTGACCCGAAGATTTTGAGTTATTTATGATTATGATAGTTAAGGGTGTTACTACAACAATAGATCGATCGTTGGTCAATCAATCGTCGGTCGATAACATTGTTTGACGTCGGTCGAATGGTGTGGTAGTGGTTTATAATAAAGTACTAGCTGACCCAGCAAACTTTGTTTTTTGCCATAAAAACACCAAATATTCATCTACCCAACCTACCCTACCCTAACTACCCTACACTACCTACCCTACCCTAACTACCCTACACTACCTACCCTACCTACCTACCCTACCCTACCTACATACCTACCCTACCCTACTTACCCTAAACGGGATAAAAATCCTATAGATATATAGTATCCTATGTCCTTCTCCTGGTTCTTAGCTACCTCCCTACCAATTTTTAGCCAAATCGGTTCAGCCGTTCTTGATTTATAAATAGTGTAACTAACACGACATTCTTTTATATATATAGATTAAGGAATTGTCAATCGACGTCGACCGATCCATTCTACCATCGATCTGTCGATTAGTATGTTGACACCTTATCTTGGTCAGTACTGTGTCCGTTTCACGAAGTGTGGACTAGTTAAATAAAATAATTTCTTGAAGTAAAAAATATTTATTCTACATATATTTACATAAAACTCCCTCAAATACGCAAAGGGAATAAAAAGATACAATAAACTGAGTACGTTGTTCTATTTCGTTGTCTTCGTGCATTGAATATTTTAATCCAAACTAATTTCTATTTACAAGCTATTTATATACAATTTAATACATGTTTTTTACATACGCCGAGTAAACTCTTTGGCATACCATTTCTGAGTGCATAGTTTAACTTATAAGTAGATACAATCGTACAATCTCATCTCTATAAAAATAATTTCGGATATTACTCTGAGTTGTCATATCTATAGTCTTGTCATGGAATTTTAGGACACGGGATAAGCTATGAATTTGAGCGGTAAAAAAAAACAATATTGATTTTTATGAAATACCCAGTTATCAAAAGGAGAGAAAATTAATAAAATCTGAAAACTGTTTTCAGATTTTATTAATTTTTGCTCGGACCATTTTCAATTATTATTATGATTATTTTTTTCAAGGCGCAATGGGATAACCTGTAGAACTTACAACAATTTTGAAAGAGCCTCTTACTTAAAAAAACTTTGAAAAATAACTTTAATACTTTAACAACAACTTAATATTTATAAAATTACATTCACGTATTCTGTTATCACAGAAATTTACATAACAACAAGAGATAATTCGAGATATCATTTTAAGCAACAAATATTTTTTAAAGCTTCCAATTAAATTTCAACTTTAACCTTTGCCAGTAAAGTTATTTTTGATAACATGTACACAGATTACTGTTTAGTAGGTACCTCTCAAAACTGAGATAGCTCAAAAAAATATTAGTTATTTTTTTAGAGTGTTACCAATCTATCGATCGTCGATCGAGATTTATTCCTACTACACCAAAGTTACCATGGTCACAGATAATATAATACTAGCATACAGATTGCCTCATACCATAAAAAGAAACCGTGCCGACGTAACTAGCGTTTTCATTTGATTATACCGATTATTTTATGTAAATCGATTGCGTTCGACTCCGTTCCACGGCGATAGATAGATCACCATCTATATCCGTGGAACGGAACCGAACGCGATCGTTGTACAAAAAATAATTAATATAATCAGTACAGTACGTCGGCACGGTTTATTTGTATGGGATGAGACACCACTGCCATGGTGTTAGTAGTTGTTGGCACAATGGGAACTGTAGATCGATGCAGACTGATCTATCGATAGATCGACTGTAGATAAAAGGTATAGATCGACGATTAATCAATTAGTTTGATACCCTTATATTTTATTAGAGGAAAAAAGCAGAATCGTAGGTATGAGGACGTTTTTAACTTGACATTTTTTTTTCCTCGAACATGAGTGAATCATAGAAACTATCAGTAAAAGATAAAGTCTTCTTGGAATGTCATGTTTTGTTGTTTTGAGTATTTTTATTTTTTGCACAATATTTTTTAGTTTTAAATTACCCGTAAATAATAATATAAAGTGAGATAGACAAAGAGTTACAGTTTTATATGAAATAGGTACCTATTGGAAAAACCGCGGCAGTCCTTCGTCGACCAATTTTTACCCCTATGGGCTTAATTATTATTTATTATTTATTAATTTATTCAGTGATAGTAGGTACATACATTTTTTATATTTAAGTTGATGCCAACATAAACTCATTAGAGTTTTACCGTGCACCAAAAACATCGACTACATAATATATTCAAAATAATAACCACTTAGGTAGGTACTTAAGTAAAAAAACAACAAAAAGAATTTAATCAAATAAAAACCACAGCGGGTATTTGCGAAATATTATCTTATGCTAACAAGCGCACAAAATTACCACTCCGGCCTTCCATCCTTTAGACAAAAGTGTTGGAAAGTTTTTAAGTTGATACAGGTTGTTCCCAAAATAAAAACCTTATGTTTTTAGTAATTGTTAATTTTCAACTTTATTTGTGTTATGATAATATTGTTGTGTTATGTTTCTTTTTTATTACTTTGATCTCTTTATTTATAAATGAATCAGATAATATTTTTTTTTTTTTTTGTGAATGTATATATATATATATTTAAATCTTAGGTATATATATTTTGTAAAAAATGTTCCTTTAGTTTGTATTTTATGTTTTTCTGGGTTATTTTGTCCCTCAATGATATGGGTAGTTTATTAATAAGGTAAGGTATTATATACTTTAACGCTCTCTTGCCGTGTAAATTCGTGTACTTTGGTAGTAACAGCTGGGCATTGATGACGCTACGAGTCCTAATTTCATTACTACTTACGCTTTTTGTTTTCTTTAGATTTTCATTAAAAAAATCTTCTTTTAACAGTGCATATTTAGTTTGCTCATGTATAGGTAATATGTTACAGAATTTAAATAATTTGTGATAGTCATGTATATATTTCTTCTTAATGTTGTGAGGGACAATTGCTTTCAATATACGCAGTTGAATTGCGTAAATTTGATCAAGATGTGTCCTGTATGTCCTGCCATAGCTCGAAAGACCATAGGATATAGTTGATTCGACCAGGGCTTTGTAAAGCATTAATAGAGTTTGATATGGAATTTTGCATTTAATAATAGAGAATTTAGCTAGCATGCTTCTCAATTTATCACACACCCCGTTAATGTGCTCCTTCCAATTAAGTCGGCTATCAATGGTAAGTCCTAGATATTTTTGGCTATCTACAAGGTCTATGGAGTCACAGTTGCAAGGGATGGCTACTTTATTGGTGCAATTGTCATGCAAACACTCATGACAGTGAGCTATTAGTTTAGGCAATAAAGAGCTTCTATTTTGACTGGAACTGATATACATTAATTTGGTCTTACTAGCGTTTAATACTAGACCAGCGTCATGAGACCATTTAGTCAACAAGTCGAAGTCCTCTTGTAGTTGCCTTTGGGCGTCACTAACGCTCCGTCCAGCTGCTATGAGGCAGGTGTCGTCGGCGAATTGATAAATCTCGCAATTTTTTATGACATTAACAAGGCTATTTACATAAGTTAGGTAGTGCAGCGGTCCGAGGACCGAGCCTTGCGCCGTTCCTTCCGTTACGATGACTGGTTCACTAGTGGCGTCACTGACTCTGACTATGTATTTCCTGCCATCAAGGTAGTTGCCGCACCAATCGTGTAGTTTGCCTCTAATTCCGCTGTCATGAAGACACTCCAGTAACCGTTCATGTCTGAGTGCATCGAATGCCTTGCTGTAGTCTATAAACACCACTAAAACGTGCTGTTTTTTATCTAAATGATTATGAATACTATCTGTGAACGCCGATAACAGTTTTGTGGTATTCTTTTTTGGTTGAAAGCCATATTGTTTGCCTGTTAGTATTTTATTTTTTTCATAAAATTCGTGAATTTGTTTACAAATGTATTTTTCTATTATTTTATCAATCGTAGGCAGTATAGTAATAGGTCTGTAATTATTATAGTCCAGCCTGCTTCCTTTTTTGTGAATCGGTCTGACAATCCCTGTTTTTAGTGACGATGGATACTTGCATGTTTGTATACATAGATTAATTAGGTTAGAAATCACTGCGGTAATTCTCGTACACAACATTTTTACATCCATGGCTCTAATTCCATCTATTCCTGGGGCTTTTTTATTATTCAGTGACATAATAACAAGGTAGAAAGTGGTCGATCGGGCACTTTACGTACCTTCTATGGAGTACTTAGGATCTTTTATAATTATAACTTTAATACATTTTGAAAATCATTGCATCATCCTGACGGTGAAACAAAATGTGAACCAAGACTTGAAAAACAAATGCTTTTTCAGGGAAAGGAAAATTCCGTTTTTCTCGTTCGTTATGATTTAAGTAAAGTTATATTTTCTATATTTTTCTTTTAGAAGTATTTGTAATATGTATAACGTGTTTGTATACTTAGTTAAGTTAAAAAAAATAAGTAGTGGAATAAAGGCCGTTTTAATTTTTATTTAATTTTATATTTTTCTTAATTTTTGATTTGGTCCCAGAGCACATAATATTATATTGATTTTCTTTTATCAAGTCTACTTGAAGAAACTGATTTTGTTTCTAAAATTGTTTCCTTACATTACCTACATCGAAATAATACTTGAACTAAATACACGTCTTATTGAGCTACTCCCATATAATTCAGTCTTCTCAACGCAAAATAGTCCTTAACTCGAACACATAAAGTTCAATTTCAAACGATAGCCAGGGTGGTGGTTGTGTTATGCTGGTCATCTCTGGATGACATGTGGTGTATGTCCTGGTGGATGCCTGCCTCCTTCAGGATCCTCATGCGGGGTCCGAGAGGGACCCCCAGGGCTCGAAGCTTGTCTTCTCCGACGTAGGGAAGCTCTGCAGCACCCACTTTTTCCTTTTCTAGAAGGGCTGCGTATTTCTGTGAAAATAAATGGTTTGCATTAGTATATAACTTCGCGGTTAGAACCAGGATGAGGTTGGCACAGGAACGTGGGTATTGGGACAAGAATAGAGATGCTCAGAAGCTTTAAGGTCTATCCACACATATCAGGGCCGTGCCCGGGACGTGACAAGGCCGGGCCTAGGCATTGAAGATTCGTCACGGCATTGCCCGCGGCTTCCCTCCCGTGGGCCACCCCACAGGACCCGTTTTCGGGATAAAAAAAATAGCCTATGTCACTCAGGAATAATGTAGCTTTCTATTGGTGAAAGAATTTTTCAAATCGGTCCATTAGTTTCGGAGCCTATTCGGTACAAACAAACAAACAAACAAAAAAATCTTTCCTCTTTATAATATTAAGTATAGATGTACACACCGATATTTTTTTGAGCCCCTGACGGGGGACGTCCACGTCCCTGGCACGGCCGCGATATGTGTGGATAGACCTTATCCCTCTTACAAATAAACGCGGTATAAAGTTATACCGAGTATAAACCTATGAAAATGTATGGTTATACCTTTGTTATACCTGGTATAACTTTATTCCGCGTTTATTTGTAAGAGGATATATCTATAGGTACTTTGGGAAGCTTCGCCAAAATTCACAAAACAAAAACCATAACAACAATATTTTGGCCTGGGGATACCCTTGGCCATACGACCAGCACGCTGAAAACGGAAGAAACTGCT